>CM045993.1:61700620-62950620 GCA_025175895.1 Wurfbainia villosa
CACACGGAAGATTATGTTATCAGTTCCTTGTAGAGTATAAGTAGAGGCTCACAACCGAGATGGTTTTGGACAAACCATTGGTATGGTTGTAGTGTAATTTGGTATTGGTTTGCCTTGACCATAGAATTACACTAGTACACTTTGTGTGTATTGAGCAGGATCGACTTAGAGGTGATTCAATTTATTGTTGACTACATAATTGAATCGGACCTCGAATATTATGGTGTACATGCTCTTAAGCCTGATATAATAATGGGCACATGTACTTTGTATTTATTTCTTTGATTTATCAATGGGTGAGATTTATAGATTAAATCGATAGGCTCGGTAAGTTGGGAAATGATATTATTTACATGGTGTGCCATTGATTATAGGAGGAAACCGTGTCCTATGTATTTGGATGATGATGTCCCCTTGAGGAGCTCATAAGGATCATCATGTAAACCCTGCAGGTGGACTTGGTCTGGCATGATGATGAGGTTGAGTGGTACTACTCATGGAGTAAGATGTTGATTATTTAATTGTCAGTAAATTAAATATGGGGAGACATTTGTACAATTAATATATGGAGCCCATATTTATTTATGGGGGTTGGTGAGGTAGATCAATGATAATCCTCTAGTGGAATGGATTATCATTAATGGATCGAATTTTATGTGGGATAGATCCATTGTGTGGCCAAGATCCAACTCCTCCTCATGGTCCCTATTGTATCCTATTAAAACCCTCATGAAACCTAGATCCAATGGACACGATTAAAAGGAGGTTTGGGCAAAATCTATAAATATGAGGCAAAGGCTTGGGCGGCAAAAAAGAATTGGAATTCTAGGGATTGCTCTTTGGCTTGGACGACAACTAATCATTTGAGATTAGGGTTTGCTTCCAAAGGGGTTGGGCGGCTAGGGTTTGGAGAGGTTTTGGGCAGCAATAAGTGGAAGTTTTTCCTCTCTTCTTAAGGTTAGACGGCACCCATATCTCTTCTTCTTTTTCTCTTTGCCGGCTCCCATATCTCTTATTCTTCATATATTTCTCTTTGGCCGGCGGCAAGAGTTAGGGTTCTTCCTTTGGAGCTCTTGGACAATTTTCTCTTCCTCTCCTTGGCCGACAGCAACGATCAAGCTAGGAGCTTGGTGGTCGGCTCCAGATAGGAGAAGAATTGTTTGGTTATCTTCCTTTGTTCGGAGAGAACAACGAAAGGAAGACACGCGATCTAGGAGGTTTCAACTCTTGGAGGATCATTGCCCACACAACGTCCAAGAGGAGGATAAGTCATACAATAGAAGATCAAGAGGTATACAAGAGGTATAATCTTGTTTTCTTTTATTTAGTTCTTTTGTACAATGCATGTGGTTAATTTACTTGGACCCCAAAGATAAACACAAAAACCGACGATCCGTACATCATCTATTCCGTGGCTAATCGAGGAAAAGAGTTAGGTTGCTTGAACAACAAGTTTGTTCAAGAGACCACTCGAATCGAATAGCACGATGATGGATCAGTTGCTTGGGTAATCCGTCTTTTTCAAGGATTAATTTTTTTTTAATCCGGGGACGTAGATAGGATCGCCATGCACGAGCGACCAAAGAGGTAAGAAATTCCCTACACAGCTACCTCCTCCACCAAGTTTCCCTCTTGGATAGCTTGTGTTCTTTGTTATGAGAGCATCGTTTAGTCAGCGTTTGGAACTCCAGCATTGACCTCCTTGCCGAAGATTGGATCTCTGCCAATCCTCTTTAGTGGAGGATCGAAGTTTTGTCAATCGGTTGACGAAAATCGCTTTTCGAGAAGAGTTTATTAAACTCATTTTTGGATTCGAATTGTGATCGTCTCTCGGGTCACAACGTCTTCGATATGAGATTAGTATCTCGTGTGAAGAAGGGGCTCATAGTTTGTTGAAGCTTTCCCGATGATACTTGGCGTGGATACAGATAGAGGCAAAACTTACGAGGGTCGCTAAGGTTGATGTCATTTCCGCTTCACATAATTCGTCAGGTATACCTAGAATAGTTTTCTTTTATTGCAAAATTTGAAATGGAGATTATGTCTACACTTGTTGTATCCTGTATGCGTGTGGTGTGTGTAATGTAATAAGTTAGTTATTACTTGTTTTTGTTTCTGCTATGTGCATGTTTATGAAACGTGTTCTAACACACACCCACGTCGATGCCGGGGAAACCCAACACACATCTCATTGCATTTTATACCTGTTTTGTACATATTCTTTCTTGTTTTGAAATCATATCCTATTTCCTACTTTGGAGATCTTCTCTTGCTATTTTTTTGTGTAGGACGGTGTTTTGGGAGATAAAATGACACATAATGGGAGCCAAGATGTAAGCAACCGCCATGTTCTCAAAACACGCATATTGCTCCATCAAAAGATTATACACTGCAACTGGAACGAAGTTCAAAGGAAGACACGACCGACCATTTAAATCTCACACGATCATGCCTAACCCCGAAGCCAGATTCAAGGCAGGAATTCTAGCATGCCACACGATCGACCATGTGGCGTTACTCCAATTTGATACAGATTAGGGCTTCGCGGGGATTTAAGGAAAGTTGGCTCTCTTCTACAAATAGAAAGGCACGCCCAAACCCTAGGAGGGGCCCGATGGCTAGGACAGCAAGAAGGTGCCCTAAGAAGCATCAGAGGCTCACAATGGGGAGAGAGGAAGCGGCTCAAGGATCGGAATCTATGCTCCAATGCCTACGGAGAATGACCATGAGTACTGCATTTATTCTTGAACATCTTTGCATTGTAATGATTTTCTTTATGATGCCTTGTGTTTATTCTCCTCTATTTATGGAGTATATACTTCGATTCTAGGATTAGGGAGTAGCTTGTGTATGTGGGCATGCTAGTTCAAATAGTTATTCAACTCCTTTGAATCTATTTGCAATTTATGTTGTTTAGATTGATGAGAATTATGTCTTGATTCTATTTCTACTGCATATAGCCGATACAAGGATGGAAAACCTTTGTATCAAAAACCTAGGAGAACCAAGGAGGAACCTTGCGGTCATCCTCCCTCCCATAATCGTAGAAAGTAGAATATGATAGAGTAGGATATGAAATATGATTCGTCTTTTCATATGAATTACTAGGACATCCTCATACCTCAATAACCTATCTTAGCAAACAACCCAAAGTAGGAGACATCAACTCTAGAAGGGTCGAGGGACCTTAGTGACAGAGGGCTCCCAATGGTATCAACCCCTTGAGCTCTGATGATCCGAAAGAGAAACTTGGCTAGGAATAGATAGTTCCCGGTAGAAGTAAAAGTTCATCGAGCAAATACATGATGATCCTCTCACAAGATCATAACAAGAGATCCTAAAAGAATTAAATTGATAGCATGTTCAACAATGCATAAGTGAAACCGAAACCCTAGATTCCTTTAAGAGAACTTTGAACCTACCTTTGCTTTCTCCTAGTGACACCGTAATTGAGCTAGGACTACTATCGACCTCGCAAACCTTACTCTCAGAAGATTTACTCCGAACAACGACATCCACTAGACAAATGGTATTCGAATCTCAGTCTTTATGGGATCGATGCTTAAATTATAACTTGATGATAATTGTGCACTTGCGGGCGTAGAGCATGAGCACACGCATCGAATCCTTGGAAATCCTTGTCGGAGATTTGAGGTCATGCTTGTGTGCATCAGTCCACATACACAAGCTAGTCTCTAATCCTAGAATCGAAGTATCTACTCAATAAATCAATGAGAATAAACACAAGACATGTTAAGGTAAAATGTTACAATGCAAATAGAATGAAAAATAAAGGCAATACTTTCTGTTTTATCTAATGTTGTGTCTTGGTTGTTCTCCATGGTGCTGGAGCGTTGATTCAAATCTTCAAGCCGCTTCTTTCTTCCTCATTGCGAGCCTCCGGTGCTTCTCGAGCACCTTCCTTGTCATCCTAACCATCGAGCCTCCCCCTTGGATTTAGGTGTGCCTTCCTATTTATAGAAGAGAAGCCAACTTTGCTTAAATCCCCGCGGAACCCTAGTCTATGTCAAATTGGGCTAACACCACACAACCATGTAGATTCCACATGTCCGACCATGTGGCTCGCTAGAAATCTTGCCCTGAATCTAGCTTCGGGGTTAGGCACGGTCATGTGAGATTCACACGGCCAACCGTGTCTTCCTCTGAATCATCATGTTAACGCCGTCTTTTGGTCTAAAGCATGCCCGTGTTTTGGGGGAACACGACCATAGCATACTTGCCTTCCTTTGGCTCCAATTATGTGTCATTTTATCTCCCAAAATGTCTTCCTACACATAAAATAGCAAAAGCAGATCTCTGAACTAGAAAATTTGAAATGAATGCAAAATAAGAAAGAATAAGCATGAAACAGGTATAAAATGCAATGAGATGTGTGCTAAAACTACTCCTAAAATCTTATATGATTTTCACACATCACATTATATACAAGAGTAACTGTCCAAAGTGAGTCAAGAAGGTTCAACCTGCACAAAAAAGTCAAGGAGGCTAGTGCCCCGATCCACAAGAGCAAGGAGTATATTTTATGCTTCAAGTATCAATAACGGGGCCATTATCGATGTTAATGTCCTAGGGGGAGTTACCTTCGCAATACATTAGAGGAGCATCACATGTAGGGGGAGCTAAGGCAAACCCTACGGTAAAATTTATCAATGTTCTTTCTTTATGTTATAACAAAAAGTATGCTTTCAATTCATTTGCAATTATGCATAATCATGAAGAGCATGCTAGAAATAGATCCAATTTTTTAGGGGCTAAAGTATATAAGATTAGGACTAAGTATAGTTCTAGAACAACTACCCTTAAGACTACTCCACCTATGGATGCCAAAAACCTAGGCAATAACCCCAATAAAACTATACATATGTCTACGAGGAAGAAAAATATCCCAATAGCTTATGAAAAATTAAAAATTGGGAAATTGGAATTAGAAAATCAAATTTTGTGGTCAAAACTTGAGAAATTGAAAAAGACCCTAACAAAGATAGAAAAATCAATTATGGGGTCTAATAGACAAAATCTAGGGTTTAGGAGGCAAGAGCCTTCCAAGGAAGGAAAGACTTGGGTCACAAGCCTAACTCCAAGGAGGTTGTGCCAACCTACCATAGTGTTCCATTTGACTATGGAACCACCCATAGGTCTTGGAAAACCAAGATTACTAGGGAAGCCATCCCTAAGGCTAACCATGGTAAGTTCAAGTGACTAAGGCTTCGAAGAAGTCTAGGAAAGTCACTAGCAAGGTTACAAGAGGAGTTACCCCTAGAGTTGACCTTGATAAGACCCAAATGACTAAGGCTTCAAAGCCTAGAAGAGTCATTAGGAAGGTACTAAGGGAGGATATCCCTAGTGTGTGCCTAGTAAACCCAAGAAGCTCAAATAGGTTTTGGATTCCTAGGAGTGTGATTTCCTCACACTAGATGGGCTAGGGTGTGTCAACTTGAATTGGTGAGGTAGTTAACCTAACCATAGCAAAGTTGGCACTTTAGAACATTTTCAAGGTTATGAGATACCTTAGAAATAAGCTTAGATTTATTTCCTAGAAAATTTTAGGATGTGCCAATTAAAATTTGAGAAGTTTAAAAAACTGATCAAATTGACACAAGTTATGTTTTAGAGTCATTGTGTGTCATTTTGGATTTTTGGCACACTTGAGAAAATTGTGTTTAAGGCAAAATTGTTTTAATCTTATAAAATGGCAATTTCGGCTTAACATTTAGGTATTATATACCTTGTATTTTATACTTGCCATGTTTTGTTTGCCTTGCCATTGTTGGTGCAATCGGCCTAGGTCACGATTGATTGGATTCGAGTTTGACTCAAGTAGTATTTTGATGTTTCACAATGGGTTGATCATTGTTTGACAATGGATTGACTATATGGTTGACATGGGGTTAACCATATGATGGAGAAGTCCAAGTCAGACACTTGGCATTGAAAAGTCCAAGTCTTGTGTACTTGGCAGGTAAAGTCCAAGTCCTGAGTACTTGGCATGGAAAGTCCAAGCATGGCTCTTGGCATTGGTAAAGTCTAAGTCATGGGTACTTGACATGGAAAGTCCAAGCATGGGTCTTGGCAATTGGAAAGTCCAAGGGTGTGATATTGGCAGCGTAAAGTCCAAGCAGTAGTCTTGGCGGCATAAGTCCAATGTTTGGCGGCGTAAAGTCTAAGCGTGTGTCTTGGCAGTGTACGCCCAAATGTGCCTTGACGGTGTAGACCCAGTTAGCATGACAATAGTCGATGGAAGCACCTGAAGGCTAACGTATGGATGAACAAGTCATGGATGACTTGGAGAGATCCGATAGGCATGAGGCTGATGGAGATGGCTAGAAGGCTTAGGTCTAGGCTAAGGGTGATCTAGCAAGTATGAGGGGATTATACTTGGGGTAAACCTCATGATTGAGGTTTAGCAGTCGACTGGTCAAGTGTTTTGACATTTGGCAGTCAAGTCAACTCTGAGCAGTCGACTGAGATTATGAAAAGTCGACTGGTCATAAGTCGACTAGTGCTCGACTGCGGCCGCATGGCCTTGGCATTCAACTTTCAGCTTTAGACAATCGTCTGGCCTTGAGCAGTTTATTGCCATGGAGGGAAGTTGAGTGTTGTTTGTAGCCACGAGCCCAGAAAGCTCGGTAGTCATCTTGGAAGTCGACAAAGGGCTTCGCAGTCGACTGCTAGTGTATCCGTTGGCTAGAATGCCAACATGGATCAAGTCCGTTGTGAGACAACAACATTGTAAGCAGTTGATTAGGGTCTTTTGGCAGTCGACTGTCAAGTGTAGAATCAACTCGATACAAGTAATAAAAGGAGCAGTTCGTGGAGAATTTCGGCCATGGTTTTTTGAGTGGTTCCTTGGGCAATTTGAGGCGAAGTGCTAGTGCATTTCAGGGTCTTTCAAGCTCATCCAAGCAACCAACAAGAAAAGCATTGAAAGCATTCTTTGTAAATTTTTCTGCATCAAATCGGGCTAACGCCACACGACCATGTGGATTCCACATGGTCGGCCATGTGGCTCCCTGGAAATCCTACCTTGAATCAAGCTTCAGGGTTAGGCACCACCATGTGAGATTCACATGGTCGACCGTGTCTTCCTCTGAATCATCATGTGAATGTCGTCTTTTAGTCCGGAGCATGCCCATGTTTTAGGGGAACACGACCATAACATGCTTTCCTTCCTTTGGCTCCAATTATATGTCATTTTATCTCCCAAAATGCCTTATTACACATAAAGCAGCAATAGCAGATGTCCAAACTAGAAAATAGGAAATGAATACAAAACAATGAAGAATATGCATAAAACAGGTATAAACAATGAGATGTGTGCTAAAACTACTCCTAAAACATTATATGATTTACACAAATCAATTCCCCCATACTTAGATCTTTGCTTGTCCTCAAGAAAACCTCAATGCCATGAAATTTAAAAGCGTTGTTCCCATACTTAGCATGTTAACTAAAATTATCAAGTGGTACTTTCAATCAAAGCAAATAGATATGTTCTAGAAGTTCACTAGGTTAGCTTTTTGTGCATGTGCCAAGAGAATTTCCTATGGGATACTCATTCCATGGTGAGTTAAGTCGTCATCCTATTGCTTTCCTAAGTTGATCGACTTTTAGACACTTACCTGCCCTAAGCGAGGATCATTCCCTAGAATTAGCATAAAGTCTCAAAGACATACTTGGTATTGAGAGAAATTTATAGATGTTTCCCAATAACCTAACTCGGTCTCAAAGGGGAACCTTACCATTTACACCCACGACAACTATTTTTTTTATCCCTCAAAATATCTTGTTTTTTCAAAGAACTTTTGTTCCTCTCATGCTCACAGGAATTTTGAAATTTTTGAATGGGCTTACACAATCCGAGCATCTCGAGTAACTAAAATGCTAAATCTAGAGTCACCTATGGATTTCAAAGTACTAGACTATTGAGATGAATCATAACTACTTATATACTAGATTCTCCCTTTCAGAATATTTGATGAGTGTAAGTGAGAATAAGAGCTAACAAGTGAAAATCTAGAATATCCATCAAAGCATCCAAAAATACAGTGCCACAAGATAAATGAAGTAAAGCTATCTATGGTATGGAAACATATTGTAAGAATATTTGAAAATGTCACTGAGGCAGCTTAAAGTGACTAACAACTAAGCGATGAAACGAACCTAAATACTATATGCATGAACAAATAAATGCAAATAGTCTAATAGAACAAATAAACACTAAACCTAGATGTCAGGAAAGAAACTACCACTAGAAGAAGAGCATATCAAAATTTGGAGGTCCTCCCCTAGAATTGAACGAAATTGTACCTCTAGTATGGTGATCGAGGTGGGAAGTATGGCAGTCTAGGCATATCAGGCTCTTGGGAGAATTGGGTACTCAGCAGTTGGTGCCACATGTATATGTGGTCAACCTGGGAGCTGGTGGACACAGCGGTGGCTCTGTCCTCCTCCTCTCTTGCCCACTGTGATCAAGCATCCCTCATGAATTGTTAGACCTCCTGACGGTAAGCAGTCTCCTCCTGAAAATATTCTCGGACTTGGCCGTAGAACTCCTCGGCCCACTGGAAATGCTCTCGAAGGCCCTGAAACTCCACGTATATGTAGGTGTGTGCTCCTCCCATCACTACCCTTGTATCTACTGCTCGGCGTAAATGTCATCGAGGTACGATTAGAACTCAGAGAAATTGAAGGTGGACGTACTTGTATCCTGCTCATAGGTAAAAAAAAAGAAGGAGGTGTAGGTGTAGGCTCTCAGCGTGGACTAGGGGGAATCATGTACATGGGTGGATCTGTAGGTGAGTGATTGGTAGGAGGTGAGAGGGGTGCATGAGTCGAAAGCCCTGCGTGTGGAGGGGATTCCACTATCCGATCCAATTGCCAATTGGCATGGTTGGTGATGATGGTACAATCGGTGTTGGGGAGCCTAAGGGGTGACAAGTTCTTCCTCACAAAACAAAAATATTGCCCCTCTCTCACTATTATTTTCATTGTCATGCACACCCCTAGGTCGATGCTAGGGCTCCCCTCTACTCTATCCAATCCCTCGCAATTATACCCCATGTTATTGCAGATATGGGTGATTAATCCCCCTAAAATAATTTCCCCCTTAGCCACTTTACCCACCTTAACTAAATTTCTAAGAAAATGGGATCCTACATCTATGGTATTAGTCCCTTTCAACATGTTCCATAGACACAATAGCTCACTCAATCTCATCACTCCATCACTCTCTCCCCTTCCAAAAATAGTACAAGCCATAAAGCAATGAACGTACCTAAAAATAGGATTTTGGAGTCGGGATGCCTTGGCTCTAGAAGGGTCATAAGAAGTCTCTCCAGTTAATTCATTCCAAAATGTTCGTCCATTGAACTCATTGGGTGTCCTCCTCTCTCTCCCACTGGGTAATCCAAAGCAAAGATTCCATAATGAACATTCATGCTCTATATTAAACAATCTAAATATTATCTTCCCATCCTCACTATCCTTACCTAATAAAATTTCTGCATCCACCAAGCTTAAAAATTCAAGAACAACCCTAGGGTATGTTGGGCATCTAACCCAAATCAGAACTTCCCATCCCACAAGGTGAAATAGCCATTGCACATTATTTAGCAAACCTAGAGTTTCTAAGAGGGATGTTGGATTGACTGAAATACGCTAGAGGGGGGTGAATAACATACTTAAGATTTTCTTTTCGTTTCATCGAGAGAACGAGTAAGCACAACAGATGTAAAGATAATAAAAGTAAATAACACTTTTGTTTTTACTTGGTTCACAACCAAAAGGTTGCTACTCCAAGGCCCTGCGATCCTAGACTACGTACGATGGGGCAATCCACTAAAAGTCTCCTCCTCGTTTGAGGTAGGAGACGACGGTTACAAGAAAAACAAGATAGAGGAAGAGGCAACAAGTCTACCTCTCCTTTTTTCGATTAAAATCTTGAGTACAAGAAATGAAACTAAAATAAATGAAACTTGAGTAAAACTACCGACTTTAGAACTTTAGAAGATAGAACTCGGCGAGAAGTCAACGTTAAGGCAATGTAGCATTGCCATTGGAGCTTGGCATTGTTGGAGCACTTTTGGGAGCAAGATTAGATGATCCAAAGAGGTGAAATGACCCTTCTTTTATAGCCTTCCAAACCCTAGCTCATTGAGATCCAGATCTGGGTCAAAGCTCCTTATCCCTCCATTTTTAGTGGAGCTTAACTTGACTTTCTTCGAGATGACCAGTTTGAATTGCAATCAGTAGACTGTTTTCCTGGTCACTCACCTGCAGCAAAGAGTTAGCACAGAAATATCGAGTAATTGATATTACAACGCTTCCTTACCATCCGATCTTGACCTTGACCTTCCCCTGGAAGTCTTAGTCAGATCACCGCCTAAGTTTGTCCTCGTATGGAGGACATGACCTCGCCATTACTCTGCACTCAGTGCTTACCTCTGACCTCCTGACCTGTCGCTTAGCTTCCGGTCGGCACCGAGGTTCCTCGACTCCAATGAGGTTCTCCTGGTGTCGCTTGACTACCATGGTTTCTTGTCCTGAGATTCCTCGGGTGTCGCTGAACTAAAACTTAGCTTAATCATTTCTTACACACTTAACACAACACATGAGATAACAATAACAACTTAATCTTTGAACCTTTGCCATAATCAAAAACTAGGTTCGATTATCCGATGCCCTAGCACCAACAATCTCTTCCTTTTTGATCTATGGCAAACTGATTCAAAATTAAGGAAAAATTAAGTATAAATAAGCATGAGTAAGCATGTAGTAAGTAAGTATGAATGAAATAGTAAGTGTGATTAAGCAAGTGTTAGTAAGTATGAATAATAAGTTCTTTTTCAAATCCTCCCCCTCAAGGTTACCTCCCTCTTGACCTTAGGTGAGTTTTTGAAAAAGAAACTTATCTCTCCCCCTTAATGTTTGGCCACTTAAAGAAAGTTGAGTTTAAAAAAAAAAATTTTGGGTCCTTAACTTTGGCCTCTCTTCTCCCCCCTTTTGCCATATATCGAAAATATTGGGGATTTAAAAAAAACTTTAGAAACCCATAGTAAAATATATTTGTAAGTCCAAGCATGTCCCTTTTAATTTTGAAAATAATAGTTTCAATATAAATTCAACTAATAGCATGTTCAACTCTTTTTACTTAATTGATATAAAATGATCAATAAGTCTTGATTAGATTTGGTTATTTTAAATAATTATACTCCATGATTCATATCGATGCACTTGATCTACATCTGGAATCAAGAGTAAGGTCCTAACATCTCACGCCCATCTACGTGGCTCAGTACACAAACACATTGAACCTATGTGTTGTGAGATGTGTTAGCTCCTTAAATCTATAGGTTCATGCTTTCTAAGGTAAACCCTAAGCTAGTTCCATATAACATGAAAAGTAAAGATAGAGTATAAGTAAGAGTTAAGTCCTACTCTACTATGCACATTCCTAATCTTCGTCTAAGAAAACTAGATTCTGCTTCGGGTAAGGGTTTCATGAAAATGTCTGCTAGATTCAATTTCGAATCAACATACTTGAGTTTTATAGTTCCATTAGCTACGTGTTCTCGTATAAAGTGATGTTTAACTTCTATGTGTTTGGTTCTAGAGTGACAAATTGGGTTCTTAGTTAGGTTAATAGAACTAATGTTATCAATTAAGATTTTAGTGTTACTAAAGCTTAAATGAAAGTCTTGGAGAGTGTGCTTCATCAAAAGAAGTTGAGCTACACACTCACCCATTGCAACATATTAGGCTTTGGTGGTAGACAAGGCAACACAATGTTACTTTCCACTATACCAACTAATTAGACTCGAGCCTAGGAGTTGGCAACATCCACTAGTGCTCTTTCTATCAAGTTTACTGCTAGCAAAATCCGAGTTGGAGTAGCGATTAGTTCGAACTCGCTCGATCTAGGGTACAAAATTCCTACATTTAGTGTTCCTTTTAGGTATCTAAAAATTTGTTTGACTAGCTTTAGATGTGATTCCTTAGCGCAAGATTGAAATCTCTCACACATACTTACTGCGAAGAGTATATATGGTCGACTCGCAGTTAAGTATAGAAGGCTACCTATCGTGCTCCTATAGTACTTTAAATCTATCGCTTTTCCCTCTAAGTCTTCCCCTATGTTTACATTTATAGCCATTGGTGTACTAATTTCCTTAGCATTTTGCATTCCAAATTTACTAATTAGTTCGTTAGCATATTTTCGTTGATGTAAATAAATTCCTTCTCTAGTTTGTTTTATTTCTAACTCTAAGAAGAAGGTAAGTTCTGTTGGTGTAATCGACCCAGGTCACGATTGACCAAACTCGAGTTGGACTCGAGTAGTGTTTTGATGTTTGATAATGTTTTGGAGAGATTGTTGGTACAATCGACCCGGGTAATGATTGACTGGACTCGAGTTTGTCTTGAGGGGTATTTTGATGTTTGACGATGGTTTGACAATTGTTTCACTATATGGTTGACATGGGGTTGAACATATGATGGAGAAGTTCAAGTCTTGTATACTTGGCATGAAAAGTCCAAGTCATGGGTACTTGGTATGGAAAGTCCAAGTGGGACACTTGGCAATGGAAAAGTCCAAGCTTGAGTCTTGTCAATTGGAAAGTCCAACATGGGTTGAAAAGGAAAGTCCAAGGGGTGATATTGGCGGTGTAAAGTCCAAGGGTGGAGTCTTGGCAGCATAAGTCTAATGGTTGATAGCGCAAAGTCCAAGCGTAGTCTTGGCAGCGTAAGTCCAATGTGCCTTGGCGGGATAGACCAAATTAGTATGACAATAGCCGATGGAAGCACCAGAAGGCTAGCATATGGATGAACAAGTCATGGATGACTTGGAGGGATCCGATAGGCGTGAGGCTTACGAAGGTGGCTAAAATGCTTAGGTCTAGGCTAAGGGTGGTCTAGAAAGTATGAGGGCATCATACTTGGTGTTAAAATCTTATGGTTGAGGTTATCAGTCGACTGATATTATGCTTAGTCGACTGATGGGAGTCGACTGGAGTTCGACTGTAGAAAATGGCCTGGCAGTTGACTGTCAGCATTGGGCAGTCGACTGATGGTCTGAGCAGTCGATTGTTCTGGCTTTCAATCGATTGTTGGTCGATGTCGCGGCCACAAAAGGTTTCATAGTCAACTATTAGTGTTTGACAGTCAAGTGATGCCTCGATCAGTCAACTGATGGGCATGATCAGTCAACTGATGGTCTATCTGTTGGAACTTATCCAATGTGGCTCGTGTCGTTGTCTCACAACGGCTACAGAAGCAGTCGATTGATGGTCTCTCGATCAGTCGACTGTTAGGCAGAATCTAGCCCAAGATGAAGCTTTAAAAGGAGCTCATGGTGAAGGATTTTGGCAAGGTTCTTTGAGGAAATTTTGGAGGGAATTTGTTGCTGCAATCCAGACCTTCAAGGATCTTCTCAAGCAACCAAAAGCAATCACTCAAGTTCACATTGTGTAAAGTTTTCTTTACTTATATTTGTGTAGTTTACTTCTATTATCTTGTATTCATTTCTTATTATTGTAAGAATTGTTGTAAGAGGTTTCCTTCACCTTCGGATTGTTCCGAGAAGGAGTGTTTACTATTTAGTGGTGTTTGGCATCACTAGGGCTCATTCAAGCTCAACCCGTGGAGTAGGAACTTTGAGGTTCTTAACCACGTTATATCTTTGTGTTGTGATTGTGTATTTGTCTCTATATTCGTATTCTATTTTGTATTTCCACTGCACTAAGCAAATTGTAAAGGCACACGAACGAATTCCATCATGCAAGGTCGAAACTCTATTCACCCCCCCCCCCCTTTAGCGACGATCAATTCTCCAACAAGTGGTATCAAAGCGATGCCACTCTTCAAGGTTTAACAACTAAGGGAGCATCGCTAGAGGGTGAAGAAGAAGATGGAGTTTGAAGAAAAATTAGGATGAGCCATCAACACACCTCCACCATACGACCAAGAAGATTTTTCGACATGGAGGGTGAGAATGGAGACATTCTTAATGATGGACATAGAAGATTGGTTCATCATCATGGAAGGTTTTGAACCCCCTAGGGATAAGAAGGGAGATGTCCCAAAATTGAAGTGGTGGACCCAAGAGCAACGCCTAAAGTTCATGACTGAAGTTAAGGTAACAAAACTTTTAGAAGGTTTGATACCTAATGATATTTTGTCTATACTAGGTGAATATCAAGATGCCAAGGAGCTTTGGAGCAAATTGAGCAAAGTTCTATGAAGGTCCATCACCGGCTCAATTGGAGGGAGAGGCCGAAGAAGCAAGCTCATCCTCACAAGAAAGTGAGGATTCGGAGGTCGATGAGTGTTCGACATCCGAAGAGGAAGAGGAGGTGAAAGAAGTAGAAGAGGCCTCCACCTCTAGGATTGAGGGGGAGGAGAAATCACCTTCTATGTCGAAGCAAGAAGAAGAGTCATCTACCTCCGGGAGAGATGAAGAACTCACTCCGACCACCACAATTGACCTAGGTAACTCAAACACTTCAATTCAAAATAAAAATTATATAATGTATTTTGAGTGTAGGGAATATGGGCACTATAAAAGCAAGTGCCCTAAGAAGGTCAAGAAGGCTCCACCAGTGCCAAAGGTCAAGGATGTCGGCGTCCCCACTAAGAAGAGAAAGGAGCATGTCATTTGCTTCAAATGCCAATAATCGTGACACTATAGGAGTCAATGCCCTAGAGGGAAGAAGAAGGGACAAGAAAGAGTTACACATGTAGGGGGAGCCTCTAAGGTAAACCCTAAGGTAAAATTTATTAATGCACCATCAAGTTCTAGGGTTAAAAAGCATGCTTTTAGTACTCTTGTCATTGCTCATGAAAAGCATGCTAGTAGAAATAATAGATTTTATTGTCTAGGTGCTAAACATATCGATATTAGAACTAAAGAGAAATTTAGGACTAATAACCCTAAGAAAATCATACCTAAGGCAAGTATTAGTAAAATAGAAGATCATCTAGCCTTTAATCAAAAGAAATCTAGACATATGCCTAGGAAGGGCAAAAATGATAAAAGAAACAATGAGCCCACCAAAATTGAAAAATTAGAGCAAGAAAATCAAGTTTTTAGGTCAAAACTTGAGAAAATGGAGAAGACCTTTAGAAAGATACAAAATCAAATGCAAGGGTCAAATGGTCAAAATGTGGGATCTAGGAGTAAAAGTCAAGGGCCTAAGAGACAAGAGTCATCCAAAGGCAAGAAAGGTTTGGGTCACAAACTTAAGCCTAAAGAGTGTTGGGATGTATACTGAAAGCCTAACCTTTGTATGAACATCTTCATTTTGAAATAAGAATCACATGATCATTGTTTACATTTTTTCATCTTGTCTAATACTTTACATTGTAGATAATATGGATTGTGGTGTCACACAGAAGATCATGTTATCAGTTCCTTGTAGAGTATAAGTAGAGGCTCACAACCAAGATAGTTTTGGACAAACCATTGGCATGGTTGTAGTGTGATTTGGTATTGGTTTATCTGGACCATAGAATTACACTAGTACACTTTGTATGTATTGAGCAAGACCGATTTAGAGGTGATTCAATTTATACTGACTATATAATTGAATCGGACCTCATATATTATGATGTACATGATCTTAATCCCGATATAATAACGGGCACATGTACTTAGAATTTATTTCTTTGATTTACCAATGGGAGAGATTTATGTGTTAAATCGATAGGCCTGGTAAGTTGGGAAATAATATTATTTATATGGTGTGTCATTGATTATAGGAGGAAACCGTGTCCTATATACTAGGATGATGATGTCCCCTTGAGGAGCTCATAAGGTTCATCATGTAAATCCTGCAGGTGGACTTGGTCCAACATGATTGTAAGGATGAGTGGTACTACTAATGGAGTTAGTTATTAATTAATTAAATTGTCAGTAATTTAATTAATTAATGGACATTAGATATCTTAAACACGGGGAGATATTTTGTACAAATAATATGTGGAGCCCATATTTAATTATGGGGGTTGGTGAGGTAGATAAATGATAATCCTCTAGTGGAATGGATCATCATTAATGGATCATGTTTTATGTGGTTCAGATCCATTGGATGGCCAAGATCCAACTCCTCCTCATGGTCCCTATTATAGCCTATTATAAATACCTTGTGAAGCCTAGATCTATATAAGGGTTGGAGAGGCTTGGGCGGCAACAGAAGGTCTTCTAGGGTTTTTGGAGTTGGCGTTGGAGGCTTGGGCGGCAAGGAATAGAAGAGGTGTGCTAGGGTTTTGGTTGGTTCATCTCTTCTTGGCGGCGACAACAAGACAAGGAAGCTAGGGTTTTTCCTTCTTTTCCCACTCTTGGTCGGCGCCACCCTCTTCCTTCTCCATTGTCGGCGCCTCCCTTTCCTTCTCCAAGGGTCGGCGGCAATAAAGGTGAGGGTTCCTCCTTCCTTTGTCTTGGCTGGCACACCCTCTCCCTCTCCTTAGGGCTGACAGACACCAAGCTTGGTGGTTGGTGGTCAGTGCAAGCAAGGAGAAGAAGGGAACTTTTGTTCTTCCCTTGTTCAAAGCGAGTAAGGAAGGGAAGATGCGATCTACGAGGCTTCGACTCTTGGAAGATCGTCGCCCAGACAACGTCCAAGGGGAGGATAGGAATATAATAGAAGATCAAGAGGTAAAAGAAGAGGTATAATCTTGTTTAGTTTTGATTCTAGTTCTTTTGTATTTTGTATGTTATTGATTAACATGGACCCTGATGATAAACACAAAAACCGGCGATCCATTCATCATTTATTCCGTGGCTAATTGAGAAAAATAGTTAGGTTGTTGGAACAACAAGTTTGTTCAAGCGACTACTCAAATCGAATAGCACGATGATGAATCGGTTGCTTGGGTAATCCATCTCTGTCCGGATTAGTTTTAATTGATAAAATTTTAATCCGGGGAGGTGTGATATGATCGTCATGCACAAGCGACCGAAGAGAGAAGCAATTCCCTTCAAAGGAGACCTAGCATAGTGTTCCATTTGATTATGGAACACAACCTAGGTCTAGGGAGGTCGTGGTTACTAGGGAGGCCATCCCTAAGGCTAACCATGGAGTGTGCCTAGTGGCTAGGGTTTCGAAGAAACCTAGAGAAGCCACTAAGAAGGTTACAAGGGGAGTCACCCCTAGAGTTAACCTAGGCAAGACCCAAATGACCAAGGCTACCAAGCTGAGAAGGGTCATTAGGAGGGTATCTAGGGAAGTTATCCCTAAGGAATACCTAATACACCCAAGGAGCTCCAATAGGTATTGGGTTCCTAGGAGTGTGATTGATTCACGCTAAATGAGTTAGGGTGTGCCAACTTTAAATGGATAGGTAGTTAACCTAACCATGGTAAAGGTGACACTTTAGGTCATCTTCAAGGTTATGGATACCTTGGAAATAAGTTTGAATTTTAAATCCTAAAGGATTTTAGCATGTGCCAATATATTTTGAGAATTATGAAAAATCAATCAAATTGACACAAATTAGATTTAGAGGTCATAGTGTGCCATTTTGGGTTTTTGGCACACTTTTGGGATTAGTGATAATATGGAAAAATGGGTTTAATTCAAACAAATGGCATTTAACACTAAAATTTAGGTATTGTTATATCTATACATCTTATTTACCATGCTTTGTTTGTCATATATCATGTCATGACATCATATTTATTTTTGTCATTTATATGTCATGGTCATGCTTAGGTTTATGTCATGTATATTTAAATTTAATTATATGCCATGACATCATGATCATTGGCCATGTTTATGTTATCATTTATACCATGATCATTCATGTATTTAAGATAATTAAAATTTATTTAAGGACTATGGTATGACTTGAAGTCCTATGTATAAGGGAATCAAGTAGTGTTGCCTTAGAAAATGCATGAGGCCTTAGTTCAAGATTAACCAAAATGCACATCTCATATCGAATTGACTTGTATGTGTTTTCATACACCTTGGACATATGTGAGATGCTAGGAAATGAGTTAAGTTCAAGGTGCATAGTTCTTACATCTAGATGAACTCAAACTCATCTTATACCAATGTGGATCATGAGGAAAGCTAATGTGCAAGTCATGTGCATTAAGCCCATTGATCATGATCCAATATAGGTTTTCAAAAATATTTTAAAATCATTTTAGAAAACCTTGGTGAAGTCTATCTTTTGAAAGCAATCACCATTGAGAGAGTTGATACAAAGTAGGGTCAAAACATTGGACTTTTCAATGGTTTTGAACTTTGTATCAATCTTATTATTTTGTGGGTAAATTAATTTTCAAATATTTTTCACCCATTGTATTTGTCATAAGTATTATACATATGCATTTTCGTGATTTTTTGTATTATGTATAATTACTTATGAATTTCCAAAAATCAGTTCTGAATTCTGAATTTTGATTTCTATATTTGCATAAATCAGTCGACTTCCTCTTATGGCAGTCAATTGGCATCAATGGCAGTCGACTGGTGACTGTAAGAGTCGACTGCCAGAGCTGATTCGCGTAAACAAGGATGCTTAGCCAATGTTTCAGCTATGCTAGGTTACCCTAACTACTCTTAACCCTAGGATATATTTTGAAAATCATTAGAAAGGGTGAAAATTCATTGGATATGGATTAGGAGAGTTGTTTAGGGTGTGTATCAATTTTAAGGTGTGTGAGAGTTTATGTTTGAACTTTTACCCTTAATTTTGATGATTTAGTCTTCCTATAGGCTTAGGGACTCTCCAAGGACATTGTTGGTGTAATGGTCAAGGGGGAACAAGCCTTTAAGGGGAGGTATCCATCATGGGATGATGGATGTGTTCTTCCTAATGAGAGGAAGAATTTTGGGAGAATGTGAGATGCCCAATTTGGAAATTGGGAGAGTTTATAGGAAGCCTCTCTTAAGTGATATGAGACTTAACACTAGGAAGAGTGAAGGCATCCTAGGTGTTTTTGGACTAAGGGGGAGATTGTAAGATCTCATTGGGATATAAGACATTGACCTCCTTGAGGAGAATCTTTTTGATGTATGTCAAAAAGGGGGAGAATTTATGGGATTATCAATTTGGGAGAATTGGTAAGGAGATTTGAGTTAGGTAGCCTAACTCAATGTTTTTGTGGTTTTTGTCAAACATCAAAAAGAGGGAGATTGTTGGTGCAATTGGCCCAGATCACGATTGACCAGACTCGAGTAGTGTTTTGATGTTTGATAATATTTTGGGAAGATTATTGGTACAATTGACCCGAGTCATGATTGACCGGACTCGAGTTTGACTCGAGGGGTATTTTGATGTTTGACGTTGGTTTGACCGTTGTTTGACTATATGGTTGACATGGGCTTGACCATATGATGGAGAAGTCCAAGTCTTGTGTACTTGGCATTAAAAGTCCAAGTCATGGGTACTTGGCATGGAAAGTCCAAGTGGGACACTTGGCAATGGGAAAGTCCAAGCTTGAGTCTTGGCAATTGGAAAGTCCAACATGGGTTGGCAAGGAAAGTCCAACGGGTGATATTGGCGGCGTAAAGTCCAAGGGTGGAGTCTTGGTAGCATAAGTCCAATGGTTGGCGGCGTAAAGTCCAAGCTGAGTCTTGGCAGTGTAAGTCCAATGTGCCTTGGCGGGATAGACCAACTTAGCATGACAATAGCCGATGGAAGCACCAGAAGGCTAGCGTATGGATAAACAAGTCATGGATGACTTAGAGGGATCTGATAGGCATAAGGCAGATGGAGGTGGCTAGAAGGCTTAGGTCTAGGCTAAGGGTGGTCTAGCAAGTATGAGGGCATCATACTTGGTGTTAAAATCTCATGGATGAGGTTATCAGTCGACTGATGCGAGTTTGACTATAAGAAATGGTCTGGCAGTCGATTGCCAGCATTGAGCAATCCACTGATGGCCTGAGCAGTCGAGTGCTATGGCTTGCAGTCAACTATTAGTCGATGTCGCGACCACAGAAGGTTCCATAGTCAACTGTTAGTGTTTTACAGTCGAGTGATGGCTCGATCAGTCGACTAATGGTT
This sequence comes from Wurfbainia villosa, assembly GCA_025175895.1. Lineage (NCBI taxonomy): Eukaryota > Viridiplantae > Streptophyta > Magnoliopsida > Zingiberales > Zingiberaceae > Wurfbainia > Wurfbainia villosa. Next base: position 61,720,652 of record CM045993.1, read on the forward strand.
ATGATCAGTCGACTGATGGTCTATCCGTTGGAACTTATCCAATGTTGCTCGGGTCATTGTCTCACAACGGCTACAGGAGCAGTCGACTGATGGTCTCGATCAGTTGACTGCTAAGCAAAATCTAGCCCGATGTGAAGCTTTAAAAGGAGCTCATGGAGAAGGATTTTGGCAAGGTTCTTTGAGACGATTTGGAGGGGATTTGCTGCTGCAATCCAGACTTTCAAGGCTCTTCTCAAGCAACCAAAAGCAAACACTCAAGTTCACATTATGAAAAGTTTTCTTTACTTATATTTGTGTAGTTTACTTGTATTATCTTGTATTCATTTCTTATTGTTGTAAGAACTATTGTAAGCAGTTTCCCCCACCTCCGGATTGTTCCGAGAAGGAGTGTTTACTGTTTAGTGGTGTTTGGCATTGCTAGGGCTCATTTGAGCCCAACCCGTAGAGTAGGAACCTTGAGGTTCCGAACCACGTTATATCTTTATGTTGTGATTGTGTATTTGTTTCTATATTCATATTTTATTTTTTATTTCTGCTGTGCTGACCGAATTGTAGAGGCACATGAATGAATTCCATCACGCAACGTCGAAATGCTATTCACCCCCTCTCTAGCGACGATCAATTCCCCAACAAGTTCTCCTACTAAGTTCATTTCAAATTCACTTTCCATTAGTGAAATGAACTCATTTAATAGCGTTGAATTAGTTGTTCCAAAAATTATGTCATCTACATAAATTTGTGCAATGAAGATTTCTTTTCCTATTGTCTTTACAAAAAGGGTTGGGTCAACTAAACCCTGTTTGAAACCCTTAGACTTAAGATAGATTGAAAGTCTTTCGTACCAAGCTCTAGGAGCCTCCTTTAATTCATATAAGGCTTTTCTAAGTTTAAAGACATGATTAGGTTTGTCTAGACTCTCAAATCTAGGTGGTTGGCTAACATAAACCTCTTCCTTAACAAATCCATACTTAACATCCATTTGAAATAATTTGAAGCCTCGATGCATAACGTAAGCTAATAACATCTGATCGATTCAAGTCTAGCTACAGGTGCATATGTTTCATCACAATCTAACCCTTCGATTTGACTGAACCCTTTAGCATCTAATCTAGCTTTATTCCTAATTACTTCTCCTTTGTCATCAAGTTTATTTCGAAACACCCACCTTGTTCCAATGATCATTTTTTCCTTTAGGTGGGGGTACTAATTCTCAAACTCGACTTCTAGTAAATTGAGCTAACTCTTCTTGCATAGCTATAATCCAATCGGGGTCAAGAAGAGCTAGTTCAATTATTTTAAGTTCGATTTTAGAGATGAGTGAGATTTGACTTAGGTTCCTATATGAGGCTCTAGTTTGAACCCCTAAATTAGGATCACCTATTACTTGATCAATAGGATGGTTTGCTTGTAACCTAAATTGATCTGGGTTATGATCTATACTAGATTCGTTTTGTGAGTTAGGTTCAGGTCTATTTTCAATTTGTTCATTAATCAATTCTACTTCGAGTTTTGTAGTTTTGTTTTCTTCATAAAAAACTACACTAATTGTTTCTTCTATTTTTAGGGTTTCATTGTTATATACCCTATATGCTTTACTAGTGGTTGAGTATCCTAGAAAAGTTTCGGTACTAGTTTTAGAGGTGAATTTCCCTAAGTAAAATTTGGTGTTTAATATATGTACCCTACATCCAAAAACCCTAAAGTACTTGATGTTTGGTAGTTTTTCGTAATAGATTTTGTATGATGTTTTAAGGTGTCTTTTAACTAATAGAATCCTATTTTGAACATAGCAAGTCGTATTGCCCGCTTCTGCCCAAAACCTATTAGGTAGGTTGTATTCATTTAACATGGTTCTAGCGGCTTCTTGTAAGGTTCTATTTTTACGTTCAACTAGACAGTTTTGTTGGGGGGTCCTAGGGCAGGAGAACTCATGGTGGTACCCGTTTTGGTTACAAAAGTCGATGAACCTATGATTTTTGAATACACTACCATGATCACTTCTAATTCTTTTAACCTTAAGATTTTTTTCATTTTTCATTTGTTTGCATAAATTGGTGAGTTGATCTAAGGTTTCACTTTTATGTTTTAAAAAACTAACCCATGTGAACCTAGAGTAGTCATCGATAATGACTAGGTAGTATTGGCTTCCGTTTAGTGACTTGGCTCTATGAGAGTCAAAAAGGTCTAAGTGTAGGAGCTCAAGTACACTTTTAGTTCTTTCTTAAATAGTTAGTTGGTGTGAAGTCCTATTTTGTTTACCTTGTTGACAAGCATTACATATTTTGTTTTCTAGGTTATTTAGATTGAGTAGACCTCTAACTAAACCACTCTAACTCATTTTGTATATGAGTCTAGGATGAGAGTGGTCAAGTCATCGGTGCCACAAGCGAGATTCCTCTTACTTTGTCATTAGAGACTTGGTTGAGGAGTTGGGTAAGTTTATTGTGTAAATGTTGCTATTCCTAGTTCCCTTAAGTATAGTTTTTGAAGAATCACTATTTTTAATTAAGCATTCATTTGGTAGGAAAATGACCTTATAATTATTGTCACACAATTGACTGACACCGAGGAGATTAAATTCAAAATGTTCAACTAAAAGTACTTGATGAATTACAAAGTTCGAGTTTAGCTCAATATCACATGATCCGATGATTTTGAGCTTCCTGTTGTTTTCGAATGCTATCGATCCTTGGTTTTTTAATCTGATCTTTGAAAACTTTAGTCGGTCTTTGGTCATATGTCGGGAGCACCCATTGTCTAACATCCATTGATCCTACACATATAGTAGTTGGATCGGATATTGGAATTTTAAGGTTGTTTGAAAATTTTAACCTAGGAATCATCTCACCCTTTCTACATGATCAAACATGTTAACCTTATATGTTTTGTGAGATGACTTCAATTTTAACTTGGTTAAATTTAGTGATTTGAAGATACTCAACCTTGGGTTAGATTCAGATTTAACCTTTAGATCGTTAAGAAAACTTTTCAAAAAAATGGCTTCCAGGTCGTGGCGAGGCACAGAGGTCTTCTTTGATCGGAACAACGACCACTTCCTTACACAAAGACAATTTCAAGAAAATGTTCACTTAATCACTTAGGGTCACTTCCTGGTCTAACTAGTTTTGGATGTGGCAAGGTAGCTTCATCTAGTTCAACTTAGTCGAGTGCACCAAGCTAGATACGCCTTATCTAGCTCGGATACACAAGACCTCATTTCCCTAACATACTATCATCTCGCCACATCCTGATACTATGTTATCAAGGTTGACTAACTTTTGATCCTATCTAGCCGTTCTAAAAATTAAAACAAAAAAGTAACTAAGCATGCAAAGATAAATCAAGAAGTAGAGCATACAAATTTAGTATTAGCTCCCCCTGGACCACTGAACCGATGCGGTCTTTCCACGTAGTGGATTTGGTCTTTGGGAACCCAGTACTTGGTTGATCCTAATTATGTATTCAAAAAGGTATTAGGGACCCATGCTTGGACTCTTTTTTTTGTTTCAATTAACAATTAACAAATATGATTTATTTGTAGTTGTTGGCTTAAACCCGAGTCTGACCTTGTTGTACATGGTTCTTTGCGATCCAAGTAATATATCAAGGCCCTTGGACCCCAAATTAAACCTTTCTAATGTCTTTCTAAGCTCTTGAACTTGTCCTTTCAAGAGAGAATTCTCTTACTCAAGTTTTTTAACTTGAGTTGAGTTTCCATCTTGAACTTGACTAGTCGAAGAGGTTAGCGAGACCTCATGCTTAAGGAGTTTAACCTCCTTAGCCAAGGTCTCGACCTTGGACTCGAACTTAGCTAACTTCTTAGTCAAATATTTAATTGTACTACATAAAGTATTAATTAGGGACTGACTTAGCTTGATCGAATCTTTTGAACCAGATGCAAACTCGTGGCTTGTCTTGAATTGAAGCTCATTGTCAGATCCGGAGTCGGACTCGGTCTAGGATTCATGGTTTGTCTCGGGTTCAGATTCAGTCTCAGACATAGTTGGTTTGGCCATGAATGCTAGGTTGTTGAGTTCGTCTTCTTCCTCCGAGGACTCCTCCCAAGTTTCGTTGAGAGCCTTCTTGGTTTGTGATTGTTTGTTCTTTATCCTCGTGCACTCAGATTTGATGTGACCCCTTTTGTTGCATTCGTAGCACTTGTAATTTGAGCCTTGATTGGTCCTCTTCTCCTTAGATTGATTGATAGGTCATCTTCTACTCTTGATCATCTTCCAAACTAAGTTGACTAGCTCAGTCTCCAATTCATCGTTGACCTCTGATTCGTACTCTTCTTCTTCGGGAGGTGATTTTCTCTTTACCTTCTTCCTTTGACCTACAACCAAGGCAATACTTTTCTTGACCGGGGATGAGTTAGATTGTTCGTGCAATTCAAATTTGGAAAATAGCTCATCTAGTCTAATTTTGTATAAGTATCTAGATACTTTGTAGGCATCAACCATAGATGCCCATAAAGTGGTCCTTCCACATATCTCCACAATGACATGATATTGTCTACTTTGGGCCTAAGCCCTCATGGTTTTATTTTTGGGCTTTACCCAAAAGGCCTCATACCAATAGAGATATCTTTTCATCTTATAAGTGCATGATCTTTTCCATGTCTTACCAATGTGAGACTTTGATTGTATTCCCAATACTCCAACAATCCCCCCCCCCCCTTAAACGAAGGACCACATTGACCCCCCCCCCCCTCAAGCCTATCCGTCCTCGAAGGACATCCTCTGCTTGATGTCTGATCCTCAACCCACCAGGACTTCCTGCCAACTATCTGGTCCTCCTGACCCAACTGGACCTCCTGCTAGTTGTCCAGCCCTTCTAGCCCAACTGGACTTCCTGTCAGTTGTTCGGTCCTTCTGATCCAACCGGACTTCCTGCCTAGTGTCTGGAAATGCATTCAAAGCATACCTTATTACATCCCAATTCTCCACCTTTTGTCCGATTGAGTGAAGACCGTTCATTATATCCTAGATCCTTGCATGGAGTTGAGTCGTTGTCTCGTGGTCCTGCATTTTTAGATTAAATAACTTATTCAAAAGAATGTCCCTTTTGCATACCTTTATGTCGGTCATCCCTTCGTGTAGCTCGATGAGCTTGTTCCATAGATCCTTCGCGCTCATGAAGGGGTCGATGCGGTTGAGTTCTTCCTTGGAGACACCGCATTGAAGGATTTGTGTGGCTTTTACATTGGCCTCTACTTGTCGCTTCATGACGTTCGTCCACTTTTCGCAATCCAAGTACTCCCTATCTTCATTCATTGGTAAGTTGAAGCCAATTTGAATGACTATCCACATCTCGACATGGGTCTTAAGGTAGCACTCCATCCGACCCTTCCAATAATGGAAGTCATCTCCATTGAAAAATGGAGGTCGGGCAGTGCTAAACCCCTCGAGATGGGAAATTCAATAAAGCCTTGCAAAACAAAAACACGACAAACACACGAATTGCCAAGACTTTATCTTTGATTAGTAGTGTAGGAAAAATAATAAAGAAAAACATAAATTGAATGAAAAGTATGAAATAAAATAAAACTTGCTAGATCGGTGCTTGCACCGAGTCTTAGTGCCCCCGCTCTTATACCAATTGTTGGATCGAATGAAATATGCTAGAGAGGGAGTGAATAGCGTACTTAAGATTTTCTTTTCGTTTCATCGAGAGAACGAGTAAGAACAGCGGAAGTAAAGATAATAAAAGTAAATAACACTATTGTTTTTACTTGGTTCACAACCAAAAGGTTGCTACTCCAAGGCCCCACGATCCTAGATTGCGTACCATTGGGTAATCCACTAAAAGTCTTCTCCTCGTTGGAGGTAGGAGACGATGGTTACAAGAAAAACAAGATAGAGGAAGAGGCAACAAGCCTACCTCTCTTTTTTTTCGATTAAAAGCTCGAGTACAAGAGATGATTCTTATAGGCACTAACAATTGGTATCAGAGTTATGGTCCATGTCAAGCCATGAACCTCGAACGAAGGAAGTTGAGCACGCATGTCCGGATCGAGAAAACTATACACCAAGCAGGAAGTGTTAGTGTCAACCCTTAGTGTCAATCATGAGATGATTGATTAGGGATCATATGTATCATATTTCATTATTGACAGGCAAAGTTTGCTTATTATATTATTTCTTATATGTGTTATATGAATAATATAATAGTGTCCTTGAATAGTAGGTTCAGGTTTACAACATATCAATTGGTTGAATTGATAGTAAGAGTCTGTAGACATATATATATAGAACACTACTCTTCACTATTCCTAGTCGAGTATTAATATGCAAGGACAATATTAATGCGCAGAGACTAGCATGTAGATCATTTGATGACTTAATCTCACAAGTTATGGATGTGATATCAAATTGACACATGGGTACATATTAGAGACTATGTACTGAATTAACCCGCTATGAGAATGTTTCATGGATCGTTATATGAGTCTCATAAACATTCTCATGTGACTATTGGTATGAATAATCCTTAGACCTAAAGTAACTACGGTTCCCTACATAATGAGTTGTATACTTTAGTTTTGTCAAACATCACCCGTAACCGGGTGACTATAAAGGCGATCACTGGGTATGCAATAAGTTATGCGAAGGGATGTGAGTGATGTAGATGAAATCTATCCCTTCCATATATCGAAAGTGATATCTATGGGCCCCTTGATAGAGTAGGACTGCTAAAGTGCATGGTCATGCTCGAATAAGTCAATATGATATATTGAGCTTATTTGGTTGAGTAGTCTACTTGGAGATCAAGAAACTCATGATTGATAAGAGGATGACATAGTCTATGTCTCATTGATCAATCTAGATATCAAGGGTAGAAGGACTGAGTCATAAACAATAGTAGTCACGGAAAGGTTATGTCGGATCTCAACATTCTCATCACTTGGGTAGCAATGATGTATTGCTAGATGCCACTCATTTCTTATGTCTCTAAAAGGGTTTTAGAAACATTGTGAACGTTATGAGAACCTATTGGGTCACACACTTAGGACATGTGAGTTGGAGATGGCTCATGTGGTGAGCCATTGGGCCATCGGGTTGAGTCTAATGTAGATTAGACTCATTGAGTGGGATTCATGGTATACCCAATGAATTTGACTCGAGTTAGACTCAAGTCAAATTCGGATTGAGTAGGACTCAAGGTATACCCAATGAATCAGACTCGAGTTAGACTCAAGTCAAATTTGGATTGAATGAGACTCACCATTAAGGAGGGTTGCATGATCATTATGATGGAATTAATGAGTTGTTAATTCCATGGAAACCAAAAGTCACAAACCCTTCATATTCAATGGTTGAATATAAAAGAGGATTTGATGAGATTTTTTGGTTTAGTGTGTGTTAATGGTTGAGGCTTGATTGTGATCTTCTTCTCCATCTTCTTCTACCTTTTTGGCCGAACCAACCTTGTGGCTAGCACCACAACTTGGTTCCTCTTCATCTCACGGTTCGTGTGGATATCGTGGAGGCACGGACATCCTGACCGCGCTGAGATCTGGACACCTTAAATGCAAGTGTTGTTGATGGGACTGCAAAGGGCACACATAGAAGGTAACTACAATTCTCATAGGATAGAATCGATCAAACGAGTATGGTTTTTGCATGGATCTCTAAAGGGATCTTATTTTTCCACTGCATAGTGCTTGTAAAATGTTTTCGAGCACGTTTAGATTCCCTACAGTGGTATTAGAGCCACTTATGAAAACAATACTCGTTTTTAGTTGTTATATATGATATAAATTAGAATGTGTTTTATTATGATATGCATGTTGTTCTGTCTCGCATCGAAGCTGAGAAGATAGTCTAGCAAGTAGGTTTTTCTCGAAGCAGACTGAAGAGTGGGTGAGCCGATCGGATTGTGTCAGTCAAATGGTGCCGAGCAGACCTGGTCGATCGGATGGTCTCAGGTTCATAATGATAAACAAAATGGGCAGTGACTCATTCAATGAGTCTATAAAATAATTTTTTGCCAGAGGCACTGCCCCCGTGAACCCCGCAAGGGGCACTGCCCCCTTGACCCCCTCCTGCTAATCGGCTAGCGGGACTGTCGTAGCATTGCGGCTGATATTTCGTGCTTAGTGTCATAATAAAATTTTCTGACATTACTATTTTGAATGTTATATGACATAGTGCATGGTTATGGCCCCTAACCCAATGTGATTGGATATGTATGTGTTTGTTGTAATTCATAATACGACCTATGTGTTGTGTCTTTCACCTTCATTATTCTGGTTGTAATATTAGACTAGCCCCAAATGTAAATCGAGATTTCTTTTAATTGCAATGTACAATGTAGAATAGTTTTAGACTACTGGAGGACGGTGCAAAGGAAAAGGAAGCCAACAACACATGATGACCATGGAAGACTTGGAGAAGATGTTATTCCCTAAGTTGACCATTTGCTCTTCTCATTGGCTTGAGAAGATCATAGAAAAGGGCCATAACCATGTCACATTTCTTTATGCTTATATGTGATGCATGTGATGCTTGTATATTTGATGCATGCGTAGTTAGTTGTCACACAATTAGATCACTTATTATATGCCTACCAAAGTTTAATACTTACTATTACCTTGTTCAATCGTAGCGCGTTTGCCAAAGAAAAGTGACTCGATTTACCTTGGCAAAGTGTGAAAGGATAATTGTGATGTCTTCCTGTTAAACCTTGGGTTTGACTTAACTAATCTCTCTCAATTAGATTGATGAACTTAGAGGCATAGCTCATACAGGACATCTACCTACATTATACAAATCTTGGGCGATTAACCAAAGCTAACTCAAGATGAGTGGTAATTTAGAAAGATATCTCATGCGATGGGCATAATGAATAAATAATGTTGTTCATATAGATATACAAGAGTTACATTAGATGTAATTGGTACAAGTTACCTACCTAACTTATACGAGTCTTGGGCGATTAGCCAAAGCTAACTCAAGATGCGGTATAATATGGATCTTGTCCCACTTTGTGACTAATGGAAGAATCATTTAGTTAAAAGGCCTAATTAAATGATTGAAATATGATACATTTCTACATTCCTATATTGTAGATCACCATGTCATCAAATACGTCAAACACATACATTTTGATGGTGAACAAAGGCAAAGGCAAAGGCAAGCAGAAGCCTAAAGGTAAGGGTAAGACCCAAGCCAAGGGCATAGGCAAGGCAAATGCATTGAAACCCAAAGGCAGAGCGACTAAGGAGGGAACCTGCTTCCATTGTAATGAGACTGGACATTGGAAGAGGAACTGCAAGCTATACCTGGAAGAGGTGAAAAGGAAGAGAAGTGAGACTTCTACCTTAGGTATATATGTTATAGAAATTAATTTATCTATCTCGTCTTCTTGAGTATTATATACCGGCTTCACTTCTCACATTTGTACCAATGTGCAGGGCCTTCGAAAGACTAGATCATTGACGAAAGGCGAAGTGGACCTACGGGTTGGCAATGGAGCAAAAGTTATGGCCATCGCTGTAGGGACATATTCCTTATCTTTGCCCATTGGCTTATCTTAGAACTAAAATGTTGTTGTTATGTGTATGCCTTGACTAAGAACATTATCTTTGTTTCTTGTTTAGACAAGAAAGGTTTCTCATTTGTAATAAAGGACAAGTGTTGTTCCATTTATTTAAATGATATGTTTTTTTGTAGTGAACACCTTGTGAATGGTTTGTATCTTCTAGATCTTAAAACCCCAGTCTATAACATAAATATCAAATGATTTAAATCTAATGATTTGAACCAAATATATCTCTGGCATTGTCGCCTGGGTCACGTAAATGAGAGTTGCATATCCCAACTCCATAAGGATGGACTTTTGGACTCATTTGATTTTGAATCATATAAGGTGTGTGAATCTTGTCTACTGGGCAAGATGACCAAGCGCCCTTTTAATGGACATAGCGAACGAGCTACTGATTTGTTAGAACTCATACATACTGATGTATGTGAGCCTTTCAATGTAGCATCTAGAGGAGGCTATAAGTACTTCATTCCTTTTCTGATGATTTTAGTAGATATGAATATGTGTATCTTATGAGACACAAATATGAATCCTTTGAAAAGTTTAAAGAATTCAAGAATGAAGTACAAAACCAACTTGGTAAGAGTATTAAAATGCTTCGATCAGATCGAGGTGAGGAATACCTTAGCCAAGATTTTCGTGACTATCTCATTGAGTTTGGGATTAGATCTCAACTCACTCCACCTGGAACACCACAGTGGAATGGTGTATCAGAAAGGAGAAATCGTACATTATTAGATATGGTACGATCTATGATGAGTCACACAAATCTTCCTTTTTTCTTATGGGGATATGCTTTAGAGATGGCTGCTTTCACACTTAACTGCGTCCCATCTAAGGCAGTCATAAAGATACCATATGCGATATGGACTGGGAAGAGTCCAAGATGTCTTTTATGAAGATTTTGTAGGATCGAGTAAGCCGAGAGAGGGGTGAATCACGATGTTTAATAATTTTATCTAATTTTTATTATTAATTATCTAATAGCAGTACGCAGCGGCAATTAAAAACAATTATAGACACAACAATTTACTTGGTTCACAACCCTGATTGGGTTGCTACTCCAAGGCCCGTAGCTCTCCCACGAGCTGCCTCGATGTGCAATTCACTAAATACCCTTCGACTCGAGAACTCTCGACTTCGGAGGGTTTCGTTTTTTACAAATGATGAAGGAGGGTAACACACTACCCACACTTCTTAAAATTAAGTGCAGAAGCGAAATAATAAACTAAATTGAAATACAAGACTTTATACCAACACTAAGAGATTGTAGAAGTAGTTGCAGTGTGTCGGAATTGCCGCCTTGTTGTGAAATAAAAATTTAGTGGACGAACAAATATTTCGACAACACTTCGACGTTAATTGAATTCGATAACTAGATATGGTCGAGCATAACTTTTATAAACTTTTTCTAGTCGACTGAAATGTCTTCCAATCGACTCCACATAAGCCCGTCGATATGGAATTCGTGGTCTTCCAGTCTACTGAATCCTCTCCAATTGACTCCACATCGAGAAATTTCCCTCTTCAGTTGACTCAAGCCCTTTCCATCTGCGTCACACAATCTCCGATCGATCACCAGTTGATCCTACCAAATAGCTATCCGGTCGACTGGACTTCAGTCGACTTGAATCCATTCAATCGACTAGTCCCTACAAAATAGGATTAGCATAAGATAGGTAATATGAATTACGATAGCAGTAGTAATATTGCTTGATCTTGACTACTAAGTCCTACGCAGACTTTTCATTGGATCGACACTTAGCTTTGTCCCCCTACAGAGAACTCGGCCTCACCTCTTCACTCGAGACTTACCTGCCGGCTACCTGCCGGACTTACTATTCTTGACATCCAATCTGACCCACCAGGGCTTCTACTAGCTATCCGATCTACCTAACCCAACTGGTCTTCATGCCAAATTTCCGATCCACGCGACCCATCTAGACTTCATGCCTGGTGTCCGGTCCTCCTGATTTGTCAAGATACATGCCTAGTATCTGGTCAACATGACCTACTAGGACTTCCTGTTAAGCCTGCACACTTAACACTGATATTAGATCACAAGTGAATCCTAACATTTAACTGTGTTTCATACATCAAAACTAAGGAGTGATGCTCACTGCATCAACAGATTTGGGGTTGTGAGGCTTATGTTCGATGTCAAGTCTTCGACAAACTAGGCCCTAAATTAGACAAGTGCTATTTTGTATGGTATCTTAAGGAAACGAAAGGATATTACTTCTACAATTCCACACAAGGCAAAGTGTTTGTCGCTAGAAATGGTGTATTTCTAGAAAGAGAGTTCATTTCTAGAAGAACTAGTGGGAGTAAAATACATCTTGAAGAAATTCAAGATATAGATAGCACTGAGATGGAAATTGAACAGGCACCACAAAATGTTGTGGATGATGAGATTGTTGCATAAGAAGTTGTGGAGCAACAACCTGTTCAAGTAGACCAACCTCTTCATAGGTCTGATAGGATACATCGTCAGCGTAAGAGATATTCATTTCTCTTGTTTAACAATGATGATGTTATGCTTGTTGAGTTGAACGAGCCTACATCCTATCAGGAAGCTGTGATGAGCCCAGATTCTGAGAAATGGCTAGAGGCCATGAGATCTGAAATAGAATCCATGTACATAAACCAAGTATGAACTTTGGTTGATCCACCTGAAGGGGTCAAACCCATTGGGTGCAATTGGGTCTTTAAGAAAAATATTGACATGAATGGTCTTATACATACCTATAAACTGCGATTGGTAGCTAAAGGTTTCAAACAGATTCATGGTATTGACTATGATGAAACTTTTTCACCAGTTGCGATGCTTAAGTCCATTCAGATGATGCTTGCTATTGCAGCTTACCACGATTATGAGATCTGGCAAATGGATGTCAAAACTGTATTTCTGAATGGAAACTTCCTCGAGGATGTGTATATGACACAACTTGAGGGTTTTGTAGATCCAAAGCATGTTGGCAAGGTATGCAAGCTGCAAAGGTCCATTTATGGTTTAAAGCAAACATCAAGAAGCTGGAATCTTTGATTCGATGATGCGATCAAATAGTTTGGTTTCATCAAGAATTAAGATAAACCCTGTGTCTATAAGAGGGTTAGTGGGAGGACAGTTATCTTTCTTATCTTGTATGTTGATGACATACTTCTTATTGGAAACGACATCCCTACACTGTAGTCTATGAAGACTTGACTTGGAAATTATTTCTTAATGAAGGACTTAGGTGAAGCAGCTTACATTTTAGGCATTAAGATCTATAGAGATAGATATAAGAGATTTCTTGGCTTAAGTCAGAGTGCATACATTGACAAGGTGCTTAAACGTTTTGCCATGTAGAATTCCAAGAAGGGATTTAGGCCAATGCCACATGGTGTGAGCCTTTCGAAGGCTCAATCCCCCTCTTCTAAGGAAGAAAGGGAACACATGGATCATATCCCTTATGCATCTGCTATAGGGTCTATTATATACGCCATACTATGCATTCATCCTGATTTCTTGTATGCTTTACCAGATCTAGGTGACAGTCACTGGATAGTCATCAAGTATATTCTTAAGTACTTGAGAAGAACCAATGAATATTTCTTGATATTTAGAGGCAATGAGTGTTGGGGGATCGATTGGCCGGCTAGAGGGGGGTGAATATCCCTCGTTCGTTTGATGTCGTATTTTACTCGTTCTCGTGTGCTTGTCTACAATTGTCGTTAATATATGCATCGGAATAACAATAGAAATAACAACAACACAATCACAATCAATACACAAGCATATATGTGGTTCGGAACCAAATGGTTCCTACTCCACGGGTGAGCACCTCGAGCTCTAGTTATGCGCACGACACTAACTAAACTCCTTCTAGACTACACGTCGGAGGTGGAGAAACCTCTCACAAGTTATTACAACAAGTAATATGAAATACAACAAGAAATACAAAGACAATACAAAAGTAAACTTTTACACAATTGCTTTGATCGCTTTCTTGTTGCTTGCTCTTGAAGGTCTGGAATGCAACAACAATTCCCCTCCAAAGTCACCTCAAAAGCCTTGGCAAAATCCTCCAACTCGTGCTCCTTTTATAACCTACATCAAGCTATTTTCGCACCCATCAGTCGACTGATCGTGACCATCAGTCGACTGGTCCCGTAGCCGTTGTCTCACAACGGCCAGATCCACGTTGGTTAAGTTTCAATGGATCACACATCAGTCGACTGATGGCACTCATCAGTCGACTGATCATCCATCAGTCGAGTGCTGGCGAGCTCGACTCCATTCTCGCGTCTGCAGGTGTCATCACCGATCGCCGTCCCTTGGCGGTGACCGATGATTCCCAACGATGACCGCCTCCCTCGGCAGTCGACTGATCAGCCATACTTGATTCAGTCGAACACTGGTCGAACCCATACGACCTAGAGCAGTCGACTGGCACCTATGCCAGTCGACTGATGTCGGCTAAAACCTCAAACATAATGATGTTTGAGCCTCCGACACTCAGTCTTAGCCACTTGGCCAAGTCCACCTTATCCCTCATGGAGTTCCCCACCGAAGCTCTCTTCCCTCGGCCTACGTCCCTCGGATGCGCCAAGCACACGGCTTCGCAACGCCATCCTTCGTGTCTCATGCCCTAGAAGTATGCTTCCCTTTGGGCTCACTCCATTCGCTCCCCGTCCGGCGGTCCCTCGGATGCACTAAGCACACGGCTTCGCAATGCCATCCTTCACCGACTCAAGGACCCCGAGCCTAGTGAACTTACCAAGTCCTCAAGACTTCCCAAATGCACTAAGCGCACAGCTTCGCAATGCATTTCTCACCAAGCACCAAGCGCACGACTTCGCAATGCTTTGGATTTCCCATGCCAAGCACCAAGCGCACGGCTTCGCAATGCTTTGGACTTTCCCATGCCAAGGCTTCCCCCTTGGACTTCCACACCAAGCTCCATGCTTGGATTTTCCATGCCAACCCCATGTTGGACTTTCCCATGACAATCCCATGTCATGAGTTTTGTCTATCATCAAAATATCATCAAGGTACTGCTCGAGTCAAACTTGAGTCAACCTAACCTGGGCCGATTGCACCAACAATCTCCCCCTTTTTAATGATTGACAAAACTACCATCTCAAGTCTACCAATTCTTCCATATTGGCAATTCTCATATCCCAAAGAGAATTCCAACGAACCCTAATTGGTAACTTGGTAACTTCTCCCCCTTTTTGACATTACATCAAAAAGGTCCTCCCCAAGGGTATGAATGTCTCATATCCCAATGAGATCTTACAATCTCTCCCTTGGAGGAACACATGCCTACAATCTTTCTAGTGATCCCATATCACTTAAAGAGAGGCAACCCAATTTTCCTCCCATGACGAAATACACATCCATCTTCCCATGATGGATACCTCCCCCTAGAGGCTTGCTCCCCCTTGACCATTGCACCAACAATGTCATTGGAGAGTCCCTAAGCCAATAGGAACATTAACCAAATCAAAATTAAGGCAAAGTTCAACAATGAACTCTCATCCACCTTAAAATTGATACTCACCCTCAACCCAACTCCTAATCCATATCCAATGGATTTCCACCCTCTCTAATGCTCTCCCAAGCATATCCTAGGGTTAGGAGTGGTTAGGGGACCAAAACACAGCTGAACATGGGCCTAACCATCAAGTTTACCCGAAATCAGCCTGTGCCAGTCGACTCCGTCAGATACCAGTCGACTGGACTTACCATCAGTCGAGTGCCATTACAGGTTGTCAACTGATAACTGCATTCTGCAGTTTTCAGTTTCAAAAAATGGATTTTCGAAATCCATAAGTAAATATACGTATTTTTAAAAATCTTGAAAATGCATACGTATAATACTTATCCTAAATGCTATGGGTGAAAAATATTGAAAATTTATTTTACCCATTAAATTAGGAGATTGATACAAAGTTCAAAATTTAAGAAAAGCTTCAATAAAGAGCCATCTTTGTATCATCCCATTCAATGGTGATAGCTATCAAAAGATAGGCTTCAACAAGGTTTTTCAAGATGTTTTCAAAATGTTTTCAAAACCTTTATTTTCTTTTTCCTAAACATCTCACCAATATCTAGATGTGTAAAACATATACAAGTCAAATTTCTAATGAGATGTGGGTTTTTGTTCTTTTAATGGTTTCATGCATATTTCTAGGCAACATTATTTGATTCCCACCAAATCATGTCATAGTCCTTAATTTCATTTTAGTTATATGCATGATAATGATTATGGCATAAATATGATTTAGATAAAAACATATGCCAATATCATGATGTCATGGCATGTGAATGAGAACTAAGCATACATGACATCTAAAAATAATTCTAAACATGATCATGATATTTTATAGATAAAAATGAAAATAATGTCATGACATGGTAAGGCAAACAAATCATGGCAAGTAAAATATACTAAGGTATAGAATACCTAAGTGTTAAAATTAATTTGCCATTTCTAGGAATTAAATTCATTTTGCCTTAATCTCATTCATTTCCCTAGTGTGCCAAAAACCCAAAATGGCACACCATGACTTCTATGACCTAATTGTGCCAATTTAGATCATTCTAAACTTCTCAAACACATTGGCACATCCTAATGTGTCAACTCTACTATGGTTAGGTTAACTATCCATCCATTTAGGGTTGACTCACCCTAACCCATCTAGCGTGAATCAATCACGCTTTTAGGAACCCAATATCTATTGGAGCTCCTTGGGTTAACAAGATATTCCCTAGGGATAACTTCCCTAGATACCTTTCTAATGACCCTTTTTGTCTTTGAAACCTTAGTCAAATGGGTCTTACTTGGGTCAACTCTAGAGGTGACTCCTCCATTGACCTTCTTAGTGGCTTTCTTGGTTTTCCTTAAGTCCTTAGCCACTAAGCACACACCATGACTAGTCTTAGGGATGACTTCCCTATTAGCCTTGGTTTTCCTAGACCTAGAAATAGTTCCATAATTAAATGGAACATTATGATAAGTCTTCTTGGGCTTAGGTTTGTGACCCAAACCTTCCTTGCCCTTAGACCGTTTTTGAACCTTAGGTCTTGACTTTTGGGCATTTGACCCTAGAATTGAATTTTCTATGATTCTAAGGGCTTTCTCCATTCTCTCAAGTCTTGACCTCAAGACTTGGTTCTCTAGCTCTAATTTTCCCATTTTTGAATTTTCATTAGGTTTTTGGGAAGGCCTCTTCTTCTTAGGCATATGCCTAGATTTCTTGGGATTAACACACAAGTTTTCTTCAATTCTCCTAATTGACTCCCTAGGTAAAATAGATCTAGTGTTTTGAGTCCTAGGTTTGTCCTTAGAGAAACTAACATGCTTGGCACCTAAGCAATAAACCTTATTATTTCTCTTAGCATGCTTTTCATTGATAATAGCAAGAGAGCTAAAATAATTCTTAGCATGCTTTTTAACTCTAGGAATTAAAGGTGCATTAAGTAAATGTACCTTAGGGTTAGCTTTAGAAGCTCCCCCTACATGAGTTGCACCTTCTTGCCCTTTCTTCCTCCCCCTACGGCATTGGCTTCGGTAGTGTCCCTTTTGATTGCATTTAAAGCACACAATGTGCTCTTTGCTCTTGATTTTGGGAACACCGGCATCGTTTGACTTTGGGTTGACTTTTGGTGTCGATGCCTTCTTCTTAGCCAATTTAGGGCATTTGCTCTTATAATGCCCTTTCTCCCTACACTCAAAGCATATTATATGATTTTTATTTAAAACAATAACACTTGAGTTACCTAGGGAGGTGGTGGAGGCCTCTTCACTTCTTCCGGAGGTAGAAGCTTCATCTTGATCTTTCTCCGGAGTAGAAACCCTTTCCTCCCCCTCAATGCTAGAGGTGGAGGTCTCCACCAAGTCATCCACATCTTCAAAAGTGGATGGTGATTCTTCTTCGGCATTCTCCTCTACTTGTGCCGATTGGGAATTTTTTTGGAATTTCATTACCTTATTCCATAATTCCCTTGCATCCCTATAATCACCCAATCTAGACCAAATAGTATTAGGTAACAAATCACTAATCAACTTGATTACCATGAGATTTGTCTTGAAGTCTTTGATTTGGTCTTCGGTCCATTTTGACTTCTCAATTGGCTTGTTGTACTTGTCCCTAGGCATTTCAAAACCATTTTCTATAATAATCATAAAATCAAAATCGGTTTCTAGGTATACCTCCATTTTTCTTCTCCACCATAGAAAGTCTCCTTCGAATTTCTGTGGATGGATGAAGCCGGCCATTTGTAGTGCTCTCGCGGCGGTTAGTCCTTGAAGAGCGACCTCGGCTCTGATACCACTTGTTGGGGGATCGATTGGCCGGCTAGAGGGGGGTGAATAGCCCTCGTTCGTTTGATGTTGTATTTTACTCGTTCTCATGTGCTTGTCTACAATTGTCGTTAATATACGCAGCGGAATAACAATAGAAATAACAACACAAGAACAATCAATACACAAGCATATACGTGGTTCGGAACCAAATGGTTCCTACTCCACGGGTGAGCTCCTCGAGCTCTAGTTATGCGCATGGCACTAACTAAACTCCTTCTCGACTACACGTCGGAGGTGGAGAAACCTCTCACAAGTTATTACAACAAGTAATATGAAATACAACAAGAAATACAAAGACAATACAAAAGAACACTTTTACACAATTGCTTTGATCGCTTTCTTGTTGCTTGCTTTTGCTTGCTCTTGAAGGTCTGGAATGCAATAGCAATTCCCCTCCAAAGTCACCTCAAAAGCCTTGGCGAAATCCTCCAACTTGTGCTCCTTTTATAACCTGCATCAAGCTATTTTCGCGCCCATCAGTCGACTGATCGTGACCATCAGTCGACTGGTCCCGTAGCCGTTGTCTTACAACGGCCAGATCCACGTTGGTTAAGTTCCAACGGATCACACATCAGTCGACTGATGGCACTCATCAGTCGACTGATCATCCATCAGTCGAGTGCTGGCGAGCTCGACTCCATTCTGTGCCCGTGCACAGTGTCATCAGTCAACTGTCGTTCCTTGGCAGTCGACGGATGCTCCTAACGATCATTGCCCTCCTCGGCGATCGATCAACGAACTTGATTGATCGAACCGGTCGAACCCATATGACCTAGAGCGATCGTGGCACCTATGCTGATCGGCCCGATGTCGGCTAAAACCTCAAACATAACGATGTTTGAGCCTCCGACACTCAGTCTTAGCCACTTGGCCAAGTCCACCTTATCCCTCATGGAGTTCCCCATCGAAGCTCTCTTCCCTCGGCCTATGTCCCTCGGATTCGCCAAGCGCACGGCTTCGCAACGCTATCCTTCGCGTCTCATGCCCTAGAAGTATGCTTCCCTTTGGGCTCACTCCATTCGCTCCCCGTCCGGCGGTCCCTCGGATGCACCAAGTGCACGGCTTCGCAATGTCATCCTTCACCGACTCAAGGACCCCGAGCCTAGTGAACTTACCAAGTCCTCAAGACTTCCCAAATGCACCAAGCGCATGGCTTCGCGATGCATTTCTCACCAAGCACCAAGCACACGGCTTCGCAATGCTTTGGATTTCCCATGCCAAGCACCAAGCGCACGGCTTCGCAATGCTTTGGACTTTCCCATGCCAAGGCTTCCCCCTTGGACTTCCACACCAAGCTCTATGCTTGGATTTTCCATGCCAACCCCATGTTGGACTTTCCCATGACAATCCCATGTCATGAGTTTTGTCTATCATCAAAATATCATCAAGGTACTGCTCGAGTCAAACTCGAGTCAACCTAACCTGGGCCGATTGCACCAACAATGAGGATCTCATTGTAAAGGGTTATAGCGATGCTAGCTTCCAAATGGACAAGGACAATTACAGATCGCAGTCGAGGTATGTCTTTTGTTTAAATGGTGGTGTTGTGAGCTGGAAGAGTTCAAAGCAAGACACAGTCGCAGATTCTACTATAGAGGTCGAGTATATTGCTGCTTCAGATGCAGCAAAGGAGGTTGTTTTGATCAGGAAGTTTGTTTTTGAGCTTGGTGTAGTTCCTAGCATTGTGAGCCCTATAGAGCTTTATTGTGACAACAACGGGGCTATAGCAATGGCTAAGGAACCTCATTCTCACCAGTGTTCCAAACATATACTATGGTGGTATCACCTCACTCGAGAGATCATCGATAGAGGAGATGTGTGGATATGTAGAGTAGATACTAATGCTAACATTGCGGATCCCTTGACCAAGGCTTTAGCATAGAAAAAGCATGATGGTCATACTAGGTCACTAGGTCTTAGTGATTATAGTGATTGACACTAGTGCTAGTGGGAGATTGTTAGTGTCATCCCTTAGTGCCAATTATGAGATGATTGATTAGTGATCATATGTTTCATATTTCATTAATGATAGACAAGGTTTGCTTATTATATTATTTCTTATATGTGCTATATGAATAATATAATAGTGTCCTTGAATAGTAGGTTCAGATTTACAGCATATTAATTGGTTGAATTGATAGTGAGAGTCTATAGACATATATATATAGAACACTACTCATAACTATTCCTAGTCGAGTATTAATATGCAAGGACAATATTAATGCGCAGAGACTAGCATGTAGGTCAATTGATGACTTAATCTCACAAGTCATGGATATGTGATATCAAGTTGACACATGGGTACATATTAGAGATTATGTACTGAATTAATCCGCCATGAGAATGTTTCATGGATCATTATATGAGTGTCATAAACATTCTCACATGACTATTGGTATGAATAATCCTTTGACCTGAAGTCACAACGGTTCCCATAATGAGTTGTATACTTTAGCTTTGTCAATTGTCACTCGTAACAGGGTGACTATAAAGGCGATCACTGGGTATGCAATAAGTTATGCGAAGGGATGTGAGTGATGTAGATGAAATCTATCCCTTCCATATATCGAAAGTGATATCTATGGGCCCCTTGATAGAGTAGGACTGCTAAAGTGCATGGTCATGCTCGAATAAGTCAATATGATATATTGAGCTTATTTGGTTGAGTAGTCTACTTGGAGATCAAGAAACTCATGATTGATAAGAGGATGACATAGTCTATGTCTCATTGATCAATCTAGATATCAAGGGTAGAAGGACTGAGTCATAAACAATAGTAGTCACGGAAAGGTTATGTCGGATCTCAACATTCTCGTCACTTGGGTAGCAATGATGTATTGCTAGATGCCACTCATTTCTTATGTCTCTAAAAGGGTTTTAGAAACATTGTGAACGTTATGAGAACCTATTGGGTCACACACTTAGGACATGTGTGTTGGAGATGGCTCATGTGGTGAGCCATTGGGCCATCGGGTTGAGTCTAATGTAGATTAGACTCATTGAGTGGGATTCAAGGTATACCCAATGAATTTGACTCGAGTTAGACTCAAGTCAAATTCGGATTGAGTAGGACTCAAGGTATACCCAATGAATCAGACTCGAGTTAGACTCAAGTCAAATTTGGATTGAATGAGACTCACCATTAAGGAGGGTTGCATGATCATTATGATGGAATTAATGAGTTGTTAATTCCATGGAAACCAAAAGTCACAAACCCTTCATATTCAATGGTTGAATATAAAAGAGGATTTGATGAGATTTTTTGGTTTCGTGGGTGTTAATGGTTGAGGCTTGATTGTGATCTTCTTCTCCTTCTTCTTCTACCTTCTTGGCTGAACCAACCATGTGGCTAGCACCACAGCTTGGTTCCTCTTCATCTCATGGTTCGTGTGGATACCGTGGAGGCATGGACATCCTGACCACACTGAGATCCAGACAACTTTAATGCAAGTGTTGCTGACGGGACTGCAAAGGGCACACATCGAAGGTAACTACGATTCTCATAGGATAGAATCGATCAAACGAGTATGGTTTTCACATGGATCTTTAGAGGGATCTTATTTTACCACTGTTTAGTACTTGTAAAATGTTTCCAAGCATGCTCAGATTTCCTACAGGAAGTCCAGTTGGGTCGGGAGGACCGAACAACTGGCAGGAAGTCCAGTTGGGTCCGAAGGGATGGACAACTGGTAGGAAGTCCAGCTGGGTCAGGAGGACCAAACAATTTGTAGGAAGTCCTGGTGGGTTGAGGATCGGACATCAAGCAGAGGGTGTTCTTCAAGGATGGATAGGCTTGAGGGGGGAGGGGGGGTCAATGTGGTCCTTCATTTGAGGGGGGGATTGTTGAAGTATTGGGAATACAATCAAAGTCCCACATTGGTAAGACATGGAAAAGATCATGTGCTTATAAGATGAAAAGATATCTCTATTAGTGTGAGGCCTTTTGGGTTAAACCCAAAAATAAAACCATGAGGGCTTAGGGCCAAAATGGACAATATAATGTCATTGTGGAGATATATGATTCTTATAGACAGTAACATTTAGAATTTTAGAAGATGGAACTTGATCTAAAGTCGGCGTTACGGCAGCGTAGCATTGTCGTTGGAGCTTGCCTTTGTTGGAGCATTTTTGGGATCAAGATTAGATGATGCAAAGAGGTGAAATGACCCTTCTTTTATAGCCCTCCAAACCCAAGCTCGTTGAGATCCAGATTTCGGTCAAAGCTCCTTATCTCTCCATTTTTGGTGGAGCTTATCTTGACTTTCTTCGAGATGACCAGTTAGAATAGCAGTTGACTCATGGTAAAATCAATTGACTACCAATAGATTTCAGTCAACTATTTTCCTGGTCACTCACCT
The DNA here is from genome assembly GCA_025175895.1 of Wurfbainia villosa. Lineage (NCBI taxonomy): Eukaryota > Viridiplantae > Streptophyta > Magnoliopsida > Zingiberales > Zingiberaceae > Wurfbainia > Wurfbainia villosa. Next base: position 61,742,913 of record CM045993.1, read on the forward strand.
ACAATAAAGAGTTAGCATAGAAATGTTGAGTAATGGACATTACGATGGTTCCTTACCATCCGATCTCGACCTAGACCTTTCCCTAGATGTCTTAGTCGGATCACCACCTAAGTTCTTCCCCGTACGGAGGACACGACCTCACTATTACTCTGCACATAATGCTTACCTCCAGGTGTCGCCCGACCACCATGGTTCCTTGACTCCAACGAGGTTCTCCTGGTGTTGCCCGACCACCATGGTTTCTCGTCCCAAGATTCCCCGGGGTTCACTGACCTTCAGCTTAGCTTAATCATTTTCTACACACTTAACACAACACATGCGATAACAATAACAACTTAATCTTTGAACCTTTTCCATAATCAAATACTAGGTTCGATTTTTTGGTGCCCCTGCACAAACAAAGGGTTCGTCAATGTATCTAGTAGTAGTGATTTTGCAGTTGGAAAACATATTAAATCTCTCTCTATTTTCATCATTATAAAATATAACACTTGGAGGAGCATTACCTTCCTCCGGAGCTTGTGGAGCACTTCTTCTCCTTGACCTTGGTCCTGAAGAAGCAGATATTGTTGCACTATGCTTGGTTCTCTTCATTTTTACTCCTTGAAGGCTTATTGAAGTTTGGAGAGGCTCCTTAAAGGTTGGAGAAGAAGATTTCGCATGCGCTAGGGCAGAATGTTTGAGTAGCATGGCTGATTTAGGGAAAATTACATGGCTTATGCCATTTTAAAGGGGTGCGACACGACCGTGTGGAATCCACACGACCGGTCGTGTCAGGCTCTGACCTGGGCATTCGAAAAAAATTCAAAATTTTGGCATGACCATGTGAAATTCACATGGTCGATCGTGTGCGACTCTGGAATTTTCCTGGGGTTCCACAAGGTCCGAGCCTTTCCATATGCCCTACCGTGTGCTCTTCTGACCGTTGGGCACGATCGTGTGAAATTTACACGATCGCCCATGCTTTCTTCTGGGGTTTTTAAAAAGGAATCTCTCTTCTACCTAGCAAGTTCTACATAACCCTAAAACACATGCAAATTCTAATGGGCAAAAATTTATACCTAAACCTATTGTGCATGAATGTAAAAACCAAGAAAGTTAAACTTGGGTTGCCTCCCAAAAAGCACTTGTTTAGGGTCTTTAGCTCGACCTTACTCCTATGCTTTAGCTTGGCTCCAATGGTTCCATTAACCTCCATTCCTTCTTGGCAAAATTTTTAACCTCGCTCTGTACCTTAGCCCTTGCAAGAATGATGTACTTGTCCAATGCGGGTTCCAAGCCCGCCGTGCTAGTAAACTTGAACTCTAAACTATTGTCCCCCACTGTCAGAGTCAGCTTATGATTCTTTACGTCGATGACCATTCCTGTTGTGGATAAAAATGGTCATCCAAGAATTACAAGGATTTTCTGGTCTTCTTCCATTTCCAAAACTACAAAATCCGTGGGAAGTGTAAAATCCCCCACTCTGATAGGTATGTCTTCTAAAATCCCCAGTGGGTATCGATATGAGTGGTCAGTAAGCTGTAACGTCATAGTGGTAAATCTTAAATTCCCCAGCCTTAATTTTTTGCTTAATGAGTATGGCATCAAGCTCACACTGGCGCATAAGTCACAAAACGCCTTACTAATCAGATCGTCCCAATATGACATGGAATATAGAAACTCTTTAGATCTTTTAGTTTTTGAGTGGTCCCGTTCTGGAGATAAGCACTAGATTCTTCTGTAAGTGCCACTATTTTTGACCACTTGACCTTCCTACAGTGTATTGAAATATCCTTCAGAAACTTTACAAATTGGGGCATTTGATGCAAAGCTTCAAGTATCAGTACTTCCACTGAGATTGATTTTAACATGTTCAAGAATTTTTCCAAACTCAGCATCCCTCTTTGCATTGGTTAGCCGCTGTGGAAATAGTACTATCACGGGTGGTTGAGTTCTTGTGGCAGGTTCACACTCTGTATGTTCGGCTCCTTCCCTCATGGTTTCCTCAAGAGGTTCTTTTACCTCTAAGCCTTATTCCGACTCGGCAGCTAATCTGCTCGGCAACTCCTTCATAATCCTCTGACTCTATAGCGTTACTGCCTTGCATTGCTCCACTGGATTGTCCTCAGATTTTCTTGGTTATCAACTCGGTGTTCTAGTAGACTGGTTGGCAATATGTTCTATCTGAATCTTCAACGTCTTTTGTCGAGGTCATTCACAGATGATTTTAATTCTTCTAGTATCACTTCTGTCTGCGAATGTCTCCGTTGGAATTCAGCATTTGTCGCATGTTGAGTTTGAATGAAATTTTCTATCATATGCTAAAGTCAGGATTTAGGCGGTGACTGATGCCCTTTGTCCTATTGTCCGTACCCTCCTGACTATTGGAAAGTTCCTGAATTATTTGTATATGAAAGGTTCGGGTGGTTCCTCTATCCGGAGCTATACGTGCTTGAATATGGATTATTAGGCCTCTGATTATACTCGCCCACCACATCGACATGCTCAAACTGCTCCTCAAAGCTGCTCTGCACTCCACAGTAGTCCTTCTGATATGCTGCCACTCCATCACTAAAGGAATTGACTGCACATACAGAAGCAGAGGTTAGGGAGTCAAACTGTCTGCTTAGTGCATCCATTCTTGCCTCTAGATGATTAATGGAGTTAACGACATATCTCCTAGCTATAGGTGATGGGTGAATATGTTCGGAACCCCATTGGTGTTGGTTCTAGACCACCTCCTCAATCAACTCTTTTGCTTCCTTGATGGTCTTGTTCATCAAGGCATCTCCTACATTAGAATCTAGGGAATCTCTTGTGGCATATGCGATCCCATTATAGAATATGTGGATCACCAACCATTAGTCAAGCCCGTGGTGGGGGCACTGATAAAGCAATCCTTTTTAGTGATCCCAGGCTTTAAAATGGGATTATCCTTCCTTTTGGTGGAAGCTAGTGATCAAGTGGCGCATGTGAGCAGTCTTACTTGGTGGAAGGAATTTATTCATGAATTGTTGCTCACACTACTCCCATGTGGTGATGCCTCCTGACGGAATGGAGTGTAGCCATGTCTTCTCCTTGTCCCTCAGTTAGAATGGGAATAGGCTCGGACAGATCACATCGGTGGGTATTCCATTAAATTTCAAGGTCGAGTATATCTCTAAAAACGTCTCTAGGTGCCAGTTAGGGTCTTCAGTTGCAACTCCTCCAAATTGACGATGTTGGACCATATGTATAAGTGCAGGTTTTAGTTCAAAATTATTTGATATAATCGATGGTCCAGCTATGCTAGGTCTATACCCTCTGGCACTGGGAGTTGCATAATCCCGCGGAGGACGGCTACCTATGTTTGCAAAAGGGGTATCTGTAGGGAATTCTTTATGCCAAATGGCATATGCGCAATGGAAAAATTAGGATCCCTTCCAAGTGATCCATGCGAAAGCAAACTCGTATAAAATAAATTTCTCTAAACCAAACCTATCTTATAGGAGAGGATTACCTTTGTTGCGTGCCCTTGTTAATCCCGCTTCTTCCTTTTGTTTGTTGGATCTTTAGCACGTTCAAGTGTCCGTGCCTCTATATGTATCCACACGAGCAAGCTCTTGTCTCACAAAAGAAAAACTAGAGGAGCTCTCCTTTACTTCTTGCTAGAGAAGTCCCTAAAGGAGAGGAAGAGAGGGAAAAGGAGAAAGGAAGAAGAAGACTCCTCTTCTTGCTAGCCTACACTCACAAACCCACACAACCAAAGCTTCCACCAAGCTCTCTCACAACCACAACAACACTTGCTTTGGCCGGCCACTTCATGGGGTCTTTTATAGGGTTGGAAAAACCCTTTCACCTCCACACATTCAATGCAATCCATTGCATTGGGACACAAGTTTGGCCGGCCACTTAAGGAGACAAAACCATTTTGTTTCCTTCCACCTTATCTAGCTTAGGTGGATGCTTAGGTGGCATGCTTATGTGGCATGCTTATGTGGCATTCTTATGTGGCATTCATGCATGTTGAATTAATCTTATTAATTCAATTAAGCTTATGTTATCATGTTGAATTAATCTTATTAATTCAATCATATTGAATTAATCTTATTAATTCAATTAAGCTTATGTTATCATATTGAATTAATCTTATTAAATCAATAAGGTAACATATTGAATTAATCTCATTAAATCAATTAGCTAAAATTCTCATTAAGCTTAAAGTCCAAAACCATTTTGTACTTAAGCTTATTCCCAAATTATTCTAGTCAAACTAGAATACTCTAATTCCTCTAATTATCATGCTCTTTGTGTGTGACCCTATAGGCTCTCATAACGTTGGCAGTGGACCTAAACTCTTTTAGATACACAAGCAATGAGCGGCATCTAGCAATACATCATTGCTACCCAAGTTACGAGATAAGTCAAGATCCGACTAACCTTTCCGTGACTACTATAATATATTACCGTGTCCTTCTATCCTTGATATCAGATTGATCAATGAGGCATAGACCGTGTCATCCTCGATCAATCTATGTGTTTCTTGATCCCTGAGTAAACTAACTCAAACAAATGAGCTCAATATCTCATATTGACTCATTCGAGCATGGCCATGCGTTTTAGTAGTTCTACTCAATCAAGGGGCCCACCGATATCACTCTCGTCATATGAGAGGGATAGATCCCATCTACATCACTCACATCCCTCCGCATAATTTGTTATATACCCAGTAATCGCCTTTATGGTCTACCCTGTTACGGGTGACGTTTGACGATACCAAAGTACATAACTCCTTATGTAGGGAACCGTAGTGACTTCAGGTCTGAGGACTATTCATACCAATAGTCACATGAGAAAGTTTATGACACTCATATAACGATCCATGAAACTTTCTCATGGCGGGTCAGTTCAGTATATATTCTCTAATATATACCCATGTGTCAACTTGATATCATATATCCATGACTTGTGAGATTAAGTCATCAATTGACCTACATGCTAGTCTTTATGTATTAATATTGCCCTTGCATATTAATACTTGACTAGGAACATTTAGAAAGTGTTCTCTACAGCCTCTCATAATCAATTCTGCCAATTGATGTGCTGTAGATAAGAACCTACTTTTCTAGGGCATTACTATATTTAATTTAGCTGGCACAAGCAAAACTTAAATATAATAACCAATCCTTTGCCTTTATAGAATATGATACAAAATGTTCCCTATTCAACCATCACATGATTGGTTCTTAGGGCTATAACTAACAATCTCCCACTAGCACTAGTACCAATCACTATGATATCTAATACCTAGTGACCTAGTGTGACCATCATGCTTCCTCTGTGCCAAAGCCTTGGTCAATGGATCGCGATGTTAGCTTCGACTGTGCATATCCTCACATCTCCTCTATCGATGATCTCTCGAATGAGATGGAAGCGCCGCAGTATGTGTTTGGTCCGCTGATGTGATCGAGGTTCCTTAGCCTGTGCAATAGGCCCATTGTTGTCACAATAGAGGTCTATTGGATCTGCAATGCTAGGAACTACCCCAAGTTCATCGATGAACTTACGAGCCAAATGCCTCCTTTCTGCATCGATGCGAATATACTCGCTGTTGTAGAATCAAGAATCGTGTCTGCTTTGAACTCTTCCGAAGGCTCCACCATTCAGCAAAACACGCACTCGATTACGATCTATAGTCATCCTTGTCTGCTTTGGAAGCTTGCATCACGTAACCCTTACACTAGCTCCTCATTGCCTCCAAATATCGGAAATATTCTTTCGTTCTTCGTAAGTATTTAAGAATATTTTGATCGCTATCCAAAGCTGACTTTCACCGGATCCGATCGTATCTACTCGTCCATGCTCAAAGCATACGAGACGCCGTGACAGTACAAAGAATGGCGTACATGATAGACCCTATGGCGACGATAAGGGATCTTATCCATGCGATCTCTCCTCCTTAGAAGAGGGACATTGAGTCTTCGAAAGACTCACACCATGTGATAAAGGCAGAAATCCTTTCTTGGAATTTTGCATAGCAAAACGATCTAGCACTTTATCAATGTATGTACTCTGACTTAGGCCAAGTAATCTTTTAGATCTATCTCTATAGATCTTGATGCCTAGAATATAGGCAGCTTCACCTAAGTCTTTCATCGAGAAACAATTCCCTAACCACATCTTCACAGACTGGAGTGAGGGAATATCATTTCCGATGAGAAGTATGTCATCTACATACAAGACAAGAAATACAACTGTGCTCCCACTATTTCTCTTGTAGACACAAGGTTCATCTTCATTCTTGATGAAACCAAACTCCTTGATTGCATCATCGAATCGAAGATTCCAGAGAGGCTTGCTTTAGTCCATAAATGGACCTTTGCGCTTTGCATACCTTTCCAGATGCTTTGGATCTTCAAAACCCTCAGCCGTGTCATGTACACATCTCTCGAGTAGCTTTTCATTCGTAAAAGCGGTTTTGACATCCATCCGCAGATCTCATAATCGTGGTAGGTCAATAGCAAGTATGATCCGAATGGATTTAAGCATCGCAATCGGTGAAAAGGTTTCATCATAGTCAATACCATGAATTTGTTTGAATCCTTTAGCCACCAATCTACCTTTATAGGTATGCTTATTACCATCCATCCATGTCTTTACTTTAAAGACCCACTTACACCCAATGGGTTTTACCCCTTCAGTGGATCAACCAAGGTCCATACTTGGTTAGTGTACATGGATTCCATTTCGATCTCATGGCCTCTAGCCATTTCTGAATCGGGCTCATCATAGCTTCTTGATAGGATGTAGGCTTGTCAAGATCGACAAGCAATACCTCACCGTTGTCATCCAAGAGAAAAGAATATCTCTCAGTTGACGACGGATCCTAATGATCTACGAAGAGGTTGGTCTACTTGAATGTGTGTTTGCTCCACAACTCTTTGGGCAACAATTTCCTCATCCACAACACTTTGTGGTTCCTGCTCATTTTTCATCGGCCTTAGTGTTATCGCTATCTTAAACTTCTTCAAGATGAATTTTACTCCCACTAGTTTTTCTAGAAATAAATTCTCTTTCTAGAAAGACAAAGATTTCCGCAACAAACACCTTGCCAAGTGTGGGATTGTAAAAGTAATATCCCTTAGTTTCCTTGGGATATCCGACAAAATAACACTTATCCGATTTGGGTCCTAGTTTATCCGAGACTTGACGCCTTACATAAGCTTCACAACCCCAAATCTTTATAAAAGACATTTTGGGACTCTTCCCACCCATATCGTATATGGTGTCTTTTCTACGGCTGATGGGACGCGATTAAGTGTGAAAGCGGCTGTCTCTAGAGCTAGTCCCCAAAAGGAAGTAGGTAGATCAGTCTGGCTCATCATTGATCGTACCATATCTAATAGAGTACGATTTCTCCTCTCAGATACACCATTCCATTGTGGTGTTCCAGGGGGAGTGAGTTGGGATATTATCCCACACTCAGCCAGGTGATCACAAAATTCTTGACTAAGGTATTCACCACCTCGATCTGATCGAAGTAGCTTGATACGCTTACCAAGTTGGTTTTGTACTTCATTTTTGAATGCTTTGAACTTTTCAAAGGATTCTGACTTATGTCTCATCAAATATAAGTAGCCAAATCTACTCATATCATCAGTGAAAGTAATAAAGTACTTATAGCCTCCTCTGGCTTCGACATTGAAAGGCCCACATGTTGGTGCAGGGGCACTAGATAATCGAACCTGTGTTTTGATTATGGCAAAGACACAAAGTTAAGTTTATATTATTATCTCACGAGCTAAATCAAGTGTGCAGACAAGTACTAAAGCTGGAGCTGAAGGCTAGCGACACCCGGAGGAAGCCGCGGTGGTCGGGCGACACTCGAGTGAATTCGGAGGGAGCCGAAGGAATCGAGTGGAAGGCCGGAAGCGAGAGCTACTATCAAGGTAAGCTCGTGTGAGTGAGAGATTGTAAGGTCGTGTCCTCTTTACGGGGATGACCGTAGGCGGCGATCCGACTAAGACTTCCTGTGGAAGGTCTAGGTCGAGATCGGACGGTTAGAAACCGTCCTATTTATCATTTTTCGAGCTAACCTCTTGCTACAGGGAAGTGGCTGGCGGCACGATCAGACATTGGCCGATCGTTATCGCTGATCGATGAGAGGCATCGATCATCATCGATCGATGAGAGGCATCAGATCGTGATGGCGGCGATTGACTTTGCGATAAGTCAAAACGGATAACGTTATAACGCGACGCGCCGCGATAAAATTTGGAAAACTTCATGATCCGTTCCAAAGAAATAGGAGACAAGTTCAGAGCCAAAAATCTATAAAAGGAGGAGGAATCCAACTCCAAAAATATATCAAAGTTATTCATCAAGTGCTCCACAACGCCAACGCTCCAACGCCGTGATAACGCTTGGCGCGGCGACAAGTTCCAATCCTCTTCGTCGGCAGCAGCAGTAGCAAGTAATTATTTTTATTGTATTCTTTTTATTCGTAACAAGGTGAGGTAGGCTTGTTGCCTCATCCTTATCATTTTGGTTTTGTGATCGTTGTCTCCTACCTCCAACGAGGAGGAGACGTTATAGTGCTTTGCCCTCCGTACGCGGTCTAGGACCGATAGGGCCTTGGAGTAGCAACCGCTGGGTTGTGAACCAAGTAAAATAAACGTGTCATTTTATTTTCCGCTGCTTACTCGCTTACTCGTGCCTTAACGAACGATTACGAACGAAAGATTTTCGATCGCTATTCACCCCCCCCTCTAGCGACGCTTCATCGATCCAACACCACATACATCAGTATGTATGAGTCCTAACAAGTCTGTCGCTCTCTCTCCATGTCCACTAAATGGAGTTTTAGTCATCTTTCCTAAAAGGAAAGATTCGCATACCTCATATGATTCAAAATCAAATGAGTCCAATAATCCATCTTTATGGAGTTGGGATATGCGTTTTTCATTTATGTGACCTAGGCGACAGTGCCAGAGATATGTTTGGTTCGAATCATTCGATTTGAACCGCTTGGTATTTACGTTATAAATTGGGTTTTCTAAATCTAGAACATAGAGACCATTCATAAGTGGTGCATTACAATAGAACATTTCATTCAAATAAATGGAACAACATTTGTCCTTTATTATAAAAGAAAAGTTTTTCTTGTCTAAACAAGATACGTAAAATTATGTTCTTTGTCAATGCAGTACATATAAGCACTCCTCTAGTTCTAAGATAAGCCCAAAGGGCAAAGACAAAGAATATGTTCCTACAAATCACAAAGAAGAACTTTTATGCGCCATTGCCTACTCAGTAGGTCTACTTCGCCTTTGCCATTTGTCTACTATTTCTCGTCCTCGCACATTATTACAAATGTGAGATGCACATCCAGATCTAATACCCATGTAGAAGAAATAGATAGATTAACTTCTATAACGTGTATACCGAGGCGTAAGTCCCACTTCTTTTATTCTTTACTTCCTCAAGGTAGACTTTGCAGCCCGCTTCCAAAGGTCCATCCTCACCGCATCGGAAGCAAATCCCTTCCTTAGGTACTTTACCTTTACCCTTTGAAGTGGATGAATTGGCCTTGCCTTTGGCTTGGGTCTTACCCTTGCCTCGCTACCTTTGCCCTTCTTGACCATTAGTACGTTGCTAACTTTCTTTTGAGATTCGGTTCGCATAGCTTCTAACATTACGAGAATCTCGGCAAAGGTTTATCAATTTCATTCATGTTATAATTCATGACGAATTGATTATATGCTTCCGAACGATTGCAGGATAACATCGGTTGCCAAATTCTTGGCTCGATGGAAAACCTAGTCTTCAAGGTTCTCAATGTACCCAATCATTTTGAGTACGTGAGTTCCTACAGGTGTTCCTTCTTGCATCTTGCATGCAAAAAGAGCCTTAGACACTTCAAAACGCTCGTGCCTAGCTTGTCCTTGATATAGTTGTTTCATATGCTCAACCATATCATAGGCATCCATGTTCTCATGTTGCTTCTGAAGCTCAGAGTTCATGGTGGCAAGCATAAGACATGACACATCTAATGCGTCATCTTGATGCTTCTTATAAGCATCCTTTTCAAAGACGTGGCGCATGGGCGGGTGTTTCAGGGTAGACTGCTCTAGGACATACATTATGCGTTCTTGCTTGAGGATAATCCTCAAGTTCCTATACCACCAAGAAAGTTCGCTCCATTGCTTGTCCTTCTCAAGGACAGATCGCAAGTCGAGGGTGTGTCGTGTTAGATGTCATGGTGATCTACAACATTAAAATGCAAAGTTAAGTATCATACCTAAATCATTTAATTAGGCCTTTAATTAAATGAGGCTCCCACTAAATTCTCATAGCTACTATTTAGCTATAAATTTATATGGGATAAAGATCCACATTATAATTCGTCTTGAGTTAGCTTTGGCTAATCGCCCAAGACGTAGTATAATTAGGTAGGCAATCTTTTGCCAATTACATCTGATGTAACTCTTTAATAGCTTTGGTTAAGTTTTAGATTAGTTTAGTGTTTATTCCTAAACCAGCTTCCAGGCTGTGGCGAGGCACAGGGGCCTTCTTGGATATCGGAGCAACGACCACTTCTAAGACAAAGCTGATGTTCGGAAATCACATAAAACTAATTTTAAAACTTATGTTCAAAGCTAATATATGCCTCTACTTTCTTAACTAATTAAGAAAACTTAATTAAGTCTTAACCAAGTTTGATAGCGGGACATCACGATTGTCCACTCGCACTCTTCCAAGATAAAATGCATTGCTTTGCTTTGGCAAACCCAATAACAAATGATCGAGGAAGTAGTGAGTACCAAGCTTTGGTAGGCATATCGTTTTTGACTTATTAAGAAATAAACATGTATCATATACATATTAGCATACATCACATATAAGCTAAACTAATCATGCATCACATACAAGCTAAACTAACATGCATCACATACATATTAAACTAAGCGTGTCATGGTTATGACCCTTATTCTACAATCTTCTCAAGCCAATGAAAAGATTGATTGGTCAACCTAGGGACAGCATCTTCTCCTAAGTGCTTCCTTTTGGTTGTCTTGTGTGTTGACTTCCTCCTTGTAACCTCTTCTTCCAATGGACCCTCCATCTTTGTTTTGTACATTACAAAAGGAGAAATACTCGAGTTACATTCGAGTCTAAAACTAATTTTACAACAAGAATTTTAGGAGGAAGGCACGACACGCAGGCCGTATTTAAAAATTACAACACACACACATTCACAAATCTTTTGGGACTAGGCCATAACCATGCACCATGTCATTTTAACTTTTAAAAGACATTGGATATTTTATTATGTTTGACAATTGCTAATACAATTATCAACTCATAATAAAATTTATCCTACTTCTATATCACATATAAAATAGAGAAAACTTATTTTATACGATCTTTCGCAAGTGGCTCTGATACCACTGTAGGGAATTCTTTATGCCAAATGGCATATGCGCAACGGAAAAATTAGGATCCCTTCCAAGTGATCCATGGAAAGCAAACTCGTATAAAATAAATTTCTCTAAACCAAACCTATCTTATAGGAGAGGATTACCTTTGTTGCGTGCCCTTGTTAATCCCGCTTCTTCCTTTTGTTTGTTGGATCTTTAGCACGTTCAAGTGTCCGTGCCTCTATATGTATCCACATGAGCAAGCTCTTGTCTCACAAAAGAAAAACTAGAGGAGCTCTCCTTTACTTCTTGCTAGAGAAGTCCCTAAAGGAGAGGAAGAGAGGGAAAAGGAGAAAGGAAGAAGAAGACTCCTCTTCTTGCTAGCCTACACTCACAAACCCACACAACCAAAGCTTCCACCAAGCTCTCTCACAACCACAACAACACTTGCTTTGGCCGGCCACTTCATGGGGTCTTTTATAGGGTTGGAAAAACCCTTTCACCTCCACACATTCACTGCAATCCATTGCATTGGGACACAAGTTTGGCCGGCCACTTAAGGAGACAAAACCATTTTGTTTCCTTCCACCTTATCTAGCTTAGGTGGATGCTTAGGTGGCATGCTTATGTGGCATGCTTATGTGGCATTCTTATGTGGCATTCATGCATGTTGAATTAATCTTATTAATTCAATTAAGCTTATGTTATCATGTTGAATTAATCTTATTAATTCAATCATATTGAATTAATCTTATTAATTCAATTAAGCTTATGTTATCATATTGAATTAATCTTATTAAATCAATAAGGTAACATATTGAATTAATCTCATTAAATCAATTAGCTAAAATTCTCATTAAGCTTAAAGTCCAAAAAAACCATTTTGTACTTAAGCTTATTCCCAAATTATTCTAGTCAAACTAGAATACTCTAATTCCTCTAATTATCATGCTCTTTGTGTGTGACCCTATAGGCTCTCATAACGTTGGCAGTGGACCTAAACTCTTTTAGATACACAAGCAATGAGCGGCATCTAGCAATACATCATTGCTACCCAAGTTATGAGATAAGTCAAGATCCGACTAACCTTTCCGTGACTACTATAATATATTACCGTGTCCTTCTATCCTTGATATCAGATTGATCAATGAGGCATAGACCGTGTCATCCTCGATCAATCTATGTGTTTCTTGATCCCTGAGTAAACTAACTCAAACAAATGAGCTCAATATCTCATATTGACTCATTCGAGCATGGCCATGCGTTTTAGTAGTTCTACTCAATCAAGGGGCCCACCGATATCACTCTCGTCATATGAGAGGGATAGATCCCATCTACATCACTCACATCCCTCCGCATAATTTGTTATATAAGAATCACCTTTATGGTCTGGTGACGCTTGACGATACCAAAGTACATAACTCCTTATGTAGGGAACCGTAGTGACTTGTGTCCGAGGACTATTCATACCAATAGTCACATGAGAAAGTTTATGACACTCATATAACGATCCATGAAACTTTCTCATGGCGGGTCAGTTCAGTATATATTCTCTAATATATACCCATGTGTCAACTTGATATCATATATCCATGACTTGTGAGATCAAGTCATCAATTGACCTACATGCTAGTCTTTATGTATTAATATTGCCCTTGCATATTAATACTTGACTAGGAACATTTAGAAAGTGTTCTCTACAACCTCTCATAATCAATTCTGCCAATTGATGTGCTGTAGATAAGAACCTACATTTCTAGGGCATTACTATATTTAATTTAGCTGGCACAAGCAAAACTTAAATATAATAACCAATCCTTTGCCTTTATAGAATATGATACAAAATGTTCCCTATTCAACCATCACATGATTGGTTCTTAGGGCTATAACTAACAGTATCATGCTCCTCCATATCTCTCAGTTTATCCCTCCTTCGATGGTAATTTCTTTCTATTTCTAAGTCAATCGAAAATAGATTTTTTTATCCTAAGCGTTTATGTATACGACGAACCAAGCTGCGCAATCAGGAGTATGTATACTACTTATTGAGAGGAAATCAAATAACCTAAAAGTAACGAACCAAATAAAATATACCTAAAAATTGAACTGAAGCTAAATGTAATACGACTAATAAAATTAATCTAGACTGGATATAAATAACAAAAATCAAAAACTAAACAACCTGAAATGAAGTAAAACAGAAAGCAAATCTAGTCTAGGTTCGATCCAAACTATCCACTTTTGATCCGATATCAAATCTACAGTCCCCGATAACGGTACCAAAACATTGATGCACATGAGCATGACCTCAAATCTCCCACAAGGATCGCCAAGGATTCGATGCACGTGCTTGCACTCAACGCCCGCAAGTGCACGATTATCGTCAAGTTATAATTTAAGTATCGATCCTACACAGACTGAGATTCAAATACCTTTTGTCCAATGGATGTCATTGTTCGGAGTAAATCTCCTGAGAGTCAGGTGTATGAGGTCGACGGTAGTCCTAACTCAGTTACGGTGTCACTCAGAGAAAGCGAAGGTGGTCTCAAAGTTCCTAAAAGGATTCTAGGACTTCGGTTTCACTTGTGTGTTGTTGAACATGCTATCAATTTAATGCTTTTAGGATCTCTAGTTATGATGTTACAGGAGGATCATCATGTATTTGCCCGATGAGCTTTTGCTTCTACCTTGGAACTACCTATTCCTAACCAAGTTTCCCTTTCGAATCGTCAGAGCTCAGGGAGTTGATACCATTGGGAGCCCCCTATTACTAGGGTCCCTCAACCCTTCTAGAGTTGATGTCTCCTACTTTAGGCCTTCTGCAAAGATAGATTATTAAGGTACAAGGATGTCCTAGTTGTGGGATCGAGAAGCATCTCTAGAGGGGGGGGGGGGGGGGGGTAAATAGCGAGCGTAAAACTTTTCTTTTCGTTCATTCAATATACGAGCAAGAACAGCGGAAAAATAAAAAGGACAAGTTTATTTTTACTTGGTGTACAACCCAGTAGTTGCTACTCCAATGCCTCGTGATCCTTGACCGTGTATGAAGGGGCAATCCACTATAAGGTCTCCTCCTCGTTGAAGGTAGGAGACAACGAACATAAAATCGAAAGCACGAGGATGAGACAACAAGCCTACCTCACCTCGTTACGATTAAAACAAAGAATATAGTAAACAAAAATACTTGCTGTTGTTGCCGACAAAAAAGATGAAAGCCTGACTTCGCGTCGGCGTTATGACGGTGTTGGAGCTTTAGCGTTGTAGGAGCACTTAAGAATAATCTTGATTGATTTTTGGGTTGGAGTCCTCCCCTCCATTTATAGAGTTTTTCCTTGGAATAAGTCTCCTCATCTTTTGGAACTGATCATGAGGTGGTACCATATTTTATTGCGAAGTGGCTACGTCAAACATTATCCATTTTGACCTAGCGCAAAAGGCTGATTCGTCACCATCAGTCGATTGATGTTCATCAGTCGACTGCCCAATGGCCAGCAGTCGACTGCCAACCTGGCCACTTCCCTACAGTAAGAGATTGGCATGAAAAATGGTAAATACGATGGTTTCTTACCGTCCAATCTCGACCTAGACCTTCCACAGGAAGTCTAAGTCGGATCATGGCCTACGGTCATCCCCGTACAGAGGACACGACCTTACCATCTCTCATCACACGAGCTTACCTCTGGTCCTTTATGACCTGTCGCTTTGCTTTTGGTCTTCCACCTAGGTTCTTCGACTCCCACAAAGTTCCCTCGGTGTCGTCTGACCACTACGGTTTCCTGACTCAGGATTCTTCAGGTGTCGCTGACCTTCAGCTTAGCTTAACAATTTCCTGCACACTTAATTCAGCTCATGAGATAACAATATGACCTTAACTTTGGATCTTTGCCATAATCAAAACCTAGGTTCGATTATCTTGTGCCCCTGCAATAACAATCTCCCCCTTTTTGATCTATGGCAAACTAATACAATGTTAAGGGAAAAATTAAAGCATAAAACAAGTAGAGTAAATGATGAATTCCATTTTCAAAAACTCCCCTTTGACCCTAGGTGAGTTTTGAAAGAGATAATTTAATTTTCAAAATTAAATTTTGTGTTACTCCCCCTTAACTTTCACTCTTCTTCCCCTTTTGCCATAAATAAAAAAAATGTTGGGGATTTATATAAAATAGGGGTTTAAAAACAACATTGTATATGGATGCATCTAGATAAATCAACTATGAGTCCAAGCATGCATCTAACAGTAGTTAGATAGATTGATTCGAGGTGTGTCCCTTTGCATCAATAATCTAAAGGTTTGTAATATAACCCTTAGGGTGCGTTTGGTTGGGGGTTTTTGTTGATAACCTTGTTAGGTTATCAACAAAAACCTTGTTTGGTTTAGGTTATAAACAATTACCTGGTAATTGTTCATTACCTGGTTATGAACAAAAACCTTTTTAGGGGGAATCAGAAAACCTTGGAGAACCAAGGTTTTTGTTGATTCCTGGGGTTAAGGAAACTTTTTTCCAATATTACCCCTAGCAATATATTAAATGTCAATTTGTCAAAACGCCGCTTCATCGCATCGCCCATCGCGCCGCCGTCGCCGCCACGCCGCTGCCGCTTACTTCCCGTCGTCATCGCCGCCACCGCCGCTGCCTGTCGCTGCCACTTCCCATCGCCGGTCGATCGCCGCCACCGCCGGCCATCGTCGATCGGCGGTCGACGGCGACCGTCACCGTCGCTGCTAATCGATCGCCCATCGTTGTCACTGCCGATCGATCGATCGTCGTTCCCGCCGCCGATCGATCGACCACCTTCATCGCCATCGGTCGGTCGACCATCATCGTCGGCAGTCGATCACCATTGTCGTACCGGTCGATGGTCACCGCCACCGTCGACGGGGATCATTGATGGCGGTCGCGTCGTCATTAATATTTCGCTGTAAATCGAATTAATTGAATTGAACAAAGACAAAGGATAATTTAGTAAAATGTTAAACTAAGTTATATATTAAAACTTCCAACCAAACAAGGTTTTTATCTAAGGTTATACTTTATTCCAAGGTTATGTTTTATTCCCTGGTAATCACATAACTAAGGTTATGTATGATTACTTGAACCAAACGCACCCTAAAGGGTTAGTTTGCTCTCCCCCATAGTCAAATATAAGAAGTATAAGATATGTAGGGGGCGCTAAACTTTATCCTAGAGTGTTGTAAATAGTCATTAAGTACAATAGTTGATAAAATAAGTAGCATTTTGAAAAGGTTATATTTCAATTATCCTTAACATCTCACTCATTCTATGTGTCTCAGAATTCTTTCACCTTATATATTTTGTGAGATGATTTGAAATTGATTAAAGATAGTCAACCTTGGGTTATATTCGAATTTAACTTTTAGATCGTTAAGTAACTTTTCGAGAAACTGGCTTCCAGATCATGGCGAGGCACGGGGGCCTTCTTTGATCGGAACAACGACCACTTCCTTAGACAAAGCCAAATTTAAGAAAATATCACTTAAGTCACTTAGGGTTACTTCTTGGTCTAACTAGTTTAGGATACGGTGAGGTAGCTTCAGCTAGATCCACTCGGTCAAATGCATCAAGCTAGATACGCCTTATCTAGCTCGAATACACGAGACTTTGTTTCCCTAACATGCTATCATCTCGCCGCGTCCTGATACTATGTTGTCAAGAGTTGACTAAATATTTTCCCTATCTAGCCGTTCTAAAAATTAAAATAAAATAACTAATCATGCAATAGTTTTGTTAAGGAAGCAGGTATACTATTTTAATGTTAGCTCCCCTAGGACCATTGAACCAATATGGTCTATTCAAATAATGAACATGATCCTGGGGAATCCAATACTTATTAGTCCTTATCTGTGAGTTCAATTCCTTTGGGACTCATGCTTGGACTCTTTGATGACTACGATTCACAATAGACATGTAAGATCTATTCGTAGTCGTTGACCTAAATCCGAGTCCAGCTTTGATGTACACGGCTCTTTGGGTTCCAAGTAATCGGTTAAGATTCTTAGATCCCAATGTGAACCTTTCCAACCTAGCCTCGACCTCTTGAACTCGATCTTTCAAGAGAGAATTCTCCTCCTCAAGTTTTTCAACCTGGGTTGAGTTTCCCTCTTGAACTTGACTAGTTGTAGAGGTTAGAGTAGCCTCTTGCTTGAGGGTTTCAACCTCCTCAAGTAACGACTCAACCCTAGACTCGGACTTAGTTAATTTCCTAGTAAACATTTTAATTGTAAGGTAAAGTGTACTAATTAAAGAGTGGCTAACCTTGACTTTCTCTTTTGGTCTGGCTTTGAGTTTCCTCTCGAAATAGTCTTCGGGGTCAGAGTCAGAGTTGTAGTTGGACTCGGCTTCGGATTCTGACTCAGACTCTTCCGGCCTTGCCATGTAAGCTATGTCGACGCCTTCTTCTCTGTTGTCCCAAGTTGCATGGAAGGCTTTCCTTGCTCCCTTTTGCTTTGGCTACCTCCTTGACTTGAATTGCTCTTTGTTCTCGTTCTTTAATTTCCTTCTTTCTTGTCGAACTATTCTCCGCACAATGTTGACTATTGCGGCCTCCTCTTCGGATTCAGATTCATCCTCAGGTTCGGATCCATCTTCTTGCTCGGGAGGTGGCTTGCTCTTCTCCTTTCTTCTCCATCCTGCAAGTAAAGCATCACCTCTCTCGACCGAGACCGCGTTAGTTTGTTCATGTAACTCAAATTCTGAAAAGAATTTGTCTAACCTAATCTTAGATAAATCTTTAGATACCTTGTAGACATCAACCTTGGATGTCCACAAGGTGGTCCTAGGAAAACCATTAAGAGCGTACCTTATTGCATCCCGATTGTCTACCTTTTGTCTGATGGCATGTAGGTCGTTCAAAATGTCTTGGATCTGCACATGGAGTTGTGAAGCGGTCTCGTGATCCTGCATCTTTAGATTATACAGTTTATTTAAAAGTAAATCTCTTTTACATACCTTAGCATCGGATGTCCCTTTGTGTAGATCAATTAATTTTTTCCAGAGGTCTTTGGCGCTAATGAATGGTCCAAGTCGGTTGAGCTCCTCCTTGGACAAGCCACATTGCATTATTTGGGTTGCTCTTGCATCGGCTTCGATTTTCCTCTTGGTTACATTCGTCCACTTGTCGAAATCCAAGGGCTCCCCTTGATCATTGGTGGGTAGAGCAAAGCCGGTTTGGATTATTATCCAAGTCTCGACTTGTGTTTTCAAGAAACACTCCATCCGACCTTTCCAATAACGGAAATCATTTCCATTAAAGAACGGAGGTCGGGTGGTGCTATACCCCTCAATGTGAGCCATTAAATATCTTGCAAAATATGAATAAAAACCAAAAGGAATTCCAAGACTTGGTCTTGGATTAGTAATCCGGGAAATAATAAGAAATAAACAGAAATAAATAAAAAGAATAAGAAACTAACAAAAACTAGAAACTTACGACCTTCGATGTCTTCGAAAGGGTACAAACATCAGTTTTTGGGGATGAAAACAGCTTGTTACCAGGCTAAACCCTCATAAGATGTAGATCTCTCAGAGAGCTTCGATTTGGTAGGTAGATAGTTTCGTGAGTCTACTTGTGCGGAAAGTTATGACTGTTTTACCGTCGGCTACTCCAAAAGAGAATACTTGCAAACACACAACAAAAAGAAAAGTACCAAGACTTCGTCTTGGATTAGTAGTGCGGGAGAAAAAAAATCCAAAAATAACACGAATCAAGAAATATGAAAAGAAAGCCAAAAAGTGCAAGATTGGTGGTTTCACCAAATCTTAGTTCCCCCGCTCTGATACCAATTGTTGAATCGAGAAGCGTCACTAGAGGAGGGGGGTGAATAGTGAGCGTAAAATTTTTCTTTTTGTTCGTTCGATATACGAGCAAGAACAACAGAAAAATAAAAAGGACAAGTTTATTTTTACTTGGTTCAGAACCTAGCGGTTGCTACTCCAAGGCCCCGCGATCCTTGACCGCGTACGAAGGGGCAATCCACTATAAGGTATCCTCCTCGATGAAGGTAGGAGACAACGAACACAAAACCGAAAGCACGAGGATGAGGCAACAAGCCTACCTCACCTCGTTACAATTAAAATAAAGAATACAGTAAACAAAAATACTTGTTGCTATTGTCGACGAATAAGATGAAAGCTTGATGTCACATCGGCGTTATGACGGTGTTGGAGCTTTAGCATTGTAGCAGCACTTAAGAATAATCTTGATTGATTTTTGGGTTGGAGTACTCCCCTCCTTTTATAGAGTTTTGCCTTGGAATAAGTCTCCTCATCTTTTGGAACTGATCACGAGGTGGTACCATATTTTATCGCTAAGTGGTCGCATCAAACATTATCCGTTTTTGTAGGGTTTTGCCCGGAAGCTCTCCCACTAATTGTAGGGTTTTGCTTATCGAGTCCGTGAGGGGAAACTTCGCTTCCCACTACACCTTGGTTGTTTGTTCATGGCGATCCCATCGATGTCTCCGGATTAAAAATTTAATCCTAGACAAAAAGGATTTCTCAAACAACCAAGTCATCGTAGTGCTATTCGTTTAGAGAGGTCAATTGAACAAACTCGTTGTTCAAGCGACCATCCTCTATTCTATGAGTAGTCGCAGAATAGACGATGTCCAGATCGTCGGTTTTTGTATTTATGATCGGGATCCAAGTATTATTTAGCCATATACAGATTTATATCATTCTCATAATTGAAAAACAAATACAAACATGTAACATATAAAAATTAGAGAATCGATATACCTCTCGATCTTCTAATGTATGACCTTCCTCCTTTTGGACGTCGTGTGGGCGACGATCTACCAAAAGTTGAAGCTCCTAGATCGCAAATCTTCCTTCCTTGCTCTTCCAAAGCAAGAGGAATAATAAAAACAAGGCTCATCTCCTTCCTATAGCCAACCAACAAGCAACAAGAAGAATGCTTGCCGCTGGCCAACAAGGAGAAGGAGATAATGATGGAAACCGGCCAAGACACCAAGGGAAACCCATAAGTCTTATTTCCACCACTCAAAAAGAAGAGAAAAGAGTCTTTGGCTGCTGGCCAAGGGCTAGGAAAGGGCTGTGGGCGCCGGCCACCAAGGGAGAGGAAGAAGAAAGCAAACTACTTCCTTATTTGGTGCCACCCAAGCCTCCTAAACCCTAAGCCTGCAAACCCTAATCCTAGCTCTCCTAATGGCCGGCCATGGAAGTGGGGAAAAAGATTAGGATGAGCACCGGCCAAGGTAGAGGGAAGAAGGGAAGAACCGACCAAACCTTAGGAAGAAGAAGATAAACCTCCTCCACCTGTTGCCGCCCACCCCTAGCTCCCAAAACCCTAGCCACCCAAACCTAATCCTAAACCAACTAGGATTCCTAGCCTCCAAAGGAAGCAAACCCTAATCCCCTTAAGCCATCATCCATCTTGCCGCCCACTTTATGATCTCTATTTATAGAGGTTGGGCTCAAGCCATGATTTAATCTCCTCCATTGGTTCTGGGGATTTAATCTCAACCATCGGATCTAGAGATTTAATCTCAACCATCGGATCTTAGAGATTTAATCTCTATCTATGGATCATAGAATTTTATTTCTATCCATTAAATCTAAGCTTCATGAGGTGTTAATAGGCTACGTTAGGGACCATGAGGAGGAGTTGGATCTTGGCCACCCATGGATCAAGCCCACATAAAGTCCGATCCACTAATGATAATCCAATCGACTAAAGGATCATCATCGATCTACCTCACCAACCCCCATATGATAATATGGGCTCCATATATTTTTTGTGCATTTTCTTCCCGTGTTTAAGATCTCGAATGTCCATCGATTAATTAATTTACTGACCATTAATTAATCAACTTCTAACTCCTTGAGTAGTACCACTCAACCTTTTCATCATGCCGGACCAAGTCCACCTGCAAGGTTTACATGATGAACCTTATGAGCACCTCAAGGGGACATCATCATCCTATTATATAGGACACGGTTTCCTCCTATAATCAACGACACGCCATATAAATAATATCTTCTCCCAACTTACCGAGCCTATCGATTTAATCTATAAATCTCGCCCATTGGTAAATCAAAGAGATGACTACTAAGTATCTGTGCCCGTTATTATATCGAGATTAAGAGCATGTACTAAATAATATCTGAGGTCCGATTCAATTATGTAGTCAGCAATAAATCGAATCACCTCTAAGTCGGTCCTGCTCAATACACACAAAGTGCACTAGTGTGATTCTATGGTCAAGACAAACCAATACCAAATCACACTACAACCATTCCGATGGTTTGTCCAAAGTCATCTCGGTTGTGAGCCTTTACTTATACTTTACAAGGAGCCGATAACATGATCTCCCGTGTGACACCACACACCATGTTATCTACAATGAAATGTATTAGACAATATTGCATAACCATAAAAATATGCAAACAATGATCATGTGATTCTTATTTCAAAATAAAGATGTTCATACAAAAGATAGACTTTTCAGTATACATCCTTACAATCTCCCACTTATACTAAAAGACTATGCTGTCCTCATACTGCCATACATCTAATTCCCCTTCCCTCCACATGCCTATCAAAGCTCTCGCTAGAAGGACCTTAGTGAAAAGGGTCTACCAGGTCATCCTCTGATGCAATCAAGGCCACAGCAACTTCTACCTCCTTTACGATTTCTCGTATCAGGTAGTACTTGCGCTCTATGTGTTTACTTGCCTTATGAGCTCGTGTTTCCTTCGAGTTTGCAACTGCACCATTATTATCACAATAAATTGTGATAGTTCTAGGCAAACCAAGAATCACATCCAAGTCCATCAGAAAGTTCCTGAGCCACACAACTTCTTTGGCCGCCTCAGAGGTTGTCATATACTCAGCTTCCATGGTGGAGTCCGCCACGCATTTCTGCTGGACACTCCTCCATACAATGGCTCCACCTCACAAAGTAAACGCAAAACCTGAGGTAGACTTACTGTTATCCCTATCTAATTGGAAGTCGCAATCCATGTAACCCACAAGGAGTAATTGGTTTGCCCGGTAAACTAGCATATAATCCCTAGTCTTTCTCAGGCACTTCAATATATGCTTTACCGCAGTCCAATTTCCCTATCCTGGATTACTCTGATATCTACTGACCATGCCCATGGTATAGCAGATATCAGGTCTCGTACATAGCATTGCATACATGAGGCTTCCTCCCGCCAAAGAATAAGGAACCGCCTTCATCTCCTCTATCTCCTCTGATGATCTAGGACACATCTCCTTAGATAAAGGAACTCCATGCCTGAAAGGTAGAAAACCCTTCTTGGAGTTCTGCATGCTAAAATGCTCCTTAATCTTGTCTATGTATGAAGCTTGGGATAATCACAACATCCTTTTCCTACAATCCCTTAAACCTTGATCCCAAGGATGTGTCCCACCTCTCCCAAGTCCTTCATATCAAACTGTTTGGACAACCATACCCTTAAGTCCGATAACACCTTGATATTGTTGCCAATCAACAAAATGTCATCAACATATAGTACAAGAAATACCACTACGTTTCCGTCACATCTCTTGTATACACAAGACTCATCCGAACTTTGAATAAATCCATAAGACTGGATTACCTCATCAAAGCAGATGTTCCAAGACCTCGAAGCTTGTTTCAATCCATAAATGGACCGACTAAGCTTACATATAAGATGCTCTTTGCCCTTAGCAATGAATCCCTCTGGTTGCTTCATGTAGATGTTTTCCTCAACACTTCCATTACGGAAAGCTGTCTTGACATCCATCTGCCACACCTCATAATCCATATGAGCTGCTATGCATAAGAGAATCCGGATAGACTTAAGCATGGCTACCGACGAAAAGGTATCCTCATAATCGATACCCTCTTTCTGAGTATACCCCTTCGCAACAAGCCTCGCTTTGAAGGTCTCAACCTTCCCATCTATTCCTCTCTTTCTCTTGTAGATCCACTTGCATCCAATGGTTTTTACACCATCGGGTGGTTCTACTAGCTCCAAGACCTGATTTGAATCCATAGATTCAATCTCAGCATTCATTGCACTTTGCCAAGATACTGTATCTTTATCTTGGATTGCCTCGTCATATGTCCAAGGATCAGGTTCATGTTCGTGAGGGACCAAATCAGAAGATTCTCCCAAGAACATGAATCTATCAGGCTGTCTCACAACCCTACCACAATGATGAGGTATCACCTATGTATCCTCTGTGACACGCGGTGCAGTGACATGTGGTATATCCTCTTGTATCGGTCGTACTAAAAAAGGGACTTCTCCTTTTAACTCCTCTAGAACAATTTTACTCTTGGGCTTGTGGCTAATCACATAGTCTTCCTCTAGAAATATGGCGTTCGTGCTAACGATCACCCTCTGATCTCTAGGACTATAAAACAAGCCACCCTTCATTCCTCTAGGATAGCCAACGAACAAGCGTACTTCTGTACGAGGTTCCAACTTACCAGCATCTGCCTTCAGCACATGTGCTGGACTCCCCCATATCCGAATATGTCTTAGACTAGGCTTTCGCCCAGTCCACAACTCTGTGGGAGTAGAAGGCCCTGATTTAGATGGAACCAAGTTCAGAATGTACACCACCGTATCTAGAGCATATCCCCATAACGAATCTAGCAAGTCAGAATAACTCATCATCGATCTAACCATCTCCATAAGAGTCCTATTCTTTTGCTCTGGTACACCGTTCTGCTGGGGTGTGCCAGGTGTAGTCAATTGGAATTGAATCTCAGCCTCTGATAAGTAGTTCCTAAACTCTCCCAAGAGGTACTCACCACCACAATCAAATTGTGGTGTCTTGATACTTTTAGCTTGACGTTTCTCCACATCATCCTTGAATTCTTTGAACTTGTCAAAGCATTCAGACTTGCAGCGCATCAGGTAAATCTATCCATATCTTAAGTAATCATCTATAAAAGAGACGAAATACTCAAAACCACCTCTAGCCTGGATAGACATAGGACCACACAAATCAGAATGAACCAATTCTAACACATCTTTGGCTCTATACCCATTGGCCTTAAAAGGCCTCTTGGTCATCTTACCCTCTAGCAAGATTCACAAGTTGGGAGATCCTCCACCACTAATGAACCCAAAGGTCCATCCGCTATCAACCTTTGAATTCTGCTTAGGTTAATATGACCAAGCCTAAGATGCCAAAGATATGTTTGGTTCATCTTCGAATGTTCTTTTCTCTTATTGGAATCAGAAGATGAGTTATTAACTTCAATTTGCATCGTGGGAGGTTTTGGTTCAAGTGTGTATAAATTTCCTATCAATGTACCTGAATAGATATTCTCCCTATTTCCTTTTATAACAACTCTGTCATTAAAAGAAATAGAATATCCTTCCATAAAAAATTTAGAAACTGATAATAAATTATTTCTAAATAAAGGTACATAAAGGGAATTTTCCAGAACAAAAGTTTTATTTTTCTCAAAAGATAAATAAAACTTCTCCCACTGCAATAGCCGCCACCTTCATGGCATTGCCCACGTAAATGGTAATCTCCCCTTTAGCTAGTCGTCGGGTTTCCTGGAACCCTTGCAAAGTATTGCAGACATGATTAGTGGCTCCTGTATCTACACACCAGGTGCCGGTAGATAACACCGCTAATCATGTTTCAACGACTAGTCCAAAGGATATATCTTTGTTCTGCTTTGGATTGGGAAAGTCCTTCTTCCAATGCCCATCCTGCTTGTAAGTGAAGTACTTGCCTTTCGGCTTCTTCACTCCTCCCTGAGATCCTCCCACCACCTTTGCTCCACCTTGTTTCTCCTTCTTCTTGCCTTTCGGCTTAGAAGTAGAAACCTTTTTGAGCAACCATGGCTTGAGGACACTCTTCGAAGAGTGCATACTTGTACTCCTTAGTAGATAAGACAATATCTAGATTCTTTTCCAATCATCATAATTATGTACAGTAAGTTTATTTTCCTTTAGTATCAAAACAAGTGGACTGAAAGTCAATTTTGAAAATCCTAAGAATCACATAGATCATTACTGTAGATTTTAAAAAATTATTGATTCCTCAAAAAATAAAATTTTAAAATCAACCAACACCTCAAAACACCGAGAATATCGTATGCCACGATAGTGTGGACATATACGAATTCTACATTTGTAAGAGGAGGTTTTACCATTATTTTTACTATCTTGTCAACCTAACTTTTTGACAAGTAAAATTAATAGTTGGTTTCTCTTCAACCCTACAAATAAAAGCAGTGACTCCGATAGGGAGGATACTTATATTTGTATCTAAGTGTTCACCATTACTCGGTACCAAGGTAATTATCTCGGGTTATGTGCCTTCCGATGGGGAAGTACACACGCTCCTTAATAATTTCCTATAACCATATTCGACCTTGTGATCCGCAAACAAACTCATCCGATGGGGAGGAAGGCACACAGAGTCGATGCGCAAGTTTGCTTGCATCACATGTCAAATCGTAATGGAGACCGTGGGAATTTATAAAAATTTCCCTCTCCCACTTAGTAATTTGAAATGAGGAATTTTCTATCCTACGACATGCATATCAAAAAAAAAGAAATAAATATGAAAAAATAAATTATTTTCCAACTATTATGGCTTTTGTCTTCAATATGTCTCCCGTCGCAACGTCATCTCGTCCGCTCCTCCTATGCCATGTACAAGCCATCCGAAGATCCGAGCCGAGACTAAAACCTATTTTAATTTACATCCATCGATCCTTTACTCCACGAGGGAGTGTACATGAAATCTAGATCGAAAGTAAAATAAAATAAAGAGTGGTTAAACAATGTCGTATCTAATTTACAAAAAAAAATAAATACTAGCCTCATCAACCCCGAGTATTCAACAAAATAAATATTTACACACATAGAATCACATACACACATATGGCCATAATAGT
This sequence comes from Wurfbainia villosa, assembly GCA_025175895.1. Taxonomy (NCBI): domain Eukaryota; kingdom Viridiplantae; phylum Streptophyta; class Magnoliopsida; order Zingiberales; family Zingiberaceae; genus Wurfbainia; species Wurfbainia villosa. The sequence goes on from CM045993.1 coordinate 61,769,205, forward strand.
CGGATCTTATGCCTACAACCAAAGAGTTAAACTACGCATATCCTACTATTATCCAGCACATATAATATATGAAAAGTGCATAAAAATTAACCGAATCCTAAACATACAAAACTGAAAACCTTGGCTCTGATACCAATTGTAGGGTTTTGCCCGGAAGCTCTCCCACTAATTGTAGGGTTTCGCATATCGAGTCCGTGAGGGGAAACTTTGCTTCCCACTACACCTTGGTTGTTTTTTCATGGCAATCCCATCGATGTCCCCAGATTAAAAATTTAATCCTAGACAAAAAGGATTGCTCAAACAACCAAGTCATCGTCGTGTTATTCGTTTAGAGAGGTCACTTGAACAAATTCGTTGTTCAAGCGACCATCCTCTATTCTACGAGTAGCCGCGGAATAGAGGATGTCCGGATCGCCGGTTTTTATGTTTATGATTGGGATCCAAGTATTATTTAGCCATATACAGATTTATATCATGCTCATAATTGAAAAACAAATACAAACATGTAATATATAAAAATTAGAGAATCGATATACCTCTCGATCTTCTAATGTATGACCTTCCTCCTTTCGGACGTCGTGTGGGCGACAATCTACCAAAAGTTGAAGCTCGTAGATCGCAAATCTTCCTTCCTTGCTCTTCCAAAGCAAGAGGAAGAATAGAAACAAGGCTCATCTCCTTCCTATAGCCAACCAACAAGCAACAAGAAGAATGCTTGCCGCCGGCCAACAAGGAGAAGGAGATAATGATGGAAACTGGCCAAGACACCAAGGGAAACCCCTAAGTCTTATTTCCACCACTCAAGGAGAAGAGAAAAGAGTCTTTGGCCAGTGGCCAAGGGCTAGGAAAGGGTTGTGGGCGCCGGCCACCAAGGGAGAGGAAGAAGAAAGCAAACTACTTCCTTATTTGGTGCCACCCAAGCCTCCTAAACCCTAAGCCTCCGAACCCTAATCCTAGCTCTCCTAATGGCCGGCCATGGAAGTGGGGAAGAAGATTAGGATGAGCACCGGCCAAGGTAGAGGGAAGAAGGGAAGAACCGGCAAAACCTTAGGAAGAAGAAGATAAACCTCTTCCACTTGTTGCCGCCCACCCCTAGCTCCCAAAACCCTAGCCACCCAAATCTAATCCTAAACCAACTAGGATTCCTAGCCTCCAAAGGAAGCAAACCCTAATCCCCTTAAGCCATCATCCATCTTGCCGCCCACTTTATGATCTCTATTTATAGAGGTTGGGCTCAAGCCATGATTTAATCTCCTCCATTGGTTCTATGGATTTAATCTCAACCGTTGGATATAGAGATTTAATCTCAACCGTCGGATCTTAGAGATTTAATCTCTACCTATGGATCATAGAATTTTGTTTCTATCCATTGGATCTAAGCTTCATGAGGTATTAATAGGCTACATTAGGGACCATGAGGAGGAGTTGGATCTTGGCCACCCATGGATCAAGCCCACATAAAGTTCGATCCACTAATGATAATCCAATCGACTAAAGGATCATCATCGATCTACCTCACCAACCCCCATATGATAATATGGGCTCCATATATTATTTGTACATTTTCTCTCCGTGTTTAAGATCTTGAATGTCCGTCGATTGATTAATTTACTGACCATTAATTAATCAATTTCTAACTCATTGAGTAGTACCACTCAACCTTTCCATCATACCGGACCAAGTCCACCTGCAGGGTTTACATGATGAACCTTTTGAGCTCCTCAAGGGGACATCATCATCCTATTATATAGGACATGGTTTCCTCCTATAATCAACGACACACCATATAAGTAATATCATCTCCCAACTTACCGAGCCTATCGATTTAATCTATAAATCTCGCTCATTGGTAAATCAAAGAGATTACTACTAAGTACATGTGCCCATTATTATATCGGGATTAAGAGCATGTACTAAATAATATCTGAGGTCCGATTCGATTATGTAGTCAGCAATAAATCGAATCACCTCTAAGTCGGTCCTGCTCAATACACATAAAGTGCACTAGTGTGATTCTATGGTCAAGACAAACCAATACCAAATCACACTACAACCATTCCGATGGTTTGTCCAAAGCCATCTCGGTTGTGAGCCTTTACTTATACTTTACAAGGAGCTGATAACATGATCTCCCGTGTGACACTGCACACCATGTTATCTACAATATAATGTATTAGACAATATTGCATAACCATAAAAATATGCAAACAATGATCATGTGATTCTTATTTCAAAATAAAGATGTTCATACAAAAGATAGGCTTTTCAGTATACATCCTTACAGTTTTGACCTAGCACAAAAGGATGATTCGTCGCCATTAGTCGACTCATGCCTTCCATCAGTCGACTGATGTGCATCAGTCTACTGCCCAATGGCCAGCAGTCGACTGCCAGCATAACCACTTCCCTACATTAAGAGGTTAGCATGGAAAATGGTAAATGCGACGATTTCTTACTGTCAAATCTCGACCTAGACCTTCGACAGGAAGTCTAAAAAATATCACGACCTACGATCGTCCCTGTACATAGGACACGACCTTACCATCTCTCACTCACACAAGCTTACCTCTGGTTCTTTATGACCTGTCACTTTGCTTCCTATCTTCCACCTAGGTTCTTTGACTCCCACGAAGTTCCCTCAGTGTCGCCCGACCATTACGATTTCCTGACTCGGGATTCTCCGGGTGTCACTGACCTTCAGCTTAGCTTAACCATTTCCTGCACACTTAATTTAGCTCATGAGATAACAATATGACCTTAACTTTAGATCTTTGTTATAATCAAAACCTAGGTTCGATTATCTAGTGCCACTGCACCAACACTAGTAATCCCTATAAACAAACAGATAATATTTCATATCCTACTCTATCATATTCTACTTTCTATAATTATGGGAGAGAGGATGACCGCAAGGTTCCTCCTTTGTTCTCCTAGATTTTGATACAATGGCTTTCCACCCTTGTATCGGCTATGTGTAGTAGAAATGGAATCAAGACATAATTCTCATTGATCTAAACAACATAAATTGCAAATAGATTCAAATGACATGATTAAATATTTGAACTAGCATGTCCACATACACAAGCTACTCCCTAATCCTAGAATCGAAGTATCTACTTCATAAATGAATGAGAATAAACACAAGACATCTTAAAGTAAAAAGTTACAATGCAAATAGAATGAAAAATAAAGGCAATACTTTTTGTTCTATTTGATGTTGTGTCTTGGTTGTTCTCCACGGTGCTGATTGTTGATTCAGATCTTCAAGCCACTTCCTTCCTCCCTGTTGTGAGCCTCCAGTGCTTCTCGGGCATCTTCCTTGCCGTCTCAGTCATTGGGCCTCACCCTAGGGTTTGGGCATGCCTTCCTATTTATAGAAGAGAAGTCGACTTTCCTTAAATCCCCGCAAAACCCTAGTCTGCATCAAATCGGGCTAATGACACATGGCCATGTAGATTCCACATGGCTGACCATGTGGCTCGCTGGAAATCCTGCTCTGAATCTGGCTTTGGAGTTAGGCACGGTCGTGTGAGATTCACACGGTTGATCGTGTCTTCCTCTGACTCGTCATGTGAACATCGTCTTTTGGTCTGGAGCATGTCTGTGTTTTGGGGAACACGGACATAGCATGGTTTCCTTCTTTTGGCTCCAATTATGTGTCATTTTATCTCCCAAATGTCTTCCTACACATAAAATAACAAGAGTAGATCTCCGAACTAGAAAATAGGGAATGAATGCAAAACAAGGAAGAATATGCATAAAATAGGTATAAAATGCAATGAGATGTGTGCTAAAACTACTCCTAAAACCCCTATATAATTTGCACACAACATCAGACCATTTCCAGATTCCATTACAACAATTGGTCAGCATGCCCAGGATGTGCCAATCAACATGGTTGTGGCACGAAATCTTATCCCGAATAAACAATAACTAAAATCGAGATTTCACCTCCAAAATAATGACCTAATCCACTTTTAAAGTGTATAAAAAGGACACCGAGCCTCCATCAAATCATCATCGAGGAGAAGTTCAAGAGATCATCGAATACATTGAATAGGAAAGGAGTAGGAGGACAAGGAGCTGCTAAGGAAGGATATTCGAGTTAAAGGAGGCCATCAGAAGCATAGACAAACCAAGTTTTATCTTTTCCCTTTCTTCTATTTTTGTCGAATGTCTTCTAAACTTTATTATTGTCTAAACCTCCAGATTATGGAATAATTTCTAGTGATCTGAGGATGAGGGAGTAATTCTATGTTGATTTATTTGTATTGTTATAACTTTTCTTATCTATTGTATTTTCCGATTAAATTCTATCATACATTTTGATCGTTTTTGTGTTTGTTGGCCACTTATTTGCATGCTTTTAGGGGTTTAAAGAGAGACTAATTGATAGGTGAGTCTCAATCTCAGATCTCTAGAATTGAACTCGAGGATTTAATTATGAGTAAAGATTAAAGTCTAGATAGATTCACGGGGTTCTCGTGATAGGTTCCTGATGCGGTTAAAGAATTATTTGCGTACTGATGTCTCATAATAATTAAGACCTCTTGTGAATTCTTCAAATACTATCATAGAACGTAAAGGTCTTACTTCGATCCATTTCTATAAGTAACCAGTAGTAAGTCTAGGATTCGATATATAGGTCGTTAGTGACAGGTTCCCAATGCAGTCAATGTTGCCTACGAACAAATACCGTTAAAGTAGGAATAGGGTCTAGGTAAATACATCGGCCCGACCTCAAAAGGGATGATCAATTACTTTGGGATCAGTCTCCTTTAGGAATGCATACTAATAGGAAAGAGCTACCGAATAATAGACATAGTAGTGAAATTGAAATCCTAAGATTATTCTTACACCTTGATTCCTTATCTATTTCTCATTTGTTCAATTTCCAGGATATTTTATTCATTTAGATAATCTTTCATTGTGAATATCTGGTGCATGACCAATCCCTGTGGAATTGATATTTTTATTACTTAACGACAGGCATGCGCTTGCGGTTAAATGCCATCAAGTTTTTGGTGTCGTTGTCGGGGACTACATCAATATTGGTTTATTTGCAACTATGTTAATCTATATCTTATTTCTTAATTAGGTTTTTCTTTTTATTTTTTCTTATCTTTCTTACTTTTACTCATCTTTCTTCTGATGTCGTTTTATGCACAGATTAACTAGAGATAAAGATTTGATAGAAGTGGACCCCGAGATAGAAAGAACTCTTCTAGCAAGACAAAGACTTCAAAAGCGATTCAGAGAAGCACAATCTTCCATAATGGCGACACCTGAGGAAAGTAAACCGTTAAGAGACTACACAGCACCAACTATAAGGGAGTTGAGAGAAAGCATTAGGAGACCTTCTATTGAAGCAAACAATTTTTAGTTGAAGCCTTCTCTATTATCCATGATTCAACAAAATCAGTTTTGGGGAACAACTACAAAAGATCCGAATTTGCATTTAGAGGTATTTTTAGAATTTTGTGAAACTTTAAAATTTAATGAAGCTTCTGCAAATGCTATTAGGTTAATGTTATTCCCATTCTCCCTTCTGGACAATGTCAGGGCTTGGTTGCATTCACACCCACAAAATTGTATCACAACATGAGATCAACTCGAGCAGAAATTTCTAGAAAAATATTTTCCTCCCAGCAAGACCATAAACCTCCATCATCAAATTACAAATTTTACACAAAGAGAAGAAGAATCATTATTCGAAGCGTGGGACAGTTTTAAGGGGATATTACAACAGTGTACTAATGTGAGAAAGTTGCAAGTGCACGGTTGTCATCAAGTAATAAAAATATCGATCTCACAAGAAGTGCGTTGTTGAATACCTCTTTTGCTCATAGGGTCGATTATCTAGAAGAATCACAAATGAGAATTCGAATACGATGGCGGAGAGAAGAGACAACAAGGAAACGATCTGGGGAATTTTATATGAGAAGAAACTCTAGGGTTTGATTTCAGTTGATGATGATTGATGAATGTAGATCCTAAAATCTCGACATACGATAATGAAGGGACTCGTACTGAGGTAGTTGATGTGTCTGTGGGATAGAGAAAAAAAAGAAACCATCGACGTGTCTACCTTAACTACATCTTAGAAAGAGGGCAAGAGGAGACCCATTAAACTCTATAATGAATCATAAATTCCTCAAAAGAGAAAGTCAACTTTCATGGTATCTGTGTGTATATGATCTTGTTTGTAGTGAGAACCTATCACGAGAACCCAGAGGATCAAATGTTGAGGAATCGATATCGCGCTAGAAGGGGCAAGTGAATAGCGAATTTTGTGATTTCTTCGCTCAATCATGATTGCCTGTCTATAATTCGTTAGCATAGTGGAAACAATATATATATAAATGAAATACAAGAACAAATACACCACAAGTAAAACACCAAGGTTTTATGTGGTTCGGAATCTACGATTCCTACAACATGGTCGAGTCTAGTGTCCACACCACTAATAACTCTTCTCCTTCTCGAAAACAATCCAGAGGTGGAAAAACCTCTTACAAGTGCAAACAACACAAATACAACAACCAAAAAAAAGATACAAAAGAAAATACAAAACAATGAAGTGAAAACACTTTACAAATGAGAGCTTTTGAATGCATGATCTTTTGGTCTCTTTGAATGGATTTGAAGGTTTGGAAAGCAAGCTCCTTTTAAGTCACGCACGACCTAGATTTCTTCCTGGCAGTCGACTGGCCACAGTGTCGTTGTCTCACAACAGACTTAATCCACGTTGGATTACTCCAATAGATACTCTAATAGTCGACTGCCCATACTAGCAATCGACTACCGCACCACTAGTCAACTACCAGAGTTTTTGTGCTCTAGTGACTCATGATCAATCAACTGCTCAACCATGGCAGTCTACTACTCAAGGCCAGTTAACTGCCCATCTATGGTAGTTGACTGCCAATTATACACTGTAAGTTATATATGAGAGGTGTCCTAAGGCAATCGCCTTATGTTTAAACCATTTATATGATAAATGAAGATTCACTAATTGAGTATACATGTTTTCATGTATTTGATTAGATCTTAAACTCATTTACTGAATGTCCACAATATGATTCACAACATGAGAGAATTTGTGATTGGATCACAACTAGTGAGTATCTTTACATGTGTAATTGTGATGTATTGGAATTATCCCTAGTCGATGAATTGATGGATTTGGACACCATCAATTCTGTCGAGACTAGCATGATGTATGCTCTTTGGTGTATCCAAGCAGCTGATTCTCATTGGCTGGAGACATTGTGATGTCTGGAGTTAATCGTGGATGCTAGTTATGGTAACTAGTTCATTGGAGTGACTAGCTATAAGACTTCATATGATTCTCTGCATATATGGATATGTCAATGAAGTTCTTACTGCAGCTTAAGTGCGATGTTCCTTTGACTTGCAGTATTCAAGTCATCTTGGTCATAAAGACTTATGCTTTGACATCTTAAGCAATCATCTCCAAGGAGATGTGGACCCAGGATGATTAGGTATAAGTCGAAGTGGCCGAAGGTGTTTGAATAGCCTACAGAAGATTCACCGCTCCTTGCAAGGAGATGTATACCCTATGGCCTCTCGTCGGATTATTACTAAAGTCTTTGGCCAAAGCATTACATGTTTAGAGTATTGTACTCTTGGATACATGTGCAGTAACTAGAATCCGGAGGACGATGAAGTAATACTTGGGCTAGGTGTGACGTAGTCAACCTAGTGGGGACTGACACAAGAGACCATGTCCTGAACAAAGTGGGTATAAGATGAGTGAAAGGAATGAGACACGATTCATTGTAGCTGCTGAAAGGTTTCAGAAGTCTTTCTGGAGTCAACCGTTGATTTTTTGATTAATTGGGAATCATGATGTACTACTAGGTGTCACTCATGATCGTTCTATAATTATGGTTAATTATAGATGAGCAACATAAATCGGGAACCTATTTGGTCACACGCACAACGAGCGTAATATGAAGGATTTAAAACAAGCTTGAGAATGAGATTCTCAGAATGAGAAAAACTAGATTTGGTTGGACCAAACAAGGAGCGAGCATGAAATCATTTCAGTCGCAACGGAAGCATGGATGGGCAATATCTTTTAAAGACATGATGAATAAACCAAATTGGTTTGGTTCTAATCCAATGGTGGAAAATAAACCAAAGGGGCTTGGTTTGTTTTGAATAAATGAACCAAAGTTGGTTCGGTTCGTTTTAACTTAAAATAGACCAACGCGGTTTGGTTTATTTTAACTTAAGTAATTGGAGCGAGTTAACGGGTTTCGATTATGAACCAATAACCCTTAGGAGAATGTGTTCTCTATAAAAACACGACTTAAGGGTTTTTCGAGGAGAATTAATTGGTTCAAGGGTTTTGAAAACCCTAGCCTTGTTTCCTTTCTTCTCCTGCCGTCGTCACCCAAGGGGCTCTTGTTGCCGATGCCACCAACTGCCACCGGCCTCCTGCTATTGTCGGCAATCCTTCGGCGACCCTCCTTGGCCCTGGTGACCAAGGACTAGCATACCCTTTTCCTTTGGTCGATACTAAGTCCTCCACCATGTTATCCAATTTTTAGACAGCTTGCTTCCTTTTTGTCGGAGCGTCATTTGGATGGCATTTGGAGCTCTGACAGCAACTTTCTTGCTGGGGATTGGATCTCTGACAATCCTCATAGGTGGAGGACCAAGGATTCATCAATCGGTTGACGAATACCTATTCGGAGAAGCGAATTTTGAGGACTCGTTTTTGCTTCTGAATTTTGATTCGGATTGTGACCTCTCGATCACATCATCTTCGACATGAGGCTAGTGACTCCTACGAAGACGATGCTCGTAGCTTGGCGAAGCTATCCCGACGGTACTTGGCATGGATACGGATAGAGGCAATTCTAGCATGAGTTGCTCCGGTTGATGTCATTCCCACTGCATGTGATACGTCAGGTATAACTAGCATAATTTTCTTTTATTGCTAAATTTAAAACTGCAATTATATCTAGACATGATGTATCTTGCATAAGTGTGGTATGTGTGTTGTAATAAATTAGATTTATTGCTTTTATTTCTTCTGTTGTGCACATGTTTATGAAATATATTCGAACACATACCCATCGCGGTGCCAGGGAAACCCAACAGTAGTATCAGAGCCAAGTTTTTTTCGACATAATCGTTAAATTATTTTGCGATAGTCATAATTGTATTTATGGAAATTTTTTACTTTTGTAAAGTTTAGAAGTATTTATGAAAATTTTCTAATTTTTGAAAAGTTTAGAAGTATTTATGAATATCTTCTACGTTTGAAAAGTTTAGAAGAATTTATGAAAATTTACACTTTCCATAAATAATATATGTAATTAGATTTGGAAATTTGTTTCATAATTTAATCATGATTTGATTTGGAGAATCAAATCTAAAACATATTTTATTTCCATAAATAGTTTTGACAATTTAGGAAATTTATTTCCTAAATTAAATTTGACTTTCCTTAATTAACACTTTCCATAAATAAAATATGTGATTAGATTTGGAAATTTGTTTCCTAATTTAATCATGATTTGATTTGGAGAATCAAATCTCAAACATATTTTATTTTCATAAATAGTTATGATAAATGAGGAAATTTTTGTGCATGTTATAATTGTATGTCATGTAATTGCATTAGATGCATATCATTATGCCATGTGTGTCGTGACATGTATATGTATGTCATGTGTGTCATGCCATGTAGATAATAGTTATATACATTCAATGAGGATGAGACATTAAATCCCTTACACAACATTAAATCCTACACCTTCCATTAATATAGTTAGAACCAGAGTTTCGTTTCTTGTTTGGGTTGTTGGACTCTCTCCAAGCCCGACTTGAACCTGAACATGTTCAAACCATTGGAATAGTTTATTACTAATATGGTAAGAGTTAGAGGTCAATCGTTAGTTTGGGTTGTTGGACTCTCTTCAAGCCTGACTAATTGGTTGAATGCATTCTAACCATATTAAAACTATTTCTCGATTAATGGGTTGGCTTTAACCTAGAGCATCGGCTTGTTAGACTCTCTCCAAGGTCAATGTGAAGGGAGGTGAAGTTGGGTGTTATGCATATAATGCATACTTGTTAATGAGTGAACAACTCGATGTATGTGTGAACATTCAATTAGTTGATAGCATATTGTGATAGTTGCATATATGTGATATGCAATTGGTATACTTGATACCTACCATCGTAGCTTTGAATGGCTTGTTGGACTCTCTCCAAAGTTGTTCATATCTATGTTGGATATCAGCCCATTCGGAGATGGACCTACGATCTCCCGAAGTGATTTTGGGGTTTTTAAATTTGAAAAATGAATGGGATTTATAAATGTATGTTGATGCATTTTTCCATCTTTCTCATATATGCTCAATTTGTATTTCTAGGTTAATCGATTGATCATGACGTCTTTGAATTTGCGCTCTATTTTGGATTCGAATAAATTGACTGGGCCTAACTTCTTGGACTCACTTAGAAACATGAGAATTGTTCTCAAGGCAGAAAAGCTCGTGTATGTCCTCGAAGAGCCTCTTACCAACCATCCTAAGGACGATGCAACTCCAGACCAATTGTTGGCCTATCAAAAACATGTGGCTGATTTTGAACTGATGAGTTGCATCATGCTAGCCGCAATGGTACCCGAGCTACAAAAGCAGCATGAGCATATGGATGCTAATACCATAGTCTTCCATCTTCATGAGTTGTTTGATGAGCAAGCAAGATCCGAAAGTTTCGAAGTCTCCAGGCTCCTCTTCACTTATAAGATGCAAGAAGGTTCATCTATAGTGCAGTTTGTGCTTAAGATGAATGGGTACATCGAGCGGCTAACTACCCTCGGGTTTGTGATGGATTATGAATTAAGTATTGACTTAATTCTGCATTGTTTTTCCAAGAGTTTCTCACAATTTGTGATGAACTACCAGATGAACAAACCTGAATCCATTATTCCTGAGCTCCTCAACATGCTGAAGACTGTAGAGCCTTCTGTGAAGCATGAGGAGAAGGTGGTTCTGTTAGTTGATTCCTCAAAGAAAGGTTCTAAGAGGAAGTCAAAGGAACAGAAGAAAGGGAAGAAGAAAAAGGATAAGAAGGCAGAACCATCACAAAAGGGCACTTGCCATCATTGTGGCAAGGAGGGCCATTGGCGAAAAAACTGCAAGATTTATCTTGAGTCCGTGAAGAAGAAGAAGGCATCCGATGCCCCATCCTCTTCAGGTATCTTCGTTATGGATTAGCATTCTATTTCCTTAGACACTTGGGTATTGGATACTGGGTGTGGCTCACATATATGTAATAACATACAGGGGCTAAGGAATAGAAGAAGACTCATCAAATGGGAGTCAAATTTGTAAGTTGGTAATGAAGCAAAGGTTGTTGTGGTCGCCATTGGAACTTATTTGCTGAAGCTTCCTACTGGACTAGTCTTAGAACTGGACAATTGCTATTATGTTTCTTCTCTAATAAAGAACATTGTTTCTATTTTCTGCTTAAATAGAAATGGCTACCATTTGACGTTTAGTAACAATTGTTATTATATAACTTTGAATGTTGTACTTTATAGGACTGGAACTTTATGAAATGGTATTTATCTGTTGGACGTATCCAGTGACATTTTCAATATCGAAGCGAGCAACAAGAGTGCTCGAAAGGATAATCAATTAGACTCCTACATGTGGCATTGTCGTCTTGGCCATGCAATCAAGAAATGCATGTCCTAATTACACCGATGTGGAATTCTAGAATCATTTGAATCTGATTCATTCGATACATACAAATCATGCTTAAAAGGAAAGATGATCAAGTTACCTTTTACTAGAAAAGGTGAACCAGTGGGAGAGTTACTTGGTCTAATACATTTAGATGTATGCGGACCTATGACAACTCATGCTCTAGGAGGCTATAGCTACTTCATTACCTTCACCAATGATCACTCACAGTTTGGATATGTGTTCTTGATGAAACACAAGTTTGAAGCCTTTGAAAGGTTCAAAGAATTCAGAAATGAAGTAGAGAAACAACTTGGCAAGAGTATTAAAATACTTCGATCGGATAGAGGTGGTGAATACTTGAGTCAAGAATTTCTAGATTATCTAAGGGACAATGGTATATTGTCTCAATGGCTTCTGCCAAATACACCGCAGCATAATGGTGTATCTGAGAGGCATAATCGGACCTTGTTGAACATAGTCAGGTCGAGGATGAATCATGTGAATCTTCCCAAGTCCTTTTGGGGCTATGCACTTCAGACAGTTGTTTACTTGCTAAACAGAATGCCGACCAAGGTAGTCTCAACTTCTCCATATGAAATATGGATTAGTAAGAAACCTCATTTATCTTACATGAAGATATGGGGTTGTCCTGCTTATGTGAAGCAGATTGTACTAGACAAATTAGATGCTAAGTCTGATAAATGTCTATTTATTAGATACCCTAAGGAAACGAGGGGTTACCAATTCTATCATCATGTGGAATAAAAGGTGTTTGTTTCAAGGCATGCTGTGTTTCTAGAGAAAGAGTTTCTCTTGCAAGAAGACAGTGGTGATAAGTTTTGCTTATCGAGTCTGTGAGGGGAAACTTTGCTTCCCACTTCACCTCGGTCGTTTGTTCATGGCGATCCCATCGATGTCCCTGGATTAAAAAAATTTAATCCTAGACACAAGGGATTGCCCAAACAACCAAGTCATCGTCATGCTATTCGTTTAGAGAGGTCACTTGAACAAACTCATTGTTCAAGCGACCATCCTCTATTCTACGAGTAGCCGTAGAATAGAGGATGTACGGATCGCCGGCTTTTGTATTTATGATCGGGATCCAATTATTATTTAGCCACAAACAGATTTATATCATGCTCATAATTGATAAACAAATACAAACATGTAACAAATAAAAAATTAGAGAATCGATATACCTCTCGATCTTCTAATGTATGACCTTCCTCCATTCGGACGTCATGTGGGCGACGATCTACCAAAAGTTGAAGCTCCTAGATCGTAAATCTTCCTTTCTTGCTCTTCCAAAGCAAGAGGAATAATAGAAACAAAGCTCTATTCCTTCTTTCAACCAACCAACAATTTCCAAGGAGGAAGCTTGTCGCCGGCCAAGAAGGAAGAGGAGATTGAGAGTGGCCGGCCAAAAGCTTCAAGGGAGGACCCTAAACCTTTGTTCCACCGGCCAAGGGCTGGAAGGAACTCCAAGGGCGCCAGCAGCTTGCGAAAGAAGAACAACACAAGGAAGAATTTCCTTATTAGGTGTCGCCCTAGCCCAAACCCTAAATCATATGCCTTGCCGCCAACTTCCAAAACCCTAGCTTCTCTTGAATTAATCTCCATGCCAATCCCTTGCCCTCCTTTTATATAGTTAGGGATAAGCCTTCTTTTAATCTCCACCATTGGTTCTAGGGATTTAATCTCAACCGTCGGATCTAGAGATTTAATCTCAACCGTCGGATCTAGAGATTTAATCTCTACCTTTGGATCTAGAGTTTTGTTTCTATCGTTTGGATCTAAGCTTCATGAGGTGTTAATAGGCTACATTAGGGACCATGAGGAGGAGTTGGATCTTGGCCACCCATGGATCAAGCCCACATAAAGTCCGATCCACTAATGATAATCCAATCCACTAAAGGATTATCATTGATCTACCTCACCAACCCCCATATAATAATATGGGCTCCATATATCATTTGTACATTTTCTCCCCGTGTTTAAGATCTTGAATGTACGTCGATTAATTAATTTATTGACCATTAATTAATCAACATCTAACTCCATGAGTAGTATCACTCAACCGTTTCATCATGCCGGACCAAGTCCACCTGCAGGGTTTACATGATGAACCTTATGAGCTCCTCAAGGGGACATTATCATCCTAATATATAGGACACAGTTTCCTCCTATAATCAATAGCACACCATATAAGTAATATCATCTCCCAACTTACCGAGCCTATCGATTTAATCTATAAATCTCGCCCATTGGTAAATCAAAGAGATGAATACGAAGTATATGTGCCCGTTATTATATCGGGATAAAGAGCATGTACTAAATAATATCTGAGGTCCGATTCGATTATGTAGTCAACAATAAATCGAATCACCTCTATGTCGGTCCTGCTCAATACACAAAGTGCACTAGTGTGATTTTATGGTCAAGACAAACCAATACCAAATTACACTACAACCATTCCGATGGTTTATCCAAAACCATCTCGGTTGTGAGCCTTTACTTATACTTTACAAGGAGTCAATAACATGATCTCCCATGTGACACCACACACCATGTTATTTACAATGTAATGTATTAGACAATATGCATAACCTTAAAAATATGCAAACAATGATCATGTGATTCTTATTTCAAAATAAAGATGTTCATACAAAAGGTAGACTTTTCAGTATACATCCCTACAATCTCCCACTTATACTAAAAGACTATGTTGTCCTCAAACTGCCATACATCTGATCCCCATTCCCTCCACATGCCTATCAAAAGCTCTCGCCGGAAGGGCCTTAGTGAAAGGATCTGCCAGGTTATCCTCCGATGCAATCTTGGCTACAACAACTTCTCCTCTCTTTACGATTTCTCATATCATGTGGTACTTGCGCTCTATGTGTTTACTAGCCTTATGGGCTCGTGGTTCCTCCGAGTTTGCAGCTGCACCACTATTATCATAATAAATTGCGATAGTTCTGGGCAAAACAGGAATCACATCCAAGTCCATCAGGAAGTTTATGAGCCATACAGCTTCTTTGGGCGCCTCAGAAGCTGCCACATACTCAGCTTCCATGGTAGAGTCCGCCACGCATTTCTGCTTGACACTCCTCTATACAATGGCTCCACCTCCCAATGTAAACACAAAACCTGAGGTAGACTTATTGTTATCTGTTGGGTTTCCGGCACCGTGGCGTGTGTGTTTTCGATCACGTTTCGTAAACATGAGCACAGCGGAAGCAATAAAAATAATAAATCTACATTTATTACAACACACACATCACACGCATGCATAGTACAACAAGTGTAGACATAATCGTAAATTTAAATTTGCAATAAAAGGAAATTTAACTATGTTATACCTTTCGTATTACGTGTAGCGGGAACGGCATCAACCGGAATGATCCTCGCTAGAATCGTCTCTATCCGTATCCACACCGAGTATCCTTAGGATGACTTCGCTAAGCCATGAGCTTCGTCTTCGTACGGGTTACTAGCCTCGTGTTGAAGACGACGTGATCTAGAGATGATCATGATCCGAATCCAAATTCGGATCCAAAAATGAGTCCTCAAAACTCGCTTCTCCGGAGAGGTATTCGTCAACCAATTGATGAATCCTTCGTCCTCCACCTCAGAGGATTACCGGAGATCGAATCCCTGGTAAGTTAGCCGCTGTCGGAGCTCTAACCGTCGTCCAAACGATGCTCCAACGAGAGGAGAACAAGCTGTCCAGAAAACTGGACAGCTTTGGTGGAGGAGATAGGCGTCGGCCAACCAAGGGAAGATAAAGCTCACCTTGATGCCAAACCTAAAGGAGATCACCGGAGGGTCGCCGGAGGATCACCGGCTGAAGCTTGGACGCCGGCAAGGAGCTGGACGGCGGCACAAGGGGTCAAGGGCAATGGAGGTTGGCGCCAACTCTTAGAGGGGATGAAGTGGGCGGCAACTATTGCTAGGGTTTTGGATTAGGGCTTAATTATCCCTTAAGCCCTCTTTTATAGAGAACTAATTCTCTTAATGGTTATTGGATCATAACCATTAGGCCCGTTAACCCGCTCCATTAAGATAAGTTAAAATAAACCAAACCATGATGGTTTATTTTAAGTTAAAACGAACCAAGCCAACTTTTGGTTCATTCGTTTAAAATAAACCAAACCCTTTGGTTTATTCTCCTCCATTGGATTAGAACCAAACCATTTTGGTCCATCCATTATGTCTTCATAAGACACGGCCCATCCACGCTTCCATTGCGACTGAAACGATTTCATGCTCGCTCCATGTTTGGTCCAACCAAACTTAGTTTCTCTTGGTCTGAGAATCCCATTCTCAAGCTCGTTTTAAATCCTTCGGATTACGCTCATTGTGCGTGTGACCAAATAGGTTCTCGGTTTATGTTGGCCATCTATAATTAACCATTAATTATAGAATGATCATGAGTGGCACCTAGTAGTACATCATGATCCCCAATAACCGAAAAGATCAACGGTTGATCCAGAACTATTTCTGAAACTCTTCAGCAGCTCGAATGATTCGTGCCCCATTCCCTTCACTCATCTTATACCCACTTGGTTCAGGACATGGTCTATAGTGTCAGTCCCCACTAGGCTGACTACGTCACACCTAGCCCAAGTATCATTTCCTCGTCCTACGGATTCTAGTTACTGCACATGTATCGAAGAGTACTTTACTCTAAACATGTAATGCTTTGGCCAAAGACTTTAGTAACAATCCGATGAGAGGCCATGGGTATACATCTCCTCGCAAGGAGTGCTGAATCCTTTATAGGATATTCAAACACCTTCGATCACTTCGACTTATACCCAATCATCCCGGGTCCACATCTCCTTAGAGATGTTTGCTTAAGATGTCAAAGCATAAGTCTCCATGATCAAGATGACTTGAATACCGCAAGTCAAAGGAACATCGCACTTAAGCTACAGTAAGAACTTCATTGACATATCTATATATGCAGAGAATCATATGAAGTCTTACGGCTGGTCACTCCAATGAACTAGTTACCATAACTAGCATCCACGATTAACTCCGGACATCACAATGTCTCCAGCCAGTGAGAATCAGCTGCTTGGATACACCAAGGAGTATACCTCGTGCTAGTCTCGACAGAATTGATGGTGTCCAAATCCATCAATTCATTGACTAGGGATAATTTCGATACATCACAATTACACATGTAGAGATACTCACTAGTTGTGATCCAATCACAAATTCTCTCATGCTGTGAATCGTATCGTGGACATTTAGTAAATGAGTTTAAGATCCAATCAAATACATAAAACATGTATACTCAAATAGTGAATCTTCATTTATCATATAAATGGTTCATATATAAGGCGATTGCCTTAGGACATCTCTCATATATTACTAACATTATCCCTATCAGATTGGAAGTCGGAATCCGTGTAACCCACAGGGAGTAATTGGTCTGCCCGGTAAACTAGCATATAATCCCTAGTCCTTCTCAGGAACTTCAATATATGCTTTACCGCAGTCCAATGTCCCTGTCCTGGATTACTCTGATATCTGCTGACCATGCCCATGGCAAAGCAGATATCTGGTCTCGTACATAGCATCGCATACATGAGGCTTCCTACTGCCAAAGCATAAGGAACCGCCTTCATCTCCTCTATCTCTTCAGATGATCTAGGACACATCTTCTTAGATAAAGGAACTCCATGCCTGAAATGTAGAAAACCCTTCTTGGAGTCCTGCATGCTAAAACGATCCATAATCGTGTCTATGTATGAAGCTTGGGATAAGCACAACATTCTTTTCCTGCGATCTCTTATAACCTTGATCCCAAGGATGTGTCCCACCTCTCCCAAGTCCTTCATATCAAACTGTTTGGACAACCATACCCTTATGTCCGATAATACCTTGATATTGTTGCCAATCAACAAAATGTCATCTACGTATAGTACAAGAAATTCCACTATGTTTCCCTCACATCTCTTGTATACACAAGACTCATCCGGACTTTGAATAAATCCATAAGACTGGATTACCTCATCAAAGCGGATGTTCCAAGATCTCGAAGCTTGCTTCAATCCATAAATGGACCGATTAAGCTTACATACAAGATGCTCTTTGCCTTTAGCAATGAATCCCTCTGGTTGCTTCATATAGATGTCTTCCTCAAGACTTCCATTCAGGAAAGCTGTCTTGACATCCATCTGCCACACCTCATAATCCATATGAGCTGCTATGCATAAGAGAATCCGGATAGACTTAAGCATGGCTACCGGCGAAAAAGTCTCCTCATAATCGATACCCTCTTTCTGAGTATACCCTTTTGCAACAAGCCTTGCTTTGAAGGTCTCAACCTTCCCATCTATTTCTCTCATTCTTTTGTAGATCCACTTGCATCCAATGGTTTTTACACCTTCAGGTGGCTCCACTAGCTCCCAGACCTGATTTGATCCATAGATTGAATCTCAGTATTCATTGCACTTTGCCAAGATGTTGCATCTATATCTTTGATTGCCTCGTCATATGTCCATGGATCAGGTTCATATTCGTCAGGGACCAAATCAGAAGAGTCTCCCAAAAACATGAATCTATCAGGCTGTCTAACAACCCTCCCACTACGACGAGGTATCTTCTGTGTATCCTCTGTGACACACGGTACAGTGACTTGTGGTATATCATCTTGTACTGGTGGTACTAAAGAAGTGACTTCCCCTTTTAATTCCTCCAGAACAATTTTACTCTTGGGCTTGTGGCTCATCACATAGTCTTCCTCTAGAAATCTAGCGTTCATGCAAACGATCACCCTTTGATCTCAAGGACTATAAAACAAACCACCCTTCGTTCCTCTAGGATACCCAACGAACAAGCGTACTTCTGTACGTGGTTCCAACTTACCAGCATCTGCCTTCAGCACTTGTACTGGACTCCCCCATATCCGAATGTGTCTTAGACTAGGCTTTTGTCCAGTCCACAATTCTGTGGGAGTAGAAGGCACTGATTTAGATGAAACCAAGTTCAGAATGTACACCGCCGTATCTAGAGCATATCCCCAGAACGAATCTGACAACTCAGAATAACTCATCATCGATCTAACCATCTCCATAAGAGTCCTATTCCTTCGCTCTGCTACACCATTCTGCTGGGATGTGCCAGGTGCAGTCAATTGGGATTGAATCCCAGCCTCTGATAAGTAGTTCCTAAACTCTCCCAAGAGGTACTCACCACCACGATCAGATCATAGTGTCTTGATACTTTTACCTTGATGTTTCTCCACATCAGCCTTGAATTCTTTGAACTTGTCAAAGCATTCAGACTTGCGGCGCATCAGGTAAATGTATCCATATCTTGAGTAATCGTCTATAAAAGAGACAAAATACTCAAAACCACCTCTAGCCTGGATAGACATAGGACCACACAAATCAGAATGAACCAATTCTAACACATCTTTGGCTCTATACCCCTTGGCATTAAAAGGCCTCTTGGTCATTTAACCTTCCAAGCAGGATTCACAAGATGGGAGATACTCCACCACTAATGAACCCAAAGGTCCATCAGCTATCAACCTTTGAATTCTGTTTAGGTTAATGTGACAAAGCCTAAGATGCCAAAGATATGTTTGGTTCATCTTCGAAGGTTCTTTTCTCTTATTGGAATTAGAAGATGAGTTATTAACTTCAATTTGCATCGTGGGAGGTTTTGGTTCAAGTGTGTATAAATTTCCTATCAATGCACCCGAACAGATAATGTCCCTATTCCTTCTTATAACAACTCTGTCATTAAAAGAAATAACATATCCATCCATAAAAATTTAGAAATCGAAATTAAATTCTTTCTAAATAAGGGTACATAAAGGCAATTCTTAAGAAACAAAAGTTTATTTTTCTCAAAAGATAAATGAACATCTCCCACTGCAACAACCTCCACCTTTGTGGCATCGCCCAAGTATACGGTAATCTCCCCTTCAGCTAGTCATCCGATTTCCTGGAACCCCTGCAAAGTATTGCAGACATGATCAGTGGCTCCCGTATCTACACACCAGGTGCCGGTAGATAACACCGCTAAACTTGTTTCAACGACTAGACCAAAAGATATACCTTTGTTCTTGCGGTTGGGGCAGTCCTTCTTCCAGTGTCCAGTCTGCTTATAAGTGAAGCACTTGCCTTTTGGCTACTTCACTCCTCCCTGAGTACCTCCCGCCGCCTTTTCCCCAGCTTGTTTCTTCTTCTTCTTGCCTTTCGGCTTAGAAGTAGAAACCTTTTGGGTCACCACGACATGCGCCTGAGCACTCTGACGAAATAGCCCCTCTGACACCTGGAGTTCTGTCAGAAGCTCCGCCAACGAATACAACCTTTTGTTCATGTTGTAGTTTAGGCGAAATGGCTCAAAACTCCTAGGTAGAGACGGAGTATGATATCGACCTGGGTTTCCCCATCGATCTCAGCTCCTAGGACCTCCAACTCATTCAAATGAGCCATCATCTTGAGAACATGATTCCTTACGGGTGTTCCCTCGATCATGGTGGTCGTCATCAAGTTTCTCATGGTTTCTTGCCTCGCAGCCCGATTCTGGTGTCCGAAAAGTTCCTTGAGATTGAGCATCATATCATAAGCAGTGGGCATGGCTTGATGCTGATGTTGCAGTACATTTGGCATAGATGCCAAAATGTAACACCGCGTCATCTCATCGGCCTTGACCCACTTCTTATATATCTCTCTCTCCTTTTCCCCAGAATCATCTGCAGGCTTGGGAGGGCACTCTTCGAGGAGTATATATTTGTATTCCTCAGCAATTAAAACAATATCTAGATTCCTCTTCCAATCAACATAGTTGGGTCCAGTAAGTTTGTTCTCTTTTAGTATCACAGCAAGTGGGTTGAAAGTCATTTTGAAAGAAAACCTAAGAATCACATTAATCAAAACATTAGATTTCAAAAAATATTGATTCCTCAAACAATAAAATTTTAAAATCAACCAACACCTCAAAACACTAAGAATATCGTATGCCACGATAGTGTGGACGTATACGAATTCTACATTTGTAAGAGGAGGTTTTACCCATTAATTTTACTATCTTGTCAACTTAACTTTTTGACAAGTAAAATTAATAGTTGGTTTTTCTTTGGCCCTACAAATAAAAGCAGTGACTCCGATGGGGAGGATACTTATATTTGTATCTAAGTGTTTACCATTACTCGGTGCTAAGGTAATTATCTCGGGTTATGTGCCTTCCGATGGGAAAGTGCACACACTCCTTGATAATTCTCTATAACCATATTTGACCTTGTGATCCCTAAACAAACTCATCCGAGGGGGAGGAAGGCACTCAGAGCCGATGCGCAAGTTTGTTTGCATCACTTGTAAAATCGTAATGGAGGTCGTGAGAATTTTAAAAAATTCCCTCTCCCACTTAGTAATTTGAAATTGAGGAATTTTCCTAGCCTACGACATGCATATCAAACAAAAAGCAATAAATATGAAAAATAAATTATTTTCCAACTATTATGGCTTTTGTCATCAATATGTCTCCCGTCGCAACGCCTTCACGTCCGCTCCTCCTATGCCATGTACAAGTCATCCGGAGATCCAAGCCGAGACTAAAACCTATTTTAATTTACATCCATCGATCCTATACTCCACGAGGGAGTGTACATGAAATCTAGATCGAAAGTAAAATAAAAAAAAGAGTGGCTAAACAATGTCGTATCTAATTTACAAAAAATCAAATACTAGCCTCGTCAACCCCGAGGATTCAACAAAATATACACATACAATCACATACACACAAATGGCCATAATAGTCAGATCTTATGCCTGCAACCAAAGAGTTAAACTACGCATATCCTACTATTATCTGACACATATAATATATGAAAAGTGCATAAAAATTAATCGAATCCTAAACACACAAAATCGGAAACCTTGGCTCTGATACCAATTGATGGGTTTTGCTTATCGAGTCCGTGAGGGGAAACTTCGTTTCCCACTTCACCTCGGTCGTTTGTTCATGGCGATCCCATCGATGTCCTCTGATTAAAAAAATTTAATCCTAGACACAAGGGATTGCACAAACAATCAAGTCATCGTGTGCTATTCGTTTAGATAGGTCACTTAAACAAACTCATTGTTCAAGCAACCATCCTCTATTCTACGAGTAGCCGTGGAATAGACGATGTACGGATCACCGGCTTTTGTATTTATGATCGGGGTCCAAGTATTATTTATCCACAAACAGATTTATATCATGCTCATAATTGAAAAACAAATACAAACATGTAACATATAAAAATTACAGAATCGATATACCTCTCGATCTTCTAATGTATGGCCTTCCTCCTTTTGGATGTCATGGGGGCGACGATCTACCAAAAGTTGAAGCTCCTAGATCGCAAATCTTCCTTCCTTGCTCTTCCAAAGCAAGAGGAAGAATAGAAACAAAGCTCTATTCCTTCTTTCAACCAACCAACAACTTCCAAGGAGGAAGCTTGCCGCCGGCCAAGAAGGAAGAGGAGATTGAGAGTGGCCGGCCAAAAGCTTCAAGGGAGGACCCTAAACCTTTGTTCCACCAGCAAAGGAGAGGGAGAGGACCTGTTTTGGACACCGAGAAAGGACTGGAAGGAACTCCAAGGGCGCCGACAGCTTGGGGAAGAAGAACAACACAAGGAAGAATTTCCTTATCAGGTGCCGCCCTAGCCCAAACCCTAATTCCTATGCCTTGCCGCCAACTTTCAAAACCCTAGCTTCTCTTGAATTAATCTCCACGCCAACCCCTTGCCCTCATTTTATATAGTTAGGGATAATCCTTCTTTTAATCTCCTCCATTGGTTCTAGGGATTTAATCTCAACTGTCGGATCTAGAGATTTAATCTCAACCGTCGGATCTTAGAGATTTAATCTCTACCTATGGATCTTAGAGTTTTGTTTCTAGACATTGGATCTAAGCATCATGAGGTGTTAATAGGCTACATTAGGGACCATGATGAGGAGTTGGGTCTTGGCCACCCATGGATCAAGCCCACATAAAGTCCGATCCACTAATGATGATCCAATCCACTAAAGGTTCATCATTGATCTACCTCACCAACCCCCATATGATAATATGGGCTCCATATATTATTTGTACATTTTCTCCCCGTGTTTAAGATCTCGAATGTTCGTCGATTAAATAATTTACTAACCATTAATTAATCAACATCTAACTCCTTGAGTAGTACCACTCAACCTTTTCATCATGCCGGACCAAGTCCACTTGCAGGGTTTACATGATGAACCTTATGAGCTCCTCAAGGGGACATCATCATCCTAATATATAGGACACGGTTTCCTCCAATAATCAATGGCACACCATATAAATAATATCATCTCCCAACTTACCGAGCCTATCGATTTAATCTATAAATCTTGCCCATTGGTAAATTAAAGAGATGAATACTAAGTATATGTGCCCGTTATTATATCAGGATTAAGAGCATGTACTAAATAATATCTGAGGTCCGATTCAATTATGTAGTCAGCAATAAATCGAATCACCTCTATGTCGGTCCTGCTCAATACAGACAAAGTGCACTAGTGTGATTTTATGGTTAAGACAAATCAATACCAAATCACACTACAACCATTCTGATGGTTTGTCCAAAATCATCTCGGTTGTGAGCCTTTACTTATAATTTACAAGGATCCGATAACATGATCTCCCGTGTGACACCACACACCATGTTATCTACAATGTAATGTATTAGACAATATGCATAACCATAAAAATATGCAAACAATGATCATGTGATTCTTATTTCAAAATAAAAATGTTCATACAAAAGGTAGACTTTTCAGTATACATCCCTACAAGTGGGAGTGTCGTTGAGCTTGAGGAGGCTCAAGAGACTCCAATAGACATTGATGAGATACCTAGTGAAGCACCACAACCGATAACTCATAGTGATGAGCCATCGGCTGAACCTATTGTGACACCACATCTTCGTAGATCAGGTAGAAAATGCAACATTCCTGAGAGATATGGATTTCTCGTAAGTGAATCGAACGACGTGTTACTCATTGATGATGAGGAGCCTACCAGTTATGAAGAAGTTATGAAAAGTTCAAAAAGGGATAAATGGCTTAACGCAATGAAGTTGGAAATGTAGGGGTTTTGCCCCGTAAGCTCTCATACCAATTTAATGGTTTTAGCTTATCGAGTCCGTGAGGGTAAACTTCGCTTCCCACTTCACCAAGGTAGCTTCCTTCATGGCGATCCCTTCTATGTCCCCGGATTAAAAAATTTAATCTTAGACAAAAGGGATTGCCAAAGCAACCAAGCCATCGTCGTGCTATTCATTTAGAGAGGTCACTTGAACAAACTAGTTGTTCAAGCGACCATCCTCTATTCTACGAGTAGCCGCGGAATAGACGATGTCCGGATCGTCGGATTTTGTGTTTATTCTCGGGATCCAAGTATTATTTAGCCATATACAAATTTATATCATGCTCATAAATGGAAAACAAATACAAACATGTAACATATAAAAATTAGACAATCGATATAGCTCTCGATCTTCTAATGTATGTCCTTCCTCCTTTCGGACGTCGTGTGGGCGACGCTCTACCAAAAGTGGAAGCTTCTAGATCGCAAATCTTCCTTCCTTGCTCTTCCAAAGCAAGAGGAAGAATAAAAACAAAGCTCTTCTCCTTCCTATGGCCAACCAACAAGCAACAAGGAGAATGCTTGCCGCCGACCAACAAGGAGAAGGAGATAATGGTGGAAACCAGCCAGGACACCAAGGGAAAACTTTATATCTTGTTTCCACCACCTAAGGAGAAGGATAAGGGGTCTTTGGATGCCAGCCAAGGTCTGGGATAGGACTGTGGGCGCCGGTCACCAAAGGATAGGAAGAAGAAAACAAACTACTTCCTTATTTGGTGCCACCCAAGCCTCCTAAACCCTAAGCTTCCAAACCCTAATCCTAACTTTCCTTATTGCCGACCATGGAAGAGGGGAAGAAGAATAGGATGAGCTCATGCCAAGGTAGAGAGGAGAAGAATAGGGTCCGGCCAACCTTTGGAAGAAGAAGGAGCACCTCCTTGAGTTGCCGCCCACTCTAATCCCCAAAACCCTAACCCTAGCCACCACTCCCAATCCTAATCTAATTAGGATTGGTTGCCGCCCAAGGGACAAACCCTAATCCCCTCATCCATCCTTTTCCGTCCAAGCCAATAAGCCTTATTTATAGAGTTGGGTCTATGCCTTGGATTAATCTCCACCATTAGTTCTAGAGATTTAATCTCAACTGTTGGATCTAAAGATTTAATCTCAACCGCCAAATCTTAGAGATTTAATCTCTACCTATGGATCTTAGAGTTTTGTTTCTATCCATTGGATCTAAGCTTCATGAGGTGTTAATAGGCTACATTAGAGACCATGAGGAGGAGTTGGATCTTGTCCACCCATGGATCAAACCCACAAAAAGTCTGATCCACTAATGATGATCCAATCCACTAAAGGATCATCATTGATCTACCTCACCAACCCCCATATGATAATATGGGCTCCATATATTATTTGTACATTTTCTCCCCGTGTTTAAGATCTCGAATGTCTGTCGATTAATTAATTTACTGACCATTAATTAATCAACATCTAACTCCTTGAGTAGTACCACTCAACCTTTTCATCATGCCGGACCAAGTTCACCTGCAGGGTTTACATGATGAACCTTATAAGCTCCTCAAGGGGACATCATCATCCTAATATATAGGACACGGTTTCCTCCTATAATCAACGGCACACCATATAAATAATATCATCTCCCAACTTACCGAGCCTATCGATTTAATCTATAAATCTCGCCTATTGGTAAATCAAAGAGATGAGTACTAAGTATATGTGTCCGTTATTATATCGGGATTAAGAGCATGTACTAAATAATATTTGAGGTCCAATTTGATTATGTAGTCAGCAATAAATCGAATCACCTCTAAGTCGGTCCTGCTCAATACACACAAAGTGCACTAGTGTGATTCTATGGTCAAGACAAACCAATACCAAATCACACTACAACCATTCCGATGGTTTGTCCAAAGCCATCTCGGTTGTGAGCCTTTACTTATACTTTACAAGGAGCCGATAACATGATCTCCCGTATGACACCACACACCATGTTATCTACAATGTAATGTATTAGACAATATTGCATAACCAATGATATGCAAACAATGATCATGTGATTCTTATTTCAAAAATAAAGATATTCATAGAAAAGATAGACTTTTCAGTATACATCCCTACAATCTCCCACTTATACTAAAAGACTATGTTGTCCTCATACTGCCATACACCTGATTCCCCTTCCCTCCACATGCCTATCAAAGCTCTCGCTAGAAGGGCCTTAGTGAAAGGGTCCACCAGGTCATCCTCTGATGCAATCTAGGCCACAACAACTTCTACCTCCTTTACGATTTCTCGTATCAGGTGGTAGTTGCCCTCTATGTGTTTACTAGCCTTATAGGCTCGTGGTTCCTTCGAGTTTGCAACTGCACCACTTTTATCACAATAAATTGTGATAGTTATGGGCATACCAAGAATCACATCCAAGTCCATCAGGAAGTTCCTGAGCCACACAACTTCTTTGGTCGCCTCAGAGGCTGCCACATACTCAGCTTCCATGGTAGAGTCCGCCATGCATTTCTTCTTGACACTCCTCCATACAATGGCTCCACCTCCCAAAGTAAACAAAAATCCTGAGGTTGACTTATTGTTATCCCTATCTGATTGGAAGTCGCAATCCATGTAACCCACAGGGAGTAATTGGTTTGCCCGATAAACTAGCATATAATCCGGAGTCCTTCTCAGGCACTTCAATATATGCTTTACCGTGGTCCAATGTCCCTGTCCTGGATTACTCTGATATCTACTGACCATGCCGACAGCATAGCAGATATATGGTCTCGTATATAGCATCGCATACATGAGGCTTCCTACAGCCGAAGCATAAGGAACCGCCTTCATCTCCTCTATCTACTCAGATGATCTAAGACACATCTCCTTAGATAAAGGAACTCCATGCCTGAAAGGTAGAAAACCTTTCTTGGAGTTTTTCATGCTAAAACGATCCATAATCTTGTCTATGTATGAAGCTTGGGATAAGCACAACATCCTTTTCCTGCGATCCCTTATAACCTTGATTCCAAGGATGTGTCCCGCTTCTCCCAAGTCCTTCATATCAAACTGTTTGGACAGCCATACCCTTACGTCCGATAACACCTTGATATTGTTGCTAATCAACAAAATGTCATCTACGTATAGTACAAGAAATACTACTACGTTTCTGTCACATCTCTTGTATACACAAGACTCATTCGGACTTTGAATAAATCCATAAGACTTGATCACCTCATCAAAGCAGATGTTCCAAGACCTTGAAGCTTATTTCCATCCATAAATGGATCGATTAAGCTTACATACTATATGCTCTTTGCCCTTAGCATTGAATCCCTCTGGTTCCTTCATATAGATGTTTTCCTCAAGACTTCCATTAAGGAAAGCTGTCTTGACATCCATCTGTCACACCTCATAATCCATATGAGCTACTATGCAGAAGAGCTCCCAGACCTGACTTGAATCCATAGATTCAATCTTAGTATTCATTGCACTTTGCCAAGATGCTGCATCTATATCTTGGATTGCCTCATCTTATGTCCAGGGATCATGTTTATGTTCGCCAGGGACCAAATCAGAAGATTCACCCAAGAACATAAATCTGTCAGGCTGTCTCACAACCCTCCCACTACGACGAGGTATCACCTGTGTATCCTTTGTGAAACGCGGTGCAATGACATGTGGTATATCCTCTTGTACCGATGGTACTAAAGAAGTGACTTCCCCTTTTAATTCCTCCAAAACAATTTTACTCTTGGGCTTGTGGCTTATCACATAGTCTTCCTCTAGAAATCTGACGTTCGTGCTAATGATCATCCTCTGATCTCTAGGACTATAAAATAAACCACCCTTCGTTCCTCTAGGATAGCTAATGATCAAGCGTACTTCTGTACGAGGTTCCAACTTACCAACATCTGCCTTCAGCACATGTGTTGGACTCCCCATTATCCGAATATGTGTTTGACTAAGCTTTTTCCCAGTCCACAATTCTGTGGGAGTAGAAGGCACTGACTTAGATGGAACCAAGTTCAGAATGTACTCCGTCGTATCCAGAGCATTTTCCCAGAACGAATCTGGTAAGTCAGAATAACTCATCATCGATCTAACCATCTCCATAAGAGTCATATTCCTTCACTCTGCTACACTATCCTGCTGGGGTGTTCCAGGTGCAGACAATTGGGATTGAATCCTAGCCTCTGATAAGTAATTCCTAAACTCTCCCAAGAGGTACTTACCACCACGAACAGATCGTAGTGTCATCCATATCTTGAATAATCGTCTAAGAAAGAGACGAAATATTCAAGACCACCTCTTGCCTGGATAGTCATAGGACCACACAAATCAGAATGAACCATTTCTAACACATCTTTGGCTCTATACCCCTTGGCCTTAAAAGGCCTCTTGGTCATCTTACCCTCCAAGCAAGATTCGCAGGTTGGGAGATCCTCCACCACTAATGAACCCAAAAGGTCCATCAGCTATCAACCTTTGAATTCTGCTTAGGTTAATATGACTAAGCCTAAGAAGCCAAAGATATGTTTGGTTCATCTTCGAAGGTTCTTTTCTCTTATTGGAATTAAAAGATGAGTTATAAACTTTAATTTGCATCGTGGGAGGTTTTGGTTCAAGTGTATACAAATTTCCTATCAATGTACCTGAACAGATATTCTCCCTATTCCTTTTTATAACAGCTCTGTCATTAAAAGAAATAGAATATTCATCTATAAAAAATTTAGAAACGGAAACTAAGTTCTTTCTAAATAAAGGTACATAAATGGAATTTTCCAAAACAATAGTTTTATTTTTCTCAAAAAATAAAATGTCTCCCACTGCAATAGCCGCCACCTTGATGGCATTGCCCAAGTAAATGGTAATCTCCCTTTTAGCTAGTCGTCGGGTTTCCAGGAACCCCTGCAAAGTGTTGCAGATATGATTAGTGGCTCCCATATCTACACACCAGGTGCCATTAGATATCACCGCTAATCATGTTTCAATGACTAGACCAAAGGATATAACTTTGTTCTCCTTTGGATTGGGACAATCCTTCTTCTAATGTCCATCCTGCTTATAAGTGAAGTACTTGCCTTTCGGCTTCTTCACTCCACCCTGAGATCCTCCCACCACCTTTGCTCCACCTTGTTTCTCCTTCTTGCCTTTCGGCTTAGAAGTAGAACTCTTTTTGAGCAACCATGGCTTGAGGACACTCTTCGAAGAGTGCATACTTGTACTCCTAAGCAGATAAGATAATATCTAAATTCTTTTCCAATCAACATTATCTAGGTACAGTAAGTTTATTACCTTTAGTATCATAGTAAGTGGACTGAAAGTTATTTTTGAAAACCCTAAGAATCACATAGATCATTACTGTAGATTTCAAATATTATTGATTCCTGAAAAAATAAAATTTCAAAATCAACCAACACTTCAAAACACTGAGAATATCGTATGCCACGATAGTGTGGATGTATACGAATTCTACATTTGTAAGAGGAGGTTTTACCCATTAATTTTACTATCTTGTCAATCTAACTTTTTGACAAGTAAAATTAATAGTTGGTTTCTCTTCGACCCTACAAATAAAAGCAGTGACTCCAATGGGGAGGATACTTATATTTGTATCTAAGTGTTCACCATTACTTGGTACAAAGATAATTATCTCGGGTTATGTGCCTTACGATGGGCAAGTACACATACTCCTTAATAATTTCCTATAACCATATTCGACCTTGTGATCCGCAAACAAACTCATCCGATGGGGATGAAGGCACTCAGAGCCGACGCGCAAGTTTGTTTGCATCACTTGTCAAATCATAATAGAGGCCGTGGGAATTTATAAAATATCCCTCTCCCACTTAGTAATTTGAAAATGAGGAATTTTCTAGGCTACGACATGCATATCAAACAATAAGCAATAAATATGAAAAATAAAGTATTTTCCAACTATTATGGCTTTTGTCTTCAATATGTCTCCCGTCGCAATGCCTTCTCGTCCGCTCCTCCTACGCCATGTACAAGCCATCCGGAGATCCGAGCCGAGACTAAAACATATTTTAATTTACATCCATCGATCCTATACTCCACGAGGGAGTGTACATGAAATCTAGATCGAAAGTAAACTAAAATAAAGAGTGGCTAAACAATGTCGTATCTAATTTACAAAAATTAAATACTAGCCTCGTCAACTTCGAGGATTCAACAAAATAAATATTTACACACATACAATCACATACACACATATGGCCATAATAGTCGGATCTTATGCCTGCAACCAAAGAGTTAAACTACGCATATCCTACTATTATCCGGCACATATAATATATGAAAAAGTGTTGGAATGTATACTGAAAGTCTAGCTCTTTTTGAATGAATATTTTATTTTGGAATAAGAATCACATGATCATTGTTTGCACTTTATATATTTATTATATATGTGTGCATATTGTCTAATATTTTACATTGTAGATAACATGGTGCTTGGTGTGGCACAGAAGATCATGTTATCAGTCCCTTGTAAAATATAAGTAGAGGCTCACGACCAAGATGGTTTTGGACAAACCATTGGCATGGTTGTAGTGTAGCTTGGTATTATTTTGTTTTGAACATAAAGTTACACTAGTACACTTAGGTGTATTGAGCAGGACCGACATAGAGGTGATTCAATTTAGTACTGACTACATAATTGAATCGGACCTCGGATATTATGTTATGCATGCTCTTAATCCTGATATAATAACGGGCACATGTACTTAGTATTTATTTCTTTGATTTACCAGAGGGTGAGATTTAGATGGATTAAATCAATATGCCCGGTAAGTTAGGAAATGATATTATTTACATGGTGTACTGTTG
This sequence comes from Wurfbainia villosa, assembly GCA_025175895.1. Classification (NCBI taxonomy): domain Eukaryota; kingdom Viridiplantae; phylum Streptophyta; class Magnoliopsida; order Zingiberales; family Zingiberaceae; genus Wurfbainia; species Wurfbainia villosa. The sequence continues at coordinate 61,799,924 of CM045993.1, forward strand.
ATTATAGGAGGAAACCGTGTCCTATATATTAGGTTGATGATGTCTCCTTGAGGAGCTCATAAGGTTCATCATGTAAACCCAGCTGGTTGACTTAGTCAACATGATGATAAGGTTGAGTGGTACTACTCGAGGAATTAGATGTTAATTAATTGATGGTCAGTAAATCAATTAATTGGCGGACATTCGATATCTTAAACATGGGGAGATTAATGTACAAATAATATATGGAGCCCATATTAATTTATGGGGGTTGGTGAGGTAGTTCAATGATGATCCTCTAGTGGAATGGAACATCATTGATGGATCAAGTTTGTGTGGTTCCGATCCATCGGGTGGCCAAGATCCAACTCCTCCTTATGGTCCCTATCGTAGCCTAATATAATCCTTGTGAAGTCTAGATCCAAGAATGTAAAACAAAACCTAGAACCAACGGTTGGGATTAAATCTCTAAACCCGATGGTTAGGATGAAACCCTAGAACCAACGGTTCGGATTAAATCCCTAGATCCGATGGTTAGAATGAAACCCTAGAATCGACGGTTGAGATTAAATCCCTAGATCCGACGGTTGGGATAAAACCCCAGATCCGACGGATGGGATGAAACCCTAGATCCGACGGTTGGGATGAAATCCTAGATCCGATGGTTGGGATGAAACCCTAGATCCGACGGTTGGGATAAAACCCTAGATCCGACGGTAGAGATTAAATCCCTAGATCCGACGGTGGAGATTAAAGGAGGCTTAAGCCCAATTCTATAAATAGAAGGCTTAAGCTTGGGCGGCAAAAAAAATTTGAATTGGAGTTAGGGTTTGGCTCTTCTCAAAGTGGGCGGCTAGGGTTTGGAGCAAAGACTTGGGCGGCAACCATCTTCCTTCTCCTTGTTGTCGGTGCCCATCTTCCTCCATCAAGACTTGGCTGGCGCCAATCCTCTAGGCCTCTCTCTTATTCCTTGGCCAGCGGTTCTCCTTCCATTGGTGGTCGGTGTTCAATCCTCCATACTCTCCAAAGTGGCAGGCGGTTCTCCTTCCATTGGTGGTCGGCGCCTCATCCACTTGTTCCTTGGCCGGCGGTTGCATCAAATTCCCTAATTTAGTGGCCGGTTCTAGAAAGGATAGGTATTTGTTGGTTCTTCTCTTTGTTCGCAGCGGACAAGGAAGGGAAGAACGCGATCTAGAAGGCTTCTACTCGTGGAGGATCTTCGTCCACACATCGTCCACGAGAAGGATAGGACATACGGTAGAAGATCATAAGGTATAAAGTTTTATTACTTTATTTTCAGATCTGAGCATGTTCCTTTTAGTATTGATTATACATGTGTGTGTATGTATATATATTGTATAATCATGGACCCCGAAGACAAACACAAAAACCGGCAATCCGTCCGTCGTCTCGTCCGCGGCTAATCAACTAGAAGAGTTGTGTTGCTTGAACAACTAGTTTGTTCAAGCGACCACTCAAGTTGTTAACACGACGACGAATAGGTTGTGCTAAGGAAACTCATCCCATCCGGATTAATTCTTTCATTAGTGAAAATTTTAATCCTGGGACATTGGAGCGAATAAGCCTCCGAAGCAACCCCCTACAAGTGGTATCAGAGCCACGGTTTCCGATTTTGTGTGTTTGGGATTCGGTTAATTTTTATGCACTTTTTCATATATTATTTGCCGGATAATAGTAGGATATGCGTAGTTTAACTCTTTGGTTGCAGGCATAAGATCCGACTATTATGGCCATATGTGTGTATGTGATTGGATGTGTGTAAATATTTATCATTTGAATCCTCGGGGTTGACGAGGCTAGATTAGTATTTAATTTTTGTAATTAAATACGACATTGTTTAGCCGCTCATTTTAGTTTACTTTCGATCTAGATTATTTGTACACTCCTTCGTGGAGTATAGGATCTATGGATGTAAATTAAAATATCTTAATCTCGGCTCGGATCTCTTTGGTGACTTGCGCATGGGAAAAGATGGAGCGGACGAGGTGGCGACACGACGGGATGCATATTGGAGGACAATGCCATAATAGTTGGAAAAATTCTGTTTTTTCCATATTTATTGCTTATTTGTTTTATATGCATGTTGTTTATGTTTTAAAATTCCTCATTTTCAATTTACTAAGTGGGAGAGTGACATTTTAATTAATTCCCGCGGCCTCCATTAAATTTGACGTGTGATGCAATAAACTTGCGCGTTGGCTCTGAGTGCCTTCCTCCCCATCAGATGGGTTTGTTTGCGGATAACTAGGTCAAATAATGGTTATAGGAAATTATTAAGGAGCGTGTGTACTTCCCCATCGGTAAGGCACATAATCCGAAATAATTCCCTTAGTATCGTGTAGTGGTGCACACTTAGATGCAAATAAAAAGTATCCTCCCCATCGGAGTCACTGCTTTTATTCGTAGAGCCAAAGAGGAACCAACTATTAATTTTATTTGTCAAAAAGTAAGGTTGACAAGATAATAAAATTAATGGGTAAAACCTCCTCTTACAAATGTAGAATTCGTATACGTCCACACTATCGTGGCATGCGATATTCTCGGTGTTTTTAGGTGTTGGTTGATTTCGGAATTTTATTGTTTTTGAGGAATCAATAATATTTGAAATCTAATATTTTGATCATTGTGATTTTTAGGATTTTCAAATGGCTTTCAACCCATTTGCTGTGATTTTAAAAGAAAACAAACTTACTGGACCAAACTACATTGATTGGAAAAGAAACTTGGATATTGTCTTAACTGCGGAGGAGTACAAATTTGTACTCTTCGAGGTCTGTCCTCCTAAGCCCTCCGATGACTCTGATGAAAAGGAGAAAGAACGTTATAAGAAATGGGTCAAGGCAGATGAGATGGCGCGGTGTTACATTTTGGCATCTATGTCAAATGTCTTTGCAACATCAAGATCGTGCCATAGCCATGACTTATGACATGATGTTCAATCTCAAGGAACTTTTTCGACATCGAGTAGGGGCTAGGCAGGAGGCAATGAGAAACTTGATGGACGACCACCATGATCGAGGGAACACCCGTTAGGATCATGTTCTCAAGATGATGGCTCATCTTAATGAGATGGAAGTCCTCGAGCCGAGATCGATTGGGAAACCCAGTCGATATCATTCTCCGATCTCTGCCTAGGAGTTTTGGCGATTCGCCTCAACTACAACATGAACAAGAGGTTGTATTCATTGGCGGAGCTTACACGAGAACTCCAGTGGCAGAGGGCTTTTCACAAAGTGCTCAAGCCATGGTCGCTCGTAAGGTTTCTTCCTCTAAAGTGAAAGGTAAGAAGAAGAAGAAGCAAGGTGGAGCGAAGAAAGTGGCGTGGGACCTCGCAGGAGTGAAGAAGCCGAAGGCAAGTGCTTCACTTGCAAGCAGATCGACATTGGAAGGCGGTGTCCTCGCCAAAGAACAAAGGTATATCTTCTTGTTTAGTTGTTGAAACATGTTTAGCGGTGTTATCTACGATTGCACGGTGTGTAGATACAGAGCCACGATCATGTCTGCAATACTTTGCGGGGTTCCAGAAACCCGACGACTATGAGGAGAGATTACCATCTTCATAGGCAATGCTTCAAAGGTGGCGGCTATTGCAGTGGGAGACGTTTATTTATCTTTTGATAGGAATAAAGTTTTGGATTTGAGAAATTGTCTTTATGTACCTACTTTTAGAAAGAATTTAATTTCAGTTTCTAAATTGTTTATGGATGGATATTCTGTTTCTTTTAATGACAAAGTGGTTATAAAAAGGAATAGGGAGATTATCTGTTCTGGTACATTGGTTGGCAATTTATATACTCTTGAATCGAAAACTCCCACGATGCATATAGAAGTAAATAACTCATCTTCTAAATCTAATAAGAGAAAAGAACCTTCGCAGATGAACCAAACATATCTTTGGCATCTAAGGCTTGGTCATATTAACCTAAGTAGAATTCAAAGGTTGATAGTTGATGGACCTTTGGGTTCATTAGTGGTGGAGGATCTCCCAACCTGCGAATCTTGCTTGGAAGGTAAAATGACCAAGAGGCCTTTCAAGGCCAAGAGGTATAGAGCCAAAGATGTGTTAGAATTGGTTCATTCTGATTTGTCCGGTCCTATGTCTATCCAGGAAAGAGGTGGTTTTGAATATTTTGTCTCTTTTATAGACGATTATTCAAGATATGGATACATTTACTTGATGCGTCGCAAGTCTGAATGCTTTGACAAGTTCAAAGAATTCAAGGCTGATGTGGAGAACCGTCAAGGTAAAAGTATCAAGACATTACGATCTGATCGTGATGGCGAGTACCTCTTGGGAGAGTTTAGGAGTTACTTATCAGAGGCTGGGATTCAATCCCAATTGTCCGCACCTGGCACACCCCAGCAGAATTGTGTGGTGGAGCGAAGGAATAGGACTTTTATGGAGATGGTCAGATCGATGATGAGTTATTCTGAGTTACCTGATTCATTCTAGGGGTTTGCTCTAGAAACAGCAGCACATATTCTGAACTTGGTCCCATCTAAGTCAGTACCCTCTACTCCCACAGAGTTGTCGACTGGGCGAAAGCCTAGTCTAAGACATATTTGGATTTGGGGTAGTCCAGCACATGTGCTGAAGGGAGATGCTGGTAAGTTGGAATCTCGTACAGAAGTACGCTTGTTTGTTGGCTACCCTAAGGGAACGAAGGGTGGTTTATTCTATAGTCCTAGAGATCAGAAGGTGTTCGTGAGTACGAATGCCAGATTTCTAGAGGAGGACTATGTGATGAACCACAAGCCCACGAGTAGGATTGTTCTTGAGGAGTTAATGTTGGTGCAGTAGGCACCTAAGTCAAACCTGGGTTTTGATTATAGCAAACGATACAAAGTTAAGCACATATCGTTATTTCACGAGATGAATCGAGTGTGCAGAAGATTGATATAGCTAGAGGTGAAGGCTAGCGACACCCGGAGGAAGTCGCGATGGTCGGGCGACACTCGAGTGACTTCGGAGGGAGCCGAAGGAATCGAGTGGAAGGCCGGAAGCAAAAGCAACACGTAAGTATCGAGGTAAGCTCGTGTGTGCGAGCGTAAGTGAGGTCGTATCCTCCTTACGGGGATGATCTTAAGCGTAGATCCGACCAGAGACATCCCATCGATGGTCCAGGTCGAGATCGGACGGTCGAAGGTCGTCGAAATAATGTTTTCTTTGAGCTAACTTTGCCTCGCACTAGCATAGCATCACGACCGCTACTTGGAAGACTTGATCGTCCAAACAATGATCGCTAGCAGTCGCAAGATCGACTGATGCTGCCATCAGTCGACTGATGATGGCCATCAGTCGACTGATGGTCAATGATCAGATTCGAGGAGTCAAGGCTTATCACCCCATTTCAAGGAGGTTTTGTGCCCAATTCCTATTGGTTGAAGACCCATTCGATGAGGGGCTTAAAGGCTATAAAAGGAGGGCTTGTCCTAGGGTTTTTCATCAATTAAAAAGCTTCCAAGTGCTTCCGATACGCTCCGACTCTCCGACATCCCTACGACGAAGCGCTGCCGAGACGACGACTAGAGCCTCAACCTCCAACCTTTGAAGTCGTCGGTAACGAAAAGTTTGAATTATAATTCAGTTTATAAGTTGTTCTTCTTTTCAAGCTTTAAATCATATCAAGGAGAGGGGAAGTGTCCCTCTACCTTGAGCTTTTTTCATTTTGTGTATCCGTCAAACTCCTACCTCCAACGAGGAGGAGTTTTTTAGTAGATTGCCCTCCGTACGTGGTCAAGGACCACTAGGGCCTTGGAGTAGTAGCCTTCGGCTACGAACCAAGTAAAACCTTTGTGTCTATTGTCTTTTATTTTTGTTTATTTTTCCGCTGCATATATTTGTCTTAAAACGAATTCGAAAGAAAAATTTCTATCGCTATTCACCCCCCCCCTCTAGCGATCCGATCGATCCAACAATTGGTATCAGAGCCGGGGGTTGCTATGATTTGGTGAAACCACCAATCTAGCCTTTTTTACAGATTTATTTTTTCTTTTAATTCTGTTTTTTTTATTTATTTCGCTTTGTTAAGTTTTTCTCCCGCACTACTAATCCAAGACGCGAGTCTTGGTACTTGTTTTCGTGTTTCTGTCGTTGTTAGTTTCTTCGTCTCTGTCTATTTGTGTCTTTTGTTCTAATGGCCCATCTCGAGGGTTTTAGCACCGTCCGACCTCCATTTTACAACGGAGATGACTTCCATTATTGGAAGGGTCGGATGGAATGCTTTCTCAAAACTCAAATCGAGATGTGGATCATAATCCAAACGGGTTTCACACTTCCGACTAATGAAGTGGGTGACTCCTTGGATTATGATCAATGGACCATTGCGACAAAACGACAAGTCGAAGCCGACGCCAAGGCAACACAAATCCTCCAATGCGACCTATCCAAGGAGGAGCTAAATCGCATCGGCCCCTTCATAAGCGCAAAAGATCTTTGGACAAAACTAGTGGAGCTACACGAAGGGACCGATGAAGCCAAGGTATGTAAGCGTGATCTTCTTTTCAATAAACTATATAATCTAAAAATGCAGGAACACGAGTCCGCGACGCAACTCCACGCCCGGGTCCAAGACATAGTCAACAACCTACACGCAATCGGGCAAAAGGTCGAAAATCGCGACCTTATAAGGTATGTTCTAAACTCTTTTCCGAGGACTACCTTGTGGGCATCCATGGTCGACGCCTACAAGGTCTCCAAGGATCTTTCTAAAATTAGGTTAGATGAACTCTTTTCAGATTTTGAATTACATGAGCACTCCTACACGGAACCCGAGAGGGGTATAGCCTTGTTTGCAGGTTCAAAGAAGAAGAAAATCGCAAGCAAGCCACCACCAACCGAGGAGGAAGACGAGTCCGAAGAAGAAGTTGACCCAGAGTTGACTGCCGAACTAATGAACCTAGCTCGAAGGATAGCCAAGGGACGAAAGCGAACCACGACTCGACCCAACAAAGGTAAGCCTAAAAGTTTTAATATTAGGTGTTATGAGTGTAGCAGGTTTGGACATATCAAGTTCGAGTGCCCCAAGCTCAACCACCAAGCACCTAAGCACAAGAAGGCCCTCAACGCGACATGGGAAGAAGCGTCATCCGAAGAAGACGAAGACCACGTCTTCATGGAGAAATTGATTGAGTCAGACACGGAGACCGAACCTGAACTTGAGTCAGAACCTGAGGATGACTCGGACTACGAAGCTACCTTCAAGTCAAGCCACGGATACGCATCCGGTTCAAAAGATACCCTTAAAGTGAGTCGAACTTTATTTAATACTTTACATAATACGGTTAGGTTTTTGTCTAGGAAATTAGCTAAGTCCGAGTCCAAGGTCGAGACCCTTGTTGAGGAGGTTAAACTCCTCAAACACGAGGTCTCCCTAACCTCTTCGACTAGTTGAGTTCAAGAGAAGGACTCAACTCGAGTTGAAAAGCTCGAAGTTGAGAACTCTCTCTTGAAAAGTCAACTTGAAGATCTTAGGAACACGTTGGAAAGGTTCACTTCGGGATCCAAAGGACTTGACCTCCTACTTGGATCTCAAAGGGTCATGTACAACAAGGTTGGACTGGGGTTTAACTCAAACACAACTAATAGGTCGTATATGTCGATTGTAAGTCGACATAGGAAACATGTCCAAGCATGGATCCCTAAGAACTTTTTGATTTCAACTCTAGGATCCAACCCGTACTGGGTTCCCAAGGACCAAATCCACTATGTGGATAGACCGAACCGATTCAACGGTCTAGGGGGAGCCAGTACAAAACATGTTTGTGCTTTAACTTAGAAATTGCATGTTTTAACTTAGAAAGTTTGTGCTTTAACTTAGAAATTGCATGTTTTAACATAGAAAGTTTGTGCTTCAACTTAGAAATTGCATGCTTTAACTTAGAAAGTTTGTGCTTTAAAACTTGTGAACTCACTTAGAACACAAACATAACCAACTAAAATTCTTCGAAAAGATTGAGCCTCGGGGAGCCTCTTTTCAAAAATAATCAGTTAGACTAGGAAATAGTCTTAGGTGAGTCAACTCATCATTTTCTTGAAAATGGCTTTGTCTAAGGAAGTGGTCGATGATCCGATAAAAGAAGGCCTCTGCGCCTCGCCACGACCTGGAAGCCATGATCTTGAAAAGGTAAACTTGACAAGCCTAGGGTCAAATCCAAATCTAACATAAAATTACTTGAACCTAAATCCACTTAATCAACTTAATTGGAAGTCATCTCACAAAAACCACATAAGTATAACATGCTTGATCATATAGACACAGGTGAGATGACCTAGGTTTAAAAACTTACAACCAATTTTTTTTTTAAAAAAAATTATAAAAAATCTAACATCCAATCCAACCACCTTGTGTGTAGGATCAATGGATGTTGGACAGCGGTTGCTCCCGACACATGACCGGGGATCAACTCAAATTCACAAAGCTTCGATTCAAACGACAAGGATCGGTAGCCTTTGGGAATAATGGCAAGCTCAAAATCATCGGATCAGGTGATATTGAGCTTAACTCGAATTTTGTTATTAAAAATGTATTACTTGTAGAGAATTTTGAATATAACCTGCTTAGCGTAAGCCAATTATGTGACAATAACTATAAGGTCGTATTTTTAGAAAATGAATGTGTAATTAAAACAAATAAAACAGCTAAAACAATACTCAAAGGAATTAGGACAAATAACATTTATACAATTAACTTAATCAAATCCTCAGCCAAATGTCTTATGACACAGGAAGAGGAATCATGGTTGTGGCACCGACGACTCAGTCACTCGCACCCAAGACTCGTCCACAAGATGAGTCAGAGTGGCTTAGTCAGAGGTCTACCCAACCTCAACAATTTGGTTAATAAAATCTGTAATGCTTGTCAACAAGGAAAACAACCTAGGACACAACACAAGTTAACTAACCCAGAACGAACCTCAAGTGTACTTGAGCTCCTGTATATGGATCTATTCGATTCACATGGAGTCAAGTCACTCAATAGAAGTCAATATTGCTTAGTCATAATTGACGACTACTCCAGGTTTACCTAGGTTAGGTTCATCAAACATAAAAATGATACCCTAGATCAATTAATCAATCTATTCAAATTAATCGAGAATCAAAAAAACCTTAAGGTTAAAAGACTTAGAAGCGATCATGGTGGTGAATTCGAAAATCAAAGGTTCACCAACTTCTGTAACCTAAATGGGATACCACCATGAATTCTCTTGCCCTAGGACCCCTCAACAAAATGGCCTAGTGGAGCAGAAAAACCGAACTCTACAAGAAGCCGCTAGGACCATGTTGAACGAATACGACCTACCTGATAGGTTTTGGGCAGAAGCCGTTAGCACGGCTTGCTATGTCCAGAATAGGATCCTTATGGTAAAGAGGCACCTTAAGACCTCGTACGAGATTTATCACAATAAAGTACCCAACATCAAGTACTTTAGGGTATTTGGATGTAAAGTACATATCTTAAACACTAAGAACCACCTAGGGAAATTCGAATCGAAAACCTCCACCGGAATCTTCTTAGGATACTCAACCACGAGTAGGGCCTATAGGGTATATAACTATGATACCTTTAAAGTCGAAGAGACTATTAATGTAGTGTTCGATGAAGTACCAGAACCTACAAAACCCTTAATTACCCCAAGTGTTGAGCCCACTGATACCAAACTCATCTCCGACCCTGAGATCGAGTCTAATCCACATCAACCAACTTCTCTTGTCGACCAAGTGACAAGTGATCCGAGTCAAACTAGTGTTTAACCAAGTCACTCAATTGATCAAGCATTAGGTGACACAAACCCAACCCAATCTAGGATTCAGACTAACCACCCTATCGATCAAGTGATAGGAGATCCTAATCTAGGAGTTCGAACTAGAGCATCCAATAGGAACCTTAGTCAAATTTCCTTAATTTCAAAGATAGAACCCAAATCAATTGAACAAGCTCTTCTTGATCCCGATTGGATTATTGCAATGCAAGAAGAGCTATCTCAATTCACTAGGAATGAAGTGTGGGAACTAGTACCACCACCTTAAAACAAAACGATAATTGGAACAAGGTGGGTGTTTCGAAATAAGCTTGATGATAAAGGTGAAGTAGTTAGAAACAAGGCTAGGTTAGTCGCCAAAGGGTTTAGTCAAGTCGAAGGCTTAGATTACGACGAAACCTATGCCCCAGTAGCTAGACTCGAATCCATTCGAATGTTGCTAGCTTATGCCGCACATCGAGGATTTAAGCTGTTTCAAATGGATGTTAAGTCGGCATTCCTAAATGGATACATTAAAGAAGAAGTTTATGTTAGCCAACCCCCCGGATTCGAAAATCTAGATAAACCCGACTATGTTCTAAAACTTAAGAAAGCTCTCTATGGACTTAAACAAGCTCCTCGAGCTTGGTACAAGAGACTTTCAATCCATCTTAAGTCAAAAGGGCTTAACCAAGGCTTAGTTGACCCAACTCTCTTCGTAAAAACCTTAGGTAAAGAAATATTCATAGCTCAAATTTATGTAGATGATATAATTTTTGGAACCTCTAACTCAGCCTTACTAAACGAGTTCGTTTCACTCATGGAAAGTGAGTTCGAAATGAACTTGGTAGGCGAGTTAAGTTTCTTTTTAGGTCTACAAATTAAACAAACTAAGGATGGTATATACCTATATCAATAAAAATACACTAAGGAGTTAATTAAAAGATTTGGAATGCAAGACGCTAAGATAATAAACACCCCAATGGTGATTAATGTTAACATAGGAGAAGACCTAGAAAATAAGTCCATTGACTTAAAGTACTATAGGAGCGCGATAGGAAGTCTTCTATACATAACTGCGAGCCGACCCGACATCCTATTCGCAGTAAGTATGTGCGTCAAGTTTCAAACCTGTGCTAAGGAGTCTCACCTAACCCTAGTAAAGCGTATCCTTAGATATCTAAAGGGTACACTTAATGTCGGTATTTGGTATCCTAGATCTACCGAGTTCGAACTAACTGGCTACTCCGATTCGGACTATGCCGGTAGTAAGCTCGATAGAAAGAGTACGAGTGGTTGTTGTCAACTTCTCGGCTCGAGTCTAGTGAGTTGGTGCAGTAGGAAGCAACACTGTGTTGCTTTATCTACCACCGAAGCCGAATACATCGCGATGGGTGAGTGTGTCACGCAGCTTCTTTGGATGAAGCACACTCTCCGCGACTTTAAGTTAGACTTTACGAATACTAAACTTCACGTAGATAACATTAGTTCAATTAATCTTACAAAAAATCCGATATGTCACTCTAGGACCAAACATATAGAGGTCAAACACCATTTCATTCGAGAACATGTGGCCAACGGAGCCATACAACTCGAATACGTCGAATCGAAGTCTAACTTGGCAGACCTATTTACTAAACCCCTACCCGAGCTGAATTTAGTCTATTAAGATGAAAATTGGGCATGTGCATAATAGAATAGGTACTTGCAAATTATATGTTCTTACTACTATTTCTTTAATTTCATGGAACTAGCATAGGACATACCTTAGATATCATGCACCTATAGATTTAAGGAGCCAGTACATCTCACAACACATAGGACTAATGTGTTTGTGTACATAGCCACGTAGATGGGCGTGAGATGTTAGTGTAGGGGATCGGTATGGCCGGCTAGAGGGGGGTGAATAACCCTCGTACGTTGGACGTCGTAAATTGCTCGTCTACAAAGGATTAGCGCAAGCGGAATATACAAATACAAAGCAAAAGACAAACAATAAAACAAACGCTAACACGATGGTATAACGTGGTTCACGGCTACGCCGCTAATCCACGGTCCCTGATTCGTCCTCGGTGAATCACTCCGTTAAACCAATCCACTAAATGGTCTCTCCTTTGCACCAAGCTAGGTGGAGGTAACCTTTACAAATCAAGCACACTCTTCTTACAAATAGAATGGAGTAAGAACAGGTAAGAAGAGTTTAGAGCTTGTGGGGCACTAGGAAGATTGTTTGGAGTATGAGCATTAGCCTCTCAAAGGCTTACACCCTCTCTTTTTATAGATAGGGCTAACTTCTTCCGTTGCGCCATCACCGATCACGCCCTTGGCGATGCCTACTACACTAACGGCCTCCGAACACGCCGGATCCCGACCGCTGTAGTCCAACGGAACTCTTGGCGATCGATGGACCTCATCGATCGCCGCTTCCGTAGTCGACGCCTGGGCCTACGAACGGTTCTCGTGGTCAACCCTTATTGACTACCGATCGCCGCTTTCACGGCCGATCGATAGGTCTTGGCGCGATCGCGCCATCGTATGGGCAATCTAGTCAGATACCAAACTCACTGATTGGACATGGCAATGAAAATGGCCAAGTTTCACCTAAGAGCTACCCTTCCTCGGGTTACAATCGCTCACTCATTTCTCGGAGTCCTCGCTTGAAGTTCTCTTCGTTCCACGCCCGTCCTCGGCGGATCAGGCGCACGACTCTGCAATGCTCCTTCGTGTCTCTTGCCTCGAAGTCTACTTCCTCCGGCTTCACTCCAAGCTTCTCGTCCGACGGTCCCTCGGATGCTCCAAGCGCACGGCTTCCGCAAAGCTATCCTTCACCGACTCAAGGCACGAGTCATGAGATGTGAAACTCGCCACGGCTCCATGTGCGAATTACTAAGTCCTGCACGACTTCAACGCACATATCACATCAACATATCAAACTAACTTAAACCCTTTGCTACACCATCAAAACCATATTACGGCAAGATATTGCCCTAACAATCTCCCCCTTTTTGATGTGTGGTAATCCGTTTAAGTTAGGTAAAAACATTTGATATAAATTCTAAGGTAAGAAAGCATGTAAAGATAAACATGATATAGCAACATGCAACTCCCCCTTAATCCATGAAACTCTCTATGCAAATTTTCTCCCCCTATCATATATTTCTCCCCCTAAAATATATTTCTCCCCCTAAAATAATTAACTTAAACATAATTATTTCTCCCCCTTTGACACCATCAAAAAGATTAACACTAAGTTATAAGCTCATGGCATCAAGTATAATGGAGGAAAAATATGACAAGTTGATTTAAAAATTGGGTACAACTTGTTGATGGCATTAAGTATATTTCTACCACTTGTTGTAGGTTTACAAACTAAATTCGGCCTTCAATATTCTGATTTACAGGCCACCCTGATCACTATCGATGGCAATGATCGGCACAAAGGAATCCGAATTTTTGATTTTCTGGACGAATTTCAGAAATGCATTATAAATTCCAGAAAATTCAAAAAATCATGAAATTTGGGGAACATATTTCTATTAAGTATATCTATCAAGAAAAAATAGTTTTTCATGAAAACTCATTATATTTTCTTATTTTTGCCAAAAATCCAAAAGTTCTAAAAACCACTAGGTTTTTGATCATTCTAGTATCAAGTTAGCTACCTAGTTTTGCATCCAATTGTTTCAAAACATGAATACATGTATTTTAAGGTAAGAAATTGTTTTGAAAACATATGAAATATCCAACCATGATCTTTGGGCAATATGTCTATGAATTAAACATAAGCCTTCCCCATGATTGGTCTATTATTGCTATTTTGATACTTTAAATGACCATCTAAATGCCATAGGCATTAGTGGACATTTGTATCATCCTAATATCTCACCCATGCTAAGTTTGCAATCAAGTTAGCCTATAGTGAGTGTGAGATGTATCCTAGGGGGTATTTGTATATACTTAACCCATATATTCATGCAATTCTATCATGGTTAAGTATCAACCTAACATTCTACATTATGATCATGAAACTCATGTATCCATCAAATAATAGTCATGCATTAGGTATTATACGATGATAATAAACAAATTATCACCTAAAGCATGATTTAAACCTATTTCTCATGATAACATGCCAAATATCAAAATTATAAATCATGATTTAAGACATACATAGGAATTACATCAATCATCATGATTTAAGCATTATTACCTATTTATGGGCACGTTATCATCACCCAACACTATCTAAAAAATGTTGTCCCGTCATCCTAAGTCAACCAAATTATGATATAGGTCAAGTTCATATGGTTGACTACCCTAGGGTTATTCTAACCCTTGAGGATGGATTTTGGAACCCAAAATAAATTCTTTCCTATTGGGTTCACTAAATACTCCTTGGGGATCCATTTCCTAGCAATTACCTTCTTCTTATCTTGTCCCCTAGCTATTAGGCATTTATAGGCCTTTTCATTTTTCTTTTCTTTGTATCCTAGGCCTTTCTTGTTGAAACTAGCTCTTTGGCTCCCTAAGATCATATTTAAGGTGTTGGAGCCTATAGTGAATTTTTCTAGGGCTTTTGTTAAATAATCTACCTTTTCCCTTAAAGCCCTATTTTCATTTATACATGCATCACTAACATCCAAAGGCATATAAAGATCATGTGAGCATGCATCATCATGGCAAGAAGAAATATTTTCATTTTCATTTAAGCGTGCTTTTTCTAATTTTTGTTCTAGGTCCTTAATTTGATCTAGCATGCTTTTGTTTTTCTTCTTAGCTTTAAATAAATCTCTAGTTAAGCTAGAAACCATGGAAACTATTTTCTTAGGGGTTAGATTTGTTACCATAGTTTCCATGTCCTCTTCTTCTTCGGATGAGGAGGATGTGGCTCCCCTTCACTTGAGCTTTCCCCACTTGAGCTTGATCTTTCATTTTCGGATGAAGAGCAATCCAAGTCATCAAAGGCCATCAAGGCCAAATTGGTGACAAAAGCATTCTCCTCATCCGATGATGAGGAGGAGGATGAGGATGGATCATCCCATGTCTTGGCCTTGAATGCTTTGGCCTTCCCCTTTTCTTTTGCCTTCTTTTCTTCTTCCTTTCTCTTGCTCCCCTTCTTCTTCTTCCTCTTCTCTTCTTTCTTTTTCTTCTCTTCTTTGCTTTTGTTTAGGAGGGGACAATTCTCCCTTATGTGTCCCTCTCCTTGGCAATTATAGCATATGACCTTCCCCCTTGGTCTTCTATTCCTATCATTAGATTTATCAAATCTAAAATTCTTAAATGCACGTCTTACCCTCCTTACCATATAGGCTTCTTCGGTGCTATCCATGGAGGAGGAGGAAGATGCTTCGTCATCGGAGGAGGAGGTGATTTCCATCTTCTTCTTCCCCTTATTTGCCAATAATGCTACTCCTCTTGAGGGTTGAATTTTAGGCTCCTCTTGTATTCCCTCAAGCCTAGTTTCGTGGAGTTCCATTGTTGAGAAGAACTCCTCCAAGGTGCTCACTTCTAAATTCTTTGAGATATAGAATGAGTCCACCATGGAGCTTCACTTTGAGGACCAGGGAAAGGCATCTATGGCCTTCATTACCATATCCCGGTTTGATAGCTTCTCACCTACACTTGTTAGCCCAATTAAAATTTCTTTAAACCTAGAGTGTAGTGAGGTTACCTTTTCTCCCTTTTCTAGTTTTATATTGGATAGTTGGGAGCGGAGGAGGTCTCTCCTTGCTAGCTTGGCCTCGGATGTGCCTTCATGGAGTTCTATAAGCTTCTCCCACATCTCTTTGGCGCTAGCACATTCTCCGATCTGGTTGATCTCTTGTTGAGGGAGCACATTGTAGAGATGGTGCTTGGCTTTGGAGTTTGCAAGGTGCTCCTCTCTTTGCCTCTTGGTCCACCTAGATTTCTCTATTGGCTTCCCCTCTTCATCCCTAGGCAAAATGAAACCGGATTCCATTGTAATCATTATATCAAAATCCGTTTCGAAAAATACCTCCATTCGCTTCTTCCACCAAGCGAATTCTCCTTCAAACTTCGGAGGATGGATGTTGGAGCCAGCCATTTTTGATGTAGGGCTTGTTGCGGCGGTTAGTCCGGTGACAAGCTTTCCTTGGCCTCGATACCACTTGTAGGGGATCGATATGGCGGCTAGAGGGGTGAATAGCCCTCGTCGTTGGGCGTCGTAAATTGCTCGTCTACAAAGGATTAAGCGCAGCGAGAATATAATAAAGACAAAGCAAAAGACAAACAATAAAACAAAAGCTAACACGATGGTATAGCGTGGTTCACGCAGCTCGCCGCTAATCCACGGTCCCCGATTCGTCCTCGGTGAATCACTCCGTTAAACCAATCCACTAAATGGTCTCTCCTTTGCACCAAGCTAGGTGGAGGTAACCTTTACAATCAAGATCACTCTTCTTACAAATAGAATGGAGTAAAAGCAAGTAAGAAGAGTTTAGAGCTTGTGGGGCACTAGGAAGATTGTTTGGAGTATGAGCATTAGCCTCTCAAGGCTTACACCCTCTCTTTTTATAGAGAGGGCTAACTTCTTCCGTTTACGCCATCGGTCATTGCCGCCCTTGGCGGTCATTGCCGTCCTAGCGGCCTCCGAACACGTCGGATCCGGCCGTTGTAGTCAGCGGAACTCTTGGCGGTCGTGATGGACCTCATCGGTCATCACGCTGTGAGTCGATCGCCCACTCGTAGTCGACCGCCCGATCGGCCACGAATGGTTCGTGGTCAACCCTTATTGACGACCGATCACGCTTTCAGCGGCGGATCGGGTCTTGGCAATGATCGCCACGCGTGGTAGTCGACCGCGCACAATCCGATCGATCGTATACCGATCGAACTCACTCGACTTGAGCGATGATGCCGCGACATGGCGATGACTGGTGTCGGGAAAACCCATCCGACACTTGGCCAAATGGCCAAGTTTCACCTAAGAGCTACCCTTCCCTGGGTTACAATCGCTCACTCTCATTTCTCGGAGTCCCTCGCCTTCGAAGTTCTCTTCGTTCTCGGCCACGTCCCTCGGCAGCATCAGGCGCACGGCTCTGCAATGCTCCTTCGCGTCTCTTGCCTCGAAGTCTAATTCCTCCGGCTTCACTCCAAGCTTCTCGTCCGGCGGTCCCTCGGATGCTCCAAGCGCACGGCTTCCGCAAAGCTACCCTTCACCGACTCAAGGCACGAGTCATGAGATGTGAAACTCGCCACGGCTCCATGTGCGAATTACTAAGTCCTGCACGACTTCAACGAACATATCACATCAACATATCAAACTAACTTAAACCCTTTGCCACACCATCAAAACCATATTACGGCAAGAGATTGCCCTAACAGTTAGGACCTTACTCCTGGTTCCAGATGTAGAGCTAGTGCATCGCTATGAACTATGGAGTATAATCATACATACTAACCGACTCTGACCAGGACTGGTTGATCTTTCATATCAATCAAGCCAAATATGAGTCGAACATTTTATAGATGAAATTATTTTCAGTATATTATTTTTGAAATAATGTGGAACATGCTTGGACTTTAAAATTAAAACTTTTTTTCCACACACACCCTCACTCTTTTCGATATATGGCAAAAGGGGGAGAAAAAGGCCAATGTTAAGGTTTTTTTTTGGCCAAGGCTTACCTACTTAACTTTAAGTAAATGAAACAAGTAACTTAAACACATTTAGTTAACTTGTTTTCGTTAACAATATAAAAAGTAATTTACTTAACTCTTAGTTAATTTGTTAACAAAATGAAAGTAAAGGCCAAGGTTAAGAAATCTTTTTGATTTCTTAACTTATTTTATACCCTATGGCCAATATTAAGTGATTTCGGTTACTTAATTCTTTTTTAGTAGCAAATATCAAGGGGGAGAGTTAAAACTCTTTCTCAAGTACTCACCCTCGGTCAAGGGGGAGGATTCCTCAAGGGGGAGCACTTAAAAAAGAGTTTTTATATACTCCTGCACATTCATGCATATCTCTTACTCAGTTTACTTAATGCACTTAATTTGTCTTTCTTAACTTTGTATGTGGGTTTGCCATAAATCAAAAAGGGGGAGATTGTTGGTGCAGTAGGCACCTAAGTCGAACCTGGGTTTTGATTATAGCAAACGATACAAAGTTAAGCACATATCGTTATCTCACGAGCTGAATCGAGTGTGCAGAAGATTGATATAGCTGGAGATGAAGGCTAGCGACACCCGGAGGAAGCCGCGGTGGTCGGGCGACACTCGAGTGACTTCGGAGGGAGCCGAAGGAATCGAGTGGAAGGCCGAAAGCAAAAGCAACACGTAAGTATTGAGGTAAGCTCGTGTGTGCGAGCGTAAGTGAGGTCGTATCCTCCTTCCGGGGATGATCTTAAGCGTAGATCCGACCAGAGACATCCCATCGATGGTCCAGGTCGAGATTGGACGGTCAAAGGCCGTCGAAATAATGTTTTCTTTGAGCTAACTTTGCCCTGCAGCATCACGATCACTTGGAAGACTCGATCCGCCACAAACAATGATCGCTAGAGTCAAGACTGATCGATGCCGCCATCACGATCGATGATGGCCATCAGTCGACTGATGGTCAATGATCAGATTCGAGGAGTCAAGGCTTATCACCCCATTTCAAGGAGGTTTTGTGCCCAATTCCTATTGGTTGAAGACCCATTCGATGAGGGGCTTAAAGGCTATAAAAGGAGGGCTTGTCCTAGGGTTTTTCATCAATTAAAAAGCTTCCAAGTGCTTCCGATACGCTCCGACTCTCCGACATCCCTACGATGAAGCGCTGCCGAGACGACGACTAGAGCCTCAACCTCCAACCTTTGAAGTCGTCAGTAACGAAAAGTTTGAATTATAATTCAGTTTATAAGTTGTTCTTCTTTTCAAGCTTTAAATCATATCAAGGAGAGGGGAAGTGTCCCTCTACCTTGAGCTCTTTTCATTTTGTGTATCCGTCAAACTCCTACATCCAACGAGGAGGAGTATTTTAGTAGATTGCCCTCCGTACGTGGTCAAGGACCACTAGGGCCATGGAGTAATAGCCTTCGGCTACGAACCAAGTAAAACCTTTGTGTCTATTGTCTTTTATTTTTGTTTATTTTTCCGCTGCGTATATTTGTCTTAAAACGAATTCGAAAGAAAAATTTCTATCGCTATTCACCCCCCCCCCTCTAGCGATCCGATCGATCCAACAGTTAACAGGGGAAGTCCCGACTTCAGTACCACCGGTACTGTTAGTAATATATGAGAGATGTCCTAAGGCAATCGCCTTATGTATGAACCATTTATATGATAAATGAAGATTCACTATTTGAGTATACATGTTTTATGTATTTGATTGGATCTTAAACTCATTTACTGAATGTCCACGATACGATTCACGGCATGAGAGAATTTGTGATTGGATCACAACTAGTGAGTATCTCTACATGTGTAATTGTGATGTATCGGAATTATCCCTAGTCGATGAATTGATGGATTTGGACACCATCAATTCTGTCGAGACTAGCACGAGGTATACTCCTTGGTGTATCCAAGCAGCTGATTCTCACTGGCTGGAGACATAGTGATGTCCGGAGTTAATCGTGGATGCTAGTTATGTTAACTAGTTCATTGGAGTGACCAGCCGTAAGACTTCATATGGTTCTCTGCATATATAGATATGTCAATGAAGTTCTTACTGTGGCTTAAGTGCGATGTTCCTTTGACTTGCGGTATTCAAGTCATCTTGATCATAGAGACTTATGCTTTGACATCTTAAGCAAGCATCTCTAAGGAGATGTGGACCCGGGATGATTGGGTATAAGTCGAAGTGATCGAAGGTGTTTGAATAGCCTATAAAGGATTCACCACTCCTTGCGAGGAGATGTATACCCATGGCCTCTCGTCGGATTGTTACTAAAGTCTTTGGCCAAAGCATTACATGTTTAGAGTAAGGTACTCTTCGATACATGTGGAGTAACTAGAATCCGTAGGACGAGGAAATGATACTTGGGCTAGGTGTGACGTAGTCAGCCTAGTGGGGACTGACACAATAGACCATATCCTGAACCAAGTGGGTATAAGATGAGTGAAGGGAATGGGGCACGAATCATTCGAGCTGCTGAAGGGTTTCAGAAATAGTTCTGGATCAACCGTTGATCTTTTCGGTTAATTGGGGATCATGATGTACTACTAGGTGTCACTCATGATCGTTCTATAATTAATGGTTAATTATAGACCGCCAACATAAACTGAGAACCTATTTGGTCACACGCACAATGAGCGTAATCCAAAGGATTTAAAACGAGCTTGAGAATGGGATTCTCAGACCGAGAGAAACTAGGTTTGGTTGGACCAAACATAAAGCGAGCATGAAATCGTTTCAGTCGCAATGGAAGCGTGGATGGGCCGAGTCTTATGAAGACGTAATGGATGAACTAAAATGGTTTGGTTCTAATCGAATGGAGGAGAATAAACCAAAGGGTTTGGTTTATTTTAAACGAATGAACCAAAAGTTGGTTCGGTTCGTTTTAACTTAAAATAAACCATTATGGTTTGGTTTATTTTAACTTATCTTAATGGAGTGGGTTAACGGGCCTAATGGTTATGATCCAATAACCATTAAGAGAATTAGTTCTCTATAAAAGAGGGCTTAAGGGATAATTAAGCCCTAATCCAAAAACCCTAGCAAGGAGTTGCCGCCCACCCCATTGAGGGAGTTGCCGCCCAGCTTGTTGTGCCGCCGTCTAGCACCTTGTCGGCGACCAAGCTTCAGCCGGTGATCCTCCGGCGACCCTCCGGTGATCTCCTATAGGTTTGGCATCAAGGTGAGCCATTTCTTCCCTTGGTTGGCCGGCGCCTATCTCCTCCACCAAAGCTGTCCAGTTTTTCTGGACAGCTTGTTCTCCTCTCGTCGGAGCGTCGTTTGGACGACGGTTAGAGCTCCGACAGCGGCTAACTTACCGGGGATTCGATCTCCGGTAATCCTCTGAGGTGGAGGACGAAGGATTCGTCAATTGGTTGACGAATACATCACCGGAGAAGCGAGTTTTGAGAACTCGTATTAGGATCCGAATTTGGATTCGGATCGTGATCATCTCTCGATCACGTCGTCTTCAACACGAGGCTAGTAACCCGTACGAAGACGAAGCCCGTGGCTTAGCGAAGTCATCCCGAGGAACTCGACGTGGATACGGATAGAGACGATTCTAGCGAGGATCGTTCCGGTTGATGCCGTTCCCGCTACACGTCATACGAAAGGTATAACGTAGATAAATTTCCTTTTATTGCAAATTTAAATTTACGGTTATGTCTACACTTGTTGTAATATGCATGTGTGTGTTGTGTGTGTTGTAATAAATGTAGATTTATTATTTTTATTGCTTCCGCTGTGTTCATGTTTACGAAACGTGATCGAACACACACACGCCGTGGTGCCGGAAACCCAACAGTGGTATCAGAGCCCAGGTTGTGTTTCGACATAATCATAAAAATGGTTTTGCGATAGTCATAATGTATTTCTGAAAATTTTCTAATTTTGGAAATTTAGAAGTATTTATGGAAATTTTTCAATTTTGGAAAGTCTAGAAGTATTTATGGAAATCTTCCACTTTTGGAAAGTTGGAAGTATTTATGGAAATTGATATTTTCATAGATAAAATATTTGATTAGATACTAGAAATTTGTTTCCTAATTTAATCATGATTTGATTTGGGAAATCAAATCTTAAAATATTTAATTTCTATAAGTAGTTTTAATGATTTAGGAAATTGGTTTCCTAAATAGATTTTCCTTAATCAAATAATTCCATGAATAAAATATATGATTAGATTTGGAAATTTGTTTCCTAATTTAATTATGATTTGATTTGGAGAATCAAATCTTAAACATATTTTATTTCCATAAATAGTTATGACATATAAGGAAATTATATACATGACATAATTGTATGTCATGTAATTGCATTAGATGCATAACATTATGCCATGTGTGTCGTGACATGTAGATGTATGTCATGTAGATAATAGTTATTTGCATGCAAAGAGGATGAGACATAAAACCCTTAAACAATATTAAAGCCTACACCTTCCATTGATATGGTTAGAACCAGAGTTCCGTTTCTTGTTGGGTTGTTGGACTCTCTCCAAGCCCGGCTCGAACCCGAACATGTTCAAACCATGGAATAGTTTAATACTAATATGGTAAGAGTCAGAGGTCAATCGTTAGCTTTGGTTGTTGGACTCTCTCCAAGCTGGGCTAATTGGTTGAATGCGCTCTAACCATATTAAAACTATTTCTCGATTAATGGGTTGGCTTTAACCTGGAGCATCGTGAAGTTGGGTGCTATGCATATGATGCATACTTGTTAATGTGTTAACAACCCAACGTATGTGTGAATATTCAATTAGTTGATAGTACATTGTGATAGTTGCATATACGTGATATGCAATCTGTATAGATGATACCTACCGTCGTAGTTATGAATGGCTTGTTGGACTCTCTCCAAGGTTATTCATAACTATGATGGATATCAGCCCATTCGGAGATGGACCTACGATCTCCCGAAGTGATTTTGTGGTTTTTGAAATTCGAAAAATGAATGGGATTTATAAATGTATATTGATGCATTTTAAAATCATTTTCTCATATATGCTCATTTTGTATTTCTAAGATTGATCATGATGTCTTTGAATTTGCGTTCCATTTTGGATTAGAATAAATTGACTGGGCCGAGCGTCATGGACTGGCTTAGAAGCTTGAGAATTGTTCTCAAGGTTGAAAAGCTTGCAAATGTCCTCGAAGCGCCTCTTCCCGCCCGCCCTAGTGATGATGCAACTCTGGACCAATTGTTGGCCTATCAGAAACATGTGAGTGATTCTGAACAAATGAGTTGCATCATGCTAGCCGCGATGGAACCCAAGCTACGAAAGCAGCATGAGCATATGGATGCTCATATCGTAGTCCTTCATCTTTGTGAGTTGGTTGATGAGCAAGTGATATTCGAAAGGTTCGAAGTCTCAAAGTTCCTCTTCACCTCTGAGATGCTAGAAGGTTCATCTGTGGTACTGCTCAATATGCTGAAGACTGTGGAGTCTTCTGAGAAGCATGAGCAGGGGGCGGTGCTATTAGTTGATTCCTCGAAGAAAGGTTCTAAGAGGAAGTCAAAGGAACATCAGAAGGGAAAGAAGAGAAAGGCTAAGAAGGTAGAACTAGCACAAAAGGAAACTTGCCATCATTATGGCAAGGAGAGCCATTTGCGAAGAAAGTGCAAGATTTATCTTGAGTCCGTGAAGAAGAATAAGGCATCGGATGCCCCATCTTCTTCAGATATCTTCGTTATTGATTGTCATTCTATTTTCTCAAACACTTGGGTATTTGATACTGGGTGTGGCTCACATATATGTAATGACATACATGGACTAAGGAATAGAAGAAGACTCGTCAAGGGAGAGTCAAATTTGCGTGTTGGGAATGGAGCAAAGGTTGTTGCAGTCGCCATTGGAACGCATTTGTTGAAACTCCCTACAGGACTTGTCTTAGAACTGGACAATTGCTTTTATGTTCCTTAGTTGATAAAGAACATCATTTCTATTTCTTGTTTAAATAGAAATGGGTACCATTTGACTTTTAGTAACAATTGTTGTTACATAACTTTGAATGGAGTTCTTTAAGGGACTGGAACTTTAAGCAATGGTATTTATATGTTGGACGTATCCAGTGACATTTGCAATATCGAAGTGAGCAACAAGCGTGCTCGAAAAGATAATCAAATAGACTCCTACTGTGGCATTGCCGTCTTGGCCATATAAGCAAGAAACACATGTCCGAATTACACCGATGTGGAATTCTAGAATCGTTTGAATTGGATTCATACGATACATGCGAATCATGCTTAAAAGGCAAGATGACTAAGTTACCTTTTATAGGAAAAAGGTGAACGAGTGGGAGAGTTGCTAGGCCTAATACATAGTGATGTATGTGGACCTATGTCAACTCAAGCTTTAGGAGGCTGTAGCTACTTCATTACCTTCACCAATGATCACTCACGGTTTGGGTATGTGTTCTTGATGAAACACAAGTCTGAAGCCTTTGAAAGGTTCAAAGAATTCAGAAATGAAGTAGAGAAACAACATGACAAGTGTATTAAAATACTTCGATCGGATCGAGGTGGTGAATACTTGAGTCAGGAGTTTCTTGATTACCTAAGAGACAATGGTATATTGTCTCAATGGACTCCGCCCTATACACCACAGCATAATGGTGTATCTGAGAGGCGTAACCGGACCTTGTTGGACATGGTCAGGTCAATGATGAATCATGCGACTTTTCCCAAGTCCTTTTGGGGTTATGCACTTCAGACAGCTGTTTACTTGTTAAACAGAATGCCTACCAAGGTAGTCTCAACTACTCCATATGAGATATGGTATAGTAAGAAACCTCATGTATCTTACTTGAAGATATGGGGTTGTCCTGCTTATGTGAAGCGGACTGTATCAGACAAATTGGATGCTAAGTCTGATAAATGTCTATTTATTGGATACCCTAAGGAAACAAGGGTTACCAATTCTATCATCCTATGGAACAAAAGGTGTTTGTTTCAAGGCATGCTGTGTTTCTAGAGAAAGAGTTTCTCTTGCAAGAAAACAGTGGGAGTGTCGTCGAGCTTGAGGAGGCTCGAGAGACTCAAATAGACATTGATGAGATACCTGGTGAAGCACAACAGCCGACAACTCATAGTGATGAGCAATCGGCTGGACCTATTGTAACACCACATCTTCGTAGATCTGGTAGAACATGCAATATTCCTGAGAGATATGGATTTCTCGTAAGTGAATCGAACGACATGTTACTCATTGATGATGAGGAGCCTACCAGTTATGAAGAAGTGCTGACAAGTTCAGAAAGGGATAAGTGGCTTGGTGCCATGAAGTCGGAAATGGATTCCATGTATGAAAACCAAGTTTGGAACTTGGTTGACCCACCTGAAGGGATAAAGCCTATAGGGTGTAAGTGGGTTTTCAAGAAGAAAACCGAAATGGATGGTAATGTGATTACCTATAAGGCTAGATTGGTGTCGAAAGGATATCATCAAAAACAAGGTGTTGATTATGACGAAACCTATTCGCCTGTAGCTATGCTTAAATCCATTCGGATGCTCCTGGCCATAGCGGCTCATTATGATTATGAGATATGGCAGATGAATGTGAAAACAGCTTTCCTTAATGGAAACTTGCTCGAGGACGTGTATATGATACAGCCTGAGGGTTTCACATCGGTTGATATAACCAAGGTATGCAAATTGCGACGGTCCATATATGGATTGAAGCAAGCATCCAGGAGCTGGAATATCCGTTTTGATGAGACCATCAAAAAGTTTGATTTCTCACAAAATCCAGACGAACCTTGTGTGTACAAGAAGGTTAGTGGGAGTGCAGTCATGTTCCTAGTATTGTATGTCGATGACATACTACTTATAGGAAACGATGTTTCAATCTTACAGTCAGTGAAGGTTTGGTTATCCAAGACATTCTCCATGAAATACCTGGGAGAAGCAACCTACATCCTCGGGATTAAGATCTATAGAGATAGATCGAAACGGTTGCTTGGTCTTTCGCAGTCTACATATATAGACCGAGTGCTAAAGAGGTTTAGCATGTCGGAATCCAAGAAAGGTTACCTACCCATCAGGCATGGGATACACCTTTCGAAGTCTATGTGTCCGCGCACAGAAGACAAGAGGATTTGCATGAGTAAGATTCCCTATGCATCCGCAATAGGATCTATCATGTATGCTATGTTATGTACGAGGCCCGATGTATCGTATGCTCTGAGTGTCACGAGCAGATACCAGTCTGATCTAGGAATGGATCATTGGGTGGCTGTTAAGACGATCTTTAAGTACTTAAGAAGAACTAAGGATGTGTTCCTAATATATGGAGAAGGGTACATGGTGATACGTGGGTATACGGATGCCATCTCCAGACAAACAACGATGATTCCATGTCTCAGTCTGAGTATGTATTCACCGGGAATGGAGGCGCAATAAGTTGGAAAGGTTCCAAGCTTGACACTATAGCGGATTCTGCCACTAAGGCAGAATACATTGCAGCTTTGGAAGCAGCAAAGGAAGCGGTTTGGATCAAGAAATTCATCTTTGAACTTGATGTGGTCTCATCAATGATCCAAACATGTGTTTCGCCACTATCATCTTATCAGAGAGATCATCAGTAGGAACGAAATACAAATCGAGAAAATTCCCACTAAAAGGAACTTAGCGGATCCCTTGACTAAGGCATTACCTCAAAATAAGTTTGAAGGTCATGTTCGAGCTAATGGTATTGGATACCGTAGCGATTGGCAATAGGCCAAGTGGAAGTCTGTTAGTAATATATGAGAGATGTCCTAAGGCAATCGCCTTATGTATGAACCATTTATATGATAAATGAAGATTCACTATTTGAGTATACATGTTTTATGTATTTGATTGGATCTTAAACTCATTTACTGAATGTCCACGATACGATTCACAAAGATGAGAGAATTTGTGATTGGATCACAACTAGTGAGTATCTCTACATGTGTAATTGTGATGTATAATTATCCCTAGTCGATGAATTGATAGATTTGACACCATCAATTTCGCGAGACTAGCATGAGGTATACTCCTTGGTGTATCCAAGCAGCTGATTCTCACTGGCTGGAGACATAGTGATGTCCGGAGTTAATCGTGGATGCTAGTTATGGTAACTAGTTCATTGGAGTGACCAGCCGTAAGACTTCATATGGTTCTCTCGCATATATAGATATGTCAATGAAGTTCTTACTGCGGGCTTAAGTGCGATGTTCCTTTGACTTATGGTATTCAAGTCATCTTGATCATAGAGACTTATGCTTTGACATCTTAAGCAAGCATCTCTAAGGAGATGTGGACCCGGGATGATTGGGTAAAAGTCGAAGTGATCGAAGGTGTTTGAATAGCCTATAAAGGATTCACCACTCCTTATGCAGGAGATGTATACCCATGGCCTCTCGTGGATTGTTACTAAAGTCTGCCAAAGCATTACATGTTTAGAGTAAGGTACTTTCGATACATGTGAGTAACTAGAACTGTAGGACGAGGAAATGATACTGGGCTAGGTGTGATGTAGTCACTTAGTGGGACCGGCACAATAGACCATGTCCCAACCAAGTGGGTATAAGATGAGTGAAGGGAATGGGGCACGTAATCATTCGAGCCATCAAGGGTTTCGTAAAATAGTTCTGGATCAACCGTTGATCTTTTCGGTTAATTGGAGATCATGATGTACTACTAGGTGCCACTCATGATCATTCTATAATTAATGGTTAATTATAGACGGCCAACATAAACTGAAAACCTATTTGGTCACACGCACAATGAGCGTAATCCAAAGGATTTAAAACGAGCTTGAGAATGGGATTCTCAGATCGAGAGAAACTAGGTTTGGTTGGACCAAACATAAAGCGAGCATGAAATCGTTTCAGTCGCAATGGAAGCGTGGATGGGCCGAGTCTTATGAAGACGTAATGGATGAACCAAAATGGTTTGGTTCTAATCCAATGGAGGAGAATAAACCAAAGGGTTTGGTTTATTTTAAACGAATGAACCAAAAGTTGGTTCGGTTCGTTTTAACTTAAAATAAACCATTATGGTTTGGTTTATTTTAACTTATCTAATGGAGCGGGTTAATGGGCCTAATGGTTATGATCCAATAACCATTAAGAGAATTAGTTCTCTATAAAAGAGGGCTTAAGGGATAATTAAGCCTTAATCCAAAAACCCTAGCAAGGAGTTGCTGCCCACCCCATTGAGGGAGTTGCCGCCCAACCTCCTTTGCCGCCCAGCTTGTTGTGCCGCCGTCCAGCTCCTTGCCGGCGACCAACCTTCAGCCGGTGATCCTCTGGCGACCCTCCGGTGATCTCCTATAGGTTTGGCATCAAGGTGAGCCTTTTCTTCCCTTGGTTGGCCGGCGCCTATCTCCTCCACCAAAGCTGTCCAGTTTTTCTGGACAGCTTGTTCTCCTCTCGTCAGAGCGTCGTTTGGACGACGGTTAGAGCTCCGACAGCGGCTAACTTACCGGGGATTCGATCTCCGATAATCCTCTGAGGTGGAGGACGAAGGATTCGTCAATTGGTTGACGAATACCTCTCCGGAGAAGCGAGTTTTGAGAACTCGTATTAGGATCCGAATTTGGATTCGGATCATGATCATCTCTCGATCACGTCGTCTTCAACACGAGGCTAGTAACCCGTACGAAGACGAAGCTCGTGGCTTAGCGAAGTCATCCCGAGGAACTCGGCGTGGATACGGATAGAGACGATTCTAGCGAGGATCGTTCCGCTGATGTCGTTCCCGCTACACGTCATACGAAAGGTATAACGTAGATAAATTTCCTTTTATTGCAAATTTAAATTTACGGTTATGTCTACACTTGTTGTAATATGCATGCGTGTGTTGTGTGTGTTGTAATAAATGTAGATTTATTAGTTTTATTGCTTCCGCTGTGTTCATGTTTACAAAACGTGATCGAACACACACACGCTGCGGTGCCGGAAACCCAACAGGTATAAGAGGAGTCACCACAAGTCACTGCACCGCGTGTCACAGAGTATACACAAGAGGCACCTCGTCGTAGTGGGAGGGTTGTTAGACAACCCGAGGGATTCATGTTTTTGGGAGAGTCTTCGGACTTAGTCCCTGGTGAACATGAACCGGATCCCTGGACATATGACGAGGAACTCCAAGATAGAGATGCGGTATCTTGGCAAAGTGCGATGAATTCAGAGATAGAATCTATGGATTCTAATCAGGTCTGGGATCTAGTAGAACCACCCGATGGTGTAAAAACCATTGGATGCAAGTGGATCTACAAAAGAAAGAGAGGAGTAGACGGGAAGGTTGAGACCTTCAAAGCTAGGCTTGTTGCGAAAGGGTATACTCAGAAAGAGGGTATCGATTATGAGGAGACCTTTTCGCCGGTAGCTATGCTTAAGTCTATTCGGATTCTCTTATCTATAGCTGCTCATATGGATTATGAGATTTGGCAGATGGATGTCAAGACAGCTTTCCTTAACGGAAGTCTTGAGGAGAACATCTATATGCGGCAACCAGAGGGATTCATTGCTAAAGGCAAAGAGCATCTTGTATGTAAGCTTAATCGGTCCATTTATGGATTGAAGCAAGCTTCTAGATCTTGGAACATCCGCTTTGATGAGGTAATCCAGTCATATGGATTTATTCAAAGTCCGGATGAGCCTTGTGTATACAAGAGATGTGACGGAAACGTAGTGGTGTTTCTTGTACTATACGTAGATGACATTTTGTTAGTTGGCAACAATATCAAAGTGTTATCAGACGTAAGGGTATGGTTGTCCAAACAGTTTGATATGAAGGACTTGGGAGAAGTGGGACACATCCTTGGGATCAAAGTTATAAGGGATCGCAAGAAAATGATGTTGTGCTTATCTCAAGATTCATACATTGACACTATCCTTGCTCGTTTTAGCATGCAGAACTCTAAGAAAGGTTTTCTACCTTTTAGGCATGGAGTTCCTTTATCTAAAGAGATGTGTCCCAAAACATCAAAGGAGATAGAGGACATGAAGGCGGTTCCTTATGCTTCGGCAGTAGGAAGCCTTATGTATGCTATGCTATGTACGAGACCGGATATCTGCTTTGTCGTGGGCATGGTTAGCAGATATCAGAGTAATCTTGGACTGCGGTAAAGCATATATTGAAGTACCTGAGAAGGACTAGGGATTATATGCTGGTTTACCGGGCAGATCAATTAGTCCCTGTGGGTTACATGGATTCGGATTTCCAATCAGATAGGGACAAGAGTAAGTCTACCTCGGGGTTTGTGTTTACTTTTGGAGGTGGAGCCATAGTATGGAGGAGTGTCAAGCAGAAATGCGTGGCAGACTCTACCATGAAAGCTGAGTATGTGGCAGCCTCTGAGGCAGCCAAGGAAGCTCTATGGCTCAGGAACTTCTTGATGGACTTAGATGTGATTCCTGATTTGCCCAGAACTATCACAATTTATTGTGATAACAGTGGTGCAGTTGCAAACTCGAAGGAACCACGAGCCCATAAGGCGAGTAAACACATAGAGCACAAGTACCACCTTATACGAGAGATCGTAAAGCGAGGAGAAGTTGCTGTCACCAAGATTGCATCAGAGGATAACCTGGCGGATCCATTCACTAAAGCCCTTCCAGCGAAAGCGTTTGATGGGCATGAGGAGGACATGGGGATCATATGTATGGCAGAGTGATGATGGCATAGTCTTTTAGTATAAGTGGGAGATTGTTGGAATGTATACTGAAAGTCTAGCTCTTTTTGTATGAACATTTTATTTTGGAATAAGAATTATATGATCATTGTTTGCACTTTATATATTTATTATATATGTGTGCATATTGTCTAATATTTTACATTGTAGATAACATGGTGCTTGGTGTGGCACAGAAGATCATGTTATCAGTCCCTTCTAAAATATAAGTAGAGGCTCACGACCAAGATGGTTTTGGACAAATCATTGGCATGGTTGTAGTGTAGCTTGGTATTGTTTTGTCTTGAACATAAAGTTACACTAGTACACTTAGGTGTATTGAGAAGGACCGACATAGAGGTGATTCAATTTAGTACTGACTACATAATTAAATCGGACCTCGGATATTATGTTGTGCATGCTCTTAATCCCGATATAATAACGGGCACATGTACTTAGTATTTATTTCTTTGATTTACCAGAGGGTGAGATTTAGATGGATTAAATCAATATGCCCGGTAAGTTGGGAAATGATATTATTTACATGGTGTGCCATTGATTATAGAAGGAAACCGTGTCCTATATATTAGGTTGATGATGTACCCTTGAGAAGCTCATAAGGTTCATCATGTAAACCCAGCTGGTTGACTTAGTCAACATGATAATAAGGTTGAGTGGTACTACTCGAAGAATTAGATGTTAATTAATTGATGGTCAGTAAATCAATTAATTGACAGACATTCGATATCTTAAACACGGGGAGATTAATGTACAAATAATATATGGAGCCCATATTAATTTATGGGAGTTGGTGAGGTAGTTTAATGATGATCCTCTAGTGGAATGGAACATCATTGATGGATCAAGTTTGTGTGGTTCTGATCCATCGGGTGGCCAAGATCCAACTCCTCCTTATGTTCCCTATCGTAGCCTAATATAATCCTTGTGAAGTCTAGATCCAAGAATGTAAAATAAAACCTAGAACCAACGGTTGGGATTAAATCTCTAGATCCGATGGTTAGGATGAAACCCTAGAACCAACGGTTGGGATTAAATCCCTAGATCTGATGGTTAGGATGAAACCCTAGAATCGACGGTTGGGATTAAATCCCTAGATCCGACGGTTGGGATAAAACCCTAGATCCGACGGATGGGATGAAACCCTAGATCCGACGGTTGGGATGAAATCCTAGATCCGACAGTTGGGATAAAACCCTAGATTCAACGGTTGGGATAAAACACTAGATCCGACTGTGGAGATTAAATCCCTAGATCTGACGGTGGAGATTAAAGGAGGCTTAAGCCCAATTCTATAAATAGAAGGCTTAAGCTTGGGCGGCAAAAAAAATTTGAAATGGAGTTAGGGTTTGGCTCTTCTCAAAGTGGGCGGCTAGGGTTTGGAGCAAAGGCTTGGGCGGCAACCATCTTCCTTCTCCTTGTTGCCGGCGCCCATCTTCCTCCATCAAGACTTGGTCGGCGCCCATCCTCTAGGCCTCTCTCTTATTCCTTGGCCGGCGGTTCTCCTTCCATTGGTGGCCGACATTCAATCCTCCATACTCTCTAAAGTGGCCGGCGGTTCTCCTTCCATTGGTGGCCGGCGCCTCATCCACTTGTTCCTTGGCCGACGGTTGCATCAAATTCCCTAATTTGGTGGCCGGTTCTAGAAAGGATAGGTATTTGTTGGTTCTTCTCTTTGTTCGCAGCGGACAAGGAAGGGAAGAACGCGATCTAGAAGGCTTCTACTCGTGGAGGATCTTCGTCCACACGTCGTCCACGAGAAGGATAGGACATACGGTAGAAGATCGTAAGGTTTAAAGTTTTATTACTTTATTTTCAGATCTGAGCATGTTCCTTTTAGTGTTGATTATACATGTGTGCGTATGTATATATATTGTATAATCATGGACCCCGAAGACAAACACAAAAACCGGCAATCCGTCCGTCGTCTCTTCCGCGGCTAATCAACTAGAAGAGTTGTGTTGCTTGAACAACTAGTTTGTTCAAGTGACCACTCAAGTTGTTAGCACGACGACGAATAGGTTGTGCTAAGGAAACTCATCCCATCCGGATTAATTCTTTCATTAGTGAAAATTTTAATCCGGGGACATGGGAGCGAATGAGCCTCCGAAGCAACCCCCTACAAAAAGTGCATAAAAATTAATCGAATCCAAAACACACAAAACCGGAAACCTTGGCTCTGATACCAATTGTAGGGGTTTTTCCCCGTAAGCTCTCATAAAAATTTAATGGTTTTAGCTTATCGAGTCCGTGAGGGGAAACTTCGCTTCCCACTTCACCTCGGTAGCATCCTTCATGGCGATCCCTTCTATGTCCCCGGATTAAAAAATTTAATCATAGACAAAAGGGATTGCCAAAGCAATCATGTCATCGTCGTGCTATTCGTTTAGAGAGGTCACTTGAACAAACTAGTTGTTCAAGTGACCATCCTCTATTCTACGAGTAGCCGCGGAATAGACGATGTCTGGATCACCAATTTTTGTGTTTATTCTCGAGATCCAAGTATTATTTAGCCATATACAGATTTATATCATGCTCATAAATGAAAAACAAATACAAACATGTAACATATAAAAATTAGAGAATCGATATACCTCTCGATCTTCTAATATATGTCCTTCCTCCTTTCGGACATCGTGTGGGCGACGCTCTACCAAAAGTTGAAGCTTCTAGATCGCAAATCTTCTTTCCTTGCTCTTCCAAAGCAAGAGGAAGAATAAAAACAAAGCTCTTCTCCTTCCTATGGCCAACTAACAAGCAACAAGGAGAATGCTTGCCGCCGGCCAACAAGGAGAAGGAGATAATGGTGGAAACCGGCCAAGACACCAAGGGAAAGCCCTATATCTTGTTTCCACCACCTAAGGAGAAGGAGAAGGGGTCTTTGGATGCCGGCCAAGGGCTGGGATAGGGCTGTGGGCGCCGGCCACAAAAGGATAGGGAGAAGAAAACAAACTACTTCCTTATTTGGTGCCACCCAAGCCTCCGAAACCCTAAGCTTCCAAACCCTAATCCTAGCTTTCCTTATTGCCGGCCATTGAAGAGGGGAAGAAGAATAGGATGAGCTCATGCCAAGGTAGAGAGGAGAAGAATAGGGTCCGTCCAACCTTTGGAAGAAGAAGGAACACCTCCTTGAGTTGCCGCCCACTCTAATCCCCAAAACCCTAACCCTAGCCACCACTCCCAATCCTAATCTAATTAGGATTGGTTACCGCCCAAGGGACAAACCCTAATCCCCTCATCCATCCTTTGTCATCCAAGCCAATAAGCCTTATTTATAGAGTTGGGTTTATGCCTTGGATTAATCTCTACCATTGGTTCTAGAGATTTAATCTCAACCGTCGGATCTAGAGATTTAATCTCAACCGTCGGATCTTAGAGATTTAATCTCTACCTATGGATCGTAGAGTTTTGTTTCTATCCATTGGATCTAAGCTTCATGAGGTGTTAATAGGCTACATTAGGGACCATGAGGAAGAGTTGGATCTTGGCCACCCATGGATCAAGCCTACATAAAGTCCGATCCACTTATGATGATCCAATCCACTAAAGGATCATCATTGATCTACCTCACCAACCCCCATATGATAATATGGGCTCCATATATTATTTGTACATTTTCTCCCCGTGTTTAAGATCTCGAATGTCTGTCGATTAATTAATTTACTGACCATTAATTAATCAACATCTAAATCCTTGAGTAGTACCACTCAACCTTTTCATCATGCCGGACCAAGTCCACCTGCAGGGTTTACATGATGAACCTTATGAGCTCCTCAAGGGGACATCATCATCCTAATATATAGGACATGGTTTCCTCCTATAATCAACGACACACCATATAAATAATATCATCTCCCAACTTACTGAGCCTATCGATTTAATCTATAAATCTCACCCATTGGTAAATCAAAGAGATGAGTACTAAGTATATATGCCCGTTATTATATCGGGATTAAGAGCATGTACTAAATAATATCTGAGGTCCGATTCGATTATTTAGTCAGCAATAAATCGAATCACCTCTAAGTTAGTCCTGCTAAATACACACAAAGTGCACTAGTGTGATTCTATGGTCAAGACAAACCAATACCAAATCACACTATAACCATTTCAATGGTTTGTCCAAAGCCATCTCGGTTGTGAGCCTTTACTTATACTTTACAAGGAGGCGATAACATGAACTCCCGTGTGACACCGCACACCATGTTATCTACAATGTAATGTATTTGACAATATTGCATAACCAAAGATATGCAAACAATGATCATGTGATTCTTATTTCAAAAATAAAGATGTTCATAGAAAAGATAGAATTTTCAGTATACATCCCTACAGGAAATGGATTCCATGTATGAAAATCAAATTTGGAACTTGGTTGACCCACCTAAAGGCATAAAGCCTATAGGGTGCAAGTGGGTTTTCAAGAAGAAAACTAATATGGATGGTAATGTGATTACCTATAAGGCTAGATTGGTGGTGAAATGGTATCATCAAAAGCAAGGTGTTGATTATGATGAGACCTATTCACTATTGCTATGCTTAAATCCATTTGGATGCTCCTGGTCATAGCGGCTCATTATGATTATGAGATATGGCAGATGGATCTACAAATAGCTTTCCTTAATGGAAACCTACTCGAGGACGTGTATATGATACAGTCTAAGGGTTTCACATCAGTTGATAAAACCAAGGTGTGCAAACTACGACGATCCATATATGAACTAAAGCAAGCATCCCGGAGCTGGAATATTCATTTTAATGAGACAATCAAAAGGTTTGATTTCTCACAAAAAATGGACAAACCTTGTGTGTACAAGATGGTTAGTGGGAGTGCAGTCGTGTTCCTAGTATTGTATGTCGATGACATATTACTTATAGGAAACAATGTGTCTATCTTATAATCAATTAAAATTTAGTTTTCCAAGACGTTCTCCATGAATGACCTAGGAGAAGCAACCTACATCCTCAGGATTAAGATCTATAGGGATAGATCGAATCGGTTGCTGGTCTTTCGCAGTCTACATATATAGACTGAGTGATAAAGAGGTTTATCATGTCGGAATCCAAGAAAGGTTTTCTACCCATCAAGCATGAGATACACCTTTCGAAGTCTATATGTCCGCGCACAAAAGACGAGAGGATTTGCATGAATAAGATTCCCTATGCATCCACAATAGGATCTATCATGTATGTTATGTTATGTACGAGGCCCGATGTATCGTATGCTCTGAGTGTCATGAGTAGATACCAGTCTGATCTAGGAATGGATCATTGGGCGATTTTGAAGATGATCCTTAAGTACTTGAGAAGAACTAAGGATGTGTTCCTGATATATGGAGAAGGAGATATGGTGATAAGTGGGTATATGGATGTCAGCTTCCAGACATATAAGGATGATTCCAGGTCTCAGTCTGGGGATGTGTTCACCTTGAATGGAGGCGTAGTGAGTTGGAAAAGTTCCAAACAAGACACTGTAGCAGATTCTACCATAGAGGCAGAATACATTGCAGCTTCAGAAGCAGTAAAGGAAGGGATTTGGATCAAGAAGTTCATTTATGAACTGGGTGTGGTTCCAACCATTGTGGAAGCAATGCCAGTTTACTGCGACAACAATGGAGCGATTGCACAGGCAAAGGAGCCAAGGTCTCATCAACGATCCAAACATGTGCTTCGTCGCTATCATTTTATTAGAGAGATTATCAGTAGGAACGAAATTCAAATCGAGAAGATTCCCACTGAAAGGAACTTAGCGGATCCTTTAACTAAGGCCTTACCTCAAAGTAAGTTTGAGGGTCATGTTAGAGCTTATGGTTTTGGATACCATGGTGATTGGCATTAGGCTAAGTGGGAGATTGTTAGTTATATATGAGAGGTGTCCTAAGGCAATCGTCTTATGTTTAAACCATTTATATGATAAATTAAGATTCACTATTTGAGTATACATGTTTTAATATATTTGATTAGAACTTAAACTCATTTACTGAATGCCCACAATACGATTCACAGCATGAGAGAATTTGTGATTGGATCACAACTAGTGAGTATCTCTACATGTGTAATTGTGATATATTGGAATTATCCCTAGTCGATGAATTGATGGATTTGGACACCATCAATTTTGTCGAGATTAGCATGAGGTATACTCTTTGGTGTATCCAAATAGCTGATTCTCACTGGCTGGAGACATTGTGATGTCCGGAGTTAATCGTGGATGCTAGTTATGGTAACTAGTTAATTGGAGTGACTAGCTGTAAGACTTCATATGGTCCTCTGCATATATATATATATGTCAATGAAGTTCTTACTGCAACTTAAGTGCGATGTTCCTTCGACTTGCGGTATTCAAGTCATCTTGGTCATGAAGACTTATGCTTTGACATCTTAAGCAAGCATCTCCAAGGAGATGTGGACCCGGAATGATTGGGTATAAGTTGAAGTAGCCGAAGGTGTTTGAATAGCCTACAAAGGATTCACCGCTCCTTGTGGGGAGATGTATACCCTATGGCCTCTCGTCAGATTGTTACTAAAGTCTTTGGCCAAAGCATTACATGTTAAGAGTATGGTACTCTTGGATACATGTGCAGTAACTCGAATCCGGAGAACGAGGAAATAATACTTGGGTTAGGTGTGACGTAGTCAACCTAGTGGGGACTGACTCAATAGACCATGTCCTGAACCAAGTGGGTATAAGATGAGTGAAAGGAATAGAGCATGATTCATTGTAGCTGCTGAAAGGTTTCAGAAGTCGTTCTGGAGTCAACCGTTGATTTTTTGATTAATTGGGGATCATGATGTATTACTAGGTGTCACTCATGATCATTCTATAATTAATGGTTAATTATAGACAGCCAACATAAATCGGGAACTTATTTGGTCACACGCACAATGAGCGTAATCCGAAGGATTTAAAACGACCTTGAGAATGAGAATCTCAGAACGAGAGAAACTAGATTTTGTTGGACCAAATAAGGAGCGAGCATGAAATCGTTTCAGTCGCAATGGTAGCATGGATGGGTAGTGTCTTTTGAAGACATGATGGATAAAACAAATTGGTTTGGTTCTGATCCAATGGTGGAAAATAAACCAAAGCGGTTTGGTTTGTTTTGAACGAATGAACCAAAGTTGGTTCAATTTGTTTTAACTTAAAATAGACCAATGCGATTTGGTTTATTTTAACTTAAGTTATTGGAGCGTGTTAACGGATTTTGGTTATGAACCAATAACTGTTAGGAGAATGTGTTCTCTATAAAAATATAGCATAAGGGTTTTATGGGGAGAATTAATTGATTCAAGGGTTTTGGAAACCCTAGCCTCCTTTCCTCTCTTCACCTTGCTGCCATGCAAGGGGCTCTTGCCGCCGATGCCACCTACTGCCACCGGCCTCTTGCTGCTGCCGATGATCCTCCGGCGACCCTCCTTGGCTCCGGTGACGAAGGTCCAACCGACCCTTTTCCTTTGGCCGGCGCCAAGTCCTCCATCAAGCTGTCCAATTTTTGGACAGCTTGCTTCCTTCTTGTCGGAGCATCATTTGGACGGCGTTTGGAGCTCCGACAGCAACTTTCTTTCCAAGGATTGGATCTCAAGCAATCCTCATAGGTGGAGGACCAAGGATTTGTCAATCGGTTGACGAATACCTCTTTGGAGAAGCGAGTTTTGGGGACTCGTTTTTGCATCCGAATTTTGATTCGGATTGTGATCTTCTCTCGATCACATCGTCTTCGACATGAGGCTAGTGACTCCTACGAAGACGAGGCTCGTAGCTTGGCGAAGATATTCCGATGGTACTCGGCATGGATATGGATAGAGGTAATTCTAGCGTGAGTTGCTCCGGTTGATGTCATTCCCGCTGCACGTGATACGTCAGGTATAACTAGCATAATTTCCTTTTATTGCAAAATTTTAAACTACGATTATGTCTACACATGATGTATTTTGCATGCGTGTGGTGTGTGTATTGTAATAAATTAGATTTATTGCTTTTATTTCTTCCACCGTGCACATATTTACTAAACATATTTGAACACTTACCCGCCACGGTGTCGGGGAAACCCAACACACACAACAACAGTCGAGTTACAGTTGACTACTTGCCAGTCGACTGGCCATAATCCCAGTCAACTGCTGCAAGTCAACTAAGCTCCTAAGTATTGAACACTCGGCCAGTCGACTAGTCCATAACCCTAGTCGACTGGTAAACCTCAAACATGAGATTTAACCCAAGTATGATCCCCTCATACTTGAACGACCACCCTTAGCCTAGACCTAAGCCTTATAGGCACCTCCATCAACCTCATGTCTCTCGGATTCCTTGAGTCTGCAACTCTTCATCCTTCGTGTTAGCCTTCAGGTGCATCCATCGGGTATGTCATGCTAACCAGGTCCTTTACCAAGGTTCATTAAAACTTATGCCACCAAGACCCATGCTTGGACTTTACACCCCCAAACTTACACCCTTGGACTTTCACATTGACAAGATCCATTCGGACTTACGCCGCCAAGACCCATGCTTGGACTTTACGTTGCCAAACCTACACTCTTGGACTTTCACTTTGCCAGGTACCCATGACTTGGACTTTCAATTGCCAAGTACCCATGACTTGGACTTTCAAATTGACAAGACCATGCTTGGACTTTTCATGCCAAGACTATGCTTGGACTTTCCTTGCCAACTCCATGTTGGACTTTCCAATTGCCAAAGTCATTTGGACTTTACACTGCCAAGACTACATGCTTGAACTTATGCTACCAAGACTATACCTTTGGACTTCCCTTGCCAAATATCCATATTTAGACTTTCCTTGCCAAGTATCCAAACAAGGACTCCTGAGGTTGATTGCTCTAACAATCTCCTCCATATAATTTTGGATATCCCAATCATCCACTAGTCATATAGTCAATATATGGTAAAACCATATTGTTAAACAATGGTCAAATCCATTGTCAACACATTGTCAAATATCAAAACACTACTCGAGTCCCACTCAAGTTTAGTCAACATTGACCTAGCCCTTGTTGCACTAACAATCTCCTCCTTTTTGATGTTTGACAATACCTTTAAGTTAGGCTAACAATACCCCAACTTAACTCTTCCAATGTTAAAGCATAGTGAAGGTTACCTAACTTAAACCTCACTTCTCCCTTTTTGGCATACATCAAAAAGACTACAAAGGGTTTTCCAATATTCCATCTCCTAATGAGATCCTACATTTTCTCCCTTGGTCCAAAAACATCTAGGATGCCTTCACTCTTCCTAATGATAAATCACATATCACTAAATGAGATGCAATCCATAATGAAGGTTTACCAAATCCTCACTTCTCCCTTTTGGTCAAGATTGCATCCATCATCCCTTGATGAACACACTCCCCCTAAAGGCTTGCTCCCCCTTGACCATTGTACCAACAATGTCTTTGGAGAGTTCCTAAGCCTATAGGAAACTTAAATCATTGAAAATAATGGTAAAATTTTAAACTTGAACTCTAACCTCCCTTAAAATTCGATACTCCACCCTAAATAACTCTACTAATCATTTTCAATGATAATTTCACCCTTTCAATACTTTCTAAAATATATCCTAAGATTACAAGACATTATGGTACCATAAAATAGCTGATACATGGCTAAATAAACCTTGCTCAATGGAAATCAACTTCGACAGTCGATTAAAATAAAAAATTAGTTGACTGTCTTACCACCAATCGACTGCTCCAATCAGCAGTCGGATGGTTTTTGGAAAATGCAAAAATCAAATTCAAAAAATATATTTTGAAAATTCATAAGTAAATATACTTATTTTAAAAAATCATGAAACTTCATATGTATATTACTTACATCAAATACAATGGGTGAAAAATATTTTTATAATAAAATACCCATTAAATTGAAGTATTGATACAAAGTTCAAAAGCATTGATAACTTTAATATTTTTGCCTAACTTCGTGTCAACTTGTTCAATGGTAGTTGCTATCAAAAGATATACTTCACCAAAGTTTTTTAAAATGATTTTAAATATTTTTAAAACCTTATTTTGAATCATGGTCTATGGGCTAAATGTACATGACTTGTACATTAGCTTTCCTCATGATTCATCAATACTATATTATGAGTTTGAGTTCATCTAGATGCAATAACTATGCACCTTGAACTTAACTCATTTTCCTAACATCTCACATGTGTCTACGGTGTATCAATATACACACATGTCAATTTAATATTTTTGTGAGATGTGGGTTTTTGTTCTTCCTTATCTAAGATTTCATGCATTTTATCTAGGCAACTCTATTTGATTCCCTTATCATGGGACTTCAAATCATACCATAGTCCTTAATTCTATTTTATTAACATTAATGCATGAAATATGATCATGACATATAATGATTGTATAATTTAAAATATTTGTCAATAATCATGATTACATGACATAAATATAAACCTAAATACAAACATGACATATTAACTTAATATTTTCATGACATTTTATATGATTAATATGAAGCATGATGTCATGATATGATATATGGAAAATAAAGCATGACAAATAAAATATAAAGGTATAATAATACCAAGATATCAATCCTAATTGTCATTTACTAGGATTATATCAATTTTTTCATAATGCCTAAATCCCTCAAGTGTGCCAAACACTCACAATGGCACACCATTGACTCTAACCAAGTTTGTGCCAAATTTGATTGACTTTTCAAACTTCATAAATTTTATTGGCACATCCTAAAATCTTTTAGGGTTAAATCCTAAACTCATTTTCAAAGTATTACAATACTTTGAAAATGTCCTAAAGTGCCACCTTTACCATAGTTAGGTTAACTACCTATCCATTCAAGATTGGCACACCCTAAACCCATCTAGTGTGACTGAATCAAGATCCTAGGAAACTAATACCTATTGGAGCATCTTGGCTTTACTAGGTACTCACTAAGGATGACTTCCCTAAGTACCTTCCTAATGACCCTCCTAGGCTTGGGAGCCTTGGTCATTTGGGTCTTTTCTAGTTTAACCTTAGGGGTAACTCCCCTTGTAACCTTGCTAGTGTTGGGATGTATACTGAACATCTTTATTTTTGAAATAAGAATCACATGATCATTGTTTGCATATTTATGGTTATGCATATTGTCGGATACATTACATTGTAGATAACATGGTGTGTGGTGTCACATGGAAGATCATATTATCAGTTCCTTGTAGAGTATAAGTAGAGGCTCACAACTGAGATGGTTTTGGACAAACCATTGGTATGGTTGTAGTGTGATTTGGTATTGGTTTGTCTTGACCATAGAATTACACTAGTACACTTTGTGTGTATTGAGCAAGACCGACTTAGAGGTGATTCAATTTATTGCTGACTACATAATTGAATCGGACCTCGGATATTATTGTGTACATGCTCTTAATCCTGATATAATAATGGACACATGTACTTAGTATTTATTTATTTGATTTACCAATGGGTGAGATTTATAGATTAAATCAATAGGCTCGGTAAGTTGGGAAATGATATTATTTACATGGTGTGCCGTTGATTATAGGAGGAAACCATGTCCTATATATTAGGATGATGATGTCCCCTTGAGGAGCTCATAAGGATCGTCATGTAAACCCTGCAGGTGGATTTGGTCCGGCATGATGATAAGGTTGAGTGGTACTACTCATGGAGTTAGATGTTGATTAATTAATTGACGGACATTCGATATCTTAAACACGGGGAGATATTTGTAAAATTAATATATGGAGCCCATATTTATTTATGGGGGTTGATGAGGTAGATCAATGATAATCCTCTAGTTGAATGGATCATCATTAATGGATCGGGTTTTTGTGGTTCAGATCCATTTGGTGGCCAAGATCCAACTCCTTCTCATGGTCCCTATTGTAGCCTAATATAAATACCTCATGAAAGCCTAGTCCAACAGTGGAGATTGAAAGGAGGCTTATGCCTAACTCTATAAAAGGAGGGCTAGAGCTTGGGCGGCAACTAAGATTTTTGGTTCAAGGGTTTTGGTTTGGCGTGAGAGGCTTGGGAGGCAAGAGGTGGTTCTAGGGTTTGCTTCTCTCCTTGGGTGGCAACCTACCCAGGGTTTGGTTCTAGAGGTCGGCGACACAAGAAGGTGGAGAGGTCCTTTATTCTCTTCTTCTCCATTGGCTGGCACCTCCTCCCATCTCATTGTCGGCGTACCATCTTCTTCTCCAAGGGCCGGCGGCAAAGCAAGGAGGGAAGGGTTCTTTCTTCCATTGTCTTGGCCGGTTCATCTTCTCCCTCTCCTTAGGGCCGGCGAACACCAAGGAATTGGTCTTTGGTTGTTGGCGCAAGTAAGGAGAAGAAGGGAGCATTTCTTCTTCCCTTTGTTCGGAGCGAGCAAGGAAGGGAAGAATGTGATCTAGGAGGCTTCTTCACTTGGAGGATCGTTGCCCACACAACATCCAAGAGGAGGATAGGACATACAATAGAAGACCAAGAAGTAAACAAGAGGTATAATTCTTATTTTGGTTTTCTTTTGTTCCTTTGTATTATGTATGTAATTGCATGTGGCTAATTTACTTGGACCCCGAAGATAAACACAAAAACCGGCGATCTGTACATCATCTATTCCGTGGCTAATCGAGGAAAAGAGTTAGGTTGCTTGAACAACAAGTTTGTTTAAGAGACCACTCTAATCGAATAGCATGATGATGGATCAGTTGCTTGGGTAATCCATCATCATCTAGGATTAATTTTTTTTAATCTAGGGACGTAGATGGGATCGCCATGCACAAGCGACTAAGGTGGGAAGCGAAGCTTCGGTTCCACCTTCAGCTAGTGACTTCCCTAGACTTCTTCGAAGCCTTAGTCACTCGACACTTGTCAAGATTATCCTTAGGGATGACTTCCTTTGTAACCTTGACTTTCTTAGACCTAGGAGTAGTTCCATAATTAAATGGAATATTGTGGTAGGTAGGCTTGTCTACCTAGGACTTAGGCTTGTGACCCAAGCCTTTCTTGTCCTTAGGAAATCCTTGCCTCCTAACACCTAAGTTTTGACTCTTAGATCTTTTAATTGAATTTGTCATAATTTGAAGGGTCTTTTCTAAATTTTTTTTATCCTTGACCTTAAGGCTTGGTTTTTCACCTCTATTTTTTCCAATTTTGATTTTCCAATAATTCCTTGAACATATTTCTTCCTAGGCATATGCTTATTTTTCTTATGGTTAATGTCTAGGTTCTTGTTATCCTTAGGTGGGATTGACCTAGAATTGTCCTTAGGCAAACTAACATATTTAGCACCTAAGCAATAATATTTATTATTATTTTTAGCATGCTTATTTTCATGAACAATTGCAAGTGAATTAAAATCATTCCTAGCATGCTTTCTAATATTAATAATTGAAATTTTATAATTGAAAGTTACCTTAGAATTTGCCTTTGGAGCTCCCCCTACACCCGAGCTCTCTACCTTGTCCTTCTTTGGGTTTCTCCCCTTCGGACATTAACTCCTATAGTGACCCCTTTTGTTGCACTGGAAGCATACTATATGCTCCTTGCTCTTTCGAATTGGGGCTCCAGCCTCCTTGATCTTTTCCTTGGCCTTGGGTGCTGGTTGAGTCTTCTTGACTCTTTTTGGATGCTTGCTTTTGTAGTGACCTTGTACCCTACACTCAAACTACATTATATGATTTTTATTTTTAATACATATGTTTGAGTTACCTAGAGAAGAACTTTGAGCTTGTTCTTCATGGGCTATGGAGGTAGAGGGTTCTTCTTGCTCTGGTGTTGAGTGTCTCTCCTCCCCCTCAATCCTAGAGGTGGAGACTTCCAAGACCTCCTCTTCCTCGCTTTTGAGCATCTCTCAACTTCCAATTCCTCACATTCTTAAGCCGATGATGAACTTTCCTTGGCTTCCTGTTTATCTTTTGCCAGGGAGGGTTTTTTGTGGAGCTCAACCAACTTGTCCCATAGCTCCTTAGAATAGTAGAATTTTCCTAGGCTATACAATAAATCCTTAAGAATTGATTTAGCTAACATTAACATTATCTTTTTATTAACTTTGTATTTTCGATTTTGCTCTTCAATCCACTTCTTCTTCTTGAGAACTTTTCCTTTCTTGTCCTCAAGGGGATCAAATCCATGTCCAATGCAAATCCAATTGTCAAATTCATTCATTAAAAAATATGTCATCCTATGTAACACCCGCCCTTCCCGTCCTCCTAACACACATCCTATAGATGGGCGGCGGCGCTACGCGATCATACATTCATGCATATAACAGCGGAAGCATTTAAAAACTTTACAACTTTTAACTCTAATTACATTAACCCAATCAACCTAACAATTTAATCATGGAAAAAGGTCTTAGCAATTTATTTAACTAAACATGTATTAACCATTTCAAGGTTCATAAAAATAAACATGAGTAACCACCATAGAAAGAATTAACATCTCCTAACAGTTTACACATAAACTGAAAATCATGCATAAGTCCGTATATGAAAAATGATCTCATCCACCATGCCACTGCCACACACATCTTTGCCCCTCTTGCTTCTCCCTTTAATTTATCCATTCCTTGCCCTTTTCTGCAATACAAGGAAAGTAAACTGTAAGCACATAGGCTTAGTAAGGTCCTTTCCTACTCACAAAAACATACATCATGAATTAAATGTAAAGTAATGACATGTTCGTTTTAAACAATATATGAGCACAACATTTATTTAAAGTAGAGACATGATCCGTTTAGGAAATTAGCATTTTCATCGCAACAGTACATTGTCTCTAAACATGATAATTCGATGAACATAAAATGGTATATGC
The DNA here is from genome assembly GCA_025175895.1 of Wurfbainia villosa. NCBI lineage: Eukaryota > Viridiplantae > Streptophyta > Magnoliopsida > Zingiberales > Zingiberaceae > Wurfbainia > Wurfbainia villosa. The sequence goes on from CM045993.1 coordinate 61,844,748, forward strand.
AGGATGCTCTTTGAAAACGTATAGTTTATATACTTAAACATAATCTCAACATATTGGGCCCGACATTGTACCACATACATCATTCGCCTGCATCCTAAATAGATCTGAGGAGCTAATCCCGAACCTACTAGGTTACTAGGTCCGTACTATGTCCGTCGACCTAGGGGCAACCTTGGAGCCCATCTCGTGGACCTTGTTAGGGTCCGGTACAAGCCATGCATAAAGTAAAATAACATACATGTTCTTTATCCTAAAGAGTGTTCTTGTCCCCACTCTTAGGGAAACATTTCTTAGACAGTTCATATACGTGAGTCATGCCTAACATGGGTGAAACCATAAGCATGTAGCATAGCATAAATCGGCATGAGTACAATTTAACATGGCATAAGGTAGTGACATAAGGAAAATTAAGCTAACATAAATAGAAATCATCATCTAACATGCATAACGTGGAAGAATTTCAACAAGAATAATTTCTCTAATCCTATTAGCCGAACCTTCTACACATAGTTCTAGATTCTTTCGTTCAAAATCAAGCATACAACATTACATCGTAAGCACTTATACTGCAAGTGAGGGGATACTTACCAACTAATCGGATCAGAAACCTGAGGTAAAGAAGCCTAAAAATTACTCCTTTCCAATCAACGAGTTATGTCACAATTTTTGCCAGGTAAATGTCAAACCAATTGAACTCCACAATGGACTAAGAATCCAGATCTACCTAAAATTCGTGGGAGGGAATCGGTTGAAAAATGCGAGCGATAGGGAAAACCCTAACAGCGAAACACATTTTTTTTTGTTGACATGATCGGTCGAAAAATGTGATAGGGAACTCCTTTCCATGATCGGCGTGCTCGAGGAAAAACGAGAGAGAGAGAGAGACGAATGAGATGGGCGGCGTTTGGAGACAAGAGGGAGAGAGAGAAGATGAGGGCTTCGGCGTGGAGTTTAGGGAAAAAGGAATAAAAAAAAGAATATATAAATTAGGATTCTTCTTAATCTAATTATCCCTTTAAATGATCAGCTAGATTAATCAACTTCTTTCTTTTTTTCTACCAATAGATATATTCTGTTATATCCTACTCATTGGTAATCTTATGACTTAGTGGTGGGAAGCCTATTCCCCCAAATCAACAGTTCATGGTTCAAGCCTCGACTACGAACTATTTATTCTTTTTTTTTTATTTCTCTATATATATATATATATATATTTCCTTTAAATAAAAATATAGTAACTAATATTTGGGATGTTACAATCCCTTATACCTTATAAAAGTTTTGTCCTCGAAACTTAGAACAACTCGGGGTACTTTTGCTTCATGTCATCCTCACGCTCCTGTGTGGCTTCTTCAGACGCTGACTTTGCCATAGGACCTTCACTAGGGTACTTCTTTATTCCTTAGTCTTTGACGCCTGGGCCTAGTATCCTGGATAGGTCGACTTTCATAGCTGTGTCCTCTTGAATTTGATCTCGTGGCTCACCACTTGGCGACTGAAATGCACTTCTAAGCATCGAGACATGGAACACGCTGAATAGCACATCTCCGAGGTAGTCCTAGCTCGTAAGCCACCTTACCAACTTCTTTTCTCGTGATCTTAGCAAATACGTAACTGATGGACTTAGCTTTCCTTTCTTCTCGAATCTCATTATTCCTTTCATAGGAGCTACCCGGAGAAATACCAAATCTCCGACATTGAATTCTAAAGGTCGACGTCGCTGATCCGCATAGTTCTTCTACCGGCTCTGAGCAGTCTCTATTCTTTGGCGGATATTCTGTAACGCTTGGGTGGTGTCGTCGATGAAATCCGTCTGAAGTCCCATCTCTTTCTTCTCACCACCTTTGTACCAACAGATCAGAGACCTACATCTCCTCCCATATAATGCTTCATAAGGTGTCATTCTGATGGTAGCTTGATAGCTATTATTGTAAGCGAATTCTGCTAAACATAAGTAGTGGCACCAACTCCCTTTGAAATCCAAGGTACAAGCTCGTAACATGTCTTCCAGTACTTGGTTCACCATTTTTGTTTGCCCATCTGTCTGAGGATGAAAGGCGATCAAACACACTGCCAAGTGCCTTATGAACGCATCCCCAAAACTGTGAAGTGAAGCGACCATCCCTATCTGAAATAATGGTCTTGGAAATACCATGCAGTGTGATGATTTCCTTAGCATATAATTAAGCCAGTTGCTCAATCGAATATGTCATCTTGATCGCTAGGAAATGAGCTGACTTTGTCAATCTGTCAACGATAACCCATATAGCGTCATATCCGTTTGTAGTCCTGGGAAGACCTGAAATGAAATCCATAGAGATGTCTTCCCATTTCCACTTTGAAATTTGATCTGTAACTCCTCCATCGTGTTCTCGCTTAATTTGTCAGGTGTCGCAAGCATCGACGCTGAGCTACGTCCCTCTTCATACCGGACCACCTGAAGTCTTGATACATTTTGGTGGATCCCGGATGCATAGAATAGGGGGTTCCGTGAGCCTCCCTTAATATCTTTTTGCATAGTTCCGGATCGTTAGGGATACATAACCGATCCCTAAGGTATAATACTCCGCTATAGCGTATACAAACCTCGCCTTTTCCTTCTAGGATCTCCTGCTTGATCCTATGGAGACTTGGATCATCACTTTGTTTTGCTAATATATCATCGAATAGTGCTGGTATTATTTCCATGGTGGAAAGCTACCCGGAAATAACTTCGATTCCACAGCGCATAATTTCCTTCTCCAGCGGTCGAGACAATACCGATAAGGACATTAGGGTGGCACTGGACTTCCTGCTGAGTGCATCGGCCACTTTGTTTTCCTTGCCAGGATGGTAAAAGATCTCACAGTCATAGTCCTTCATGAGCTCCAGCCATCTGTGTTGTCTCAATTGAGGTCCTTCTGAGTGAAGAAATATCGCAGACTCCGGTGATCCGTATAAGTCTTGCATTGTGCTCCATACAGATAGTGCCTCCATACCTTGAGAGCAAAGACCACAGCTGCTAGATCTAAATCGTGAGTGGGATAGTTCTTTTCATGTTCCTTGAGTTGCCTAGAGGCATAGGCAATAACTTTACCCCTCCGCATAAGTTCAACTCCAAGTCCCAATCCGGAGGCATCGTTGTACATGTCGAAGCTCTTGTCATTCTCTGAGAGAGTAAGGATTGGAGCACTTGTAAGTCTCCTTTTCAGCTCCAAGAAACTCTTCTCACATTTCTCCGTCCATACATACTACTTGTTCTTCCGGGTGAGAACTGTCATAGGTGCTGCTATTCTGGCGAAGTCTTCTACGAATTTCCGATAATAGCCCGTTAATCCGAGAAAACTCCTCACTTCGCTAGCATTCTTTGGCCTGCTCCAGTTACTCACAGCTTCAATCTTTCTTGGGTCTACCATAACTCTGTCTTTGGATATAATATGACCCAAAAAAGATACTTGATCGAGCCAGAATTCACATTTGGAGAACTTGGCATATAGTTGCTTTTCTCGAAGAATCTATAATACCATCTTCAGGTGTTTGGCATGCTCTTCTTGATTTCTCGAATAGATGAGGATATCATCAATGAAGACGATCACGAACTTGTCAAGAAACACCGAGAATACCCGATTCATCAGGTCCATGAACATAGCAGGAGCATTCGTCACTCCGAAAGGCATGACTACGAACTCATAATGTTCGTATCATGTTCAGAAAGCGATCTTCGGTATATCATCTAGTTTCACTTTCACTTGATGATAGCCAGATCTGAGGTCAATCTTTGAAAAGACGGTGGCACCTTTTAACTGGTCGAACAGATCGTCAATCCATGGTAAAGGGTATCTATTCTTGATCGTCACATTATTTAGCGCTCGGTAGTCTATGCACAGGCGCATAGTCCCATCCTTCTTCTTCTTACGATAAGACTCGAGCTCCCCATGGAGAGTGACTAGGGCGAATAAAACCCTTGTTGAGTAACTCCTGTAGCTATCCCTGAAGTTCCTTCAATTCGGTCGATGCCATCCGATAAGGTGCTTTAGAGATCGGGTGAGTACCAGGAATTAATTTGATCTCAAATTCAATTTCCCTATCAGGGGCTAACCCTAGTAGTTCATCAGGAAATACCTCTGGGTAGTGGCATACCACTCTGACATCTTCTAGCTTCTGGTCCTCGGCTTGACTTGTATCAACCACATGTGCTAGAAACCCAGTACATCCCCTGTCTAACATCTTGTTTGCCTTTAGAGCTGATAAGAATTTATAGGTTCTATTCCTTGGCTCTCCAATGAATTCAAACATAGGTTCTGCCTCGTCGAAGACCACTTTTCTTACGACACTGATCAAGCACCAGCATTTGCTTAAGAAATCCATGCCCAATATGACATCATAATCGCATGCCGAGCACTAATGCATCACGAGAGAGTTCTCTCACCGCACTCGATGGGTGCTCGAAGATATGAGTAGAAGGCATCACTTCCCGAGGGCGTGGTCGCTAAGAACTCACAATCCAAAACTCGGGGGTATGTCAATCTTCTTTAGAAAGGCGAGACAAACGAGTGTGTTGCACCAAGATCAAATAGAGTACATGTCCGATGTAAAATAATTATCGGCTGATAATATAGTAGAATCGTTCGCCACGTCTTCCTTAGTGAGAGAGAAAACCTTGGCATTTGTCGCAACTGGCGGGGCTTCCAATCTCCCTTGGCTTATCCAGGTACCTTCTATTAGAGCTTTTATATGGTGTAGTTGTGAAGGAGCACCCCTGTACTAGGCATACTGCTGAGGAGGTCCCTGAACCTGGGTAGGGCAGTCCTTGTCTCTGTGTCCTTCCAGTCCACAGCAGCAGCATCTATTCATGCCCTTGTAGCACACCCCGGTATGTGGTTTCCCACATGTAGTACATTAGGGAATCTTGGCTTGTTTGTTCGCTGGACCACCTTTAGAGTCGTTCCATTGTTTCCTCTTGCCACTGTGGTTTCCCTTCCAGTTACCCTGAGCTTTCTAACCTCCTGGCTGGCCTTGACTCTTGCCAACATAAGTTTATCATCTTTACTTATATTCATGCATACCCAACTAAAACATTTCTTAGCATATATATATCATACATGAAATATATAGAGTAGGCATAGAATGTCTTACTTGGAGCGGCAGGATGGAAGCTTGATGTGTGTGTAGTGGAAAGGCAGAACTGGGCTCTGATACTACCTGTAACTCCCGCCCTTCCCGTCCTCCTAACACATATCCTATAGACGGGCGGCGGCGCTACGCGATCATACATTCATGCATATAACAGCGGAAGCATTTAAAAACTTTACAACTTTTAACTCTAATTACATTAACCCAATCAACCTAACAATTTAATCATGGCAAAATGTCTTAGCAATTTATTTAACTAAACATGTATTAACCATTTCAAGGTTCATAAAAATAAACATGAGTAACCACCATAGAAAGCATTAACGTCTCCTAACAGTTTACACATAAACTGAAAATCATGCATAAGTCCGTATATGAATAATGATCTCGTCCACCATGCCACTGCCACACACATCTTTGCCCCTCCTGTTGCTCCCTTTAATTTATCCATTCCTTACCCTTTTCTGCAGTACAAGGAAAGTAAACTGTAAGCACATAGGCTTAGTAAGGTCCTTTCCTACTCACAAAAACATACATCATGAATTAAACGTAAAGTAATGACATGTTCATTTTAAACAATATATGAGAACAACATTTATTTAAAGTAGAGACATGATCAATTTAGGAAAAGAACATAAACTTAGCATTTTCATCGCAACAGTACATTGTCTTTAAACATGATAATTCGATGAACATAAAATAGTATATGCAGAATGCTCTTTGAAAATGTATAGTTTATATACTTAAACATAATCTCAACATATTGGGCCCGACATTGTACCACATACATCATTCGTGCGCATCCTAAATAGATCCGAGGTAGCTAATCCCGAACCTACTAGGTTACTAGGTCCGTACTATGTCCGTCGACCTAGGGGCAACCTTGGAGCCCATCCCGTGGACCTTGTTAGGGTCTGGTACAAGTCATGCATAAAGTAAAATAACATACATGTTCTTTGTCCTAAAGAGTGTTCTTGTCCCCACTCTTAGGGAAACATTTCTTAGATAGTTCATATACGTGAGTCATGCCTAACATGGGTGAAAACAAAAGCATGTAGCGTAGCATAAATCGGCATGAGTACAATTTAATATGGCATAAGGTAGTGACATAAGGAAAATTAAGCTAACATAAATAGAAATCATCATCTAACATGCATAACGTGGAAGAATTTCAACAAGAATAATTTCTCTAATCCTATTAGCCAAACCTTCTACACATAGTCCTAGATTCTTTCGTTCAAAATCAAGCATATAACATTACATTGTAAGCACTTATACTGCATGTGAGGGGATACTTACCAACTAATCGGATCAGAAACCCGAGGTAAAGAAGCCTAAAAATTACTCCTTTCCAATCAACGAGTTATGCCCCAATTTCTGCTAGGTAAATGTCAAACCAATCGAACTCCACAATGGACTAAGAATCCAGATCTACCTGAAATTCGTGGGAGGGAATCTATCGAAAAATGCGAGCGATAGGGAAAACCCTAACAGCGAAACACATTTTTTTTTGTTGACATGATCGGTAAAAAAATGCGATTGGGAACTCCTTTCCATGATCGGCGTGCTCGAGGAAAAATGAGAGAGAGAGACGAATGAGATGGGCAGCGTTTGGAGAGAAGAGGGAGAGAGAGAAGATGAGGGCTTCGGCGTGGAGTTTAGGGAAAAAGGAATAAAAAAAAAAGAATATATAAATTAGGATTTTTCTTAACCTAATTATCCCTTTAAATGATCAGTTAGATTAATCAACTTCTTTCTTTTTTTTCTACCAATAGATATATTCTGTTATATCCTACTCATTGGTAATCTTATGACTTAGTGATGGGAAGCCTATTCCCCCAAATCAACGGTTCATGGTTCAAGCCTCGACTACGAACTATTTATTCTTTTTTTTTATTCTTATTTCTATATATATATATATATATTTCCTTTAAATAAAAATATAGTAACTAAAATTTGGGATGTTACATCCTACCTTTCTAGTAACTGAAGTCTTTGGTGTCGAAGATAGGTGGAACGGTGATGTCATAACCCAATCCTTTATTGGGTAGCTCCATCTTCCTCTAGCGCTTTGCTCCCTTGGTTGTTAATCCAGGAAGAGTGCCCCGCTAATACCACTTGTAGGGCTAGTAATCCGGGTGACTTGTTCTTTGGAGGCACCGGACTCTAATACCACTTGTTAAGGAATCGGTGTCACTCTAGAGGGGGGTGAATAGCGGTTTTCGGGATTTCTTCGCTCGATAGTGATTGCTTGTCTATAATTCATTAGCACAGTGGAAACAATATATATATATATATATATACGAAATACAAGAACCAATACACCACAACCAAATCACCAATGTTTTATGTGGTTCGAAACCTACGATTCCTACTCCATGGTCGAGTCTAGTGGCCACACCATTAATAACTCTTCTCCTTCTCGGAAACAATCCGGAGGTGGAGAAACCTCTTACAAGTGCATACAATACAAATACAACAACAACAAAAAAAGATAAAAAAGTAAATACAAAACAATGAACTGAAAACACTTTACAAATGAGAGCTTTTAAATGCTTGATATTTTGGTTGCTTTGAATGACTTTAAAGGTCTAGAAAGTAACAACTATTCCCCTTCGAATCCTCCAAGAACTGATGACTCCCAATCTTCCCGTCGAGTTCCTTTCAAGTCACGCACTACCAAGATTTTTTCCTTGCAGTCAACTACCAAAAGTCACCAGTCGACTGACCACAGTTTCGTTATCTCACAATGGACTTAATCCACATTGGATTACTCCAACGGATACCCTACCAATCTACTACCGCACCACCAGTCGACTACCAGAGCTTCAATGCTCTGGCCACTCATGATAAGTCGGCTGCCAATCCATGGCAGTCGACTACTCAATGCCAATCGACATCCCATCCATGGCAGTCGATTGCCAGGGACACACAACAAAAGTCGAACAGCAATCCACTACTTGCCAGTCGACTAGTCATAATCTCAATCAACTACTACAAGTCAAATGAGCTTCTGAGTGTTGAACACTCATCTAGTCAACTGGTCCATAACCCCAGTCAATTGGTAAATATCAAACATTAGGTTTAACCCAAGTATGATCCCCTCATACTTGATCGACCACCCTTAGCCTAGACCTATGCCTTCTAGCCACCTCCAACAGACTCACGCCTCTTGGATCCCTCGATTTCGGGACTCTTCATCATTCATGTTAGCCTTTAGGTGCTTCCATCGGCTATGTCATGCTAACCGAGTCCTTTGCCTAAGTTCATTTGGACTTATGCCGCCAAGAACCATGCTTGGACTTTGCACCGCCAAACTTACACCCTTGAACTTTCACATTGCCAAGATCCATTCTGACTTACGTCGCCAAGACCTATGATTGAACTTTACACCGCCAAACCTACACTCTTGGACTTTCACTTCGCCAAGTACCCATGACTTGGACTTTTCAATTGCCAAGACCATGCTTAGACTTTCCATGCCAAGAACATGCTTGGACTTTCCTTGCCAACTCCATGTTAGACTTTCCAATTGCCAAAGTTCACTTGGACTTTACGCCTCCAAGACTATATTCTTGGACTTATGCGACCAAGACTATATCTTTGGACTTCCCTTGTCAAATATTCATATTTGGACTTTCCTTGCCAAGTAACCAAACTTGGACTCCCAAGGTTGATTTCTCCAACAATCTCCTCTAAATAATCTCCCCCGTATAACTTTGGATATCCCAATCATCCACTAGTTATATGATCAGCAAATGGTCAAACCATATTGTCAAACAATGGCCAAACACTTTGTAAAACATCAAAACACTACTCGAGTTTGATCAACATTGACTCGGGGCTTGTTGCACCAACATCAAATTCTAGACTTTGACCCTTACTTATTAATAAAACCCTCAAGTTGGTTTAGGAGGTCGGAGATCAGGGTTCACCGCCAGGTACTTCCCCTTCTCTCTCGAATATGATCCGAATGTGTCTTAGATGCATTGCCTCGATTAGAGTTTCCTCTTGGTCCAACCCAAAGAAAGAAACCTCTAAATCTAAGCGAATGACACACTGACGGATAGAGTAAATGCAATGCACAAAAACTAATCATGATCGAAAATGTGTCATAAACATAAGAAAATCAATGCATTAAATCACCAAAACAATACACCAAGTTACTCTTTAATCCTAGAGTTTAAGAGACTACTCCATGAAGGAGGTACAAAACATAGACGATAGAAAAGAAAGGATTTACCCGATGTCCTATGTCTTGAGCGTCTTCTTAGCGGCTCACCAAGATTGATCGCTGCCATCGACCCTCGGATTTTTGGTCGTCAGCCTCTCCCATGCTTTGCCGCACCTTTGATTATCATTGTTGGAGGCTTGGGGCCCTTTTACAGGCTTTAGAGTTGAAAATGTCATTATTTTGCAGAGAAAATCTCATGTTAGTTACGAATTACTCGGACTGAATATAGCATGACACGGTTGTGCGACACGACTCGGGTGTGCTGAGCAACTATTGCAACGATTTCTTGAAAATGGCTTGATACAGTCATGCCAAATAGCACGTTCAAGCTGTGTCAAGTACTGGAATGAGTGATTTAGCTTTGTTTGCTCTCTAGTTGATTGCGGATCCATGTAGCTTTCCTCCATGAAGATGTTATGCCTCTTCTGTCTTGACTTTTGCCCTCTTGAGAAGAAAAATATAAAAACCATAGTTATCTAAACAAAAAAGAGAAAATGAATATAAATATTATGTTTTATGCGTGATATGTGAACAAAACATAAGAAATGCATACTAAATAAATACTAAAAAGTGCGTATGTTTAGGAGCTGGTGCATTGCCTAGCTTAGTGTTCCCAGACCAATGTAAACACAACTCAATGTACTGGCAAGATTATCACTCTAATATAGATTCGACAAAGAAATTTAGGAAAATGGAAGAGAAAATTAAAGATATGGAGTTGCGAGAAGCACAACGACAGACAGAAATAGAGTATATGAGAAGACAGATGTAAGAAAATGAACATGTCCAAAATTTTGCACAAGTAATGCTAAGTATGATGTCTGGAAGTGTTGGAGGCTCTCATGGACCTGGATTTTTACTAGCACACGTAATAACATTTCTCACACAAATAGAATAATTGTTTAAAATTATTGGTATAATTAAGTTGCTAATGTTAGAGATCGATTGGCCGGCTAGAGGGGGGTGAATAGCCCTCGTTCATTGGATGTCGTATTTTGCTCGTCTATGAAAACGTTAGCGCAAGCGGAAGCAATAAACTAAGACAAGAAAATAGAAATAAAACAAAGACAATACAAACACGGAGATGTAACGTGGTTCACGGCTACGCCGCTAATCCACGGTCCGATTCGTCCACGGTGAATCACTCCGCAATCTATCCACTAGATCTCTCCTTTGCACAAAGCTAGGTGGAGGTAACCTCTTTACAACCAAGATCACTCTTCTACAATGGGATGAAGATTAGAGCAAGTAGAAGAGTGGAAAAACATTTAGGGCACTTTGGGAGTAGTTGGGCGTTCAAGCATTAACCCCCCAAAGCCCCAACCCTTTCCTTTTTATAGAGGAAAAGGGTTTCTTCCCGTTGACACAAGCGATCGGTGATGGCACCCATCGATCGGCCCAGTCCTGTAGCCGCTGCCCAATAATCTGCCGCTTTCCACGCTTGGATACCATCCAGCGGATCGCATCGATCCGATGGCACCCATCCGATCGTCGATGTCAACCAATGAGTCCTCAACGAGGTCTCCCTTGGCGGTCGGTGATCAAACTCATCGATCGACGCCCATCTTGCCGCAAATCGGTCGATCAACTTGATTCAGCCACATTAGACCAGTCGATCGAACCATCGACATAGAGCAGTCAACTGCCATGACATGGCAGTCGACTAGTGTCGGAAAAACTCATCCGACACTTGGCCAAATGGCCAAGTTTCACCTAAGAGCTACCCTTCCCGGGTTACAATCGCTCACTCTCATCCCTCGGAGTCCCTCGCCTTTGAAGTTCTCTTCGCTCCGGCCCACGCCTAAGCAGATCGCGACGGCTTTGCAATGCTCCTTCGCGTCTCTTGCCTCGAAGTCTACTTCCTACGGCTTCACTCCAAGCTCCTCGTCCGGCGGTCCCTCGGATGCTCCAAGCGCACGGCTTCCGCAAAGCTATCCTTCACCGACTCAAGGCACGAGTCATGAGATGTGAAACTCGCCATGGCTCCATGTGCGAATTACTAAGTCCTGCACGACTTCAACGCACATATCAAATCAACACATCAAACTAACTTAAACCCTTTTCTACACCATCAAAACCATATTATGGCAAGAGATTGCCCTAACAATCTCCCCCTTTTTGATGTGTGGCAATCCGTTTAAGTTAGGTAAAAACCTTTGATATAAATTTTAAAGGAAAGAAAGCATGTAAACATAATCATGATATAGCAACATGCAACTCCCCCTTAATCCATGAAACTCTCTATGTAAATTTCTCCCCCTATCATAAATTTCTCCCCCTTTTATAATTAAATTAAACATAATATTTTCTCCCCTTTGACACCATCAAAAAGATTATCACTAAGTTAAAAACACATGGCATCAAGTCTAATAGAAAGAAAATACCACAAGTTGATTTAAAATTTGGAATTCAGCCTTTACTGGTCTAATATTCAGGCCATCAGTCGACTGGTTCAGATACCAGTCAACTGGCACGTGAATTTCGGGATTTTCTGATTTTCAGACCGAATTTTAGAAATTCATTAAAAATTCCAGAAAATTCAAAAAATCATGAAATTTGGGGAACACATTTCTTTTAAGTATATCTATCAGTGAAAAATATGTTTTCATGAAAATTCATTATATTCCCACGTATTTGCCAAAAATTCAAAAGCTTTAAAAACTACTAGGTTTTTGATCATAAGAGTATCCATTTTAACACCTAGTCTTGCATCCAATTGTTTCAAAACATGAATACATGTATTTTAAAGTAAGAAATTGTTTTGAGAACATATGAAATATCCAATCATGATCTTTGGGCAATATGTCTATGAATTAAACATAAGCCTTCCCCACGATTGGTCTATTATTGCTATTTTGATACTTTAAATGATCATCTAAATGTCATAGGCATTAGTGGACATTTGTAACATCCTAACATCTCACTCATGCTAAGTTTTCAATCAAGGTAGCCTATGGTGAGTGTGAGATGCATCCTAGGGGGTATTTGTATATACTTAACCAATATGTTCATGCAATTCTATCATGGTTAAGTGTCAACCTAACATCCTACATGATCATAATGACATATATGAATTAATTTCACATTATGATCATGAAACTCATGTATTCATTAAATAATAGTCATGCATTAGGTATTATATGATGATAACAAACAAAGTATTGCTCAAAGCATGATTCAAACCTATTTCTTATGATAACGTGCCAAATTTCAAAAACATAAATCATGATTGCAAATATACATAGGAATTACATCAATCATCATGATTTAAGCATCATTATCTATTTATGGGTATGTTATCATCACCCAACACTATCTAAAAAATGTTGTCCCGTCATCCTAAGTCAACCAAAATATGATATAGGCTAGGTCCATGTGGTTGACTACCTTAGGGTTATTCTAACCCTTAAGGATGGATTTTGGAACCCAAAATAAGTTCTTTCCTATTGGGTTCACTAGATATTCCTTTGGGATCCATTTTCTAGCAATTACTTTCTTTTTATCTTGTCCCCTAGCTATTAGGCATTTGTAGGCCTTTTCATTTTTCTTTTCCTTGTAGCCTAGGCCTTTTTTATTAAAACTTGCTCTTTGGCTCCCTATGATCATATTTAATGTGTTGGACCCAATTGTGAATTTCTCTAGGGCTTTGGTTAAATAATCTACCTTTTCCCTTAATGCCCTATTTTCCTCTATGCATGCATCATTAACATCCAAAGGCATATAGTCATGTGAGCATGCATCATCATGGCAAGAAGAAACATTATCATTTAAGCATGCATTTTCTAGTTTATTTTCTAAGTCCTTAATTTGATCTAGCATGCTTTTGTTTTTCTTCTTAGCTCTAAACAAATCTCTAGTTAAGCTAGAAACCATGGAAACTATTTTCTTAGGAGTTAGATTCGTTACCATAGTTTCCATATCATCTTCTTCTTCTTCGGATGAGGAGGATGTGGAGGCTCCCCCTTCATTTGAGCTCTCCCCACTTGAGCTTGATCCTTCATTTTCGGTGGAGGAGGAGCAATCCAAGTCATGAAGAGCCATTAGTGCTAGGTTGGAGTAGACATGCTTTTCTTCTTCGGATGAGGAGGAGGAAGCAAGGTCATCCCATGTCTTGGCTTTGAAGGCTTTGGCCTTCTCCTTCTCCTTGGTCTTCTTTTCTTCCTCCTTTTTCTTCTTGCTCCCCTTCTTCTTCTTCTTTTCTTCCTTCTTTCTCTTTTCTTCTTTGCTCTTGTTTAGGAGAGGACAATTGTCCCTTATGTGCCCCTCTCCTTGGCAATTATAGCATATGACCTTCCCCCTTGGTCTTCTATTTCTATCATGAGATTTATCAAATCTAAGATTCTTAAATGCACGCCTTACCTTCCTTACCATGTAGGCTTCTTCCGTGCTATCCATGGAGGAGGTAGAGGCTTCATCGGATGAGGAGGAAGGGACTTCCATCTTCTTCTTCCCCTTGTTTGCCATCAAGGCTACTCCGCGTGAATTTTGGACTCTAGGCTCTTCTGGTATACCTTCAAGCCTTGTCTCATGAAGCTCCATGGTTGAAAAGAATTCCTCCAAGGTGCTCACTTCTAGGTTCTTGGAGATGTAAAATGAGTCCACCATGGAGCTCCATCTTGAGGACCGGGGGAAAGCATCTATGGCCTTTATTACCATATCCCGGTTGGAGAGCTTCTCTCCTACACTCGTTAGCCCAATTAATATTTCTTTAATTCTAGAATGTAGGGAAGTTACCTTTTCTAATTTGATGTTCGAGAGTTGGGAGCGGAGGAGGTCTCTTCTTGCTAGCTTAGCCTCCGAGGTACCTTCATGAAGCTCCACTAGCTTCTCCCACATCTCCTTAGCACTAGAACATTCCCCTATCCTATTGACTTCTTGTTGGGGGAGGACATTGTATAGGTGGTGCTTGGCCTTTGAATTTGCCAAGTATTCTTCTCTTTGCCTTTTGCTCCACCTCGATTTCTCCAATGGCTCCCCATCCTCGTTCCTAGGCAACTCGAAACCGTTTTCCATTATTAATAGAATTTCAAAGTCGGTTTCGAAGAATACCTCCATTCGCTTCTTCCACCAAGCGAATTCGCCATCGAACTTCGGTGGATGGATGTTTGAGCCGGCCATTTTGAAAATTGCTTGTTGTGGTGGTTAGTCCTCGACAAGCTTTTCCTTGGCTCTGATACCACTTGTTAGAGATCGATTGGCCGGCTAGAGGAGGGTGAATAGCCCTCGTTCGTTGGATGTCATATTTTGCTCGTCTATGAAAATGTTAGCGCAAGCGAAAGCAATAAACTAAGACAAGCAAATAGAAATAAAACAAAGACAATACAAACACGGAGATGTAACGTGGTTCACGGCTACGCCGCTAATCCACGGTCCGATTCGTCCACGGTGAATCACTCCGCAATCTATCCACTAGATCTCTCCTTTGCACAAAGCTAGGTGGAGGTAACCTCTTTACAACCAAGATCACTCTTCTACAATGGGATGAAGATTAGAGCAAGTAGAAGAGTGGAAAAACATTTAGGGCACTTTTTGAGTAGTTGGGCGTTCAAGCATTAACCCCCCAAAGCCCCAACCCTTTCCTTTTTATAGAGGAAGAGGGTTTCTTCTCGTTGACACAGGAGCAGTCGACTGATGGCACCCATCAGTCGACTGGTCCTGTAGCCATTGCCCAATAACGGCCGCTTTCCACATTGGATACCATCCATGATCGGCATCCCGATCGTGATGGCACCCATCACCGATCGATGTCAACCACCGAGTCCTCAACGAGGTCGACTCCATTCTCGTGCTCGCGGCACAATGACATCGATCACCGCCGTCCCTTAGCCGATCGATCAAGCATCCACGACCGCCCATGCCGGCAATGATCGATCAACTTGATTCAGCCACATTAGACCAGTCGATCGAACCATCGACTCAGAACAGTCGACTGCCATGACATGGCAGTCGACTGGTGTCGGGAAAACTCATCCGCACTTGGCCAAATGGCCAAGTTTCACCTATGAGCTACCCTTCCCGGGTTACAATCGCTCACTCTCATCCCTCGGAGTCCCTCGCCTTTGAAGTTCTCTTCGTTCGTGGCCACGTCCCTCGGCAGCATCAGGCGCATGACTCTGCAATGCTCCTTCGCGTCTCTTGCCTCGAAGTCTACTTCCTCCGGCTTCACTCCAAGCTCCTCGTCCGGCGGTCCCTCGGATGCTCCAAGCGCACGGCTTCCGCAAAGCTATCCTTCACCGACTCAAGGCACAAGTCATGAGATGTGAAACTCGCCATGGCTCCATGTGCGAATTACTAAGTCCTGCACGACTTCAACGCACATATCAAATCAACATATCAAACTAACTTAAACCCTTTGCTACACCATCAAAACCATATTACGGCAAGAGATTGCCCTAACAGCTAATAGAAAATTTATTTATTTTTCTAGACGACAGTTATGTTTGCAAATATTATGTAGCAAAAAGGTCCATCAAATGTGGAAGAAAATAGATGTAGATCCTCTCCATCATTAGAACCATCTAATAACTAGAGAGAATTTCAAATGCAATCAATGAGGTTAGTTTTTTAGTACGATTCATTTTGTTAGAGTTTTTTTGACATTCTATTTTCTTTCTGTAAAACTATCTTGCTTTGCAATTTTTTATGAATTATATTTATGGTAATATTTATTTTAGTGAAACATCCTTAAATAGTCGATCTCACCCAATAGAATAAGACTTAGCTGTTATTGTTGTAGTTCTATCCTTATACAACTAAGATAGTAGCTGAGTTATTTGCTAGAGAAATTATATGGATACATGGAGTTCCTAAATCCATTACTAGTGATAGAGGTCCATTGTTTATTGATCACTTTGGAAAGAAATCTTTCGGCTGTAGGCCACTATGCTTAAAATGAACTCTTCCTACCATCGTGAAATGAATGGACAAACTAAAGTTTGTGGGAAGTTAAAGGGGGAAAGATCTAAGAATTATTATGTGATGAAAGCATTGGCTTTGCCCTGGTGGAGAGAGTTTCTTTATCAAATTTGATCATTCTTTGTTATACTCTTTGTATTAACCCTAATAAAATTCTGTGTGTTTTTACATTTCAATTTTTTAAATTCTAACAATAGCAAATATTTTCTCTTATATTGTGCTTGTTTTTTCATGTGAGTTACAAGGAAGAAACATTGGTTTATGCTAATTATTTTTCAGAGAATAACTTCTTGGCTCCTAACACTATCTTGCTTATTTATGTACCCTCTTTTTCACTTTTGAGTAGTGTAATGCAAACTATTGTTTTGTCTATACTATGTAGGGATATCTAGTTCATTTATTCATAGCCATGCATGATAAGTTATCTGACTTGTTCTTTGTGCAAATATAGTTAGTACTGTTGAAAAATAGTTTTGTTGCATTGTAATTTTATTTTGATATTTTGGATAACTTCATATTTTACTTTTTTCTAGTAAAGGCAACATCTGATCAACTTCTGGTGCAGGTATCTATCTGTCATCTTTTCTATAAGGAACGACATGATTTCAGCTTTACTTTTTTTACATTCTATATCTTTCCCAACTTTATATTTTTCTCCCTCAGTCTGATTTGTACACATTAGTTGATGGTTTTGTTGTTCGTAATAACCTCAAAAAAATCCTATCAACCCTTCAATTGAACTTGGACCTGAATTTAAGAAGGAAAAATCATGACCAAAGTGGTTTTAACTTTAATTATTCTTTTGTTAGCTAGTATTTGTTTGGTTAATTTTGTTTCTCGACATGTAGGTGTCCAACTTCTCTGCCCGTTTCCAGTCTATACCTAGTATTGTTGACCTTGATAGCTTAAAGGTTTCTGGTGATGTTTTTGTTGGGATGTATACTGAAAAGTCTATCTTTTGTATGAACATCTTTATTTTGATATAAGAATCACATGATCATTGTTTGCATATTTATGGTGATGCATATTGGCTAATACATTACATTGTAGATAACATGGTGTGTGGTGTCATACGGGAGATCATGTTATCGACTCCTTGTAAAGTATAAGCATAGGCTCACAACCGAGATGGCTTTGGACAAACCATTGGTATGGTTGTAGTGTGATTTTGTATTGGTTTGTCTTGACCATAGAATCACACTAGTACACTTTGTGTGTATTGAGCAGGACCGACTTAGAGGTGATTCGATTTATTACTGACTACATAATCGAATCGGACCTCAGATATTATATTGTACATGCTCTTAATCCCGATATAATAACGGGTACATATACTTAGTATTCATTTATTTGATTTACCAATGGGCGAGATTTATAGATTAAATCGATAGGCTAGGTAAGTTGGGAAATGATATTATTTATATGGTGTGCCATTGATTATAGGAGGAAACCAGATCCTATATATTAGGATGATGATGTCCCCTTAAGGAGCTCATAAGGTTCATCATGTAAACACTGCAGGTGGACTTGGTCTGGCATGATGAAAAGGTTGAGTGGTACTACTCATGGACTTAGATGTTGATTAATTAATGGTCAGTAAATTAATTAATCGACGGACATTCGAGATCTTAAACACGGGGAGAAAAATGTACAAATAATATATGGAGCGCATATTAACTTATAGGGGTTGGTGAGGTAGATCGATGATAATCCTTTAGTGGATTGGATTATCATTAATGGATCGGACTTTATGTGGGCTTGATCCATTGGGTGGCCAAGATCCAACTCCTCCTCATGGTTCCTATTGTAGCCTATTAATACCTCATGAAGCCTAGATCCAATGGATGAAAACAAAACTCTAGATCCGACGATAGAGATTAAATCTCTAGATCCGACGGTTGAGATTAAATCCCTAGAACCAATGGTGGAGATTAAAAAAGGCTTATCCCTAACTCTATAAAAGGAGGCTTTAGGGTGGGCGGCAAGGAGGAATTCCAATTAGAGAAGGAATAGGATTAGGGTTTTAGAGGCTTAGGGTTTGGAGGTGTTGGGCGGCCACAAATAAGGAAGTTTTTTCTTTTTCTTCTTCCTCTTCCTTGTTGGCCAGCACCCAAGGTTTGCTTCCTCTCCCTTTGCCGGCGTCCAAACCTCCTCCTCTCTTCTCCTTTGCCGGTGGAAAGAAGTCTAGGGTCTCTTCCCTTAGAGTCTTGGCCGGCGTTCACTCTCCTTGTTCTCCTTCTTGGCCGAAGGCAAGCACCAAGCTTAGAGCTTAGTGGTTGGTTGAAAGAAGGAGAAGTGCTTTGTTTCTTATTCTTCTTCTTGTTTAGAGCGAGCAAGGAAGGAAGATTGGTAATCTAGAAGCTTCGACATTTGGTAGATCGTCGGCCACACGACATCCAAAAGGAGGAAGGACATACAATAGAAGATTGAGAGGTATATCGATTGTCTATATTCTTTTGTAACATGTCTATAATTATTTTTCAATTATATATGCATGTAGTATTCTATTTTTATGGCTAAAATAACTTGGACCCCGAATATAAATACAAAAGTCGGCAATCCGTACATCGTCTATTCTGCGGCTATTCGTAGAATAGAGGTTGGTGGCTTGAACAACAAGTTTGTTCAAGTGACTACTCTAATCGAATAGCATGATGATGAAACGGTTGCTTGGGTGATACCTTTTGTCTAGGATTAAATTTTTTTTTAATCCGGGGACATCGATGGGATCGTCATGAACAAGCGACCGTGTTGAATTGGGAAGCGAAGTTTCCTACCTTCAAGTAGTATCAGAGCCACAGTTTTCGGTTTTGTGTGTTTAGGATTCGGTTACTTTTATGCACTTTTCATATATTATATGTGCCGGATAATATGCAAGGAACATGGCAGAAGAGGTATAAGTCTGGATTGGTGTCCAAAGCCTTTGAGTCATTTCACATGCACCACATGGGGGTCTTACATGCTTAGCCACTAAGAAGGGATCCAAAAGACTATGATCAGGGATTAAAGCCTTAAGATGAGTTCCCAACAAACATACTAAAACAAATAATTGTCATGCTATTATTCCCACTCATAAGTTTCTTTTATTTTCTTTGCTTGAGGACAAGCAAAAGTTTAAGTTTAGGGGTGTGATGAGTGTGAATCACACACACTTTTTAGTATTTATTTAGCATGAATTTCTTAGTTTTTCTTCACATATCATGCATAAAACATATCATTTACATTCATTTTCTCTTTTAAGTTTAGATAACTATGGTTTTCATGTTTTTATTCTCAAGAGGGCATAAATCAAGGCAAAAGAAGGCATAATTGAGTCATGGAGGAAAGCCACGTGAACACACGATGAAGCGGGGAGCAAATAGAGTTGCACCAACCATCTCAACGCCTGACATGGCCTGGCCATGCCATTTGGCATGACCGTGCTAGGCCATTTTTCAAATTTGGTTACGAAGAAAGCACAGCACACCCGAGCCATGCCAATTAGCACGGCCGTGTCCTGCTATATTCAGCCTGAGTAAATCTCAATAACTCGTGATTTCTTCTCCAAAATAATGACTTTTTCACCTATAAAGCCTATAAAAAGGACCCCAAGCCTCCAACAATCATCATCAAAGCCTAGGAGAGGCCGACGTCCAAGGATCCAAGGGTTGGTGATAGTGATCCATCTTGGGGAGCCACCAAGGAGAAGCCACTCAAGACATAGGGTGTCAGGCAAATTCTTTCTTTTTTATCGTCTATGTTTTGTAACTCCTTCATGGAGGGTTCTCCTAAACTCTAGGATTAGGGAATAACTTGATGTATTGTTTTGGTGATTTAATGCATTGATTCTCTTTTGTTTATGACACATTTTTCAATCGTGAATAGTTTTTGTGTGCTGCATCTACTCTATCCGACCGTGTGTCACCGGCTTAGATTTAGAAGTTTCTTTCTTCGGGTTGGACCAAGAGGAAACTCAAATTGAGGAAATGCATCTAAGGCACATTTGGATCATATCGAAGAGAGAAGGGGAGGTACCTAGCGGTGAATCTTGATCTCCGGCCTCTTAAACCAACTTGAGGGTTTTGTTAACAAGCAAGGGTCAAAATCTAGAATTTGGTCCACTGGGGTTCTCGTAATAGGTTCCCATATTACAAACAAGGTCATTTACACACAGATACCCTGAAAGTTGACTTTCTCTTTCGAGGCTTTTACAATTCATCATAGAGTTTAATGGGTCTACTCTTGCCCTCTTTCTAAGATGCAGTCAATGTTTTCTTTCTTTTCTCTACCCCATAGACACATTGACTACCTTATGATGAGTCCATTCATTATTGTACATCGAGACTATAGGATATGCATTCATTAAACATCATCAATTGAAACCGAACCCTAGAGTTGCTTCTCATATAAAGTTCCCTAGATCATTTCCTTGTCATCCCTTCTCTCCGCCTTGGTATTAAAATTCTCATTTGTGATTCTTCTAGATAATCTTCCATCGCTCATATCCAGTACTCGACCAATCTCTATGGTATCGATATTTTATTACTTGACGACGATCGTGTGCTTGTCGTTATACCAGATCAGTAGGTTACGTTGAAACTTTGTGACTTCTAAAAGAAATCAAAGTATTGCCTTTGCTCCCAGAAAGCCTTAATCATACTAAAAATCTTAATGCTTTCTATTATCAAGAAAGCATATATTGAAAATTCTAAAAGCTTCTGTAGGAAGCCTAAAGGTGCATCTAGCAAACCCAAAGATTTATACTTCTCTTTTTTATGTCAAGATTGTAAGGGAATTGCAGGTTTATTTGATATTAGGACTCAACTTATTTATTTTTGTGATTTATTGAGTCTTATTTTGTCATATAATATATGAAAAATATGTGCTCAAATTTTATCTTTTGTAGTTTCCTACATCTTTTGAATTATAGTAGTGTTGATTTGGGATATGTTTGAAATATATAGATTCTACTTTTTGTCACTAGGAGCACATGCAATGTCATAATTTCCATGTAAAGATTGTTAGTTATATATGAGAGATGTCCTAAGGCAATCACCTTACGGTTGTACCATTTATTTGATAAATGAAGATTCTCTATTTGAGTGTACATGCTTTCATGTATTTGATTGGATCTAAAACTCATTTACTGAATGTCCACAATATGATTCACAACATGAGAGAATTTGTGATTGGATCACAACTAGAGAGTATCTCTACATGTGTAATTGTAATGTATTAGAATTATCCTGGTCGATGAATTGATGCATTCGGACAACATCAATTCTGTTGAAACTAGCATGAGTTATACTCTTTGGTTTATCCAAGCAGCTGTTTCTCACTGGCTGGAGACATTGGGATGTCTGGAGTTAACCGTGGATGCTAGTTATGGTAACTAGTTCATTGGAGTGACTAGCTGTAAGACTTCATATGGTTCTTTGCATATATGGATATGTCAATGAAGATTTTACTATAGCTTAAGTGTGATATTCCTTCGACTTAGGGTATTCAAGTCATCTTAGTCATGTAGACTTATGCTTTGACATCTTAAGTAAGCATCTCCGAGGAGATGTGGACCCGGGATGATTGGGTATAAGTCGAAGTGACCAAAGGTGTTTGAATAGCCTACAAAGGATTCACCGCTCCCGGCGAGGAAATGTATACCCTATGGCCTCTCATCGTATTGTTACTAAAGTCTTTGGCCAAAGCAATACATGTTTAGAGTATTGTACTCTTGGATACATGTGCAGTAAATAGAATCCGGAGGATGAGGAAGTAATACTTGGGCTAGGTGTGACGTAGTAAGCCTAGTGGGGACTGACACATAGACCATGTCCTGAACCAAGTGGATATAAGATGAGTGAAGGGAACGGAGCATGACTCACTGTAGTTGCTGAAAGATTTCAAAAGTTGTTATGAGATCAACCATTGATTTTCTGATTAATTGGGGATCATGGTGTACTACTAGGTTCCACTCATGATTGTTCTATAATTAATGGTTAATTATAGATGACCAACATAAACCGGAAACCTATTTGGTCACATGCACTATGAGTGTTTTCTGAAGGATTTAAAATGAGTTTGAGAATGGGATTTTCAGATTAAGAGAGACTTGGTTTGGTTGGAGCAAACATGGAGCGAGTATGAAATTGTTTCAGTTGCATCGGAAGCATGGATGGGTCGAGTCTTATGAAGACATGATGGATGAACCAAATCGGTTTGGTTTGTTTTAAACAAATGAACCAAAGTTGGTTCGATTTGTTTTAACTTAATATAGACTAACGCAGTTTGGTTTATTTTAACTTAAGTTAATGGAGCGGGTTAACGGGTTTTGGTTATGAACCAATAACCCCTTGAGAAAAGGTTTCTTGAGAAAAGGTTTTAGAGAAGAGGTCTTGAGAAAAGGTCTCTTATTGAATAAGAGATACGTTCTCTATAAATAACGGGGTTAAGAGATAACCCAGGATTGAACGGCTTAGGGTTTTTGGAAAACCCTAGTTTCTCTGCTCCTCTTCTCCCTTGTGTGCCACCCAAAACTATTTAGTCGCCAGCCAACCACCACCGTCGGCGGCCAACCGCCACCGCTGACTCAGCGACGGATTGCCACGGTATGATCCCTTAGGCATGCGTCGACCATCCTTGCTTGGCAAGCAACCTTCCTCCACCAAGCTTCCCTCTTGGACAGCTTGTGTCCTTTGTGATGAGAGTGTCATTTAGCAGGCATTTGGAACTCCGGCAGCGACCTCCTTGTAGAGAATTGGATCTTCGACAATCCTCTTTGGTGGAGGATCGAAGTTTCGTCAATCGGTTAACGAAAACCGCTTTCGAGAAGTGAGCTTACAAAACTCATTTTGGATTCGAATTGTGATCATCTCTCAGATCACAACGTCTTCGATGCGAGGCTAGTAACTCTCACGAAGATGGGGCTCGTAGCTTGGTGAAGCTATCCCGATGATACTCGGCGTGGATATGGATAAAGGCGAAACTTATGAGGGTCGCTAAGGTTGATGCAGTTTCCGCTTCATATAATTCGTCAGGTATACCTAGTATAAGTTTTCTTTTATTTTAAAATTTTTAATGGTGATTATGTCTACACTTGTTGTATTCTGCATGCATGTGGTGTGTGTATTGTAATAAATTAGTTTATTACTTATTTTGGCTTCCACTGTGTGCATATTCATGAAACATGTCCGAACACACCCACATCGGTGTCGGGGAAATCCAATAATGGTATCAGAGTCCGACTGTATTTCGACATAATCGTAAAATTATTTTGTGATAGTCATAATTATATTTTTAGAAATTTTCTACTTTTGGAAAGTTTAGAAATAATTATGAAAATTTTAATTAGTAAAGAAATTCAAATTGGAAATTTTCTAATGTGATTAGGAAATTACAATTTAGGAAATTTGTTTCCTAAATCAAATTTGAATTTCCTTAATTAATATTTTCCATAAATAAAATATGTGATTAGATTTGGAAATTTGTTTCCTAATTTATTCAAAATTTGATTTGAGAAATCAAATCTCAAACACATTTTATTTCCAAAATTAGTTATGACAAATAAGGAAACTATTTGTACAAGTCATAATTGTATGTCATGTAATTGCATTAGATGCATATCATTATGACATGCGTGTCATGACATGTAGATGTATGTCATGTAGATAGTAGTTATTCGCATGCAAAGAGGATGAGACATTAAAACCCTTACACAATATTAAAACCTACACCTTCTATTAATATGGTTAGAACCAGAGTTCTGTTTCTTGTTTGGGTTGTTGGACTCTCTCCAAGCCCGACTCAAACCTGAACATGTTCAAACTATTGAAATAGTTTATTACTAATATGGTAAGAGTCAGAGGTCAATCGTTAGTTTGGGTTGTTGGACTCTCTCTAAGTCTGGCTAATTGGTTGAATGCGCTTTAACCATATTAAAACTATTTCACGATTGATAGGTTGGCATTAACTTGGAGCATTGGTTTGTTGGACTCTCTCTAAGGTCGATGTGAAGGGAGATGAAGTTGGGTGCTATGCATATGATGCATACTTGTTAATGTGTTAAAAACCCAATGTATGTGTGAACATTCAATTAGATGATAGCGCATTGTGATAGTTACATATACTTGATATGTAATTGGTATACTTGATACCTACCATCATAGCTAAGATTGGCTTCTTGGATTCTCTCTAAGGTTGTTCTTATCTATGTTGGATATCAACCCATTCAGAGATGGACCTATGATCTCCCGAATTGATTTTGAGGGTTTTGATTTTCGAATTCGAAAAATGAATGGGATTTTATAAGTGTATGTTGATGCATTTTAAATCATCTTTCTCATATATGCTCAATTTGTATATCTAGGTTAATCACTTGATCATGACATCTATAAACTTACGCTCTATTTTGGATTCAAATAAGTTGACTAGGCCGAACTTCTTGGACTGGCTTAGAAACTTGAGAATTGTTCTCAAGGTTGAAAAACTTGTGTATGTTCTCGAAGAGCCTCTTCCCGCCTATCCTAGTGATGACACAACTCCGAACCAATTGTTGGCCTATCAAAAACATGTGAGTGATTCTAAACTAGTGAGTTGCATCATGCTAGCCGCAATGGTACCCAAGTTGCAGAAGCAGCATGAGCATATGGATGCTCATACCGTAGTCTTTCATCTCTACGAGTTATTTGATGAGCAAGTGAGATCCGAAAGGTTCGAAGTCTCCAAGCTCCTCTTCACCTCTGAGATGCAAGAAGGTTCATCTGTGGTGCTCCTCAACATGCTGAAGACTGTGGAGCCTTCTGTGAAGCGTGAGAAGAAGATAGCACTGTTAGTTGATTCCTCTAAGAAAGGTTCTAAGAGGAAGTCAAATGAACAGCAGAAGGGGAAGAATAAAAAGGCTAAAAAGGCAGAATTAGCTCAAAAGGGCACTTGCCATCATTGTGGCAAGGAGGGCCATTAGTGAAGAAACTGCAAGATTTATCTTGAGTCCGTGAAGAAGAATAAGGCATCCGATGCCCCATCTTCTTCAGATATCTTCATTATTGATTGTCATTCAATTTCTTTAGACACTTGGGTATTAGATACCGGGTGTGGCTCAGATATATGTAATGACATACATGAGCTAAGGAATAGAAGAAGACTCATCAAGGGAGAGTCAAATTTACGTGTTGGGAATGGAGCAAAGGTTGCTACACTCACCATCGGAACGTATCTGTTGAAGCTCCCTACAAGACTTGTCTTAAAATTGGACAATTGCTATTTTGTTCCTTCTTTGATAAAGAACATCATTTCTATTTCTTGTTTAAATAGAAATGGATACCATTTGACTTTTAGTAACAATAGTTGTTACATAACTTTGAATGGAGTTCTTTATGGGATTGGATCTTTATGCAATGGTATTTATACGTTAGACATATCCAGTGACATTTTCAATATCGAAGCGAGTAACAAGCGTGCTCAAAAAGATAATTAATTAGCCTCCTACATGTGGCATTGTCGTCTTGGCCATGTAAGCAAGAAACGCATGTCCGAATTACACCGATGTGGTATTCTGGAATCATTTGAATTTGATTCATTTGATACATGCGAATCATGCTTAAAAGGCAAGATGACTAAGTTACCTTTTACTGGAAAGGGTGAATCAGTGGGAGAGTTGTTTTGTCTAATACGTACTGATGTATGCGGACCTATGTCAACTTATGCTATATGGGGCTATAGCTACTTCATTACCTTTATCGATGATCACTCATGATTTGGGTATGTGTTCTTGATGAAACACAAATCTGAAGCCTTTGAAAAGTTCAAAGAATTTAGAAATGAAGTAGAGAAACAACTTGGAAAAAGTATTAAAATACTTCGATCTGATTGAGGTGGTGAATACTTGAGTCAAGAGTTTTTGGTTTATCTAAGGGACAATGGTATATTGTCTCAATGGACTCCGCCGTATACACCACAATGTAATAGTGCATTTGAGAGGCGAAACCGAACCTTGTTGGACATGGTTAGGTCAATGATGAATCACGCGAATCTTTCCAAGTCCTTTTGGAGCTATGCACTTCAGACAGCTATTTACTTGCTAAACAAAGTCCCGACCAAGGTAGTCTCTACTACTCCATATGAGATATGGAATAGTAAGAAACCTCATTTATCTTACTTGAATATATGGGGTTGTCCTGCTTATGTGAAGCGGACTGTATTAGACAAAATGGATGCTAAGTCTGATAAATGTCTATTTATTGGATACCCTAAGGAAACAAGGGGTTACTTATTCTATCATCCTATGGAATAAAAGGTGTTTGTTTCAAGGCATATTGTGTTTCTAGAGAAAGAGTTTCTCTTGCAAGAAAATAGTGGGGGTGTCGTTGAACTTGAGGAGGTTCAAGAGACTCCAGTAGACATTGAGGAGATACTTGGTCAAGCACCTCAATCGATAACTCATAGTGATGAGACATGTTGGAGGATCGATGATCGGTTAGAGGGGGTGAATAACCCTCTTCATGTAGACGATGGAACTTGATCGCTTAATTGTCTACAATTAAAGTTAACGCAACAGAATAATAAAACTAAACAAGACAATTAAGACAATGCAAAGAAAACAAATGCTAACACAAGTGCGTAACGTGGTTCACGACCCTTGTCGCTAGTCCACGACCTGATTCGTTCCAAGGTGAATCACTCCTTAATCAATCCACTAATCTCTCCTTTGCACAAAGCTAGATGGAGGTAACCTTTCTTACACAAGAATCTCTCTCTTTACAATATGATTGAAATAAACTCAAGAAAGAGGAAAGAAAACATTTTGGCACTTGAGAGAATGTTTAGAGTTCAAGCATTAACCATCCCAAGTCACCCAAGTCCCCTTCATATAGGGAAGAGGTCATTCTTCCCATTAGGCACCGAGCAGTCGACTGATGTAGCCATCAGTCGACTGCTGCTATAGTCGTTGCCTCGCAACGGCTTCATCCACGTTGGATTCTAACCAACAGCTCCCACATCAGTCGACTGATCTTCGCATCAATCGACTGATGGAGCCAATAGTTGAGTGGTCAACGAGATCACTCAACTGCCAAACCTTCTGTGCATGAAACCCTCGCCATCAGTCGACTATTGGCGTGATCAGTGGACTGCCAACCCTTGACAATCGACTGTTCGGCCAGAAACCAGACTCAAACACTAGTCGAGTCTTTAGTCAACTTGGAGCAGTTGACTGCCATATCATGGCAGTCAACTGATGTCAGGAAAACCTTAAACCAACTTTGGTTTGAGCATCCAACACTTAGCCATTCGGCCAAGTTCACCTATGAGCTACCCCATCCCGAGTTACAATCGCTCACTCTCATCTTCCCTTGGAGTCCCTCGCCTTGAAGTTCTCTTCGTCCGGCCACATCCCTCGGATGCACCAAGCGTGCGGCTTCGCAATGTCATCCTTTGCATTTTGCCCTGAAGTCTACTTCATTTGGCTTCACTCCAATGCTCCTCGTTCGACAGTCCCTCAGATGCACCAAGCGCAAGGCTTCGCAATGTTGTCCTTCACCGACTCAAGGACTGAGTCATGAGATGGTGATCTTGCCAATGCTTTTGCCATGTGTGAATTACTAAGTCCTGCACGACTTCAACACACATATCATATTCACAAACAACCTAACTTAAACCTTTTCCACACACATCAAAAGACATCATCCATGGGTTGATTTCCCTAACAAGACATCGGCTGAACCTATTGTGACACCACATCTTCGTAGATCTGGTAGAACACACAACATTCCTGAGAGATATGGATTTCTCATAAGCGAATCGAACGACATGTTACTCATTGACGATGAGGAGCCTACTAGTTAAGAAGAAGTTCTAAAAAGTTCAGAAAGGGACAAATGGCTTGAAGCCATGATGTCGAAAATGGATTCTATGTATGAAAATCAAGTTTAGAACTTGGTGGACCCACCTGAAGGCATTAAGCCTATAAGATGCAAGTTGGTTTTCAAGAAGAAGACCGACATGGATGGTAATGTGATTACCTTTAAGGCTAGATTAGTGGTGAAAGGTTATCGTCAAAAGCAAGGTGTTGATAATGACGAGATCTATTCACCGGTAGCTATGCTTAAATCCATTCGGATGCTCCTGGCCATATCGGCTCATTATGACTATGAGATATGGCAAATGGATGTGAAAATGACTTTACTTAATGGAAACCTACTCGAGGATGTGTATATGATATAGCCCGAGGGTTTCACATCGGTTGATAAAACCAAGGTATGCAAGCTTCGACGGTCCATATATGGACTGAAGCAGGCATCCAGGAGATGGAATATCCGTTTGGATGAGACAATCAAAAGGTTTGATTTCTCATAAAATCCAGACGAATATTGTGTGTACAAGAAGGTTAGTGGGAGTGTAGTCATGTTCCTAGTATTGTATGTCGATGATATATTACTTATAGGAAACGATATATCTGTCTTACAGTCAGTCAAAATTTGGTTATCCAAAACATTCTCCATGAAAGACCTGGGAGAAGCGACCTACATCCTTGGGATTAAGATTATAGAGATAGATTGAAACAGTTGCTTGGTCTTTCGCAGTCTACATATATAGACCGAGTGCTAAAGAGGTTTAGTATTTCAGAATCCAAGAAAGGTTTCCTTCCCATCAGGCATGGGATACACCTTTTGAAGTCTATGTGTCTGCACATATAAGACGAGAGGATTTGCATGAGTAAGATCCCCTATGCATCTACAATAGGATCTATCATGTATACTATGTTATGTATGAGACCCGATCTATCATATACTCTGAGTGTCACGAGCAGATACCAGTCTGATCCAGGAATGGATCACTGGGCGGTTGTTAAGACAATCCTTAAGTACTTAGAAGAACTAAGGATGTCTTTCTAATATATGGAGAAGGTGATATGGTAATACGCAGGTATACGGATGTCAGCTTCTAATCAGAGAAGGATGATTCCAGGTCTCAGTCTGGGTACATATTCACCTTGAATGGAGGAGCAATAAGTTGGAAAGGTTTCAAGCAAGATACTATAGCGGATTCTACGACTAAGGTAGAATACATTGCAGCTTTGGAAGTAGCAAAGGAAGAGGTTTCGATCAAGAAGTTCATCTTTGAACTTGATGTGGTCTCATCAATGATCCAAAAATGCGCTTCACTGTTATCATTTGATCAGAGAGATCATAAGTAGGAAGGAAATATAAATCGAGAAGATTTCCACTGAAAGGAACTTAGCGGACCCTTTAACTAAGGCCTTACCTCAAAGTAAGTTTGAGAGTCATGTTTGAGCTTATGGTTTTGGATACCATGGTGATTGGCATTAGGCCAAGTGGGAGTTTGTTAGTTATATATGAGAGATGTCCCAAGGCAATCACCTTATGATTGTACCATTTATTTGATAAATAAAGATTCCCTATTTGAGTGTACATGCATTCATGTATTTGATTGAATCTAAAACTCATTTACTGAATGTCCGTGATACAATTCGTATCATGAGAGAATTTGTGATTGAATCACAACTAGTGAGTATCTCTACATGTGTAATTGTAATATATTCAAATTATCCCTAGGTGATGAATTGATGCATTCGGACACCATCAATTTTGTTGAGACTAGCACGAGTTATACTCTTTGGTTTATCCAAGCAGTTATTTCTCACTGGCTGGAGACATTGGGATGTCCAGAGTTAATCGTGGATGCTAGTTATGGTAACTAGTTCATTGGAGTGACTAACTGTAAGACTTCATATGGTTCTTTGCATATATGGATATGTCAATGAAGATCTTACTGCAGCTTAAGTGCGATGTTCCTTCGACTTGCAGTATTCGAGTCATCTTGGTCATGTAGACTTATGCTTTGACATCTTAAGCAAGCATCTCCGAGGAGATGTGGACCCAGGATGATTGGATATAAGTCAAAGTGATCGAAGGTGTTTGAATATCCTATAAAGGATTCACCGCTCCTGGCGAGGAGATGTATATCCTATGGCCTCTCATCGGATTATTACTAAAGTCTTTGGCCAAAGCATTACATGTTTAGAGTATGGTACTCTTGGATACATGTGCAGTAACTAGAATCCGGAGGACGAGGAAGTAATACTTGGGCTAGGTGTGATGTAGTAAGCCTAGTGGGGACTGACACAGACTATGTCCTGAAGCAAGTGGGTATAAGATGAGTGAAGGGAACGAAGCAAACTCACTGTAGCTGCTGAAA
Source organism: Wurfbainia villosa (assembly GCA_025175895.1). Lineage (NCBI taxonomy): Eukaryota > Viridiplantae > Streptophyta > Magnoliopsida > Zingiberales > Zingiberaceae > Wurfbainia > Wurfbainia villosa. The sequence goes on from CM045993.1 coordinate 61,875,196, forward strand.
GGTTTCATAAGTTTTCTAGGGTCAACTGTTGATTTTTTGATTAATTGGGGATCATGATGTACTACTAGGTGTCACTCATGATCATTCTATAATTAATGGTTAATTATAGAGGCCAACATAAATCAGGAACCTATTTGGTCACACGCCCTATGAGTGTTATCCGAAGCATTTAAAATGAGTTTGAGAATGGGATTCTTAGATCGAGAGAGACTTAGTTTGGTTGGACTAAACATGGAGTGAGTATGAAATTATTTCAGTCGCATCGAAAGCATGGATGGTCTGAGTCTTATGAAGACACGATGGATGAACCAAATCAGTTTGGTTCTAATCCAATGGTGGAAAATAAACTAAAGGGGTTTGGTTTTTTTTAAACGAATGAACCAAAGTTTGTTCGGTTTGTTTTAACTTAAAATAGATCAATGCAATTTGGTTTATTTTAACTTAAGTTAATGGAGTGGGTTAACGGGTTTTGATTGTGAACCAATAACCCCTTGAGAAAAGGTTTTAGAGAAAAGGTCTTAAGAAAAGGTCTTGAGGAAAGGTCTCTTATTGGATAAAAGATACGTTCTCTATAAATAACGGGGTTAAGAGATAACCCAAGATTGAACGACTTATGTAAAACCCTAGTTTCTCTTCTCCTCTTCTCCCTTGTTCGCTGCCCAAGCCCTTGGTGCCATCCAAAACCATTTTGCCGCCACCTCCTCTAGTCATCGGCCAACCACCACCACCGGCCGACCCTGGCCGGCCCTCACTCCACCACGGTTGCCACCACCGTCGGTCCCCTTGGTAGCATCGTTGACCATCCTAAGCTTGGCGGACCTTCCTCTGACCAACTTTGGAACTCCGACAGCGACCTCCTTGCTGAGAATTGGATCTCCAGCAATCCTCTTTGGTGAAGGATCGAAGTTTCATCAATCGGTTGACGAAAACCTCTTTTGAGAAGCGAGTTTACGAAACTCATTTTGGATTCGAATTGTGATCGTCTCTCAAATCACAACGTTTTCGACGCGAGGCTAGTAACTCTCGCAAAGACAGGGCTCGTACCTTGGTGAAGCTATCCCGACGATACTCGACATGGATATGGATAAAGGCGAAACTTACGAGGGACGCTAAGGTTGATGTTATTTCCTCTTCACATAATTCACCAGGTATACCTAGTATAAGTTTTCTTTTATTGTAAAATTTGAAATGGTGATTATGTCTACACTTGTTGTATCCTGCATGTGTGTAGTGTGTGTATTGTAATAAATTAGTTTATTACTATTTTTTGCTTCCGTTATGTATATGTTTATGAAACGTGTTCGAACACACACCCAGGTCGGTACCGGGGAAACCCAACAAAGATGATTTAGGTGAGGATGATGCCAAACCATCATATTGAAGTGCAATAGTTTGGATAACTTAAGATAGATTACTTTTGATATTTTTTTTATAGAGAAAACTTGTTATTAAAGGTTGTATGTGTTTTGGGAATTGAAGAAGGAATTGTGTTGATGGTGTATTGTGGAGTAAATGTAAATATTTTGGAATGAAATATTTACAGTAGCTAGGTGAATCGTTGTCTTTTCTCTCTCGATCTTGGATGAGATCCATCTTCATCCGCGTTCTCCTTTGCTCTTAGCTCAGATTCTTGTAGTGATTGGCAGCAACGATTGGGAGTGGATCGGTAGGAGTTGGTTCTGGTGTACATATTTGGATTCGGAGTGTTTACATTGCAATTTTCACTAGAAGTCGGTTGTTGTCATGTCATGAGGTAGGTTCCTTTGGTTATGCCTCCTTAATTGTGTGATTGTTGAGCTTGGGTTGTCTCTAATCACAATGGCAATTGAACGCCCCTATTCGCAGTGGGTATCGTCGATCTTCTTCCTTTATTAGCATGGATCGATTCTGCTAGTGACCGGGTTATTGTGGGGTGAGTTTCCTTCATCCTTTTTACTTGTTGGATAATTGATTCTAGGAATAAGGTGTTGTATGGTGGATTTGGGATATGCTCTGTTATGGACTCTGTTTTGGAAGAGTTGTGAGCTCAAGTGCTCAGATTTGTTGTTTTGGCAATTGTTCTGGATTGAGCTAGGGGAAGCTGGATCTGAAATAATAGTGCAAGTTTAGCTCTGATGGATATTTGTAGATCTGGAATGTGAATTGGTGTAGAGATTCTAATGGGTTTTAGCATGTTATACTCACGGAGATATAGCTAGGGTTATGAAGGGTATGTGATCGAGATTTTAATTCATATTCAATCAATCGATTTGAATACGAGAGCAATATAGGAGTTGATTTGAATATTTGTCGTATTTTAGAACTTAATCATAGTCTATGATGTGTGCAGGTTTGGGATGCGAGGCAGGTTCACGACATGAGGATTATTGTCACAAGCTACATATCAGGTGGGTAATTTCTACCTTTGGTCTGGTAGATCGATGATCTTAGTGCATGAACTTTATTTTGATGATAGTATCATTACCTTGACTCCACTCTTATTATTCCTGTGCTTGATACTTAGTCATTTAACTTTGAGATACTCCATTTGATATCTATACAGTCTCGTTTCATCACTATTGTTGACTACAAATTCTATATATGTTTGATTATTAGATATTATATAAGTGCATGTAGTTGAGCACAGTTGTAGTCTTAGATTGGGTCATCATGTCATACCTCTAGTGTGAGTGATGCATATAATTGTAGGCTTGATTGTTTTACTGCTGATGTATAGCCATGTGCGGTGGCGTAGCCATGTGTGGTGGCGTATATGTATATGATACAAATTACTGATGTATTTCCATGTGTGGTGGCTTAGCCATGTGTGGTGGCGAATATGTATAGAACACATATTGCATCAGTATAGCCATGTGTGGTGGCGTAGCTATGTGTGACGACGTATAATTATATGATACTAATTATATCTGCATTGTCATAGGCAATGGTGTACCTATGTGTGGTGTTGTATATGCATATGATACATATTGCATCTACTTCGCCATGTGCGGTGGCCTAGCCATGTGTGATGGTGAATATGCATATGATACAAATTGTATCTATATTGTCATGTGCAGTGGTGTACCTATGTGCGGTGGTGTATATGTATATGATACATATTGCATCTGCATTGCCATGTGCGGTAGCATAGCCATGTGTGGTGGCATTCATATATGCATGCGATACATATTGCATATGTCATGAGATGTTGCATGTGGATGAGCTATGATTGTTGCATATTATTGTACATTGTCATACATGCCATTTGGATATTATACATTTGGTTATATGGTGCTCAGGTGATTGTGAGTTGTATATGTGTGTGATACTATTTTGGATGGATCAGGTTGGTATTTGGTATTTGATTATTATTGTGTTACTATAGTGGATAGATCAGGTTAGTATATAGTAGTTGATTAACCTTGTGATACCCTGTAGGATGGACCATGTTTGTTACTGTATTTGATCATACGTTGTTCATATGATTATGAGTTGATCATAGGTGTGATGTTGATCATGCATGTTATTGTTAGTGAAATCCCTAGATCCGATCATGTGATGATTGTTGTATGGACTTGTTGTATCATATTCCTATATATATTTATAAAGGCATTTCTTTATGGTTATTATACTTGTATTGGTGTCAAATAACTAAGTATAACAGCATCCTTGAGTAGAAGGTTCTTATCTATATCAATCGATTGGTTAAATCGATAATGAGATGATATAGAGAATACTACTGTTAATCATTCCTAGTCAAGTATTAATATTCAGGGACAATATTAATGCGAAGAGACTAGCATGTAGGTCAACTCGATGACTTGACCTCACAAGTCATGGATATGAGATATTAAGTTGACACACGGGGATGCATTGGAGAATGTATACTGAATGACCCGCCATGAGAAAGTATCATGGATCGTTATATGAGTGTCATATACTTTCTCATGTGACTATTAGTTCTTGGACCTGAAGTCACCATGGTTCCCTACATAAGAAGTTGCATACTTTGGCTTCGTCAAACGTCACCCGTAAATGGGTGGACTATAATGGCGATTACTGGGTATGTAACAAATTATACGGAGGGATGTGAGTGATGTAGATGGGATCTATCCCTCCTATATGATGGGAGTGATATCATGATTCTTGATAGAGTGAGATCACTAAGTGCATGGTCATGTCGAAATTAGTCAATATGAGATATTGAGCTCATTTAATTAGAGTGAATCTACTTGGAGTTCAAGATATAGATTGTACAGAGGATGACATGGTCTATGCCTCAATTGTTCAATCTAGATGTCAAGGATAGAGGGACATTGTCACATATTGTGAGAGTCACAATTAGTAGTCACAATGGTGATGTTGGATCTCAACATTCTTGTAACTTGGGTAGCAATGATGTATTGCTAGATACCGCTCATTTCTTATGTTTCTAAATCAGTTTAGGAGTATTGCCAACGTTAAACCAATAGGGTCACACACGAAAGGCAATTAGATGGAGATTAGGTTCATATGATGGACCAAGAAGATTAGGTTCATGTGATGAACTAAATTGGATTAAGAGTAATCCAAATTAGACTAATTGAGTTGGACTCAATTTGATTCAAGTGTTGAATAAGTCTAATTTAGATTTGATTCATTGAGTCAATTTAAACTAATGAAAAGAGATTCATTAAATTAAATTGACTTGAATCAAAGGTTGGATTTGATCAACCATGGGAGATAAGATGTCATGTTTGACTTAACTTGAGAGGGAAGATGAAGGTTTAAGTTTGACTTGACCAAATGTCACTTCATGGTGACTTGGCAAAGTGGCCGGCCAATGATAATGTTCCACATCATCATGGACACATCATGGTGTGCCACCTCATGGACACATCATGGTGTGCCACATCATGGTGGACACATCATCATGGACACATCATGGTGTGCCATGTCTCTTGGTATTACATGGATGTTTATAACCCCATCCTTAATGAGATCGTGTTGGGATGTATACTGAAAAGTCTATCTTTTGGATGAACATCTTTATTTTGAAATAAGAATCACATGATCATTGTTTGTATATTTATGGTTATGCATATTATCTAATACATTACATTATAGATAACATGGTGTGTAGTGTCACACGGGAGATTATGTTATCAGTTCCTTGTAAAGTATAAGTAAAGGCTCACAACCGAAATGGTTTTGGACAAACCATTGGCATGGTTGTAGTGTGATTTGGTATTGGTTTGTCATGACCATAGAATCACACTAGTACACTTTGTGTGTATTGAGGAGGACCGACTTAGAGGTGATTCGATTTATTGCTGACTACATAATCGAATCGGACCTAAGATATTATGTTGAACATACTCTTAATCTCGATATAATAACGAGCACATGTACTTAGTATTCATTTCTTTGATTTACCAATGGGTGAGATTTATATAGTAAATCGATAGGCTCGGTAAGTTGGGAAATGGTATTATTTAAATGGTGTGTCGTTTATTATAGGAGGAAACCGTGTCCTATATATTAGGATGATGATGTCCTCTTGAAGAGCTCATAAGGTTCATCATGTAAACACTGCAGGTGGACTTGGTCCGGAATAATGATAAGGTTGAGTGGTACTACTCTTGGAGTTAGATGTTGATTAATTAATTGTCAGTAAATTAATTAATCGAAGGACATTCGAGATCTTAAACATAGGAAAATAAATGTACAAATAATATATGGAGCCCATATTAACTTATGGGGGTTGGTGAGGTAGATCAATGATAATCCTCTAGTGGAATGGATTATCATTAATGGATCAGACTTTATGTGGGCTTGATCCATTGGGTGGCCAAGATCCAACTCCACCTCATGGTCCCTACTGTAGCCTATTAAAACCTCATGGAGCCTAGATCCGATGATTGAAAATGAAACTCTAGATCCGACGGTGGAGATAAAATCTCTAGATCCAAATGTGGAGATTAAATCTTTAGATCCGACGGTGGAGATTAAATCCCTAGATTCGAGGGTGGAGATTAAAAGGAGGCTTAAGACTAACTCTATATATAAGGGTTTAGGCTTGGGTGGCAAGATAAGAAAAGGGAGATTAGGGTTTTGGCTTGGGCGGCTAGGGTTTAGGAAAGGGAGTTGGGCGGCAACAATTGGAGGTTTTTAGGGTTTGTTTCCTTCTCCTCCAAAGGTAGCCGACGCCCATCTTCTTCCTCCTTTCTTTGGCCAGCGCCCAACCACTTCCTATTCTTCTCCTTGGCCGGTGACAACAAGGGTGAAGGTTCTTCCTTTAGATCTCTTGGCTGACACCCATCTCCTTCATCCACTCCTTTGGCCGGCAGACACCAAGTTGGTGCTTGGTGGTTGGCGCAAGTAAGGAGAAGAAGAGTTTTTTTTTAATGATATTCCTTTCTTCAGAGTGAACAAGGAAAGGAAGATTGGTGATCTTGGAGGCTTCGACTTTTAGAAGATCGTCGCCCACACGACATCCAAAAGGAGAAAGGACATACAATAGAAGATCGAGAGGTATAAATCTTGTTTTGTTTTCCTTGTTTGTCTCTTTGTATATTGTATATATGGATTGTTGCTTAATTTACTTGGACCGGCGATCCGTACATCGTCTATTCCGTGGCTATTCGAAGAATAGAGGTAGGTTGCTTTAACAACAAGTTTGTTCAAGTGACCACTCTAATCGAATAGCACGATGATGAAATGGTAGCTTGGGTAATTCATCTTTGTCAAGGATAAATTTTTTTTATCCGGGGACATAGAAGGGATCGCCATGAACAAGCAACCGAGATGAAGTGGGAAGCGAAGTTTCCCCTACCTTCAAGTGGTATCAGAGCCACGATTTTCGATTTTGTGTGTTTAGGATTCGGTTACTTTTATGCACTTTTTCAAATATTATATGTGTCGGATAATAGTAGGATGTGCGTAGGTTAACTTTTTGGTTGTAGGCATAGGATCCAACTATTATGGTCATATGTGTGTATGTGATTGTATATGTGTAATTGTATATTATTTGAATCCTCGGGGTTGACAAAGCTAGTATTTAATTTTGTATTTAAATATGATATTGTTTAGTCACTCTTTTTATTTTAGTTTACTTTTGATCTAGATTTCATGTACACTCCTTCGTGGAGTATAGGATCGATGGATGTAAATTAAAATAGTTTTTTTTCTCGGCTTGGATCTCCGGATGGCTTATACATGGCGTAGGGAGGAGCGGACGAGATGGCGATACGACGGGAGGCATATTGGAGACAAAAGTCATAATAGTTGGAAAATATTTTTTTCATATTTATTACTTATTGTTTGATATGCATGTCGTAGGCTAGAAAATTCCTCAATTTTAAATTACTAAGTGGGAGAGGGATATTTTTATAAATTCCCACGGCCTCCATTACGATTTGACATGTGATGCAAACAAACTTGCGCGTCGGCTCTGAGTGCCTTCCTCCCCATCGGATGAGTTTGTTTGCAGACCACAGGGTCGAATATGGTTATAGGAAATTATTAAGGAGTGTGTGTAGTTCCCCATCGAAAGGCACATAACCCGAGATAATTCCCTTGGTACCGAGTAATGGTGAACACTTAGATGAAGATAGGAGTATCATCCCCATCGGAGTCACTGCTTTTATTTGTAGGGCTGAAGAGGAACCGACTATTAATTTTATTTGTCAAAAAGTTAGGTTGACAAGATACTAAAATTAATGGGTAAAACCTCCTCTTACAAATGTAGAATTTGTATACGTCCACACGATCGTGGAATACAATATTCTCGGTGTTTTGAGGTGTTGGTTGATTTTAAAATTTTATTGTTTGAGGAATCAATAAATTTTTGAAATCTAAAGTTTTGATCTATGTGATTCTTAGGTTTTTCAAAAATGACTTTCAACCCACTTGTTGTGATGCTAAAGGAAAATAAACTTACTGTACCAAATTATATTGATTGGAATCTAGATATTGTCTTAACTGCTGAGGAGTACAAGTTTGTACTCTTCAAAGAGTTTCCTCCTAAGTCAGAAAATGAGCTGGAAGTCCTTGGAGCTGAGATCGATGGGAAAACCCAGGTCGATATCATTCTCCAGTGTCTACCTAGGAGTTTTGAGCAGTTTCGCCTGAATTACAACATGAATAGGAGGTTGTATTCGTTGGCGGAGCTTCTAACAGAACTCCAGGCGGGAGAAGGGCTTGCTCAGGCTCAGGCTATGGTTGCTGAGAAGGTTTCTACTTCTAAGCTGAAAGGCAAGAAGAAGAAGAAACAAGGTGGAGCAAAGGTGGTGGGAGGATCTCAGGGATGAGTGAAGAAGCCGAAAGGCAAGTGCTTCACTTGCAAGCAGATTGGACATTGGAAGAAGGATTGTCCCAACCAGAATCAGAACAAAGGTATATCCTTTGGTCTAGTCGTTGAAACATGTTTAGCGGTGTTATCTATCGACACCTGGTGTGTAGATACAGGAGCCACTGATCATGTCTGCAATACTTTACAGGGGTTCCAGAAAACTAGACGACTGGCTGAGGGGGAGATTACCGTATACTTGGGCGATGCCACGAAGGTGGCGGCTATTGCAGTGGGAGATATCTATGTCTTTTGAGAGGAATAAAGTTTTGGTTCTTAAAAAATTGCCTTTATGTACCTTTATTTAGAAAGAATTTGATTTCGGTTTCTAAATTGTTTATGGATGGATATTCTATTTCTTTTAATGACAGAGTTGTTATAAAAAGGAATAGGGAGATTATTTGTTCTGGTGCATTGATAGGAAATTTGTATACACTCGAACCAAAATCTCCCACGATGCAAATAGAAGTAAATAACTCATCTTCTAATTCCAATAAGAGAAAAGAACCTTCGAAGATGAACCAAACATATCTTTGGCATCTAAGGCTAGGTTATATTAACCTAAGCAGAATTCAAAGGTTGATAGCTGATGGACCTCTGGGTTCATTAGTGGTGGATGATTTCCCAACCTATGAATCTTGCTTGGAAGGTAAAATGTCCAAGAGGCCTTTTAAGGCCAAGGGGGATAGAGTCAAAGATGTGTTGAAATTAGTTCATTCTAATTTGTGCGGTCCTATGTCTATCCAAGCTAGAGGTGGCTTTGAATATTTTGTCTCTTTTATAGACGATTATTCAAGGTATGGATACATTTACTTGATGCACCGCAAGTCTGAATGCTTTGACAAGTTCAAAGAATTCAAGGATGATGTGGAGAAATGTCAAGGTAAAAGTATCAAAACACTACGATCTGATCGTGGTGGTGAGTATGTTGGCATTGCTCGGAGGCTCATTGGCTCCCATGTCCCCGGATTAAAAATTTCACTAATGAAAACTAATTCGGATGGGATGAGTTTCCTAAGCTCAACCAATTAGTCGTCGTGCTAACGACTTGAGCGATCGCTTGAACAAACTAGTTGTTCAAGCAACCAAACTCTTCTAGTCGATTAGCCGCAGAAGAGACGACGGACGGATCGCCGGTTTTTGTGTTTATCTTCGGGGTCCATGATTATACAAATACATATGGATGTAGACATGTATAATCAACACATACAAATATATTAATAAGAACATGCAAAGATCAATAATAAAACTTGTAAAACTTTTATACCTCTCGATCTTCTATCGTATGTCCTAACCTCCTTGTAGACTTCGTGTGGGCGAAGATCCTCCACAAGTTGAAGCTTCCTAGATCTTCTTCAATCAAAAGAAAGAAGACCTCTCCTTCCCTTCTTGCTTGAGCCAACCACCAAGCCACAAAGGCTTGATGCCGCCGGCCCCAAGAATAGAGAGAACAAGATGGCCAACCAAGGAACCGAACAAGGGAACAATCCCTAGCTCCTTTGTGCCGCTGGCCAAGAGGAAAAGAAGAGGAGAAGAGGAATAGGTTGATCGCCGACCAAGGTAGAGGGAAAAAGATAGGTGCCGACAACCCCAAGGAAGAAGAAGAGAACCTCTCCTATGGTTGCCGCCCACTCCACCTTCCAAACCCTAGCTGCCCAACCAAACCCTAACCTCCTTAGGGTTTCTTGCTGCCCAAGCCAATGAAAGGCAAAACCCTAATCTCCAAAAACCTCCAACCTTCAACAACCTTCTTGCCGCCCACCTTAAGCCCCTTTTTATAGAGTTAGGCTTAAGCCTTGTTTTAATCTTCACCGTTGGTTCTAGGGATTTAATCTCAACCGTCAGATCTAGAGATTTAATCTCAACCGTCGGATCTAGAGATTTAATCTCCACCGTCGGTTCTAAGGATTTAATCTCAATCATCGGATCCAGAGATTTAATTTCAACCGTCGGATCTAGAGATTTAATCTCCACCGTCGGTTCTAGGGACTTAATCTCAACCGTCGGATCTAGAGATTTAATCTCAACCGTCAGATCTAGAGATTTAATCTCCACCATCGGATCTAGAGTTTTGTTTTCCATCATTGGATCTAGGCTTCATGAGGTTTTATTAGGCTACGATAGGGACTATGAAGAGGAGTTGGATCTTGGCCACCCGATGGATCGGAACCACACAAACTTGATCCATCAATGATGTTCCATTCCACTAGAGGATCATTATTGAATTAGTTCACCAACCCCCATAAATTAATATGGGCTCCATACATTATTTGTACATCCATCTCTTCGTGTTTAAGATATCGAATGTCCATCAATTAATTGATTTACTGACCATCAATCAATTAACATCTAACTCCTCGAGTAGTACCACTCAACCTTATCATCATGTTGACTAAGTTAACCTACAGGGTTTACATGATGAACCTTATGAGCTCCTCATGGGGACATCATCAACCTAATATATAGGACACGGTTTCCTCCTATAATCAATGGCACACCATGTAAATAATATCATTTCCCAACTTACCGGGCATATTGATTTAATCCATATAAATCTCACCCTTTGGTAAATCAAAGAAACAAATACTAAGTACATGTGTCCGTTATTATATCGGGATTAAGAGCATGTATAAAATAATATCCGAGGTCCGATTCAATTATGTAGTCAGCAATAAATTGAATCACCTCTATGTCGGTCCTGCTCAATACACCTAAGTGTACTAGTGTAACTCTATGTTCAAGATAAAACAATACCAAGCTACACTACAACCATGCCAATGGTTTGTCCAAAACCATCTTGGTTGTGAGCCTCTACTTATATTCTACAAGGGACTGATAACATGATCTTTTGTGCCACACCAAGCACCATGTTATCTACAATGTAAAGTATTAGACAATATGCACACATATAATAAATATAAAGTGCAAACAATGATCATGTGATTCTTATTTCAAAATAAAAATGTTCATACAAAAAAGCTAGGCTTTCAGTATACATTCCAACAATCTCCCACTTATACTAAAAGACTATGCTTTCATCATATTGCCATACATCTGATTCCCATGTCCTCCACATGCCTATCAAACACTTTCGCTGGAAGGGCCTTAGTGAATGGATTCGCCAGGTTATCCTCTGATGCAATCTTGGCGACAGCTACTTCTCCTCGCTTTACAATCTCTCGTATCAGGTGGTACTTGCGCTCTATGTGTTTACTCTCCTTATGGGCTCGTGGTTCCTTCGAGTTTGCAACTGCACCACTGTTATCACAATAAATTGTGATAGTTCTAGGAAAACAGGAATCACATCCAAGTCCATCAAGAAGTTCCTGAGCCATACAGCTTCCTTGGCTGCCTCAGAGGCTGCCACATACTCAGCTTCCATGGTAGAGTCCGTCACGCATTTCTACTTGACACTCCTCCATACTATGGTTCCACCTCCAAAAGTAAACACAAACCCCGAGGTAGACTTACTGTTGTCCCTATCTGATTGGAAATCAGAATCCGTGTAACCTACAGGGACTAATTGATCTGCCCGGTAAACCAGCATATAATCCCTAGTCCTTCTCAGGTACTTAAATATATGCTTTACCGCAGTCCAATGTCCCTGTCCAGGATTACTCTGATATCTGCTAACCATGCCCACAGCAAAGCAGATATCTGGTCTCGTACATAGCATAGCATAGATGAGGCTTCCTACTGCCGAAGCATAAGGAACCGCCTTCATCTCCTCTATCTCCTTTGATGTTTTGGGACACATCTCTTTAGATAAAGGTACTCCATGCCTAAAAGGTAGAAAATCTTTCTTGGAGTTCTGCATGCTAAAACGATCAAGGATAGTGTCAATGTATGAAGCTTGAGATAAGCACAACATCCTTTTCTTGCGATCCCTTATTACCTTGATCCCAAGGATGTGTCCCACTTCTCCCAAGTCCTTCATATCAAACTGTTTGGACAACCATACCCTTACGTCTGATAACACTCTGATATTGTTGCCAACTAACAAAATGTCATCTACGTATAGTACAAGAAATACCACTACGTTCCCATCACATCTCTTGTATACACAAGGCTCATCCGGACTTTGAATAAATCCATATGATTGGATTACCTCATCAAAGCGGATATTCCATGATCTAGAAGCTTGCTTCAATCCATAAATGGACCGATTAAGCTTGCACACAAGATGCTCTTTGCCCTTTGCAATGAATCCCTCTGGTTGCTTCATATAGATGTTTTCCTCAAGACTTCCGTTAAGGAAAGCTGTCTTGACATCCATCTGCCAAATCTCATAATCCTCATGAGCAGCAATAGATAAGAGAATCCGAATATACTTAAGCATAGCTACCGGTGAAAAGGTCTCCTCATAATCGATACCCTCTTTCTGAGTATACCCTTTCGCAACAAGCCTAGCTTTGAAGGTCTCAACCTTCCCGTCTACTCCTCTCTTTCTCTTGTAGATCCACTTGCATCCAATGGCTTTCACACCATCGGGTGGTTCTACTAGCTCCCAGACATGATTAGAATCCATAGATTCTATCTCTGAAATCATCGCTCTTTGCCAAGATACCGCATCTCTATCTTGGAGTGCCTCGTCATATGTCCAGGGATCAGGTTCTTGTTTACCAGGGACTAAGTCTGAAGACTCTCCCAAGAACATGAATCTCGCAAGTTGTCTAACAACCCTCCCACTACGACGAGGTGCCTCCTGTGTATGCTCTGTGACACGCGGTGCAGTGACTTGTGGTATTTCCTCTTGTACCGGTGGTACTGAAGTTGGGACTTCCCCTGTCAACTCCTCAAGAACAATCCTACTCGTGGGCTTGTGGTTCATCACATAGTCCTCCTCTAGAAATCTGTCATTCGTACTCACAATCACCTTCTGATCTCTAGGACTATAAAACAAACCACCCTTAGTTCCCTTAGGGTAGCCAACAAACAAGCGTATATACATGTGAGATTCTAACTTACCCGTCTCCCTTGGCACATGTCTTTGGACTACTAAATCGAATATGTCTTAGACTAGGCTTTCGATCCACAGTCTGTGGGAGTAAGTCGGACTTAGATGGAACCAAGTTCAGAATGTGTGTTGCCGTTTCCAGAGCAAACCCCCAGATCAAATTAGGTAACTCAGAATAACTCATCATCGATCTGACCATCTCCATAAGAGTCCTATTCCTTCGCTCTGCCACACCATTCTGCTGGGGTGTGCCAGGTGTGGACAATTGGGATTGAATCCCAGCCTCTGATAAGTAACTCCTAAACTCTCCCAAGAGGTACTCGCCACCACGATCAGATCGTAGTGTCTTGATACTTTTACTTTGACGATTCTCCACATCAGCCTTGAATTCTTTGAACCTGTCAAAGCATTCAGACTTGCGGCGCATCAAGTAAATGTATCCATACCTTGAATAATCGTCTATAAAAGAGAAAAAGTATTCAAAGCCACCTTTAGCCTGGATAGACATAGGACCACACAAATCAGAATGAACCAATTCCAATACATCTTTGGCTCTATACCCCTTAGCCTTAAAAGGCCTCTTGGTCATCTTACCTTCCAAGTAAGACTCGCAGGTTGGGAGATCTTCCACCACTAATGAACGCAAGGGTCCATCAGCTATCAACCTTTGAATTCTACTCAGGTTAATATGACCAAGTCTTAGGTGCCAAAGATATGTCTGGTTCATTTTCGAAGGTTCTTTTCTCTTATTAGACTTAGAAGATGAGTTATTCACTTCTATATGCATCGTGGGAGTTTTCGGTTCAAGAGTGTACAAATTGCCAACCAATGTACCAGAACAGATAATCTCCCTATTCCTTTTTATAATAACTTTTTCATTAAAAGAAACAGAATATCTATCCAGAAACAATTTAGAAACTGAAATTAGATTCTTTCTAAAAGTAGGTACATAAAGACAATTTCTCAAAACCAAACATTTATTCCTATCAAAAGATAAATAAACGTCTCCCACTGCAATAGCCGCCACCTTTGAAGCATTGCCCATGAAGACGGTAATCTCTCCCTCAGCTAGTCGTCGGGTTTCCTGGAACCCCTGCAAAGTATTGCAGACATGATCAGTGGCTCCTGTATCTACACACCAGGTACTGGTAGATAACACCGCTAAACATGTTTCAACAACTAAACAAGAAGATATACCTTTGTTCTTTCAGTGAGGACAGTCCGCCTTCCAATGTCCAGTCTGCTTGCAAGTGAAGCACTTGCCTTTCGGCTTCTTCACTCCTGCCTGAGGTCCTACTTCCACTTTCTTTGCTCCACCTTGCTTCTTCTTCTTCTTCCCTTTCGGTTTAGAAGAAGAAACCTTCTGAGCAACCATGGCTTGAGCGCTTTGTGAAAAGCCCTTCTACGCTTTGGAGTTACATCGGAAGCTCAACGAATACAACCTCTTGTTCATGTTGTAGTTGAGGCGGCTGCTCAAAACTCCTAGCAGGCGGAGAATGATATCGACCTGGGTTTCCCCATCGATCTCAGCTCCGAGGACTTCCATCTCATTCAGATGAGCCATCATCTTAAGAACATGGTCCCTGACGGGTGTTCCCTCGATCATGGTGGTCGTCATCAAGTTCCTCATAGCCTCCTGTCTGGCCGCCCTACTCTGATGTCCGAAAAGTTCCTTGAGATTGAACATCATGTCATAAGTCGTGGCCATGGCCTGATGCTGATGTTGCAGCACATTTGACATAGATGCCAAAATGTAACACCGCGCCATCTCATCTGCCTTGATCCATTTCTTATAACTTTCTTTCTCCTTTTCATCAGAGTCATCGGTGGGCTTAGGAGGACAGACCTCGAAGAGTACAAATTTGTACTCCTCTGCAGTTAAGACAATATCCAAATTTCTTTTCCAATCAATATAATTTGTTCCAGTAAGTTTAGTTTCTTTCAATATCATAGCAAGTGGGTTGAAAGCCATTTGAAAAAACCTAAGAATTACAATGATCAAAATATTAGATTTCAAATATCATTGATTCCTCAAATAATAAAATTTCGAAATCAACCAACACCTCAAAACACCGAGAATATCACATGTCATGATAGTGTGGACGTATACGAATTCTACATTTGTAAGAGGAGGTTTAACCCTTTAATTTTATTATCTTGTCAACCTTACTTTTTGACAAATAAAATTAATAGTTGGTTCCTCTTTGGCCCTACAAATAAAAGCAGTGACTCCGATGGGGAGGATACTTTTTATTTGCATCTAAGTGTGCACCATTACATGATACTAAGGGAATTATCTCGAATTATGTGCCTTATCGATGGGAAAGTACACACGCTCCTAAATAATTTCCTATAACCATTATTTGACCTAGTGATCCGCAAACAAACTCATCCGATGGGGAGGAAGGCACTCAGAGCCGACGCACAAGTTTGTTGCATCATACGTCAAATTGTAATGGAGGCCGCGGGAATTAATTAAAATGTCCCTCTCCCACTTAGTAAATTGACAGTGAGGAATTTTCAAGCTCACACAACATGCATATAAAACAAATCAGCAATAAATATGGAAAAAATCAGAATTTTCCCAACTATTATGGCATTGTTCTTTAATATACGTCCCGTCGTGTCGCCACCTTGTCCGCTCCACCTTTTCCTGTGCGCAAGTCACCAAAGAGATCTGAGCCAAGATAAACTATTTTAATTTACATCCATCGATCCTATACTCTACGAAGGAGTGTACAAATAATCTAGATCGAAAGTAAACTAAAATGAGTGGCTAAACAATGCCATATTTAATTACAAAAATTAAATACTAATTTAGCCTCGTCAACCCCGAGGATTCAAATAATATACAATCACACACACATGCAATCACATACACACATGTATAGCCATAATAGTTGGAACTTATGCCTGCAACAAAAAAGTTATCCTACGCACATCCTACTATCATCCGGCATACACAATATATGATAAGTGCGTGAAAGTAACCGAATCCAAAACACACAAAACCGGAAACCGTGGCTCTGATACCAGTTTGTTGGCATTGCTCGGAGGCTCATTGGCTCCCATGTCCCCGGATTAAAATTTTCACTAATGAAAACTAATCCGGATGGGATGAGTTTCCTAAGCTCAACCAATTCATCGTCGTGCAAACGACTTAAGCGATCGCTTGAACAAACTAGTTGTTCAAGCAACCAAACTCTTCTAGTCAGTTAGCCGCGGAAGAGACGACGGACGGATCGCCGGTTTTTGTGTTTATCTTCGGGGTCGATGATTATACAAATACATATGGATGTAGACATGTATAATCAACACATACAAATATATTAATAAGAACATGCAAATATCAATAATAAAACTTGTAAAACTTTTATACCTCTCGATCTTCTATCGTATGTCCTAACCTCCTTATAGACTTCGTGTGGACGAAGATCCTCCACAAGTTGAAGCTTCCAAGATCTTCTTCAATCAAAAGAAAGAAGAACTCTCCTTCCCTTCTTGCTTGAGCCAACCACCAAGCCACAAAGGCTTGATGCCGCCGGCCCCAAGAATAGAGAGAACAAGATGGCCAACCAAGGAACCAAACAAGGGAACAATCCCTAGCTCCTTTGTGCCGCCGGCCAAGAGGAAAAGAAGAGGAGAAGAGGAATAGGTTGATCGCCGACCAAGGTAGAGGGAAAAAGATAGGTGCCGGCAACCCAAAGGAAGAAGAAGAGAACCTCTCCTATGGTTGCCGCCCACTCCACCTTCCAAACCCTAGCCGCCCAACCAAACCCTAACCTCCTTAGGGTTTCTTGCCGCCCAAGCCAATGAAAGGCAAAACCCTAATCTCCAAAAACCTCCAACCTTCAACAACCTTCTTGCCGCCCACCTTAAGCCCCTTTTTATAGAGTTAGGCTTAAGCCTTGTTTTAATCTCCACCGTGTTGGGGTTGATCCGTGAGGGGAAACTTCGCTTCCCCTTCACCTCGGTTGCTTGACCATGGTGATCCCTTTGATGTCCCCGGATTAAAAATTTAATCTTAGACAAAAGGGATTCCCAAAGCAACCAAGTCATCGTCGTGCTATTCATTTAGAGAGGTCACTTGAACAAACTAGTTGTTCAAGCGACCATCCTCTATCCTACGAGTAGCCGCGGAATAGACGATGTCCGGATCGCCGGTTTTTGTGTTTGTACTCGGGATCCAAGTATTATTTAGCCTATTTACAGAAATATAACATGCTTATATTTTGAAAAACAAACACAAGCAATGAATAAAAGAGATAGAAGAATAGTTATACCTCTTGGTCTTCTAATGTATGACCCTCCTCCTTTTGGACGTCGTGTGGGCGACGATCCACCAAAAGTCGAAGCTCCTAGATCGCAAAACTTCCTTCCTTGCTTTCCCAAGCAAGAGGAAGAAGAGAAACAATGTTTTTCTCCTTCCAAAACTCAACCAACAAGGAATCAATCCCTTCCTTGCCGCCGGCCAAGTAAATGAAGGAGATGGTGGTGGGAAGCAACCAAGATACCTAGGGAAACCCTATATCTTGTTTCCACCACCTAAGGAGAAGAAGAAGGAGGCTTTGGGCGTAGGCCAAGGCTGGAAAAAGGCTGGGAGAAGCTGTTGGACGTTGGCACAAAGAGGAAGAAGAAGAGAGAAAGAACCTTCCTTATTTGGTGCCACCCTAGCCTCAAAACCCTAACCCTAATTCCAATCCTATCTCAACTAGAATTGCCCTATTCTTGCCGTCCAAGCCTTGCTCCCTCTCTATATTGATCTTCACGCCAACCCCATGCCACCTTTTATAGAGTTTGGGGATAAGCCATGAATTAATCTCCTCCATTGGTTCTAGGGATTTAATCTCAACCGTCGGATCTAGAGATTTAATCTCAACCGTCGGATCTTAGAGATTTAATCTCTACCAATGGATCTTAGTGTTTTGTTTCTATCCATTGGATCTAAGCATCTTGAGGTGTTAATGGGCTACATTAGGGACCATGAGGAGGAGTTGGGTCTTGGTCACCCATGGATCAAGCCCACATAAAGTCCGATCCACTAATGATGGTCCAATCCACTAAAGGTCCATCATTGATCTACCTCACCAACCCCCATATGATAATATGGGCTCCATATATTATTTGTACATTTTCTACCCGTGTTTAAGATCTCGAATGTCCGTCGATTAATTAATTTACTGACCATTAATTAATCAACATCTAACTCCATGAGTAGTACCACTCAACCTTTTCATCATGCCGTACCAAGTCCACCTGCAGGGTTTACATGATGAACCTTATGAGCTCCTCAAGGGGACATCATCATCCTAATATATAGGACACGGTTTCCTCCTATAATCAACGGCACACCATATAAATAATATCATCTCCCAACTTAGAGTCTATCGATTTAATCTATAAATCTCGCCCATTGGTAAATCAAAGAGATGAGTACCAAGTATATGTGCCCGTTATTATATCGGGATTAAGAGCATGTACTAAATAATATCTGAGGTCCGATTCGATTATGTAGTCAGCAATAAATCGAATCACCTCTGTGTCGGTCCTGCTCAATACACACAAAGTGCACTAGTGTGATTCTATGGTCAAGACAAACCAATACCAAATCACACTACAACCATTCCGATGGTTTGTCCAAAGCCATCTCGGTTGTGAGTCTTTACTTATACTTTACAAGGAGCCGATAACATGATCTCCCGTGTGACACCACACACCATGTTATCTACAATGTAAGGTATTAGACAATATTGCATAACCATAAAAATATGCAAACAATGATCATGTGATTCTTATTTCAAAATAAAGATGTTCATACAAAAAATAGACTTTTAAGTATACATCCCTACAATCTCCCACTTATACTAAAAGACTATGTTGTCCTCAAAGTGCCATACATCTGATCCCCATTCCCTCCACATGCCTATCAAAAGCTCTCGCCGGAAGGCCCTTAGTGAAAGGATCTGCCAGGTTATCCTCCGATGCAATCTTGGCCACAGCAACTTCTCCTCGCTTTACGATTTCTGGGACGTGGTACTTGCGCTCTATGTGTTTACTAGCCTTATGGGCTCATGGTTCCTTCGAGTTTGCAACTGCACCACTATTATCACAATAAATCGTGATAGTTCTTGGTAAACCAGGAATCACATCCAAGTCCATCAGAAAGTTCCTGAGCCATACAACTTCTTTGGCCGCCTCAGAGGCCGCCATACTCAAATTTCCATGGTGGAGTCTCGCCATGCACTTTGCTTGACACTCCTCCATACAATGGCTCCACCTCCCAAAGTAAACACAAAAACCCGAGGTAGACTTATCGTTATCCCTATCGATTGAAGTCGGAATCGGTAACCCACAGTGAGTAATTGGTCCGCCTGAAACCAAAGATATAATCCCTAGTCCTTCTCGTACTTCAATATATGCTTTACCACACCCAATGTCCTCGTCCTCGATTACTCGATATTCACGACCATGCCCATACGAACAGTATATCCGTCTCGCAGAGCATCGCATACATGAGGCTTCCTATCAAGCATAAGGAACCGCTTCATCTCCTCTATCTCCTCGTATGATCTAGGACACATCTCCTTAGATAGAGGTACTCCATGCCCAAAGGTAGAAAACCCTTCTTGGAGTTCTGCATGCTAAAACGCCTCCATAATCGTGTCTATGTATGAAGCTTGGGATAAGCACAACATCCTTTCTGCGATCCCTTATAACCTTGATCCCAAGGATGTGTCCCACTTCTCCCAAGTCCTTCATATCAAACTGCTTGACAACCATACTCTTACGTCCGATAACACTTGATATTGTTGCCAATCAACAAAATGTCATCTACGATAGTACAAGAAATACCACTACGCTTCATTACATCTCTTGTATACACAAGACTCATCCTGACTTTGAATAAACTATAAAGATGGATCACCTCATCAAACCGAATGTTCCAAGACCTCGCTTGTTTCAATCCATAAATGGACCGATTAAGCTTACATACAAGATGCTCTTTTCCCTTAGCAATGAATCCCTCTGGTTGCTTCATGTAGATGTTTTCCTCAAGACTTCCATTAAGGAAAGCTGTCTTGACATCCATCTGCCACACCTCATAATCCATATGAGCTGCTATGCATAAGAGAATCCGGATAGATTTAAGCATGGCTACCGGCGAAAAGGTCTCCTCATAATCGATACCCTCTTTCTGAGTATACCCCTTCGCAACAAGCCTCGCTTTGAAGGTCTCAACCTTCCCATCTATTCCTCTCTTTCTTTTGTAGATCCACTTGCATCCAATGGTTTTTACACCATCGGGTGGTTCTACTAGCTCGGACTTTGATTTGAATCCATAGTGAAATCTCAGATTCATTGCACTCTGCCAAGATACTGCATCTTTATCTTGGATTGCCTCATCATATGTCCAGGGATCAGGTTCATGTTCGCCAGGGACCAAATCAGAAGATTCTCCCAAGAACATGAATCTATCAGGCTGTCTCACAACCCTCCCACTACGACGAGGTATCACCTGTGTATCCTCTGTGATACGTGGTGCAGTGACATGTGGTATATCCTCTTGTACCGGCGGTACTAAAGAAGTGACTTCCCCTTTTAACTCCTCCAGAACAATTTTACTCGTGGGCTTGTGGTTCATCACATAGTCCTCCTCTAGAAATCTGGCATTCGTACTCACGATCACCTTCTGATCTCTAGGACTATAGAACAAACCACCCTTCGTTCCCTTAGGGTAGCCAACAAACATGCACACTTCTGTACGAGGTTCCAACTTACCAAAGATCTCGCCTTCAAAGACATGTGCCGGACTCCCCATATCCGAATATGTCTAGACTAGGCTTCGCCCACCCACAATTCTACGGGAGTAGAAGGCACTGATTTAGATGGAACCAAGTTCAGAATGTATACCGCTGTATCTAGAGCATATCCCCAGAACGAATCTGGCAAGTCAGAATAACTCATCATTGATCTAACCATCTCCATAAGAGTCCTATTCCTTCGCTCTGCTACACCATTCTGCTGGGGTGTGCCAGGTGCAGACAATTGGGATTGAATCCCAGCCTCTGATAAGTAATTCCTAAACTCTCCCAAGAGGTATTCACCACCACGATCAGATCGTAGGGTCTTGATACTTTTACCTTGACGGTTCTCCACATCAGCCTTGAATTCTTTGAACCTGTCAAAGCATTCAGACTTGCGGCGCATCAAGTAAATGCATCCATATCTTGAATAATCGTCTATAAAAGAGACGAAATATTCAAAACCACCTCTAGCCTGGATAGACATAGGACCACACAAATCAGAATGAACCAATTCTAACACATCTATGGCTCTATACCCCTTGGCCTTGAAAGGTCTCTTGGTCATCTTACCCTCCAAGCAAGATTCACAGATTGGGAGATCCTCCACCACTAATGAGCCCAAAGGTCCATCAGCTATCAACCTTTGAATCCTGCTTAGGTTAATGTGACCAAGCCTAAGATGCCAAAGATATGTTTGGTTCATCTTCGAAGGTTCTTTTCTCTTATTGGATTTAGAAGATGAGTTATTAACTTCAATTTGCATCGTGGGAGGTTTTGGTTCAAGTGTGTACAAATTTCCTATCAATGTACCCGAACAGATAATGTCCCTATTCCTTCTTATAACAACTCTGTCATTAAAAGAAATAGAATATCCATCCATAAACAATTTAGAAACTGAAATTAAATTCTTTCTAAATAAGGGTACATAAAGGCAATTCTTAAGAACCAAAAGTTTATTTTTCTCAAAAGATAAATGAACGTCTCCCATCGCAATAAATAACCTTTGTGGCATCGCCCAAGTAAATGGTAATCTCCTTCACTAGTCATCGGTTTCTGGAACCCCTGCAAAGTATTGCAGACATGATCAGTGGCTCCCGTATCTACACACCAGGTGCCGATAGATAACACCGCTAAACATGTTTCAACGACTAGTCCAAAAGATATACCTTTGTTCTTGCGGTTGGGGCAGTCCTTCTTCCAGTGTCCAGTCTACTTACAAGTGAAGCACTTTCCTTTCGGCTTCTTCACTCCTCCCTGAGTACCTCCCACCGCCTTTGCCCCGGTTTGTTTCTTCTTCTTCTTGCCTTTCGGCTTAGAAGCAGAAACCTTCTGGGTCATCACGGCATGCACCTGAGCACTCTGACGAAATAGTCCCTCTGCCGCCTGGAGTTCTGTCAGAAGTTCCACCAATGAATACAACCTCTTGTTCATGTTGTAGTTGAGGCGAAACTGCTCAAAACTCCTAGGCAGAGACTGGTGTATGATATCGACCTGGGTTTCCCCATCGATCTCAGCTCCTAGGACCTCCAGCTCATTCAAATGAGCCATCATCTTGAGAACATGATCCCTCACGGGTGTTCCCTCGATCATGGTGGTCGTCATCAAGTTTCTCATGGCCTCTTGCCTCGCAGCCCGATTCTGGTGTCCGAAAAGCTCCTTGAGATTGAGCATCATATCATAGGCAGTGGGCATGGCTTGATGCTGATGTTGGAGTACATTTGACATAGATGCCAAAATGTAACACCGTGCCATCTCATCGGCCTTGTTCCACTTCCTATAGCTCTCTCTCCTTTTCCCGAATTATCCTAGGCTTGGGAGGGTACTCTTCGAGGAGTACATATTTGTATTCCTCAGCAGTCAAGACAATATCTAGATTCCTCTTCCAATCTACATAGTTGGGTCCAATAAGTTTGTTCTCTTTCAGTATCACAGCAAGTGGGTTGAAAGTCATTTTGAAAGAAAACCTAAGAATCACATAAATCAAAACATTAGATTTCAAAAAATTATTGATTCCTCAAACAATAAAATTTTGATATCAACCAACACCTCAATCCACCGAGAATATCGCATGCCACGCAGTGTGGATGTATACGAATTCTACATTTGTAAGAGGAGGTTTTACCCATTAATTTTATTATCTTGTCAACCTTACTTTTCGACAAATAAAATTAATAGTTAGTTCCTCTTTGGCCCTACAAATAAAAGCAGTGACTCCGATGGGGAGGATACTTTTAATTTGCATCTAAGTGTGCACCATTACACGATACTAAGGGAATTATTTCGGATTATGTGCCTTACTCTGGGAAGTACACATGCTCCTAGATAATTTCCTATAACCATTATTTGACCTAGTGATCCGCAAACAAACTCATCCGCAGGGAGGAAGGCACTCAGAGCCAACACACAAGTTTGTTGCATCACACGTCAAATTGTAATGGAGGCCGCGGGAATTAATTAAAATATCCCTCTCCCACTTAGTAAATTAAAAATGAGGAATTTTCCTACGACATGCATATCAAACAAAAAGCAATAAATATGAAAAATAAATTATTTTCCAACTATTATGGCCTTTGTCTTCAATATGGCTCCCGTCGCATCGCCATCTCGTCCGCTCCTCCTACGCCATGTACAAGCCCTCCGGAGATCCGAGCCGAGACTAAAACCTATTTTAATTTACATCCATCGATCCTATACTCCACGAGGGAGTGTACATGAATCTAGATCGAAAGTAAAATAAAATAAAGAGCGGCTAAACAATGCCGTATTTAATTTACAAAAAAAACTAAATACTAGCCTCGTCAACCCCGAGGATTCAACAAAATAAATATTTACACACATACAATCACATACACACACACGGCCATAATAGTCGGATCTTATGCCTGCAACCAAAGATTTAAACTACGCATATCCTACTATTATCCGGCACATATAATATATGAAAAAGTGCATAAAATTAACCGAATCCTAAACACACAAAACCGGAATCCTTGGCTCTGATACCAATTGTTGGGGTTGATCCGTGAGGGGAAACTTCGCTTCCCCTTCACCTCGGTTGCTTGACCATGGTGATCCCTTTGATGTCCCCGGATTAAAAATTTAATCTTAGACAAAAGGGATTCCCAAAGCAACCAAGTCATCGTCGTGCTATTCATTTAGAGAGGTCACTTGAACAAACTAGTTGTTCAAGCGACCATCCTCTATCCTACGAGTAGAGCGAATAGGCGATGTCGGATCGCCGGTTTTTGTGTTTGTACTCGGGATCCAAGTATTATTTAGCCTATTTACAGAAATATAACATGCTTATATTTTGAAAAACAAACACAAGCAATGAATAAAAGAGATAGAAGAATAGTTATACCTCTTGGTCTTCTAATGTATGACCCTCCTCCTTTTGGACGTCGTGTGGGCGACGATCCACCAAAAGTCGAAGCTCCTAGATCGCAAAACTTCCTTCCTTGCTTTCCCAAGCAAGAGGAAGAAGAGAAACAATGTTTTTCTCCTTCCAAAACTCAACCAACAAGGAATCAATCCCTTCCTTGCCGCCGGCCAAGTAAATGAAGGAGATGGTGGTGGGAAGCAACCAAGATACCTAGGGAAACCCTATATCTTGTTTCCACCACCTAAGGAGAAGAAGAAGGAGGCTTTGGGCGTCGGCCAAGGCTGGAAAAAGGCTGGGAGAAGCTGCTGGACGTTGGCACAAAGAGGAAGAAGAAGAGAGAAAGAACCTTCCTTATTTGGTGCCACCCTAGCCTCAAAACCCTAACCATAATTCCAATCCTATCTCAACTAGGATTGCCCTATTCTTGCCGCCCAAGCCTTGCTCCCTCTCTATATTGATCTTCACGCCAACCCCATGCCACCTTTTATACAGTTTGGGGATAAGCCATGAATTAATCTCCTCCATTGGTTCTAGGGATTTAATCTCAACCGTCGGATCTAGAGATTTAATCTCAACCGTCGGATCTTAGAGATTTAATCTCTACCAATGGATCTTAGTGTTTTGTTTCTATCCATTGGATCTAAGCATCTTGAGGTGTTAATGGGCTACATTAGGGACCATGAGGAGGAGTTGGGTCTTGGTCACCCATGGATCAAGCCCACATAAAGTCCGATCCACTAATGATGGTCCAATCCACTAAAGGTCCATCATTGATCTACCTCACCAACCCCCATATGATAATATGGGCTCCATATATTATTTGTACATTTTCTCCCCGTGTTTAAGATCTCGAATGTCCGTCAATTAATTAATTTACTGACCATTAATTAATCGACATCTAACTCCATGAGTAGTACCACTCAACCTTTTCATCATGCCGGACCAAGTCCACCTGCAGGGTTTACATGATGAACCTTATGAGCTCCTCAAGGGGACATCATCATCCTAATATATAGGACACGGTTTCCTCCTATAATCAATGGCACACCATATAAATAATATCATCTCCCAACTTACCGAGTCTATCGATTTAATCTATAAATCTCGCCCATTGGTAAATCAAAGAGATGAGTACCAAGTATATGTGCCCGTTATTATATCGGGATTAAGAGCATGTACTAAATAATATCTGAGGTCCGATTCGATTATGTAGTCAGCAATAAATCGAATCACCTCTGTGTCGGTCCTGCTCAATACACACAAAGTGCACTAGTGTGATTCTATGGTCAAGACAAACCAATACCAAATCACACTACAACCATTCCGATGGTTTGTCCAAAGCCATCTCGGTTGTGAGCCTTTACTTATACTTTACAAGGAGCCGATAACATGATCTCCCGTGTGACACCACACACCATGTTATCTACAATGTAAGGTATTAGACAATATTGCATAACCATAAAAATATGCAAACAATGATCATGTGATTCTTATTTCAAAATAAAGATGTTCATACAAAAAATAGACTTTTAAGTATACATCCCTACACACCGTTGGTTCTAGGGATTTAATCTCAACCGTCGGATCTAGAGATTTAATCTCCACCGTCGGTTCTAGGGATTTAATCTCAACCGTCGGATACAGAGATTTAATTTCAACCGTCAGATCTAGAGATTTAATCTCCAACGTTGGTTCTAGAGATTTAATCTCAACCGTCGGATCTAGAGATTTAATCTCAACCGTCGGATCTAGAGATTTAATCTCTACCATCGGATCTAGAGTTTTGTTTTCCATCATTGGATCTAGGCTTCATGAGGTTTTATTAGGCTACGATAGGGACCATGAGGAGGAGTTGGATCTTGGCCACCCGATGGATCGGAACCACACAAACTTGATCCATCAATGATGTTCCATTCCACTAGAGGATCATCATTGAATTACCTCACCAACCTCCATAAATTAATATGGGCTCCATACATTATTTGTACATCCATCTCCCCGTGTTTAAGATATCGAATGTTCGTCAATTAATTGATTTACTGACCATCAATCAATTAACATCTAACTCCTCGAGTAGTACCACTCAACCTTATCTTCATGTTGACTAAGTCAACCTGCAGGGTTTACATGATGAACCTTATGAGCTCCTCAAGGGGACATCATCAACCTAATATATAGGACACGGTTTCCTCCTATAATCAACGGCACACCATATAAATATTATTATTTCCCAACTTACCGGGCATATTGATTTAATCCATATAAATCTCACCTTTTGGTAAATCAAAGAAATAAATACTAAGTACATGTGCCCGTTATTATATCGGGATTAAGAGCATGTACAATATAATATCCGAGGTCCGATTCAATTATGTAGTCAGTAATAAATTGAATCACCTCTATGTCGGTCCTGCTCAATACACCTAAGTGTACTGTTGGGGATTTGATGCCCGCTAGAGGGGGGGTGAATAGCGTGATACCGTACGTAGATGGAATTATTTCGCGTTCGATCGTCTACAATCTTGTTAGCACAGCGGAATAGTAATAACAAATAAATATAACAAGACACACAATCACAACACGATCATATAACGTGGTTCGGAACCACACGGTTCCTACTCCACGGATTGAGCTCTAACGAGCTCTAGCGATGCCAATGCAATCACTAATCAATAAACTCCTTCTCGACAACAAGTCGGAGGTGGAGAAACCTCGTACACAAGATTACAACAATAATCTAAAGAAATACAAGCAAATACAAAGGAAATGTAAAGAACACTTTACAAAACTAGGGTTTGAGCGCTTTGCTTGTTGGTTGCTTGGATGAGGTTGAAGGGCCCTGAAATGCACCTGCAAATCGCCTTCAAATCGCCTCAAGAAAGCTCCCCAAGAATCGATGCCGCAATCTCCACGACGACTTCCTTTTATCTCGCGTCGGCCGATTTCCGCCGCTGATCGCCATAAATCACCGATCGCCAACATCAGATGTGAGACAACGGCTCAATCCACGTTGGACAAGTTCCAGCGGAACTCACCGACCGATCGCCAACATTGGCCGATCACGCTAACGCCAGGTCGATCCGCCGGCTACGGAGCATCTCGCTCAGCAACTCGCCGATCGCCATCCTCGGAGCCGATCGCTGCGACACCACGATCGCTCCCATGAGCGACCGCCAGCCCTAAAGCTCTCAAACGCGGCAAGAACTCGAGTCGACTCGACAATGAACCGCCATAATGCCGGGCCGACCGCCAACCTCAAGAATGAGGTTTTAACCCAAGTATGGTGCCCCACTTGCTAGACCACCCTTAGCCTAGACCCAAGCCTTCTAACCACCTCCATCACCTCACGCCTCAGATCCTCCTCCAAGTCATCCATGACTTGTTCATCCATCGCGCTAGCTTCGTGTGCTTCCATCGGCTATGTCATGCTAACGGTGTCTACACCGCCAAGGCACATTGGACTTACGCTGCCAAGACTCCGCTTGGACTTTACGCCGCCAATATCAATCCCCTTGGACTTCCCAAATGCCAAGACTCAAGCTTGGACTTTCCATTTGCCAAGACCCATGCTTGGACTTCTCATTTGCCAAGACCCATGCTTGGACTTCTCATGCCAAGTGCTCAAGACTTGGACTTTCCCAATTGCCAAGTGTCCCACTTGGACTTTCCATGCCAAGTACCCATGACTTGGACTTTACCTTGCCAAGACCCATGCTAGGACTTTCCCATAATCACAACCCTGGTCAACCATCAAGTCAATTATAACCTGGATCGATTGTATAAACAATCTCCCCAACAAATTAACCGACATCAATGTCCAACATCAATGTCAATCCTATGTCAAACATACTTTGTCAAACATACTTTGTCAAACATCAAAACATCACTCGAGTCAAACTCGAGTCCTGGTCAATCGTGACCTGGGCCGATTGCACCAACAATCTCCCCCTTTTTGATGTTTGACAAAAAAAACCAAACAAATCATGAGTTAGAGCACTAACTCAAATCCCTTACCAATTATCCCAAATTGGTAAACACTCACCAAATGTTCTCCCCCAAACATTTAAGTGAAAATGTAAATCAAATGTTCTCCCCCAAACATTCTCCCCCTTTTTGACTAACATCAAAAAGGTTTTCTCTCCAAGGAGGTCAATGTCTCATGTCCCAATGAGATCTTACAATCTCCCCCTTGATCAAAAATACCTAGGATGCCTACCATCTTCCTAGTGATAAGTCCCATATCACTCAAGAGAGGCACTCCTATCTCACTCTCCCAATTTCCAAATTGGGTATCAAACACCCATCAATTTTCAATTGATAACATTCTCCCCAAAAAAACATCCATCATCCCAAGATGGATACCTCCCCCTAAAGGCTTGCTCCCCCTTGACCATTGCACCAACAATGTCCTTGGAAAGCCCCTAAGCCAATAGGAACTCTAAACCATCAAAATTAAGGTTCTAAGTTCAACATAGAACTTTTACTCACCCTAAATTTGATACTTTGACCTAACACAACTCCTAATCCATATCCAATGGATTTTCACCCTTCATAATGCTTCCCAAAGCATATCCTAGGGTTAGGAGTGGTTAGGAACCTTTACCATAGCTGAACACGGGCTAAACAAACCTTGTTAACCCGAAATCAGACTTGGCAGTCGACTTCTAACGATTATCGGTCATTGCCACTCTCATCGATCGCCACCAAGTGGCGATCGATTAATGAAATTCAATTTAAATTTATCAGAACAAAATTCAAAAATTCATAAATAATTATACATACATCGAAAAATCACGAAATTTGATACGTATAATACTTATGACCAAAACAATGGGTGAAAAATGTTTGAAAAATATTTTACCCATAAAATAGTGAGTTTGATACAAAACTCAAAACCATTGAAATTTTCAATGTTTTGGCCCTATTTTGTATCAACTTCATCAATGGTGATTGCTATCAAAAGATAGACTTCACCAAGGTTTTCTAAATTGATTTTAAAATGATTTCAAAACCTTATTTTGGATCATATTCCTTGGGCTCTAAGTACATGACTTGTACACAAGCTTTCCCAATGATCCACGCTGGAAAATTAGATGAGTTTTAGTTATCTAGATGCAAAAACTATGCACCTTGAACTCAACTCATATCCTAGCATCTCACATGTATCCAGGGTGTATAAATACACATACATGTCAATTGGATGTGAGATGTGGGTTTTGTTCTCTTAACCTAGGGTTTCATGCATTTTTCTAAGGCAACTCTACTTGATTCCCTTATAAATGGGACTCCAAGTCATGCCATAGTCCTTAAATCAATTTTAATCAATTTAGATGCATGAAAATGATCATGGCATAATAATAGAAAAATAAATCATGGCCAATGATCATGATGTCATGGCATATGATGAAATCTAAAAACACATGACATTTAATACCTTAATCCTAAGCATGATCATGACATTTAGATGATAAAAGTAAACATGATGTCATGTCATGGCATATGGCAAACAAATCATGGCATATAAAATATATAGGTATAATAACACCTAAATTTTAATATTAATTGCCTATTTGTTGGGATTAAACATATTTTGCCATATTAACCTAATCTCCCTAGTGTGCCAAAACCCAAAATGGCACACCAACCTCTAAACCTAAATTGTGCCAAAATGATTATTTTATCAAACTTCATAATTAATATTGGCATATCCTAAAATCTTTTAGGATTAAAAACTCAAATGTATTTTCAAGGTAACCATAACCTTGAAAATAACGTAAAGTGTCACCTTTGTTATGGTTGAGTTAACTACCCATCCAATCAAGGTTGACACACCCTAAACCCATCTTAGCGTGAATCAATCACGCTCTTAGGAACCCAAAAACGATTTGAACTCCTAGGGTTACTTAGATATTCCTTAGGGATAACTTCCCTAGATACCTTCCTAATGACCTTCCTAGGCTTATTAGCCTTGGTCATTTGGGTCTTGCCTAGGTTAACCTTAGGGATTGCCTCCCTAACAATCTTCTTAGTGGCCACCTTAGGTTTCCTAGAAACCCTAGCCACTAGGCATATCCTTTGGTCAACTCTAGGGATGACTTGCCTATTGACCTTGGTCTTCCTAGACCTAGTTTGTGTTCCATAGTCAAATGGAACACACTGATAAGCCACCTTAGGCTTAGGTTTGTGACCCAAACCATTCTTGCCTTTGGTTGACTTTTGCTTCTTGGGTCCTAAGTGTTGACTTTGAGATTTTGACCCAGAAGTTTGACTAATTGACCCTTGCATTTGATTTTGCATAACTTTAAGGGTCTTTTCAAATTTTTCAAGCCTTGACCTCAAGGCTTGATTTTCCTTTTCTAGTTGCCTAATTTTAGAGTTTTGATTTAAGTCTTGGGCATTGGATTTTCTAGGCATATGCCTAGTCCACTTAGGATTGAAACCTAGGTGCTCTTGCACCTTTCTAATGGTCTCCTAGGTAAAATTGGTCTAGTGTTATTTGACCTAGGTTTATCCTTAGATGAATTATTTTTAGGACATTAGTCCCAAATTTCTTCCGATTATCTAAGTGAATATTTTTAGCTCCTAAGCAATATTCATTCCTATTAGCATGCTTTTCATAAATTGCAAGAGAATTAAAATTATTTCTAGCATGCTTTGGCCTATTAAATCTAGAAGGTGCATTATTGAAATATACCTTAGGGTTTGCCTTGAGGCTCCCCTACA
Source organism: Wurfbainia villosa (assembly GCA_025175895.1). NCBI lineage: Eukaryota > Viridiplantae > Streptophyta > Magnoliopsida > Zingiberales > Zingiberaceae > Wurfbainia > Wurfbainia villosa. Next base: position 61,906,371 of record CM045993.1, read on the forward strand.
TGTGATGTTCCATTTTGGGCCTTTTTCCCCTTTCTTGCATTGACTTCCTAGTGTCCTTTGAGCACACTTGAAGCATATGATATGCTCCTTGCTCTTGATATTTGGGGAACCGACATCCTTGACTTTTGGTGCCGGTGGAGCTTTCCTAACCTTCTTTGGGCACTTGCTCTTGTAGTGCCCTTGCTCCCTACACTCAAAGCATATAATATTCATTTTATTATTAATTGACATGCTTGAGTTACCTAGGGTGGTGGAGACCGGAATTGGACTTTGGGCTTCTTCATCTTGATCGGATGTCGAAGCTTCTTCTTGATATTCCGGTGTGAAAGTTATCTCCTCCCCCTCAATCCTTGAGGTGGATGCTTCTTTCACTTCCTCCACCAACCCGGGAATTGACTCCCTATCAACTTCCGATTCTACTTCCTCTTCCTCTTTGGATGTTGATGATCTCTCAACCTCCAAGTCCTCACTTCCTTGTGAGGATGATGCATTAGCCTCTTCGGTCTCTTCCTCTTGGACCATTGATGGGCTTTCATGGAGCTTTGCCAAATCGCTCCATAGCTCCTTAGCATCCATGCATTCACCTAGGCTACACAAGAATTCATTTGGAATTAAATCAAAAATGAATTTGATTACCTTCTTGTTTTTCTCGAATTGCCGGAGTTGCTCCTCACTCCATTTCTTCTTCTTGAGAAACCCTCCCTTTGGTCCCTTAGGACATTCAAATCCTTCCATCAAGGACCATTCCTCAAGGTCTCATCAAAAAATATTCAATTCGCCTTCCAAGAATTGAAACCTTCTCGTCCATAGAGTGAATAAGGGACGGTGTGTTGATGTCCCATCCTAATTGATCTTGGACTTCCATCTTTACCCTCTAGCGTCTTGCTCCGGTTGTTAATCCGTTGACGAGCCACCAGGCTCTGATACCCCGTGTTGGAGATTTGACGCCGCTAGAGGGGGGGGGGGTGAATAGCGTGATACCATACGTAGATGGAATTCTTTCGCGTTCGATCGTCTACAATCTTGTTAGCACAGCGGAATAGTAATAACAAATAAATATAACAAGACACACAATCACAACACGATCATATAACGTGGTTCGGAACCACACGGTTCCTACTCCACGGATTGAGCTCTAACGAGCTCTAGCGATGCCAATGCAATCACTAATCAATAAACTCCTTCTCGACAACAAGTCGGAGGTGGAGAAACCTCATACACAAGATTACAACAATAATCTAAAAAAATACAAGCAAATACAAAGGAAATGTAAAGAACACTTTACAAAACTAGGGTTTGAGCGCTTTGCTTGTTGGTTGCTTGGATGAGGTTGAAGGGCCCTGAAATGCACCTGCAAATCGCCTTCAAATCGCCTCAACTGGATTGTAGATGTGAGACAACGGCTCAATCCACGTTGGACAAGTTCCAACGGGACTCTCACGATCATTGCCAACATTGGCGGTCGCGCCGTAGTCATTGCCCGGTCGGCTCACGGGCGATCTGCTCGACTCGACCGGCGATCATTGCCATATCATTGCATCGACATCGATCGGCGCTCCCATGAGCGGTCGGCATGGCTCCATAAAGCTCTCAAGCGGCGGTCGACCTCGAGTCGACACCCGGCAGTCGAACTGGCCATAATGCCAGTCGACTGCCAACCTCCAGAATGAGGTTTTAACCCAAGTATGGTGCCCCCATACTTGCTAGACCACCCTTAGCCTAGACCTAAGCCTTCTAGCCACCTCCATCAGCCTCACGCCTCTCGGATCCCTCCAAGTCATCCATGACTTGTTCATCCATCGCGCTAGCTTCCGGTGCTTCCATCGGCTATGTCATGCTAACGGTGTCTACACCGCCAGACACATTGGACTTACGCTGCCAAGACTCCGCTTGGACTTTACGCCGCCAATATCAATCCCCTTGGACTTCCCAAATGCCAAGACTCAAGCTTGGACTTTCTATTTGCCAAGACCCATGCTTGGACTTCTCATTTGCCAAGACCCATGCTTGGACTTCTCATGCCAAGTGCTCAAGACTTCGACTTTCCCAATTGCCAAGTGTCCCACTTGGACTTTCCATGCCAAGTACCCATGACTTGGACTTTACCTTGCCAAGACCCATGCTTGGACTTTCCCATAATCACATGGTCAACCCTGGTCAACCATCAAGTCAATTATAACCTGGATCGATTGTATAAACAATCTCCCCAACATATTAACCGACATCAATGTCCAACATCAATGTCAATCCTATGTCAAACATACTTTGTCAAACATACTTTGTCAAACATCAAAACATCACTCAAGTCAAACTCGAGTCCTGGTCAATCGTGACCTGGGCCGATTGCACCAACATGTACTAGTGTAACTCTATGTTCAAGACAAAATAATACCAAGCTACACTACAACCATGTCAAAGGTTTGTCCAAAACCATCTTGGTTGTGAGCCTCTACTTATATTCTACAAGGGACTGATAACATGATCTTCTGTGCCACACCAAGCACCATGTTATCTACAATGTAAAGTATTAGACAATATGCACACATATAATAAATATAAAGTGCAAACAATGATCATGTGATTCTTATTTCAAAATAAAAATATTCATACAAAAAAGCTAGGCTTTCAGGATACATTCCAACAGAGTACCTCTTGGGAGAGTTTAGGAATTACTTATCAGAGGCTGGGATTCAATCCCAATTGTCTGCACCTGGCACACCATAATAGAATGGTGTAGCAGAGCGAAGGAATAGGACTCTTATGGAGATGGTTAGATCGATGATGAGTTATTCTGAGTTGACAGATTCGTTCTGGGGATATGCTCTAGATAAGGCAGTGTATATTCTAAACTTGGTTCCATCTAAATCAGTTCCTTCTACTCCCACAGAATTGTGGACTGGGAGAAAGCCTAGTCTGAGACATACTCGGATTTGGGGGAGTCCAGCACATGTGCTGAAGGCAGATGCTAGTAAGTTAGAACCTCGTATAGAAGTGCGTATGTTCGTTGGCTATCCTAGGGGAACGAAAGGTGGTTTGTTTTATAGTCCTAAAGATCATAGGGTGATCGTCAGCATGAACGCCCGATTTCTAGAGGAAGACTATGTGATGAACCACAAGCCCATAAGTAAGATTGTTCTGGAGGAATTGAGAGGGGAAGTCACTACTTCAGTACCATCGGTACAAGAGGATATACCACAAGTCACTGCTCCCCGTGTCACAGAGGACATACAGGTAATACCTCATCGTAGTGGGAGGGTTGTTAGACAACTTGATAGATTCATGTTCTTGGGAGAATCTTCTGATTTGATCCCTAGCGAACATAAACATAATCCCTGGACATATGACAAGGCAATCCAAGATAAAGATGCGGTATCTTGGCAAAGTGCAATGAATACTGAGATTGAATCTATGGATTCAAATCAGGTCTGGGAGCTAGTAGAACCACCCAATGGTGTAAAAACCATTGGATGCAAGTGGATCTACAAAAGAAAAAGAGGAATAGACGGAAAGGTTGAGACCTTCAAAGCAAGGCTTGTTGCGAAGGGGTATACTCAGAAAGAGGGTATCGATTATAAGGAGACCTTTTCGCCGGTAGCCATGCTTAAGTCTATCCGGATTCTCTTATACATTGCTGCTCATATGGATTATGAGGTATGGCAGATGGATGTCAAGACAGCTTTCCTTAATGGAAGTCTTGAGGAAAACATCTATATGAAGCAACCAGAGGGATTCATTGAAAAGGGCATAGAGCATCTTGTGTGTAAGCTTAATTAGTCCATTTATGAATTGAAGCAAGCTTCAAGGTCTTGGAACATCCGCTTTGATGAGGTAATCCAGTCTTATGGATTTATTCAATGCCCGGATGAGTCTTGTGTATACAAGAGATATGACGGAAACGTAGTGGTATTTCTTGTACTATACAAAGATGACATTTTGTTAATTAACAACAATGTCAAGGTGTTATCGGACGTAAGGGTATGGTTGTCCAAACAGTTTGATATGAAGGACTTGGGAGAAGTGGGACACATACTTGGGATCAAGGTTATAAGGGATCGCAGGAAAAGGATGTTGTGCTTATCTCAAGCTTCATACATAGACACAATTATGGATCGTTTTAGCATGCAAAACTCCAAGAAAAGTTTTCTACCTTTCAGGCATGGAGTTCCTTTATCTAAGGAGATGTGTCCTAGAATATCTGAGGAGATAGAGGAGATGAAGGCGGTTCCTTATGCTTCAACAGTAGGAAGCCTCATGTATGCGATGCTATGTACGAGACCGGATATCTTCTTTGTCATGGGCATGGTCAGTAGATATCAGAGTAATCCAGGACAGCAAGATTGGACTGCGGTAAAGTATATATTGAAGTACCTGAGAAGGACTATGGATTATATGCTAGTTTACCAAGCAAACCAATTACTCCCTGTGGGTTACACAGATTCCGACTTCCAATCATATAGGGATAACAGTAAGTCTACCTCAGGTTTTGTGTTTACTTTGGGAGGTCGAACCATTGTATGGAGGAGTGTCAAGCAAAAATGCGTGGCGGACTCTACCATGGAAGCTAAGTATGTGGCAGCCTCTGAGGCGGCCAAAGAAGCTGTGTGGCTTGGGAACTTCTTGATGGACTTGGATGTGATTCTTGCTTTGCTCAGAACTATCACAATTTATTGTGATAATAGTGGTGCAGTTGCAAACTCAAAAGAACCACGGGCCCATAAGGCAAGTAAACACATAGAGCGCAAGTACCACCTGATACGAGAAATCGTAAAGGAGGTAGGAGTTGTTGTCGCCTAGATTGCATCAGAGGATGACCTGGTAGACTCTTTCACTAAGGCCCTTCTAGCGAGAGCTTTGATAGGCATGTGGAGGGAATAGGAATCAGATATATGGCAGTTTGAGGACAACATAGTCTTTTAGTATAAGTGGGAGATTGTTGGGATGTATACTGAAAAGTCTATCTTTTGTATAAACATCTTTATTTTGAAATAAGAATCACATGATCATTGTTTGCATATTTATGGTTATGCATATTGTCTAATACATTACATTATAGATAACATGGTGTGTAGTATCACACGGGAGATCATGTTATCAATTCCTTGTAAAGTATAAGTAAAGGCTCACAACCGAGATGGTTTTGGACAAACCATTGGCATGGTTGTAGTGTGATTTGGTATTGGTTTGTCTTGACCATAGAATCACACTAGTACACTTTGTGTGTATTGAGCATGACCGACTTAGAGGTGATTCGATTTATTGCTAACTACATAATCGAATCGGACCTCAGATATTATGTTGAACATAGTCTTAATCCCGATATAATAACGGGCACATGTACTTAGTATTCATTTCTTTGATTTACCAATGGGCGAGATTTATTGAGTAAATCGATAGGCTCGGTAAGTTGGAAAATGGTATTATTTATATGGTGTGCTATTAATTATAGGAGGAAACCATGTCCTATATATTAGGATGATGATATCCCCTTGGGGAGCTCATAAGGTTCATCATGTAAACCCTGCAGGTGGACTTGGTCTGACATGATGATAAGGTTGAGTGGTACTACTCATGGAGTTAGATGTTGATTAATTAATTGCCAGTAAATTAATTAATTGAAAGACATTCGAGATCTTAAACACAGGGAGATAAATATACAAATAATATATGGAGCCTATATTAACTTATGGGGGTTGGTGAGGTAGATCAATGATAATAGATCAATGATAATCCTCTAGTGGAATGGATTATCATTAATGGATCGGACTTTATGTGGGCTTGATCCATTGGGTGGCCAAGATCCAACTCCTCCTCATGGTCCCTATTGTAGCCTATTAAAACCTCATGGAGCCTAGATCCGATGGTTGAAAATGAAACTCTAGATCCGACGGTGGAGATCAAATCTCTAGATCCAAACATGGAGATTAAATATTTAGATCCGACGGTGGAGATTAAATCTAGATCCAACGGTTGAGATTAAATCTCTAGATCCGACGGTTGAGATTAAATCCCTAGATCCGAGGGTGGAGATTAAAAGGAGGCTTAAGCCTAACTCTATATATAAGGGCTTAGGCTTGGGCGACAAGATAAGAAGAGGGAGATTAGGGTTTTGGCTTGGGCGGCTAGGGTTTAGGAAAGGGAGTTGAGCGGCAACAATTGGAGGTTTTTAGGGTTTGTTTCCTTCTCCTCCAAAGGTAGTCGGCGCCCATCTTCTTCCTCCTTTCTTTGGCCGGCGCCCAACCTCTTCCTATTCTTCTCCTTGGCCGGCGACAACAAGGGTGAAGGTTCTTCCTTTGGAGCTCTTGGCCGGCACCCATCTCCTTCATCTACTCCTTTGGCCGGCGGACACCAAGTTGGTGCTTGGTGGTTGGCGCAAGTAAGGAGAAGAAGAGTTTTGTTTAATAATCTTCTTTTGTTCGGAGTGAATAAGGAAAGGAAGATTGGTGATCTAGGAGGCTTCGACTTTTAGAAGATCGTCGCCCACACGACGTCCAAAAGGATAAAGGACATACAATAGAAGATCGAGAGGTATAAATCTTGTTTTGTTTTTCTTGTTTGTCTCTTTGTATATTGTATATATGGATTGTGGCTTAATTTACTTTTACCCCAAATACAAACGCAAAAACTGGCGATCCGTACATCGTCTATTCCGCGGTTATTCGAAGAATAGAGGTAGGTTGCTTGAACAACAAGTTTGTTCAAGTGACCACTCTAATCGAATAGCATGAGATGAAACGGTAGCTGGGTTAATCCATCTTTGTCAAGAATAATTTTTTTTTTATCTGGGGACATAAAAGGGATCGTCATGAACAAGCAACCGAGTTGAAGTGGGAAGCGAAGTTTCCCCTACCTTCAGGTCGATCATAGCATTAGTGGTGAATTGATTTCATCTTCATCCCTCTCCCTTCTTGCTCTCTCCCTTTCCTCCATTGTCGTGACCTCCAAGGGTGCTAGCACACTCTAAGTGGTCTTCTCCACCTTTTGTTCATGTGGATACGTGTAGAAGAGTGTACACTTGACACTCTATGAGATCCGACAATCGTTTGGATGAGCGGGATAAGCGAAGGGCATTGCTACAAGGGTAACACTCTTCCATATAGATCTAAAGTAAATCTAGTGTTTCTAAACATGTACATGAATTAATTTTAGTATTTATCTTCGCACGGATCCGTGGCTGGCTTTCGAGGTTTCCGCAATGCAAAAAGAGGTTTTTTGCAGCTCAGAGAGTCTAACAGTGGTATCAGAGCCACGTGCGAAGCATGTACATGTTTATTTTGTAATTTTTGTATTAGATATGTAAAATTATAGATCTATAAGTTTCTGTAATTTTCCTAATTTTATAGATTTTTGTGAGTATTTTTCTCGTAGAGTCGAAGCAACAAGTGTTTGGACACTTATAGTCTTCAACCACCGAGAAAAACTCTCTGAAACGGCAAAGTCTCGCTTTAGTCTTTTGGGACAGCAACTTAAAGTATTGTAAGATCAAGATGGGACACTCGCAAGATTCATTTTGCGAGAAGGGGCGCTGCCCCTAACCCCGCAAGGGGTATTGTCTCGCGATTGTGCCCAAAAATCGCTTAGCGGGACCATTGCGGAGATGTGACTCATAAAATTAAAAAAAAAGGAATATTATAGAAATTTATGTAAAATACTTAATTTAGAATTATGTATGATATTGTGATGGTCATGGCTCAAAAACCCCAATGTGATTGGATAAAATTATATTGTAATTCATAATACGACTTGTGCGCCGTTTTTGTGTTGTACATGTTGTATATGATATGTGACCTACACGTCGTGCCTCTCTTATTATATTCCTATTATAAATATATTTTAGACTCAAATGTAACTCGAGTTTCATGTTTTTAATGTACAAAATGAAGCGGTGGAAGGTCCACTTGTAGACGGAGTTACGAGGAGGGTGCCGACGACACATGGCGATCAAAGGAGGTGCTTGAAGAAGTCGCTAACCCTAGGTTGACCATCCGATCCTCTCATTGGCTTGAGAAGATCATAGTAGGGCCATGACCTCATCACAAATTTATATATATATATATATATATCTATATATATATATATATATATATCTATATATATCTATATATATATATATATATATATATATATATATATATATATATATATATATATATATATATATATGTATGTATGTGATGCATGCTAGTATAGGGTAATTAATGCCTTAATGCGTATATAATACACATTCACGATTAGATTAGATCTCAATCAAGTCAACTCGAAATGCCTACCAAGTTTTGATACCCATCACTACCTCGATCATTTGTTGTTGTTGAATCTGCCAAAGCAGAGCAACACATATTATCTTGGTAGGGTGCGGAGGGACAATCTTGGTCCCGCCTATCAAAGCTTGGGTGAGAATAAGCTCAATTAGATTGAGTGAAACTAGTTAGCTCAATTAGATTGAGTGAATCTAGTTAACTCAATTGGATCGGGTAAAACTATAGGCATATTCCAATGGTTGGAAAAATAGGATAAGATCACATTTACACTAAATCTTGGGCGATTTAGCCAAAGCTAACTCACATATTAAGTCTTGGGCGATTTAGTCAAAGCTAATTCAAGGCGTAGTATGATGTGGATCTTGTCCCGCGAGAATTATAGCTAGTTTGTATGAATCTAGTAGTGTGGTTTGACCACATCCATGACTCGATTCTACAAAAGTCCTATAATTCAATGGGAGCATCATTTAATTAAAAGCCTAATTAAATGATAAATAGAATATGATATTTACTTTCTGCATTATTTATGTTGTAGATTGCCATGTCATCAAACACGAACACTCTCTCCCTGCATTCTATCCTTGAGAAGGACAAGCTCAATGGAGCTAATTTCCTGGACTAGTACAGGAATCTGAGAATCATTCTCAAACAAGAAAGAAAATTGTACGTCCTGGAGCAACCCATTCCAGAAGCACCTCCTGCCACTGCCACACGAGCTGACCGAGATGCTTATAAGAAGCATCAAGATGATGCATTAGATGTGTCATGCCTCATGCTCGCGACCATAAACTCTGAGCTTCAGAAGCAACATGAGTTGATGAATGCTTTTGATATGGTTGAACATCTTCGTCAATTGTATCAAGGACAAGCAAGGCACGAGAGATTCAAGATTTCTAAGGCATTGTTTCAGTGCAAGATGCAAGATGGGACTCCCATAGGTCCATATATACTCAAGATGATTGGGTACATAGAAAACCTACAGAGGTTGGGATTCCCACTTTGCCAAGAACTGGCCACTGACATGATCTTTCAATCCTTGCCAGAAAGTTACAATCAATTTGTCATGAATTACAACATGAATGAAATTGATAAGTCACTGCCTGAGATGCTTAGCATGTTGAGAACTGCTAAGCTCAACCTTAAGAAGGCGAAGCCCGAATCCATTTTGATGGTGCAAAATAAGAAAGGCAAGGGCAAACCTAAAGGTAAGGGAAAGTTCCAAGCCAAGGAAAAAGGCAAGGCACTGAAACCTAAAGGAGGGGTAGCTAAGGAAGGGACTTGCTTCCACTGTAAGGAAGCTGGACACTTGAAGCGAAACTGCAAAGCATACCTGGAAGATCTTAAGAAGAAGAGAAATGAGACTTCTACTTCAGGTATATATGTTATAGAAGTCAATCTATCTATTTCTTCATCGTGGGTATTTGATACCGGATGTTCTTCTCACATTTGTACTAATGTTCAGGCGCTAAGAAATAGTAGGGCATTGATGAAGGGCGAGGTAGACCAACGAGTAGGCAATGGAGCAAGGGTTGTTGTTGTTGTTATAGGAACTTATTTTCTATCTCTGCCCTCTGGGCTTATACTAGAATTAGATGAATGTTGTTATGTGCCTGCTCTCACAAAGAACATCATTTCAGTTTCTTGTTTAGACAAGAAAGGCTTTTCATTTATAATAAAGAACAAATGTTGTTCCATTTATTTAAATGATATGTTCTATTATAGTGCACCTCTAATGAACGGACTCTACATTCTAGACTTAGAGAATTCCATCTATAACATAAGTACCAAAAGGTTCAAGTCAAATGAGTTGAATCAAACCTATCTCTGGCATTATCGCTTAGGTCATATAAATGAGAGTCGCTTATCCCAGCTCCATAAGGATGGGTTGCTGGACTCATTTGATTTTGAATCATATGAGACATGAGAGTCTTTCCTTCTAGGCAAGATGACCAAGACTCCCTTTAGTAGACACAGCGAAAGAGTAACAGACTTATTAGGACTTATACATAGTGATGTGTGTGGCCCTTTCAATATTGCTGCTAGAGGTGGTTATAGGTACTTCATTACATTTACTGATAACTTCAGTAGATATGGTTATGTGTATCTGATAACACATAAGTCAGAATCCTTTGAAAAGTTCAAAGAATTCAAGAATGAAGTACAAAACTGTAAGAGATTTGAGGCCGCTAAAGGGGGGTGAATAGCATTGTGATCGTAAGATGATGGAAATCTTTCGCGTTTGATTGTCTACAATCTTGTTAGCACAGCGAAATAGTAATAACAAATAAATATAACAAGATACACAATGACAACACGATCATATAACGTGGTTCAGAACCTCAAGGTTCCTACTCCACGGATCGGGCTCAAATGAGCCTTAGCGATGCCAATCACACACCACTAATAAACACTCCTTCTCGGAACAATCCGGAGGCAGAGAAACCTCGTACAATAGTTTACAACAATAAACTAATAACAACAAGCAAATAAGATGAAATACAATGCACTATAAGTAAAAAAAACGCTTTACAAATGCCTTTAGATTGCTTGCTTGTTGAACGCTTGAACCGTGGTTGAAGACCCTGATTTGTAGCAGCAAATCGCCTCAAAAATATCCAAAAATCGCTTGGTTTTTCCTCCATCACTAGCTCCATTTAAAGTTTTAACCTGTGCTAGAAAAAGTCGATCAGTCAACTGGTCAGGACCATCAGTCGACTGATGCTACTGTTGTCGTGAGACAACGGCTAGATCCACGCTGGATAAGTCCAACAGATCCATCATCAGTCGACTAATGATACCCATCAGTTGACTGATGGAGCCTCACTCGACCAGTCGAGTCTCGACTCCATTCTGTGCTTGATTTCACGAGCACCAGTCAACTGATCACAAGATCAATCGACTGCTCAACCGATCAGTTGACTACCCACCTATAGCAGTCGACTGCTAGAGCAATTCTCATAGTCAAACCCTAGTTGACTCAGTCCAGTCGACTGCCACATGGCACCAGTCGACTGGCACACCTCAAACATGAGGTTTTAACCCAAGTATGGTGCCCCCATACTTGCTAGACCACCCTTAGCCTAGACCTAAGCCTTCTAGTCACCTCCGTCAGCCTCAAGCCTCTCGGATCCCTCCAAGTCATCCATGACTTGTTCATCCATCGCGCTAGCCTTCAGATGCTTCCATCGGCTATGTTATGCTAACGGTGTCTACACCGCCAAGGCACATTGGACTTACGCCGCCAAGACTCCGCTTGGACTTTACACTGCCAACCATTGGACTTATGTTGCCAAGACTTCACCCTTGGACTTTACGCCGCCAATATCACACCCCTCGGACTTCTCAAATGCCAAGACTCAAGCTTGGACTTTCCCTTGCCAACCCATGTTGGACTACCCATGACTTGGAATTTACCTTGCCAAGACCCATGCTTGGACTTTCCCATAATCACATGGTCAACCCTAGTCAACCATCAAAGTCTCTCTCGAGTCAAACTCGAGTCTGGTCAATTATAACCTGGGTCGATTGTATAAACAATCTCCCTAAAACATTAACCGACATCAATGTCAAACATACTATGTCAAACCACTTTGTCAAACATCAAAACATCACTCGAGTCAAACTCGAGTCTGGTCAATCGTGACCTGGGCCAATTGCACCAACAATCTCCCCCTTTTTGATGTTTGACAAAGCAAACCTTGAGTTAGGCCCCTAACTCAAATTCTCTTACCAATTTTCCAAAATGGTAATTTAACCATCTCCCCCTTTTTGACATACATCAAAAAGGTTATCTCTCCAAGGAGGTCAATGTCTCATGTCCCAATGAGATCTTACAATCTCCCCCTTGATCCACAAATACTTAGGATGCCTACCATCTTCCTAGTGATAAGTCCCATATCACCTAAGAGAGGCAATCCTATCCACTCTCCCAATTTCCAAATTTGGTCTCTCAAAAACCCATCAATTTCCCCAATTGATGTCCTTCTCACTATAACTTCTCCAATTTAAGAAGAAAAATACATCCATCATTCCAAGTTGGATACCTCCCCCTAAAGGCTTGCTCCCCCTTGACCATTGCACCAACAATGTCCTTGGGAAGTCCCTAAGCCAATAGGAATTCTAAACCATCAAAATTAAGGTTCTAAGTTCAAACATGAACTCTTCAACCCTTAAATTTGATACATTAACCTAACACCTCTCCAAATCCATATCCAATGAATTTTCACCCTTTATATTGCTTCCCAAGGCATATCCTAGGGTTAGGAGTGATTAGGGAGGGACCTTAACCGTAGTTGAACACGGGCTAAACAAACCTAGTTTTCTCGAAATCAGCCTGATCGACTCGTCGGATACGATCATTCCACTCACATCGATCGATGCCACCTAGAGGCGATCGATAACTGAAATTTCTGAATTTCAGTTATCAGAATCGAATTTTAGAAAATCATAAGTAATTCTACGTATATCAAAAAATCACGAAATTTGATACGTATATTACTTATAGGCAATATAATGGGTGAAAAATAATAGAAAAATATTTTACCCATAAAATACTGAAATTGATACAAAATTCAAAAGTGAAGAAAACTTCTAAGTTTTGGCTCACTTTGTATCAATCTCATCAATGGTGATTGCTATCAAAAGATAGGCTTCAACAAGGTTTTCTAAAATGATTTTAAAATATTTTCAAAACCTTATTTTGGATCATATTCCTTGGGCTCAATGTACATGACTAGTACACAAGCTTTCCCAATGATCCACCACTCATATAAGATGAGTTTGAGTTCACCTAGATGCAAAAACTATGCACCTTGAATTTAACTCATATCCTAGCATCTCACGTGTGTCTAGGGTGTATAAATACACATACATGTCAATGTAATGTGAGATGTGAGTTTTATTCTTCCTAAACTAGGGTTTCATGCATTTTTCTAAGGCAACTCTACTTGATTCCCTTATACATGGGACTTCAAGTCATGCCAATTATCCTTAACTCAATTTTAATCAAATGCATGAATGATTATGGCATTAATGATGATATAAATAAGCATATGCTCATGATCATGATGTCATGGCATAATATGAAATCTAAAAACACATGACATTAATCCTTAATCCTAAAAACATGATCATAACATATAAATGCTAGAAATAAATATGATGTCATGGCATGTTATATAGCAAATCAAGGCATAACAAATAAAAGGTATAGGTATAATAATACCTAAATTTTAATATTAATTACCTTTTGAGATAATTAAGTATATTTTTGCCATATTCCTATTAATCTCCCTAGCGTGCCAAAAACCCAAAATGGCACACTAAGACTCTAAACCCTAGGTTGTGCTAATTTGATTGATTTATCAAACTTCATAATTAATATTGGCACATCCTAAAAACCTTTAGGATTCAAATCAAACCACATTCCCAAGGTAACCATAACCTTGAAAATGACCTAAAGTGCCACCTTTACCATGGTTAGGTTAACTACCCTTCCATTTAAAGTTGGCACACCCTAACCCATTTAGCATGAATCAATCACGCTCTTAGAAACCCAAAATCTATTTGAGATCCTAGGGTTAATTAGGTATTCCTTAGGGATAACCTCCCTAGATACCTTCCTAATGACCCTCCTAGGCTTGTTAGCCTTGGTCATTGTGGTCTTACCTAGGTTTACTCTAGAGGTAACTCCCCTTGCAACCTTTTTAGTGGCCACCCTAGGTTTCCTAGAAATCTTAGCCACTAGGCACAAACCTTGGTTACTCTTAGGGATAACTTCCCTAGTAACCTTGGTCTTCCTAGACCTAGTTTGTGTTCCATTGTCAAATGGAACACTATGATAAGCCACCTTTGGCTTAGGTTTGTGACCCAAACCTTGCTTGCCCTTGGTTGACTTTTGTCTTTGAGGTCCTAGGTGTTGACTTTGAGATCTAGACCTTTGACTTTGACCATTAGACCCTTGAAATTGATTTTGTATATTCCTAAGGGTCTTTTCTAGTTTTTCAAGCCTTGACCTCAAGGCTTGGTTCTCTAATTCTAATTTCCCAATTTTATAATTTTGATTTAATCCTTGGGCATGGTTCTTTCTAGGCATATGCCTAGTCCATTTGGAATTAAAACCTAGGTGCTCTTGCAACTTTCTAATTGTCTCCCTAGGTAAAATTTGTCTAGTATTATTTGACCTAGGTTTGTCCTTAGATGAATTATTTTTAGGGACATTAGTCCCAAATTTCTCTTTATTTTCAAAATAAAAATTCTTAGCTCCTAAACAAATGTACTTGTTCCTATTAGCATGCTTTTCATAAATTGCAAGAGAATTAAAATTTCTAGCATGCTTTTTAATATTTAAATTAGAAGGAGCATTATTTAGATATACCTTAGGGTTTGCCTTAGAGGCTCCCCCTACTTGTGATGCTCCATTTTGCCTCTTCTTTTCCCCCTTCGGGCATTGATTCTGGTAATGTCCCGGTTGTTGGCACTTGAAGTAAATGACATGCTCTTTGCTTCTTCTAGTGGGGGCACCGACATCTTTTGATCTTTCTTGATGTTTTGGTGCTAGAGAAGTCTTCTTGACTTTCTTTGGGCACTTACTCTTATAATGCCCAAATTCCCTACACTCAAAACACATAATATTATTTTTATTTTGAATCACCGTGTTTGAGTTACTTAGGGTGGAGGTGAGGTTCTCTTGAGCTTGCTCTTCCTCTCTACCGGATGTAGATGGTTCTTCTTGTTGCTCCGGTGTTGAGGATGCTCTAGTCTCCTCCCCCTCAATCCTTGAGGTGGAGGTCTCCTCCAATTCTTCCTCTTCCTCTTCCTCCTTGGATGTTGATGGTCTCTCAACCTCCAAGTCCTCACTTCCTTGTGAGGATGATGCGTTTGCCTCTTCGATCCCTTGTTCTTGGACCGGTGATGGACTTTCATGGAGCTTTGCCACTTGGCTCCATAGCTCTTTGGCATCTACATAATTTCCTAATATGCACAAGATATTGTTAGGTATTAAATCGATTAAAAACTTCAATACCTTATCATTTTTCTCGAAGGCTTGGAATTTCTCTTCGGTCCATCTTTTTTTCTTGAGGAACCCTCCCTTTGGTCCTATTGGATAGTTATATTCCTCCATTAAAATTGACCATTCTTCGAAGTCCCTCATCATTAGGAAGTCTTCGATCCTTGCCATCCATTGTCTAAACCCTTCTTGTCCATAGAAGGTATAAGGGATAGATGTGTTGATATCCCATCCTAGTTGCTCTTGAACTTCCATCTTCCCTCTAGCTTCTTTAGCTCTCGGCGGTTAGTCCGTAGAAGACCCCCAGGCTCTGATACTAATTGTAAGAGATTTGAAGCTACTAGAGGGGGGTGAATAGCGTTGTGATCATAAGATGATGAAAATCTTTCGCGTTTGATCGTCTACAATCTTGTTAGCACAGTGGAATAGTAATAACAAATAAATATAATAAGATACACAATGACAACACGATCATATAACGTGGTTCAGAACCTCAAGGTTCCTACTCCACGGATCGGGCTCAAACGAGCACTAGCGATGCCAATCACACACCACTAATAAACACTCCTTCTCAGAACAATCCGGAGGTGGAGAAACCTCGTACAATAGTTTACAACAATAAACTAATAACAACAAGCAAATAAGATGAAATACAATGCACTACAAGTAAAGAAAACACTTTACAAATGCCTTTAGATTGCTTGCTTATTGATCACTTGAACCGTGGTTAAAGACCCTGATTTGCAGTAGCAAATCGCCTCAAAAACGTCCAAGAAATCGCTTGGTTTTTCCTCCATAACGAGCTCCATTTAAAGCTTCAACCTGTGCAAGAAAAAGTCGATCAGTCGACTGGTCGGGACCATCAGTCGACTGATGCTACTGTTATCGTGAGACAACGGCTATATCCACACTGGATAAGTCCAACGGATCCATCATCAGTCGACTGATGATACCCATTAGTCGACTGATGGAGCCTCACTCGACCAGTCGAGTCTCGACTCCATTCTGTGTCCGATTTCACAAGCACCAGTCGACTGATCACAAGATCAGTTGACTGCTCAGCCGACCAGTCGACTGCCCACCTATGGCAGTCGACTGCTAGAGCAATTCTCACAGTCAAACCCTAGTTGACTTAGTCCAGTCGACTGCCACATGGCACAAGTCGACTAGCACACCTCAAACATGAGTTTTTAGCCCAAGTATGGTTCCCCCATACTTGTTAGACCACCCTTAGCCTAGACCTAAGCCTTCTAGCCACCTCCATCAGCCTCACGTCTCTCGGATCCCTCCAAGTCATCCATGACTTGTTCATCCATCGTGCTAGCCTTCAGGTGCTTCCGTCGGCTATGTCATACTAACGGTGTTTACACCGCTAAGGCACATTGGAATTTTGCCACCAAGACTCCGCTTGGACTTTACGCCGCCAACCATTAGACTTATGCTGGCAAGACTCCACCCTTGGACTTTACGCCGCCAATATCAACCCCTTGGACTTCTCAAATGCCAAGACTCAAGCTTGGACTTTACCTTGCCAACCTATGTTGGACTTTCCATGCCAAGACCCATGCTTGGACTTTCCCTTGCTAACCCATGTTGGACTTTCCATGCCAAGACCCATGCTTGGACTTCCCTTGTGTCAAGCACTCAAGACTTGGACTTTCCCAAATGCCAAGTGTCCCACTTCGACTTACCATGGCAAGTACCCATGACTTGGACTTTACCTTGCCAAGACCCATGCTTAGACTTTCCCATAATCACATGGTCAACCCTAGTCAACCATCAAAGTCTCCCTCGAGTCAAACTCGAGTCTGGTCAATTATAACCTGGGTCGATTGTATAAACAATCTCCCCAAAATATTAACCAACATCAATGTCAAACATCAATGTCAAATATACTATGTCAAACCACTTTGTCAAACTTCAAAACATCACTCGAGTCTTACTCGAGTCTAGTCAATCATGACCTGGGTCGATTGCATCAACAAAAACCAGCTTGGCAAGAGTATTAAGATACTTCGATCAGATCGAGGTGGTAAATACCTTAGCCATGAGTTTCATGACTATCTAGCTGAGTGTGGGATTCTATCCCAACTCACTCCTCCTAGAACACCACAGTGGAATGGTGTATCCTAAAAAAGGAATCGTACCCTATTAGATATGCTACGATCTATGATGAGTCACACAGATCTTGCTATATCCTTTTGGGGATATGCTCTAGACACAGTAGCCTTCACACTTAACCGTGTCCCATCTAAAGCTGTGATAAAGACACATATACGATATGGACAGGGAAAAATCCCAAGATATCTTTCATGAGGATTTGGGGTTGTGAGGCTTACGTTCGACATCAAGTCTCAGACAAACTGAGACCCAAATCCAATAATTGTTATTTTGTTGGATATCCCAAGGAAACAAAGGGATATTACTTCTACATTCCCAGTCAGCACAAAGTATTTGTGGCAAAGACTGGGGTATTTCTAGAAAGGGACTTTGTTTCTAGAAAAACTAGTGGGAGTAAGTTCGATCTTGAAGAAATTCAAGATATGGATTATAGCACTGAGGCCTTGATGGAGGTTGAACAGGAACCACAAAGTATTGTGGATGATGAGATTGTTGCACAAAGAATTGTGGAACAACAACCTATTCAAGTAGACCTACCTCTTCACAGGTCTGATAGGGTACGTCGTCAGCCTAAGAGATACTCATTTCTCTTGTCTGACCATGATGACATTATGCTCGTTGAGAATGAGCCTACCTCCTATCAAGAAGCTATGATGAGCCCAGATTCTGAGAAATGGCTAGAGCCATGAGATCCGAGATGGAATCCATGTACACCAACCAAGTATGGACTTTGGTTGATCCACTTGAAGGTGTCAAACCCATTGGGTGTAAGTGGGTCTTTAAGAGAAAGACTGACATGGATGGATTTACACATACCTATAAGGGCTAATTGGTGGCTAAAGATTTCAAGCAAATTCATGGTATTGACTATGATGAAACCTTTTCTCCAGTTGCGATGTTTAAGTTCATTCGGATCATGCTTGCTATTGCAGCGTACCACGATTATGAGATCTGGAAGATGGATGTCAAAATCACATTTCTGAATGGAAACTTGCTTAAGGATGTGTACATGACACAACCTGAGGGTTTTGTAGATCCACATCACACTGGCAAAGTATGCAAGCTACAAAGGTCCATTTATGGGCTAAAGCAAGCTTCTCGGAGCTGGAATCTTATATTCGATGATGCGATCAAATAGTTTGGTTTCATCAAGAATGAAGATGAACCTTGTGTCTACAAGAGGGTTAATGGGAACACAGCTGTCTTCCTTGTATTGTATGTGGATGACATACTACTCATTGGGAATGACATCCCTTCACTATAGTCTATGAAGACATGGCTAGGGAAGTGTTTCTCAATGAAGGACTTATGTGAAGCAGCCTGTATTCTAGGCATCAAGATCTATAAAGATAGATCTAAGAGATTGCTTGGCCTAAGTCAGAGTACATATATTGACACAGTATTACTACGGTTTGTCATGCAGAATTCCAAGAAGGGATTTCTGTCGATGTCACATGGTGTGAGTCTTTCGAAGACTCAAAGTCCCTCTTCTAGAGAGGAGAGAGACCACATGGATAAGATCCCTTATGCATCTGCCATAGGATCTATCATGTACGGCATGGTATGTACTCGTCATGATGTCTCGTATGCTTTGAGCATGATGAGCAGATACCAGTTAGATCCAGGTGAGGGCCACTGAATAGCGATCAAGAATATTCTTAAGTACTTAAAAAGGACTAAAGAATATTTCTTGATATTTGGAGGCGATGGGGAACTAGCTGTAAAGGATTACAATGATGCTAGCTTCCAAACTGACAAGGATGATTATAGATCACAGTCAGGGTTCGTGTTTTTCTTGAATGGTGGCGTTGTGAGCTGGAAGAGTTTGAAGCAGGACACAGTTATTGATTCTACAACAGAGGCCGAGTATATTACTATATCAGAGGCAGCAAAGGAGGCAGTTTGGATCCGCAAGTTCATTACTGAGCTTGGGGTGGTTCCTAGCATAGCAAATCCTATAGAGCTCTATTGTGACAAAAATGTAGCGATTGCGCAGGCTAAGGAACCTCGCTCCCACTAGCGGACCAAACACATACTACAGCGCTTCCATCTCATTCGAGAGATTATCGATAAAGGAGATGTGAAGATTTGCAGAGTACCCATAGAGGCTAACATCGCAGATCCCTTGACCAAGGCTATGGCACAAAAAAAACATGATGGTCACACTAGGTCATAGGTATTAGATACTACAGTGATTGATAGTAGTGCTAGTGGGAGATTGTTAGTGAAAGCCCTAGAGTCGATCATGTGATGATTGTTGTATAGACTTGTTGTATCATATTCCTATATATATTTATAAAGGCATATCTTTATGGTTATTATACTTACCTGTATTGGTGCCAAATAACTAAGTATAATAGCATCCTTGAGTAGAAAGTTCTTATCTATATCAATCGATTGGTTGAATCGATAATGAGATGATATAGAGAATACTACTGTTAATCATTCCTAGTCAAGTATTAATATTCAGGGACAATATTAATGCGAAGAGACTAGCATATAGGTCAACTCGATGACTTGATCTCACAAGTCATGAATATGAGATATCAAGTTGACACATGGGCATGCATTGGAGAATGTATACTAAATGACCCGCCATGAGAAAGTATCATGGATCATTATATGAGTGTCATATACTTTCTCATGTGACTATTAGTATGACTATTATTCCTTAGACCTAAAGTGACCATGGTTCCCTACATAAGGAGTTGCATACTTTGGCTTCGTCAAACGTCACCCGTAAATGGGTGGACTATAAAGGTGATTACTGGGTATGTAACAAATAATGCGGAGGGATGTGAGTGATGTAGATGGGATCTATCCCTCTTATATGACGGGAGTGATATCATGATTCTTGATAGAGTGAGACCACTAAGTGCATGACCATGCTCAAATGAGTCAATATGAGATATTGAGCTCATTTGATTAGAGTGAGTCTACTTGGAGTTCAAGATATAGATTGTACAAAGGATGACATGGTCTATGCCTCAATTGTTCAATCTAGATGTCAAGGATAGAGGGACATTGTCACATATTGTGAGAGTCACAATTAGTTGTCACAATGGTGATGTTGGCTCTCAACATTCTTGTAACTTGGGTAGCAATGATGTGTTGCTAGATATCGCGCATTGCTTATGTTTCTAAATCAATTTAGGTGCATTGCCAACGTTACAAGAACCTATAGGATCACACACAAAGAGCAATTAGATAGAGACTAGGTTCATATGATGGACCAAGAAGATTAGGTTCATGTGATGAACTAAATTGGATTAAGAGTCATCCAAATTAGACTAATTGAGTTGGACTCAATTTGATTCAAGTGTTGAATGAGTCTAATTTAGATTTAATTCATTGAGTTAATTTAAACTAATGAATAGAGATTCATTAAATTAAATTGACTTGAATCAAAGGTTGGATTTGATCAACCATGGGATATAAGAGGTCAAGTTTGACTTGACTTAACTTGAGAGGGAAGATGAAGGTTTAAGTTTGACTTGACCAAATGACACTTCATGGTGACTTGGCAAAGTGGTCAGCCAATGATGATGTTCCACATCATCATGGACACATCATGGTGTGCCACCTCATGAGGAAGACCAAGAGCCATGGCTCTTGGTATTACATGGATGTTTATAACCCCATACTTAATGTGGTCGGCCATAGCATTAGTGGTGAATTGATTTCATCTTCTTCCCTCTCCCTTCTTGCTCTTTCCCTTTCCTCCACTGTCGTGACCTCCAAGGGTGCTAGCACACTCTAAGTGGTCTTCTCCACCTTTTGTCCATGTGGATACGTGTAGAGGAGTGTACACTTGGCACTCTACGAGATCCAACAACCGTTTGGACGAGCGGGATAAGCGAAGGGCATCGCTACAAGGGTAACACTCTTCCATATAGATCTAAAGTAGATCTAGTGTTTCTAAACATGTACATGAATTATGTTTATTATTTATCTTCGCACGGATCCGTGGCCGGCTTTCGAGGTTAATTTCCGCAATGCAAAAAGTGGTATTTTGTGGCTCGGAGAGTCTAACCGTTATTCGTATGTGTTATGTTGTCGTATACTTGTTCAGGTTGTTATGAGTTGAGTCATTGCAAACATATAGGTATGTCGGTACATATATTGCATTATATCCAGTTTACCAGTTTGGTTTATGCATTGATTATAGTTATACTTATGGTTATTTGTTATTACCTTTAAGACTGTATACCTGTTGATCTCCATATATTATATATAGTTCATGCACTTTATTCCATATACCACTGAGTCTTATATTCACCACCATAGACACGGGGTTTTCCTGTCACCCAGGTAACAGGTAGAAGACTTTGTGGTATTCTTGGAGCTTCGCCAGTTGATCCCGTCTCATCCCACTCTCGAGGGTTACAGTTTTCGGTTATCATATGTTTCGTATTTTTTTTTATTTTAATTCATGTGAAGAATTTTATTGTTGGTCATTTGTTTGGCATTTGCAATTACCTTTTCGGATTCATTACAGTATTTCTTCTTTATGTGGTTAGTCATACCGGTATACATTATGTTGAGTTTATAACTCATATTGTCATAGTGTTCCGCTGTTGTTTTACATGTATTTCATAAATGATGTGTTGGTTGCGGCTAACCGGCTATGTATCGATTGTATCTTATATTATCACAAGGGGGTGCTGTCCAATGGCCAGATTGAGTATACCTCTGGGGCGTGACAATTTTATTGGTATCAGAGCTAGGTTTGTGATGTCGTGCATTGATGTTTCCGTTGGGCTTTGGACTTCGGGAGTCATTTTATTTGGTTTTGGTTTTATGAGATGGGACTGACAGCGGCATGAACTCCGAGCAATACGAAGTAATAATTCTTGATGCATTATATCTATTGGTTAGATACTTATTTAAATTGTTTAGCAGGTATTGACGGACGGTGTTATGGCACATGTTCAAACTCGTGGTAAAGGTTGTCCACCAAAGCGATCTGCTAAAGTAGTGGGACGTGAGACTACTGTGGAAGAACCTGTTAATCTGGAATGGACTCGTCATTCCCCAACTGGAGGTTCGGAATCTCAAAATCCGGATATACCATCGACTATGCCAGCACCTGTGGATTCCAGTTGGGTCAAAGATAAAGCTCGTATACCTGTATTGGCATGTTCGGTCAAGGATCTATTCACTCTGTTGCGAGGGGAGTCTGATCCATGGATTGCTCGTGCTTGGTTGGATAACTTGGAAAGCACTTTCAAGTACATGAGTTGTACAAACGAGAAAAAAATAGGTTTAGCTGCATATCACCTCCGAGATCAGGCAGTTACCTAGTGAAAAATGCATAAAACCATAATTGTGGAGCGTGAGATTTCATGGTCAGTTTTACGAGATGCTTTTGAGAGGCAATATTTTCCTTCTGAATTTTCTATGACTCGTCGTAAGGAGTTATTGAGCCTTAAGCAAGGTGACCGATTTGTTATGGAGTATAATACAGAATTTACCAAACTCGTAGAGTTCTACTCTCATTTGGTGACTCAGGATGGAGATCCAATGTTTTAGTTCACTCAAGGTCTTACTGCATATATTCGGGCCAGAATGTCTAGATCTTCTATTAACTCTTACAGAGAGGCATTGGATTGGGCTATTTTTATTGAAATGACTTCTCAACAAATTGCAAGGGAGAAGGAGGTTGAGAAGCAGATGTCACAGGGTAAACAATAGAAACAAAATCCAGCAAATGACATTCAAAAAGAGCAGGATCGAAATGCAGCTACTCGCGGTTCTGTTGGGGAGTCTTCTAGACCACCAAAAGGAAAGTGGCCAGTATCTGGGTATTCTAGAGGTTCTCAGAAGAATCGTAAGAGCTAGGACATAATCAAGTGTTTTCGATGTGGGTCTATAAGTCATCAAATTTCGGAGTGTCCCCTGGATCGGTCTGTTTGCTACTATTGCAAGCAGCCAGGGCATTCTAGGAAAGGGTGTACTCTTAAAGAACAGTTGGAGTTTTCAGATAATCGCAGCAAGGGAAAGAAGTCTACTCGGTATCATCAACAGAAGACACCATCGAGGATGCAGACATTCAGTCAGCAGCAGACGTTCCCTCCTCCAACACAGCTATACCATATACAGAGGAGCGAGTCTTCAGGGAGGCCAGCGACTATATAGTATTCTGCAACTCCGACGATGTACTATTCAGTGGTGCCTACACAACAGTATTTACCAGCCAGCTCTTAGGGGTATATTATGCCTTCGCAGCAGATTCAGCCTCCGGTAGCAGTACCACAAAGCCAGATTCAACCTGAATGGAGACACTCTATTACTTCATCAGGGATGCAACCGTCTAATGTAGAGGCTAGACGTGTGTATGCTATAACCAAAGAGGAGGCACAGTGGGCCAAGGGATCAGTTATTCAGGGTATGGTTTCAGTTTATTCCGTATACACTAATACTTTGATTGATACTGGTAGTTCACAGTCATTTATATCTAGAATATTTCTGGGTAGGTTTGAAAGGATTCTAAAATTCCGTTCTTATAGGTTAGTTGTATCTTTACCATCATGAGAGGTGCTGACTAGCTATCAAGAAATCAAGGGTTGCCCATTGGATTTAGATGTTCATATCCTTACGGTGGATGTTCAGGTGTTGGAAATGGTAGAATTTGATATTATTTTTGGTATGGATTGGTTAGCTACTTATTATACTACAGTGGATTATAGAGCAAGAGTGGTGATTTTTCGACCACCGGATCAGCCTGCATGGAAATTCATTGGTACTAAAGATAATGGGGTGTCCATTATATCAACATTACAAGCTCAAAGACCATTATCCCAAGGTTGTCAGGGCTACCTATCATCTTTAGTTAAAGTTGAGAGCGAGGAACTACCACCCCTCTCAGGTGTCCGGGTAGTTCGAGAGTATCCAGATGTATTTCCAGATGAACTTCCTGGCTTTCCATCTCTTAGGCAAGTGGAATTTATGATAGAAGTGATTCCAGGAACCACCTCAGTATCGAAAACTCCCTACCGGATGGCACCGAAAGAATTGAATGAACTTAAAGTACAAGTGTAGGAGTTGTTGGATAGGAGATTTATTCATCCTAGTGTTTCACCTTGGGGAGCTCCACTACTTCTTGTTAAAAAGAAAGATGGATCATTGCGGTTATGCATTGACTATCGGCAATTGAATGCGGTAACTATTAGGAACAAATATCCATTACCAAGGTAGAGGATTTGTTTGATCAACTTAAGGATACATGTGTGTACTCTAAGATTGATTTGTGCTCAAGTTATCACTATAGGGGATCGTTGGAACGCTAGAGGGGGGTGAATAGCGTCGTGCTATATGTCGATGGAAATCGTTCGCGTTCGTCTCTACAAAACTCGTTATATGCAGCGGAATAATAATAAAGCAATAACGAAATAAGACAAACACGAACACAAGAATATAACGTGGTTCAGAACTGAATGGTTCCTACTCCACGGATCGAGCTCTAAAGAGCTCTAGTGATGCACACGCACTCACTACTCACAAATCCTCCTTCTCGACACAAGTCGGAGGTGGAGAAACCTCGTACAAACTATTCTTACAACAATAAGAAATAGATACGAGCAATTACAACAATGAAATACAATGCAAGTAAAGAAAACTACTTTACAATTGCTCTTTGAATGCTTGATCTCTTAGTAGCTTGGATTGCACTTGGAGACCCTAATTTGCAGCAGCAAATCGCCCCAAAAGCCCTCAAGAAACCATTGCTTTTTCCTCCTTCACGAGCTCCATTTAAAGCTTCAACCTGTTTTGGAAAACGTCGATCAGTCGACTGCTCGGGACCATCAGTCGACTGATGCCACTGTTGTAGTGAGACAATGGCTAGATCCACGCTGTAAAAATCCAATGGATCCATCATCAGTCGATTGATCGTGACCATCAGTCAACTTTTCAAGCCATCACTCGACTGCTGACCGCAGCGGTCGAGTGAGACTCCATTTTGTGCCCCAAAACCCGAGCATCAGTCGACTGATCACAAGATCAGTCGACTGCTCATCCAATCAGTCGACTCCCAAGCTCTGGCAGTCGACTGCTGGGACACATCCCACAGTCAAACCCTAGTTGACTCTCACCAGTCAATTGTCATATGACACCAGTCGACTGGCACACCTCAAACATGAGGTTTTAGCCCAAGTATGGTTCTTCCATACTTGCAAGACCACCCTTAGCCTAGACCTAATCCTTCTAGCCACCTCCATCAGCCTCACGCCTCTCGGATCCCTCCAAGTTATCCATGACTTGTTCATCCATCGCGCTAGCCTTCAGGTGCTTCCATCGGCTATGTCATGCTAACGGTGTCTATACCGCCAAGGCACATTGAACTTCCACCGCCATGACTCCGCTTGGACTTTACGCCGCCAATATCAAACCCCTTAGACTTTTCAAATGCCAAGACTCAAGCTTGGACTTTCCCTTGCCAACCCATGTTGGACTTTCCATACCAAGACCCATGCTTGGACTTTTCCTTGCCAAGACCCATGCTTGGACTTTACATTCCAAGTACTCAAGACTTGGACTTTCCATGACATGGTCAACTCCAATCAACCATCAAAGTCTCCCTCGAGTCAAACTCGAGTCCAGTTAAACATAACTCGTGTTGATTGTATAAACAATCTCCCCAAAATATCAACAGACATTAATGTCAAACATCAAAGTCAACTCACTTTGTCAAATATCAAAACATCACTCGAGTCAAACTCGAGTCTAGTCAATCGTGACCTAGGCCGATTGCACCAACAATCTCCCTCTTTTTGATGTTTGACAAAAACACATACTTTTGAGTTAGAACACTAACTCAATTCTTCTTACCAATTTCTCAAATTGGTAATCCCAAACATTCTCCACCTTTTTGACTAACATCAAAAAGGTTCTCTCCAAGGAGGTCAATGTCTCATGTCCGAATGAGATCTTACAATCTCCCCCTTGGTCCAAAAATACCTAGGATGTCTACCATCTTCCTAGTGATAAGTCTCATATCACTCAAGAGAAGCAATCCTATACACTCTCCCAATTTTCAAATTGGGTATCTCAAAATCTCATTTTCCTTCTCATGAGGAAAAAAATATCATCCATCATCCCATGATGGATACCTCCCCCTAAAGGATTGATCCCCCTTGACAATTACACCAACAATGTGCTTGGGAAGTACCTAAGCCAATAGGAACTCTAAACCATCAAAAATAATGTTCAAAGTTCAAAAATGAACTCTCCACACCTTAAATTTGATACATCGACCTAACACCTCTCCAAATCCATATCCAATGAATTTTTACCCTTTATAATGCTTTCCAAAGCATATCCTAAGGTTAGGAGTGGTTAGAAACCTTTACCGTAGCTGAAATCGGGTTAAACAATCTTGTTTATCCCAAAATCAGGTTATCAATCGAGTCCTATAGAAACCACCAACCAAGTGCCCATCGATCATGTACCAAGCAACCGATCGACATCGTGTCGAGGCGATTCGCGAGCCACTGCTTAGGCGATTTCCACGAGGTGGTTTTTCGCTAGAGCGATTTCGCGAGCGATGTCACCGTGGCGCTAGGCGCCAGGCGATTTGCGAAGCGGTTTTGACGCCTTGGCTTTGCTAGCGGTTTGTCGCCGAGCTATTCTGCCGAGCACGTCACCCATCGGATTGATCGCCAGGTAAAGTGGATTGATAACTGAAAAACCCAGTTTTTCAATTATCAGAATCCAAGTTTGAAAAAATATAAGTAATTATACATAACTTGAAAAATCACAAAATTTCATATGTATAATACTTATAACATATACAATCAGTGGAAAATAGTTGAAAAATATTTTATCCATAAAATAATGAGTTTGATACAAAATCCAAAAGTGAATAAAAACTTCAATGTTTTAGCTCACTTTGTATCAATCTCATCAATGGTGATTGCTATCAAAAGATAGACTTCACTAAGGTTTTTCAAAAGGATTTTAAAATGTTTTCAAAACCTTATTTTGGATCATATTCCTTGGGCTCAATGTACATGACTTGTACACAAGCTTTCCCAATGATCCACCAATGAAATTAGATGAGTTTTAGTTCATCTAGATGCAAAAACTATGCACCTTGAACTTAACTCATATCCTAGCATCTCACATGTATCTAGGGTGTATAAATACACATACATGTCAATGTGATATGAGATGTGGGTTTTGTTCATCCCTAATCTAGGGTTTCATGCATTTTTCTAAGACAACTCTACTTGATTCCCTTATAAATGGGACTCCAAGTCATGCCAAAGTTCTTAAATCAATTTTCATCAAATTAAATGCATGAATGATAATGGCATAAATGATAGCAATAATTAAGCATGGTCAATGATCATGATGTCATGGCATATGATATAATCTAAAAACACATGACATTAGTTCTTAATCCTAAACATGATCATGACATATAAATGATAAACATAAACATGATGTCATGGCATGTTATATGGCAAATCAAGCATGACATATAAAATATATAGGTATAATAATACCTAAATTTTAATATTAATTGCCATTTGATATGATTAAATATATTTTTCCATATTATCACTTTTCTCCCTCGTGTGCCTAAAATCCAAAATGGAACACTATGACCTCTAAACCTAAATTGTGTCAATTTAATTTATTTTTCATAATTCCAAGAATGTATTAGCATATCCTAAAATCTTTTAGGATATAAGATCAAACCTATTTCCAAGATATCCATAACCTTGAAAATAACCTAAAATGTCAACTTTGTTATGGTTGAGTTAACTACCCATCCAATCAAAGTTGACACATCCTAACCCATTTAGCGTGAGTCAATCACGCTCCTTGGAACCCAAAATCTATTTGAGCTCATTGGATTAGTTAGGTATTCCTTAGGGATAACTTCCCTAGATATCTTCCTAATGACCCTCCTAGGCTTGGTAGCCTTGGTCATTTGGGTCTTACCTAGGTTGACTCTAGGAGTAACTCCCCTTGCTACTTTCTTAGTGGCTTGCTTAGGTTTCCTTGAAACCCTAGCTACTAGGCACACACCTTGGTCAACTCTAGGGATGACTTCCCTATTGACCTTGGTTTTCCTTGTCACGCCCGCCCTTTCCTAGGGTCCGGAGGGGCGGCGCGTGACGCGACCGTACATACATACATCGTACTACTTATAGCGGAAGACTTTAGACACATTTTTTTTCCTTTTAAACATAAACATGCATTGTCATATATAGATACTTCTTCTTCACATAGAGCATGCATCATTATTTCATAGGTACTTAGTGCTTAGTTCAAGTCCATAAACATCATCATCATAAGGAAACATATATAAGGACATAACGGATCTCCTCTACCATGCCACTACCACACACATTTGGCTCCTCCTGCTACTCCCTTTAGTTTATCCATCCCTTACCCTTATCTGCAGTACAAGGGAAAAATAAACTATAAGCACATAGGCTTAGTAAGATCCTGTCCTACTCACAAAAACCATACATCGACATTAATCATGGCATGTAACATTCATAACATATAAGCAACATAACATGTAACATATATGACGTAAGCAACATAACATGTAGCATAAGTAAACATAACATACAACATATATAACATAGCAGACTATCATGTAAATATATGACATAATCAAACATATCATACAACATATGTAACATAGCAATATATACATGACATATCAAACATAACATATAACATATGTAACATGGCAACATATACATGACATATCAAACATAACAGGCTACATATATAACATAGCAACGTAGTATGTAAACCTAACAATCATATCATGTAAACATATGCAGGATGCTCTTTGAAAACATATATTATAGGTACGTAAACATAAATCTCAACATATTTGGGAGATTAGACTGCCACGCCTACTCTTTTCTGACCAGAATTGACACGTACGTGACGCGACCGTACATACATACATTACATACAGCGGAAGACTTTATACATACTTCTTAATTCTTACAGCGGAAAACTTTAGACCCATTTTTTTTTTCTTTTAAAATATAAACATGCATTAACATATATATATACATATATATATATATATATACTTCTTCTTTTTAACATAGAGTATGCTTCATAACATGTATAGATACTTCTTCTTACTTCTTCTTTACTTCTTCTTATCAACATAGAGCATGCATCATATATATAGATACTTAGTGCTTAGTTCAGGTTCATAAACATCATCATCATAAGGAGACATAAGTAAGGACATCCATAGACATCATCATCATAGGTAAACATATATATATATAGACCTAACGGATCCTCTCCACCATGCCACTACCACACACATTGGCCCCTCCTGCTGCTCCCTTTAGTTTATCCATCCCTTACCCTTATCTGCAGTACGAGGGGAAGATAAACTGTAAGCACATAGGCTTAGTAAGATCCTGTCCTACTCACAAAAACCATACATCAGCATTAATCATGGCATGTAACATTCATAACATATAAGCAATATAACATGTAACATACATAGCATAATCAACTTAACATGTAGCATAAGTAACATGAGTAAACATAACATGCATAATCCACAACTTAGCAGCATAACATGAATATATACATGACTGCAATATAACATGTAACATACATGGCGTCATCAACTTAACATATAGCATAAGTAACATGAGTAAACATAACATGCATAATCCACAACTTAGCAGCATAACATGAATATATACATGACTGCAATATAACATGTAACATACATGGCGTCATCAACTTAACATATAGCATAAGTAACATGAGTAAACATAACATGTATCATCCATAACTTAGCGACATAACATGAATATGTACTTAATCAAACATAACATGCATCATATGTAACATAGCAACATGTACCTGACATATCAACATAACATACAACCTATGTAACATAATGGCATAAACATGACATTTCAATCATAACATGTGAACATAACAATCAATCAGGTAAACATATGCAGGATGCTTTTGAAAACATATATTTTAGGTACGTAAACATAAATCTCAACATATTTGGGCCCGGCATTGTACCACTTCTTCATTATCATAGCGCGCATCCCTAAATAGGCCCGAGGTAGCAAGTCTCGAACCTAATAGGTTACTAGGCCCGATCTTAGTCCGTCGACCTAGGGCAATCGTCATAGCATAGAAGCCCATCCTAGGCCCGAGTCTTACTCCATCGACCTAAGGCATCTTGGAGCCCATCCCGTACTAGGCCCGAGTCTTATTCCATCGACCTAGGGGCAATGATACATAGAAGCCCGTCCTAGGCCCGAGTCTTATTCCATCGACCTAGGGCATCTTAGGAGCCCATCCCTTCTTGGACCTTGTTAAGGTCTTGGTACAAGCCATGCAGAAGGTAAAATACTTATATGCTTATTTTATAACATAGCTTATTTCATTTTGCAAACATAGCATACTTCATTTCATAACACATCATGCTCCACTTCGTGAACATATCATCTTTCATTTCATAAACATACCATACTTCATTTCATAACATATCATTCTTCATTTCATCATCATATCATACTCATGTCGTGAACATATCGTTTTGTTTCATTTCATAATCTTATCGTTTTCCATTTCATAACATATCTTAAATATCACATACACATAGGCATGGCATAAGGCATGGCATCAAAAGTAAGTAAACACTAACCTAAGGCATGTTATCTTCATCTAGCATCATTTAATATCACAAGTCAACATGAATTCACCCAACATAAAACACATGTTAACCTAATTCATCTAACATAACAACAACTTCATAAGCATATAAAACTTGAATTAAAACTTAATTTAATCACTGAAAAATACATGATGGTCGAATGGTCCATAGGGGTTTCTAGGGTTATCTTTTAACCTAATTCATTTAACATACTAACCACATCATAAGCATGCAAAAGCTTCATTGAATCACCACAATATAGGGGTGGCCGAATGTCTTTATAGGTTTTTAGGGCTAGTCCTTTACCCTAATTCGATTAACATACTAACAACATCATAAGCATACAAACATGGAATAAAGCTTCATTGAATCATCAAAATATAGGGGTCGCCAAATGGTCCTTGTTGGCTTTTGGGGTTAACTTTTGACCTAATCCATTTTAAATCCTAGCATCATCATATAGTTGCAAAACATAGCATGGAACTTCATTGGAACCTTAAAAACATGGCTTGGCCAAATGGACCTTGGTGGCTATTAGGGTTAGCTTTTGTCCTAATCCATCTTAAATCCTAACATCATCATATAGTTACAAAAACATAGCATAGAACTTCATTGAAACTTTAAAACATGGCTTGGCCGAATGGATCTTGGTGGCTATTAGGGTTAGCTTTTGTCCTAATCCCTTTTTCCATCTTAACATCATCATATACTTACTAAACATAGCATATAACTTCATTGATAAACCAAAAACATAGCTTGGCCGAATATAACATATAGATCTCTTTTACAACCATCAATCGAAGCTACTCGTATGCAGGTGAGGGATACTTACATCCTTCGCTTTGCTTTGAGTGGGAAGATGACCTAAGGAAACCAAACCTAGCCCTTGCTTCTTGCTTGGATGAGTTTCGGCCAAGGGATGAAAATGGAGAGGGAGAGCTCTAGGATTCGGTGAGGAAGAAGAAGAGAAGAGGGAGAAGTGGAGAAGTGGTTCTTCTCTTGTCCCTTCATTCCCTATTTATTCATTTGAAGAGTCCCTTGATCTCCCTTACACTTATCCATAATTTCCCCTATTCCTCCAATGATATAATTCTATTGGGCTTTTGGTTAGTGGGTGCATCTATAGGGCTTGGCTATCTCTAGAGGTTTGGGGTTCAATTCCTAAGCCTTGCATCCCTTTTTGGATTATTTTCTTTTATTTTTGAAAAAGCCCACATAAAGTCCCTATAATCATACAAAATTTCTTATAAAATTTCTAGAGCTTGGGATGAAAAAGGGAGGAAAGGGAAATGGGGAATTCGGCTAAGGATGAGGAAGAAGGAGAATGAAGAAGGAAAGTGGGGTTTTACTTCCACTCTTCTCTTAATTCTCCTCTTTAATACCTAGGGAATGAACACCCATCATCCTTTCATGGGGGGATGAACCAACTACTCATCTTCCCATCTATATTCTTTGTATATTCTTTATATATCTTATTCATAAATTATCCTAGGGTCTAGTGGTGTCAAGGCTACCTCCCTATTAGGAGGTTCATGGTTCAAATCCTACCTATAACCACCTTTTATTTTATTTTATTTTAAACCCTTTTATGGCCTTAAAACCTATATAATTACTTTGCCTAGTTTAGAATTTTGCGGGCATTACAATCCTTCATACCTATAAAAGTTTCGTCCTCGAAACTTAGAACAACTCTGGATACTTTTATTTCATGTCATCCTCGCATTCCTAAGTTGCTTCTTCAAACTTTTGATTTTGTCATGTGACTTTCACTAAGGGTACTTCTTTGGTTCTCTATTTCTTGATTTCTCGATTTATTATCTGAATAGGTCGACTTTCATAACTTAAATCTTCTTGAACTTGTACCGTTTGTGGATCGATCACATGGTCTTATGAACTCTATGCGATCTGATCACCTTCTCAACATACAACTGAGCTAGTTGTTCCATTGAGTACGATACTCGATTGCCAGAAAATAGGCAGATTTTTGTTAATCTTTCAACAATCACCTAAATAGCTTCATATCCATTAGTTGTTTTGGGTAGTCCTACTATGAAGTCCACAGATATATCTTCCTACTTCCATTCTGGGTTTTGAATAGGCTCTGTAACTCCTGTAGGTCATCCTGGAGTTCCGTAACCACATGCATAAGATCAGGTGGGGGTACTATCTCATCTACTCTATTACTACGTCTCCTAGTCATGTTTATCTTCACATATTAGAGTAAGGCTAGTATAAGATTATCGTTCATTTATCTATGCATAGTTAAACTAAAAGCTAGCATAAGGGGTATCACACATATTTTCATGCGTATTTAAGCTAAAGGCATTTTATATCGTATGTGAACAAAATAAGCTAAAGGCATTTTATATCATACATGAACAAAATAAGCTAAAGGCATTTTTATATCATACATGAACAAAATAAGCTAAAGGCATTTTATGTCATACATGAACAAAATAAGCTAAAGGCATTTTATGTCATACATGAACAAGCATAAGCTAGAGGCATTTTATATCATACATGAACAAGCATAAGGGTATCATACATACTTTCATGCATATTTTGACTAAAAACATTCCTTATCATACATAAGCATAAGACTATCATACCTATATTCATGCATATTTAACTAAAAACATTCTTTATCATACACTTATCTTCATATATTATAATAAGGCTAGCATAAGTTTTTCGTTCGTTGATCTATGCATAATTAAACTAAAGCTAGCATAAAGCTATCATTTGTATATTCATGCATTACTTAAACTAAAGGCCAGGCTAGCATAAGATTATCCTACATGAATTCATGCATGTTTAAGCTAAAAAAAACATTTCTTATCATTCATGAACAAAATTAACAAAATTAGAGTAGACATAGAATTCTTACTTGGAGCGGCAGGATTTGGAGCTTGATGTGTGTGTAGTGGAAAGGCAGATCCGCTCTGATACCAACCTGTCACGCCCGCCCTTTTCGGACCCAGAACCCGGAGGGGCGGCGCGTGACGCGACCGTACATACATACATTACATACAGCGGAAGACTTTATACATACTTCTTAATTCTTACAGCGGAAGACTTTAGACCCTTTTTTTTTTTCCTTTTAAAACATAAACATGCATTGACATATATATATACATATATATATATATACTTCTTCTTTTTAACATAGAGTATGCTTCATAACATGTATAGATACTTCTTCTTACTTCTTCTTTACTTCTTCTTATCAACATAGAGCATGCATCATATATATAGATACTTAGTGCTTAGTTCAGGTTCATAAACATCATCGTCATAAGGAGACATAAGTAAGGACATCCATAGACATCATCATCATAGGTAAACATATATATATATAGACCTAACGGATCCTCTCCACCATGCCACTACCACACACATTGGCCCCTCCTGCTGCTCCCTTTAGTTTATCCATCCCTTACCCTTATCTGCAGTACGAGGGAAAGATAAACTATAAGCACATAGGCTTAGTAAGATCCTGTCCTACTCACAAAAACCATACATCAACATTAATCATGGCATGTAACATTCATAACATATAAGCAATATAACATGTAACATACATAGCGTAATCAACTTAACATGTAGCATAAGTAACATGAGTAAACATAACATGCATAATCCACAACTTAGCAAAGATAACATGAATATATACATGATGCAAATATAACATGTAACATACATGGCGTCATCAACTTAACATATAGCATAAGTAACATGAGTAAACATAACATGCATAATCCACAACTTAGCAGCATAACATGAATATATACATGACTGCAATATAACATGTAACATACATGGCGTCATCAACTTAACATATAGCATAAGTAACATGAGTAAACATAACATGTATCATCCATAACTTAGCGGCATAACATGAATATGTACTTAATCAAACATAACATGCATCATATGTAACATAGCAACATGTACCTGACATATCAACATAGCATACAACCTATGTAACATAATGGCGTAAACATGACATTTCAATCATAACATGTGAACATAACAATCAATCAGGTAAACATATGCAGGATGCTTTTGAAAACATATATTTTAGGTACGTAAACATAAATCTCAACATATTTGGGCCCGGCATTGTACCACTTCTTCATTATCATAGCGCGCATCCCTAAATAGGCCCGAGGTAGCAAGTCTCGAACCTAATAGGTTACTAGGCCCGATCTTAGTCCGTCGACCTAGGGCAATCGTCATAGCGTAGAAGCCCATCCTAGGCCTGAGTCTTACTCCATCGACCTAAGGCATCTTGGAGCCCATCCCGTACTAGGCCCGAGTCTTATTCCATCGACCTAGGGGCAATCATACATAGAAGCCCGTCCTAGGCCCGAGTCTTATTCCATCGACCTAGGGCATCTTAGGAGCCCATCCCTTCTTGGACCTTGTTAAGGTCTTGGTACAAGCCATGCAGAAGGTAAAATACTTATATGCTTATTTTATAACATAGCTTATTTCATTTTGCAAACATAGCATACTTCATTTCATAACACATCATGCTTCACTTCGTGAACATATCATCTTTCATTTCATAAACATACCATACTTTATTTCATAACATATCATTCTTCATTTCATCATTATATCATACTCATGTCGTGAACATATCGTTTTGTTTCATTTCATAATCTTATCGTTTTCCATTTCATAACATATCTTAAATATCACATACACATTGGCATGGCATAAGGCATGGCATCAAAAGTAAGTAAACACTAACCTAAGGCATGTTATCTTCATCTAGCATCATTTAATATCACAAGTCAACATGAATTCACCCAACATAAAACACATGTTAACCTAATTCATCTAACATAACAACAACTTCATAAGCATATAAAACTTGAATTAAAAATTAATTTAATCACCCAAAAATACATGATGGCCGAATGGTCCATAGGGGTTTCTAGGTTTATCTTTTAACCTAATTCATTTAACATACTAACCACATCATAAGCATGCAAAAGCTTCATTGAATCACCACAATATAGGGGTGGCCGAATGTCTTTATAGGTTTTTAGGGCTAGTCCTTTACCCTAATTCGATTAACATACTAACAACATCATAAGCATACAAACATGGAATAAAGCTTCATTGAATCATCAAAATATAGGGAATGGTCCTTGTTCGCAGGGTTAACTTTTGACCTAATCCATTTTAAATCCTAGCATCATCATATAGTTACAAAACATAGCATGGAACTTCATTGGAACCTTAAAAACATGGCTTGGCCGAATGGACCTTGGTGGCTATTAGGGTTAGCTTTTGTCCTAATCCATCTTAAATCCTAACATCATCATATAGTTACAAAAACATAGCATAGAACTTCATTGAAACTTTAAAACATGGCTTGGCCGAATGGATCTTGGTGGCTATTAGGGTTAGCTTTTGTCCTAATCCTTTTTTCCATCTTAACATCATCATATACTTACTAAACATAGCATATAACTTCATTGATAAACCAAAAACATAGCTTGGTCGAATATAACATATAGATCTCTTTTACAACCATCAATCGAAGCTACTCGTATGCAGGTGAGGGATACTTACATCCTTCGCTTTGCTTTGAGTGGGAAGATGACCTAAGGAAACCAAACCTAGCCCTTGCTTCTTGCTTGGATGAGTTTCGGCCAAGGGATGAAAATGGAGAGGGAGAGCTCTAGGATTCGGTGAGGAAGAAGAAGAGAAGAGGGAGAAGTGGAGAAGTGGTTCTTCTCTTGTCCCTTCATTCCCTATTTATTCATTTGAAGAGTCCCTTGATCTCCCTTACATTTAACCATAATTTCCCCTATTCCTCCAATGATATAATTCTATTGGGCTTCTGGTTAGTGGGTGCATCTATAGGGCTTGGCTATCTCTAGAGGTTTGGGGTTCAATTCCTAGGCCTTGCATCCCTTTTTGGCTTATTTTCTTTTATTTTTGAAAAAGCCCACATAAAGTCCCTATAATCATACAAAATTTCTTATAAAATTTCTAGGGAATACCTAGAAATTCTTCTCTTTAATACCTAGGGAATGAACACCCATCATCCTTTCATGGGGGGGAATAAACCAACTCCTCATCTTCCCTTCTATATTCTTTGTATATTCTTTATATATCTTATTCATTAATTATCCTAGGGTCTAGTGGTGTCAAGGCTACCTCCCTATTAGGAGGTTCATGGTTCAAATCCTACCTATAACCATCTTTTATTTTATTTTATTTTAAACCCTTTTATGGTCTTAAAACCTATATAATTACTTTGCCTAGTTTAGAATTTTGTGGGCGTTACAGTACCACATCATCATCATCATAGTGCGCATCCCTAAATAGACCCGAGGTAGCAAGTCTCGAACCTACTAGGTTCCTAGGCCCGATCTTAGTCCATCGACCTAGGGCCATCGTCATAGAGTAGAAGCCCATCCTAGGCCCGATCTTAGTCCATCGACCTAGGGCATCTTGGATCCCATCCCATACTAGGCCCAATCTTAGTCCGTCGACCTAGGGGCAATCATACATAGAAGCCCATCCTAGGCCCGATCTTAGTCCGTCGGCCTAGGGCATCTTAGGAGCCCATCCCTTTGGACCTTGTTAGGGTCCTGGTACAAGCCATGCATAAAGTAAAATACTTATATGCTTTTTATTATAACATATCTTATTTCATTTCGCAAACATAGCATACTTCATTTCGTAACATATCATATTTCACTTCATGAATATATTATATTTCATTTCATAAACATATCATACTTCATTTCATAGCATGTCATATTTCACTTCATAATCATGTTTCATTTCATGAACATATCATTTTCCATTTCATAATCATAACATATTCATTTCATAACATATCTTATTATCACACACATATAGAGCATGTCATAAGGTATAAACATCAAACAGGAGTAAACACTAACCTAGGGCATGTTATCTTCATCTAGCATTATTTAATATCACAAGTTAACATGAATTCACCTAAACATAAAAACACATGTTAACCTAACCTAGAGCATGTTAAAGAATAATGGTTGGCCGAATGGTTCATGGGGCTTTTAGTGTTAAACCTTTAATCTAATCCATCTAACATCCTAACATCATCATATGCATACAAAACATGGTATAGAACTTCAATGAAACACCAAAAACATATGTTGGCCGAATAGTTCATAGAGGTTTTTAGGGCTAACTTTTTATCTAATCTATTTTACATCCTAACATCATCATATGCATGCAAAACAAGGTATAGAACTTCAATGAAACACCAAAAACATATGTTGGCCGAATAGTTCATAGAGATTTTTAGGACTAACTTTTAACCTAATCCATTTTACATCCTAACATCATCATATGCATACAAAACATGATATAGAACTTCATTGAATCATCAAAAACAAGGGTTGGACGAATGGTTCATGGAGGCTTTTAGGGTTAACTTTTAACCTAATCCATTTTTACATTCTAACATCATCATATGCATGCAAACACATGATATAGAACTTCAATGAAACACCAAAAACATATGTTGGCCGAATAGTTTATAGAGGTTTTTAGGGTTAACTTTTAATCTAATCCATTTTACATCCTAACATCATCTTATGCATACAAAACATGATATAGAACTTCATTGAATCATCAAAAACATATTTTGGCCGAATAGTTCATAGAGGTTTTTAGGGTTAACTTTTAATCTAATCCATTTTACATCCTAACTGCAAGGAGTTGCTTCGGAGGCTCATTGGCTCTCATGTCCCCGGATTAAAATTTTCACTAATGAAATAATTAATCCAGATGGGATGAGCTTCCTTAGCACAACCATTTCGTCGTCGTGCTAACAACTTGAGTGGTTGCTTGAACAAACTAGTTGTTCAAGCAACACAACTCTTCTAGTTGGTTAGCCGCGGAAGAGACGATGGACGGATCGCCGGTTTTTGTGTTTGTCTTCGGGGTCCATGATTATACAATATATTTACTAATTTACACATGCATAATCAAAACATAAAAGAACAAGCTCAGATCTGTAAATAAAGTTAAAATAACTTTATACCTCATGATCTTCTACCGTATGTCCTATCCTTCTCGTGGACGACGTGTGGACGAAGATCCTCCACGAGTAGAAGCCTTCTAGATCGCTTTCTTCTCTACCTTGTCCGCTGCGAACAAAGAGAAGAACTTACAAATACCTATCCTTTCTAGAGCCGGCCACCAAATTAGGGAATTTGGTGCAACCGCCGGCCAAGGATCAAATGGATGATGCGCCAGCCACCAAATGAAGGAGAACTGCCGGCCACCTTGGAGAATAGGGAGGAGGATGAGAATCGGCCACCAATGGGAGGAGAACCGCCAGCCAAGGAAGAAGGGAGAGGCCTCTAGGATGGGCGCCAGCCAAGGAATGATCAAAGGAGATGGGCGCCGGCAATCAACAAGAAGGATGAAGGTTGCCGCCCACTTTGCTTCAAACCCTAGCCGCCAAAAAACCCTAGCCGCCCAAAACCCTAACTCCAATTCGAAATCTCTCTTTTTGTGCCGCCCAAACCTAAGCCCCCTATTTATAGAATTGGGCTTAAGCCTCCTTTAATCTCCACCGTCGAATCTAGGGATTTAATCTCCACCGTCGGATCTAGGGTTTTATCCCAACCGTCGGATCTAGGGTTTCATCCCAACCGTCGGATCTAGGATTTCATCCCAACAGTCGGATCTAGGGTTTCATCCCAACCGTCGGATCTAGGGTTTTACCCCAACCATCGGATCTAGGGATTTAATCCTAACCATCGATTCTAGGGTTTCATCCTAACCATCAGATCTTAGGGATTTAATCCCAACCGTTGGTTCTAGGGTTTCATCCTAACCATCAGATCTTAGGGATTTAATCCCAACCGTTGGTTCTAGGTTTTGTTTTACATTCTTGGATCTAGACTTCACAAGGATTATATTAGGCTACGATAGGGACCATAAGGAGGAGTTGGGTCTTGGCCACCCGATGGATCGGAACCACACTAACTTGATCCATCAATGATGTTCCATTCCACTAGAGGATCATCATTGAACTACCTCACCAACCCCCATAAATTAATATGGGCTCCATATATTATTCGTACATTAATCTCCCCGTGTTTAAGATATCGAATGTCCGTCAATTAATTGATTTACTGACCATCAATTAATTAACATCTAATTCCTCGAGTAGTACCACTCAACCTTATTATCACGTTGACTAAGTCAACCAGCTAGGTTTACATGATGAACTTTATGAGCTCCTCAAGGGGACATCATCAACCTAATATATAGGACACAGTTTCCTCCTATAATCAACCGCACACCATGTAAATAATATTATTTCCCAACTTACCAGGCATATTGATTTAATCCATCTAAATCTCACCCACTGGTAAATCAAAGAAATAAATACTAAGTACATGTGCCCATTATTATATCGGGATTAAGAGCATGTACAACATAATATCCGAGGTCCGATTCAATTATGTAGTCAGTACTAAATTGAATCACCTCTATGTCGGTCCTGCTCAATACACCTAAGTGTACTAGTGTAACTCTATGTTCAAGACAAAACAATACCAAGCTACACTACAACCATGCCAATGGTTTATCCAAAACCATCTTGGTTGTGAGCCTCTACTTATATTTTACAAGGAACTGATAACATGATCTTTTGTGCCACACCAAGCACAATGTTATCTACAATGTAAAATATTAGACAATATGCACACATATAATAAATATATAAAGTGCAAACAATGATCATGTGATTCTTATTTCAAAATAAAATGTTCATACAAAAAGAGCTAGGCTTTCAGTATACATTCCAACAATCTTTCACTTATACTAAAAGACTATGCCGTCATCACTCTGCCATACATCTGATCCCCATGTCCTCCACATGCCTATCAAACGCTTTCGCTGGAAGGGCCTTAGTGAATGGATCCGCCAGGTTATCCTCTGACGTAATCTTGGTGACAGCAACTTCTCCTCGCTTTATGATCTCTCGTATAAGGTGGTACTTGTGCTCTATGTGTTTACTCGCCTTATGGGCTCGTGGTTCCTTCGAGTTTGCAACTACACCACTGTTATCACAATAAATTGTGATAGTTCTGGGCAAACCAGGAATCACATCCAAGTCCATCAAGAAGTTCCTGAGCCATACAGCTTCCTTGGCTGCCTCAAAGGCTGCCACATACTCAGCTTCCATGGTAGAGTCCGCCACGCATTTCTGCTTGACACTCCTCCATACTATGGCTCCACCTCCAAAAGTAAACACAAACCCCGAGGTAGACTTACTCTTGTCCCAATCTGATTGGAAATCTGAATCCGTGTAACCCACAGGGACTAATTGATTTGCCCGGTAAACCAGCATATAATCTCTAGTCCTTCTCAGGTACTTCAATATATGCTTTACCACAGTCCAATGTCCCTGTCCAGGATTACTCTGATATCTGCTAACCATGCCCACGGCAAAGTAGATATCCGGTCTCGTACACAGCATAGAATACATGAGGCTTCCTACTGCCGAAGCATAAGGAACCACCTTCATGTCCTCTATCTCCTTTGATGTTTTGGGACACATCTCTTTAGATAAAGGAACTCCATGCTTAAAAGGTAGAAAACCTTTCTTAGAGTACTGCATGCTAAAACGAGCAAGGATAGTGTCAATGTATGAAGCTTGAGATAAGCACAACATCCTTTTCTTGCGATCCCTTATAACTTTGATCCCAAGGATGTGTCCCACTTCTCCCAAGTCCTTCATCACTAATGAACCCAAAGGTCCATCAGCTATCAACCTTTGAATTCTGCTTAGGTTAATATGACCAAGCCTTAGATGCCAAAGATATGTTTGGTTCATTTGCGAAGGTTCTTTTCTCTTATTAGACTTAGAAGATGAGTTATTGATTTCTATATGCATCGTGGGAGTTTTTGGTTCAAGAGTATATAAATTGCCAACCAATGTACCAGAACAGATAATCTCCCTGTTCCTTTTTATAACCACTTTGTCATTAAAAGAAACAGAATACCCATCCAAAAACAATTTAGAAACTGAAATTAAATTCTTTCTAAAAGTAGGTACATAAAGACAATTTCTCAAAACCAAAACTTTATTCCTATCAAAAGATAAATAAACGTCTCCCACTGCAATAGCCGCCACCTTTGAAGCATTGCCCATGAAGACGGTAATCTCTCCTCGCCTAGTCGTCGGGTTTCGGAACTCGCAAAGTATTGCAGACATGATCAATGGCTCCTGTATCTACACACCAGGCACTGGTAGATAACACCGCTAAACATGTTTCAACAACTAAACAAGAAGATAT
Organism: Wurfbainia villosa; assembly: GCA_025175895.1. Taxonomy (NCBI): domain Eukaryota; kingdom Viridiplantae; phylum Streptophyta; class Magnoliopsida; order Zingiberales; family Zingiberaceae; genus Wurfbainia; species Wurfbainia villosa. Next base: position 61,948,782 of record CM045993.1, read on the forward strand.
ACCTTTGTTCTTTCGGCGAGGACAGTCCGCCTTCCAATGTCCAGTCTGCTTGTAAGTGAAGCACTTGCCTTTCGGCTTCTTAACTCCTGCTTTAGGTCCCACTGCCACTTTCTTCGCTCCACCTTGCTTCTTCTTCTTCTTACCTTTCGGTTTAGAGGAAGAAACCTTCTGAGCGACCATGGCTTGAGCACTCTGACGAAAAAGCCCCTCTACCGCCTGGAGTTCTGTCAGAAGCTCCGCCAATGAATACAACCTTTTGTTCATGTTGTAGTTGAGGCGGAACTGCTCAAAACTCCTAGGCAGAGACTGGAGAATGATATCGACCTGGGTTTCCCCATCAATCTCAGCTCCTAGGACTTCCATCTCATTAAGATGAGCCATCATCTTGAGAACATGATCCCTAACGGGTGTTCCCTCGATCATGGTGGTCGTCATTAAGTTTCTCATTGCCTCCTGCCTAGCCGCCCTACTCTGATGTCCGAAAAGTTCCTTGAGATTGAACATCATGTCATAAGCTGTGGCTATGGCCTGATGCTGATGTTGCAGCACATTTGACATAGATGCCAAAATGTAACACCGCGCCATCTCATCTGCCTTTACCCATTTCTTATAACGTTCTTTCTCCTTTTCATCAGAGTCATCGGTGGGCTTAGGAGGACAGACCTCGAAGAGTATAAATTTGTACTCCTCCGCAGTTAAGACAATATCCAGGTTTCTTTTCCAATCAATGTAGTTTGGTCCAGTAAGTTTGTTTTCTTTTAAAATCACAGCAAGTGGGTTGAAAGCCATTTGAAAATCCTAAAAATCACAATGATCAAAATATTAGATTTCAAATATTATTGATTCCTCAAAAACAATAAAATTCCGAAATCAACCAACACCTCAAAAACACCGAGAATATCACATGCCACGATAGTATGGACGTATACGAATTCTACATTTGTAAGAGGAGGTTTTACCCATTAATTTTATTATCTTGTCAACCTTACTTTTTGACAAATAAAATTAATAGTTGATTCCTCTTTGGCCCTACAAATAAAAGCAGTGACTCCGATGGGGAGGATACTTTTAATTTGCATCTAAGTGTGCACCATTACACGATACTAAGGGAATTATTTCGGATTATGTGTCTTACCGATGGGAAAGTACACACGCTCCTTAATAATTTCCTATAACCATTATTTGACCTAGTGATCCGCAAACAAACCCATCCGATGGGGAGGAAGGCACTCAGAGCCAATGCGCAAGTTTGTTGCATCACACGTCAAATTGTAATGGAGGCCGCGGGAATTAATTAAAATGTCCCTCTCCCACTTAGTAAATTAAAATTGAGGAATTTTAAAACATGCACAACATGCATATAAAACAAATAAGCAATAAATATAAAAAAAATAGAATTTTTCCAACTATTATGGCATTGTCCTCCAATATGCATCTCGTCGTGTCGCCACCTCGTCCGCTCCATCTTTTCCCGTGCGCAAGTCACCAAAGAGTTCCGAGCCGAGATAAAACATTTTAATTTACATCCATCGATCCTATACTCCACGAAGGAGTGTACAAATAATCTAGATCGAAAGTAAACTAAAATGAGTGGCTAAATAATGCCGTATTTAAATATAAAAATTAAATACTAATCTAGCCTCGTCAACCCCGAGGATTCAAATAATAAATTTTTACACACATCCATTCACATACACACACATGGCCATAATAGTCGGATCTTATGCCTGCAACCAAAGAGTTAAACTACGCATATCCTACTATTATCCGACACATATAATATATGAAAAATGCATAAAAAATTAACCGAATCCTAAACACACAAAACCAGAAACCGTGGCTCTGATACCACTTGCAAGGAGTTGCTTCGGAGGCTCATTGGCTCTCATGTCCCCGGATTAAAATTTTCACTAATGAAAGAATTAATACGGATGGGATGAGCTTCCTTAGCACAACCATTTCGTCGTCGTGCTAACAACTTGAGTGGTCTCTTGAACAAACTAGTTGTTCAAGCAACACAACTCTTCTAGTTGGTTAGCCGCGGAAGAGACGAAGGACGGATCGCCGGTTTTTGTGTTTGTCTTCGGGGTCCATGATTATACAATATATTTACTAATTTACACATGTATAATCAAAACATAAAAGAACAAGCTCAGATCTGTAAATAAAGTTAAAATAACTTTATACCTCACGATCTTCTACCGTATGTCCTATCCTTCTCGTGGACGTGTGGACGAAGATCCTCCACGAGTAGAAGCCTTCTAGATCGCTTTCTTCTCTACCTTGTCCGCTGCGAACAAAGAGAAGAACTTACAAATACCTATCCTTTCTAGAGTCGGCCACTAAATTAGGGAATTTGGTGCAACCGCCGGCCAAGGATCAAATGGATGATGCGCCGGCCACCAAATGAAGGAGAACCACCGGCCACCTTGGAGAATATGGAGGAGGATGAGAACCGGCCACCAATGGGAGGAGAACCGCCGGCCAAGGAAGAAGGGAGAGGCCTCTAGGATGGGCATCGGCCAAGGAATGATGAAAGGAGATGGGTGCCGATAATCAACAATAAGGATGAAGGTTGCCGCCCACTTTGCTTCAAACCCTAGCCGCCCAAAAACCCTAGCCGCCCAAAACCCTAACTCCAATTCGAAATCTCTCTTTTTGTGCCGCCCAAACCTAAGCCCCCTATTTATAGAATTGGGCTTAAGCCTCCTTTAATCTCCACCGTCGAATCTAGGGATTTAATCTCCACTGTCGGATCTAGGGTTTTATCCCAACCGTCGGAACTAGGGTTTCATTCGAACCGTCGGATCTAGGATTTCATCCCAACCGTCGGATCTAGGGTTTCATCCCAACCGTCGGATATAGGGTTTTATCCCAACCATCAGATCTAGGGATTTAATCTTAACCGTCGATTCTAGGGTTTCATCCTAACCATCGGATCTTAGGGATTTAATCCCAACCGTTGGTTCTAGGGTTTCATCCTAACCATCGGATCTTAGGGATTTAATCCCAACCGTTGGTTCTAGGTTTTGTTTTACATTCTTGGATCTAGACTTCACAAGGATTATATTAGGCTACGATAGGGACCATAAGGAGGAGTTGGGTCTTGGCCACCCGATGGATCGGAACCACACTAACTTGATCCATCAATGATGTTCCATTCCACTAGAGGATCATCATTGAACTACCTCACCAACCCCCATAAATTAATATGGGCTCCATATATTATTCGTACATTAATCTCCCCGTGTTTAAGATATCGAATGTCCGTCAATTAATTGATTTACTGACCATCAATTAATTAACATCTAATTCCTCGAGTAGTACCACTCAACCTTATCATCACGTTGACTAAGTCAACCAGCTGGGTTTACATGATGAACTTTATGAGCTCCTCAAGGGGACATCATCAACCTAATATATAGGACACGGTTTCCTCCTATAATCAACGGCACACCATGTAAATAATATTATTTCCCAACTTACCGGGCATATTGATTTAATCCATCTAAATCTCACCCACTGGTAAATCAAAGAAATAAATACTAAGTACATGTGCCCGTTATTATATCGAGATTAAGAACATGTACAACATAATATCCGAGGTTCGATTCAATTATGTAGTTAGTACTAAATTGAATCACTTCTATGTCGGTCCTGCTCAATACACCAAAGTGTACCAGTGTAACTCTATGTTCAAGACAAAACAATACCAAGCTACACTACAACCATGCCAATGGTTTGTCCAAAACCATCTTGGTTATGAGCCTCTACTTATATTTTACAAGGAACTGATAACATGATCTTCTGTGCCACACCAAGCACCATGTTATCTACAATGTAAAATATTAGACAATATGCACACATATAATAAATATATAAAGTGCAAACAATGATCATGTGATTCTTATTTCAAAATAAAATGTTCATACAAAAAGAGCTAGGCTTTCAGTATACATTCCAACACTAACATCATCATATTCATACAAGTAGGGTATAGAACTTCATGGAGAACTCAATTAAAAGGGCTTGGCCGAATGGATCATGGAGAATTGGCATAAAACGTCAATCAAAGGGCTACTTGTATGCAGGTGAGGGGATACTTACATCCTTCGTTTTGCTTTTTGGTTGGAAGATGACCTAAGGGGAAGCAACCTAGCCTTTCTTCTTGCTTGGATGGCTTTTGGACAAGGGATGAGAAGGGGGAGGAGAAGTGGATCTCGGTGAGGAAGAGGATGAGAGGAGAGAAAATCAACTTGATAACTCATGTCTCTTCATTCCCCCCCTATTTATTCATTTGAAGAGTCCCTTAGTCTCCCTTACCCCTAACTATAATTTCCCATATTCCTCTAATAATACAATTTTGTTGGGCTTCTGGTTAGTGGATGCATCTATAGGGCTTGGCTATCTAGAGGTTTGGGGTTCAATTCCTAGGCCTTGCATCCTTTTTGGCTTATTTTCTTTTATTTTTGAAAGAGCCCACATAAAGCCCATTATCATCAAGCCAAAAATTCTTGTAAAATTGCTAGAAATTTTATGGCCGTTACATTCCTAGACCTAATTTGTGTTTCATAGTCAAATGGAACACTATGATAAGCCACCTTAGGCTTAGGTTTGTGACCCAAACCCTGCTTGCCCTTGGATGACTTTTGTCTCTTAGGCCTTAGGTGTTGACTTTGAGTCCTAGACTCTTGACTTTGACTATTTGACCCTTGAAATTGATTTTGCATCTTCTTGAGGGTCTTTTCTAATTTCTCAAGCCTTGATCTCAAGGCTTGATTTTCTAATTCTAATTGCCCAATTTTTGAATTTTGATTTGGTCTTTGGGTATTGTCCTTTCTAGGCATATGCCTAGTCCATTTGGGATTAAGACCTAGGTGTTCTCCTATTTTCTTGATAGATTCCCTAGGTAAAATATTTTTAGGGACATTAGTCCCAAATTTCTCCTTATTTCTAAGGTTTACACTCTTAGCACCTAAACAAAAATATTTACCTCTAGCATCCTTTTCATGATGAATTGCAAGAGAATTAAAATTCCTAGCATGCTTTTGACGTTTAAATTTAGAAGATGCATTATTAAAATATACCTTAGGGTTAGCCTTAGCTCCCCCTACTTGTGATGCTCCCCTTTGAGTCTTCTTCTCCCCCTTTGGGCATTGATTCCGGTAGTGTTCCGGTTGCCAGCATTTGAAGCAAATCACTTGCTCCTTGCTTTTGGTTGTTGGGGGACCAACATCCTTAAATTTTGGTGTCGATGGAGCTTTTCTTACTCTCTTTGGGCATTTACTCTTGTAATGCCCACTTTCCCTACACTAAAAGCAAATTATATGATTTTTATTTAAACCTAAATTGCTTGAGTTACCTAGGGTATTTGTGGTGGTGATCGGAGTGGGTTCCTAATCCCTCCCGGAGGTTGAGGCTTCTCCTTGATTTTGCTCCGGCTCCGGTGTGGATGATCTCTCCTCCCCCTCAATCCTTGAAGTGGAGGCTTCTTCCACTTCTTCCACCGATCTGAAAATTGATTCTCTATCAACTTCTGAATCCTCAAGCTCTTTAGATGATGATGTACTTGCTTGAGCTTGAGAAGGTGAACACTCCTCTTCTTCTTCTTCTTCTTGGATTGATGATGAATTTTCATGAAACTTGGCCAAATCGCTCCATAGCTCCTTGGCATCCATGCACTCACCTAGGCTACACAATAAGTCATTAGGAATTAAATCAAAAATAAATTTGATTATGTTGGTGCAGGGGCACTAGATAATCGAACCTGTGTTTTGATTATGGCAAAGACACAAAGTTAAGTTTATATTGTTATCTCACGAGCTAAATTAAGTGTGCAGAAAAGTACTAAAGCTGGAGCTGAAGGCTAGCGACACCCGGAGGAAGCCGTGGTGGTCGGGCGACACTTGAGTGAATTCGGAGGGAGCCGAAGGAATCGAGTGGAAGGCCGGAAGCGAGAGCTACTATCGAGGTAAGCTCGTGTGAGTGAGAGATTGTAAGGTCGTGTCCTCTTTACGGGGACGACCGTAGGCGACGATTCGACTAAGACTTCCTGTGGAAGGTCTAGGTCGAGATCGGACGGTTAGAAACCGTCGTATTTATCATTTTCCGAGCTAATCTCTTATCGCAGGAAGTGGGCCGGGCAATGATCAGGACATTGGGCGATCGTTATCGCTTGATCGATGAGATGCATCATTGATCATCGATCGGCCGATGAGAGGCATCGATCGTGATGGCGATTTATTCAGCTTTGCGCTAGGTCAAAAGCGGATAACGCTTTGACGCGCCACTTCGCGATAAAAATTTGGAAAATTCATGATCCATTCCAAAGAAATAGGAGACAAATTTAGAGGCTAAAGTCTATAAAAGGAGGAGGATTCATCTCCAAATCACATCAATTATTTATCAAGTGCTCCTACAACGCCAACGCTTCAACACCGTCATAACGCCGACGCGACGCCAAGTTTTGATCTTCTTCGTCGGCAGCAGATTCAAGTAATATTTTTGATATTATATTCTGTATTTTTATCTTCATAACGAGGTGAGGTAGGCTTGTTGCCTCATCCTCGTATATTCGGTTTTTGTAATCGTTGTCTCCTACCTCCAACGAGGAGGAGACGTTTTAGTGCTTTGCCCTCCGTACGCGGTCTAGGACCGATAGGGCCTTGGAGTAGCAACCGCTGGGTTGTGAACCAAGTAAAATAAACGTGTTCATTTATTTTCCGCTGTGCTTACTTTGCGTATCGAACGAACGAAAAAGAAAAGATTTACGGTCGCTATTCACCCCCCCTCTAGCGACGCTTCTCGATCCAACAATTGGTATCAGAGCAGGGGCGCTAAGATTTGGTGAAACCACCAATCTAGCACGTTTTGGTTTTATTTTCGTATTTTTCGATTCGTATATTTCTTAGGTTTTTGTTTCCCGCACTACTAATCCAAGACCAAGTCTTGGTACATAGTTTTTTGTTGTGTTTTTGCAAGTACTAATCTCCTTCGGAGTACCTCACGATCAAACGAGCATAACTTTTGCTACAAGTGGACTCACGAAACGATCTACCCACCAAATCGAAGCTCTTTGAAAGATCTACACTTCTTACCGGGGGTTTACCCCCGTAACAAGCTATTTCCAGCCCCAAAATCCAACGTTTAGTACCCTTTCGGGGACATCGAAGGTCGTAAGTTTCAAATTTTTGTTAGTTTCTTATCCTCATTTATTTCTGTTTTTTTTTCCTATTATTTCCCGCATTACTAATCCAAGACCAAGTCTTGGAATTCTCTTTGGTTTTTATTTGTGTTTTGCAAGATACTTAATGGCTCACATTGAGGGATATAGCACCACCCGACCTCCGTTCTTTAACGGAGATGATTTCCGTTATTGGAAAGGTCGGATGGAGTGTTTCTTGAAAACACAAGTCGAGACTTGGATAATAATCCAAACTGGCTTTGCTTTACCCACCAATGATCAAGGAGAGCCATTGGATTTCAACAAGTGGACAAATGCAACCAAGAGGCAAATCGAAGCCGATGCAAGAGCAACCCAAATATTGCAATGCGGCTTGTCCAAGGAGGAACTCAACCGCATCGGACCATTCATTAGCGCCAAGGACCTATGGAATAAATTAATTGAGCTACACGAAGGAACGTCCGATGCTAAGGTATGTAAACGTGACCTTCTTTTCAATAAGTTGTATAACCTCAAGATGCAGGAACACGAGACGGCAACGCAACTACACGCCCGCGTCCAGGACATTGTCAATGGCCTACACACCATCGGACACAAGGTCGAAAACCGTGACCTACTAAGGTACGTTCTTAATTCATTTCCTAGGACTACCTTGTGGGCATCCATGGTCGATGCCTACAAGGTCTCTAAGGACCTATCGAAGCTTAGGTTAGATGAATTATTTTCCGAGTTTGAACTTCACGAGCAAACTAACGTGATCCGGGCCGAGAGAGGTATTGCTCTACTTGCAGGACAAAGAAGCAAGCCACCTACTAGGCAAGTAGATGAACTCGAACCCGAAGACGAATCCGAATCCGAAGAGGAGGCCATAATAGTCAATATTGTGCGGAGAATAGTTCGACAAGAAAGAAGGAAATTGAAGAATGAGAACCAAAAGAAAAAGGGAGCAAGGAAAGCCTTCCATGCAACTTGGGACAACAGAGAAGACATAGCTTACATGGCAAGAACGGAGGAGTCCGAGTCAGAATCCGAAGCCGAGTCCAACTACAACTCCGACTCCGACCCCGAAGATTATTTCGAGAGAAAACTCAAAGCCGGACCAAAAGGGAAAGTTAAGGTTGATTTCTCTTTAATTAGTACACTTTACAGTACAATTAAACTGCTTAATAGGAAATTAACTAAGTCCGAGTCTAGGGTTGAGTCATTACTTGAGGAGGTTGAAACCCTCAAGCAAGAGGCTACTCTAACCTCTTCAACTAGTCAAGTTCAAGAGAGAAACTCAACCCAAATTGAAAAACTTGAGAAGGAGAATTCTCTCTTGAAAGACCAAGTTCAAGAGGTCGAGGCTAGGTTGGAAAAGTTCACGTTGGGATCTAAGAACCTTAACCGACTACTTGGAACCCAAAGAGCCGTGTACAACAAAGCCGGACTCGGATTTAAGTCAAAGACTACGAATAGGTCTTATATGTCTATCGTAAATCGTAGTCATCAAAGAGTCCAAGCATGGGTCCCAAAGGTTTTATTGAACTCACATATAAGGACTAATAAGTATTGGATTCCTCAGGATCAAGTTCATTATTTGAATCGACAATATTGGTTCAATGATCTAGGGGAGCTAACACTAAAATAGTATACCCGCTACTTAGCAAAACCATTGCATGCTTAGAATTTCGTTAACTTGTGAACTTACTTAGAATACGACATAACCAACTAAAATCCTTCAAAAGATTGAGCCTCGGGAGCCTCTTTTCATAAATAACTAGTTAGTCAACTCTTGATAATATAGTATCGTGGACGCGCGCGAGATGATAGTACGTGCTAGGGAGACAAAGTCTCTTGTATTCGAGCTAGATAAGCGTATCTAGTTTGGTGCACTTGACCGAGTGGAACTAGTCAAGCTACCTCACAGTATCCTAAACTAGTTAGACCAGAAGTAACCCTAAGTGACTTAAGTGATATTTTCTTGAATTTGGCTTTGTCTAAGGAAGTGCGTTGTTCGATCAAAGAAGGCCCCTGTGCCTCGCCACGACACGGAAGCCAGTTTCTCGAAAAGTTACTTAACGATCTAAAGGTTAAATCTGAATCTAACCCAAGGTTGACTATCTTTAATCAATTTAAAATCATCTCACAAAACATATAAGGTGAACAAATTATGAGACACATAGAATGGGTGAGATGTTAAGGATAATTGAAATATACTTGAAACAATCCCTTCAAAATACTACTTATTTTCTCAACTATTGTACTTAACAACTCTGAGGCTAAAGTTTAGCGCCCCCTACATCTATTATACTTCATATATTTGACTAAGGGGGAGAGCAAACTAATCTTAAGGGTTATATTATAAATCTTTAGATTATTGGTGCAGAGGGACACACCTCGAACCAATCTATCTAACTATTGCTAGACGAATGCTTGGACTCATATTTGATTTATCTAGATGCATTCATAAACGACATTGTTTTAAACCCCTATTTTATACAAAAACCCCAACACTCTTTTTTGATTTATGGCAAAAGGGGGAGAAGAGCGAAAGTTAAGGGGGAGTAACACAAAATTTCATTTTGAAACACAAAATTTGTTTTTGAAAACTAAAGTATCTCTTTCAAAACTCACCTAGGGTTAAGGGGGAGTTTTGGTTAAGGGAGAGTTTTTGGGAATGGCATTCATCATCTACTATATGTGTTTTATGCTTTAATTTCCCTTAACTTTGTGTTGGTTTGCCATAGATCAAAAAGGGGGAGATTGTTGGTGCAGGGGCACTAGATAATCGAACCTGTGTTTTGATTATGGCAAAGACACAAAGTTAAGTTTATATTGTTATCTCACGAGCTAAATTAAGTGTGCAGAAAAGTACTAAAGCTGGAGCTGAAGGCTAGCGACACCCGGAGGAAGCCGTGGTGGTCGGGCGACATTTGAGTGAATTCGGAGGGAGCCGAAGGAATCGAGTGGAAGGCCGGAAGCGAGAGCTACTATTGAGGTAAGCTCGTGTGAGTGAGAGATTGTAAGGTCGTTTCCTCTTTACGGGGACGACCGTAGGCGACGATTCGACTAAGACTTCCTGTGGAAGGTCTAGGTCGAGATCGGACGGTTAGAAACCGTCGTATTTATCATTTTCCGAGCTAATCTCTTATCGCAGGAAGTAGCCGGCAATGATCTGGACATTGGCGATCGATCATATTTGGCTGATCGATGAGATGCATCGATCGTATCATCGATCGATGAGAGGCATCATCGATCTGATGGCGATTCTTTGCGCTAGGTCAAAACGGATAACGTTTGACGCGGCCACTTCGTGATAAAAATTTGGAAAAATTCATGATCCGTTCCAAAGAAATAGGAGACAAATTCAGAGGCTAAATTCTATAAAAGGAGGGGAGGATTCATCTCCAAATCACATCAATTATTCATCAAGTGCTCCTACAACGCCAACGCTTCAACACCGTCATAACGCCGACGCGACGCCAAGTTTTGATCTTCTTCGTCGGCAGCAGATTCAAGTAATATTTTTGATATTATATTCTGTATTTTTATCTTCATAACGAGGTGAGGTAGGCTTGTTGCCTCATCCTCGTATATTCGGTTTTTGTAATCGTTGTCTCCTACCTCCAACGAGGAGGAGACGTTTTAGTGCTTTGCCCTCCGTACGCGATCTAGGACCGATAGGGCCTTGGAGTAGCAACCGCTGGGTTGTGAACCAAGTAAAATAAACGTGTTCATTTATTTTCCGCTGTGCTTACTTTGCGTATCGAACGAACGAAAAAGAAAAGATTTACGGTCGCTATTCACCCCCCCTCTAGCGACGCTTCTCGATCCAACAATTGGTATCAGAGCAGGGGCGCTAAGATTTGGTGAAACCACCAATCTAGCACGTTTTGGTTTTATTTTCGTATTTTTCGATTCGTATATTTCTTAGGTTTTTGTTTCAAGATTCTACTAATCCAAGACCAAGTCTTGGTACATAGTTTTTTGTTGTGTTTTTGCAAGTACTAATCTCCTTCGGAGTACCTCACGATCAAACGAGCATAACTTTTGCTACAAGTGGACTCACGAAACGATCTACCCACCAAATCGAAGCTCTTTGAAAGATCTACACTTCTTACCGGGTTTACCTCGTAACAAGCTATTTCAGCCCCAAAATCCAACGTTTAGTACCCTTTCGGGACATCGAAGGTCGTAAGTTTCAAATTTTTGTTAGTTTCTTATCCTCATTTATTTCTGTTTTTTCCTATTATTTCAAGATTACTAATCCAAGACCAAGTCTTGGAATTCTCTTTGGTTTTTATTTGTGTTTTGCAAGATACTTAATGGCTCACATTGAGGGATATAGCACCACCCGACCTCCGCTTCTTTAATGGAGATGATTTCCGTTATTGGAAAGGTCGGATGGAGTGTTTCTTGAAAACACAAGTCGAGACTTGGATAATAATCCAAAGCTTTGCTTTACCCACCAATGATCAAGGAGAGCCATTGGATTTCAACAAGTGGACAAATGCAACCAAGAGGCAAATCGAAGGCCGATGCAAGAGCAACCCAAATATTGCAATGCGGTTGTCCAAGGAGGAACTCAACCGCATCGGACCATTCATTAGCGCCAAGGACCTATGGAATAAATTAATTGAGCTACGAAGGAACGTCCGATGCTAAGGTATGTAAACGTGACCTTCTTTTCAATAAGTTGTATAACCTCAAGATGCAGGAACACGAGACGGCAACGCAACTACACGCCCGCGTCCAGGACATTGTCAATGGCCTACACACCATCGGACACAAGGTCGAAAACCGTGACCTACTAAGGTACGTTCTTAATTCATTTCCTAGGACTACCTTGTGGGCATCCATGGTCGATGCCTACAAGGTCTCTAAGGACCTATCGACGCTTAGGTTAGATGAATTATTTTCCGAGTTTGAACTTCACGAGCAAACTAACGTGATCCGGGCCGAGAGAGGTATTGCTCTACTTGCAGGACAAAGAAGCAAGCCACCTACTAGGCAAGTAGATGAACTCGAACCCGAAGACGAATCCGAATCCGAAGAGGAGGCCATAATAGTCAATATTGTGCGGAGAATAGTTCGACAAGAAAGAAGGAAATTGAAGAATGAGAACCAAAAGAAAAAGGGAGCAAGGAAAGCCTTCCATGCAACTTGGGACAACAGAGAAGACATAGCTTACATGGCAAGAACGGAGGAGTCCGAGAATCCGGCCGAGTCCAACTACAACTCCGACCGACCCAAGATTATTTCGAGAGAAAACTCAAAGCCGGACCAAAAGGGAAAGTTAAGGTTGATTTCTCTTTAAGTAATTACAATTAAATCGCTTAATAGGAAATTAACTAAGTCCGAGTCTAGGGTTGAGTCGTTACTTGAGGAGGTTGAAACCCTCAAGCAAGAGGCTACTCTAATCTCTTCAACTAGTCAAGTTCAAGAGAGAAACTCAACCCAAATTGAAAAACTTGAGAAGGAGAATTCTCTCTTGAAAGACCAAGTTCAAGAGGTCGAGGCTAGGTTGGAAAAGTTCACGTTGGGATCTAAGAACCTTAACCGACTACTTGGAACCCAAAGAGCCGTGTACAACAAAGCCGGACTCGGATTTAAGTCAAAGACTACGAATAGGTCTTATATGTCTATCGTAAATCGTAGTCATCAAAGAGTCCAAGCATGGGTCCCAAAGGTTTTATTAAATTCACATATTAGGACTAATAAGTATTGGATTCCTCAGGATCAAGTTCATTATTTGAATAGACCTTATTGGTTCAATGATCTAGGGGGAGCTAACACTAAAATAGTATACCCGCTTACTTAGCAAAACCATTGCATGCTTAGAATTTCTGTTAACTTGTGAACTTACTTAGAATATGTACATAACCAACTAAAATCCTTCGAAAAGATTGAGCCTCGGGGAGCCTCTTTTCATAAATAACTAGTTAGTCAACTCTTGATAATATAGTATCAGGACGCGGCGAGATGATAGTACGTTAGGGAGACAAAGTCTCTTGTATTCGAGCTAGATAAGGCGTATCTAGTTTGGTGAACTTGACCGAGTGGAACTAGCTGAAGCTACCTCACCGTATCCTAAACTAGTTAGACCAGGAAGTAACCCTAAGTGACTTAAGTGATATTTTCTTGAATTTGGCTTTGTCTAAGGAAGTGGTCGTTGTTCCGATCAAAGAAGGCCCCTGTGCCTCGCCACGACCTGGAAGCCAGTTAAAAGTTACTTAACGATCTAAAGGTTAAATCTGAATCTAACCCAAGGTTGACTATCTTTAATCAATTTAAAATCATCTCACAAAACATATAAGGTGAACAAATTATGAGACACATAGAATGGGTGAGATGTTAAGGATAATTGAAATATACTTGAAACAATCCCTTCAAAATACTACTTATTTTCTCAACTATTGTACTTAACAACTCTGAGGCTAAAGTTTAGCGCCCCCTACATCTATTATACTTCATATATTTGACTAAGGGGGAGAGCAAACTAATCTTAAGGGTTATATTATAAATCTTTAGATTATTGGTGCAGAGGGACACACCTCGAACCAATCTATCTAACTATTGCTAGACGCATGCTTGGACTCATATTTGATTTATCTAGATGCATTCATAAACGACATTGTTTTAAACCCCTATTTTATACAAAAACCCCAACACTCTTTTTTGATTTATGGCAAAAGGGGGAGAAGAGCGAAAGTTAAGGGGGAGTAACACAAAATTTCATTTTGAAACACAAAATTTGTTTTTGAAAACTAAAGTATCTCTTTCAAAACTCACCTAGGGTTAAGGGGGAGTTTTGGTTAAGGGAGAGTTTTTGGGAATGGCATTCATCATCTACTATATGTGTTTTATGCTTTAATTTCCCTTAACTTTGTGTTGGTTTGCCATAGATCAAAAAGGGGGAGATTGTTGGTGCAGGGGCACTAGATAATCGAACCTGTGTTTTGATTATGGCAAAGACACAAAGTTAAGTTTATATTGTTATCTCACGAGCTAAATTAAGTGTGCAGAAAAGTACTAAAGCTGGAGCTGAAGGCTAGCGACACCCGGAGGAAGCCGTGGTGGTCGGGCGACACTTGAGTGAATTCGGAGGGAGCCGAAGGAATCGAGTGGAAGGCCGGAAGCGAGAGCTACTATCGAGGTAAGCTCGTGTGAGTGAGAGATTGTAAGGTCGTTTCCTCTTTACGGGACGCATCGTAGCGACGATTCGACTAAGACTTCTGTGGAAGGTCTAGGTCGAGATCGGACTAAAACCGTCAGATTTATCATTTTCCGAGCTAATCTCTTACATCGCAGGAAGTGGCCAGCCGCAATGCCGGACATTGGGCAAGCGATCGTTATCGCGATCGATGAGATGCATCGATCGTCATCGGGCCGATCCGATGAGAGGCATCACCGATCGATGGCGACGATTCAGCTTTTGCGCTAGGTCAAAACGGATAACGTTTGACGCGGCCACTTCGTGATAAAAATTTGGAAAAATTCATGATCCGTTCCAAAGAAATAGGAGACAAATTCAGAGGCTAAATTCTATAAAAGGATGATATGATTAATCTCCAAATCAAATCAATTATTCATCAATTGCTCCTACAACGCCAACGCTTCAACACCGCCATAACGCTGACGCGACGCCAAGTTTTGATCTTCTTCGTAGGCAGCAGATTCAAGTAAAATTTTTGATATTATATTCAGTATTTTTATCTTCATAACGAGGTGAGGTAGGCTTGTTGCCTCATCCTCGTATATTCGGTTTTTGTAATCGTTGTCTCCTACCTCCAACGAGGAGGAGACGTTTTAGTGCTTTGCCCTCCGTACGCGATCTAGGACCGATAGGGCCTTGGAGTAGCAACCGCTGGGTTGTGAACCAAGTAAAATAAACGTGTTCATTTATTTTCCGCTGTGCTTACTTTATGTGTCGACGAACGAAAAGAAAAGATTTACGGTCGCTATTCACCCCCCCTCTAGCGACGCTTCTCGATCCAACAATTGGTATCGAGCGGGCGCTAAGATTTGGTGAAACCACCAATCTAGCACGCTTTGGTTTTATTTTCGTATTTTTCGATTCGTATATTTCTTAGGTTTTGTTTCCCTTACTAATCCAAGACCAAGTCTTGGTACATAGTTTTTTGTTGTGTTTTTGCAAGTACTAATCTCCTTCGAGTACCTCACGATCAAACGAGCATAACTTTTGCTACAAGTGGACTCAAAACGATCTACCCACCAAATCAAGCTCTTTGAAAGATCTACACTTCTTACCGGGGTTTACCGTAACAAGCTATTTCCAGCCCCAAAATCCAACGTTTAGTACCCTTTCGGGACATCAAGGTCGTAAGTTTCAAATTTTTGTTAGTTTCTTATCCTCATTTATTTCTGTTTTTTCCTATTATTTCAAGATTACTAATCCAAGACCAAGTCTTGGAATTCTCTTTGGTTTTTATTTGTGTTTTGCAAGATACTTAATGGCTCACATTGAGGGATATAGAAACCCGACCTCCGCTTCTTAACGGAGATGATTTCCGTATTGGAAAGGTCGGATGGAGTGTTTCTTGAAAACACAAGTCGAGACTTGATAATAATCCAAACCGCTTTGCTTTACCCACCAATGATCAAGGAGAGCCATTGGATTTCAACAAGTGGACAAATGCAACCAAGAGGCAAATCAAGCCGATATGCAAGAGCAACCCAAATATTGCAATGCGGCTTGTCCAAGGAGGAACTCAACCGCATCGGACCATTCATTAGCGCCAAGGACCTATGGAATAAATTAATTGATCTACACGAAGGAACGTCCGATGCTAAGGTATGTAAACGTGACCTTCTTTTCAATAAGTTGTATAACCTCAAGATGCAGGAACACGAGACGGCAACGCAACTACACGCCGGCCCGTGACATTGTCAATGGCCTACACACCATCGGACACAAGGTCAAAACCGTGACCTACTAAGGTACGTTCTTAATTCATTTCCTAGACTACCTTATGGGCATCCATGGTCGATGCCTACAAGGTCTCTAAGGACCTATCAAGCTTAGGTTAGATGAATTATTTTCCGAGTTTGAACTTCACGAGCAAACTAACGTGATCCGGCCGAGAGAGGTATTGCTCTACTTGGACAAAGAAGCAAGCCACCTACTAGGCAAGTAGATGAACTCGAACCCAAGACGAATCCGAATCCAAGAGGAGGCCATAATAGTCAATATTGTGCGGAGAATAGTTCGACAAGAAAGAAGGAAATTGAAGAATGAGAACCAAAAGAAAAAGGAGCAAGGAAAGCCTTCCATGCAACTTGGGACAACAGAGAAGACATAGCTTACATGGCAAGAACGGAGGAGTCCGAGTCAATCCGGCCGAGTCCAACTACAACTCCGACTCACTCAAGATTATTTCGAGAGAAAACTCAAAGCCGGACCAAAAGGGAAAGTTAAGGTTGATTTCTCTTTAATTAGTACACTTTACAATACAATTAAAATGCTTAATAGGAAATTAACTAAGTCCGAGTCTAGGGTTGAGTCGTTGAGGAGGTTGAAACCCTCAAGCAAGAGGCTACTCTAATCTCTTCAACTAGTCAAGTTCAAGAGAGAAACTCAACCCAAATTGAAAAACTTGAGAAGGAGAATTCTCTCTTGAAAGACCAAGTTCAAGAGGTCGAGGCTAGGTTGGAAAAGTTCACGTTGGGATCTAAGAACCTTAACCGACTACTTGGAACCCAAAGAGCCGTGTACAACAAAGCCGGACTCGGATTTAAGTCAAAGACTACGAATAGGTCTTATATGTCTATCGTAAATCGTAGTCATCAAAGAGTCCAAGCATGGGTCCCAAAGGTTTTATTAAATTCACATATTAGGACTAATAAGTATTGGATTCCTCAGGATCAAGTTCATTATTTGAATAGACCTTATTGGTTCAATGATCTAGGGGGAGCTAACACTAAAATAGTATACCCGCTTACTTAGCAAAACCATTGCATGCTTAGAATTTCTGTTAACTTGTGAACTTACTTAGAATATGTACATAACCAACTAAAATCCTTCGAAAAGATTGAGCCTCGGGGAGCCTCTTTTCATAAATAACTAGTTAGTCAACTCTTGATAATATAGTATCAGGACGCGGCGAGATGATAGTACGTTAGGGAGACAAAGTCTCTTGTATTCGAGCTAGATAAGGCGTATCTAGTTTGGTGCACTTGACCGAGTGGAACTAGCTGAAGCTACATCACCGTATCCTAAACTAGTTAGACCAGGAAGTAACCCTAAGTGACTTAAGTGATATTTTCTTGAATTTGGCTTTGTCTAAGGAAGTGGTCGTTGTTCCGATCAAAGAAGGCCCCTGTGCCTCGCCACGACCTGGAAGCCAGTTTCTCGAAAAGTTACTTAACGATCTAAAGGTTAAATCTGAATCTAACCCAAGGTTGACTATCTTTAATCAATTTAAAATCATCTCACAAAACATATAAGGTGAACAAATTATGAGACACATAGAATGGGTGAGATGTTAAGGATAATTGAAATATACTTGAAACAATCCCTTCAAAATACTACTTATTTTCTCAACTATTGTACTTAACAACTCTGAGGCTAAAGTTTAGCGCCCCCTACATCTCTTATACTTCATATATTTGACTAAGGGGGAGAGCAAACTAATCTTAAGGGTTATATTATAAATCTTTAGATTATTGGTGCAGAGGGACACACCTCGAACCAATCTATCTAACTATTGCTAGACGCATGCTTGGACTCATATTTGATTTATCTAGATGCATTCATAAACGACATTGTTTTAAACCCCTATTTTATACAAAAACCCCAACACTCTTTTTTGATTTATGGCAAAAGGGGGAGAAGAGCGAAAGTTAAGGGGGAGTAACACAAAATTTCATTTTGAAACACAAAATTTGTTTTTGAAAACTAAAGTATCTCTTTCAAAACTCACCTAGGGTTAAGGGGGAGTTTTGGTTAAGGGAGAGTTTTTGGGAATGGCATTCATCATCTACTATATGTGTTTTATGCTTTAATTTCCCTTAACTTTGTGTTGGTTTGCCATAGATCAAAAAGGGGGAGATTGTTGGTGCAGGGGCACTAGATAATCGAACCTGTGTTTTGATTATGGCAAAGACACAAAGTTAAGTTTATATTGTTATCTCACGAGCTAAATCAAGTGTGCAGAAAAGTACTAAAGCCGAGTCAAGGCTAGCGACACCCGAGGAAGCCGTGGTGGTCGGGCGACACTTGAGTGAATCGAGGAGCCAAGGAATCGAGTGGAAGGCCGAAGCGAGAGCTACTATCGAGGTAAGCTCGTGAGTGAGAGATTGTAAGGTCGCGGTCCTCTTTACTGGGACGATCAGAGGCGACGATTCGACTAAGACTTCCCGGAAGGTCTAGGTCGAGATCGGACGGTTAGAAACCGTCAGATTTATCATTTTCCAGCTAATCTCTTACCGCAGGAAGTGGCCGGGCAATGATCCGGACATTGGGCGGCCGATCGTATTATCGATTGATGATGAGATGCATCGATCTACTATCATCGATCGATGATGAGAGGCATCGATCATCGATGGCGGCGATTTATGGCCTTTTGCGCTAGGTCAAAACGGATAACGTTTGACGCGGCCACTTCGCGATAAAAATTTGGAAAAATTCATGATCCGTTCCAAAGAAATAGGAGACAAATTCAGAGGCTAAAGTCTATAAAAGGAGGGGAGGATTCATCTCCAAATCACATCAATTATTCATCAAGTGCTCCTACAACGCCAACGCTTCAACACCGTCATAACGCCGACGCGACGCCAAGTTTTGATCTTCTTCGTCGGCAGCAGATTCAAGTAATATTTTTGATATTATATTCTGTATTTTTATCTTCATAACGAGGTGAGGTAGGCTTGTTGCCTCATCCTCGTATATTCGGTTTTTGTAATCGTTGTCTCCTACCTCCAACGAGGAGGAGACGTTTTAGTGCTTTGCCCTCCGTACGCGATCTAGGACCGATAGGGCCTTGGAGTAGCAACTGCTGGGTTGTGAACCAAGTAAAATAAACGTGTTCATTTATTTTCCGCTGTGCTTACTTTGCGTATCGAACGAACGAAAAAGAAAAGATTTACGGTCGCTATTCACCCCCCCTCTAGCGACGCTTCTCGATCCAACAGATTACCTTCTTGTTTTTCTCGAATCTTTGGAGTTGATCCTTACTCCATCTTTTCTTTTTGAGGAAGTCACCTTTTGGTCCTCTTGGATACTCAAATCCTTCCATTAATATGGACCATTCCTTAAAATTTTTCATCATAAAAAAATCTTCAATTCTTCTCTTCCAAGAATTGAAACCTTCTCGTCCATAGAAAGAATAAGGGACCGGTGTGTTGATGTCCCATCCTAATTTTTCTTGGACTTCCATCTTCACCCTCTAGCATGCTCCCTTAGTTGTTAAACCTTGAAGAGTGGCCTCGCTCTGATACCACTTATAGGGGATCATTGGAATGCTAGAGGGGGGTGAATAGCGTCGTGCTATACGTCGATGGAAATCGTTCGCGTTCGTCTCTACAAAACTCGTTATGCGCAGTGGAATAATAATAAAGCAATAACGAAATAAGACAAACATGAACACAAGAATATAACGTGGTTCAGAATCAAACGGTTCCTACTCTACGGATCGAGCTCTAAAGAGCTCTAGTGATGCACACGCACTCACTAATCACAAATACTCCTTCTCGACACAAGTCGGAGGTGGAGAAACCTCATATAAACTATTCTTACAACAATAAGAAATAGATACAAGCAATTACAACAATGAAATACAATGCAAGTAAAGAAAACTACTTTACAATTGCTTTTTGAATACTTGATCGCTTGGTAGCTTGGATTGCACTTGAAGACCCTGATTTGCAGTAGCAAATCACCCCAAAAGCCCTCAAGAAACCATTGCTTTTTCCTCCTTCACAAGCTCCATTTAAAGCTTCAACCTGTGCTGAAAAACACTGATCAGTCGACTGCTCGGGACCATCAGTCGACTGATGCCACTATTTTCGTGAGACAACGGCTAGATCCATGCTGGAAAATTCAACGGATCCATCATCAATCGACTGATCATGACCATTAGTCGACTGTTCAAGCCATCACTCGACTGCTGACCGCAGCGGTCGAGTGAGACTCCATTCTGTACCCCAAAACCTGAGCATCAGTCGACTGATCATAAGATTCGTCGACTGCTCGTCCAATCAGTCGACTCCCAAGCTCTTGCAATCGACTGCTGGGACACATCTCACAGTCAAACCCTAGTTGACTCTCACCAGTCGACTGCCATATGGCACCAGTTGACTGGCACACCTCAAACATGAGGTTTTAGCCCAAGTATGGTTCCCCCATACTTGCTAGACCATCCTTAGCCTAGACCTAAGCCTTTTAGCCACCTCCATTAGCCTCACACCTCTCGGATCCCTCCAAGTCATCCATGACTTGTTCATCCATCGCGCTAGCTTTCAGGTGCTTCCATCGACTATGTCATGCTAACGATGTCTACACCACCATGGCACATTGGCCTTACGCCGCCAAGACTCCGCTTGGACTTTACGCCACCAATATCAAACCCCTTGGACTTCTCAAATGCCAAGACTCAAGCTCGGACTTTCCCTTGCCCACCCATGTTGGACTTTCCATGCCAAGACCCATGCTTGGACTTTTCCTTGCCACGACCCATGCTTGGACTTTACATGCCAAGTACTCAAGACTTAGACTTTCCATGACATGGTCAACTCCAATCAACCATCAAAGTCTCTCTCGAGTCAAACTCGAGTCCGGTTAAACATAACCCGGGTTGATTGTATAAACAATCTCCCCAAAACATCAACAGACATTAATGTCAAGCATCAATGTCAACTCACTTTGTCAAACATCAAAACATCACTCGAGTCAAACTCGAGTCTGATCAATCGTGATCTGGGCCGATTGCACCAACAATCACCAGCTTAGAGTAAGAGATGAGGATGTTTAAAAAATAGCATTCTACACTCGTTATGGGCATTACGAGTTTCTGGTGATGCCATTTGGTCTCACTAATGCCCCGACTGTGTTTTGGACTTAATGAATTGGGTATTCTTGAGGTACCTAGATTAATTTGTTATTGTATTCATAGATGATATTTTGATATATTCACGATCTTAGGAGGAGCTTGAACAACATCTTTGGATAGTGTTAGAAACGTTGCGACGAGAGACTCTATATGCTAAGTTCAGTAAATGTGCTTTCTGGCTATCCTCAGTGGGTTTTCTCGAACACGTGGTATATAACAGAGGTATTTCTGTAGATTCCTAGAAAATCGAGGCCATTACCAGTTGGGAATAGCCAAAAATAGTTCAGGAAGTCCATAGTTTTCTTGGGTTGGTTGGGTATTATTGTAGAGTTGTGGAGAGATTTTCTAGTATTGCTACACCGCTTACTCGTTTGACCCGGAAGGGGATCAAGTTCACCTGGTCAGAAGCTTGTGAAACTAGTTTTCAGGAGCTTAAACGACGACTAATTTCTACACCAGAGTTAGTGATTTCTTCTGGTGTTGATGGGATGGTATTGTATACTGATGCGTCTTTCCAGGGGTTGGGAGCAATTCTGATGCAGTTTGACCGTGTGGTATCATATGGCTCCCATCAATTGAAGGATCACAAAAGGAATTACCCTGTTCATGATTTGGAGTTAACAACCATTATTTTTGCCTTGAAAATATGGAGACATTATTTGTATGGAATTACTTTTGAGATCTTTACAGACCATAAGAGCTTGAAATATCTTTTCACTTAGAAAGAACTGAATCTTAGACAGAGACGATGGATGGAATATCTGAAGGATTTTGATTGCACTATTCATTATCATCCGGGAAAAGCTAATGTGGTAGTAGATGCATTGAGCAGGAAGTACCATGGGATTCTGGCCAGTCATCGGATAGCGATTACTGATCTGGTTCAATAGTTCTCAGAGTTAGGATTGTCTAAACAAGGTCAAACATCACGAGGGATATTAGTTTCTATGGTTGCCCAATCCACTATTGTTGAGAAGATCAAAGAAGAACAAATTAGTAATCAACATCTTCAGTTTTTATGTAACATAGTGGACTCAGGATGTCAGATAGATTTCTCGTGTGATGAGAAGTGAGTACTTCATTTTAGTGGAAGATTATGTGTTCCAAACACGCATCCAATTAAGGAAGAGTTGTTACGGGAAGCACATCATTTGAGATTTGCTATACATCCTAGTGGTACCTAGATGTACTAAAATTTAAAGCGTTTATACTGGTGGGATGGTATGAAGAGGGATATTATAGATTTTGTTGCACGTTGTTTGATATGCCAGCAGGTGAAGGCTGAACATCAGAGGCCAGCTGGGTTGCATCAGGAAATTCCGATACCGAAATGGAAGTGGGAGCATATCACCAAGGATTTTGTTATGGGATTACCCACAACCCATAAAGTACATGATGCAATTTGGGTGATTATGGATCGGTTAACCAAATCCACTCATTTTCTTCCGATTTGTGGGACAGACTCGTTAGACCGTCTGGTAGAGTTATACTGTAGAGAGATCATCAGACTGCATGGAGTGCCTTTAAGTATCATATCTTATAGAGATTTGCGATTTACCTCACAATTCTGGCAAAGTCTCCAACAGGCCATGGGTACAGAGCTTCGTCTTAGTACAATATTTCATCTGCAGACGGATGATAGTCGGAGCATACTATTCAGACTTTAGAAGATTTATTGAGATCTTGTATTGTGGATTTTGGAGGCAGTTGGGAGGATCATGTGCATTTAGTGGAATTTGCTTATAACAACAGTTATCACTCCTCTATTCAGATGGATCCTTTCGAAGCTCTATACGGTAGACCATGTAGATCTCCGGTGTTGTGGGAAGAAGTCGAAGAACGACAGCTACTAGGGCCACAGGGTATTCAGCATGATGCGGAATTAGTGTGTGTCATCAGACGACGGATATTAGAGGCTCAGGATCGACGAAAGAGTTATGCAGATCGAAGGTGAAGAGCTTTGGAGTTCTCGGTAGGGAATCATGTATTTCTGCATGTTTCGCCTACAAAAAAAAGACAAAAGATTTGGGCTAAAGGGGAAATTAGCTCCACGTTACATTGGTCCATTTGAGATATTAGAGCGGATTGGGGGTGTAGCTTACTGGTTGGCTTTACCTCCGACTCTTGCGGGTGTACATAATGTATTCCGTGTTTCTGTGTTGAGAAAATACATGCCACATTCCGATCATGTTCTAAAAGAGGTACCAATTTCACTCCAGCCTAATGTGACATACAAGGAGATTCCAGTGCGGATTCTTGGTCACAAGGAATGCCGGTTACGGAACAAAACTATCCAACTTGTAAAGGTTTGATGGCAGCATCATACTGACGAGGAGGCTACTTGGGAGTTGGAATATACTATCTGAGTTCAATACCCTCATCTGTTTACATGAGGTATGTAGTGGTTCAGGAAATTTCTTGAATTAATTATTGTAAGTACGAAATTTGGGGACCAAATTTTATTAAGTGAGGGAGAATGTAAAACACGACAAATAAATCACTAAAGAATAAGAGAAATGTACTTAGGAAATTTATTATGCTTTAAATGGGTGATTGGGTTAACCTAGGTTAGTTTTAATTTAAACCTAGGCTAGCTCAACAAATTCGGTCGGCCTTTAAATCCCGAACCCGATTCTCTTTTCTCCTCATTCTTTCTCCAATTGTTTTCGATATTCCTCTCTTCGTCATTTCTCCCGATCTGAAGCTGTTGTTGATTTGCTCGTCATGGGAGGTTTTCATCTCGATGAAAGACCACTGATCGTAGCTCCACCATGATTGATCCCGGTGAGCATCCTCGCTGGGAGCTTGGATCGGCAGTGTCTTTATTTTTCTCAATCGTGAGCTGCCTTTATGCGATCGTTGCAGTAGCTAGGTGAATCGTTGTCTTTTCTCTCTCGATCTCGGATGAGATCCATCTTCATCCATGTTCTCCTTTTCTCTTTGCTCAGATTCTTGTAGTGATTAGTAGTAACGATTGGGAGTGGGTTGGTAGGAGTTGGTTCCAATGTACAAATTTGGATTCGGGGTGTTTACATTGTGATTTTCGCCGGAAGCCGGCTATTGTCGTGCCATGAGGTAGGTTCCTTTGGTTATGCCTCCTTAATTATGTTATTGTTGAGTTTGGGTTGTCTCTTATCACAGCGGTGATTGAACGCCCCTATTGGCAGCGGGTATCGCCGATCTTCTTCCTCTATTAGCGTGGATCGATTCTGCTAGTGACCGAGTTATTGTGGGGTGAGTTTCCTTCGTCCTTTTTACTTGTTGTATAATTGATTCTGCTATATAAGTGCATGTAGTTGAGCATATTTGTAGTCTTGGATTGTTCATCATGTCATACCTCTAGTGTGAGTGATGCATATAATTGTAGGCTTGATTGTTTTACTGCTGATGTATAGCCATGTGTGGTGGCGTAGCCATGTACAGTGGCGTATATGTATATAATACAGATTGCTGAAGTATTGCCATGTGTGGTGGCTTAGCCATGTGTGGTGGCAAATATGTATTGAACATATATTGCATCAGTATAACCATGTGCAGTGGCGTAGCCATGTGTGGTGGCGCATCTGTATTGTGATACATATTGCATCAGTATAGCCATGTGTGGTGGCGTAGCCATGTGTGATGGCATATATGCAAATGATACTAATTGTATCTACATTATCATAGGCAGTGGTGCACCCATGTGTGGTGGTGTATATGAATATGATATATATTGCATCTGCATCGCCATGTGCGGTGGCGTAGCCATGTGTGATGGTGAATATGCATATGATACAAATTGTATCTGCATTGTCATGTGCAGTGGTGTACCCATGTGCGGTGGCATATATGTATATGATACATATTGCATATGCATTGTCATGTGCGGTGGCATAGCCATGTGTTGTGGCATTCATATATGCATATGATACATATTGCATATGTCATGAGATGTTGCATGTGGATGAGCTATGATTGTTGTATATTGTTGTACAATGTCATATATGTCATTTGCATATTATACATTTGGTTATATAGTGCTCAGGTGATTTTGAGTTTTATGTGTGTGTGATACTATTTTGGATGGATCAGGTTGGTATTTGGTATTTGATTATTATTAAGTTACTATAGTGGATAGATCAGGTTAGTATATAGCAGTTGATTAACCTTGTGATACCATGTATGATGGATCAAGTTGGTTACTGTATTTGATCATACGTTGTTCATATGATTATGAGTTGATCACAAGTGTGATGTTGATCATGCATGTTATTCGTATGTATTATGTTGTCGTATACTTGTTCAGGTTGTTATGAGTTGAGTCATTGCAAACCTATAGGTATGTCGGTATATTGCATTATATCCTGTTGGTCAATTTGGTTTATGCATTGATTATAGTTATACTAATAGTTATTTGTTATTACTTTTAAGACTGTATACTTGTTGATCTCCATATGTTATATATAGTTCATGCACTTTCTTCCATATACCACTAAGTCTTATACTCACCACTACAGACCCTGGATTTTCCTGTTACCCATGTAACAGGTAAAAGACTTTGTGGTGTGCTTGGAGCTTCGCTAGTTGATCTCGTCTTATCCCACTCCCGAGGGTTATAGTTTTCGGTTATCGTATGTTTCATTTTTTTTTTGAATTTTAATTTATGTGGTGAATTGTATTGTTGGTCGTTTGGTTGGAGTTTTCAATTACCTTTTCAAATTCATTATAGTATTTCTTCTTTATGTGGTTAGTCATATCAGTATGTATTTTATATATATATATATATATATATATATATATATATAATTTCTCAAGATGCACAAGAATAAGAAGAAAGACCCACAATTGACCGGTGATATGCATTGTATATAAGAGTAAATGCCCCACATTTCACTAACCAAGAATGCATCATGTGTATGTAGCTCTTTTAGAGGGTGGAGTTCAAACTCCAAACTATATGTAGTTACACAACTCTTCTAGTGGACGGAAGTTGAAACTCTAAATTGCAAGTAGTTACACAAGTCTTTTAGAGGACAAAGCCAAAGCTCTAAACTATATGTAGTAACGTAGATCTTTTAGAGGATGGAACTGAAACTCTTAACTACAAGTAGTTATTGTAGGGGATTGGTTGTCGCACGAGAGAGGGGTGAATAGTGATTTTTGTTTCGTTCGATTGCGTTTGTGATTATCTCTACAAAATTTTAGTGCATAGCGGAATATAGAAATAAAATGCACAATAAAAATAAAGACAAATGCACAATCACAACAAGAAGATTTATATGGTTCGGAACTAGGGTTCCTACTCCACGGGTCGAGCTCTAGTGATGCACACTACCACTATCAAACTTCTTCTCGAAATGATACCAGAGGTGAAAAAACCTCTTATAAGATGCTTACAACAAGATACAAGCAAATACAATAAGAAAATGAAAATTAGAAGTAAAAATACTTTACAAATATGAGCTTTTGAATGCTTGATCTTTCGTTCTTTTGGAATGCCTTGAAGGTCTGGAATGCAGCAATTCCCCTTCAACTTCCTCAAGAAACGCTAGCTTCAACCCTCCTTCTCGAGCTCGTTATAAAGCTGCAACTCGAGCTGATTTCCTTCTTCCAATCAACTGTCCTGACCCAACAGTCGACTGACTTCAATGTCGTTGTCTCACAACGACTCCATCCACGCTGGAATATGTCCAACAGATACCTCAGCAGTTGACTACCCTTATCACTAGTCGACTGTTGACCTGTAGTCGATTAGCCAGTCGACTATGCAACAATCTGTGAACTGCTACAATGCCATCAGTCGACTGCCACAACCTTAGCCAAGCAGTCGAGCTTCAGTCGACACCTCGACCAGTTGACTCGGCCATTATCCCAGTTGACTACTAAAAGTCAACTAGGCTCCTAGCTTCAATCGAGCAGTCGAGCCTCAATGGACTCCTCGACCAATCGACTGATTCATAATCTAGTCGACTGGTAAACCTCAAACATGAGGTTTAACCCAAGTATGATCTCCTCACACATGATCGACCACCCTTAGCCTAGACCTAATCCTTCTAGCCACTTCCATCAGCCTCACACCCTCAGGGTCCCTCCAAGTCATCAACGACTCATTCACCGTTCGTGCTAGCCTTCAAGTACTTCCATCAGCTATGTTATACTAACCGAGTCTCCTTTGCCAAGGCTCATTGGGACTTATGCCACCAAGACTCTATATTTGGATTTTATACTGCCAAAATCTCACCCTTGGACTTCCTTGCCAAGATCTATTTAGACTTACGCCACTAAGACTACATGCTTGGACTTTACGTTGCCAAAACTACACACTTAGACTTTTCCAATACCAAGCCTCATTGTTTGGACTTTCACCGTCAAAACTACACACTTGGATTTACGTTGCCAAGACTTCACCCTTGGACTTTCCTTTGCCAAAATTCACTTAGACTTTATGCGCGCCAAGACTACACACTTGGACTTATGCTGCCAAAACTTCACCTTTGGACTTTTCTTTTGTCAGGTATCCATACTTGGACTTTCCTTGCCAACTCCATATTGGACTTCTCCTTTGCCAAGATTATTCTTAGACTTTCCATTGTCAAGACCATTCTTGAACTTTTCATGCCAAGTATCTATACTTGGACTTTCCACTGCCAAGATCATTCTTGGACTTTTCATGTCAAGTATCTATACTTGGACTTTCCACTGTCAAGATCATTCTTGGACTTTTTATGCCAAGTATCTATACTTAGACTTTTCACTGCCAAGACCATTCTTAGACTTTTCATGCCAAATATATATACTTGGACTTTCCACTGCCAAGACCATTCTTGGACTTTCCCTCGAGTTTCACTCGAGTCTGGTCAACCATGACCTAAAGTTTGATTACTCCAACAATCTCCCTGAAATAATCTCCCTATATGACTTTGAATTTTCCAATCATCCACTTGTTATATGGTCAAACCATATTGTCAAACATCAAAATCCTACTCGAATCTGGTCAACCGTGATCTGAGCTCATTGCACCAATAGTTATGTAGACCTTTTAGAGGGCGAAATCAAAACTCTAAACTAAAAGTAGTTATGCAGCCTTTTTAGAGGGTGGAACCGAAATTTTATACTATAAGTAGTTCATTCAATGTTATACAGATAAAGCTCTAAATTATAAGTAGTTACCCAACTCTTTTAGAAGGCAGAACCCAATTAAAATTTAATTATATCTCCATTTTTTTAATGTTCATAAAGTCATTCATGTTCTTTTAAAGAACATTTCTAAAAATTACATTACCTATTAAGCTTTGTATTATTATTTTTATGTCAAAGATAAAAACCATGATAAAGGGTATACCTTATAATTGCACCTCTAGAAAAGATAAACTAAATAGTTTATTTGATTCTTGAAATTCATATGCTATATATGCATTAGAATCGAATGGATCGACTAGGATAGATGAAGACGAAGTGTTTTTTTTTTTATTGGGATGGCAACGACTTCCAAGAAGAATAGTAATTGATTCCATAAAAAAACATTTGAATAAATCTTGACCTTAAACTCCTTAAAAATATAAACCCCTTGAAAATTCTAAACAATGTAAACCAAGAATACAATTGAATCAAATTCAAATCATCTAACTTGACCTTGAAAACCCTAAACCATATAAACCACAAATATAATTAAACTCTTTCAATTTGGCCTTGGAAATCTTAACTTATCCAAACCAACCCAAATCAATTAATTTGGTTCATCTTTAACTTATTCAATTTAAGTCGAACTCGGGTTCGGTTTCATTATAAATAAGATTTAGTCATTTCATAAAATTTGATTAACTTTTTTTAGAAATAACAACCAAGATTATGCACAAAACATAATCATCTACCAAATGCCTTATGTCTCCACCATAAGTAACCTTTATATTTGTTTTACTAAACCCAAACTAAAGACGCTCCAAGCCAAATGGGAACGAGTCCTAGAAAACTCCAAACTATCTAGCTACAATCTCAATTATAGGGATAACCTACCAAACTTGGCCACGAAGCTAGCTCCATAGCCCACGTGCCTTACATTTATCTAGTATTTTACTACTCACTTTTATAACCTTCGTCTCTTACATAAATAAATGACCTTATTGAATTGTGTTTATGTAGGGTTAATTAATAACTTTTTTGGGGGCATGTTAAAAAGTGCAAGAATGTTCACTACAAAAAAAAAAAAATACATCAAAATAAAGATAAAATTTGACAACGAAAATAATTTATTCAAAATCTATAGTAAAATTTGCGACGAATTATCAATTTCATCGCAAATTAGTAATGAAATTTCAAAAAAAAAAAAAAAGTTGCAAACTTAGTTATATTTGCAACAAATTAAATTTCGTTTCAAATTTCGTCACGGTTTTGCAACAAATTTTATTTTTCGTCGTAAATTTATGACGAAAAATCAATTTCATTGCAAAATTTAGCAACGGAATATAAATTCGTCGCATAATTTTGCAACGAATTATGAATTGGTTGCAAAATTTTGCAACGAATTATAAATTCGTTGCAAAACTTTGCAATGAATTCATAATTCATTGCAAATTTTGTGACAAATTTGGCGACGAAATATTTTCATCGGATATTTTCAATTATTTGAGAAAAAACCAACAGCGGGAATTAAGAAATTTGCAACGAATTTAATATTCATTGCTAATTTGGCGACGAATTTAATTTTCGTCGTCAATTTTGCAATGAAAAATAAATTTTGCCATAGAATTTTGCAACGAAATGTAAATTCGTCGTAGAATTTTACTACGAAATATAAATTCGTCGTAAAATTTGCAACGATTTAATAATTCATTGTAAATTTGCGATAAATTTAGCGACGAAAATATTTTCTTTGGTAATTTTAGTTGACGACGAATACTCTATTCATCGCTAAATCGGCGATGAATATTGCAACGAATTAGAAATCGACGATGATTTCCCCCTAATTAGCATCCTCTCCTCCTTTCCTCCCTCCTCACGTGCTCGTCCTCGCCACTCGATCCATTGGTATGCCTTCTCCTCTCTTCCTCTCTTCCCCTCTTCCACCGCTGGAGCAACGACGTCGCTACCGGGAGCTCGGGCAGCGACGCCGCTGTTGCGCAAGCTGGTGACGGCGACGTCGCTGCTACACGAGCTCGCAGCAGTGATGTCGTTGTTGTGCGAGCTTGCGGTAGCTACCAGCTGGAAGCGAGCACCTGCCATCAGTCGCGGGCAGCTGCTAGCTAGCAGCTGCCGCGGGCACACATCGTAGAGGTACAACGATGCGGTAGGGGGGTTCATCGCCACCCCTGGATCGCGAACCTGGGTGGTTCATCGCCATCCCAACTGGAGTATTTAATTTAATTTGTTTCAGGCTCCACATGACTCAGTTGTGTCGTTCATCGCCGCCCTTGGATCGCGCACAACTGTTGTGGCGATCCCGTCCCTCTGCATCATGTACTCCGTCACAGTAGAGTCAACATGTTATTCAAATTAAATCAGTAATGTATAATTTAAATACAAAACTAATGTTTTATTTTTCATAATTTTGTCGTACTTCGTCCTTCAGGTGATCCGTGTGTTCGTGAAGTCTTCAACTGTGAGCTCATCCGTTGCTTCCACCAGAGCAGGTATATATAGTGTATATTCACAAATTTATAGCATTATCATTTTATAATATATATAAATAATATTTTATTTTAAGTAATTTTTTACTGTAAATATATAATATTCGTTCGATTTGTTATAGTTTGCAATTCAATATCATAAGCAGAGTAAGCACTAGAAGAATTTAATTTGAGTATAAATTTATTGTTAGATTAATATGAATAAAATATGAAAAAAAAATAGAATTAATCCTTGACATAAATTTAGAAATAGGACAAATGGAGAGAGAAAGAAGTTGGATGTATAAAAAGAATTTACCAGAACATCGTGGTTTAATCGATGAATTTATTTTTGGGCTGCAACAATTTTTGAATTTTGCTAGTAGCAATGTTGAGTTTATTGATGGGAATAAATTAAGGTGTCCATGAAAAAAATATCATAATGGTAAATTTTTCCAGTGTGATAAAGTTCGAAAACATCTTCCAAATTATTATAATTGGACATTTCATGGTGAACCGTTCATATCCGATGAAAAGGTTGGATGAAACATACAAATGATAGTTAGTGGAAATAAAAAATATTATGATTAATTCAATCCATATCATAGGATGATAGTTGATGTAATTGGTCATAATTTGAATACTGAATCAAAAGCTACAAGTTCTAGTTGTCTTAAAACATTTGAATACATGTATACTAGTTATTCATCGCCGTTGGAGGAGGTAGAAGTAACTAGTGTTCATGAAAATATATACAATGAACCATATCTCAAATTTCAAGAAGTGTTGAGAGCTACAGACGAGATCTGGTTATGACAGTCACACTAAATTATCTCTCACTGCAAGATTGTTGAATATTAAAGTTGAGCATAATGTGTACGAAGATTGTTTTAATGATTTTGTTCAAGTTATTAGAGAAGTATTGTTGCGTGATCACATAATGCCGAACGAATTTTATAGTATGAAAAAACTTGTGAAAGATTTAGGTCTTCTGATGCAAAGAATTGATATTTACAGAGATGGTTGTATGCTATATTGAGGAGATAATACAAATTTAGAGACTTGTAAATTCTGTAATCAATGTATGTACAAGAGTACCACGAGATTGGATCGTAATAAGCGATGTAAATCATTCAGACAAATGTTCTATTTGCCTTTAACTCTTAGATTGCAAAGACTTTATACATCAAAGGTCACTGCTAAACATATGACTTGGCATGCAAATCATGAAACAGAGGAGGGCTTAATGTGTCATCCATCAGATGCAAAGGCATGGAAAAATTTTGATAGAACATATCCTGAGTTTGTGAATGAGACTCAAAACATCAGGTTGGGTTTATGTGCTGATGGATTTGCTCCATTTGGCAAATCAGGAAGAACTTATTCTTATTGGCCAATTATCGTAACTCCATATAATCTTTCACCCGGTATGTGTATGAAAACACCGTATATGTTTTTAACATTGATTGTGCTTGGCCCTCATAATCCCAAGAAGTTAATAGATGTTTACATGCAACCACTGATTGGCGAGCTGAAACAACTATAGGATGAGGGTGTTTCTATATATGATGTCCATACTAATCAGATGTTCACAATGAGAGCTATGCTTATTTGGCCCATGAATGATTTTCCTGCTTATGGTATGTTATCGGGATGGAGTACCGTAGGGATTTTAGGATGTCCAATATGTATGGAGAGATCAAAGTCATTCAGATTGAAACATGAAAAGAAACCGAGTTATTTTGATTGTCATAGACAATTTTTACTGCTAAATTATAAATTTAGAAGAAATAAAGAAGAATTCACTAAGAATAGAATTGAAAGAATACCTCCACCATTGAGATTTACCAGTCAATTCTTATGGCATAGAGTGTTTAACTTTCCATCTGTTATTGAAGAACCAAATGTTACAATATACGACTATCGAATTACGCATAAATGGACTAAACGAAGTATATTTTTGGATTTACCATATTAGCAGAGTAATTTGATTCATCACAATCTTGATGTAATGCATATTGAGAACAATATTTTTGATAATCTGATAAATACGGTGATGGATATTACGGGAAAAATAAAAGAAAATCTAAATGCAAGAAAAGATATGCGCCTCATCTGTAAATGACCTGCCCTTGATGTTGATGAAAATAGTAGGGGACCAAAACCAAAAGTAGTTTATACATTGAATAAGGATTAGAGACGGATTGTTTGTGAATGGTTGAAATCATTGAGATTTCTTGATGGTTATGTCTCTAATCTTGGTTGATGCGTCGATTTGAAGGAATGAAAATTGGTTGGTTTGAAAAGTCATGACTATCATATATTCATGGAAAGACTAATTCCTATTGCTTTTAAGGAACTGTTACCAAATTTTATATGGGTGTAATTACGAAATTAAGTATTTTCCTTCATGATATTTGCTCGACAGTATTGAGTCATTCACACATGGAGACATTGGAGAGAGACATTCCGATCATTTTGTGTAACTTAGAAAGAATATTTCCACCGGCATTTTTTGATTCCATGGAACATCTTTTGGTTCACTTGCCATATGAGGCTAAAGTTGGAGGTCTTGTTCAATTTCGATGGATGTATCCGTTTAAAAGGTGAACTTTTTTTTATCTTTGTTAGTGCATTTGATCAATTTAGTATAAATTAATTTATGATACATTTTTTTTATTACTATTAGATTCCTCTATCACTTGAAAAAAAAAGTGAAAAATAAGCCTCATGTTGAGGCTTCTATTGTTAATGCATATATTATGTAGGAAGTTATAACTTTTGCATCATATTATTTTGAATCTCACGTTCAATGCAAAAGTCGTAGAGCAGGAAGAAATGATGAGGGTCCTGTTAATCCCAATTTGAAGTCATTCTCAATTTTTAATTACCTTGGTCGACCAAGTGAATCTTCTACAAGTAGATACTTAACTGGTCAAGAGTGACGAGCAACCCACACATATATTTTACTGAACTTTCTAGAAGTAACATCGTATTTCAAGTGAGTATATAAATGTTATAGTATATATTTCATATATCGTAAATTATTGTTCATGTTATATTTAATTTTATGGTAGGATTTTCGAAACCCTATATTCTGAGCTTCCAAAGCATAAGTTTGATCGTTTCTGCGATGAAGAATTTTCACCATGGTTCAAAAAAATATGTAAGTAGTCTATGATAATAAATTTGATAAATCTTGACTTTAACACATACTTATTTGACTTTAGGTTCTTGATAATCAAGCTCACATTGAGCAAGAACTAGTAAAGCATCTGTCATGGGATCCAAACTCAGTGGTAAAAACTTAGCTGACATATTTCATAAATGGATATAATTTTCATACTCAAGAATATGGAATTAGAAAAGCTACAATGAATAGTAGAGTTTGTGTTCAATCATCTAATGATGGAGGTGCAAGGAATGATTTTTATGACATGCTAGATGAAATTTTAGAGGTAACGTACCCAAACTCAGATTTACGAGTTATTTATTGATGTGTCATTTGTTTGACCCTATCAAAGCAGGGTGATCCATGCTTTAATTTGGTGATCTCAAGGAATATTAAACGGCAGAGGGGGGGTGAAGAGTATTGTGTAGCAATACGTAACTGGAAGCCCGATCGTGGATGGAATTCGATCTCGTTCGTGTCTACAATTTCGTTAGCGCAGCGGAATATATATATAATGATAAAAACAATAACGAAATGGACACAACACAAATCACAACATGAGCATATAATGTGGTTCGGAACCGAACCAGTTCCTACTCCACGGATTGGGTTCGTACGAACCCTAGCGATGCCACAAACACCACTAACCAATAAAACTCCTTCTTGACACAAGTCAAGGGTGGAGAAACCCCTTACAAGTAATCTTACAACAATAAGATACAAATACAAGCAATTACAATAATGAATATGAAATACAAGTAAAGAAAAGACTTTACAACACTTGTTTTGATTGCTTGAATGCTTGGTTGCTTGCTTGCACTTGGAGACCTGATTTGCACCAACAAATCGCCCCAATAGCCCTCAAGAACCGATTACTTTTTCCTCCATCACGAGCTCCATATATAGCTTCAACCTGTGCTGGAAAAAGTCTATCAGTCGACTGATCGGGACCATCAGTCGACTGATGCCACTGTTGTCGTGAGACAACGGCTAGTTCCACGTTGGATAAGTCCAACGGAACTACCATCAGTCGACTGATTGTGACCATCAGTCGACTGATGGAGTCCTCACTCGACCAGTCGAGTCTCGACTCCATGCGGGTCAATTCTCGAGCACCGTGGATCGATCACACGATCGGGCCGATCGCTGAGCCATCGACTGCCAACCTATGGCAGTCGACTGCTAGGCCATAACCCGCAGTCAAACCCTAGTTGACTCGGTCCAGTCGACTGCCACATGGCACCAGTCGACTGGCACACCTCAAACATGAGGTTTTAACTCAAGTATGGTTCCCCCATACTTGCTAGACCACCCTTAGCCTAGACCTAAGCCTTCTAGCCACCTCCATCAGCCTCACGCCTCTCGGATCCTCCAAGTCATCCATGACTTGTTCATCCATCGCGCTAGCCTTCAGGTGCTTTCGTCGGCTATGTCATGCTAACGGTGTCTACACCGCCAAGGCACATTGGACTTACGCCGCCAAGACTCCGCTTGGACTTTACGCCGCCAACCATTGGACTTATGCTGCCAAGACTACCGCTTGGACTTTACGCCGCCAATATTAATCCCCTTGGACTTCAAATGCCAACCCATGTTGGACTTTCCATGCCAAGACCATGCTTGGACTTTCCTCGCCAACTCATGTTGGACTTTCCATTTGCCAAGACCCATGCTTGGACTTTCCTCTCCAACTCATGTTGGACTTTCCATTTGCCAAGACCCATGCTTGGACTTTCCTTGCCAACACATGTTGGACTTTCCATTTGCCAAGACCCATGCTTGGACTTTCCTTGACAATTACATTGTCATATGTTTTTGTCGAAACATCAAAACACATCAAAACATCACTCAAGCCAAACTCGAGTCCTGGTCAATCGTGACCTGGGCCGATTGCACCAACAATCTCCCCCTTTTTGATGTTTGACAAAAACCAAACAAATAATTGAGTTAGAATACTAACTTCAATCCTTTACCAATTATCCCAAATTGGTAAATACTCTCCAAATGTTTTCCCCCAAACATTCTCCCTCTTTTTGACTAACAGCAAAAAGTTGTCTCCCCAAGAGGGTCAATGTCTCATGTCCCAATGAGATCTTACAATCTCCCCCTTGGTCCAAAAATACTTAGGATGCCTACCATCTTCCTAGTGATAAGTCCAATATCACTCAAGAGAGACAATCCTATTTACTCTCCCAATTTCCAAATTTAGTCTCTCAAAAGTCCCCATCAATTTCCCAATTGATGTCATATTCTCCCAATAACTTCTCCTTTTCAAGGAGAAAAACACATCCATCATTCCAAGATGGATACCTCCCCCTAAAGGCTTGCTCCCCCTTGACCATTGCACCAACAATGTCCTTGGGAAGTCCCTAAGCCAATAGGAACTCTCAACCAACAAAATTAAGGTTAGAAAGTCAACATTGAACTTTCCAACACCTTAAAATTGATACAAACCCCAAATACTTCTCCTAATCCATATCCAATGGATTTACACCCTTTATAATGCTTCCCAAAACATATCCTAGGGTTAGGAGTGATTAGGGACCATAACCGTAGCTGAAATCGGGTTAAACAACCTTGTTTACCCCGAAATCAGGCTACCAGTCGAGTGATTCAGAAATCACCGATCGAACTTCCATCGATCGCCGCCACCTAGGCCGATCGATAATCAAAATCCCGATTTTCAATTATCAGAAATGAGTTTTGAAAAATCATAACTAATTATACGCATATCGAAAAATCACGAAATTTGATACGTATAATACTTATGACTAATACAATGGGTGAAAAATGTTTGAAAATTATTTGACCTATTAAATAGTGAAATTGGTACAAAGTTCAAAACCATTGAAATTTTCAATGTTTTGGCCCTACTTTGTATCAACTTCATCAATGGTGATTGCTATCAAAAGATAGACTTCACCAAGGTTTTTCAAAATGATTTTAAAATGTTTTCAAAACCTTATCTTGGATCATATTCCTTGGGCTCTATGTACGTGACTTGTACACAATCTCTCCCAATGATCCACAACTAAAATTAGATGAGTTTTAGTTCATCTAGATGCAAAAACTATGCACCTTGAACTTAACTCATATCCTAGCATCTCACATGTATCTAGGGTGTATACATACACATACATGTCAATTAGATGTGAGATGTGAGTTTTGTTCTCCCTAAACTAGGGTTTCATGCATTTTCTAAAGCAACTCTACTTGATTCCCTTATAAATGGGACTCCAAGTCATGCCAAAGTCCTTAACTCAATTTTAATCAAATTAATACATGAATGTATGATCATGGCGGAATAATAGCAATAATTAAGCATGACCAATGATCATGATGTCATGACATATGATAAAATCTAAAAACACATGACATTGGTCCTTAATCCCTAAGCATACTCATGACATATAAATGATAGAACATAAACATGATGTCATGTCATGGCATATGGCAAACAAGGCATGACAAATAAAATATATAGGTATGGTAATACCTAAATTTTAATATTAATTGCCATTTGATATAATTAAGTATATTTTGCCATATTAACCTAAATTTTCCCAAATGTGTCAAAAACCCAAAATGGCACACTACGACCTCTAAACCTAAATTGTGCCAATTTGACCATTTTATCAAGCTTCTCAAATAATATTGGCACATCCTAAAATCTTTTAGGATTAAAGCTCAAATGTATTTTCAAAGTAACCATAACCTTGAAAATATCCTAAAGTGCCACCTTTACCATGGTTGAGTTAACTACTCATCCAATCAAGGTTGGCACACTCTAAATCCACCTAGCGTGAATCAATCACGCTCTTAGGAACCCAAAACCGATTTGAGCTCCTAGGGTTAATTAGGTATTCCTTAGGGATAACCTCCCTAGATATCTTTCTAATGACCCTCCTAGGCTTATTAGCCTTGGTCATTTTGGTCTTACCTAGGTTGACTCTAGGGGTAGCTCCCCTTGCAACCTTCTTAGTGGCTTCCCTAGGTTTCCTAGAAACCCTAGCCACTAGGCACACACCATGGTCAACTCTAGGGATGACTTCCCTATTGACCTTGGTCTTCCTAGACCTAGTTTGTGTTCCATAATCAAATGGAACACTATGGTAAGCCACCTTTGGCTTAGGTTTGTGACCCAAACCTTGCTTGCCCTTGGTTGACTTTTGACTCTTAGGTCCTAGGTGTTGACTTTGACTTTTGGACCTAGAAGTTTGACTAATTGACCCTTGCATTTGATTTTGCATAACCTTAAGGGTCTTTTTAAGTTTTTCAAGCTTTGATCTCAAGGCTTGATTTTCCTTTTCTAATATCTCGATTTTTTATTTTTCATTTTCTCTTGAGATATTTTTATTTCTAGGCATATGTCTAGATTTCATAGCATTAAAGCCTAGATGTTCTCCTATTTTCTTAATGCTTTCCTTAGGTAATATATTTTTAGGGAGATTAGTCCCAAATTTCTTCTTATTTCCTAAGTGAACACTCTTAGCTCCTAGGCACATATATCTATTATTTCTAGCATGCTTTTCATGCACAATAGCAAGACTATTAAAATTTCTAGCATGCTTTTGATTTTTAAATTTGGAAGGTGCATTATTAAAATATACCTTAGGGTTAGCTATAGAAGCTCCCCCTATTTGTGATGTTCCTCCTTGCCCCTTCTTCTTCCCCCTAGGGCATTGACTCCGATAATGCCCCTTTGAGTTGCACTTGAAGCATATAATGTGCTCCTTGCCTTTAGGTGTTGGGGAACCGGCATCCTTGACTTTTGGTGCCGGTGGAGCTTTCTTGACTTTCTTTGGGCACTTACTCTTATAATGCCCAAATTTCCTACACTCAAAACACATAATGTTATTTTTATTTTGAATTAAGGTGTTTGAGTTACCGATGGTGGTGGAGACCGGAATTGGACTTTGGGCTTCTTCATCTTGACCGGATGTCGAAGCTTCTTCTTCTCGAGGTTGCTCCGGTGTAGAGGATGGTCTCTCCTCCTCAATCCTAGAAGTAGATGCTTCTTCCACCTCTTCTACTTCTTCTTTCTCCGATTCAGAAGTTGACTCCATCTCAACTTCCGATTCCTCACTTTCACTTGAGGATGAACTCTCCTCATGGAATCTTGCAAATTTTCTCCATAGCTCCTTGGCATACATGTAATCCCCTAGCTTGCACAAAACATCATTAGGGATTAAATCTTCTAAAAGTTTCGTTACCTTAACTTCGGTCTTGACCTTTTGGCGTTGCTCTTGGGTCCACTTTTTCAATTTTAGGACATTCCCCTTCTTATCCCTAGGGGGTTCAAGGCCTTCAATGAGGATGAACCAATCCTCTATGTTCATCATCAAGAATGTTTCCATTCTTGCTCTCCATGCCGGAAAATCTTCTGGATCATATGGAGGTGGAGTGTTGATTTTCCATCCAAGCTTGTCTTGGAATTCCATATTCACCCTCTAGCCTTTTGCCTTAGCTCCCGGTTGTTAATCCGTAGAAGAGCCCCGGGCTCTGATACCACTTGTTGGGAATATTGGAACGGCTAGAGGGGGAGTGAATAGCGTTTCGCCCGATCGTGGATGGAATTCGATCTCGTTCGTGTCTACAATTTCGTTAGCGAAGCGGAATATATATATAATGATAAAAACAATAACGAAATGGACACAATACAAATCACAACACGAGCATATAACGTGGTTCGGAACCGAACCGGTTTCTACTCCACGGATTGGGTTCGTACGAACCCTAGCGATGCCACAAACACCACTAACCAATAAAAATCCTTCTTGACACAAGTCAAGGGTGGAGAAACCCCTTACAAGTAATCTTACAACAATAAGATACAAATACAAGCAATTACAATAATGAATATGAAATACAAGTAAAGAAAAGACTTTACAACACTTGTTTTGATTGCTTGAATGCTTGGTTGCTTGCTTGCACTTGGAGACCTGATTTGCACCAACAAATCGCCCTAATAGCCCTCAAGAATCGATTACTTTTTCCTCCATCACGAGCTCCATATATAGCTTCAACCTATGCTGGAAAAAGTCTATCAGTCGACTGATCGGGACCATCAGTCGACTGATGCCACTGTTGTCGTGAGACAACGGCTAGTTCCACGTTGGATAAGTCCAACGGAACTACCATCGATCGGCCCGATTGTGACCATCGATCGGTGATGGAGTCCTCACTCGACGATCAGTCTCGACTCCGATGCGTGGCGAATTCTCGAGCACCCGGTCGGTGATCACGATCGATCATTGCTCGAGCCATCGATCGATTGCCCGACCTATGGCGATCATTGACTCGGTCCGGTCGTCACATGGCGCGGTCGTGGCACACCTCAAACATGAGGTTTTAACTCAAGTATGGTTCCCCCATACTTGCTAGACCACCCTTAGCCTAGACCTAAGCCTTCTAGCCACCTCCATCAGCCTCACGCCTCTCGGATCCCTCCAAGTCATCCATGACTTGTTCATCCATCGCGCTAGCCTTCAGGTGCTTCCGTCGGCTATGTCATGCTAACGGTGTCTACACCGCCAAGGCACATTGGACTTACGCCGCCAAGACTCCGCTTGGACTTTACGCCGCCAACCATTGGACTTATGCTGCCAAGACTACCGCTTGGACTTTACGCCGCTAATATTAATCCCCTTGGACTTCAAATGCCAACCCATGTTGGACTTTCCATGCCAAGACTATGCTTGGACTTTCCTCGCCAACTCATGTTGGACTTTCCATTTGCCAAGACCCATGCTTGGACTTTCCTTGCCAACACATGTTGGACTTTCCATTTGCCAAGACCCATGCTTGGACTTTCCTTGACAATTACATTGTCATATGTTTTTGTCGAAACATCAAAACACATCAAAACATCACTCGAGCCAAACTCGAGTCCTGGTCAATCGTGACCTGGGCCGATTGAACCAACAAAAATTATACAAGTGGTATGAACCATTTGTGTTAGCACAACATGTAACACCCCCCCTAGTCATTCCACTCTCTACCAGGGGAGATGTCACTACTTTACTGTCTTATTCTTAAATTCATGCAATATACTAACGCAATATGCTAACAACTAACATAATCATAAGGACCTTGACATCACTTAAATAATAACCATTTCAAGATCTTCACATGACATGCAAGTATTAAGATTAACCCAACATGACTCTAGCATTCTTTGGTCTCAATCATAAGTAATCTAGTTGAACTTCAACAATATAAAAAGAAAACAATTAAAAACTAAAAATCTAGGTTAGACATCTGCACTTAGGATCTTTTATTTCCAGTGTTCCGTCGCCACACACTCCATGCACTTCGTCCGCCATGCCACCTCACTGAAATTTTTCTTTACCTTTATCTACAGTATAAGGAAATGCAAACTATAAGCAATAACGCTTAGTAAGTACTTTCTATGCTCACAAAAACATGCACTGTATGAAATCATGCAACTAGTTCTCTTATCCTGGATACATTGATACACATGCAAACATAACTGAAAATCATAACTCTGATTACATGTCTCTTTTATAAATCATGCTCTTAAGTATTTTAAAACTTATAACAGTGTATCTGAACTGGAATGATTAACTTTGAAAATTTTTACTTATACTTATACTGATACTTCAAAATAATAATCATCCTAGATATGGGCCCCGCATAGTACCAATGCGCGTATTCCTAATAGGCCGGGGTGGCCAATCACCAAACCTACTAGGGTAACTGAGACTGAGGGCCTTGGCCCGTGGGCGAACTGATGTCCGGTACATGCCCTTTCAAAAGTAAAATACTTCCTTTATACTTATATTCTTATACATTCTGACAGAATGCTCTTA
Source organism: Wurfbainia villosa (assembly GCA_025175895.1). NCBI lineage: Eukaryota > Viridiplantae > Streptophyta > Magnoliopsida > Zingiberales > Zingiberaceae > Wurfbainia > Wurfbainia villosa. The sequence goes on from CM045993.1 coordinate 61,990,601, forward strand.
ATCCCCTAAATCACGAATGGGAAGCACCATAAAGATCATTATGCTCTTGACCCCTAAAACTGAAATGGGGAGCATACTGAAGATCGTTGTGCTCTTAATCCCCAATTCGAATGGGGAGCATCTTTAAATTTTCTTTATAAAGGAAATATTTTTACATCTTACTCTACATCATTCATATAATTGTAAGCTACAACTCATCTACAACATGCATGATCATAAATCACATTTTTATCATGGATCTACACATGATGTTAAATCAAATATGACATAACAGGAAAAATCAAGTAATTGAAAACACCATGCATAACTGGAAATAACATGTACATAAAAATATATCAATGACATACGATAACTACTTATATTGCAGGTGAGCAATAATTACCTCCTACGCTTTTCACCAATTTATATTGCTAGATTTCGTAAAGAGAAAACCTCCTACGTGTTCCTTTGCTTTAGCGTGATACTCTACCAAGTCTTTGCGGAGATTCTTCTTGAAAATCTCCTCTTGAATTATCCCACAGTGGAGAAATTATAGAGGCTCTTTTTTTTTTCTCTTTTGTTTTTCTCGGTAGAAGAACGAGAGAGAGATGAGAGTTCGACGGCTGGAAAAAAATGAGAGGAGAGAGAGAGAAGCGGCTGGAAAAAAATGAGAGGGAGAGAGAAGGATGAGGGATTCGGCGTGAAATTTAAGGGGAGGAAAGAAATAAAAAGTATATATAAATTAGGGCTTTTTTTAACCTAATTATCCCTTTAAATAATTAGTCAAATTAATCAATCTCTCCTTTTTTTTCGCCTATAGATATATTTTATTATATCCTAGTCATTAGTAATCTTATGACTTAGTGGTGGGAAGCCTATTCCCCCAAACCGACGATTCATGATTCGACCCCGGTTAACGAACCATTTATTCGAACCTTTTTTTAAATTCCTATTCTTAATTATTTCTATTCTTTTTATTATTATTATTATTCTATTCCTATTTTTATTATTTCTATTCTTATTCTTATTTCTATTTTCCTCTAATAAAAATATGGGAACTAAAATTTAGGGTGTTACAATCCCTCATACCTTATAAAAGTTTCGTCCTCGAAACTTAAAACAGCTCGGGGTACTTTTGCTTCATGTCATCCTCACATTCCTAGATTGCTTCTTCAACCCTTTGACTTTGCCATAAGACTTTTACTAACGGTATCTCTTTATTTTTTAGTTTCCTGATTGCTCGATCTATTATGTGAATAGGTCGACTTTCATAACTTAGATCTGTCTGAATCTGTACCGTCTGTGGCTCAATCACTTGGTTGGTGTCTGGAACGTGCTTCTTAAGCATTGAAACATGAAATACATTGTAGATAGCTGACATTTCCTGTGGTAGCTCTAACCCATAAGCTACCTTACCAACTCTCTTGGTGATCTGGTAGGGGCCTATATACCTGGGACTTAACTTGCCTTTCTTCCCAAATCTCATTACCCCTTTCATAGGAGCTACCTTAATGAACACTGAATCTCCGACTTGGAACTCTAGGGGTCTGCGTCGGACATCGGCGTAACTCTTCTGCCGACTTTGGGCAGTCTCTATCCTTTGGCATATGTTCTTTATAGCTTTAGTGGCGTCATCTATAAAATCAGTCTTGAGTCCCATTTCTTTCTTCTTGTCACCCTCATACCAATAGATAGGCGATCTGCATCTCCTTCCATACGAGGCTTCATAAGGTGTCATTCCAATTGTGGTTTGATAACTATTATTATAGGCAAACTCTGTCAAACACAAATATTTGCACCAGCTTCCTTTAAAATCTAAGGCACAAGCTCTGAGCATATCCTCCAAAATCTAATTCACTCTTTCTGTTTGCTCATCTGTCTGAGGATGAAATGCAGTGCTGAATTGTAGCTTAGTGCCGAGAGCTTTCTGAACACACTCCCAGAAGTGTGAAGTGAAGTGACTGTCTCTATCTGAGATAATGGTCTTAGGTACTCCATGCAGTCTAATCATTTCCTTGACGTATAACTGGGCTAACTGCTCCATGAAGTATGATATTCTGATAGGCATGAAGTAAGGAGACTTTGTCAATCTATCAACAACTACCCAAATAGAATCGTAGCCATTGGTTGTTTTGGGCAGCCCTACTATGAAATCCATGGATAGTTTCTCTCACTTCCATTTTGGAATCTGGATAGGCTGTAGAACTCCTCCTGGTCTCTGGTGTTTGACTTTCACTCTCTGACATGTCAAACAAGTGCTAACATACTTAGCCATGTCCCTCTCCATACCAAGCCACCAGAATTTCCCTTTCATATCTTGATACATCTTGGTGGATCCAGGATGCATCGAATATGGGGTCCCATGAGCTTTTTTTAGGATCTTCTTTCTTAAGTCTGGGTCGTTGGGGATACATAGGCGTTCACCCAAATATAATACTCCACTATCAGAGACATGGAATCCTTCATCCTTCCCTCCTTGGATCTCTTGCTTGATCCTTTGGATGTTAGGATCTTTGTCCTGTCTCGCTAATATATCCTCGAACAGTGTAGGTACTATGGTCAAGGCGGAGAGCTGTCCAGAAATGATCTCAATCCCAAAATTCATTATCTCTTTCTCCAATGGTTGGGATAGTGTTGCTAGGGACATCAAAGTGACGCATGATTTTCTACTCAGCGAGTCTGCTACTTTGTTTGCCTTTCCAGGATGGTAGTGGATTTCACAGTCATAGTCCTTTACTAGCTCAAGCCATCTGTGATGTTGCATATTTAAATTCTTCTGAGTGAAGAAATACTTCAGACTCTGGTGATCTGTGTAAATCTTGCATTGGACTCCATATAAGTAATGTCTCCAAACTTTCAGAGCAAAGACCACTGCTGCCAACTCAAGGTCATGGGTGGGGTAATTCTTTTCATAGTCCTTGAGTTGTTTAGATGCATAAGCAATGACTTTACCCTTCTACATAAGTACTGCTCCGAGTCCCATCTTGGATGCATTACTATACAGGTCAAATCCCTCATTACTTTCTGGAAGGGTAAGCACTAGAGCACTTGTGAGTCTCCTCTTTAATTCAACGAAGCTCTTTCACAATCTTTGGTTCATTGGAACTTCTTGTTCTTTCTGGTAAGAACCGTCAACGGTGAAGCTATCCTTGAGAAGTTTTCCACAAACTTTCGGTAGTACCCTGCTAATCCAAGGAAACTTCTGACTTCATTGACATTCTTTAGTTGACCCCAATTACTGCCCGTTTCTATCTTCGTCGGGTCTACCATAACTCCATCTTTTGAAATAACATGACCCAAAAACGATATTCGATCAAGCCAAAACTCACACTTGGAGAACTTTGCATATAACTGTCTTTGCTAAGGGTCTGCAAGACTGTCTTCAAGTGTTCGACATGTTCTTCCTAGGTTCTCGAGTAGATAAGGTTGTCGTCAATGAAAATGACCACAAACTTGTCAAGGTACTCCATAAATATCCGATTCATCAAGTCCATAAACATAGCAGGTGCATTTATCACTCGGAAGGGCATGACCATGAACTCATAGTGTCCATACCTCGTTCGGAAAGTTGTTTTCGGTATATCATCCTCTTTAACTCTTACTTGATGATAACCTGACCGCAAGTCAATCTTGGAGAAGACTGTGGCTCCCCTCAATTGATCAAATAAATCCTCTATCCTTGGTAGAGGATATCTGTTCTTGATCATCACTTGATTCAAGGCTCGGTAGTCTATGCACATCCTCATAGACCCATCTTTCTTTTTCACGAACAACACTGGAGCTCCCCACGGGGAATGACTAGGGCGGATGAATCCCTTATCTAGTAACTCCCGTAATTTTTCCTGAAGCTCTTTCAATTCAGCTAGAGCCATGCGATAGGGTGCTTTTGAGATTGGGTGGGTACTAGAAATAAGCTCAATCTCAAACTCAACTTCCCTTCTAGGTGCTAGTCCTGGTAGCTCTTTAGGAAATACTCCCGGGTAGTCACATACAATTGGGACGTCTTCAAACTTTTGGCTGCTTTCTTGCTTAGTATCAACTATATGTGCTAAATACCCAGTGCATCCACCAGCTAACATCTTCTGAACTTCCATGGCAGACAAGAACTTCTTAGTCTTCTTCCTTGGTTCTCCAATAAACTCAAAGTTGGCCTCGGTCTCGAGTTAGAATACTACTCTTCGTTTATGGCACTCAATGGAAGCACCGTACTTGCTAAGAAAGTCCATTCCAAAGATGACATCATAGGCATGCATGTCCAACAAGATCAAATCACTATAAAGCTCTCTGTCTGAAATTCTGACCGGCACGGCATGCAACCAGAGTGTAGATGTCATTATTTCACCCGAAGATAGGGTCGTTAAAAACTGAATATCTAAGATATCCGGAGTTATATCTATCTTCTTAGCAAATACCATAGACATGAAAGAATGGGTTGCCCCAATATCAAACAGTACGGTAGAATGCTGACTAAGGATAGATATCTGACCTGTGACTACTGTAAAAACATTTGCTACCTCTTCCTTGTTGAGGGAGAAGATCCGGGCATTAGGTGTAATTGATGGGGCCTCCAATCTTCCTTGGCTGATGTGAGGACCCTCCAGTGCTCCTTGCATATGATGTAGCTAAGCTGGTCTACCTCCATATTGAATAGACTATGGCGGAGGTAGATTGGTCTTGGTGGGGCACTATTTGGCAAAGTGTCCCTCGACACCACATATATAACACCCGCTCATGCCCTGGCAACAATCTCCTGGATTCTTCCTCCCACACTTAGAACATGTTGGATAAGTAGGCTGCTTACTGGCTGAACCTCCTTTTGCATTATTCCATTGTTTCCTCTTGTCATTGTTGTTTCTCTTCCAGTTCGAATTACCGCTCTGAGGTTTCTGACCCCCTGAACTTTTTTGACTTTTGTTTTCCATTGTCCCTGACGTAGATTGGTCTTGATACTATTCATGTAATGCTCCGTGATTAGCGCACTACTGACTAGCTCTTCAGTGGTCTGTGGTCTATTAATTCTACCAGCTACATTCAGAGCTATCTCCGGTCTCAACATCTTTAGCATCAACCTAACTCTTTCCTTCTCAGTACTGACCAGATCTGGACATAGGCGAGTCAACCTATTGAATCTCTTTACCGCTTTATCTACTGATAAATTCCCTTGTCGGAACTCCGTGAACTCATCATAAGATGATCAAGTGAAACCACTATAAGGCTATTATCACTACTTTTTATCATCTTCACATACATATCTAGATATGCTCTATTACTTATTGTCTATCATCTTCATATATATATATGCACGCATGTTTAACTCAAAGAGAACATTCTAAGTGAGCATGTTTAACTTAAAAGAAGCATTCCTTACTACTCATAAAGTAAATAAAGCAGATAAATACTTGCTTACTTGGAGGCGGCAGGACTGATGCTCGATGTGTGTGTGACGGAAGGGCGGAAACTCGCTCTGATACCATCTTGTAACACCCCCCTAGTCTTTCCACTCTCTACCAGGGGAGATGTCACTACTTTACTGTCTTATTCTTAAATTCATGCAATATACTAACGCAATAGGCTAACAACTAACATAATCATAAGGACCTTGACATCAGTTAATAATAACCATTTCAAGATCTTCACATGACATGCAAGTATTAAGACTAACCCAACATGACTCTAGCATTCTTTGGTCTCAATCATAAGTAATCCAATTGAACTTCAACAATATAAAAAGAAAACAATTAAAAACTAAAAATCTGGGTTAGACATCTGCACTTAGGATCTTTTATTTCCACTGTTCCTCGCCACACACTCCAAGCACTTCGTCCGCCATGCCACCTCACTGAAACTTTTCTTTACCTTTATCTGCAGTATAAGGAAATGCAAACTATAAGCAATAACGCTTAGTAAGTACTTTCTATGCTCACAAAAACATGCACTGTATGAAATCATGCAACTAGTTCTCTTGTCCTGGATACATTGATACACATACAAACATAACTGAAAACCATAACTCTGATTACATGTCTCTTGTATAAATCATGCTCTTAAGTATTTTAAAACTTGTAACAGTGTATCTGAACTGGAATGATTAACTTTGAAAATTTTTACTTATACTTATACTGATACTTCAAAATAATAATCATCCTGGATATGGGCCCGGCATAGTACTAATGCGCGCATTCCTAATATGCCGGGGTGGCCAACCACCGAACCTACTAGGGTAATTGAGACTGAGGGCCTTGGCTCGTGGGCGAACTGATGTCCGATACATGCCCTTTCAAAAGTAAAATACTTCCTTTATACATATATTCTTATACATTCTGACAGAATGCTCTTAATCCCCTAAATCACGAATGGGGAGCACCATAAAGATTATTATGCTCTTGACCCCTAAAATTGAAATGGGGAGCATACTAAAGATCGTTGTGCTCTTAATCCCCAATTCGAATGGGGAGCATCTTTAAATTTTCTTTATAAAGGAAATATTTTTACATCTTACTCTACATCATGTATATAATTGTAAGCTACAACTCATTTACAACATGTGTCACACCCCGAGAGCATACCGAGCCGAAAATCAAACGGACGGCACCTCCCCTGTACGTGGCAACATTTCGGGTTAATACAAGGCCCGTAGGCCCACAATAACAACAATATATATATATCAAAACAACAACTACACAAAAACACAGCGGAAACATACCACAACAATACAACAATCCCACACATGCATACCGGTATGACTAACACACCACAACAACATGAAATCTCGACAAAATCTGAATATACAACATATACATCACGAAAACTCCAGAATACAATGCACAACGGAAGGAAGGCCCAAAACAAAACACAGGAGCCTCGGAGGTGAGATGAGATGCTGTCAGTCGGCGGTGCTCCAAGCTGTCACGAAGTCTTCTACCTATTACCTGGGCGACAGAAAAACCCAGGGTCCGTGGGGGGTGGTGAGTAAAACTCAGTAGGTAATAGAAAACATGTATATATATATAATATCATATGTATTTCAACGACATACTCTAGAAGTACAATAGGTATATCAGCATAGTATAAAAATACAAGAATATACCGTCTAACCAAATAAACAACATAAAAAAATACAGACATACCAAAAGTCTGCTACGCTACTCTGATCCAACCTGAACATATATCCAACATATATATATATAACAGGAAGAGTAGATCAACTCAAAATATACTCTAGCTATAGGTCAAGGTATCTAATGGTTTGTCCAACCCATACCAGTATCCGACACAATCGTATAACAAATGCAAGAAACATGCATGAATATGATGTACACCCAAATGCAGCAAGCATAGTACAATCAAATGCAACATCACAATAATCATATATATATAGACTGTATCTATATATATATTAGTCTCAACCATCCATATATATATATACATACATATATGTATCTATATATGGTAATATGCAAAGTGCCATAAGATACGACAATGCAACATGCATGGTCATGCCTGCTCACCCCTACTCGCTACCACGACCCCAGTGTGGCCTAGGTGGCACGACATGACAACTGTCCCAACTCACACCAACCACTACTATAGAGTGGCCGAGTGGGCAGTATGATCAAGTAGCATATGAGCGTAAAGAGCTCGCTACACAACGGGGGTCCCTGCTGCTGGCCACTCCGACTAACACTACCAATGAGTGGTCGAGTACCACGCACCCAGGACAACTGCACGCAACTCCAACTACCACCGTCTATAGTGGTAGAGTGCGGCACAACAGATGCTCTGCCCTCACACCAGTTACTCCTCGGGGAGTGCTCTGGGAGGCAAGATGACTGACGACTCTCTCAACCCCAAGGGAGACTATGTCGTCAGAATGCATGCATATGACATGAGTATGTTGTCACTCGTACAACCATCTACCACAGACTCTCTGTTCAACAAAGAGTCATACCCATCTAATCAATACTCTCTATCCTGTAGAGAGTTGTACTCAACAGATCGACGGACTCTCTATCCTGTAGAGAGTCGTACTCAACTGATCAACGCACTCTCTATCCTGTAGAGAGTCGTACTCGACTGATCATAACTCTCTCTCCAATAGAGAGTCGTACTCGACTGATCATAACTCTCTCTTCAATAGAGAGTCGTACTAAACTGATCGACGTACTCTCTATCCGATAGAGAGTCGTACTCGACTAATCATATCAAGCTGGGACCACCGGTCCGCAGCGACACTCTAATCACCCTTCACTTAACCATTACACAACTCATGGTTGGTAACAGAATGCAACATACGGGTATTGGAAATAAATCCTACATTTAGGGTATTACCTACCCATAGATGACCTTTTTCCAATTTATAAATTTGGTCATCCCCTGTATTAACATTTACACCCTACTAAACATCTAAGTCAATTTACATCACATCTATAACTCCTAAATCATGATAGGGTATATGTGATATCAACAATTGAGCACAAATAAATCCAACAATAAGATCAAGCATACGATAATAAGAGCATGGTCAAGGTAATATGAACACCTAACTTGCTCATATCTATGACTAAATCTGAATGCAATACATCTACCCAGACCAGGTAGGAAATTACCATCTGTTGTTAATGCTCGTAGTAATAGAGTCCTCACGTCCGCGGACCCGTCTCGTATTCACGTCCTGCAAATTTCAAACATTGTGATCAATTACAATCAAATCCAAATGCACGACAATATATATATATATATATATATATATATATATATATATATATATATATATATATATATATATATATATATATATATATATATATATATATATATATATATATATATATATATATATATATATTCGCTATTCTTCCGTTTCTATATTCGCATCCCTTAATCGAATACGAATTAGAAACCCCAATTAGCCAGACTTGACCATTTAACACCATACTTAACCGAGTTCACAAATCCACTCGCAACACAAATAGGGCTTCACCCCAGCGCACTATACAGATATAAAATCTGACAACCCTACATTATCAAACCTCAACTCGCAGTCGATCATAGCCTATGAATAGCTACATTGACACCCATAGACCCATTTACGGCTCACTCACAGCCAGTCAAAACATCACCTCACAGCCCCCTTTTTAGACCCAAAATCAACTTTATTCACAACACATCACAGCCAATAGCCCTCACATCCCATTCAACACTTCACAACCAACCCATAGCCATCCCACCGAATGGAATTCACTGAACAAAAGGGAATTGATCTTGCTTACCAGAAATTGAAGTTTCACCGGCAATTAATCCTCACCGGCAACCCTGTTCACCAGATCATCTACTGCCCACAACCAATACAGCCCTTCACAACTTCACAATTTACACGAATTCAAGGCTTAACCAACCATATTCGAACTCCTCAACTCAACCCAGCTCCATCCACTCTACCACAGCCGGCCAATTCTTCCAAATAGCATCATCCCACATGCTCCATCGAAAGAAACCCAACGTCCAATTCAAATCACGTTGATACACAAACAACTAAAGTCACACACAACAATTGATAGATGGAAAACAAGGGTTAGATCAAGCTTACCGAGATTGGATCCTCCCCCCTTGACAATTCTCCTCCCCAGTTTGTCGGAAAAACTCCACCTTTCGCCAGAATGCCCACCCGCAGTAACACCGTGGAAGTGTTGTTCGCATGAGCAAACAAGTTGGGGTATACAAGATCAACTGAAACCAACAAGAATCGTGCCCTTACCTACTCCGGCGACAACTGTGGAAGCCTCCAATCGAAGTGTTGTTAATGCCACCTCCCTGCCCTAGTAACTCCACCGACGTAAATCTCCATCTATTCCCCTTTTCCTCGGAGCAAATCCACACTCCATACCACTCGCTCCGGCAACGATCGGGAAGAACAACTCCCGATCGAAGCGTCGCCTACCCGAACTTCCCGACCACGCGCCCGCTCGTCGCTGGCACACCCGTGGGCACCGTAAGGGTGGTCATTCGTCGCTTGCAGAGGGGAGCCAACCGTGGTCGACCTTCGCTTGCAGAGGGAAAGGAGGGCGATGGTGGTCGGCCTTCACTTGCAGAGAAGAAGAGGGAGCGACAAGAGGCGGAGAGATCGCGAGAAAGGAGTTGCGTCTGGGAAATAAAGGACGCGATGGAGAAACGTTCGGGAGAAGGAAAAACCGAAGGAACTTAACACTTGGCGTTGATAATTGAGAAGCGGGGAGGGTAAAAAAATACCGGGTCGGGTTTAGGGTCTGGCACTGATCAATCCATTAAATCCATTGACCTTAAAGTTTTACTATTAAACTTAAGTCAATTGAACCCTATTAAGACTCTCATAATCAGATGACCCAAACAGACTTTCCCAAAGCCTGTTAAATCTTTCCCCGCAATAGCCATAGAAATTTCCATTTAAGACCAGGAAAATTTCTAAAATTCCTTGGAAAATTCCCTAGGGTATTTTCCTAATTAACAAACATTATTTTATTATTATTTTTTTTTTTTTTGCGGTATTTTACATTCTCCCCCACTTATAAAAATTTGGTCCCCAAATTTCGTACTAACATGCAAAAATTTACTTCAAGCAAGTTTCCGAAAGGATCACATACCTTCCTCAAGTGACCAGATGAGACCATCGAGCTCGGATAGTATCTTCCAGCTCCCACATAGCCTCCTCATTGGTATGATGCTGTCATCCAACCTTTACGAGTCGTATGATTTTCGTCCCACTACTGTCGCTCCTTGCGACCCAGGCTCTACCCTGGAATCACCTCGTAAGTTGCATTAGACTGAGGTAGAATCGGAACCTCTTACAGAACATGGTCAGATCGCGACACATATTTCCTCAACATATAAACATGAAATATGTTATGAACACCCGCAAGTGTCGGAGGTAAAGCCAGCCGATAAGCTACACCTCCATAATCCACGACACAGGATCTCAATAGATCCTCTAATGTCTGAATGGTACGCTCAGATAGTTCATTAGTCCGCGGATGAAATGTTGCACTAAGCCGAAGCTCTGTGCCCATAGTCTGATGCAGACTCTGCCAAAATCGCAAAGTAAATCACCGATCTCTATCAAATATAGTACTCAAAGTACTCTGTGTAGTCTGATAATCTTTCAGCGATTCAACTTTGCCGGATGATCTAATGAGTACGACCCACGAATAGGAAGGAAATGAGCTGATTCGGTTAGTCGATCCACGATCATCCAAATCGCATCATGTCTTTTACGGGTTCTAGGCAACCCCGTAACGAAATCAATAGTGATATGCTCCCACTTCCATTCCGGAATCGGAATTTTCTAGAACAATCCAGCGAGTTTCTGATGTTCAGCCTACACCTGCTGGTATACTAAATACCCAGCAACAAAGTCTGTGGTATCTCTCTTCATACCATTCCACCAGTATAAACGTTTCAACTCTCGGTACATCTGAGTACTCCCAAGGTATATAGCCCATCTCGAATGATGTGCTGTCTGTAGCAACTCTTCCTTAAACACTGCAACTCCGTAACCCACTATCCTTATCGGAGACGGGGAATTATTTTCTCAAAAGAGGAGTCCATCAACCATTCCAAATTCACTCCACCACACACTCTGTAAGTGCATGGGAGACTATAGCGACGAATCTCACTTGTTGCAATTTTTTGCAATTGTTCGCGCTCCAACAACTCCATTGTAGCTACCCTGTTGCTAAAAATCCCATGAGCATTACTGCTCCATACAATTACAAATCCAGATAATAACTACTAAAGTCACGTCATGTATATGACAGACTATCTCGTAGTTTCTTAACTGTCGTATGCATAAGATATGCCTCATTCATCTGCATCGGAATTATTCTGATCCTTGAAACGACGCATTTGCGTACATCATCCTTTTATCCACTCCGGAAGGATTAACTAATACTCGTGTAAAAGTTAACCGTCATCTAGGTCCTATAAACTGGTTTCACCAGCTTCCGACTAAATGATTTCCATTATCACCTTTGTCAAACAAGTCCGTGGTATAGTGATGTCAAGCATTCTATCCACATCTACGGTACTAACCAAACCATACAAGGCAAACCACCATCTACGGTGGTCGAGTGCGCAACTTCAACTACCACAATCAACAGTGGCCAGGTTACGCAACTCCAACAACTACAAACTGATCCAATCATGTCCAAGATACACGATTCTCAAATCCATTTGCGACTAAATCGTTAATTAGTCTAACAATTTAATCAAAACTCATACAATTCATACAAAGTATGAAATTGTCGTCTGCACACACCTGCATCCCCTTTACTCTACGCTGATGATATATATTAACCATCACTACGACAAATGATAATTGTATGACACCATGTCACTACAATATCAACGCTCTAGTCGCAAATCAGCCTTAGAGTATACACAGGTGTCCATTGCTGATCTAAACAGGTCATCTATCCCCAACGGAGGATATTCACTTTCAACAACTATCGCATTCCATCATCGATAATCGATGCATATTTTCAAAGGTCCATCTCTCTTTCAATAAAGAGTTTCGGATCTTCTCAAGGAGGAATACTGGGATAGATAAATATCCCTTCCAACTTCTCCTATAATCGCAACACACAATCTTCCAATTTCTATAGTGTTTAGCAACACTAATACCAACAAAACTATCACTCGATATGTGATCTTCGATACGGGACTATTTTCGCAATCATTTCGAACGCCTACTCCACTTGCCTAAGCAACGACAAGCCTTGGAGTTCATCCGAAATTACATCCGAAGGCTCTCGGATTATACGCACATCCGAGAAACATATCATACCATACTTGCAACAATTTGACCATCCGTAAGGATATGTCCACAGTAAAAGTATGTCTATCAGAGTCTAAGGGCATCCCTTGACTTCTTAATCAATGATCCTCATCTCACCTGACGGTAGAGATACCATCGACCCACAAGTCGATGTAAAGGACCCTTCTACTTCAGCTGAGAATGTTCTAGACAAAGATACCTGTAAACTACAAGTATCTCCCAATACATTAACCCAGAGGGTAAAACTAGAGTAGTACCCTGAACGATGAAATATCTGTCAATCCGATCCCAAAGGCTCCATGCAGGTTTCGGCCTTTCTCCCAAGAGAATAAGATCAGATCCAATAGTCCGCGACAAAACGGTCGCATTTTTGCGATGAATGATCCAAGGATTTTTTTCCCAGATCATCTGATCCATCCCTAAATCCTATGAGCTACAACTGTAGAATACTGAATAGATACGACCTTCATCGTATACTCTCTCTTCTACACTAAGCAAAACACATCTGGAGGTAGCTGCTTGTTGTTGTCTGCTGAGTCTTCTACAATGTATTCTGCTGATGCTGCTTCTATGCTGATCTCTGCTGAAGGGGAGTATCAAGGAACTCCAACCACTCCTGAAGTAGTAGGTTGATGCTGATAAGGTAACCCACATCTTCTGTGTTGATCTCTGCTGTCGAGACGATGCATCTTCCTCCCAGAACACCATCGATAGTCTTCAACTGAATCTTCAAGGTACACCTCCTCCACTGTACTGGTTGCTCAACAATAGCAACAGCTGAACTGCTCCATCGGATAATCTAGCTTTGCGTGTCTTCGTGATCTGCACTGCACACACACAATCCCTTCGAAGTCTTTATTCTGATTTTGCTGATATCCTCAAGAATATCCTGATGATCTGCGGTTGGTCTTCTATAATCGGATAGTAGCTCAAAGCCTATGACTCCGATCTTGCTCCTTTTATCCAATAGTCAGAGACTTCTGACTCTAATAAGTTGACCTGCAATATTTGCTTATCGGTCTCCAACTCTTAAACCCTTGTACGGAGTCATTTCTAAACTCTTGTCTCAATCCAACGTCTTTCGGCAGGATCTGGTAGAAGATCCCGACATCCTAATCCAACTATAAGCCAATAACTCTGGGTGGCTTAAATCATCCATTCAACTTCTTGAGCTATTAGGTGGTCGTAACCTCTGCAAGTCTCACGACTCTGCACAGTACACTATTACTAACCGATCACCCTTTCTTGAAGCTCAAGAATTCCTTACAATGTGTCACTAAAAGTGATACGGGGAAATACACTCTTTCAACATCACTAATCCATGATCAAGTGATATATTATTTCTCGAAGATTATTTTCTGCATTTATCACCAAATACCAGCTTGATCACGATAATGGTATGCAAACAACTCTTCTTTCTCGGTATAACATGAGTTAAGTACTCAAAAGTACTCTCAAAGTTATACTACTCAGTACGAACAACTCAGGGATAAAAATCCCTATGAAACACCATAACCTAGCCTTCCGCTATCTGCATCAATAATAGACAATTTGTCTTGTCCATTACCCAACGGGTAATGATCTGACTAGTACAGTTAGTGGAAATCTCTAAGACTGTAGTCTCTGATTTCCATAATAAATATGACGACTTGGCCCCTGTTTTTCGACTCGGTATCAGTCGGTTCTCAGAGGTAAATCACCTCCTCGACACAGGTTCAAGACTCATAGACTCAACAGGTCGTTCCCGTGGTCAACTCATACCACAGTTACGAATAATAACCAACACACTACAGGTTATTCCCTGGTATAAGCATCTAAATGCATAGCCAACATAACCAGGAGAATAAACCCTAAAGGACACTTCGATTGGTCGCCTCGGTGGGCGACCCCTACTACAAGTCTGCACAGATGTTATAACTCTATTGTATACACCTACTGATCAAGTTTAGATAAGTATCTACTAAACCAGAAGTTATCAGGAATTCTTACCTCGTGCTGCTTGGAGCTCAGGCTGTTGTCCATCTCATCTCAGAAAACCAAAACCGAATAAATCGACTCCCGAGAATCCAAGACTCGACACAAAACAACATTGTATGACATCGCAGAACCTTGGGCTCTGATACCACTAAAGTTGTCACGCCCCGAGAGCATACCGAGCCGAAAATCAAACGGACGACACCTCCCCTGTACGTGGCAACATTTCGGGTTAATACAAGGCCCGTAGGCCCACAATAACAACAATATATATATATCAAAACAATAACTACATAAAAACACAGCGGAAACATACCACAACAATACAACAATCCCACACATGCATACCGGTATGACTAACACACCACAACAATACGAAATCTCGACAAAATTTGAATATACAACATATACATCACGAAAACTCCTGAATACAATGCACAACGGAAGGAAGGCCCAAAATAAAACACGGGAGCCTCGGAGGTGAGATGAGATGCTGCCAGCCGGCGGTGCTCCAAGCTGTCACGAAGTCTTCTACCTGTTACCTGGGCGACAGAAAAACCCAGGGTTCGTGGGGGGTGGTGAGTAAAACTGAGCAGGTAATAGAAAACATGTATATATATGTAATATCACATGTATTTCAATGACATACTCTAGAAGTACAATAGGTATATCAGCATAGTATACAAATATAACCATATACCGTCTAACCAAATAAACAACATAAAAAAAAATGCAGACATACCTGAAGTCTGCTACGCTACTCTGATCCAACCTGAACATATATCCAACATATATACATATAACAGGAAGAGTATATCAACTCAAAATATACTCTAGCTACAGATCAAGGTATCTAATGGTCTGTCCAACCCATACCAATATCCGACACAATCGTATAACAAATGCAAGAAACATACATGAATATGATGTACACCCAAATGCAGCAAGCATAGTACAATCAAATGCAACATCACAATAATCATATATATATAGACTGTATCTATATATATATTAGTCTCAACCATCCATATATATATATACATACATATATGTATCTATATATGGTAATATGCAAAGTGCCATAAGATACGACAATGCAACATGCATGCTCATGCCTGCTCACCCCTACTCGCTACCACGACCCCAGTGTGGCCTAGGTGGCACGACATGACAACTGTCCCAACTCACACCAACCACTGCTATAGAGTGGCCGAGTGGGCAGTATGATCAAGTAGCATATGAGCGTAAAGAGCTCGCTACACAATGGGGGTCCCTATTGCTGGCCACTCCGACTAACACTACCAATGAGTGGTTGAGTACCATGCACCCAGGACAACTGCACGCAACTCCAACTACCACCGTCTATAGTGGTAGAGTGCGGCACAACAGACGCAACTCCAACTCCAAACCTCAACTCGCAGTCGATCATAGCCTATGAATAGCTACATTGACACCCATAGACCCATTTACGGCTCACTCACAGTCAGTCAAAACATCACCTCACAGCCCCCTTTTTAGACCCAAAATCTGTTAGTTAAAGCCCTAGAACCAATCATGTGATGGTTGAATAGGGAACATTTTGTATCATATTCTATAAAGGCAAAGGATTGGTTATTATATTTACATCTTGCTTGTGCCAGCTAATTTAAATATAATAATGCCCTAGAAAAGTAGGTTCTTATCTACAACACATCAATTGGCAGAATTGATTATGAGAGGCTGTAGAGAACACTTTCCTAAATGTTCCTAGTCGAGTATTAATATGCAAGGGCAATATTAATACATAAAGACTAGCATGTAGGTCAATTGATGACTTGATCTCACAAGTCATGGATATATGATATCAAGTTGACACATGGGTATATATTGGAGAATATATACTGAACTGACCCGCCATGAGAAAGTTTCATGGATCGTTATATGAGTGTCATAAACTTTCTCATGTGACTATTGGTATGAATAGTCCTTAGACCTGAAGTCACTATGGTTCCCTACATAAGGAGTTATGTACTTTGGTATCGTCAAACGTCACCCGTAACAGGGTGGACCATAAAGGCGATTACTGGGTATGTAACAAATTATGCGTAGGGATGTGAGTGATGTAGATGGGATCTATCCCTTCCATATGACGGGAGTGATATCGGTGGACCCCTTGATTGAGTAGAACTACTAAAACGCATGGCCATGCTCGAATGAGTCAATATGAGATATTGAGCTCATTTGTTTGAGTTAGTTTACTCAGGGATCAAGAAACACATAGATTGATCGAGGATGACACGGTCTATGCCTCATTGATCAATCTGATATCAAGGATAGAAGGACACGGTCATATATTATAGTAGTCACGGAAAGGTTAGTCGGATCTTGACTTATCTCGTAACTTGGGTAGCAATGATGTATTGCCAGATGCCGCTCATTGCTTGTGTATCTAAAAGAGTTTAGGTCCACTGCCAACGTTATGAGAGCCTATAGGGTCACACACAAAGAGCATGATAATTAGAGGAATTAGAGTATTCTAGTTTGACTAGAATAATATGGGAATAAGCTTAAGTACAAAATGGTTTTTGGACTTTAAGCTTAATGAGAATTTTAGCTAATTGATTTAATGAGATTAATTCAATATGTTACCTTATTGATTTAATAAGATTAATTCAATATGATAACATAAGCTTAATTGAATTAATAAGATTAATTCAATATGATAACATAAGCTTAATTGAATTAATAAGATTAATTCAACATGCATGAATACCACATAAGAATGCCACATAAGCATGCCACATAAGCATGCCACCTAAGCATCCACCTAAGCTAATTAAGGTGGAAGGAAACAAAATGGTTTTGTCTCCTTAAGTGGCCGGCCAAACAAGGAAGCCAAATCCTTTTTGAGTGTGTCTCAATGCAATGGATTGCATTGAATGTGAAGGAGGTGGAAGGGTTTTTCCAACCCTATAAAAGGCTCCATGGAGTGGCCGGCCATAGTGAGTGTTTTTGGGTGTTGTGGTTGTGAGAGAGCTTGGTGGAAGCTTTAGTTGTGTGGGTTTGTGAGTGTAGGCTAGTGAGAAGAGGAGTCTTCTTCTTCCTTTCTCCTTTTCCCTCTCTTCCTCTCCTTTAGGGACTTCTCTAGCAAGAAGTAAAGGAGAGCTCTTCTAGTTTTCCTTTTGTGAGACAAGAGCGTGCTCGTGTGGATACGTATAGAGGCACGGACACTTGAACGTGCTAAAGATCCAACAAACCGAAAGGAAAAGCGGGATTGCAAAGGGCACGCAACAAAGGTAGAACTCTCCTATAAGATAGGTTTGGTTTAGAGAAATTTATTTTATACGAGTTTGCTTTCGCATGGATCACTTGGAAGGGATCCTATTTTCCGTTGCGCATATGCCATTTAGCATAAAAGAGATCCCTACAGTGGTATCAGAGCCACTTGCGAAAGATCGTATAAAAATAGGTTTTCTCTATTTTATATGTGATATAGAAGTAGGATAAATTTTATTATGAGTTGATAATTGCATTAGCAAATTTTCAAACATAATAAAATATCCAATGTCTTTTAAAAGTTAAAATGACATGGTGCATGGTTATGGCCTAGTCCCAAAAAGTTTGTGATTGTGTGTTGTAATTCTTAATACGGCCTGCGTGTCGTGCCTTTCTCCTAATATTCTTGTTGTAAAATTAGTTTTAGACTCGAATGTAACTCGAGTATTTCTCCTTTTGTAATGTACAAAACAAGGATGGAGGGTCCATTGGAAGATGAGGTTACAAGGAGGAAGTCAACACACAAGACAACCAAAAGGAAGCACTTAGGAGAAGATGCTATCCCTAGGTTGACCAATCAATCTTTTCATTGGCTTGAGAAGATTGTAGAATAAGGGCCATAACCATGACACGTTAGTTTAATATGTATGTGATGCATGTTAGTTTAGCTTGTATGTGATGCATGATTAGTTTAGCTTATATGTGATATATGCTAATATGTATATGATACATGTTTATTTCTTAATAAGTCTAAACGATATGCCTACCAAAGTTGGTACTCACTACTTCCTCGATCATTTGTTATTGGGTTTGCCAAAGCAAAGCAATGCATTTTATCTTGGAGGGGTGCGAGTGGACAATCGTGATGTCCCGCTATCAGTCTTGGTTAAGACTTAATTAAGTGTTTTCTTAATTGGTTAAGAAAGTAGAGGCATATATTAGCTTTGAACATAAGTGTTAACATTAGTTTTGTGTGATTTCCTAACATCAGCTTTGTCTTAGAAGTGGTCGTTGCTCGATATCCAAGAAGGCCCTGTGCCTCGCCACACCGAAGGCCGTTTAGGAATAAACACTAAACTAATCTAAAACTTAACCAAAGCTATTAAAGAGTTACATCAGATGTAATTGGCAAAATATTGCCTACCTAATTATACTACGTCTTGGGCGATTAGCCAAAGCTAACTCAAGACGAATTATGATGTGGATCTTTATCCCATATAAATTTATAGCTAAATAGTAGCTATGAGAATTTAGTGGGAGCCTCATTTAATTAAAGGCCTAATTAAATGATTTAGGTATGATACTTAACTTTGCATTTTAATGTTGTAGATCACCATGTCATCTAACACGACACACCCCCTCAACTTGCGATCTGTCCTTGAGAAGGACAAGCTCAATGGAGCAAATTTTCTTGACTGGTATAGGAACTTGAGGATTATCCTCAAGCAAGAACGCAAACTATATGTCCTAGAGCAGGCTACCCCTGAAATACCCGCCCCTACGGCCACTCGTGCTGAAAAGGATGCTTATAAGAAGCATCAAGATGGATTGGATGTGTCATGCCTTATGCTTGCCACCATGAACTCTGAGCTTCAGAAGCAACATGAGAACATGGATGCCTATGATATGGTTGAGCATTTGAAACAACTATATCAAGGACAAGCTAGGCACGAGCGTTTTGAAGTGTCTAAGGCTCTTTTTGCATGCAAGATGCAAGAAGGAACACCTGTAGGAACTCACGTACTCAAAATGATTGGGTACGTTGAGAACCTTGAAAGACTAGGTTTTCCACTGAGCCAAGAATTGGCAACCGATGTTATCCTGCAATCGTTGCCGGAAGCATACAATCAATTCGTCATGAATTATAACATGAATGAAATTGATAAACCTTTGCCTGAGATTCTCAGCATGTTAAGAACTGCTGAACCAAATCTCAAGAAGAAAGTTAGTAATGTACTAATGGTCAAGAAGGACAAAGGTAAGCGCAAAGGCAAGGGTAAGACCCAAGCCAAAGGCAAGGCCAATTCATCCACTTCAAAGGGTAAAGGTAAAGTACCTAAGGAAGGGGACTGCTTCCATTGCGGTGAGACTGGACACTGGAAGCGGAACTGCAAAGTCTACCTCGAGGAAGTAAAGAACAAGAGAAGTGGGACTTCTGCCTCAGGTATACACGTTATAGAAGTTAATCTATCTATTTCTTCTACATGGGTATTAGATACCGGATGTGCATCTCACATTTGTACTAATGTGCAGGGACTGAGAAATAGTAGAATAATGGCAAAGGGTGAAGTGGACCTACGAGTAGGCAATGGCGCAAAAGTTGCCGCCAGAGTCAGAGGAACATATTCTTTGTCTTTGCCCACTGGGCTTATCTTAGAACTAGAGGAGTGCTTCTATGTACCCGCATTAACAAAGAACATAATTTCTGTATCTTGTTTAGACAAGAAAAACTTTTCTTTTATAATAAAGGACAAATGTTGTTCCATTTATTTAAATGAAATGTTCTATTGTAATGCACCACTTATGAATGGTCTCTATGTTCTAGATTTAGATAACCCAATTTATAACGTAAATACCAAACGGTTCAAATCGAATGATTTGAACCAGACATATCTCTGGCACTATCGCCTAGGTCACATAAATGAAAAACGCATATCCCAACTCCATAAAGATGGATTATTGGACTCATTTGATTTTGAATCATATGAGGTATGCGAGTCTTGTCTTTTAGGAAAGATGACTAAAACTCCATTTAGTGGACATGGCGAGAGAGCGACGGATTTGTTAGGACTCATACATACTGATGTATGTGGCCCTTTCAATGTCGAAGCCAGAGGAGGCTATAAGTACTTTATTACTTTCACTGATGATATGAGTAGATTTGGCTACTTATATTTGATGAGACATAAGTCAAAATCCTTTGAAAAGTTCAAAGAATTCAAGAATGAAGTACAAAACCAACTTGGTAAGCGTATTAAGCTACTTCGATCAGATCGAGGTGGTGAATACCTTAGTCAAGAGTTTCGTGATCACCTGGCTGAGTGTGGGATAATATCCCAACTCACTCCACCTGGAACACCACAATGGAATGGTGTATCTGAGAGGAGAAATCGTACTCTATTAGATATGGTACGATCAATGATGAGCCAGACTGATCTACCTACTTCCTTTTGGGGTTTAGCTCTAGAGACAGCCGCTTTCACACTTAATCGCGTTCCATCAAAAGCCGTAGAAAAGACACCATATACGATATGGACCGGGAAGAGTCCCAAAATGTCTTTTATAAAGATTTGGGGTTGTGAAGCTTACGTTAGACGTCAAGTCTCAGATAAACTAGGACCCAAATCAGATAAGTGTTATTTTGTAGGATATCCCAAGGAAACTAAGGGATATTACTTTTACAATCCCACACTTGGCAAGGTGTTTGTTGCGGAAATCTTTGTCTTTCTAGAAAGAGAATTTATTTCGAAATACTAGTGGGAGTAAAATTCATCTTGAAGAAGTTCAAGATGATGATAACACTAAGGCTTCGATGGAAAATGAACAGGCACCACAAAGTGTTGTGGATGAGGAATTTGTTGCCCAAAGAGTTGTGGAGAAAACACCTGTTCAAGTAGACCAACCTCTTCGTAGATCTAATAGGATCCGTCGTCAACCCGAGAGATATTCTTTTCTCTTGACTGACAACGGTGATGTATTGCTTATCGATCTTGGAGCCTACATCCTATCAAGAAGCTATGATGAGCCCGATTCGAGAAATGGCTAGAGGCCATGAGATCCAAATGGAATCCATGTACACTAACCAAGTATGGACTTTGGTTGATCCACAAGGGTAAAACCCATTGGGTGTAAGTGGGTCTTTAAAGTAAAAGACATGGATGGTAATAAGCATACCTATAAAGGTAGATTGGTGGCTAAAGGATTCAAACAAATTCATGGTATTGACTATGAAGAAACCTTTTCACCGATTCGATGCTTAAATCCATTCGGATCATACTTGCTATTCGACCTACCATGATTATGAGATCGACGGATGGATGTCAAAACTACTTTTCTGAATCGAAAGCTACTCGAGGATGTGTACATGACACAACCCGAGGGTTTTGAAGATCCAAAGCATCCTGGAAAGGTATGCAAACTGCAAAGGTCCATTTATGGACTAAAGCAAGCCTCTCGAAGCTGGAATCTTCGATTCGATGATGCAATCAAAGAGTTTGGTTTCATCAAGAATGAAGATGAGCCTTGTATCTACAAGAGAAATAGTGGGAGCACAGTTGTATTTCTTGTCTTGTATGTAGATGACATACTTCTCATCGGAAATGATATTCCCTCACTCCAGTCTGTGAAGATGTGGTTAGGGAATTGTTTCTCGATGAAGGACTTAGGTGAAGCTGCCTATATTCTAGGCATCAAGATCTATAGAGATAGATCTAGAAGATTACTTGGCCTAAGTCAGAGTACATACATTGATAAAGTGCTAGATCGTTTTGCTATGCAAAATTCTAAGAAAGGGTTTCTGCCTTTATCACATGGTGTGAGTCTTTCGAAGACTCAATGTCCCTCTTCTAAGGAGGAGAGAGATCGCATGGATAAGATCCCTTATGCATCAGCTATAGGGTCTATCATGTACGCCATGCTTTGTACTCGTCCTGACGTCTCGTATGCTTTGAGCATGACGAGTAGATACCAGTCAGATCCAGGTGAAAGTCACTGGATAGCAGTCAAAAATATTCTTAAGTACTTACGAAGAACGAAAGAATATTTCCTGATATTTGGAGGCAATGAGAGCTAATCAGAAGGGTTACGTTGATGCAAGCTTCCAAATGCATAAGGATGACTATAGATCGCAATCGGGTACGTGTTTTGCACTCGAATGGTGGAGCCGTGAGTGGAAGAGTTCAAAGCGAGACACGCTTGGATTCTACAATGGAGTATATTGCAGATCCGATGCAAGAAAGGAGGTTGTTTGGCTCCGCAAGTTCATCAGTGAACTTGGGGTAGTTCCTAGCATTGCAGATCCAATAGACCTCTACTGTGACAACAATGGGGCTATTGCACAGGCTAAGGAACCTCGATCACATCAGCGGACCAAACACATACTGCGGCGCTTCCATCTCATTCGAGAGATCATCGATAGAGGAGATGTGAGGATATGTAGAGTACCGACAGAAGCTAACATCGCAGATCCATTGACCAAGGCTTTGGCACAGAGGAAGCATGATGGTCACACTAGGTCACTAGGTATTAGATATCATAGTGATTGGTACTAGTGCTAGTGGGAGATTGTTAGTTAAAGCCCTAGAACCAATCATGTGATGGTTGAATAGGGAACATTTTGTATCATATTCTATAAAGGCAAAGGATTGGTTATTATATTTACATCTTGCTTGTGCCAGCTAATTTAAATATAATAATGCCCTAGAAAAGTAGGTTCTTATCTACAGCACATCAATTGGCAGAATTGATTATGAGAGGCTGTAGAGAACACTTTCCTAAATATTCCTAGTCGAGTATTAATATGCAAGGGCAATATTAATACATAAAGACTAGCATGTAGGTCAATTGATGACTTGATCTCACAAGTCATGGATATATGATATCAAGTTGACACATGGGTATATATTGGAGAATATATCTTGAATCGACGCCATGAGAAAGTTTCATGGATCGTTATATGAGTGTCATAAACTTTCTCATGTGACTATTGGTATGAATAGTCCTTAGACACAAGTCACTATGGTTCCCTACATAGGAGTTATGTACTTTGGTATCGTCAAACGTCACCCGTAATAGGTGGACCATAAAGGCGATTCGGGTATGTAACAAATTATGCGGAGGGATGTGAGTGATGTAGATGGGATCTATCCCTTCCATATGACGGGAGTGATATCGGTGGGCCCCTTGATTGAGTAGAACTACTAAAACGCATGGCCATGCTCGAATGAGTCAATATGAGATATTGAGCTCATTTGTTTGAGTTAGTTTACTCAGGGATCAAGAAACACATAGATTGATCGAGGATGACACGGTCTATGCCTCATTGATCAATCGATATCAAGGATAGAAGGACACGGTCATATATTATAGTAGTCACGGAAGGTTAGTCGGATCTTGACTTATCTCGTAACTTGGGTAGCAATGATGTATTGCTAGATGCCGCCATTGCTTGTGTATCTAAAAGAGTTTAGGTCCACCGCCAACGCGTTATGAGAGCCTATAGGTCACACACAAAGAGCATGATAATTAGAGGAATTAGAGTATTCTAGTTTGACTAGAATAATTTGGGAATAAGCTTAAGTACAAAATGGTTTTGGACTTTAAGCTTAATGAGAATTTTAGCTAATTGATTTAATGAGATTAATTCAATATGTTACCTTATTGATTTAATAAGATTAATTCAATATGATAACATAAGCTTAATTGAATTAATAAGATTAATTCAATATGATAACATAAGCTTAATTGAATTAATAAGATTAATTCAACATGCATGAATACCACATAAGAATGCCACATAAGCATGCCACATAAGCATGCCACCTAAGCATCCACCTAAGCTAGTTAAGGTGGAAGGAAACAAAATGGTTTTGTCTCCTTAAGTGGCCGGCCAAACAAGGAAGCCAAATCCTTTTTGAGTGTGTCTCAATGCAATGGATTGCATTGAATGTGAAGGAGGTGGAAGGGTTTTTCCAACCCTATAAAAGGCTCAATGGAGTGGCCGGCCATAGTGAGTGTTTTTGGGTGTTGTGGTTGTGAGAGAGCTTGGTGGAAGCTTTAGTTGTGTGGGTTTGTGAGTGTAGGCTAGCAAGAAGAGGAGTCTTCTTCTTCCTTTCTCCTTTTCCCTCTCTTCCTCTCCTTTAGGGACTTCTCTAGCAAGAAGTAAAGGAGAGCTCTTCTAGTTTTCCTTTTGTGAGACAAGAGCGTGCTCGTGTGGATACGTATAGAGGCACGGACACTTGAACGTGCTAAAGATCCAACAAACCGAAAGGAAAAGCGGGATTGCAAAGGGCACGCAACAAAGGTAGAACTCTCCTATAAGATAGGTTTGGTTTAGAGAAATTTATTTTATACGAGTTTGCTTTCGCATGGATCACTTGGAAGGGATCCTATTTTCCGTTGCGCATATGCCATTTAGCATAAAAGAGATCCCTACAAAATCAACCTTATTCACAACACATCACAACCAACAGCCCTCACATCCCATTCAACACTTCACAACCAACCCATAGCCATCCCACCGAATGGAATTCACTGAACAAAAGGGAATTGATCTTGCTTACCAGAAATTGAAGTTTCATCGGCAATTAATCCTCACCGACATCCCTGTTCACCAGATCATCTACTGCCCACAACCAATACATCCCTTCACAACTTCACAATTTACACGAATTCAAGGCTTAACCAACCATATTCGAACTCCTCAACTCAACCCAGCTCCATCCACTCTACCACAGCCGGCCAATTCTCCCAAACAGCATCATCCCACATGCTCCATCGAAAGAAACCCAACGTCCAATTCAAATCACGTTGATACACAAACAACTAAAGTCACACACAACAATTGATAGATGGAAAACAAGGGTTAGATCAAGCTTATCGATATTGGATCCTCCCCCCTTGACAGTTCT
This sequence comes from Wurfbainia villosa, assembly GCA_025175895.1. Taxonomy (NCBI): domain Eukaryota; kingdom Viridiplantae; phylum Streptophyta; class Magnoliopsida; order Zingiberales; family Zingiberaceae; genus Wurfbainia; species Wurfbainia villosa. Next base: position 62,016,242 of record CM045993.1, read on the forward strand.
CCTCCCCAGTTCGCCGGAAAAACTCCACCTTTCGCCAGAATGCCCACCCGCAGTAACACCGTGGGAGTGCTGTTCGCATGAGCAAACAAGTTGGGGTATACAAGATCAACTGAAACCAACAAGAATCGTGCCCTTACCTACTCCGGCGACAACTATGGAAGGCTCCAATCGAAGCGCTATCGACGCCACCTCCCTGCCCTAGTAACTCCACCGACGCAAATCTCCATCTATTCCCCTGTTCCTCGGAGCAAATCCACGCTCCATACCACTCGCTCCGACAACGATCGGGAAGAACAACTCCCAATCGAAGCATCGCCTACCCGAACTTCCCGACCACGCGCCTGCTCGTCACCGGCATGTCCGTGGGCACCGTAAGGGTGGTCAGTCGTCACTTGCAGAGGGGAGCCAACCGTGGTTGGCCTTTGCTTGCGGAGGGAAAGGAGGGCGATGGTGGTCGGCCTTCACTTGCGGAGAAGAAGAGGGAGCGACAAGAGGCGGAGAGATCGCGAGAAAGGAGTTGCGGCTGGGAAATAAAGGACGCGATGGATAAATGTTCGGGAGAAGGAAAAACCAAAGGAACTTAACACTTGGCGTTGATAATTGAGAAGCGGGTCGGGTAAAAAAATATCGGGTCGGGTTTAGGGAAAAACAATCGGGTCTGGCACTGATCAATCCATTGACCTTAAAGTTTTACTATTAAACTTAGGTCAATTGAACCCTATTAAGCCTCTCATAACCAGATGACCCAAACAGACTTTCCCAAAGCCTGTTAAATCTTTCCCCGCAATAGCCATAGAAATTTCCATTTAAGACCAGGAAAATTTCTAAAATTCCTTGGAAAATTCCCTAGGGTATTTTCCTAATTAACAAATAATATTTTTTTTTTTTCTGCGGTATTTTACAACATGCATGATCATAAATCACATTTTTATCATGGATCTACACATGATGTTAAATCAAATATGACATAATGGGAAAAATCACATAATTGAAAATACCATGCATAATTGGAAATAACATGTACATAAAAATATATCAATGACATACGATAACTACTTATTTTGCAGGTGAGCAATACTTACCTCCTACGCTTTTCACCAATTTATACTGCTAGATTTCGTAAAGAGAAAACCTCCTACGTGTTCCTTTGCTTTAGCGTGATACTCTACCAAGTCTTTGTGGAGATTCTTCTTGAAAAATCTCCTCTTGAATTATCCCACAGTGGAGAAATTATAGAGACTCTTTTTTTTTTCTCTTTTGTTTTTCTCAGTGGAAGAACGAGAGAGAGATGAGAGTTCGACGGCTGGAAAAAAACGAGAGGGAGAGAGAGAGAAGTGGCTAGAAAAAAACGAGAGGGAGAGAGAAGAATGAGGGATTCGACCTGAAATTTAAGGGGAGGAAAGAAATAAAAAGTATATATAAATTAGGGTTTTTTTTAACCTAATTATCCCTTTAAATAATTAGTCAAATTAACCAATCTCTCCTTTTTTTCCCCTATAGATATATTTTGTTATATCCTAGTCATTGGTAATCTTATGACTTAGTGGTGGGAAGCCTATTCCCCCAAACCGACGGTTCATGATTCGACCCCGGTTAACGAACCATTTATTCGAACCTTTTTTTTTAATTACTATTCTTAATTATTTCTATTCTTTTTATTATTATTATTATTCTATTACTATTTTTATTATTTCTATTCTTATTCTTATTTCTATTTTCCTCTAATAAAAATATAGGAACTAAAATTTAGGGTGTTATACAACAAACAATTCAAGTATTTTATGCTTCATATCCTAGTCTGAGATGAGACAAAAGTGATTGGTGGGTTGTTTGTAAAACAAAAGAACGTAAAAAAAATTAAGGAACATTGGGAAGGCATAGCATATCAGTAAGATGAAGTTGTCAATATATTTTATATCGAAGAATATAATATTTCAACATTACGAGATCCCAGCAACATAGTAATAGCCATTGATGCAAGTGAAATGAATGAGAATGAAGACGAGGAATTAAATTTAGAGGATGATGATGACGATGACGATATCGAATAGATGAATGACCAGGATGAAAATCATAATGCGGACTTTGATTTATAATTATGGGTAACTTTTATTGAGTACCAATTATATTTCAATTTACTGTCTAATTCAAATTTCATATATTTGATATATTAATGAACTGTCTTTTTTATAGGTTATCTAGTTGCTATGAATATGATAATTTTTTCATATTATTCTTATTATAAATTCGATATACAAATGTAATTCTTTTTTTTACTATCATATTCTTCTAATAATTATGATTGTTAGTTTCGACGTGGTGGTCATAGACGGAGTAGCGATGGAGATCATAGTCTTCCTCTGCTTCAGCCCCTACACAGTCTGATGCTCTTGCAGGAAATATGTCCTTCACCTCTTATCCAGTTGTAGGATCTTCTGGTTCTCAATAGATACCTGCTAATGTATCTTCCCTAGTACAATAATCGCTCGTTGAGAGGGAAGATACGCGAGAGTTCATATCTCCGCGTGGAGATTCGTAAGTATTCAAGTTTTAAATTATCTATGTTTTAATATAATATGTATTTTTATAAGTATCTAACATGGTTTATTTTTATTTTATGTTAGATTTACAAATTCTATACATGTTATTCACGAGGTGAATAAAATAGTGAATAACCATTGGGGCGGAGCTTCTATAACTTATACGAGCACGTCGAAAGAAATAAAAATGTTATGGTGGAATGAGTTCAAAGTAAGTTATTTAAATCATTTTTTATATAAAATTACAGTTAATATAATCAATTCAATTTTTCTCTACTGCAGCGGTTATTTACTTGGGAGGAGAGTGAAACACTAGAGATTTGGAGGATTTTCAAGAAAAAGTGTAGCGACCATATCAGAAACATATTCAGTTATGCGAAAACCAGAAATAAAAAGACACACTGTATAATCGAGGAGAATTGGAATAAAATTGTTGCATATTGGGGATCTGCGGATAGCAAATGGAGGAGTGAGCAGAATAAGAAAAATCAACATTGTAATTTCACCGCTATGTCTCCCATGTATGTGGGAGGCTTAATCAATATCGATGATCATAGACATCGATTGGGGAGTTTTTTTAAATCATAATTTTGTAATCTAATACTCACTAATTTATAAATTATAATGCTATTTGTTTAGGCCCAGGAGACGGGGACTGAGCCATTATTCATAGACACTTTCACCCATACATTCCAAAAGAAAGATAAGATGTAGAGTGGGGAGAGAGCTAGAATAATGAAGGTTTGTAATTTAAAAATGTAAATTCTTATGTTAGTATTTAACTTTTTTCTTTTAAAACAGGAGAAATACGATGAACTTGCACGGAGAAATTCGAGTGCAAGTGATGATACAGTCGAATTTGAGCCTTCTGTTAACAATATCAATTTATGACTCGAAGCAACTGGAGGGGAAAAAAATGGAAGAATAATTAGAATCGGTTCTTTGAGTCAATTCTATAAAGTCCTTAGTGCTTCTTCTTCATCCTCCTCGACATCAATTAATCGAAGAGGTTATTGTTGGTGCAGGGGCACTAGATAATCGAACTTGTGTTTTGATTATGGCAAAGACACAAAGTTAAGTTTACATCGTTATCTCACGAGCTAAATCGAGTGTGCAGAAAAGTACTAAAGCTGGAGCTGAAGGCTAGCGACACTCGGAGGAAGCCGTGGTGGTCGGACGACACTCGAGTGACTTCGGAGGGAGCCAAAGGAATCGAGTGGAAGGCTGGAAGCGAGAGCTACAAGGTAAGTATCGAGGAAAGCTCGTGTGAGTGAGAGATTGTAAGGTCGTGTCCTCTTTACGGGGATGACCGTAGGCGGCGATCCGACTAAAACTTCCTGTGGAAGGTCTAGGTCGAGATCGGACGGTTAGAAACCGTCGCATTTATCATTTTCCGAGCTAACCTCTTATTGCAGGGAAGTGGCCAGGCTGGCAGTCGACTGCTGGACATGGAGCAGTCGACTGATGCTCATCAGTCGACTGATGGGAGGCATCAGTCGACTGATGGCAACGATTCAACCTTTGCGCTAGGTCAAAATGGATAAGGTTTGACGCGGCCACTTTGCGATAAAATTTTTACAACTTCGTGATCCGTTCCGAAAAAAGAGGAGACAAATTCTGAGGCCAAAATCTATAAAAGGAGGGGAGGATTCTAACTCCAAATTACATCAAGTTTATACATCAAGTGCTCCTACAACGCCAACGCTCCAACACCGTCATAACGCCGATGCGACAACAAGTTCAGATCTTCTTCGTCGGCAGCAGAATCAAGTAATATATTTTGATATTGTATTCATTGTTTTTATTCGTAACGAGGTGAGGTAGGCTTGTTGCCTCATCCTCGTACTTTCGTTTTTGTGATCGTTGTCTCCTACCTCCAACGAGGAGGAGACGTTATAGTGCTTTGCCCTTCGTACGCGGTCTAGGACCGATAGGGCCTTAGAGTAGCAACCATTGGGTTGTGAACCAAGTAAAAACAAACTTGTCTTCTTTACTTTCCGCTGCTCTTACTTTGTGTATCGAACGAACGAAAAAGAAATTCTACGCTCGCTATTCACCCCCCTCTAGCGACGCTTCTCGATCCAACAGTTATTCATTTGAGGGAGTTACTAGCGCAGAAGGAAAATGAATCAAGACAAAGAGATCAGGAACTAAAAAAATTAAATGAAAAGATGAACGAATTTCGGAGGCAATAGATGTTCATTATGCAGCATCTTCAATTAACATCTAGTTCAAGTCAACTTCCTCCTTCTCGATCTGGTCCTCCTCCTGATCCCTGTAATAATGACAATGATGATGTATTTTTTGATGATGATGGTGGTGACGTGGTTACGTTTGAATGTATTTGTTGTATTTAAATGTTACTTGACTTATCACATACGATATCTATGTATTGTAAGTTATATTTATATTTGTTATATATATATATATATATATATATTGATTTGGTATTGAAGTTTAATGTGTGAATTAGATTATATTGTTATATGTATTTATTGTAAAACAGAGAAAATAATATAATCTATCATAATATTTTTTTAAAAAATTTCTAGATTAGCAACGAAAAAAAAATTTCGTCGTAGATTTGTAATGAAAAATCATTTTTCATCGCAGAATTGGTAATGAAAAAAAAATCATTACAAAAAATGAAGCACCAGTCGATTGACGCATATGTCCAGTCGATTGTTATACTATTAGTTGAGTGGGCAGTCGACTAAAAAAGGTTCTCCGACCAGCTTCTCCATCACCAGTCGACTGATGGCCACCATCAGTCGACTGATACATGAGGATTTACGATGAAATTTTTTTTCCATCGTAGAAATTGCGTCGAAAAAAGTTTTTGTCTCAAATTATCCTTATCAGTTGACTGATCAACATGATCAATCAACTGCTATTACTATAGCACCTTACAGAACATTTGGTAGCCAAATGAGCAGTCGACTATTCACTCCACAGTCGACTGCTATACTGTAACACCTTACAGAACGTTTGATAGCCGACTGACTAGTCAAACTGGTCAAGCGTCATTCGATTGATAGTATCCTTTAGTCGACTGGCCTTAAATATTTTGCAACGAATTCTTTTTCATCGTAGATTTGATGACGAAAAAATATTCGTAGCCAAATTTATTTTTATTCATGAAAATATGTTTATTAGATTTTTGTGACGAACTGTGTTTTCGTCGTAGATTTGACGACGAATGTAACTATTCGTCGCTAAATTTGGCGACAAAAATTAAATTCGTCACCAAATTTAGCGATGAAAATTAAATTCGTCGTGAAATTTGGCGATGAAAATTATATTCGTCACTAAATTTGACGATGAATAGTTATTTTCGTCGCCAAAATTGGCAACGAATAGATATTTTCGTAGCCAAATTTTTGCGACGAACTATTTTTTTCGTCGCAGATTTGACAATGAACTATGTTTCGTCACCAAATTTGATGACAAATAATTATTTTCGTCGCCAAATTTGGCGACGAATTTTACAACGAAAATTTTATTTGTTGCAATTTTGACAACGATTTTTTTTCATTGCAGAATTTAGCGGCGAATTATTTGCAACAAAAAAAAATTCATTATAAATTTCTTTGTAAAAAATTTTTACAGTGAATTTTTATTCAAAATTCGTCGTCATAATCCTGTAATTTTTGTAGTGGTTGATTCAAAGGAGAAACAAACTAAATGGCACAGTTGTCTTTTTTGTCGTGCAATCTTGACGAATTAAGATTATTGTAATTAATCTTGATAAAATAATTTTTTGGAGCAAGTTAAAATAATGTCTCTAAAATCTATTTTTTGGGGGCAAGTTTTAATTTGGTCGCTTTAGCAATCAAACTAAAAATCTCGATGGCAAATAAAAATTGATCCACGTGCACCGAAGCTGCTTCATTTAGTTAAATATACAAATTAATCAAAAAGTTTTCATTTAACCTTTAGCTCCAAATTTAACTAATTAAATGTAAAATATATTCAGGAACAAATGTTAGCTTAGATTTTAAGCGCGCACTGCACTGCACTTGCATGCAGTTGCTTTTGCAAAGCGAATCATTCCTTCCTTGTCTTAAACATTGCAAATTCCAAGCTTTTCCTGCAAGCTTGGTAAACCCTACGCTAGCTTTCATGGTCTAGTGAGTAATATAATTAACCTATTACAGCTTGATAAAAACATATTAGTTCTTGTTTAAATTACATTATACAAAGAGAACAAACATAAAATATATTGTAATTATTTGCATTATCCAATAATCGATGAATATAAAATTAAAATCCTGCCTGCCTCTTCTTCAGATCCTCAGATCATACCTAACCCATCTCTTTCAATGTAATTATGATGCCAATATAATTAATGATCTTTGATGACTAATCATTCTGAAACAATTATTTTAAGGGGCCCAAATCCATTGGATTGCCAAACAAATGTGAATTGGACATTCATCACGCAATTAGTCAATGACTCATTAGTTCATTATGATTTGCTCAATAATTAATTAGCAAACATATGTGAATCAATCAATGGCTCCAAACTTTTCCAAAGCACTAAGATTTTATTTATGGTATATAATCCAAAGGTTCATCATGCCTCTTTCAGTTCTATACTTTGCCTTTCCATCTTTGAAATTTGCTGTCTTCTCTCTTTATTAAAATATTTACATGCATGGGTCCTTTAGCAATTAAACTATGCATGCAATTTTAATATTAAAATATTCTTATAGTACATTAATTGATTTTTTTTTTCTGTCAAAGAAAGTTTTCTGGCTATTAGCAATATAATTAAGAAAATGTTTCTGTGTTAGTATCGTAGGATGTTGTTTTTGTTTTGGAGCATTGTCAACTAAGATGCAAACTATTTACACATGGAAGTTCACGTAACTTTTGCATGTCCCAACATTGTCTAAGCAAATTACTGAAAGAATGATTATGTAAATAATCTTAGGGCACTGGAATTCCCTCAAACGACGGTGAAGAATGTGCGGTCTATATGGAGAGGAGGGATCCTTTTTTATGAAGGGTATTTATTAATCGATTTTTAAGATTTTCAATTTTGTCAAATATTCAATCAATTAAACGTTTCCCCTATCAATACTTGTTAGATTTTCTTCATCTGTTTATTTTCATAAATCTTTGAGATATAGGATATCTGTGTAAGGATTACTAAACTTTTGCAAGTCATGAATTAATAAGTATGTTAAGATAAAATTTACAACAAGTTTTTCGATTCATCAACCTTCTGAAGATGAACTGTTCCTGGAAAAGATCTTTTGATCTGAAGCTTATCATCTTAAAAATAATCACGTAATTGAACCATTGAACCGTCCTTACACTTCCATAAATCAAATCCCTGACACTCTTGGATATTCTTCTCTGATCACAAGACAAAAAGCCTCGGAAAGGAATTCTGCAGGGCCTTCGCAGCGACTCACACCGCAAGGCCTTCTCTATTATCTCGAAATGCTTCAAGCCTCATCCCACATTCCCACCGTATCATGACTTGGACGCATATATAAAAGGTGTAACCACCCACATCTGGCGGTTACCACGTTTGCACAAAACGTGCGAATGTCGTGGGAGCATCTGCTAACAATCTGCCAAAATAATTGTTAGATGATGCAAGTGAGTGTTGGATACCAACTAGCTAGGGCTTGGGCTTGGCAATAGCAAAAAAGAGTTATGGAGGTCAAGATATGAAGTCTTTAGAGTTGAGGCACATACAAGATAAGATAAAATGGATAAGGCACCATGCACGTTGAGAGAGACCTCGACCCTCGACCAAGCAACAAGTGGTTGTTTTTAGGAACATATCAATGAGGAGGATGCAGAAGAGAGGGGAGATCGAGGAAGGAATGACTTGTAGTTGGAGTGGAGGCCACACAACTAGTACTAGGACTTGTCCTCAAGGCCAGGACTAGGCAAAAATTTGACCATGATCATATAATTAACTGATCTATTAATATGGTAAAAGTTGTGCTATAGAATAGCTCTATATTTGAAATGTTATAGTAATAATACCCAAATCCTCTTTTATTCGAATGGTGAAGATATAAGTAGTTATATAATGGGAAATGCATAATAGTATTATCTTACATTGAATCAAGAAATATATAAGGTAAATTAAAAAAATATTTATAGAAAATTTAGTTGGAGCCAAATCAAATTCATTTGGAATCAAAGTAAAATGCGTAGAAGATTAAGAATATAATCCTCTTTCTTTAAAACTCAACCTTAAATTAGAGGAACTATAAGTATCTTTAATTTAATCCAAATTAGAAATACACATGCTTTGAGATGATATTCACAAACTTTGAAATTATAAGATATCTAGAACATGTCCATGAATTTTGGATCAACACCTAGGTTCAATTCGAAGAATGATCTACACATCTTAATTACAAAAGGATGAGATAACCTCTAAAAGATCATCATTTGATGCATGAATACTTCATTCATGCTATTATTTTTTTTATTAATAATCTCATTATTTTCTGTGTAAATGGTGTGTTATAATAAAAAAATATTAATAGTGTCATTATTTTAGTGATATCACATGAGAGAGTACCACTTTTAAAAATTAATGTACAATGTAAGCTAATTGAGAAGGGAAAATTGGTTGTTTTTTTTTCTGAGTTGATGCGGACAAGTGAAATCTGTTCACTCCTATTTAATGCAGTGAAGCACCGAGGGAGATCTCAGAGGGTTCTTACAGGCCGCGATCAGTAGAGAATAAAAAGACGAAGTATATGAAACGCAAAAACCAGTACCAGCTATCGAAACTAAGACACAAGATGTAACGTGGTTCGGAATGAGAATTCCTACTCCATGGAGGTGAGCTTTCTCACCGGGGGCAGTGTCTAAGCACTTTCACTATGAAGATCCTCCTTTGCAGAAAAGAAGTTTTCGGAGGTGGAGGAAAAGAACCTCTTACAATAATATCACCAGACGAGGAAAGAATACAAGAGACGTAACAATAACAGATCACTGCCCTTCTTCTCCGGCGAGGTGGTTCTCCCTCTTCTCTTCCCCTTGCGTCCTCTTCTCTCTTGCTGGGTTGGAATAATTGCGGATCCCCTTTTCCTCCTTGCTTCCTCCCTTTTATCTTCCCTTTTCCTTCATTGTAACGTCGCAGGTTATCTCCATCGTACACGTGGCCACCACCTCCACCTGGAGAATAATTCTGTTACAGATATGAGGAGTGAAGACTCCTTGAAATATTGCGTGGGGCCTCCCAAGTCGTTGCCCAACACCTCCTCCTCTACTTTTCGGGTAACTAGGTTAGACTATCTCCCTCAACCATCCGCTTTGAGTGAAGCTAGCCTAGGTCTATAGCCCACGGGCGCCCTAGCCCTAGGGTTCCTCATCAACCCGAACCAATTCCTCTTTTTCCCGTGTCAAACTTCCTTCGTATCGATCAGGTTAAGCCAACCCTCTATCTATCCAATCGGCTTCTGGAATTATCTAGCTGAACCAATTCTTGTTCCACTCTTAGCGAAGTGCCTTCCGTCTCTTCTTTGCCGTATCAATTGCTTCTGCTAACTCTCCCGTGCCAATTGCTCTAGATATTCTCCCGTACCAATGGCTTCTGATATTCGCGCCCGAACCAATAGCTTCTGATATTCGCGCCCGGACCAATAGCCTCTGATATTCGCGCCTGAACCATTCTTCCTTTTCTCCCTTCGCTGAGCCGAATATTTTGGATCGGATCATGGGTCACCCGCTAACCCTTCTCTCGGGAACTATATAGAAAAGGTACCAGCAGTGTCATTAGTCAACCCCGAAAAATAGTCAAGTGAAGTTATAATCTTGACTTTCCAAATGTACATGAAGTTTCTATCCTACTCTTCATTTCTCAACTTAGATCCATCCGTTCCCTTGTACCTCCCTTAGGTATACTTAAGGAGGCCCGATGGGCTTATGGGCTCCACTTCTTCTTCTCCTTTTGAGCAGTTGAATCGTCACAAAAAACCTTATATAAACCCCTGCCTTCTCCTTTTAGGTATCGTTTAGTGTGCTTAACAATCCAGCCTGTTCTTCTCCTTCCGTGATTTTCACCGGCGGCATTTCGGTGACCCAGTCCTTCCTTTCCCCACACGATTCTTCCTTAACCTCCGAGTAAGTGCTCTGCTTTGTTCGCACCCATGGCTCCTAGGACCATCTCCTCACCCGCCTGGTATGAACATACCATAACCCAGTTAGATTGTAACCATTATTTCTTTAATATTAAGGACAACTACATAGACCCCTCTATAAAATGTTGTTTCACGACTAAACTGCATCGGCCTCATAATCCCCCCTCCGGCTTGACATGCTTCTTCTCCGAACAATTTCTTAACGGCCTATCCTTGCCGGTACCATCGGTCTATTTGGACCTTCTAAACTTCTATGGGCTACCCCTGAACCAATTTACCCCCAACTCCTTTCGAATTTTATCGGGAGCTCACATAGTATTCCAACACTTGAACCTTTCTCTAACCCCTGAAATATTCCATTGCTTCTTCCAACTAAAATCTTCTAAGGCAGGTCTCTTCTATCTATCTAGTCGTTCAGACTGCCAATTCTTGGTGAACCTACCCACTTCCCACAAGGGCTGGGAAGAATTGTATTTCTTTGTACAGCTTCCCGAGTCTCTTTCCTATTCTAATACATGGAAGGTAGCCCTTCCTGAATTGCCTCCCTTCTGGGAAATGAGAACCAAATGCCCCTTCCCGGAAGTGTATAGAGTATTAGGAGAGTTACATTACTGCTCAAACCATCTAATATAAACTCCTCTTTTAAGCCACTTTGGATTGTCTCCCCTACCTTTGACGACTTCAATTGCTGTAGGTAGGATGATACTTACCCTGCAATATGACTTCTTTTCTTGGTTATTCATTTTTCTTATCAGTATACCTTGCAGATAATCTAATGCAGAAGGCTTTGGTGGAAGGGGAGACGATTGAGGCGGCCAAGAAGAAGAAAACATCGACTAAAAGAGGCAAGTCGGTAGCAGCTCCGTCATCCCCCCGGAAAAAGATGCGGCTCATCAAGAAAAGAGCCTCAAGTTCATCGGCTCTTCTTCCCTTATCTTCCGACCAGCCGGGGTCTCAACCCCTAACCATTTATGAGCCAAGAAGGGGAGGCAGTACCTCCCCTATCCCTTCTTCATCTCCCCAAGGAGGGGATTCTCCCTCCCAATTTCTTCATTCCTCCCCATCTGCACAAAATTCACCCCTGCCTTCTCATATAGAATCTCTCCAAGATCCTATACCTTCCGACTCGAGAGCTGCTCCTACGCCTCTTCGCTGTATCAGACCCCCATCTTCCTTGGAAGGGGAGGATCCTTCCCTTCCTCTGTTAGGGCAATCTTTTGCCGTAATATGGTTTTGATGGTATGACAAAGGGTTTAAGTTAGTTTGATATGTTGATTTGATATGTGCATTGAAGTCGTGCAGGACTTAGTAATTCGCACATGGAGCCATGGCGAGTTTCACATCTCATGACTCGTGCCTTGAGTCTGTGAAGGATTGCTTTGTGGAAGTCATGCGCTTGGAGCATCCGAGGGACCGCCGGACGAGAAGCTTGGGGTGAAGTCGGAGGAAGTAGACTTCGAGGCAAGAGACGCGAAGGAGCATTACAGAGTCGTGTGCCTGATGCTGCCGAGGGACGTGGCCGCAAACGAAGAGAACTTCGAAGGCGAGGGACTCCGAGGGATGAGAGTGAGCGATTGTAACCCGGGAAGGGGTAGCTCTTAGGTGAAACTTGGCCATTTGGCCAAGTGTCGGATGGGTTTTCTCGACACCAGTCGACTGCCATGTCATGGCAGTCGACTGCTCTGAGTCGATGGGTCGATCGACTGGTCTAATATGGTTGAATCAAGTTGATCGCTTGATCGCATGGGCAGGCTGATCGATGAGGATCACCGATCGCCAAGGGACGGCAATGATCGATGTCACCGCACAGAATGGAGTCGACCTCGTGGAGGACTCGATTGATCGACATCAGTCGACTGATGGGTGCCATCAGTCGACTGATGCCAGTACCGTTGGATGGTATCCAACGTGGAAAGCGGCCGTTATTGGGCAATGGCTACGGGACCAGTCGACTGATGGGTGCCATCAGTCGACTGCTCCTGTGTCAACGGGAAGAAACCCTCTTCCTCTATAAAAAGGAAGGGGATAGGGCTTTGGGGGGTTAAAGCTTGAATGCCCAACTACTCCCAAAGTGCCCTAAACGTTTTTCCACTCTTCTACTTGCTCTAATCTTCATTCCATTGTAGAAGAGTGATCTTGGTTGTAAAGAGGTTACCTCCACCTAGCTTTGTGCAAAGGAGAGATCTAGTGGATAGATTGCGGAGTGATTCACCGTGGACGAATCGGACCGTGGATTAGCGGCGTAGCCGTGAACCACGTTACATCTCTGTGTTTGTATTGTCTTTGTTTTATTTCTATTTGCTTGTCTTAGTTTATTGCTTCCACTTGCGCTAACGTTTTGTAGACGAGCAAAATACGATATCCAACGAACGAGGGCTATTCACCCCCCTCTAGCCGGCCATTCGATTCGACCCAACAAGTGGTATCAGAGCCAAGGAAAGCTTGTCGAGGACTAATCGCCACAACAAGCAAATTTTCAAAATGGCCGGCTCAAACATCCATTTCACCGAAGTTCGATGGCGAATTCACTTGGTGGAAGAAGCGAATGGAGGTATTCTTCGAAACCGACTTTGAAATTCTATTAATAATGGAAAACGGTTTCGAGTTGCCTAGGAACGAAGATGGGGAGCCATTGGAGAAGTCTAGGTGGAGCAAGAGGCAAAGAGAAGAATACTTGGCAAATTCAAAGGCCAAGCACCACCTATACAATGTCCTCCCTCAACAAGAAGTCAATAGGATAGGAGAGTGTGCTAGCGCCAAGGAAATGTGAGAGAAACTAATAGAAATCCATGAAGGCACATCCGAGGCAAAGCTAGCAAGGAGAGACGTTCTTCGCTCCCAATTGTCCAATATCAAACTTGAAAAGGGAGAGAAGGTAAAATCCCTACATTCTAGATTTAAAGAAATATTAATTGGGCTAACAAGTGTAGGTGAGAAGCTATCAAACCGGGATATGGTAATGAAGGCCATAAATGCCTTTCCCCAGTCCTCAAGATGGAGCTCCATGGTGGACTCATTTTATATCTCCAAGAACTTGGAAGTAAGCACCTTGGAGGAATTCTTCTCAACAATGGAGCTTCATGAAACTAGGCTAGAAGGAATACAAGAAGAGCCTAGAATCCAACCCTCAAGAGGAGTAGCTTTGATAACGAACAAGGGGAAGAAGAAGATGGAAGTCCCCTCCTCCTCATCCGATGAAGCCTCTACCTCCTCCATGGATAGCACGGAAGAAGCCTACATGGTAAGGAAGGTAAGGCGTGCATTTAAGAATCTTATATTCGATAAATCTCATGATAGGAATAGAAGACCAAGGGGGAAGGTCATATGCTATAATTGCCAAGGAGAGGGGCACATAAGGGACAATTGTCCTCTCCTAAACAAGAGCAAAGAAGAAAAGAGAAAGAAGGAAGAAAAGAAGAAGAAGAAGGGGAGAAAGAAGAAAAAGGAGGAAGAAAAGAAGACCAAGGAGAAGGAGAAGGCCAAAGCCTTCAAAGCCAAGACATGGGATGACCTTGCTTCCTCCTCCTCATCCGAAGAAGAAGAGCATGTCTACTCCAACCTAGCACTAATGGCTCTTCATGACTCGGATTGCTCCTCCTCCACCGAAAATGAAGGATCAAGCTCAAGTGGGGAGAGCTCAAATGAAGGGGGAGCTTCTACATCCTCATCATCCGAAGAAGAAGAAGAAGACATGAAAACTATGGTAACGAATGCTTCTCCTAAGAAAATAGTTTCCATAATCTCTAGTTTAACTAAGGACTTATTTGGCATGAAAAAGAAAAATAAGAGCATGCTAGATAAAATTAAGGCATTGGAAAATAAACTAGAAAATGCATGCTTAAATGATAATATTTCTTCTAGCTTAAATGATGATGCATGGTCACATGATAGATATATGCCTTTGGATGTTAATGATGCATGCATAGAGGAAAATAGGGCACTAAGGGAAAAGGTAGATTATTTAACAAAAGCCCTAGAGAAATTCACAATTGGCTCCAACACATTAAATATGATTATTGGGAGCCAAAGGGCAAGCTTCAATAAAAAGGGCCTAGGATATAAGGAAAAGAAAAATGAAAAGGCCTACAAATGCCTAATAGTTAGGGGACAAGATAAAAAGAAAGTAATTGCTAGAAAATGGATCCCCAAGGAGTACTTAGTGAACCCAATAGGAAAGAACTTATTTTGGGTTCCAAAATCCATCCTTAAGGGTTAGGATAACCCTAGGGTAGTCAACCACATGGACCTAACCTATATCATATTTTGGTTGACTTAGGATGACGGGACAACATTTTTTAGATAGTGTTGGGTGATGATAACGTGCCCATAAATAGATAATATTGCTTAAATCATGATATTTGATGTAATTGATACATATGTTTGAAATCATGATTTATGATTTTAATATTTGGCACGTAATCATGAGAAATAAGTTTAAATCATGCTTATTATAATATAATACCTAATGCATGATTATTGATTGATGAATACATTAGGTACATGATCATAATGTAGAATTCATTCATATATGTCATTATGATCATGTAGATTGTTAGGGTGATACTTAACCATGATAGAATTGCATGAATACAAGGGTTAAGTATATACAAATACCCCCTAGGATGCATCTCACACTCACCATAGGCTACCTTGATTGAAAACTTAGCATGAGTGAGATGTTAGGATGATACAAATGTCCACTAATGCCTATGACATTTAGATGGTCATTTAAAGTATCAAAATAGCAATAATAGACCAATCATGGGGAAGGCTTATGTTTAATTCATAGACATATTGCCCAAAGATCATGGTTGGATATTTCATATGTTTTCAAAACAATTTCTTTCTTTAAAATACATGTATTTGTGTTTTGAAACAATTGGATGCAAGACTAGGTGTTAAAATGGATACTCTTATGATCAAAAACCTAGTAGTTTTTAAAGCTTTAGGATTTTTGGCAAATACATGAAAATATAATGATTTTTCATGAAAACATATTTTTCACTGATAGATATACTTAAAAGAAATGTGTTCCCCAAATTTCATGATTTTTTGAATTTTTTGGAATTTTTAATGCATTTCTGAAATTCGGTCTGAAAATTAGAAAATCCCGAAATCCACGTGCCAGTCGACTGGTATCTGAACCAGTCGACTGATGGCCTGAATATCAGACCAGTAAAGGCTGAATTCTGATTTTAAATCAACTTGTGGTATTTTCTTTCTATTAGACTTGATGCCATGTGTTTTTAACTTAGTGATAATGTTTTTGATGGTGTCAAAGGGGGAGAAAATATTATGTTTAAGTTAATTATAAAAGGGGGAGAAATTTATGATAGGGGGAGAAATGGATTAAGGGGGAGTTGCATGTTGCTATATCATGTTTATGTTTACATGCTTTCTTTACCTTAGAATTTATATCAAATACTTTTACCTAACTTAAACGGATTGCCACACATCAAAAAGGGGGAGATTGTTAAGGCAATCTTTTGCCGTAATATGGTTTTGATGGTATGGCAAAGGGTTTAAGTTAGTTTGATATGTTGATTTGATATGTGCGTTGAAGTCGTGCAGGACTTAGTAATTCACACATGGAGCCATGGCGAGTTTCACATCTCATGACTCGTGCCTTGAGTCGGTGAAGGATTGCTTTGCGGAAGCCGTGCGCTTGGAGCATCCGAGGGACCGCCGGACGAGAAGCTTGGGGTGAAGCCGGAGGAAGTAGACTTCAAGGCAAGAGACGCGAAGGAGCATTGCAGAGTCGTGCGCCTGATGCTGCCGAGGGACGTGACCACAAACGAAGAGAACTTCGAAGGCGAGGGACTCCGAGGGATGAGAGTGAGCGATTGTAACCCGGGAAGGGGTAGCTCTTAGGTGAAACTTGGCCATTTGGCCAAGTGTCGGATGGGTTTTCGACACACCGACCGCCATGTCATGGCGGTCGATCGCTCTGAAGTCGATGGGTCGATCGACCGGTCTAATATGGTGAATCAAGTTGATCACCGATCACGCGGCATGGGTAGTCGATCGATGAGCTGATCACCGACGCTAAGGATGGCAATGATCGATGTCACTGTGCACGGGCACAGAATGGAGTCGACCTCGTGGAGGACTCGACTGATCGACATCAGTCGACTGATGGGTGCCATCAGTCGACTGATGCCAGTACCGTTGGATAGTATCCAACATGGAAAGCGGCCGTTATTGGGCAACGGCTACAGCACCAGTCGACTGATGGGTGCCATCAGTCGACTGCTCCTGTGTCAACGGGAAGAAACCCTCTTCCTCTATAAAAAGGAAGGGGATAGGGCTTTGGGGGGTTAATGCTTGAACGCCCAACTACTCCCAAAGTGCCCTAAACATTTTTCCACTCTTCTACTTGCTCTAATATTCATTCCATTGTAGAAGAGTGATCTTGGTTGTAAAGAGGTTACCTCCACCTAGCTTTGTGCAAAGGAGAGATCTAGTGGATAGATTGCGGAGTGATTCACCGTGGACGAATCGGACCGTGGATTAGCGGCGTAGCCGTGAACCACGTTACATCTCCGTGTTTGTATTGTCTTTGTTTTATTTCTATTTGCTTGTCTTAGTTTATTGCTTCCGCTTGCGCTAACGTTTTGTAGACGAGCAAAATACGACATCCAACGAACGAGGGCTATTCACCCCCCTCTAGCCGGCCATTCGATTCGACCCAACATCCTGTTCCTCCGAAGGCTACGCTGGGATCCTTGCTGAAGATTCGGCATCCTTCGGAGGTAAAATTCTTTAATCAGTCGGGCATACAAGGCCCGTGCGAGCAAGTGAGTAAACTGTTGGTAGAGGTATTTACTCTTTCTTGTCCTCCTCTTTGCTATGGGTATTTCTATATGCTGATGTATGCTGATAATTTTTCTTTCCCTTTAGGCCTCCACCCAACATAACAACATGGTGGTTCATCTAGCCCGATTCCAATCTAGTGTGGAGACTCGCCATTTTGCCACCGTGTCACAACAAAAAGAGCTCGTTCGGCGGTTAAACGAGCAAGAGGCAAAGGAGGCGGACTTTCGGGGCCAGTGCGAAGATGCCACAATGCAACTAGTCTTGGTCCGAAGCGAAAAAGAGGAGCTGCAACGAAAAAATAAAGAACTGGAACAACGCCTCTTCTTGTAGTCCAGTGAGCTGCAACAGGTAGACATCCTGACTCAGGAACTGAAGGAGTATAAGGGATATCTTATGGATGCCATGATCAAGGATGCTGACTCCTCGGCTACTATTACATAGCTTCGACAAGAATGGCACCGTCTTAATCTGGAGCGTCAAGCCTGGGCAGTTACCAGGGAATCCTGTGCAAAGAGGTGTCAGGAGCTTTTCTCCATGGTAGCGGCTCTTCCCCGAACCCTATCGCCGGTGGCTTAGCAGTAATCTACCCTCCAACAGGAGTATCTTGAAGCTCTTTCAGCCTTAGGACAGCGAGCTCAAGGGGCGCTATGTCAAGAAGGGGGTAGATCTATTTATACTAGGTTTTGAGGGGTCCTCGGCTCAAAATGCCGAACAAGGATACCCGCCTCCTGGCACGGACACTAGCTATTTGGATCCCACGGAGGCGCTAGCTAAATGTCCGCCCGAACTCTTTGAGTTGTAATTTCTACTATTCTCCTTTTTTGGTAATTTTGTCAATAGCCTCTCTTCTGCTTCTGAATGATGAATTTGTTCATATGCTTAGTTATCCTCGTCTTGTCGTGCTTCTTGACGGGTCGGGAATTCTGGACTAATTTTAAACTCCTCCCTTTTTGTACCGTTATCTCTTTTCCCGTGTCGTATGACGCAATCACCTCGTTGGTTCGGGCTTATGGGAGAGATCTTGAATAACATTATTCACCTCCGCCCCAATTTCGGTTCGGGAATCTGCTTGAAGTATTTTACCTGATATTATTCACACCCGTCCCGATTTCGGTTCGGGGACTTGCTTTAAGTGACTCTTTCCTGTTGGTTTTCCCTATTTCTTTTACTGCTTCGGAAACTGTATCAACCCTCTTCGTCTTCTTCCCCTTCCCAAGAACTTCCCCCGTTGCTTTTCTTTCATTATAAATCATCGCCCTCCATGTCTTCGTCCTTCTATCTCACTATGATGGCTTCAGCAGGGCATCCCATCGAAATTTCTTCAGAGTCAGAATCCTTCGAGTTACGGAACTGGGTTTCGAAAGATACTGAAGCCTCAAAGACCCGCTCGACCACCACTTCAGCCTTCCGCCCCCTTCCATTTCTGCCTCCCAGTCCAAACCCCACTCCTCCTAAAGGGAGGTCTTTTCGTGCTCCTTTCCCCTCCTTCCGCAACAGGGTATCGAATCCTCCCTTCACCTGGGAGTATACGGTGGGAGACCCCCGCGCCGTTGACGAACTTCCTCCACTTCCACCAGCGCTGGCTTTCATCCCAATCCCCCCGGCAGAAGCTCATCCTTCTCCGGTCGATGAAGGTCCATCAGCTCTTCCTCCACCTCAAGTCGAGCGCTTCAGGGTCATTTTGGCGCCTTCTCCCCCCAAAGAGAGCTCTCCCGCCTCGTCTATGGGAAGTAATCAGAGAAAATCTGTATAGATCAAATTAATGTAATCATTTCAAATATATGAATAAAAACGAGGGAGGGAACTTGATGTTTGCTTTTGTCTTTTTCTCGTAGAGGTAAGGTTTCTGTCTTCGAAAGGATGATAATCTGATCCGAACATACCTTCTTCTATCATCACCCGGGGATTAGGACCCTCTTAATTACAGTTATAGTCCCGTCGACCTTCCCACTACTGCCCCCACGTTTCCTCTTCTTTACTGGCATTTATGGTCCCCATTTCTTCTACCAATAAATGCACTTTCCCCCTTTGTTGCTATAAAAGTCCTCGACCCTTACCTGATAACTTCCATCCTTTCCTTTTCTCTTTATTTGCCATGGACAGAATATCTAAACAGGGCAGCAGTTTCTCTCCTTCTGAAGAACAGATAAATGATCGCCGATACATAGTTAGCCTAGAGGAGCAAGTGAAGTACTTACAGCAACGGCTGAAGGAAACTTCCGCCAGTAATCGCCCCCTACGCCAACAACTGGTCGGGTCCCAAAAGGAATTGGCCAAACAGATCTTCCTGCAGCAGTCTTACCGGCGACAACTATTGTGCCAACCTCAACCATACAAGGGAGCTCCCTCCGTTCCTCCCAACAAAGAACCATAATACTCAAGATGTATGAGGGTTTCTGTTTGTCATTTTCCCTTGTAAATGACTCAAAATATGTAATTCTTTTGCATCAATGAACTTTCCCAGTTTATCTTCTTTCTCCAGTGTCTTCTGCATAGTGCCACGCTTTACCTCTTTCGTATTCACATAGACTTACATATAACTGAGGCATATTTCGGCTCTTCCGACTTTATACTCTGCTTGGGATATAGAACCATTAAATGAATTGACTTTGCTATTTTGCAAGGATAAAACAATATAGGGTTAAACAAGGACTTTAACTTCCCCCCCTTTACGGGGACAAAAAGTGATATATAACTGAGGAGATCTCAGTTCTTCCGCTCCGCCACCACACGGAGATATCTTCCGCTTCGCGGGGATAGAAATTTTGTATATATAATATATAACCGAGGAATTTCGGTTCTTCCGTTCCGCCACCACATGGGGATATCTTCCGCTTCGTGGGGATAGAAATTTTGTATATATAATATATAACCGAGGAATTTCGGTTCTTCCGTTCCGCCACCACACGGGGATGTCTTCCGCTTCGCGGGGATAGAAATTTTATATACATAATATATAACCGAGGAATTTCGATTCTTCCGTTCCACCACCACACGGGGATATCTTCCGCTTCGCGGGGATAGAAATTTTGTATACATAATATATAACCGAGGGATTTTGGTTCTTCCGTTCCGCCACCACACGGGGATGTCTTCCGCTTCGCGGGGATAGAAATTTTATATACATAATATATAACCGAGGAATTTCGGTTCTTCCGTTCCGCCACCACACGGGGATATCTTCCGCTTCGCCTCGCGGGGATAGCAATTTGTATGTATATAGAGTACATAACCGAGAAATCTCGGTTCTTCCGTTCCACCACCGCACGGGGATATCTTTCACTTCGCCTTGCGGGGATAGAAATTTTGTATATATATATATATATATAATACATAATCGAGGAATCTCGGTTCTTCCGTTCCACCACCGCACGGGGATATCTTCCACTTCGCGGGGATAGAAATTTGTATATATATATATGGCTCGGAAGTCATCAACATAAAGGAGGCAACGCTCTCCTATCATCCTTCTTTTGGGCTTGTCTTCCGAAGGGGAATGCCTATATCCGCCCCTTCCCATGCAAATGAAGGCTTTAGCACATAATGAGTCATTTAGAAAAAATAACCCTTCTTTCCCTTTCACTTAGGGCCTCCTTTACCACAGACCAGGAGCCCAATAATAGTTATAAGCCCACTCTCCTCCCTTTTATAGGGGGTCCTTTTGTCTTCGTTTCTTTTTCTATATTCGTCCCCTTGCCTTTTCATCTCCTTCTTCTTCGCCTGTTCGTTCCTCCGACGCCATACTCCATTGCCTTAATCCCTTTTTTTAGCCCTTTCTCTTTATTCTCAGACCCCCAAAAATGCATTCTACCTTCTTCCAAGAGATAGCGGGTCGTTATCCACATCTCAAGAGGAAAACCAGTCAGCCGTCGGCTCCGTCTTCCTCTTCACTTCCCCCGGTCACCACCACACCTGCTTCATCTCGTCCGTCTTCCTCACCTCCCCTTACATCCCCCGTTACTTCCGCCGCGGAGGAAATTGGGACGATTATTCTTTCCCTGATTTTCCCGGCATTTGCAAACCCTAGCTCCCATACTTTTTCTCCCTCTGCCACCAATATTCAGAAGTCGCCTTCTCCTCCACCACAACCTGAGGGTGAACCTGGGGAGGAGGCACTTCCATGTCAGCCGATGACAGAGACTGACTCACCTCTGCCTTCTATCTCCCCTGAATACCATTCTTTCTCCGAACCCATGGCGGTTGATATCCCCTTACCGCAAACTTCCCCTTCCACTCATCGCCTGAAGAGCCCCTCTCCTCCCACAAATATCATTCCCCTTCTCCCCCTCACCAGTGAACTTCCCACCTCCGTATCATCCGTCCCATCTTCTTCCTTTTCTCCCAGGAGTCTTTGGATCCTGAACTTAGAGGAAGTGGTTCCTCGCATGGAAAGCCTATGCCATGCTCTAGATTTGGTATGTTTTCTCGATTAGCTCTCTTAGCTTTGTCTTACTAACCGATTTTCTTTTTCACAACTGGCATGCAGGCCTTGACCAATCATCAAGAGTTGGATCGCTCCCTCCGTCAATATCGGACTCAAGCTCAAGAATGGGAGCGACAACAACGGGAAGATTTAGCGAATACTCAAAATCGAGAACGGCTCCTGTTGCAACAATTGCACCTGTGCCAGGAGCAATTATCCGAGGCTCGTCAACAAATTCAGAAGGATGCTGATACCATTGCGGCGTTAAGAGAACAACAACGTCCAGGTGTGCAGCCACCCTTCCCCCAGCGGGAAGTCCAACTGGCCCCTCCCGATAAGGAGTCTTCCTCGGCTCAAGAATTAATACGTCTCCAAGGGTAGGTAGCAGAACTCCTCAAAGGGAAGCAACAGGATTCTGACGCCCTCGCTCGCCTTCAGGTCCAATACCAGCGAGAACTGGATAAGATAGGGGGCCTCCGCACCCGCTTGTCCAAGGAGGTACAAGAAAACTCATCCCTCATAAATTCCCGAGCGCATGCTCATGGCCGTCTACGCAGGCAAGAGACTTCCCTCCAGAGGCTGAGCACTGAACTCGCCCGAACCAGATCTTATTCTGAAGCAGTGGAGGGGATTTCAGCTTCTATGCGTCAGAACATGGTGGAGATGACGCACCTTGTGCAGCAGGACCAAAGTTCCCGAGTTGATAATGTTTCCATCCTAGCCGATGCTATTATGGAGGTGTCACGACGCTATGTGGACGTGCGTCAAAAACTTCAAGAGCAACAAGAAAAATGCGAGAGGCTGCACTGAGAGCAAAGCCCTGACCGTCCGAACCGCCAGGAAAGACTAATCATTTTGCTGCGCACCACTTATCAGGACGGATTTAATGAAGCGGTTCGGCAGTATGCTAACCAAGGATTACCTCCTCCAACCTATCCTTCATTTTCTTTAAATTGGGAGGCTGGTTTTCAACATTATCCTCCCGACCGATTTAAACTGTAATTTGATATCTTGTTTTGAAATGGGAATTTCTTTTCCATTTTCTTTCTCTTCTTCATGACTGATAATCAGTAACGTATTGCTCTTGTAAATAACTCATTAATGAAATTTGGAGAGTACTTAACATCTAATTAACGCGATCACGTTAAGGAGTACACTCCTTCGGAGTCTTCTTCTATTTTCTACTCCTCATACAGTGTGAAAAAGTTTTAAATGAATGGCATTCCAAGGTCGTGGAAGCTCTTTGCCTTGGTCATCTTTCAGATAATATGCTGACCCTGCTACGCAGCGCGTTATTTCATAGGGTCCTTCCCAGTTTGGAGCTAGCTTTCCGGGGTCTCCAGTGGGATTAACTTTACGCAAAACCCAATCCCCTTCTTGAAATCTTCGAGGCATTACTTTCTTATTAAAAGCTCGCTGCACCCTTTGCTTGTAGACTTCCGCTCACCTCCGTGCCATTTCCCGCTTTTCTTCCACCAAGTCCAATTCAGTGCTTCGGATAAGTTGGTTCTGATTTGGTTCGTACGCCTTTATCCGAGCGCTATTTAACAAAACTTTGACCGGAATAATGACTTAGTCCGTACACCAAACTAAAGGAGTTTCTCTGTTCTTTGTTTTGGGTGTAGTTCGATAGGCCCACAGGACGCCTGGTAACTCTTCTACCCAGTTCCCCCTTTGAGCCCCCAATTTGGTCTTTAATCCTTGAATGAGGATCCTGTTAGTCACCTCCACTTGCCCATTCGCTTGAGGGTGAGCGACCGAAGTGAAAGCCTGCTGAATGTTGAGACTCTGGCACCATTCTTGGATCTTTTTTCCTTGGAATTGTCGTCCATTGTCACTGACTATTTTCCGAGGAATACCGTATCGACAAACAATGTTTCTCCATAAGAACTGTATTACGGCATTCTTAGTAATTTTGGCTAAGGGCTCTGCCTCCACCCATTTGGAAAAATAATCCACAGCCACCAATAAAAACTTCTTCTGTAAAGGTGCTGCTGTCATCGGACCTACTATATCCATCCCCCATTGATCGAAAGGACAAGAAGAGATTACACCTTTCATTAATTCCGCCGGCCGTTCGGAACGGTTGCTATGCTTCTGACAAGCGGAACAAGCTTGCACCATACGAGCAGCATCTTGCTGGAGAGTAGGCCAAAAATATCCTGCTAATAGGGCCTTTCTTGCTAAAGCTCTCCCTCCTAAATGATTGCTGCAACAACCTTCATGAATCTCCCGGAGCACCCATTCTGCATCCTCCTCTCCCAAGCATTTCAATAGGGGTCGTCCGAAAGAAGTCTTGTACAAATCTCCATTTAAGAGGGTGAACCGTTTGGCTCAGCTTATTAAAGCGGATGCCGCTATTTTTTCTTCAGGGACCTTCCCGTGCCGTAAATAAGCTATGATGTCAGTCCTCCAATCAAGAATTAGGCTTGATTCGGGTGCATCTTCCTCCACGCTGCATATTGCTAGGGAAGTGTGAATTTTCGTATGGACCATTTCCAAGGACTTTATTCCTTCCACGACACTAGCCATCCGAGCCAATTCATCTGCTTTCCCATTATTCTCCCGCGGGATTTGCTTTAAGAGGACCTAACGGAATTGAGCCTTTTCTTTCTCAAAAGCCTTCAAGTACTTATGCAGCCTTTCCTCTCGAACCGCAAAAGAACCTTGAAGTTGTGATATCACCAACTGAGAATCCGAATGGATTACAATGGAAGAAGCCCCCACCACTTTTGCAGCCTGCAATCCCGCTAGAATGGCTTCATATTCCGCCTCATTATTAGATGCCCGATATTCCAGGCGAACGGCTAGTCGAGTCTCTTCACCATCAGGGGAAATTAATAGAACACCGACGTCGCTGCCCGTAGATCCTGAAGAACCATCTACGAATATATTCCATGCCTCTGATCCCTCCTCTTTGGCTATCGAACCCTCTTCTGAGCCGCAGGGTACTTCTGCTAGAAAATCAGCAAGCGCTTGGGCCTTGATAACCGTTCGAGGTTGGTAGTGAATATCATACTCGCTTAGTTCTACCACCCATTTGGCCAATCTTCCAGAGAAATTGGGCTTAGTGACGACCTTGCCCAATTCGCTGTGAGTTAGAACGGTGATGGGATGAGCTAAAAAGTACGACCTTAATTTGTGGGCAGTTAGCACTAGGACATACGCCAACTTCTCCAGCTCTGTATAACGGAGTTCCGCCCCCTTCAAGATATGGCTAGTATAATAAATAGGCTGCTGGTGAGAGCCTTCTTGTTTCAATAATACCGAACTAATGACCCCCTCTGAGATGGCCAGATACATCCATAACGGTTCTCCGGCTATTGGTTTGGCTAGCAGTGGGAGTCCAGCTAAATATTTCTTCAATTCCTGGAAAGCCTATTCACATTGATCATCCCACTGAAATTTAGTAGCCTTGCGCAGGATCTTGAAGAAAGGCAATCCTTTGTCCGCTGATCTGGCTATGAATCGTGATAAAGAAACGATCCTGCCCACCAGCTTCTGAGTTTCCCACAGATTAGAGGGTGACTTCATGTTACATAGTGCTTGCACCTTCTCAGGGTTGGCTTGTAACCCTTTCTCGGTCACGATGTACCCCAGGAACTTGCCGCTCTTTACTCCGAACAGGCATTTATTAGGGTTTAGCTTCATATTAAACCGCCTTAATGTAGCGAAGGTTTCATTTAAGTCCTTGACTAAATCCCGAGTGGTCTTCGATTTGACTAATATATCATCCATGTAGACTTCCATATTTTTCCCTTTCTGTTCTGCAAAGATTTTATCCATAAGGCATTGATAGGTGACCCCTGCGTTCTTTAATCCGAACGGCATTACCACATAAGCGTATAACCCTCCTGCAGTCACAAAGCTAACCCTCTTTTGATCTTCTTCGGCCAAAGGTATTTGATGATATCCTTGATATGCATCCATTAGGGACACCACTTCATATCCCACAGTAGAATCCACCAATTGATCAATACGAGGCAAGGGGTAGCAGTCTTTAGGGCACGCTTTATTTAAATCACGAAAATCAATACACATCCTCCATTGCCCCAAAGGCTTGGGGACCAGGACTACATTGGAAACCCATTCGGGAAACTGGATCTCCTTTACATGACCAGCTTTTAGCAATTTGTTTACTTCTTCGGCTATGACCTTGTCCTTTTCTGGTCCAAAATGTCGTCTCTTCTGTTGGACGGGTCGGACTCCTTTAGTGATATTGAGCTGGTGTTCAGCCATTCGAGGGTTGATCCCCATGAGATCATGCACATCTTATGCGAAGATGTGTTCATTTTCCTTCAGGCAAGCCACCAGCTCTTCTTTGGTTTCTAGTTGTTGTGCCACCCGTGTGGCCTTTCCGGGGGAGATTTCCACCAGTTCACCTTCCTCTATTTTGCCAGCCTTGGGGGGGGGGATTCCTCCAGGACGCAGACATCAGTGATAATGACAGCTTTGCCTTTGAGGTCATTGGTTCGGGCTTTCTTCTGATCGTCCCGAACCATTTGAACGTAGCAGCTCCTGTTAGTAATATATGAGAGATATCCTAATGCAATTGCCTTATGTATGAACCATTTATATGATAAATGAAGATTCACTATTTGAGTATACATGTTTCATGTATTTGATTGGATCTTAAACTCATTTACTGAATGTCCACGATACGATTCACAGCATGAGAGAATTTGTGATTGGATCACAACTAGTGAGTATCTCTACATGTGTAATTGTGATGTATCAGAATTATCCCTAGTCGATGAATTTGGACACCATCAATTCTGTTGAGACTAGCACGAGGTATACTCCTTGGTGTATCCAAGCAGCTGATTCTCACTGGCTGGAGACATTGTGATGTCCGGAGTTGATCGTGGATGCTAGTTATGGTAACTAGTTCATTGGAGTGACCAGCCGTAAGACTTCATATGGTTCTCTGCATATATAGATATGTCAATGAAGTTCTTACTGTAGCTTAAGTGCGATGTTCCTTTGACTTGCGGTATTTAAGTCATCTTGATCATGGAGACTTATGCTTTGACATCTTAAGCAAACATCTCTAAGGAGATGTGGACCCGGGATGATTGGGTATAAGTCGAAGTGATCGAAGGTGTTTGAATAGCCTATAAAGGATTCACCACTCCTTGCGAGGAGATGTATACCCAAGGCCTCTCGTCGGATTGTTACTAAAGTCTCTGGCCAAAGCATTACATGTTTAGAGTAAGGTACTCTTCGATACATGTGCAGTAACTAGAATTCGTAGGATGAGGAAATGATACTTGGGCTAGGTGTGACGTAGTCAACCTAGTGGGGACTGACACTATAGACCATGTCCTGAACCAAGTGGGTATAAGATGAGTGAAGGGAATGGGGCACGAATCATTCGAGCTACTGAAGGGTTTCAGAAATAGTTCTGGATCAAC
This sequence comes from Wurfbainia villosa, assembly GCA_025175895.1. Taxonomy (NCBI): domain Eukaryota; kingdom Viridiplantae; phylum Streptophyta; class Magnoliopsida; order Zingiberales; family Zingiberaceae; genus Wurfbainia; species Wurfbainia villosa. The sequence continues at coordinate 62,043,558 of CM045993.1, forward strand.
CGTTGATCTTTTCAGTTAATTGAGGATCATGATGTACTACTAGGTGCCACTCATGATCGTTCTATAATTAATGGTTAATTATAGATGGCCAACATAAACCGAGAACCTATTTGGTCACACGCACAACAAGTGTAATCCGAAGGATTTAAAACGAGCTTGAGAATGAGATTCTCAGACCGAGAGAAACTAGGTTTGGTTGGACCAAACAAGAAGCGAGCATGAAATCGTTTCAGTCGCAATGGAAGCGTGGATGGGCCATGTCTTATGAAGACATAATGGATGAACCAAAATGGTTTGGTTCTAATCCAATGGAGGAGAATAAACCAAAGGGTTTGATTTATTTTAAACGAATGAACCAAAAGTTGGTTCGGTTCGTTTTAACTTAAAATAAACCATCATGGTTTGGTTTATTTTAACTTATCTTAATGGAGCGGGTTAACAGGCCTAATGGTTATGATCCAATAACCATTAATAGAATTAGTTCTCTATAAAAGAGGGCTTAAGGGATAATTAAGCCCTAATCCAAAAGCCCTAAACCTAGTTGCCGCCCACCTCCTCTCCTTGGAGAATTCGGCGCCAACTCCATTGCCGCCCAGCCCCTTGTGCCGCCGTCCAGCTCCTTGCCGGCGTCCAAGCTTCAGCCGGTGATCCTCCGGCGACCCTCCGGTGATCTCCTTTAGGTTTGGCATCAAGGTGAGCTTTATCTTCCCTTGGTTGGTCGGCGCCTATCTCCTCCACCAAAGCTGTCCAGTTTTCTGGACAGCTTGTTTTCTTCTCGTCGGAGCGTCGTTTGGACGATGGTTAGAGCTCCTACAGCGGATAACTTATCGGGGATTCGATCTCCGGTAATCCTCTGAGGTGGAGGACGAAGGATTCGTCAATCGGTTGACGAATACCTCTCCGGAGAAGCGAGTTTTGAGAACTCGGTTTTGGATCCGAATTTGGATTCGGATCGTGATCATCTCTCGATCACGTCGTCTTCAACACGAGGCTAGTAACCCGTACGAAGATGAAGCTCGTGGCTTAGCGAAGTCATCCTAAGGATACTCGGCGTGGATACGGATAGAGACGATTCTAGCAAGGATCGTTCCGGTTGATGCCGTTCCCGCTACACGTAATACGAAAGGTATAACGTAGTTAAATTTCCTTTTATTGCAAAATTTAAATTTACGGTTATGTCTACACATGTTGTACTAAGCATGCGTGTGATGTGTGTGTTGTAATAAATGTAGATTTATTATTTTTATTTCTTCCGCTGTGCACATGTTTGCGAAACATGTTCGAACACACACTCGCCGCGGTGCCGGAAACCCAACAGTGGTATCAGAGCCCAGGTTGTGTTTCGACATAATCGTAAAATGGTTTTGCGATAGTCATAATGTTATTTCTATAAATTTTCTAATTTTGGAAATTTAGAAGTATTTATGGAAATTTTTTAATTTTGGAAAGTCTAGAAGTATTTATGGAAATCTTCCACTTTTGGAAAGTTGGAAGTATTTATGGAAATTGATATTTTCCTTAAATAAAATATTTGATTAGATTCTGGAAATTTGTTTCCTAATTTAATCATGATTTGATTTGGAAAATCAAATCTTAAAATATTTTATTTCCATAAGTAGTTTTGATGATTTAGGAAATTGGTTTCCTAAATTGATATTCCTTAATCAACTATTTCCATAAATAAAATACGTGATTAGATTTGGAAATTTGTTTCCTAATTTAATCATGATTTGATTTGGAGAATCAAATCTTAAACATATTTTATTTCCATAAATAATTATGACAAATAAGGAAATTATGTACATGACATAATTGTATGCCATGTAATTGCATTAGATGCATATCATTATGCCATGCGTGTCGTGACATGTAGATGTATGCCATGTATGCCATGTATGCCATGCCATGTAGATAATAGTTATTTGCATGCAAAGAGGATGAGACATAAAAACCCTAACTCAATATTAAAGCCTACACCTTCCATTAATATGGTTAGAACTAGAGTTCCGTTTCTTGTTTGGGTTGTTGGACTCTCTCCAAGCCCGGCTCGAACCCGAACATGTTCAAACTATGGAATAGTTTAATACTAATATGGTAAGAGTCAGAGGTCAATCGTTAGCTTTGGTTGTTGGACTCTCTCCAAGTTGGGCTAATTGGTTGAATGCGCTCTAACCATATTAAAACTATTTCTCGATTAATGGGTTGGCTTTAACCTGGAGCATCGGCTTGTTGGACTCTCTCCAAGGTCGATGTAAAGGGAGGTGAAGTTGGGTGCTATGCATATGATGCATACTTGTTAATGTGTTAACAACCCGATGTATGTGTGAACATTCAATTAGTTGATAACACATTGTGATAGTTGCATATACATGATATGCAATCGGTATAGTTGATACCTACCGTCATAGTTATGAATGACTTGTTGGAATCTCTCCAAGGTTGTTCATATCTATGATGGATATCAGCCCATTCGGAGATGGACCTACGATCTCCCGAAGTGATTTTGGGGTTTTTGAAATTCGAAAAATGAATGGGATTTATAAATGTATATTGATGCATTTTAAAATCATTTTCTCATATATGCTCGTTTTGTATTTCTAAGATTGATCATGATGTCTTTGAATTTGCGTTCCATTTTGGATTCGAATAAATTGACTGGGCTGAACTTCTTGGACTGACTTAGAAACTTGAGAATTGTTCTCAAGGTGAAAAGCTTGCGTATGTCCTCGAAGCGCCTCTTCCCGCCCATCCTAGTGATGATGCAACTCTGGACCAATTGTTGGTCTATCAAAAACATGTGACTGATTCTGAACTGACAAGTTGCATCATGCTACCCGCGATGGAACCCAAGCTACGAAAGCAGCATGAGCATATGGATGCTCATATCGTAGTCCTTCATCTTTATGAGTTGTTTGATAAGCAAGTGAGATTCGAAAGGTTCGAAATCTCCAAGCTCCTCTTCACCTCTGAGATGCAAGAAGGTTCATCTGTATCTTGCTAACATGAAGGCTGGAGCCTTCTGAGAAGCATGAGCAGGGGACGATGTTGTTAGTTGATTCCTCAAAGAAAGGTTCTAAGAGGGAGTCAAAGGAACAATAGAAGAGGAAGAAGAAAAAGGCTAAAAAGGCAGAACCAGCTCAAAAAAGCACTTGCCATAATTATGGCAAGTAGGGCCATTGGCGAAGAAATTGCAAGATTTATCTTGAGTCCGTGAAGAAGAATAAGGCATAAGATGCTCCATCTTTTCACATATCTTCGTTATTGATTGTCATTCTATTTCCTCAGACACTTGGGTATTGGATACTGGGTGTGGCTCACATATATGTAATGACATACATGGGCTAAGGAATAGAAGAAGACTCGTCAAGGGAGAGTCAAATTTACGTGTTGGGAATAGAGCAAAGGTTGCTGCACTCGCCAACGGAACGTATTTGTTGAAACTCCCTACAGGACTTGTCTTAGAACTGGACAATTGCTTTTGTGTTCCTTCGTTGATAAAGAACATCATTTATATTTCTTGTTTAAATAGAAATGGGTACCATTTGACTTTGAGTAACAATTGTTGTTACATAAATTTGAATGGAGTTCTTTATGGGTCTGGAACTTTAAGCAATGGTGTTTATACGTTGGACGTATCCGGTGGCATTTTCAATATCGAAGCGAGCAACAAGCGTGCTCGAAAGGATAATCAATTAGACTCCTACATGTGGCATTGTCGTCTTGGCCATGTAAGCAAGAAACGCATGTCCGAATTACACCGATGTGGAATTCTAGAATCGTTTGAATTGGATTCATACGATATATGCGAATCATGCTTAAAAGGCAAGATGACCAAGTTACCTTTTACTGGAAAAGGTGAACGAGTGGGAGAGTTACTAGGTCTAATACATACTGATATATGTGGACCTATGTCAACTCAAGCTTTAGAAGGCTATAGCTACTTCATTACCTTCACCGATGATCACTCACGGTTTGGGTATGTGTTCTTGATGAAACACAAGTCTGAAGCCTTTGAAAGGTTCAAAGATTCAGAAATGAAGTAGAGAAACAACATGACAAGAGTATTAAAATACTTCGATCAGATCGAGGTGGTGAATACTTAAGTCAACTGTTTCTTGATTATCTAAGAGACAATGGCATATTGTCTCAATGGACTCCGCCATATACACCACAGCATAATGGTGTATCTGAGAGGCGTAACCGAGCCTTGTTGGACATGGTCAGGTCAATGATGAATCATGCGAATCTTCCCAAGTCCTTTTGGGGCTATGCACTTCAGACAGCTGTTTACTTGTTAAACAGAATGCTAACACAGGTAGTCTCTACTACTCCATATGAGATATGGAATGGTAAAAAACCTCATGTATCTTACTTGAAGATATGGGGTTGTCCTGCTTATGTGAAGCGGACTGTATCAGACAAATTGGATGCTAAGTCTGATAAATGTCTATTTATTGGATACCCTAAGGAAACAAGGGGTTACCAATTCTATCATCTGTGGAACAAAAGGTGTTTGTTTCAAGGCATGCTGTGTTTCTAGAGAAAGAGTTTCTCTTGCAAGAAAACAGTGGGAGTGTCGTCGAGCTTGAGGAGGCTCGAGAGACTCAAATAGACATTGATGAGATACCTGGTGAAGCACAACAACCGACAACTCATAGTGATGAGCAATCGGCTGGACCTATTGTAACACCACATCTTCGTAGATCTGGTAGAACACATAATATTCGAGAGATATGGATTTCTCGTAAGTGAATCGAACGACGTGTTACTCATTGATGATGAGGAGTCTACGATTCTGAAGAAGTCTTGACAAGTTCAGAAGAAGGATAAGTGGCTTGGTGCCATGAAGTCGGAAATGGATTCCATGTATGAAAACCAAGTTTGGAACTTGGTTGACCCACCTGAAGGCATAAAGCCTATAGGGTGCAAGTGGGTTTTCAAGAAGAAAACCGACATGGATGGTAATGTGATTACCTATAAGGATAGATTGGTGGCAAAAGGATATCGTCAAAAACAAGGTGTTGATTATGACGAAACCTATTCGCCTGTAGCTATGCTTAAATCCATTCGGATTCTCCTGGCCATAGCGGCTCATTATGATTATGAGATATGGCAGATGGATGTGAAAACAGCTTTCCTTAATGGAAACCTGCTCGAGGACGTGTAAATGATACAGCCTGAGGGTTTCACATCGGTTGATAAAACCAAGGTATGCAAATTGTGACGGTCCATTTATGGATTGAAGCAAGCATCCAGGAGCTGGAATATCCGTTTTGATGAGACAATCAAAAGGTTTGATTTCTCACAAAATCCAGACGAACCTTGTGTGTACAAGAAGGTTAGTGGGAGTGCAGTCGTGTTCCTAGTATTGTATGTCGATGACATATTATCAAGGTTTCCGCATCAAGGCGTGTGTGTGTTCGATCATGTTTCGTAAACATGAGCACAGCGGAAGCAATTAAAAATAATAAATCTATATTTATTACAACACACACAACACACGCATGCTATTACAACAAGTGTAGACATAACCGTAAATTAAAATTTGCAATAAAAGAAAATTATCTACGTTATACCTTCCGTATGACGTGTAGCGGGAACGGCATCAACCGGAACGATCCTCGTAAGAATCGTCTCTATCCGTATCCACGCCGAGCTCCTCGGGATGACTTCGCTAAGTCACGAGCTTCGTCTTCGTATGGGTTACTAGCCTCGTGTTGAAGACGACGTGATCGAGAGATGATCACGATCCGAATCCAAATTCGGATCCTAAAACGAGTTCTCAAAACTCGCTTCTCCGGAGAGGTATTCGTCAACCGTTTGACGAATCCTTCGTCCCCCACCTCAGAGGATTACCGGAGATCAAATCCCCGGTAAGTTAGCCGCTGTCGGAGCACTAACCGTCGTCCAAACGACGCTCCGACGAGAGGAGAATAAGCTGTCCAGAAAACTGGACAGCTTTGGTGGAGACCTTGCGCCGGCCAAATAAGGAAAGCGACTTGCTCACCTTGTCGCCGGAGCCAAGGAAGATCACCGGAGCTCCTCCGGCAGCAGCTCGTCGCCGGAAAGAGGAGGAAACGGCAGCAGCTGGTCGCCGGTTGGATGAGATGGTTGGCGGCAATAGAGTTGGCGCCAACAAGAGGAGGAGGGTGGGCGGCCAAATTAGGTTTGCCTCTTCATTAGGGCTTAACAAACCCTAATGCCCTCTTTTATAGAGAACTAATTCTCTTAATGGTTAATGGATCATATCCATAAAGCCCGTTAACCCGCTCCATTAAGATAAGTTAAAATAAACCAAACCATGATGGTTTATTTTAAGTTAAAACGAACCGAACCAACCTTTGGTTCATTCGCTTAATATAAACCAAACCCTTTGGTTTATTCTCATCCATTGGATTAGAACCAAACCATTTTGGTCCATCCATTATGTCTTCATAAGACACGGCCCATCCACGCTTCCATTGCATTGAAACAATTTCATGCTCGCTTTATGTTTGGTCCAACCAAACATAGTTTCTCTCCCGAGAATCCCATTCTCAAGCTCGTTTTAAATCCTTTGGATTACACTCGTTGTGCGTGTGACCAAATAGGTTCTCGGTTTATGTTGGCCGTCTATAATTAACCATTAATTATAGAACGATCATGAGTGGCACCTAGTAGTACATCATGATCTCCAATTAACCGAAAAGATCAACGATTGATCCAGAACTATTTCTGAAACCCTTCAGCAGCTCGAATGAATCGTGCCCCATTCCCTTCACTCATCTTATACCCACTTGGTTCAGGACATGGTCTATTGTGTCAGTCCCCACTAGGCTGACTACGTCACACCTAGCCCAAGTATCATTTCCTCGTCCTACGGATTCTAGTTACTCCACATGTATCGAAGAGTACTTTACTCTAAACATGTAATGCTTTGGCCAAAGACTTTAGTAACAATCCGACGAGAGGCCATGGGTATACATCTCCTCGCAAGGAGTGATGAATCCTTTATAGGCTATTCAAACACCTTCGATCACTTCGACTTATACCCAATCATCCCGGGTCCACATCTCCTTAGAGATGTTTGCTTAAGATGTCAAAGCATAAGTCTCCATGATCAAGATGACTTGAATACCGCAAGTCAAAGGAACATCGCACTTAAGCCACAGTAAGAACTTCATTGACATATCTATATATGCAGAGAACCATATGAAGTCTTACGGCTGGTCACTCCAATGAACTAGTTACCATAACTAGCATCCACAATTAACTCCGGACATCACTATGTCTCCAGCCAGTGAGAATCAGCTGCTTGGATACACCAAGGAGTATACCTCATGCTAGTCTCGACAGAATTGATGGTGTCCAAATCCATCAATTCATCGACTAGGGATAATTCCGATACATCACAATTACACATGTAGAGATACTCACTAGTTGTGATCCAATCACAAATTCTCTCATGCTGTGAATCGTATCGTGGGCATTCAGTAAATGAGTTTAAGATCCAATCAAATACATAAAACATGTATACTCAAATAGTGAATCTTCATTTATCATATAAATGGTTCATACATAAGGCGATTGCCTTAGGACATCTCTCATATATTACTAACAGACTCCCACTTGGCCTAATGCCAATCGCTACGGTATCCAATACCATAAGCTCTAACATGACCCTCAAACTTACTTTGAGGCAATGCTTTAGTCAAAGGATCCGCTAAGTTCCTTTCAGTGGGAATTTTCTCGATTTGTATTTCGTTCCTACTGATGATCTCTCTGATAAGATGATAGCGCGAAGCACATGTTTGGATCATTGATGAGACCACATCAAGTTCATAGATGAACTACTTGATCCAAACCGCTTCCTTTGCTGCTTCCAAAGCTGCAACGTATTCTGCCTTAGTGGCAGAATCCGCTATAGTGTCAAGCTTGGAACCTTTCCAACTTATTGCGCCTCCATTCTAGGTGAATACATACCCAGACTAAGACATAGAATCATCCTTGTCTGTCTGGATCTGGCATCCGTATACCCACGTATCACCATATACCCTTCTCCATATATTAGGAACACATCCTTAGTTCTTCTCAAGTACTTAAGGATTGTCTTAACAGCCGCCCAATGATCCATTCCTGGATCGGATTGGTATCTGCTCATGACACTCAGAGCGTACGATACATCGGGCCTCGTACATAACATAGCATACATGATAGATCCTATTGCGGATGCATAGGGAATCTTACTCATGCAAATCCTCTCGTCTTCTGTGCGCGGACACATAGACTTCGAAAGGTGTACCCCATGCCTGATGGGTAGGAAACCTTTCTTGGATTCCGACATGCTAAACCTCTTTAGCACTTGGTCTATATATGTAGACTGCGAAAGACCAAGCAACCGTTTCGATCTATCTCTATAGATCTTAATCCCAAGGATGTAGGTTGCTTCTCCCAGATCTTTCATGGAGAATGTCTTGGATAACCAAACCTTCACTGACTGTAAGATTGAAACATCGTTTCCTATAAGTAGTATGTCATCGACATACAATACTAGGAATACGACTGCACTCCCACTAACCTTCTTGTACACACAAGGTTCGTCTGGATTTTGTGAGAAATCAAACCTTTTGATTGTCTCATCAAAACGGATATTCCAGCTCCTGGATGCTTGCTTCAATCCATAAATAGATCGTCGCAATTTGCATACCTTGGTTTTATCAACCGATGTGAAACCTTCAGGTTGTATCATATACACGTCCTCGAGCAGGTTTCCATTAAGGAAAGCTGTTTTCACATCCATCTGCCATATCTCATAATCATAATGAGCCGCTATGGCCAGGAGCATCCGAATGGATTTAAGCATAGCTATAGGCGAATAGGTTTCGTCATAATCAACACCTTGTTTTTGACGATATCCTTTCGCCACCAATCTAGCCTTATAGGTAATCACATTACCATCCATGTCGGTTTTCTTCTTGAAAACCCACTTGCACCCTATAGGCTTTATCCCTTCAGGTGGGTCAACCAAGTTCCAAACTTGGTTTTCATACATGGAATCCATTTCCGACTTCATGGCATCAAGCCACTTATCCCTTTCTGAACTTGTCAGCACTTCTTCATAACTGGTAGGCTCCTCATCATCAATGAGTAACACGTCGTTCGATTCACTTATGAGAAATCCATATCTCTCAGGAATATTGCGTGTTCTACCAGATCTACGAAGATGTGGTGTTACAATAGGTCCAGCCGATTGCTCATCACTATGAGTTGTCGGTTGTTGTGCTTCACCAGGTATCTCATCAATGTCTATTTGAGTCTCTCGAGCCTCCTCAAGCTCGACGATACTCCCACTATTTTCTTGCAAGAGAAACTCTTTCTCTAGAAACACAGCATGCCTTGAAACAAACACCTTTTGTTCCACAGGATGATAGAATTGGTAACCCCTAGTTTCCTTAGGGTATCCAATAAATAGACATTTATCAGACTTTGCATCCAATTTGTCTGATACAGTCCGCTTCACATAAGCAGGACAACCCCATATCTTCAAGTAAGATACATGAGGTTTCTTACTATTCCATATCTCATATGGAGTAGTTGAGACTACCTTGGTAGGCATTCTGTTTAACAAGTAAACAGCTGTCTGAAGTGCATAGCCCCAAAAGGACTTGGGAAGAGTTGCATGATTCATCATTGACCTGACCATGTCCAACAAGGTCCGGTTACGCCTCTCAGATACACCATTATGCTGTGGTGTATAGGGCGGAGTCCATTGAGACAATATGCCATTGTCTCTTAGATAATCAAGAAACTCTTGACTTAAGTATTCACCACCTCGATCCGATCGAAGTATTTTAATACTTTTGTCATGTTGTTTCTCTACTTCATTTCTGAATTCTTTGAACCTTTCAAAGGCTTCAGACTTGTGTTTCATCAAGAACACATACCCAAACCGTGAGTGATCATCGGTGAAGGTAATGAAGTAGCTATAGCCTCCTAAAGCTTGAGTTGACATAGGTCCATATACATCACTATGTATTAGGCCTAGCAACTTTCCCACTCGTTCACCTTTTCCGTAAAAGGTAACTTAGTCATCTTGCCTTTTAAGCATGATTCGCATGTATCGTATGAATCCAATTCAAACGATTCCAGAATTCCCCATCGGTGTAATTCGGACATGTGTTTCTTGCTTACATGGCCAAGATGACAATGCCACATGTAGGAGTCTATTTGATTATCCTTTCGAGCACGCTTGTTGCTCGCTTCGATATTGCAAATGTCACTGGATACGTCCAACGTATAAACACCATTGCTTAAAGTTCCAGTCCCATAAAGAACCCCATTCAAAGTTATGTAACAACAATTGTTACTAAACGTCAAATGGAAACCATTTCTATTTAAACAAGAAATAGAAATGATGTTCTTTATCAACGAAGGAATATAAAAGCAATTGTCCAGTTCTAAGACAAGTCCTGCAGGGAGTTTCACCAAATACGTTCCGATGGCGAGTGCAGCAACCTTTGCTCCATTCCCAACACACAAATTTGACTCTCCCTTGACGAGTCTTCTTCTATTCCTTAGCCCATGTATGTCATTACATATATGTGAGCCACACCCAGTATCCAATACCCAAGTGTTTGAGGAAATAGAATGACAATCAATAACGAAGATATCTGAAGAAGATGGGGCATCCGATGCCTTATTCTTCTTCACAGACTCAAGATAAATCTTGCACTTTCTTTGCAAATGGCTCTCCTTGCCATAATGATGGCAAGTTTCCTTTTGTGCTAGTTCTACCTTCTTAGCCTTTTTCTTCTTCCCTTTCTGTTGTTCCTTTGACTCCCTCTTAGAACCTTTCTTCGAGGAATCAACTAACAACACCGTCCCCTACTCATGCTTCTCAAAAGGCTCCACAGTCTTCAGCATGTTGAGCAGTACCACAGATGAACCACCTTGCATCTCAAAGGTGAAGAGGAGCTTGGAGACTTCGAACCTTTCGAATCTCACTTGCTCATCAACCAACTCATAGAGATGAAGGACTACGATATGAGCATCCATATGCTCATGTTGCTTTCGTAGCTTGGGTTCCATCGCGGCTAGCATGATGCAACTTATTTGTTCAGAATCACTCATATGTTTCTGATAGGCCAACAATTGGTCCAAAGTTGCATCCATTACTAGATAAGTGAAGAGGCACTTCGAGGACATACACAAGCTTTTCACCTTGAGAATAATTCTCAAGTTTCTAAGCCAGTCCAAGAAGTTCGGCCCAGTCAATTTATTTGAATCCAAAATGGAACGCAAATTCAAACACATCATGATCAATTTTTAGAAATACAAAACGAGCATATATGAGAAAGATGATTTTAAAATGCATCAATATACATTTATAAATCCCATTCATTTTTCGAATTTCAAAAACCCCAAAATCACTTCGGGAGATTGTAGGTCCATCTCCGAATGGGCTGATATCCATCATAGTTATGAACAACCTTGGAGAGAGTCCAACAAGCCATTCATAACTACGACGGTAGGTATCATCTATACCGATTGCATATCCCGTATATGCAACTATCACAATGTGCTATCAACTAATTGAATGTTCACACATACATCGGGTTGTTAACACATTAATAAGTATGCATCATATGCATAGCACCCAACTTCACCTCCCTTTACATCGACCTTGGAGAGAGTCCAACAAGCCGATGCTCCAGGTTAAAGCCAACCCATTAATCAGGACATAGTTTTAATATGGTTAGAGCGCATTCAACCAATTAGCCCAGCTTGGAGAGAGTCCAACAACCAAAGCTAACGATTGACCTCTGACTCTTACCATATTAGTATTAAACTATTCCATGGTTTGAACATATTCAGGTTCGAGCCGGGCTTGGAGAGAGTCTAACAATCCAAACAAGAAACAGAACTCTGGTTCTAACCATATTAATGGAAGGTGTAGGCTTTAATATTGATTAAGGGTTTTTATGTCTCATCCTCTTTGCATGCAAATAACTATTATCTACATGGCATGGCATAAATGACATACATCTACATGTCACGACACGCATGACATAATGTTATGCATCTAATGCAATTACATGGCATACAATTATGTCATGTTTATAATTTCCTTATATGTCATAACTATTTATGGAAATAAAATATGTTTAAGATTTCATTCTCCAAATCAAATCATAATTAAATTAGGAAACAAATTTCCAAATCTAATCACATATTTTATTCATGGAATTATTTGATTAAGGAAAATCTATTTAGGAAACCAATTTCCTAAATCTTTAAAACTACTTATGGAAATAAAATATTTTAAGATTTGATTTCCCAAATCAAATCATGATTAAATTAGGAAACAAATTTCCAGAATCTAATCAAATATTTTATTTATGGAAAATATTGATTTCCATAAATACTTCCAACTTTCCAAAAGTGGAAGATTTCCATAAATACTTCTAGACTTTCCAAAATTGAAAAATTTCCATAAATACTTCTAAATTTCCAAAATTTAGAAAATTTCCAGAAATACATTATGACTATCGCAAAACCATTTTACGATTATGTCGAAACACAACCTGGCTCTGATACCACTGTTGGGTTTCCGGCACCGCGGCGTGTGTGTGTTCGATCATGTTTCGTAAACATGAGCACAGCGGAAGCAATTAAAAATAATAAATCTATATTTATTACAACACACACAACACACGCATGCTATTACAACAAGTGTAGACATAACCGTAAATTAAAATTTGCAATAAAAGAAAATTATCTACGTTATACCTTCCGTATGACGTGTAGCGGGAACGACATCAACCGGAACGATCCTCGTAAGAATCGTCTCTATCCGTATCCACGCCGAGCTCCTCGGGATGACTTCGCTAAGTCACGAGCTTCGTCTTCGTACGGGTTACTAGCCTCGTGTTGAAGACGACGTGATCGAGAGATGATCACGATCCGAATCCAAATTCGGATCCTAAAACGAGTTCTCAAAACTCGCTTCTCCGGAGAGGTATTCGTCAACCGTTTGACGAATCCTTCGTCCCCCACCTCAGAGGATTACTGGAGATCAAATCCCCGGTAAGTTAGCCGCTGTCGGAGCACTAACCGTCGTCCAAACGACGCTCCGACGAGAGGAGAACAAGCTGTCCAGAAAACTGGACAGCTTTGGTGGAGACCTTGCGCCGGCCAAATAAGGAAAGCGACTTGCTCACCTTGTTGCCGGAGCCAAGGAAGATCACCGGAGCTCCTCCGGCAGCAGCTCGTCGCCGGCAAGAGGAGGAAACGGCAGCAGCTGGTCGCCGGTTGGATGAGATGGTTGGCGGCAATAGAGTTGGCGCCAACAAGAGGAGGAGGGTGGGCGGCCAAATTAGGTTTGCCTCTTCATTAGGGCTTAACAAACCCTAATGCCCTATTTTATAGAGAACTAATTCTCTTAATGGTTAATGGATCATATCCATAAAGCCCGTTAACCCGCTCCATTAAGATAAGTTAAAATAAACCAAACCATGATGGTTTATTTTAAGTTAAAACGAACCGAACCAACCTTTGGTTCATTCGCTTAATATAAACCAAACCCTTTGGTTTATTCTCATCCATTGATTAGAACCAAACCATTTTGGTCCATCCATTATGTCTTCATAAGACACGGCCCATCCACGCTTCCATTGCGACTGAAACAATTTCATGCTCGCTTTATGTTTGGTCCAACCAAACATAGTTTCTCTCGGTCTGAGAATCCCATTCTTAAGCTCGTTTTAAATCCTTTGGATTACACTCGTTGTGCGTGTGACCAAATAGGTTCTCGATTTATGTTGGCCGTCTATAATTAACCATTAATTATAGAACGATCATGAGTGGCACCTAGTAGTACATCATGATCTCCAATTAACCGAAAAGATCAACGGTTGATCCAGAACTATTTCTGAAACCCTTCAGCAGCTCGAATGAATCGTGCCCCATTCCCTTCACTCATCTTATACCCACTTGGTTCAGGACATGGTCTATTGTGTCAGTCCCCACTAGGCTGACTACGTCACACCTAGCCCAAGTATCATTTCCTCGTCCTACGGATTCTAGTTACTCCACATGTATCGAAGAGTACTTTACTCTAAACATGTAATGCTTTGGCCAAAGACTTTAGTAACAATCCGACGAGAGGCCATGGGTATACATCTCCTCGCAAGGAGTGGTGAATCCTTTATAGGCTATTCAAACACCTTCGATCACTTCGACTTATACCCAATCATCCCGGGTCCACATCTCCTTAGAGATGTTTGCTTAAGATGTCAAAGCATAAGTCTCCATGATCAAGATGACTTGAATACCGCAAGTCAAAGGAACATTGCACTTAAGCCACAGTAAGAACTTCATTGACATATCTATATATGCAGAGAACCATATGAAGTCTTACGGCTGGTCACTCCAATGAACTAGTTACCATAACTAGCATCCATGATTAACTCCGGACATCACTATGTCTCCAGCCAGTGAGAATCAGCTGCTTGGATACACCAAGGAGTATACCTCGTGCTAGTCTCGACAGAATTGATGGTGTCCAAATCCATCAATTCATCGACTAGGGATAATTCCGATACATCACAATTACACATGTAGAGATAGTCACTAGTTGTGATCCAATCACAAATTCTCTCATGCTGTGAATCGTATCGTGGGCATTCAGTAAATGAGTTTAAGATCCAATCAAATACATAAAACATGTATACTCAAATAGTGAATCTTCATTTATCATATAAATGGTTCATACATAAGGCGATTGCCTTAGGACATCTCTCATATATTACTAACAATTACTTATAGGAAATGATGTGTCAATCTTACAGTTAGTTAAGGTTTGGTTATCTAAGACATTCTCCATGAAAGACCTGGGAGAAGAAACCTACATCCTCGGGATTAAGATATATAGAGATAGATCGAAACGGTTGCTTGGTCTTTCGCAGTCTACATATATAGACCGAGTGCTAAAGAGGTTTAGCATGTCGGAATCCAATAAAGGTTTCCTACCCATCAAGCATGGGGTACACCTTTCGAAGTCTATGTGTCTGTGCACAGAAGACGAGAGAATTTGCATGAGTAAGATTCCCTATGCATCCGCAATAGGATCT
This sequence comes from Wurfbainia villosa, assembly GCA_025175895.1. Lineage (NCBI taxonomy): Eukaryota > Viridiplantae > Streptophyta > Magnoliopsida > Zingiberales > Zingiberaceae > Wurfbainia > Wurfbainia villosa. The sequence continues at coordinate 62,058,668 of CM045993.1, forward strand.
ATCATGTATACTATGTTATGTACGAGGCCCGATGTATCGTATGCTCTGAGTGTCACGAGAAGATACCAGTCTGATCCAGGAATGGATCATTGGGTGGCTGTTAAGACGATCCTTAAGTACTTAAGAAGAACTAAGGATGTGTTCCTAATATATGGAGAAGGGGACATGGTGATACGCGGGTATACGGATGTCAGCTTCCAGACAGACAAGGATGATTTCAGGTCTCAGTCTGGATACGTGTTCAATTTGAATGGGGGCGCAGTGAGTTGGAAAAGTTTCAAACAAGATACTGTAGCGGATTCTACCACTGAGGCAGAATACATTGCAGCTTCGGAAGTAGCAAAGGAAGCGGTTTGGATCAAGAAGTTCATTTGTGAACTTGGTGTGATTCCTGCCATTGTTGAAGCAATACCGGTCTACTGCGACAACAACGGAGCAATTGCACAGGCGAAAGAGCCGAGGTCTCATCAACGATCCAAACATGTGCTTTGCTGCTCTCATCTTATCAAAGAGATCATCAGTAGGAAGGAAATACAAATCGAGAAAATTCCCACTGAAAGGAACTTAGCGGATCCTTTGACTAAAGAATTACCTCAAAGTAAGTTTGAGGGTCATGTTAGTGCTTATGGTATTAGATACCGTAGCGATTGGCATTAGGCCAAGTGGGAGTCTGTTAGTAATATATGAGAGATGTCCTAAGGCAATCGCCTTATGTATGAACCATTTATATGATAAATGAAGATTCACTATTTGAGTATACATGTTTCATGTATTTGATTGGATCTTAAACTCATTTACTGAATGTCCACGATACGATTCAAAGCATGAGAGAATTTGTGATTGGATTACAACTAGTGAGTATCTCTACATGTGTAATTGTGATGTATCGGAATTATCCCTAGTCGATGAATTGATGAATTTGGACACCATCAATTCTGTCGAGACTAGCACGAGGTATACTACTTGGTGTATCCAAGCAGCTGATTCTCACTGGCTGGAGACATTGTGATGTCCGGAGTTGATCGTGGATGCTATTTATGATAACTAGTTCATTGGAGTGACCAGCCGTAAGACTTCATATGGTTCTCTGCATATATAGATACGTCAATGAAGTTCTTACTGTAGCTTAAGTGCGATGTTCCTTTGACTTGCGGTATTCAAGTCATCTTGATCATGGAGACTTATGCTTTGACATCTTAAGCAAACATCTCTAAGGAGATGTGGACCCGGGATGATTGGGTATAAGTTGAAGTGATCGAAGGTGTTTGAATAGCCTATAAAGGATTCACCACTCCTTGCGAGGAGATGTATACCCAAGGCCTCTCGTCGGATTGTTACTAAAGTCTTTGGCCAAAGCATTACATGTTTAGAGTAAGGTACTCTTCGATACATGTGTAGTAACTAGAATCCGTAGGACGAGGAAATGATACTTGGGCTAGGTGTGACGTAGTCAGCCTAGTGGGGACTGACACTATAGACCATGTCCTAAACCAAGTGGGTATAAGATGAGTGAAGGGAATGGGGCACGAATCATTCGAGCTACTGAAGGGTTTCAGAAATAGTTCTGGATCAACCGTTGATCTTTTCGGTTAATTGGGGATCATGATGTACTACTAGGTGCCACTCATGATCGTTCTATAATTAATAGTTAATTATAGACAGCCAACATAAACCGAGAACCTATTTGGTCACACGCACAACGAGCTTGAGAATGGGATTCTCAGACCGAGAGAAACTAGGTTTGGTTGGACCAAACAAGAAGCGAGCATGAAATCGTTTCAGTCGCAATGGAAGCGTGGATGGGCCATGTCTTATGAAGACATAATGGATAAACCAAAATGGTTTGGTTCTAATCCAATGGAGGAGAATAAACCAAAGGGTTTGGTTTATTTTAAACGAATGAACCAAAAGTTGGTTCGGTTCGTTTTAACTTAAAATAAACCATCATGGTTTGGTTTATTTTAACTTATCTTAATGGAGCGGGTTAACGGGCCTAATGGTTATGATCCAATAACCATTAAGAGAATTAGTTCTCTATAAAAGAGGGCTTAAGGGATAATTATGCCCTAATCCAAAAGCCCTAAACCTAGTTGCCTCCCACCTCCTCTCCTTGGAGAATTCAGCGCCAACTCCATTGCCGCCTAACCCCTTGTGCCGCCGTCCAGCTCCTTGCCGGCGTCCAAGCTTCAGCCGGTGATCCTCCGGCGACCCTCCGGTGATCTCCTTTAGGTTTGGCATCAAGGTGAGCTTTATCTTCCATTGGTTGGCCGGCGCCTATCTCCTCCACCAAAGCTGTCCAGTTTTCTGGACAGCTTGTTTTCTTCTCATCGGAGCATCGTTTGGACGACGGTTAGAGCTTTGACAGCGGCTAACTTACCGGAGATTCGATCTCCGGTAATCCTCTGAGGTGGAGGACGAAGGATTCGTCAATCGGTTGACGAATACCTCTCCGGAGAAGCGAGTTTTGAGAACTCGGTTTTGGATCCGAATTTGGATTCGGATCGTGATCATCTCTCGATCACGTCGTCTTCAACACTTGGCTAGTAACCCGTACGAAGACGAAGCTCGTGGCTTAGCGAAGTCATCCTAAGAATACTCGGCGTGGACACGGATAGAGACGATTCTAGCGAGGATCGTTCCGGTTGATGCCGTTCCCGCTACACGTAATACGAAAGGTATAATGTAGTTAAATTTCCTTTTATTGCAAAATTTAAATTTACGGTTATGTCTACACATGTTGTACTAAGCATGCGTGTGATGTGTGTGTTGTAATAAATGTAGATTTATTATTTTTTATTTCTTCCGCTGTGCACATGTTTGCGAAACATGTTCGAACACACTCTCACCGCGGTGTCGAAAACCCAACAGCTCCTGGAGGCCTTCTGTTCTCTACGGACTTCTCCCACCAATGGACCCACCGGAAATTTCAGCTTCTTGTGGTACGGGGAAGCCACGGCCTGAAAAAGGGTGAGGAAAGGATGCCCAATAATAGCGTTATAAGTGGACAGAGCGTCCACAATGAGGAAAGGGATTATACTGATTTTTTGGCTGGGCTTTACACCCAGAGTCAGAGGTAATGAAATCTGCCTCGTAGGGTGTACTACGTGTCTTGCGAATCCAAAGACGGGGGTGGTCACATCTTCTAACTGGGCATTCCCCAGCTGCATCGGTCCGAAGGCTTCCTGAAAGAGGATGTTGACGGAACTTCCTGAATCGACCAACACCCGGGCCACTTCATAATTAGCCAAGGATATGCGAATAACCAAGGCGTCCGTATGGGGCAGTAGGACACCCTGCAAATCTTCTGGCCCGAATGAAACTAGCGGTGCAGCTTGAATAGTCTGGTCTGTGGCGATGGCCAAACTCTCCAGGAGACGGGCATATGACTTCCGCGCTCGGTTGGAGTCCCCATCAGTAGGTCCTCCAGCTATAACATGAATAACTCCTTGTGTGGGAGCGTCATCTAAATTGGATGAAGGGCCCTCACCTGATGGGCCTCCTTGGGAGACAACCTCTTGGGATGGCGTTTGGGGGAAAGTGACTTGAGGTTGTTGATTATAGGGCCCTGGACGGGTTACATTGGGTCGGGGGCCTCGCCGTGCCGGTCCTCCTGCCTGTAGCCTCACTTGCAGATATGCAGTATGGAGGTGATCCAATTCCTCTTGTAATTTGAAACATCGGCCACTACTGTAGCCGTATTCCGTATGATATTGGCAGAAGAATGGGGCAGGGGGGTTACGTGGGATCCCCCTGTATCCTAAGGGTCGTTGCAGCAAACCCTGTTGGTCATAGAATTCTATTTCTCGCTCTTTCCAAGTCCTCACAGGAGGAAGCGCTTCAGCGGCCATGATTTGTAATGGCGGGAAGCGGCGAACACCTTGCAGCATAGGACGAGGCCTCGGAACCTCCTGTCGAAAAGGTCTTGTATATTCCCGTCAAGGGGGTGCTTGAGGAGCAGCGGGACGAGCTCTTTCAATTGGGACTGCTGCGGCAGTCCGTTCAGCTCTTCGTACCTTTAATCCTTCTTCTTCGCGGATAAATTGCTCCGCACGGCTTAGTAGCTCCTCATAACTATCCGCAGGTTGCCTTAACAAGGAACTGAGGAAGGGGCCCTCCTTCAGCCCGTGCTGAATAGCGCCTCTGAAAGATTCGGATCGGGCTGAGGGGATTCCCCTAGCTGCAGAAGTGAATCGGTGAAGATACCCCCTAAGGGATTCTGAGGGTCCCTGTGTGATATGCATTAACATAGAGGCGTCCTGTTTATACGCCTTGTAGCTGAAAAATTCCCGACTGAACATTCTCTGGAAGTCAGCGAAACAAGTGATGGATCCTGGGGGCAGAGTATTGAACCACTTTTGTGCCGAGCCAGTTAGGGTGGTTCGGAAGACTCGGCACTTGAGAGCATCAGTATAACAGTGGAGCGAGGCCGCTCCGTCAAATTGAGATATATGCTCTTCAGGATCCGTCGAACCGTCATACTTATTGATATGAGGATTCCGGAAGTAAGATGGAGGGAGCTATGAGAGAATGTCCATTGTAAAGGGACTGGGCTCGTATACTTCCGGAGGTCTGGTTGATTGACTTTCGCCCTGTTCCTCCTTGCGCGTTTGGGTGAAGGGCATAGTGTTCTGAGGCATTCTTCCCCCGAGTCCGCCTCCAGGCAATATTTCTCCATTGACGGCTGTACGAGATGGAGGAGGCATTTCTGGGGGTGGGCCTCTGGAAGAAGGTTCCCCGGAATGCGGATGCAGATATCCGGTCCTTCTCTTTTCCCTAGCGAGAGCTTCTGTAATAGCATCATCCACCAGGGCCTTCAGCTGTGATGGTAGAAGGGTGATGGGGCGCTCTTCCACTACAGAGATAGCAGGTTGTTATACTTCTTCAGGCTGCATCTCGACGTCCAGCTCAAATGTTTCCCACAGACGGCGCCAACTGATGCGGACAAGTGAAATTTGTTCACTCCTTTTCAATGCAGTGAAGCACTGAGGGAGATCTCAGAGGGTTCTCACAGGCCACGATCAGTAGAGAATAAAAAGATGAAGTATATGAAACGCAAAAACCAGTACCAGCTATCGAAACTAAGACACAAGACGTAACGTGGTTCGGAATGAGAATTCCTACTCCACGGAGGTGAGCTTTCTCACCGGGGGCAGTGCCTAAGCACTTTCACTATGAAGATCCTCCTTTGCAGAAAAGAAGTTTTCGGAGGTGGAGGAAAAGAACCTCTTACAATAATATCACCAGACGAGGAAAGAATACAAGAGACGTAACAACAACAGATCATTGCCCTTCTTCTCCGGCGAGGTGGTTCTCCCTCTTCTCTTCCCCTTGCATCCTCTTCTCTCTTGCTGGGTTGGAATAATTGCGGATCCCCTTTTCCTCCTTGCTTCCTCCCTTTTATCTTCCCTTTTCCTTCATTATAACGTCGCAGGTTATCTCCATCATACACGTGGCCACCACCTCCACCTGGAGAATAATTCTGTTACAGATATGAGGAGTGAAGACTCCTTGGAATATTGCGTGGGGCCTCCCAAGTCGTTGCCCAACAACTCCTCCTCTACTTTTCGGGTAACTAGGTTAGACTATCTCCCTCAACCATCCTCTTTGAGTGAAGCTAGCCTAGGTCTATAGCCCACGGGCGCCCTAGCCCTAGGGTTCCTCATCAACCCGAACCAATTCCTCTTTTTCCCGTGTCAAACTTCCTTCGTATCGATCAGGTTAAGCCAACCCTCTATCTATCCCATCGGCTTCTGGAATTATCTAGCTGAACCAATTCTTGTTCCACTCTTAGCGAAGTGCCTTCCGTCTCTTCTTTGCCGTATCAATTGCTTCTGCTAACTCTCCCATGCCAATTTCTTTAGATATTCTCCCATACTAATGACTTCTGATATTCGCGCCCGAACCAATAGCTTCTAATATTCGCGCCCGGACCAATAACCTCTGATATTCGCGCCTGAACCATTCTTCCTTTTCTCCCTTCGCTGAGCCGAATATTTTGGATCGGATCATGGGTCACCCGCTAATCCTTCTCTCGGGAACTATATAGAAAAGGTACCAGCAGTATCATTATGAGTGGATCATAATTGTATCAATAACATTTGTATTTATTCTATTAAAAAAATACTAATCCAAGTTGCAAGGGCACATTAAGGATATAGTTTGATAGGAGGACTAAAATGTATGTTAACCGTGAATTCATGACTTTCATGGAATCCAGGTTATGCACCAATTATTACTATAGGTATACCATCATTAGCGGTGTGTTATCTCAAAAGAAGATGAAGACCAAGTATATACCAGACTCAACAAGGTCGAGCTGGGTTAGTAAATGACTTAGAAGTCCTTTAGAGATTGGCCTTATGTTAAAAAGATCGTGCTATATGAACAAAATAAATGACATATTGCTTAATATGTCATCACAAGATACTTCAAGAAAAACATAGTTTAGAGATTAAAATATATTCGATCTCTAATTAGAGAACGATTTGAATTTGATCTCTAATTTAGAGACAAAATTAAATTTCGATATCTAATTTAGATAATTAAATTTTGATTTATAATTTAGAAGTTGATTTGATTTCAATATTTAATTTAGAGATCGAATTAAATCTAGTCTCTAATTTAAAGATCGATTTGATTTCGATCTCTAATTAGAGACTGAATTAAATTCGATCTCTAAATTAGAGATCAATTTAAATTTCAATCTCTAAATTTAGAGATTGAAATTTAAATCGGTCTCTAATTTCATTGTCTAAATTTTTTATTTATTTATTTTTTAATTTGTCGATCTCTTTCTTTAATTTTTTATCTAACATCATTTAGCAATTGAATCAAACATCGGTCACTAATTTTAATGATTGATGTAAACATAGGTCATTAGCACATCCAACAAAGAACACACAAAATAATACGTTTGGTTTTACTTGGTTCACCGTCTTCCCTGAGTGATTACGTCAAACTTTGGTCGCTAATTTTATCGATCTACATAAACTTTGATTGATAACTTTAGAGACCGATGAAAAAATAATCTATAATTTTAGAGAACGAAATGTCTATCAGTCTCTAATTAGAGACTGAAATGTTCATCGGTGATACAAGTGAGGTAGTAGGATGGGGATCCTTCCATCTGCATTGTTAGAAGATGTTGGGGGATCGGTGGTCGGCTAGAGGGGTGAATAGCCTTCTTCGTAGATGGTGGAGTTCAATCGCTTCTTGATTGTCTACGATTAAGATTAGCGCAACGGAATAATAAAAGACAATACAAAGAAACAAAGAATACAAACACTAACACGTTGATGTAATGTGGTTCACGATCCTTGCTGCTAATCCACGATCCGATTCGTATGGAGAATTACTCCCTTCAAATCCACTAGTCTCTCCTTTGCACTAAGCTAGGTGGAGGTAACCTTTCTTACACAAGAATCACTCCTCCTACAATAAGATGAAATTAAACACAAGGAAGAGGAGTAAAATCGTATTGGACACTTGGGAGATGTTTAGGAGTTAAGCATTACCCATCCCAAGTGACCCAAGGCCCCTTCTTATAGGGAAGAGGTCATTCTTTCCATTGGGCACGGAGCAGTCGATTGATGCATCCATCAGTCGACTGCTGTTGTAGTTGTTGCCTCGCAATGACTTCGACTGATCTTCCCATCAGTCGACTGATGGAGCCAACAATCGAGTGGTCGACGAGATCACTCGACTGCCAAATCTTCTATGCCCAAACTTGCCTCAATTAATCGACTGCCATCCCTTGGCAGTCGACTGATGGTCGAGCAGTCGACTGCTAAACCCTAGCAGTCGACTGTTGGGCCAGAAACGATTCAGTCGAACACCGGTCGAGTTCAATCGATCTAGAGCAGTCGACTGCTACCTATAGCAGTCGACTGATGTCGGGTAAAACCTCAAACCAACCTTTGGTTGAGCCTCCGACACTTGACTTAGCCATTCAACCAAGTTCACCTATGAGCTACCCCATCCCAGGTTACAATCGCTCACTCTCATCGCCCTTGGAGTCCTTTGTCTTGAAGCTCTCTTCGTCCGGCCACGTCCCTCAGATGCACGAAGCGCACGGCTTCGCAATGCCATCCTTCGCGTCTCGCCCTGAAGTCTGCTTCTTTGGCTTCACTCCAATGCTCCTCATCTGGCAGTCCCTCGGATGCACCAAGCGCACAGCTTCGCAATGCCGTCCTTCACTGACTCAAGGACCGAGTCATGAGATAGTGATCTTGTCAATGCTTTGTCAAGCTAACCATGTGTGAATTACTAAGTCCTGCACAACTTCAACACACATCAAATCCACAAACAACCTAACTTAAACCTTTGCCACACACATCAAAACACATCATTCATGGATTGATTGCCCTAACAATCTCCCCCCTTTTGATGTGTTACAAATATGTTTAAGTTAGGTGAAACATTAATCAAAAACAATAAGGAAGGAATGCATGTAAAGCATGGATATCAAACATGAATATCAACTCCCCCTTAATACATGTAACTCCCCCTTAACACATGCTAATTTCCTCTAGCATGATTAACTTAAACACTCATATTTCTCCCCCTTTGATACCATCAAAAACATCTACCATAAGTTATATAAGCATGACATCAAGTCTAGGGAAGGAGAAATAAAAAACTTAAACTCAAAACCTAATAAAATAGGTTACTGTGCTCATGCATAATACATCAGTCGACTGAATCAGAGCATCAGTCGACCGACACCTATATTTCAGAAATTCTGATTTCCAAAGTCCAACTTCAGAAATGCATTAAAAATTCCAAAAAATTTGAAAAATCGTAAAATTTGGGGAACATATTTCTCATAAGTCCCTTTATGAGTGAAAAATGATTTTTCATGAAAATTCATTCTATTTTCGAAAATTAGGTAAAAACTCAAAAGTTTGAAAATAACTCAATTTTGTATCAACTTGAAAGATAGTTTTGCCTTAGAATTGTTTTAAAACATGAATGCACAGATTATAAAAACATAAAATGGTTTTAAAACATTTGAAATATTCAACCATGATCTTTGGGTAATATGTCTATGAATTAAACATATGCTCTCCCCATGATTGGTCTATTATTGCTATCATGATACCTATAACGACTCATCAAAATGTTATAATCATAAGTGAGTCATTTGTATCATCCTAACATCTCACTCATGCTATGTTTTCAATCAAGTTAGCCTATAGTGTGTGTTAGATGTACCTAAAGGTATTATACTTAATCATCAATTTTCATGCAATTCTACCAAGGTTAAGTATCTATTTCCTAAAACACCCAACATGATCATAAAATCACATATTTGTTGGTGCAACAATGCCCCAAGAATTTATATGTTTTGATGTTTGGATAATCATCTAAGTTAGACAACATTTGTGATCTAATTGTGAACATATTTAAGTGACAGGAAAAATCTAAGTATGAAGACTTGGTAAAGGAAAAGTCCAAGTGTGATCTTGGCAAAAGAATCCCAAGGAAAAGGCTTGGCGGCGTAAAGTCTAAGCGGGAGTCTTGGTGACATAAAGTCCAAGCGGACCTTGGCAAAGGAAGTCTAAAGGAAAGTCTTGGCAGCGTAAGTCCAAACATGTAGTCTTGGCGACATAAAGTCCAAGTGTACTTTGGCAAAGAAAAACCCAAGACATGACGAAACCGAAGGAAGCTCTTGGAAGCAAGTGCAAAGGATGAACAAGTCGCGGACTCAGAGGGATCCTGGAGGCGCAAGGCTTAAGGAAGAGCTAGAAGGTTGAGTCTAGGTCTAGGGAGTTAATTTAAGTATGAAATTATCATACTTAACAAGTATTAGTCAATTGATACATCGTATTACTCGACTGATCATATGTTCGACCGAATCAGGATAAAACCACGATGATCGATCCGATTGCCAAGAGTGGCGATCGTGATTCTCAATCGATCGATTTGCCAATCACCGGCAAATGATCATCAAGTCGACGATGGGCATAGAATGGAGTCTCACTCGACTCCATGCGGGGATCACTCGACTGATGAAGTGATCAGTTGACTGATAAGGATATCGTTGGAAATGGCGGCTACGTATCTCTGTGGATTTGCCTCATCAGAAGTCGTTGGCTTCGGCGGTAGTCAACTGATGCTATACATCAATCGACTGATCATGGCCCAATGGGAAAAACATCTCTCTCTCTATAAAAAGGGGCTTGGGGTGGTTTAGAGGGTTAATGCTTACATTCTGATCATTCACTCAAGCCTCCATGAATTTTTCTAAGCTTTCTAAGTGTTTTAATCCTCCTCCTCCTCTCTAAACTTCATCTTCATCTTTTGTAAGAAGAGGAGGGTTTTGTAAAAGAGAAAGCTTCTTAGTGAAGATTGATTTGGGTTGATCCACCTTAAGGATCGCCATGGAGTAGGAGCGTCATCTCCGAACCACGTAAAGGCTTCCGTGTTAGCATTGTATTTTCATTTCTATTACTATTGTATTTGTTGTGCTTCCACTAACCATTTTTTTAGAAATTGAAAAAGAGGCTATTCACCCCCCTCTAGCCTTCCAAGGATCCCCAACAAGTGGTATCAGAGCTCGGATCGTGTCGGAAGATCTAACCATCAACCGGAGCATAATGGCTTTTCAAGAGGGGTATAGCACGGCGAGGCCTCCATTCTTCGACGGCAACGATTTTGGCTACTAGAAAGGTAGGATGTATTAGGGCAATCTCTTGCCATGATAAGGTTTTGATGTGTGTGGCAAAGGGTTTAAGTTAGGATGATATTGTTATTTGATATGTGCGTTGGAGTCTTGCAGGACTTAGTAATTCGCACATGGAGCCTTGGCGGGTTCACCCTCACAACCTCGGTCTTTGAGTCGGTGAAGGATGACTTTCCGGAAGCCGTGCGCTTGGAGCATCCGAGGGACCGCCGGACGAGATGACTTGAAGTGAAGCCAAGGAAGCAGACTTCGGAGGCAAGAGACGCGAAGGAGCATTGCAGAGTCGTGCGCCTGATGCTGCCGAGGGACATGGCCGCGAACGAAGAGAGCTTCGGTGAGGGACTTCGAGTGAGATGAGAGAATGAGTGAAATATAAGTAGCTCATTAGGTGAACTTGGCCGAATGACTGAGTGTCGGAGACTTGACCGCAAGGGTTAAGGTTTACCCGACCGCCGGAAGGTCAAACTTATGTTAAGTTTGAGTTTCACACGACACCACCGATCGATCGCTATGGAATGGCAATCGATCGCTTCCGAGTCGAGTGGGTTCGACCGTATCCGATCGATGGAGGTTTATGCCCAGCCGATCGCTATGGAATGGCAATGATCGCCAGAGGATATCGCGCATAACATCAGCCGTGATCAAGGGATACGGAGGCGAATGATCGTGAGGTCCATCACGATCGCCAAGAGTTCCGCTGACTACAATGGTCGGATCCGGCATGTTCGGAGGCCGCTAGTGACGGCAATGATCGCCAAGGGCGCAATGAGAAATCAGCCCTCTCTATAAAAAGAGAGGGTGTGAGCCTTTGAGAGGCTAATGCTTATGCTCTAAGTGATCTTCCTAGTGCCCCACAAGCTCTAAACTCTTCTTACTTGTTTTTACTCCATTCTTATTGTAAGAAGAGTGATCTTGATTGTAAAGGTTACCTCCACCTAGCTTGGTGCAAAGGAGAGACCAATAGTGATTGGCTTTGGAGGAGTGATTCACCTTGGACGAATCGGACCGTGGATTAGCGGCGTAGCCGTGAACCACGTTACATCTTCTTTGTTAGCATTTGTATTTTCATTTATTTCTTTGTTTTTATTGTTTATGCTTCCGCTTGCGCTAACGATTGTGTAGACGAGCAAACGAACGAGGAAATTCCAACATCCATCGTAAGAGGGCTATTCACCCCCCTCTAGCCGGCCGTTCGATCCCCCTACAAGTGGTATCAGAGCCAAGGAAAGCTTGTCGAGGACTGACCGCCACAACAAGCAACTTTCAAAATGGCCGGCTCCAACATCCATCCTCCGAAGTTTGAAGGAGAATTCGCTTGGTGGAAGAAGCGAATGGAGATATTTTTCGAAATGGATTTTGATATTATGATTACAATGGAATCCGGTTTCGTTTTGCCTAGGGATGAAGAGGGGAAGCCAATAGAGAAATCTAGGTGGACCAAAAGGCAAAGGGAAGAGCACCTTGCAAATTCAAAAGCCAAGCATCATCTCTTCAATGTGCTCCCCCAACAAGAAATCAACCGAATAGGAGAATGCCTAAGCGTCAAGGAGATGTGGGAGAAGCTAATTGAGCTTCATGAAGGCACATCCGAGGTGAAGCTAGCAAGGAGAGATCTCCTCCGCTCCCAACTATCCAACATTAAATTAGAAAAGGGAGAAAAGGTAACTTCTTTGCATTCTAGATTCAAAGAAATTTTAAATGGACTAACAAGTGTAGGAGAAAGGCTCTCCAATCGTGATATGATAATGAAGGCCATAGATGCTTTCCCCCGATCATCCAAGTGGAGTTCAATGGTGGACTCATTTTACATTTCAAAGAATCTAGAGGTAAGTACTCTAGATGTATTTTTCTCCACTATGGAATTACATGAATCTAGGCTTGAAGGAATACAAGAAGAGCCAAAAATACAACCTTCAAGGGGAGTAGCATTGTTGGCAAATAAGGGGAAGAAGAAGATAGAGATCTCCTCCTCCTCCGATGATGAAGCGTCTTCCTCCTCCATGGATAGCACCGAAGAAGCCTATATGGTAAGGAGGGTAAGACGTGCTTTAAAAGGTTTTCATTTTCATAAATCAAATGATAGGAATAGAAGACCAAGGGGGAAGGTCATATGCTACAATTGTCAAGGAGAGGGGCACATAAGGGATAATTGTCCCCTCCTAAACAAGAGCAAGGAAGAGAAGAAAAAGAAAGAAGAAAAGAAGAAGAAAAAGGGGAGCAAGAAAAAGAAGGAAGAGGAGAAGAAGACAAAAGAAAAGGGAAAGACCAAAGCTCTAAAGGCAAGGACTTGGGATGACCCATCCTCATCCTCCTCATCATCATCGGATGAGGAGAATGCCTTTGTCACCAATTTGGCCTTGATGGCCTTTGATGACTTGGATTGCTCTTCCTCCGAAAATGATGGATCAAGTTCAAGAGGAGAGAGCTCAAGTGAAGGGGGAGCTTCTACATCCTCCTCATCCGAAGAAGAAGAAGATGTTGGATCGAGAAGCGTCGCTAGAGGGGGGGTGAATAGCGATCGTAAATCTTTTCTTTTTCGTTCGTTCGATACGCAAAGTAAGCACAGCGGAAAATAAATGAACACGTTTATTTTACTTGGTTCACAACCCAGCGGTTGCTACTCCAAGGCCCTATCGGTCCTAGACCGCGTACGGAGGGCAAAGCACTAAAATGTCTCCTCCTCGTTGGAGGTAGGAGACAATGATTACAAAAACCGAATATACGAGGATGAGGCAACAAGCCTACCTCACCTCGTTATAAAGATAAAAATACAGAATATAATATCAAAAATATTACTTGAATCTGCTGCCGACGAAGAAGATCAAAACTTGGCGTCGCGTCGGCGTTATGACGGTGTTGAAGCGTTGGCGTTGTAGGAGCACTTGATGAATAATTGATGTGATTTGGAGATGAATCCTCCCCTCCTTTTATAGACTTTAGCCTCTGAATTTGTCTCCTATTTCTTTGGAACGGATCATGAATTTTTCCAAATTTTTATCGCGTGGCGCTACAAACGTTATCCATTTGACCTAGCGCAAAGTCGAATCGTCGCCATCACCGATCGATGCCTCTCATCGATCGATGATAATGACCGATGCATCTCATCACGACCGATAATCGATCGCCCTAATGTCCGGAATGATCGCCACCGCCACTTCCTGCGAAGAGATTAGCTCGGAAAATGATAAATACGACGGTTTCTAACCGTCCGATCTCGACCTAGACCTTCCACAGGAAGTCTTAGTCGAATCGTCGCTTCTGATGCGTCCCCCAGTAAGAGGACACGACCTTACAATCTCTCACTCACACGAGCTTACCTCGATAGTAGCTCTCGCTTCCGGCCTTCCACTCGATTCCTTCGGCTCCCTCCGAATTCACTCAAGTGTCGCCCGACCACCACGGCTTCCTCCGGGTGTCGCTAGCCTTCAGCTCCAGCTTTAGTACTTTTCTGCACACTTGATTTAGCTCGTGAGATAACAATATAAACTTAACTTTGTGTCTTTGCCATAATCAAAACACAGGTTCGATTATCTAGTGCCCCTGCACCAACAGAAGAGGATATGGAAACTATGGTAACGAATGCCTCACCTAAGAAAATAGTTTCCATAATTTCTAGTTTAACTAAGGACTTATTTGGAATGAAAAAGAAAAATAAAAGCATGCTTAATCAAATTAAGGCATTGGAAAATAAGCTAGAAAATGCATGCTTAAATGATAATATTTCTTCTAGCTTAAATGATGCATGCTCACATGATCTTTATGTGCCATGATAAGGTTTTGATGTGTGTGGCAAAGGGTTTAAGTTAGGATGATATTGTTATTTGATATGTGCGTTGGAGTCTTGCAGGACTTAGTAATTCGCACATGGAGCCTTGGCGGGTTCACCCTCACAACCTCGGTCTTTGAGTCGGTGAAGGATGACTTTGCGGAAGCCGTGCGCTTGGAGCATCCGAGGGACCGCCGGACGAGATGACTTGAAGTGAAGCCAAGGAAGCAGACTTCGGAGGCAAGAGACATGAAGGAGCATTGCAGAGTCGTGCGCCTGATGCTGCCGAGGGACGTGGCCTCGAACGAAGAGAGCTTCGGCGAGGGACTTCGAGTGAGATGAGAGAATGAGTGAAATATAAGTAGCTCATTAGGTGAACTTGGCCGAATGGCTGAGTGTCGAAGACTTGACCGCAAGGGTTAAGGTTTACCCGACCGCCGGAAGGTCAAACTTATGTTAAGTTTGAGTTTCACCGCGGCACGATCGTACCATGGAATGGCGGTCATACGCCCGAGTCGAGTGGGTTCACCGTATCCGTGATGGGTTTATGCCCTCATCATCGCATGGAATGGCGATCGCCGAAGGATATCGCGAGTAGAACCGCCAGTAGTGATCGGGCGATCGACTACGAGGCGTGATCGTGAGGTGAGGTCCATCGATCATTGCCAAGAGTTGGACTACAGCGGTCGAGATCCAACGTGTTCGTGAGGTGTTGTAGTGACAGATCGGCTGCCAAGGGCAATGAGTGGCGGCCAACGGGAAGAAATCAGCCCTCTCTATAAAAAGAGAGGGTGTGAGCCTTTGAGAGGCTAATGCTTATGCTCTAAGTGATCTTCCTAGTGCCCCACAAGCTCTAAACTCTTCTTACTTGTTTTTACTCCATTCTTATTGTAAGAATAGTGATCTTGATTGTAAAGGTTACCTCCACCTAGCTTGGTGCAAAGGAGAGACCAATAGTGATTGACTTTGGAGGAGTGATTCACCTTGGACGAATCGGACTGTGGATTAGCGGCGTAGCCGTGAACCACGTTACATCTTCTTTGTTAGCATTTGTATTTTTATTTATTGTTTTGTCTTTATTGTTTATGCTTCCTCTTGCGCTAACGATTGTGTAGACGAGCAAACGAACGAGGAAATTCTGACATCCATCGTAAGAGGGCTATTCACCCCCCTCTAGCCGACCGTTCGATCCCCTACAGGATGGAATACTACCTTATGAATGATATTAATAATTGGTTTAGTATTGTAGATGGATTTGAGAAGCCGGTCGATGAACACGGAGCACCCATACCGACCAAGGATTGGACGAGGGACATGACCAAGAAGGCTCAAGCCAACGCCAAAGCAACAACCACACTTCAATGTGGTTTGTCCAAAGAGCAACTAAGTAAGGTGGGGCCTTTTGAATCGGAGAAGGAACTTTGGGAGAAGCTAATTGAGCTCAACGAGGGATCGAAGGAAATAAGAAGAGCCAAGAGAGATCTCTTAATAGGCCAACTCCAAAGCTTCGCCATGAAGACCAATGAAACCGTGAGCCAAATGCATGGTCGCTTCAAGGAAGTAGTCAACGGACTATATGTGATAGGTGAGAAGGTCGACAACCGAGACCTTGTGAGGTACATTCTCCAAGCTTTCCCTAGAACAACCTTTTTGGCTTCAATGGTAGATGCCTATAAGGTCTCTAGGGATCTTTCTTTGGTTAAATTAGATGAACTCTTTTATGAATTTGAATTGCATGAGCAAGCTAATACTTCATCAAAAGAGAAAGGTGTAGCTCTTTTTGTAGGGAAGAAGGACAAAATGAATAAGGAGAAGAAAGAAGTCTCTTCCTCATCCGAATCCGAGGAGGAGTCATCAAGTAGCGACGATGAGTTATCGGCTAGTGAGGTAGCTCACTATGTGAAGAAGTTTGGTGGGAGGTCAAGGAAACTCACCAAGAAAGATGTGAGGAGGATGTTCCAATCCTCCAAAGGTAAAACCTCAACTAGTTCAATTTCTACATCTAACACAACTTGTTATGGTTGCAATAAGAAAGGGCATATCAAGCCAAATTGCCCGAAACTAAAGAAGAAGGAGGAGAAGGAAAAGAAAAAGAAGGAAAAGAAGAAGAAGAAGAAGAAAGAGGCAATGGTGGCACAAACATGGGACATACTAAGCTTGGAGGACTCTTCTGATGATGAAGAAATGTGTCATGCCACCCGAAAACTAGCTCTCATGGCCTTGGAGGAGGAAACTGGGAGCTTAAGTGAGGAGTCTTCATCGTCATCCTCAAGCAACGAATCATCATCAAGTGATGATGAGGTAAGAGACTCCCCTAGGATAGATTTACTTTACAAAACCATTGCATGCCTTCAAAATACCTTAAATAGATAAAAAAACTAGGATTAAGGACTTAAAAGTAGAAATTAAATCACTTAAAAATGTAGTACCACCTTGTGGTGATGCATGTACACTTAGGAATGAGAATGATGAACTTAGGAAAGAAATAGGTGATTTACATGCATGTTTAGAAAAGTTTACAAATGGGTCCAAATATCTTGATATGATTCTTAGGGACCAAAGGGTCATTTATAACAAGGTCGGCATAGGATATAAGCCTAAGGAAAAAGAAGTATCCTTCACCTCTTTAATTAGTAGAAAACCAACCATTAGGAGCAAGGCTAAAAAGGCTTGGGTCCCCAAAAGTTATATAGTTGATGCTATCAGTCCCAAAATTTGGGTGCCTAAGGCTTGCATTTTTCATGTTGTATAGGTAGAAGAACCAAGCTTATGGATTGTTGATAGTTGGTGCTCAAAACACATGACCGGTGATGAGAGAAAATTTTCCACCATCAACCACACTAGCAAGGGGAAGGTTTCTTTTGAAAATAGTGGTAAACTTAAGATTCTAGGAAAAGACACAATTGAGGTATCCCCCAACCTTGCCATTCATAAAGTGTTATTAGTTAAAAATATGAAATTTAATTTGCTTAGTGTAAGTCAACTATGTGATGCCAATTTTGATGTTCAATTTGATTCTTCAAAATGTTTCATAAGACACAACTTTAAATGATTGCATGTTAGTAGGCTTTAGGAAATCAAATATATACTATGTTGATTTATCCTATGCTACTAATGCTTCTACTAAGTGTCTTATTGCAAAAGAAGAAGAGAGTTGGCTTTGGCATAGGAGGCTAGGGCACATCAATATGAAGAACATTGCCAAAATAGCCAAAATGAAGTTAGTCAAGGGGTTGCCAAAAGTCAAGTATCTCAAGGACAAAATGTGTGATACATGCCAAGAGGGGAAGCAATCAAAATCATCACACAAAGGTAAAACTTTACTTACTACCGCTTTACCTTTAGAACTATTGCATATGAATTTATTTGATTTTCATAGTACTCTTTCCATGATTGGTAGTAAATATTGCTTAGTGATAGTAGATGGTTTTTCTAGATTTACTTGGGTATTTTTCATGAAACATAAGGATGAAACCCTAAGAATAATCATAGGATTTAGCAAGAGAGTAGAGAATGAAAGAAAACTCAAAATCAATCGGATCCGTAGTGATCATGGTGGAGAATTTGAGAGTTCTAACTTCTCAAACTTTTGCCTAGAACAAGGGTACAAGCACGAATTTTCTTGTCCTAGAACACCCCATCAAAATGGGGTTGTGGAAAGGAAAAATCGTGCCCTACAAGAAGCGGCTAGGACTATGCTTAATGCATATTCTTTACCTAGCTACTTATGGGCGGAAGCAGTCAACACTGTTTGCTATATCCAAAATAGAGTTTTAATTCATAGGTTTTTATTGGTGCAATCGGCCCAGGTCACGATTGACTAGACTCGAGTTTGACTCGAGTGATATTTTGATGTTTGACAAAGTGGTTTGACATAGTATGTTTCACATTGATGTCGGTTAATGTGTTGGGGAGATTGTTTATACAATCGATCCAGGTTATAATTGACCAGACTCGAGTTTGACTCGAGGGAGACTTTGATGGTTGACTAGGGTTGACCATGTGATTATGGGAAGTCCAAGGGGTTTGATATTGGCGGCGTAATGTCCAAGAGAGAAGTCTTGGCAGCATAAGTCCAATGTGCCTTGGCGGTGTAGACACCGTTAGCATGACATAGCCGATGGAAGCACCTAGAGGCTAGTGCGATGGATGAACAAGTCATGGATGACTTAGAGGGATCCGAGAGGCGTGAGGCTGATGGAGGTGGCTAGAAGGCTTAGGTTTAGGCTAAGGGTGGTCTAGCAAGTATGGGGGCACCATACTTGGGTTAAAACCTCATGTTTGAGGTTGGCAGTCGACTGACAATATGGCCGGTTTGACTGCCGTGAGTCGACTTGAGTTCGACTGCCAGCTTGGGGCTGAAAATGTGCTGGCAGTCGACTGCTCATTGGTAGCAGTCGACTGCTGGGCTGATCAGTCGACTGCCATGGACGACAGTCGACTGATGGTTCGACCACGAGCACAGAATGCTCCGTAGCCGACTGGGCAGTCGACTACGGGCGCTGGCAGTCGACTGCCAAGAGATCCGTTGGAGTTTTTTCAGCGTGGATTGACCCGTTGTCTCACAGCTACAGTGTTGGCAGTCGACTGGGGACTTATGACAGTCGACTGCCAGGTGGAAATCTAGCCCGATACAAGCTATAAAAGGAGCTTGAATGGAGGGTTTTTGCAGCGATTTTCTTGGGCGATTTGAAGGGAAATAGTTGGTGCTTTTCCAGTCCTTCAAGGCTAGTCCAAGGCAATCAAAGATCAAGCAATCCAAAGCATTTGTAAAGTATTTTCTTTACTTGTATTGCATTATATTCCATTGTATTTGCTTGTATTTTTCATTGTATTACTGTTGTATACATTGTACGAGGTTTCTCCACCTCCGGATTGTTCCGAGAAGGAGTTATTACATAGTGGTGTGCTTGTGGCATCGCTAGGGCTCGTTTGAGCCCGATCCGTGGAGTAGGAACCGTGTGGTTCCGAACCATGTTAAATATTTATGTATTGGTGTGTTCGTGTTTGTCTTACTTCGTTATTGTTTTTATTATTATCATTCCGCTGGGCATAACGAGCTTTGTAGAGATGAACATGAAAGATTTCCATCTACGTACGAGTACAACGTTATTCACCCCCCCTCTAGCGGACTCAAATCTCCTACAATTGGTATCAGAGCCCGGGGCTCTTCTACGGATTAACAACCCGGAGTCAAGACGCTAGAGGAACAAGATGGAATTCAAGGAGAGATTGGGTGACGACATCAACGTTCCGCCTTCCTTCGACCGCAAATATTTCACGTATTGGAAAGGTAGAATGATGCATTTTCTAATGTGTGACTTTGATAATTGGATTAGTGTCTTAGTAGGTTTTGACACTCCAAAAGACGAAGAAGGAAGAAAAATCAAGAAGAATAATTGGAGTCAAGAACAACTCCGATACTATAACATCAACAATAAGGTAATGGGTATTTTGCTTAATATAATCCCTAATGATATTTTGATCAAGATAGGGGATTGTAAAGATGCCAAGGAGGTATGGAACAAATTGGAAAAATTCCATGAAGAGCCTCACTCAATCTAAGAAGATGAGGAGGATGAGGAAGAGAGCTCATCCTCACAAGAAAGTGAGGATTCGGAGGTCGAGGAGTGTTCGACATCCAAGGAGGAAGAAGTGGTGAAAAAGGTAGAATTAGAAGAAACCTCAACCTCTAGAATTGAGGGGAAGGGGATTAGAACATCTACAACGGAGCAAACCCAAGAAGAGCCTTCCACATCCGGTCAAGATGAAGAAGCTCCAACTCCGGCACTTACCACCACAAATACCCTAGGTAACTCAAGCAATGTAGGTTCAAATAAAAATCACATAATTTGTTTTGAGTGTAGGGAGGTAGGACATTACAAGAGTAAATGTCCTAAAGGAATCAAGAAGATTCCACCGGTGCCAAAAGTCAATGAAGCCGGTGTTCCCACCAAGAAAAGCAAGGAACAAATCACTTGCTTCAAGTGCCGACTACCGGGACATTACGGGAGTCAATGCCCAAAGGGGGAAAAGAAGGGGCAAATGGGAGCATCACAAGTAGGAGGAGCCTCTAAGGCAAACCCTAAGGTATATCTAAATAATGCTTCTTCTAATTTAAATGTTAAAAAGCATGCTAAAAATTTCAATTCACTTGCTATCTATCATGAAAAGCATGCTAGAAACAATAAATATTGTTTAGGAGCCAAGAAAGCCAACTTTAGGAAGAAGGAGAAATTTGGGACTAATGTCCCTAGAAATATTTTACCTAAGGACAACCCTAGGTCAAACAATTCTAGAAAAATCCTACCTAGGGAGACCATTAGAAAGGTACAAGATCATCTAGGTCTCAACCCTAAATGGACTAGGCATATGCCTAGAAAGAACCATGCCCAAGGATTAGATCAAAATTCAAAAATTGGGCAATTAGAAAAGGAAAGTCAAGTCTTGAGGTCAAGGCTTGAAAAGATGGAGAAGACCCTTGTAAAAATGAAAAATCAATTTCAAGGGTCAAGAGGTCAACATTTAGGGTTTAGAAGTCAAAGCCTAGGGTCAAATGGTCAAAAATCAAGACCTAGGAAACTAGATTCATCCAAGGGAAAACCTAAGCCCAAGAAAACCTATCACAATGTTCCATTTGATTATGGAACTAAACCTAGGAAAACCAAGGTTATTAGGGAAGTTATCCCTAAGAGTAACCATGGTAAGTGCCTAGTGGCTAGGGTTTCTAGGAAACCTAGGGTGACCACTAAGAAGGTTGCAAGGGGAGTTACCCCTAGAGTCAACCTAGGTAAGACCCAAATGACCAAGGCTAACAAGCCTAGGAGAGTCATTAGGAGGGTATCTAGGGAGGTTATCCCTAAGGAATACCTAGTAAACCCTAGGAGCTCAAATAGGTTTTGGGTTCCTAAGAGCGTGATAGATTCACGCTAAATGGGTTAGGGTGTGCCAACATTAAATGGAAGGGTGGTTAACCTAACCATGGTAAAGGTGGCATTTTAGGTCATTTTCAAGGTTATGGTTACCTTGGGAATGTGGTTTGATTTGAACCCTAAAGGTTTTTAGGATGTGCCAATATCATTTAAGAAGTGTGAAAAAATAATCTAAATTGACACAATTTAGGTTTAGAGGTTAGTGTGCCATTTTGGGTTTTTGGCACATTTGGGAGAATTTAGGTTTTATGGCAAAATATGATTAATCCCAACAAATGACAACTAATATTAAAATTTAGGTATTACTATACCTATATATCTTATATGCCATGCTTTGATTGCCATATGCCATGTCATGACATCATATTTATTTTTAATCATTTTATATGTCATGATTATTCTTCGATTTTAGGTTAATGTCATGTATATTTAGTTTTATATCATATGCCATGACATCATGATCATTGGCCATGATTTATTTTGCTATTATTATGCCATGATCATTTCATGCATTTAATTAATTAAAATTGATTTAAGGACAATGACATGACTTGGAGTCCCATTTATAAGGGAATCAAGTAGTGTTGCCTTAGAAAATGCATGAAATCCTAGATTAAATGAACCAAAACCCACATCTCACATCCAATTGACATGTATGTGTATTTATACACCTTAGATATATGTGAGATGCTAGGATATAAGTTAAGTTCAAGGTGCATAGTTTTTGCATCTAGATGAACTAAAACTCAACTTTAACCAACATGTGGATCATTGGGAAAGCTTGTGTACAAGTCAGGTACATAGAGCCCAAAGAATATGATCCAAAATAGGTTTTCAAAAACATTTTGAAATCAATTTAGAAAACCTTGGTGAAACCTATCTTTTGATAGCAATCACTAATGATGAAGTTGATACAAAGTGAGCTAAAACATTGAAGTTTTTCTTTACTTTTGGATTTTGTATCAATCTCGATATTTTATGGGTAAAATAATTTTCAAATATTTTTCACTCATTGTATTGACTATAAGTAATATACATAGAATTACTTATGACTTTTTAAAATTCGATTATGATAGCTGAAATTTGAGAATTTTAGTAATCAATCGACTGCCGCCTGATGGCAGTCGACTGATTACTGTAAGTAGTCGACTTTCAAGCTGATTTTGAGAAAAACAAGGTTGTTTAGCCCGTGTTCAGCTATGGTAAAGGTTCCTAATCACTCCTAACCCTAGGATATGCTTTGGGAAGCATTAGAAAGGGTGAAAATCCATTGGATATGAATTTAGAGAGGTGTTGGGTCAAAGTATCAAATTTAAGGGTGGAAGAGTTCATGTTTGAACTTAGAACCTTAATTTTGATGGTTTAGAGTTCCTATTGGCTTAGGGACTTTCCAAGGACATTGTTGGTGTAATGGTCAAGGGGGAGTAAGCCTTTAGGGGGAGTTATCCATCTTGGGATGATGGATGTGTTTCTTTTCTTGAAGGGGGAGAAGTTATTGGGAGAGTATCATCAATTGGGAAAATTGATGGGATTTTGAGAAACCCAATTTGGAAATTGGGAGAGAGTATAGGATTGCCTCTCTTGAGTGATATGAGACTTATCACTAGCAAGATGGTAGGCATCTTAGGTATTTTTAGATCAAGGGGGAAATTTTAAGATCTCATTGGGACATGAGACATTGACCTTCTTGGAGAGATAACCTTTTTGATGTTAGTCAAAAAGCGGGAGAAGTTTTGGGAGAGTGTTTGGGATTACCAATTTGGGATAATTGGTAAGGAAATTTGAGTTAGTGGCCTAACTCAAGGTTTGTTTTGTCAAAGATCAAAAAGGGGGAGATTGTTGGTGCAATCGGCCCAGGTCACGATTGACCAGACTCGAGTTTGACTCGAGTGATGTTTTGATGTTTGACAAAGTGGTTTGACATAGTATATTTGACATTGATGTTTGACATTGATGTCGGTTAATGTGTTGGGGAGTTTGTTTATACAATCGATCCAGGTTATAATTGACCAGACTCGAGTTTGACTCGAGGGAGACTTTGATGGTTGACTAGGGTTGACCATGTGATTATGGGAAGTCCAAGGGGTTTGATATTGGCGACGTAAAGTCCAAGGGAGAAGTCTTGGCAGCATAAGTCCAATGTGCCTTGGCGGTGCAAACACCGTTAGCATGACATAGCCGATGGAAGCACTTGGAGGCTAGCGCGATGGATGAACAAGTCATGGATGTCTTGGAGGGATTTGAGAGGCGTAAGGCTGATGGAGGTGGCTAGAAGGCTTAGGTCTAGGCTAAGGGTGGTCTAGCAAGTATGGGGGCACCATACTTGGGTTAAAAACTCATGTTTGAGGTTGGCAATCGACTGGCAATATGGTCGGTTCGACTGTCGTGAGTCGACTTGAGTTCGACTGTCGGCTTGGGGCTGAAATGTCGCAATGATCGCATTGCTCATTAATATGATCGGCTATCATCCGATCGGATGGACATGCGAGATCGATGGTTCATCCATGAGCACAGAATGCTCCGTAGCCGACTGAGCAGTCGACTACGGGCACTGGCAGTCGACTTCCAAGAGATCCGTTGGAGTTTTTCCAGCGTGGATTGACCCGTTGTCTCACAGCTACAGTGTTGGCAGTCGACTGGGTCCTTATGGCAGTCGACTGCCAGGTGAAAATCTAGCCCAATGCAAGCTATAAAAGGAGCTCGAATGGAGGGTTTTTGCAGCGATTTTCTTGAGCGTTTTGAAGGGGAATAGTTGGTGCTTTTCCAGTCCTTCAAGGCTAGTCCAAGGCAATCAAAGATCAAGCAATCCAAAGCATTTGTAAAGTGTTTTATTTACTTGTATTGCATTATATTCCATTGTATTTGCTTATATTTTTCATTATATTACTGTTGTATACATTGTACGAGGTTTCTTCACCTTCGGATTGTTCCGAGAAGGAGTTATTACATAGTGGTGTGCTTGTGGCATCGCTAGGGCTCGTTTGAGCCCGATCCATGGAGTAGGAACTGTGCGGTTCTGAACCACATTAAATATTTGTGTATTGGTGTGTTCGTGTTTGTCTTAATTTGTTATTGTTTTTATTATTATCATTCCACTGTGCATAACGAGCTTTGTAGAGATGAATGCGAAAGATTTCCATCTACGTACGAGCACAACGCTATTCACCCCCCCCTCTAGTGTCCTCAAATCTCTTACAGTTTTTAGGAAAAACCCCATTTGAATTATGGAATGGTACAATTCCAACAAATCACTATTTTAAGGTCTTTGGATGCAAAGTCTATATTTTAAACACCAAAGACAACCTAGGTAAATTTGAGTCCAAAGAGGATTAGGGAATCCTAGTTGGATACTCATCCACTAGTGTAGGGTATAGAGTTTATAATAAAATAACTCAAAAGATTGAGGAATCTTCAAATGTCCAATTTGATTAAACCTCTAATACATACCCTAGGAAATCCCTCATTGATGATGATATTAATGATAAAAACCAAGACATTACCCAAAAATTTCAAGATTTAACTTTAGGGGGTAATGATCAAGGGGGAAAGTTAAATCAAGGGGGAGTAAGAGGTGATTCCGATGATGAAAGAAGGGTTGAGGATAATCATGATCAAAATCAATTTGATACACCTCCTAGAACAATAAGAGTTCATCGAAATCACCCTCTAGATCAAATTGTCGGTGAATTATCTCAAGGTGTTAGGACTAGGTCATTTCATAGAGATCCCTCTAGTCATATAGCACTGATCTCTCAAATTGAGGCCAAAACAATCAATGATGCATTGCTCGATTTGGATTGGATCTTAGCAATGCAAGATGAATTGGCTCAATTTGAAAGGAGTCAAGTATGAGAGTTAGTTCCTAGACCTAATGATAACACTATCATTACTACAAGATGGGTTTTTAGGAACAAACTAGATGATCAAGGCAATATAACTAGGAATAAGGCAAGGTTAGTTACAAGGGGCTTTAATCAAGTTGAAGGACTCGACTATGATAAAACATATGCCTCGGTTGCTAGGTTAGAGTCTATTAGGATCCTATTAGGGTATGCCTCTTATATGAGGTTCAAACTCCATCAAATGGATGTAAAATCGGCATTCCTAAATGAGTTCATTAAGGAAGAGGTATATGTAGAACAACCTCCCGGGTTTGAGAATATGGACTATCCAAACCACGTATACAAGCTTAGGAAAGCTTTGTATAGTTTGAAACAAGCTCCCCAGGCTTGGTATGAAAGATTATCATCTTTCTTAATCTCTAAAGACTTTAGGTGGGGTAATGTAGATCAAACTCTATTTATAAAGTCAACATCAAAAGACATCTTTGTAGCCCAAGTATATGTTGATGACATTATCTTTGGGTCAACAAATGATGAACTCCTTCATGAATTTATCAAGAATATGGAAAATGAGTTTGAGATGAGTCTAGTTGGGGAACTAAATTTCTTCCTAGGATTACAAGTCAAACAAACGAGTGAAGAAATTTATATTTACCAAACCAAATATGCTAATGAAATAATTAAGAAATTTGGTTTGGAAAATGCTAAGGTAGTGTCAACACCTATGTCAACCAACACTAGAATAGATAGTGATAATGAAGGAAAATCAATAGATTCAAAGCTTTATAGAAGTATGATTGGTAGTCTCCTCTACCTAACCGCTAGTAGACCCGATATTTTATTTGCGGTTGGTATGTGTGCTAGGTACCAATCATGTGTCAAAGAATCTCATTTAGTTGCCGTTAAGAGAATCTTAAGATATATTAAAGGCACACTAAATGTGTTAGTAATATATGAGAGATGTCCTAAGGCAATCGCCTTGTGTTTGAACCATTTATATGATAAATGAAGATTCACTATTTGAGTATATATATTTTCATATATTTGATTAGATCTTAAACTCATTTATTGAATGTCTATGATACGATTCACAGCATGAGAGAATTTGTGATTGGATCATAACTAGTGAGTATCTCTACATGTGTAATTGTGATGTATCGAAATTATCCCTAGTCGATGAATTGATGGATTTGGACACCATCAATTCTGTCGAGACTAGCACAAGGTATACTCTTTGGTGTATCCAAGCAGCTGATTCTCACTGGCTAGAGACATTGTGATGTCCGGAGTTAAACGTGGATGCTAGTTATGATAACTAGTTCATTGGAGTGACCAGCTGTAAGACTTTATATGGTTCTCTGCATATATGGATATGTCAATGAAGTTCTTACTGCAGCTTAAGTGCGATGTTCCTTTGACTTGCGATATTCAAATCATCTTGGTCATGAAGACTTATGCTTTGACATCTTAAGCAAGCATCTCTAAGGAGATATGGACCCGGGATGATTGGGCATAAATCGAAGTGATCGAAGGAGTTTGAATAGCCTATATAGAATTCACCACTCCTTGCGAGGAGATGTATACCTATGGCCTCTCATCATATTGTTACTAAAATCTTTGGCCAAAGCAGTACATGTTTAGAGTAAGGTACTCTTGGATACATGTGCAGTAACTAGAATCCGTAGGACGAGAAAATGATACTTAGGCTAGGTGTGACATAGTTAACCTAGTGGGGACTGACACTATAGACCATGTCCTGAACCAAGTGGGTATAAGATGAGTGAAGGGAATGAGTCACAATTCATTGTAGCTGATGAAGGGTTTCAGAAATAGTTCTGGATCAACCGTTGATCTTTTCGGTTAATTGGAGATCATGATGTACTACTAGGTGCCACTCATGATCGTTCTAAAATTAATGGTTAATTATAGATGACCAACATAAACCGAGAACCTATTTGGTCACACGCACAACGAGTGTTATCCGAAGGATTGAAAATGAGCTTGAGAATGAGATTCTCAGACCGAGAGAAACTAGGTTTGGTTAGACCAAACAAGGAGCGAACATGCAATCATTTAAGTCACAATGGAAGCGTGGATAAGTCGTGTCTTATGAAGATATGATGGATGAATCAAATTGGTTTGGTTCTAATCTAATGGTGAAGAATAAACCAAAGGGGTTTGGTTTGTTTTAAACGTGTCACACCTCGAGAGTATGTCGTGCCGAAAATCAAACGGACGACATCTCCCCTGTACGTGGCAACATTTCGGGTTAATACAAGGCCCGTAGGCCCACAACAACATCATAATATAAAATACTAATAGCAGCGGAAAATGAAAACCACATACCCACAACATAGATAACAAAATATACATGTGTACACTACCTGACAAGTCCACAGTAATAAAACCATAAATAAAATGACGACATCACGACAAAGTCCATAACAAAACAAGGGTCCATGACATAGGACCAAAATCCATAACACATAAACAAGTCCAAGACATAAGAGAGAAAAACAAAATGAACTCCTCGGGAGACATCGAAAAATGGAGATGGGATGGATCGGTCAGCATAGCTCCAAGTCGTCACAAAGGCATCTACCTGTTACCTGGGCGATAGAAAAACCCAGGGTCGGAGGTGGTGAGTAAAACTCAGTAGGTAATCAGAGAAAACATGTAAATATATGTATCAATATTACATGTCATTCAATAGTCTAAATCTACTCGAACAACGGGTATACATCAGCATAAAAGGTATATATGCATGCATACACTAAATAAACTGAACAACAACGATGCTGACATACCTGACTGTCAGCTACTCTATCCTGATCCAACCTGGGCATATAACCACATCATTGGGTATAAAAGAATAGTACTAAATCACACAATATCGTGAATATGATCCAAGGGTATCACCGTGAATAACCAACAGGTATACAAGTACCAGCCTACTACCATACAGGAAATGCAGTAGCATGTATGAATATGAACAAACAAATGCAACAAGCATAGTACATACAAATGCATCATCAAGGTGAGTATACATATAGACTGTATCTGTATGTATACTAATCACCATCATCCATGTATATATATATATACAATCAGGTTTGTATATATATATAACCATATGCAAAGCACCGTATGATACGACAATGCAGCATGCATGGACATGCCTGCTCACCCCTACTCGCTGCCACGACCCCAGTGTGGCCAAGGTGGCACGACATGACAACTTTCCCAACTCACACCAACCACTACTATAGAGTGGACGAGTGGGCAGTATGATCAAGTAGCATATGAGCGTAAAGAGCTCACTACGCAACGGGGGTCCCTGCTGCTGGCTACTCCGACTGACACTACAAATGAGTGGTCGAGTGCCACGCACCTAGCACATCTGCACGCAACTCCAACAACCATCGTCAATAATGGTAGAGTGCGGCACAACAAATGCTATGCCCTCACACCAGTTACTCCTCTGGAAGTAACCTGGGAGGCAGGATGACTGACGACTCTCTCTCAACCCCAAGGGGAGACGATGTCGTCAGTATGCTTACAATGACATGAGGGTACTGTCTCACATACAGACATCTACCATAGACTCTCTGTTCAACAGAGAGTCACACCCAATTGATCAGTACACTCTCTATCCTGTAGAGAGTCATACTCATCTGATCATGAGAAGCTAGGATCATCGGTCCGTAGCGACACACTGTCCATGACTCACTTGACCATTTACACAACCCGTGGTTGGTAAATAAATATGCAACATATAGGTATGGAATGAGTCCTACATTTAGGGCCATACTTATCCACAGAGGACCTTTTTGCCAAATTTACAATTTAGGTCATCCTTCGTACTCTAACATCTACACCCTACTAAACAGTTAGACCTACTTACATCACATCTGTAACTTCTAGATCATGCTAGGGAATATGTGTTATCAATAATCGAGCACACATATATATCAACGGTAAGTTCAAGCATACGATAAACAGAGCATGGTCAAGGTAATATGAACACCTAACATGTTCATATCTATGTCTAAATATGGAAATCATTATATCTACGCGACCGATAGGAAATTACCTACCTGATGTCAATGCTCGTGGCAATAGAGTCCTCACGTCCGCGGACCAGTCTCGTATCCATGTCCTACAAACATCATCAATTATCATTCAGTGAAAGCATATAACAACAATACCAATTAGCTACTATGTTATCCACATATTCGTATCCCTTATCGAATACGTTTTAGAAACCCCAATTAGCCAGACTTGGCCATTTATTTTAAATCCATCGGTTTCAATTAGCAAAAGTGCTAACTCCCTCATCCAATTCTATATTCAACTTAACAAAGTTAATCTCATAAAAATTTAACCTTTTTACCCCCACCTGATTTATAGTATCATCAACAGAATCAGTTATAAATCTAATTTATAAACACAACCCTTAAATTACAGTTGTCCTGTACTACAATTAATTCTATAATTAACATCTATCATTCTCGGTTAACAAGTATGCTAACCTATAATCATTTACAACCATTTCAACCAACCCATTCCCATCCAATTTCACAGCCAACACTTACAATTCTAATTTAAGAATATTAACAGATGGAGGTGATAGCGTAGGTCAGCTTACCAACCCTAGAATTATCACCGGTGGAAATCCTTTCCAATTCTGCCCTATACAACCATTCGAGACTCCTGCCCAAACCAAATTAGGTCACGGCAAATCACAGAACATCCAAAAATCCTGTCCACTGTAAGAAAATAACAACTTTACCTTGCTGTTGTAACTTCCGCCGACAGCTCAAACACCAAAATCGACAGCAAATTCTCGGGATCCGGCATCCCTGTTCACCGACAAGAAACCACTGCCCCCAATTCTAACCGACAATTCGACAATCAGATTAATCCTAACCGCAACCACATCCAATAGGTAACACCACAAGCAAGGGGAAAATCAACCTTACCGAAACTCAAATCTCCACCGGCAGCCCTTCCCCGTCCTTGTTCACGGTGAACTCAAATCCCTAATCACTGCCCAAAACAGGTTGAGCTCAGATAGGGGAAAAAAAACTATTTCTTGGAATTGATTTCGTCCAAGGTAGTAAGAAACGCAACCCTTACCTAGCACTCACAGCGATCACCGGCGCTAGCCTTCAGCCGCACGCTCGCCGTCGGCTCATCTGGGGAGAAGGTTGGGGATGCTCCTCTCACTGCCACTGACCAAAAAGAAGAAGAGGTGAGAGAAAGAGGAAGCTCGCCGACCGTAGATCTCGGAGAAGGCAGAGACAGCCGTCGCTCACAGAGAAGGCGGTAAGCTGGGATGGGGAGCTCGGATGCCTGGGATTTCGAAAGAGTAGATGAGCTGAGGGGTCGCTCGGTGGGGAAGTTAGAGGAAGAGTGGGGTTCGGGAAGAAGGATCGTCCGGCGGCGGAGTCGACGGAAACGTTTAGCGACGTGCGCGAAACGCTCGAACGAGGCAGATGCTTCGACGAGAATCGGAGAACGGCGGGGTTTAGGGGATTAACAATTTGGGTGGCTTCTTAACGGGTTGGATTTCTGACCCGTTAAGCCCACTAACACTTACACACAAAAAGGGTTTAGAAATTTTCGTTCGAGTCCAGAAAAATTCCTAAAAATTTTTGGAAAATTTCTATAGGGTATCCTCCTAATTACCCAACATCTATTTTATTTTATTATTTTTTTTCTGATATTTTACATTCTCCCCCACTTATTAAAATTTGGTCCCCAAATTTCGTACTTAAATGCTAAAATTAATTCAAGTATATTCTAAAAGAACCTCATACCTCAGGTCAACAGATGAGGATATCGAGCTCGGATAGTATCTTCCAGCTCCCATGTAGCCTCCTCATCCGTATGATGCTACCATCCCACCTTTATGAGTCGGATGGTTTTGTTCCGCAACTGCCGCTCCTTGCGATCAAGAATCTGCACTAGAGTCTCCTCATAAGTCGCATTCACCTGGAGGGGTATCAGAACCTCTTTCAGAACATGGTCAAATCGCGGCACGTATTTCCTCAACATGGAAACATGGAGTACGTTGTGAACACCCGCAAGTGTCGGAGGTAAAGCCAACCGATAAGCTACACCTCCAATCCGCTCTAATATCTCAAATGGACCAATGTAACGTGGAGCTAATTTCCCTTTTAGCCCAAATCTCTTGACTCCTTTGGTGGGTGACACTCGTAAGAATACATGGTCCCCAACTGAAAATTCTAGAGGCCTTCGCCTCCGGTCCGCATAACTTTTCTGTCTATCCTGTGCCTCTGATAACTATCATCCCATGATGCGCACTAACTCTGCATCATGTTGGATACTCTGTGGCCCCCCAAAAGCTGTCATTTCCCCGACTTCCTCCCACAACACGGGAGATTTTCAGAGTCTAACGTACATGGTCTCAGAAGGATTCATCTGAATGGAGGAGTGATAATTGTCCTCATAGTTAAATTCTACTTAAGGAATGTGATCCTCCCAACTACTCTCATAATTCATGACCCAAGATCTTAATAGATCCTCTAGAGTCTGAATGTCATGCTCAGACAGTCCATCAGTCCGTGGATGAAACGTTGCGCTAAGCCGAAGCTCTGTGCACATAGTCTGGTGTAGACTCTGCCAAAATCGCGAGGTAAATCGCGAATCTCTATCCGGTATGGTACTTAAAAGTACCCTACGCAATCTGATAATTTCTCAGCAGTACAACTCTGCCAAATGATCCTATGGGTACGACCCACGAATAGGAAGGAAATGAGTTGATTTGGTCAGTCGATCCATAATCACCCAAATCGCATCTCGTCCTTTACGAGTTATAGGCAATCCCGTATCGTAATCAATCGTGATATGCTCCCACTTCCATTCCAGAATCGGAATTTTCTAGAGCAATCCATCGAGTTTTTTTTTTTTTTTGAATGTTCAGCCTTCACCTACTGGCATACTAAATATTGAGCAGCAAAATCTGCTATAACTCTCTTTATACCATTTCACCAGTATAATCGTTTCAACTCTCAGTACCTCCAAGTACCACTAAGGTACAGAGCCTATCTTGAATGATGTGCTATCTGTAATGACTCTTCCATGATTGGTCGCGTGTCCGGAACACACTATCCTTATCAGAGAAGGAAAATTATCTTCTCAAAAGAGAAGTCCATCAACCTTCCAAGATACACTCCACACACACTGTAAGTGCATGGAAGACTATAGCAATCAATCTCCCTTGTTGTAATTGTTGCAACTGTTCGCGCTCCAGCAACTCTATAGTAGCTACCCAATAGCTAGTCAAAATCCCATGAGCATTCCTGCTCCTTACAATTACAAATCCAGATAATAACTACTAAAGCCTCGTCATGTATATGATAGTCTATCTCGTGGTTTCTTAACTATCGTAAGCATAAGATACGTCTCATTCAACTGCATCGGAATTGCTCCGATCCCTGAAATGACGCATCTGCGTACATCATCCTTTTTATCCACTTCTGAAGGATTAACTAATACTGGCGTAAAAGTTAACCGCCATCGAGGTCCTGTAAACTGGTTTCACCAGCTTCTGACTAAATGATTTCTATCGTTACCTTTGTCAAACAAGTCCGTGGTATAGTAATGCTAAGACATTCTATCCACATCTACAGTACTAACCAAAACATACAACGAAAACCACCATCTACGGTGGTCGAGTGCGCAACTCCAACTACCACAATCAACAGTGGCTGAGTTATGCAACTCCAACAACTACAAAAGGATCCAATCATGTTCAGGATACACAATTCTCCAATCCAGTGATGACTAAATCGTTAATTAGTCTAGCAACTTAATCAAAATTCATACAATTCATACCAAGTATGAAATTGTCATCTCCACACACCTGCATCCCCTTTTCTCTAGGCTGATGATATATCAATCATCACAATGACAATGATACTTATATGACACTATGTCACCACAATATCAATGCTCTAGTCGTAAACCAACCCCAGAGTGTACACAGGCGTTATTGGCTGATCTCAATAGATCATTTATCCACAACGAAGGATATTCTTCACAACAACTACTGTATTCCATCATCGATAATCGATGCATACTTTCATAGGTCCATCTCTCTTTCAACAAAGAGTTCCCGATCTTCTCAAGAAGGAATACTGGGATAGATAAATATCCCTTCCAACTTCTCCTATAATTACAACTTACCTTCTTCCAATTTCTATCGTGTTTAACAACACTGATACCAACAAAAATATCACTCGTTATGTGATCTTCGATACTGGACTATTTTTGCAATCATTTCGATCGCCTACTCCACTAGCCTAAGCAACGACAAGACTAGGAGTTCATCCGAAACTACATCCGAATGCTCTCGGATTATACGCACATCCGAGAGACATATTGTACCATACTTCCAACAATTAGACCATCCGTAAGGATATGTCTATAGTAAAAGTATGTCTATCAAAGTCTAAGGGTCTCCCTTGACTTCTTAATTGTTGGTCCACATCTCACCCGATGGTAGAGATACCATCGACCCACAAGTCGATGTAAAGGACCCTTCTAATCCAACTGAGAATGTTCTAGATACAGATACCTGTAACTACAAGCATCTCTCAACATATTAACCCAGAGGGTAAAACTAAAGTAATACCCTGAACGATCAATTATCTGTCGATCCGATCCAAAGGCTCCTCGCAGGTCACCGCCTTTCTCCGAAGAGAACAAGATCAGATCCAACAGTCCGCGACAAAGCGGTCGCATTTCTGCGATGAATGATCCAAGGATTTTTCCTAGATCATCCCATCCCATCACCTAACCCTACCAGCTGCAACTGTAGGATACCGAATAAATACGACCATCGTCGTATACTCTCTCCTCTGTACCAAGCCAATCCACATCTGAGGTAACTACTTGTTGTTGTCTGCTGAGTCTTCTACAATGTCTTCTGCTGATACATCTGCATAAGCCACTTCCCTTGAAGGGAAGTATCACGGAACTCCAACCACGCCTGAGGTGGTAGATCGCTGCTGACGAAATAACCCAATCTTCAGTGTTGATCTCTGCTATCGAGACGGTGCATCACCTTCCCAAAATCTCCCAGATAGTCTTCAACTGAGTTTTCACAGTATAGCTCCTCAAATGTACTGGTTGCCTACAACAACAATAGATGAACGAATCCAATGAATAATCTATCTTCGCATGTCTTCGTGATCTGCACTGCACGCACACAATCCCTTCGAAGTCCTTGTTCTGATTTTGCTGATATCCACGAGAACCTTCTAATGATCTGCGATTGGCCTTCTATAATCGAAAAAAATAGCTCAAAGTCTATGACTCTGATCTTGCTCCTTTTATCCAATAGTCGAAGACTTCTGACTCTAATAAGTTGATCAGCAATATTTGCTTACCGGTCTCCAACTCTTAAACCCCTGTATGGAGTCATTTCTAAACTCCTGTCTCAATCCAATGTCTTTCGGTAAGATCTGGTAGAAGATCTCGTCATCTTAATCCTACAGTAAGCCAACAATCGTAGGTGGCTTAAAATATCCATTCATCTTCTTGAGCTATTAGGTGGTCGTAACCTCTGTAAGCCTCACGACTCTGCACAGTACACTATTACTAACTGATCACCCTTTTCTTGAAGCTCAAGAATTCCTTACAATGCGTCACTAAAAGTGACACGGGGAAATACTCTCTTTCAACATCACTAAACCATGATCAAGTGATATATTATTTCCCCGAAGATTATTTTCTGCATTTATCACCAAATACCGGCTTGACCTCGATAAATGGTATGCAAACAACTCTTCTTTCTCGGTATAACATGAGTTAAGTACTCAAAAATACTCTCAAAGTTATACATCTCAGTATGACCAACCCAAGGATAAAATCCCTATGAAACATCGTAACCTAGCCTTCCGCTATCTGCATCACAATAGTCTACAAGTCTGTTCATTACCCACAGGTAACGATCTGACTAGCAGAGTTAGTGGAAATCTCTAAGACTATAGTCTCTGATTTCCATAATAGATATGACGACTTGGCCCCTGTTTTCAGACTCGGTATCAGTCGGCTCTCAGAGGTAAATTACCTCCTCGACAGAGGTTCAAGACTCACAGACTTAACAGATCGTTCCCGTGGTCAACTCATACCACGGTTACGAATAATAACCAACACACTACAGGTTTTTTCCTGATATAAGCATCTAAATGCATAGCCAACATAACCGGGAGTATAAACCCTAAAGGTCACTCCGGTTGGTCGTCTCGGTGGATGACCCCTACTACAAGTCTGCAAAGGTGTCATAACTATACTGTATACACCTACTGATCAAGTTTAGATAAATATTTACTAAACCATAATTTATTAGGAATTCTTACCTCGTGTTGCTTGGAGCTCAGGCCGCTGTCCATCTCATCTCAGAAAACCAAAACCGAATAAATCGACTCCCGAGAATCCAAGACTCGACTCAAAAACAACATTGAATAGCATCGCAGAACCTTGAGCTCTGATACCACTAAAGTTGTCATGCCCCGAGAGTATGCCGTGCCGAAAATCAAATGGACGACATCTCCCCTGTACGTGGCAACATTTCGGGTTAATACAAGGCCCGTAGGCCCACAACAACATCATAATATAAAATACTAATAGTAGCGGAAAATGAAAACCACATACCCACAACATAGATAACAAAATATACAGGTGTACACCACCTGACAAGTCCACAGTAATAAAACCGTAAATAAAACGATGACATCACGACAAAGTCCATAACAAAACAAGGGTCTATGACATAGGACCAAAATACATAACACATAAACAAGTCCAAGCCATAAGAGAGAAAAACAAAATGAACTCCTCGAGAGACATCGAAAAATGGAGATGGGATGGATCGGTCAGCACAGCTCCAAGTCGTCACAAAGGCATCTACCTGTTACCTGGGCGACAGAAAAACCCAGGGTCGGAGGTGGTGAGTAAAACTCAGCAGGTAATCAGAGAAAACATGTAAATATATGTATCAATATTACATGTCATTCAATAGTCTAAATCTACTCGAACAACGGGTATACATCAGCATAAAAGGTATATATGCATGCATACACTAAATAAACTGAACAACAACGATGCTGACATACCTGACCGTCAGCTACTCTATCCTGATCCAACCTGGGCATATAACCACATCATAGGGTATAAAAGAATAGAACTAAATCACACAATATCCTGAATATGATCCAAGGGTATCACCGTGAATAACCAACAGGTATACAAGTACCAGCCTACTACCATACAGGAAATGCAGTAGCATGTATGAATATGTACAAACAAATGCAACAAGCATAGTACATACAAATGCATCATCAAGGTGAGTATACATATAGACTATATCTGTATGTATACTAATCACCATTATCCATGTATATATATATACAAGCAGGTATGTATATATATATAACCATATGCAAAGTGTAATCGACAATGCATAATGCATGTATGGTCATGCTGCTCACCCCTACTCGCTACCACGACCCTGGGGCCTAGGTGGCACACACCAACCACTACTATAGAGTGGCCGAGTGGGCAGTATGATCAAGTAGCATATGAGCGTAAAGAGCTCGCTATGCAACGGGGATCCCTGCTGTTGGCTACTCCGACTGACACTACAAATGAGTGGTTGAGTGCCACGCACCCAGGACATCTGCACGCAACTCCAACAACCATCGTCAATAATGGTAGAGTGTGGCACAACAAATGCTATGCCCTCACACCGCCTTACTCCTCCGAAGTAACACTGGAGGCGATGATCGACGACTCTCTCTCAACCCCAAGGGGAGACGATGTCGTCAGTATGCATGCAATGACATGAGGGTACTGTCTCACATACAGACATCTACCATAGACTCTCTGTTCAATAGAGAGTCACACCCAATTGATCAGTACACTCTCTATCCTGTAGAGAGTCATACTCATCTGATCATGAGAAGCTAGGACCATCGGTCCGTAGCGACACACTGTCCACGACTCACTTGACCATTTACACAACCCGTGGTTGGTAAATAAATATGCAACATATAGGTATGGAATGAGTCCTACATTTAGGGCCATACTTATCCACAGAGGACCTTTTTGCCAAATTTACAATTTAGGTCATCCTCTGTACTCTAACATCTACACCCTACTAAACAGTTAGACCTACTTACATCACATCTGTAACTTCTAGATCATGCTAGGGAATATGTGTTATCAATAATCGAGCACACATATATATCAACGGTAAGTTCAAGCATACGATAAACAGAGCATGGTCAAGGTAATATGAACACCTAACATGTTCATATCTATGTCTAAATCTGGAAATCATTACATCTACCCGACCGGTAGGAAATTACCTACCTGATGTCAATGCGCGTGGCAATAGAGTCCTCACGTCCGCAGACCAGTCTCGTATCCACGTCCAGCAAACATCATCAATTATCATTCAGTGAAAGCATATAACAACAATAAAAATTAGCTACTATGTTACCCACATATTCGTATCCCTTATCGAATACGTTTTAGAAACCCCAATTAGCCAGACTTGGCCATTTATTTTAAATCCATCGGTTTCAATTAGCAAAAGTGCTAACTCCCTAATCCAATTCTATATTCAACTTAACAAAGTTAATCTCATAAAAATTTAACCTTTTTTACCCCCACTTGATTTATAGTATCATCAACAGAATCAGTTATAAATCTAATTTATAAACACAACCCTTAAATTACAGTTGTCCTGTACTACAATTAATTCTATAATTAACATCTATCATTCTCGGTTAACAAGTATGCTAACCTATAATCATTTACAGCCATTTCAACCAACCCATTCCCATCCAATTTCACAGCCAACACTTACAATTCTAATTCAAGAATATTAACAGATGGAGGTGATAGCGTAGGTCAGCTTACCAACCCTAGAATTGTCACCGGTGGAAATCCTTTCCAATTCTGCCCTATACAACCGTTCGAGACCCCTGCCCAAACCAAATTAGGTCACGGCAAATCACAGAACATCCAAAAATACTGTCCACTATAATAAAATACCAGCTTTACCTTGCTGTTGTAACTTCCGCCGCTAGCCCAAACACCAAAATCGACAGCAAATTCTCGGGATCCGGTAGCCCTGTTCACCGACAAGAAACCACTGCCCCCAATTCTAACCGACAATTCGACAATCAGATTAATCCTAACCGCAACCACATCCAATAGGTAACACCACAAGCAAGGGGAAAATCAACCTTATCGAAACTCAAATCTCCACCGACAGCCCTTTCTCGTCCTTGTTCACGGCGAACTCAAATCCCTAATCACTGCCCAAAACAGGTCGAGCTCAGATAGGGGGAAAAAACTATTTCTTTGAATTGATTTCATCCAAGGTAGTAAGAAACGCAGCCCTTACCTAGCACTCACAGCGATCACCGGCGCTAGCCTTCAGCCGCACGCTTGTCGTCGGCTCATCTTGGGAGAAGGTTGGGGCTGCTCCTCTCACTGCCACTGACCAAAAAGAAGAAGAGGCGAGAGAAAGAGGAAGCTCGTCGACCGTAGATCTCAGAGAAGGCAGAGACATCTGTCGCTCACAGAGAAGGCGGTAAGCTGGGATGGGGAGCTCGGAGGCCTGGGATTTCGAAAGAGCAGATGAGCTGAGGGAAGTTAGAGGAAGAGAGGGGCTCGGGAAGAAGGATCGTCCGGCGGTGGAGTCGACGGAAATGTTTAGCGATGTGCGCGAAACGCTCGAATGAGGCGGACGCTTCGACGAGAATCGGAGAACGGCGGGGTTTAGGGGATTAACAATTTGGGTGGCTTCTTAACGGGTTGGATTTCCGACCTGTTAAGCCCACTAACACTTACACACAAAAAGGGTTTAGAAATTTCCGTTCGAGTCCAGAAAAATTCCTAAAAATTTCTGGAAAATTTCTATTTGGTATCCTCCTAATTACCCAACATCTATTTTATTTTATTATTTTTTTTCTGATATTTTACAAAACGAATGAACCAAAGTTGGTTCGGTTCATTTTAACTTAAAATAGACCAAATTGGTTTGGTTTATTTTAACTTAAGTTAATGGGTTTTTGGTTATGAACCAATAACCATTAGGAGAATTTATTCTCTATAAAATAGGGCTTAAGGGTTTTGTGAAAGCCCTTACCCTAATCTTGCCGCCCCCTCCCTCTCTTCTCCTTGTCTTGCCAGCGCCCAACCTCTTGCTGCCGCCCACCACTGCCCAAGCTTCTCCAGCAGGCATCCAGCAGTTGTCGTCCTCCCCACTTGCCAGCGTCTAGCTGTTGTCGGAGGAGCTCCGGTGATCTTCCTTGGCTCCGGCGACAAGGTCAGCATCTAGCTTTCCTTATTTGGCCGGCGCAAGTTCTCCACCAAAGCTGTCCAATTTTCTAGACAACTTGTTTCCTTCTTGTCGAAGCATCGTTTGGATGACGTCTGGAGCTCCGACAGCGGCTACCTTGCCGGGGATTCGACCTTCGGTAATCCTCATAGGTGGAGGACGAAGGATTCATCAAACGGTTGACGAATACCTCTCCGGAGAAGCGAGTTTTCGGGACTCAGTTTTGAATCCGAATTTTGATTTGGATTGTGATCTTCTCTCGATCACATTGTCTTCAACACAAGGCTAGTGACTCATACGAAGACGATGCTCGTGGCTTTGTGAAGTCATCCTGATGATACTTGGCGTGGATACGGATAGAGGAGATTCTAGCGAGAGTCGCTCCGGTTGATGCCTTTCCCGCTACACATGATACGTCAGGTATACGTAGAATAATTTCCTTTTATTGCAAAATTTGAAACTACGGTTATGTCTACACATATTGTACTATACATGTGTGTGGTGTGTGTGATGTAATAATTAGATTTATTTCTTTTCATTTCTTCCCCTGCGCACATGTTTACGAAACATGTTCGAACACACACACTCACCGCGGTGCCGGAAACCCAACAAAATGTAGGACTATGGTACCCTAGGACTAAGTCTTTTGATTTGGTTGGGTACACCGATTCTGATTATTCCGGTTGCAAATTGGATCGGAAGAGTACTAGTGGTGGATGCCAATTCCTTGGGTCCTCCCTAGTTAGTTGGAGTAGTAGGAAGCAGCCTTGTGTTGCCCTATCCACCATCGAGGCCGAGTATGTGGCTATGGGTGGTTGTGTAGCTTAACTACTATGGATGAGACATACTTTAGAAGACTATGAGCTACTTTAATCCAACATAAAATTATTTTGTGATAATGTGAGCACCATAAATTTGACCAAAAATCCAATGCATCACTCTAGGACCAAGCACATTAAAGTAAAACATCACTTCATTAGAGATCATGTGGCTAAGGGAGACATTGAGCTCAATTACATTGAATCTAAGTCCAATCTAGGTCAACTGAATCAGATATTCAGTCGATTGCTACTCTATTTTTTCGCAAATCAACAGCAAAACTGCCCTGTCAAAACTACCCTAGCGGAACTGCCCTAGCAAAATTGTCCTGACAGAACTACCCTGACAAAACTACCCTGGCAGAATTGCCCTAGAAGAATTGCCCTGGCAGAACTGCTCTGGTAGAACTACCCTGGCAAAATTGCCCTGGCGAAACTGCCCTGGCAAGCTAAACTGCCCTGGAATGGCTAAACTGCCCTAGAATTGGGCAAACTACCCTGAAATTGGACAAACTTACCTGTAATTAAGCAAATCAACCCTGTTTCTTGGCCTTAAGTGTATTCTCAAGTGTCTTAAAACTATGGTATGATAATCTTTTGTAAAAAGAGGTTTTAGGACTGAATAATGTAATATTTTAGGGGGAGCTTCATAGATATAAATTTTAATCCCCTAACTTTATATTGTTGGTGCAATGATAGGACATAGTTTCATATTTCTTGTTTATGCTTTGCTCAACATGCTATTCACACATCACAACCTATGTCTTGGATTAAGGGGGAGCTTTCATTCTATTTTATACCTTAATTCAAGGCATTATAAATTTCATGAACCTATTTGTATTTCTCTTTTTGATGTATGTCAAAGGGGGAGAAGGATGATTTAAGTTAGGAATTCACATTAATACATGTTGACATGTGATGTTTATTTCTGAGAATGTTTTAAGACCTAACTTAAATGATTGCCAAACATCAAAAAGGGGGAGATTGTTGGTGCAACAATGCCCCAAGCATTTATATGTTTTGATGTTTGGATAATCATCTAAGTTAGGCAATATTTGTGATCTAATTATGAACATGTTTAAGTGACAGGAAAAATCCAAGTATGAAGACTTGGTAAAGGAAAGGTCCAAGTGTCATCTTGGCAAAAGAAGTCCAAGGAAAAGGCTTGGCGGCGTAAAGTCCAAGCGAGAGTTTTGGCAACATAAAATCCAAGCGAACCTTGGCAAAAGAAGTCCAAAGGAAAGTCTTGGCAGCGTAAGTCCAAGCATGTAGTCTTGGCGGCGTAAAGTCCAAGTGTACTTTGGCAAAGAAAAATCCAAGACATGATGAAGCCGAAGGAAGCTCTTGGAAGCAAGTACAAAGGATGAACAAGTTGCGGACTCAGAGGGATCCTGGAGGTGCAAGGCTTAAGGAAGAGCTAGAAGGTTGAGTCTAGGTCTAGGGAGTTAATTTAAGTATGAAATTATCATACTTAACAAGTATCAGTCGACTGATACATCGTATCACTCGACTGATCAGATATTTGACTGAATCAGGCTAAAACCCTAATGATCAGTCGACTACCAAGAGTTGGCAGTCGCCTGATTCTACAATTAGTCGACTACCAATACCAACAGTCGACTGATCAAGTCGACGATGGGCACAGAATGGAATCTCACTCGACTCCGCGTGGGGATCACTCAACTGATCGCTTCATCAGTGGACTGATGAAGTGATCAGTCGACTGATCAGAATGTCATAGGAATGGCAGCTGCGTATCTCCTCAGATTTGCCTCGTCAGAAGCCGTTGGCTTCGGCAGCAGTCGACTGATGTTGTACATCAGTCGACTGATCGTGGCCCAATGGGAAAAACAACCCTCTCTCTATAAAAAGAGGGCTTGGGGTGGTTGAGAGGGTTAATGCTTACATTCTGATCATTCTCTCAAGCCTCCACGATTTTTTCTAAGCTTTCTAAGTGTTTTAATTCCCCTCCTCCTCTCTAAACTTCATCTTCATCTTTGTAAGAAGAGGAGGGTTTTGTAAAAGAGAAAGCTTCTTAGTGAAGATTGATTTGGGTTGATCCACCTTAAGAATCTCCGTAGAGTAGGAGCGTTATCTCCGAACCATGTAAAGGCTTCCGTGTTAGTATTGTATTTTCATTTCTATTACTATTGTATTTGTTATGCTTCCGCTGACCATTTTTATAGAAATCGAAAAAGAGGCTATTCACCCCCTCTAGCCTTCCAAGGATCCCCAACAATATTATCAATCATCATCAAATATTTTCAATTATTGCATATCATGATCATAAATCAAACAATATTCATGATTCCATATTATGATCACATTATCATCACCCAACACTATAAATCAAAAATCACCCACATCCTTATAAGTCAACCATTTTACATGATATAAAATAAGTCCACTGATGGTTGACTATTCTAGGGTTTTCCTAACCCTGAAGGATGGACTTAGGAATCCAATATAGATTCTTTCCAATAGGGTTCACTAAGTATTCCTTTGGAATCCATTTCCTAGCTATCATTGTTGTTTTAGTTTGACCCCTAGCAATCAAATAATAGTAAGCCTTCTCATTCTTAGATCCCTTATATCCTAGGCCTTTCTTATTAAAGCTAGCCCTTTGGCTCCCAATTATCATGTTTAAAGTGTTAGAGCCAATAGTGAATTTTTCTAAGGCCTTGGTTAGATGATCTACGTTTTCCCTTAAGGCCTTGTTTTCTTCAATACATTCATCATTAACATTAAGAGGAATATAATCATCATGTGAGAATGCATTTGCTAGTTTTTCTTCTAGGGCCTTAGTTTGATCAAACATGCATTTGTTCTTTTCTTCTAATTTCCTAATATCATCAAACATGTATTTGTTTTTCTTCTTACTCCTAAATAAATCTCCTGTAAGACTAGAAATCATAGAAATAATTTCTTGAGTAGGAAGATTTCTTACCATACTTACCATATCTTCCTCCTCCGATTCCGATAAGGATGAGGATGAAGCTCCCCCTTCACTTGAGCTCTCCTCACTTGAACTTGTTTTTTCTTTTTAGGAGGAGGTGGAGTCCAAGTCTTCTATTGCCATAAGTGCAAGGCTTGTGAAGGATTGATTTTCCTCCGATGAGGATGGATCATCCCATGTCGCCTTGTGTGCCTTGGCTTCCCTTTTTCTTTTGATTTTCTTTCTTCTTCCTTTTTCTTGCTCCCCTTCTTCTTGTCTTCTTTCTTTCTCCTTTCCTCCTTGCTTTTGTTCATGAGGGGACAATCATCCCTTATGTGTCCCTCTCCTTGGCAATTGTAGAAAATGATTTTTCTTCTAGGCCTTCTTCCCCTATTATGAGACTTGTTAAATCTAAAATTTTTTAAAGCATGTCTCACCTTTCTTACCATATAGGACTCCTCATTGCTATCCATTGAGGAAGAAGATGAATCTTCATCGGATGAGGAGGGTGGCGTATCCTTCTTCTTCTTCTTTCCCTTGTCGGTGATTAGTGCTAAACCCCTTGATGGCTTGATTGACTCTTCTATTATTCCTTCAAGCCTAGTCTCATGCAACTCCATGGTGGAGAAAAACTCTTCTAGAGTGCTTACCTCTAGATTCTTCGAAATATAAAAGGAGTCCACCATAAAGCTCCACTTTGAAGACTGGGGGAATGCATCTATCACCTTCATTATCATGTCCCGGTTCGAAAGCTTTTCTCCTAGACTTGTTAAATCGGTTATTATTTCCTTGAATCGAGAATGTAAAGAAAGTACCTTTTCTCCTTTTTCTAATTTGATGTTGCTTAATTGTGATCGGAGGAGGTCCCTTCTTGCAAGCTTTGCCTCGGAGGTGCCCTCATGAAGTTCTACAAGCTTTTCCCACATATCCTAGGTGCTTGCGCACTCTCCAATCCGGTTGATCTCTTGTTGGAGGAGCACGTTGTATAGATGATGTTTGACATTCGAATTCGCCAAGTGTTCCTCCCTTTGCTTCTTGGTCCACCTTGACTTCTCTAGTAGTCTCCCCTCTTCATCCCTAGGCATCTCGAAATCGTTTTCCATTATTAACATAATATCGAAGTCAGTTTCAAAAAATACCTCCATTCACTTTTTCCATCTAGCGAATTCTCCTTCGAACTTAGGTGGATGAATGTTGGAGCTGGCCATCTCTTGTCGTGATTGTGTTGGCGATTAGTCATCTACAAACTCCTCGCTCTGATACCACTTGTTGGAGGATCGGTGGTCGGTTAGAGGGGGGTGAATCGCCTTCTTCGTAGATGGTGGAGTTCAATTGCTTCTTAATTGTCTACGATTAAGGTTAGCACAATAGAATAATAAAAGACAATGCAAAGAAACAAAGAATACAAACGCTAACACATTGATGTAACGTGGTTCACGACCCTTATCGCTAATCCACGACTCAATTCGTATGACAAATCACTCCCTTCAAATCTATTAGTCTCTCCTTTGCACTAAGCTAGGTGGAGGTAACCTTTCTTACACAATAATCACTCCTCTTACAATAAGATGAAATTAAACACAAGGAAGAGGAGTAAAAT
Organism: Wurfbainia villosa; assembly: GCA_025175895.1. NCBI lineage: Eukaryota > Viridiplantae > Streptophyta > Magnoliopsida > Zingiberales > Zingiberaceae > Wurfbainia > Wurfbainia villosa. Next base: position 62,103,631 of record CM045993.1, read on the forward strand.
CGTATTGGGCACTTGGGAGATATTTAGGAGTTAAGCATTACCCATCCCAAGTGACCCAAGGCCCCTTCTTATAGGGAAGAGACCATTCTTCTTGTTGGGCATCAAGCAGTCGACTGATGCAACCATCAGTCGATTGCTGCTGTAGCCGTTGCCTAGCAACGGCTTCATCTACATTGGATTCCAATCAATGGCTCCCACATCAGTTGACCGATCTTCCCATAAGTCGACTGATGGAGCCAACAGTCGATTGGTCGACGAGATCACTTGACTGCCAAAGCTTCTGTGCTCGAACTTGTCTCAATCATTCAACTGCTATCCCTTAGCAGTCGACTGCTAAACCCTAGCAGTCTCTGTTGGGCCAGAAATGGTTCAGTCGAACACCGATCAGTCCAATCAACCTAGAGCAGTCGATTGCTACCTATAACAGTCAACTGGTGTCGGGTAAAACCTCAAACTAACCTTTGGTTGAGGCTTCGACACTTGACTTAGCCATTTGGCCAAGTTCACCTATGAGCTACCCCGTCTCGGGTTACAATCGCTCACTCTCATCTCCCTTGGTGTCCTTCACCTTGAAGCTCTCTTCGTCCGACCATGTCCCTTGGATGCACCAAGCACACGGCTTCGCAATGCCATCCTTCGCGTCTCGCCCTGAAGTATGCTTCCTTGGCTTTACTCTAATGCTCCTCGTCCGGTGGTCCCTCGGATGCACCAAGTGCACGACTTTGCAATGCCGTCCTTCACCGACTCAAGAAACGAGTCATGAGACGGTGATCTTGCCAATGCTTTGTCAAGTTAACCATGTGTGAATTACTAAGTCCTGCACGACTTCAACACACAATCAAATCCACAAACAACCTAACTTAAACCTTTGCCACACACATCAAAACACAACATTCATGGGTTGATTTCCCTAACAGAAGAGAGATTGTAGAGAAATTGAAGGAGAGAGTTCATAAACAAAAATGATTAATCTCTAGGTTTAAATTAAACAAACTTCTTTAATCTAAACCTATTTGTCCTTACATGAACCTTGCCTCATGTTTAGATAAACTAGAAATAAAAAAAAATTCGAAACATACTAGAATAATTCAAACAAATAAAAATATAATGAAACTCTAAATTAACCTAAGTTGCAGCAGTGGCGGGACATGACCATGGAAGGGACCATGCCCTGGTCGTGGTGGATACCATGACCTGGTCGTGGTGGAGACTATGACTTGGTCGTGGTGGAGAACATGGATAGATCGTGGTTCCCACTGGAGGTCCCAATCAAGCCACAAAATGGTTTTCGTCTGTGGTGGTGACCATGGGCAAACTATGGTAGCCTCTGAGAGCTCTATTACTCCTCGTTCTGGTCTAAAATGAAGCACACTCGTGTCAGGAGGCCATGAGGGTGCTGAGATCCTAGTTGGAGGCTTTAATTGCTCTCGTCATAACTCAAAAAAAGATAGGGACACGTCGTAAGAAGAGAGTTGATCAAATTGTTGGATGCACATTCATCAATCAGTCTCTAATTTAAAGATCACTTTTTCATCAGTATTTAAAATTAGGAACCGAAGTTTACCTTGATCATTAAAATTAGCAATTGAAGTTTGATTCATTCGTTAAATACCTATATATATATATATATATATATATATATATATAGTAGCAGCCACAGTCGCATGTGGCGATGACCGCATGAGGTCCTATCACACGAGGTCGCAACCACGATCATGCATAAGGAATTATGTGTTGGTGCAATCAGTCTCGAGTCAAGATTGACCAATCTCGAGTGAGACTCGAATAGTGTTTTGATGTTTGATACAGGGTTTGATTATATGTATGATCATATAACTAGTGGATAGTTTGGGACATCCAAGGTCATATGAGGGAGATTATTAGGAAGTGATTGTTGGAGCAATCAACCTCACATCAAGGTTGACCAAGCTCGAGTAAGACTCGAGTGGGAAATCCAAGAATGGATTCTTGGCAAGGAGAAGTCCAAGTTTGGAGACTTGGCAAGGAAAGTCCAAGTATAGATACTTGACAATGGAGAAGTCCAAGAATGGATTCTTGGCAAGAAAAGTCCAAGTTTAGAGATTTGGAAAGGGAAAGTTCACGTATGAATACTTGGCAATTGAAAAGTCCAAGAGTGTAGTTTTGGCCATGTAAGTCCAAGTGTGTAGTCTTGGCGGCGAAAGTCCAAGTATGGATACTTAGCAAAGGAAAGTCCAAGGGTGTAGTCTTAGCCGTATAAGCTCAAGGGTGGAGTCTTGCTTGCATAAGTCCCGGAGGCATTACCTCTTTGGCAAAGGTAGACTAGTTAGCATGACAAAGATGATGGAAGCACTTGAAGGCTAGTGCAAGAGTGAGGAGTCGTGGACTCAAACTAAAGGCGTGACGCTGATGGAAGTGGCTTGAAGGCTTAAGTCTAGGCTAAGGGTATCCGATAGCATGATGAAGCCAATGGAAGCACTTGAAGGCCAGTGCAAGGGTGATGATTCGTGGACTCGAACCAAAGGTGCAAGGATAATGGAAGTGGCTTGAAGGCTTAGGTCTAGACTAAGGTGAGCCTCAAGTATGAAGGAATCATACTTGGGTGTTAAACCCCTGTTTTGAGGTTTACCAATCGACTTGGACTTGTTCCAGTCAACTGGTGAGCTAAAACAATTGGGCAGATTGTTTGGTAGTCAATTCAGGCTTTAGAACAGTCGACTGGTCGAGTGCTCGACACTCGAGCATCTCAAAAGACTCGAGCAGTCGATTGGGGTTATGACCCAGTCGATTGGTCGAGTAGTCGACTATGACTCGACTATTGATTGTGACCCTGGCAGTTGACTGGTGGCTTGCACCAGTCGACTGGTCACTAGCAGTCGACTGCTAGTGTTGAGCAATCGACTGACCTTAAGTAGACAAGGTACAGAATGTTTCTGAGTCGATTGTTGGCTTATGAAAATCGACTAATGGCTATTGTAGTGGATTGCTAGGTCAGGACAGTCGGTTGATCAATTGTTTCCAACTTGGATTAGTCCATTGTGAGACAATGGTCAAGCGAGTAATCGACTAGTGGGTAAGGTTAGACGACTGCTAGGTGAAAAATTAGCTCGAGTGGTGCCTTTAAATGGAGATTACGGTGGAGGAAATCAAGGTTGATTCTTGGAGCTTTTGAAGGAGAATAGTTGTTGCTTTTTAGACCTTCAAAGCCTTTAAAAGCAACCAAATCAATAAGCAATCATAAAGTGCAATTGTAAAGTATTTTGTTTTGCATTCTTTCATTTTCTTTGTATTTGGTTGGTGTATTCTTCTTGTAATCTCCATTGTAAGAGGTTTCTCCACCTCCAGATTGTTTCCGAGAAGGAGAAAATGTTAGTGGTCGTGAATCACTAGAGCTCACTCTATAGCTCGACCGTGGAGTAGGAACTAGGGTTCCGAACCACGTAAAATCATGTGTAGTGTTTGTGATTGTGTTTGTTTAGTTTCTTTGCTATTTGTATTGTATTTTCACTGCGCTAACGAATTGTAGACAAGCACAATTGAAACGACAAAATCGAACACTACAAGAATAATAGTCTATTATGACATTTTTTTAACGACACTTATTTTATAATGTAGTAATAAATACTTTATAAGGACACTTATTAAAAGTGATTATTGTTTAAAAAAAAGTAACCAATTAGATCCCTTTTAATGGCATATTTAATAAATATCATTATAGGTACTAAGTTTATATATATTTAAAAAAAAATTAGGTTAAATGATTTCTCCTTTCGTTCCCTAATTCCCTAAACCTCTCCATCGTTCTCCTCCGTGCCTAATTTCCTAAACCTTTGTCGTTCTCCGTTGTTCCCTAATTTCTCTTCCACTATGTGAGCGCACTTGTCCATCCCTTCTTCTTCCGCGTTGCCTTCTCAAGGTTGCTCACCCTCCATCCAATCTCTTCCTTTTTTGTCGGTCATTGCTCAACCTCTGTCCGTCCGGCATCGTCCATCGTTCAGTGTTCTGATTCCATCCCAGTAGGTTCTTCAATATGATTCCTTTTATTTGTTAGGTGGTCATTTGTGATTCTAGATGAGAAATTGTAACATATTTATAGATTGTGCTTATAATGGCATCCAAATTATGTTATGTGATTTATGCTAGAGCAATTTTAAAGAAGTAGGAGGTTAAACATAACCTATTTGGCAATACTTCAATTTCCACTGACATTCAAGAACTCTAGAAGATTACTGACATTGCAATTGACTCGGGCTTGAGGTGATACGTATTGGAGGATTATGGCCCGACTAGAAGGGGGGTTGAATAGCCCTCGTTGATCGTCGATGGAAATCGCATCTTAATCGTTTACACTTAAGATTAGCGCAGCGGAATATGCTAAAACAAAACAATTAAGACAAACACAAAGAGTAAAAATGATGCAAACTCAAAAATGGAGAAGTAACGTGGTTCACGACCCTTGCCGCTAATCCACGGACGATTCGTAAGATGAATCACTCCCTCAAACCAATCCACTAATCTCTCCTTTATCCCAAGACAAAGTGGAGGTAAACCTTCTTACACAATCTCTCCCTCTTACAATAGAATTGAGATAAGAGCAAGAAAGAGGAGAGGAAAATGTTTAGGGCACTTGGGAGAATGATTATGAGTGAAGTATTAACCTCCCAAAGGCACTCAAGTCCTCTTTTTATAGAGCAAAGGGCTTTCTTCCCATTGGGCATGCAGCAGTCAACTGTTGCATGCCATCAGTCAACTATTGTCGTTCCTGTTGGGAGTCGCTTCGGAGGCTCATTGGCTCCCATGTCCCCGGATTAAAATTTTCACTAATGAAAGAATTAATCCGGATGGGATGAGCTTCCTTAGCACAACCATTTCATCGTCGTGCTAACAACTTGAGTGGTCGCTTGAACAAACTAGTTGTTCAAGCAACACAACTCTTCTAGTTGGTTAGCCGCGGAAGAGACGACGGACGGATCGCCGGTTTTTGTGTTTGTCTTCGGGGTCCATGATTATACAATATATATTCATACGCATACATGTATAATCAAAACATAAAAGAACATGCTCAGATCTGTAAATGAAGTTAAAAAAACTTTATACCTTACGATCTTCTACCGTATGTCCTATCCTTCTCGTGGACGACGTGTGGACGAAGATCCTCCACGAGTAGAAGCCTTCTAGATCGCATTCTTCCCTTCCTTGTCCGCTGTGAACAAAGAGAAGAACCAACAAATACCTATCCTTTCTAGAACCGACCACCAAATTAGGGAATTTGGTGCAACCGCCGGCCAAGGAGCAAGTGGATGAAGTGCCGGCCAACTTGAAGAGGGGTTGCCGCCGGCCACCAAGGAGAAAGGGAGGAGGAAGAGCACCGGCCACCAATGGAAGGAGAACCGCCGGCCAAGGAATAAGAGAGAGGCCTTGAGAATGGGCGCCGGCCAAGTCTAGATGGAGGAAGATGGGCGCCGACAACAAGGAGAAGGAAGATGGTTGCCGCCCAAGCCTTTGCTCCAAACCCTAACCGCCCACTTTGAGAAGAGCCAAACCCTAACTCCCTATTCTATTGATTCTTGCCGCCCAACCCTAAGCTTTCCTTTTATAGAGTTAGGCTTAAGCCTCCTTTAATCTCCACCGTCGGATCTAGGGATTTAATCTCCACCGTCGGATCTAGGGTTTTATCCCAATCGTCGGATCTAGGGTTTCATCTCAACCGTCGGATCTAGGATTTCATCCCAACCGTCAGATCTAGGGTTTCATCCCAACCGTCGGATCTAGGGTTTTATCCCAACCGTCGGATCTAGGGATTTAATCCCAACCGTCGATTCTAGGGATTCATCCTAACCATCGGATCTAGGGATTTAATACCAACCGTTGGTTCTAGGGTTTCATCCTAACCATCAGATCTAGGGATTTAATCCCAACCGTTGGTTCTAGGTTTTGTTTTACATTCTTGGATCTAGACTTCACAAGGATTATATTAGGCTACGATAGGGACCATAAGGAGGAGTTGGATCTTGGCCACCCGATGGATCGGAACCACACAAACTTGATCCATCAATGATGTTCCATTCCACTAGAGGATCATCATTGAACTACCTCACCAACCCCCATAAATTAATATGGGCTCTATATATTATTTGTACATTCATCTCCCCGTGTTTAAGATATCGAATGTCCGTCAATTAATTGATTTACTGACCATCAATTAATTAACATCTAATTCCTCGAGTAGTACCACTCAACTTTATCATCATGTTGACTAAGTCAACCAGCTAGGTTTACATGATGAACCTTATGAGCTCCTCAAGGGGACATCATCAACCTAATATATAGGACACGGTTTCCTCTTATAATCAACGGCACACCATGTAAATAATATTATTTCCCAACTTACCGGGCATATTGATTTAATCCATCTAAATCTCACCCACTGGTAAATCAAAGAAATAAATACTAAGTACATGTGCCCGTTATTATATCAGGATTAAGAGCATGTACAACATAATATCCGAGGTCCGATTCAATTATGTAGTCAGTACTAAATTGAATCACCTCTATGTCGGTCCTGCTCAATACACTTAAGTGTACCAGTGTAACTCTATGTTCAAGACAAAACAATACCAAGCTACACTACAACCATGCCAATGGTTTGTCCAAAACCATCTTGGTTGTGAGCCTCTACTTATATTTTACAAGGAACTGATAACATGATCTTCTGTGCCACACCAAGCACCATGTTATCTTCAATGTAAAATATTAGACAATATGCACACATATAATAAATATATAAAGTGCAAACAATGATCATGTGATTCTTATTTCAAAATAAAATGTTCATACAAAAAGAGCTAGGCTTTCAGTATACATTCCAACAATCTCCCACTTATATTAAAAGACTATGCCGTCATCACTCTGCCATACATCTGATCCCCATGTCATCCACATGCCTATCAAATGCTTTCGCTGGAAGGGCCTTAAAGGCGAGGGTTTCCGTATCGCCAATAGCGGAGTATTATACTAAAGGGATCGGTTATGTATCCCTAACGATCCGGAACTACGCAAAAAGATATTAGAGGAGGCTCATGGAACCCCCTATTCTATGCATCCGGGATCGACCAAAATATATCAAGACCTGAAAGAGAAGTTCTAGTGGTCCGGTATGAAGAGGGGCATAGCTCAGCACGTCAGTACCTGCCTGACCTGCCAGCAAGTTAAAGCAGAACACCAGAGGTCTGGAGGAGTTCTGTAACCGATCCAAATTCCGGAGTGGAAATGGGAAGACATCTCTATGGATTTCATTTCAGGTCTTCCCAAGACTACGAATGGATATGACGCTATATGGGTTATCGTTGACAGATTGACAAAGTCAGCTCATTTCCTAGCGATCAAGATGACATATTCGATTGAGCAACTGACTCAATTATATGCTAAGGAAATCATCAGGCAACATGGTATTCCCAAGACCATCATTTCAGATAGGGATGGTCGCTTCACTTCACAGTTTTGGGGATGCGTTCATAAGGCACTTGGCACGAAGCTACGTTTCAATACCGCCTTTCATCCTCAGAAAGATGGGCAAACAGAAAGGGTGAACTCAGTACTGGAAGACATGTTACGAGCTTGTGCCTTGGATTTCAAAGGGAGTTGGTGCCGCTACTTATGTTTAGCGGAATTCGCTTACAATAATAGTTACCAAGCTACCATCGGAATGACACCTTATGAAGCATTAATGGGAGGAGATGTAGGTCTCTGATCTGTTGGTACGAAGGTGGTGAGAAGAAAGAGATGGGATTTTAGACGGATTTCATCGACGACACCACCCGATCTGAAATTTCTCCGCTAAAGAATAGAGATGCTCAGCAGTGAGAAGAACTATGCGGATCAGCGATGTAGACCTTTGGAATTCAATGTCGAAGATTTGGTATTTCTCCGGGTAGCTCCTATGAAAGGAATAATGAGATTCAGGAAGAAAGGAAAGCTAAGTCCACGATACGTAGGACCGTACAAGATCTTGAAAAGAGTTGGCAAGGTAGCTTACGAGCTAGGACTACCTCAGGAGATGTCTGTTATTCACAACGTTTTCCATGTCTCGATGCTTAAGAAGTGCATTTCCAGTACCGACAAAGTGGTCGAGCCATAGACAGTGCAAATTCAAGAGGACCTGAGCTATGAAAGTCGACCTATCCGGATACTAGACCGAGAAGTCAAAAGACTAAGGATTAAAGAAGTACCCTTAGTGAAGGTCCTATGGCAAAGTCAACGATACGAAGAAGCCACCTGGGAACGTGAGAATGACATGAAGCAAAAGTACCCCGAGTTGTTCTAAGTTTCGAGGACGAAACTTTTATAAGGTATAAGGAATTGTAACATCCCAAATTTTAGTTACTATATTTTTATTTAAAGGAAATATATATATATATATATATATATATATATATATATATATATATATATATATATATAAGAATAAAAAAAATGAATAAATAGTTCGTAGTCGAGGCTTGAACCATGAACCGTTGATTTGGGGGAATAGGCTTCCCACCACTAAGTCATAAGATTACCAATGAGTAGGATATAACAGAATATATCTATTGGTAGAAAAAAAGAAAGAAGTTGATTAATCTAGCTGATCATTTAAAGGGATAATTAGGCTAAGAAAATAATCCTAATTTATATATATATTTCTTTTCTTTCCTCTCTCTAAAACCTCACGCCGACCCCTCTCTCTCCCTCCTCTCTCCAATGCCGACCAACACTCTTCCCCTTCCATTTTTTTTCCAGCCACCAAACAACCAACACCCACATTCTCTCTCTCCCACTTCCTCCTGCCACAGAATCAAAAAGAAGAAAAGGAAGAAGCTTTCCCTTCCGCTTTCTCCAGCCACTGCGGAAACCAAAAGGAAATAAAAAGCCTTTATAATTTCTTCACCGTGAGATAATTCAAGAGGGAATTTTCGAGAGGGACTTGGTAGAGGATCACGCTAAAGCAAGGAAACACGTAGAAGGTCTTCTCTTTGCGAAGTCTAACGGTATAAATTGGTGAAAAAGCGTAGGATGTAAGTATCCCCTCACCTGCAGTATAAGTGCTTACGATGTAATGTTGTATGCTTGATTTTGATCGAAAGAATCTAGAACTATGTGTAGAAGGTTCGGCTAATAGGATTAAAGAAATTATTCTTGTTGAAATTCTTCCACGTTATGCATGTTAGATGATGATTTCTATTTATGTTAGCTTAATTTTCCTTATGTCACTACCTTATGCCATGTTAAATTGTACTCATGCCAATTTATGCTATGCTACATGCTTATATTTTCACCCATGTTAGGCATGACTCACGTATATGAAATGTCTAAGAAATATTCCCCTAAGAGTGGGGACAAGAACACTCTTTAGGACAAAGAACATGTATGTTAATTTACTTTATGCATGGCTTGTACCGGACCCTAACAAGGTCCACGGGATGGGCTCCAAGGTTGCCCCTAGGTCGACGGACATAGTACGGACCCAGTAACCTAGTAGGTTTAGGATTAGCTACCTCGGATCTATTTAGGATGTGCGCGAATGATATATGTGGTACAATGTCGGGCCCAATATGTTGAGATTATGTTTAAGTATATAAACTATATGTTTTCAAAGAGCATCCTGCATATACCATTTTATGTTCATCGCATTATCATGTTTAGAGACAATGTACTGTTGCGACGAAAATGCTAAGTTTATGTTATTTTCCTAAATTGATCATGTCTCTACTTTAAATAAATGTTGTGCTCATATGTTGTTTAAACGAACATGTCATTACTTTACGTTTAATTCAGGATGCATATTTTTGTGAGTAGGAAAGGACCTTACTAAGCCTATGTGCTTACAGTTTACTTTCCTTGTACTGTAGAAAAGGGCAAGGAATGGATAAATTAAAGGGAGCAGCAGGAGGGGCGAAGATGTGTGTGACAGTGGAATGGTGGACGAGATAATTTTTCATATACGGACTTATGTATGATTTTCAGTTTATGTGTAAACTGTTAGGAGACGTTAATGCTTTCTATGGTTGTTACTCATGTTTGTTTTTATGATCCTTGAAATGGTTAATGCATGTTTAGTTAAATAAATTGTTAAGACCTTTTGCCATGATTAAATTGTTAGGTTGATTGGGTTAATGTAATTAGAGTTAAAAGTTGTAAAGTTTTTAAATGCTTCTGCTATTATATGCATGAATGTATGATCGCGTAGCGCCGCCGCCCGTCTATAGGATGTGTGTTAGGAGGATGGGAAGGGCGGGCGATACATCTACAATACAAGTTAATGTAGTGGAATATAGAAATACAAATATAGATACAAATACAAACACGAATACACAACGATATATGTGGTTCCTAACCTTAGGGTTCCTACTCCACGGGGCGAGCTCAATGAGCTCTAGTGATGCACACACCACTAATAAATCTCCTTCTTGATAACACGTCAGAGGTAGAGAAACCTCGTACAATCAGTTACAATAGTAATATAAAATGTACAAGAAAATACAAAGACAATAATGAAATACAAGTAAAGAAAACTTTATAACAATTACTTTGAACACTTGCTTGTTGCTTGCTTTGGTTTGCTCTTGAAGGTCTGGAATGCAGCAGTAATTCCCCTTCAAAATCTTTCCAAAAATCATTGTAAAATCCTCCAACTCGAGCTCCTTCTATAACCTACATCAATCTAATTTCGCGTCCAGTAGTCGACTGCTCCTGTTGTCATTGTCTCACAACGACTCGATCCATGCTCGATAAGTTCCAATGGATAGCCCATCAGTCAACTACAAAACCCTATCAGTCGACTGATACATAGGCAGTCGAGCCACTGGTCGAGCCTACCTCACTTTGTTGGCATCATCCATCAGTCGATTGACTTCAATGGCAGTCGATTGCAAGTCTAGTCGATTGCCCAATACTGGCAGTCGATTGCTAATGCCATATGGTTGCAGTCGAACTCTAGTCAACTCCCATCAATTGTCTGATCATAATACTAGTCGACTAATAAACCTCAAACATGAGGTTTAACCCAAGTATGATGCTCTCATACTTGCTAGACCACCCTTAGCCTAGACCTAAGCCTTCTAGCCACCTCCACTAGCCTCGCACCTATCGGATCCCTCCAAGTCATCCATGACTTGTTCATTCATACGTGGATCCCTCCAAGTCATCCATAACTTGTTCATCCATACGCTAGCTTTCAAGTGCTTCCATCGGCTATTGTCATGCTAACTGGGTCTACACCGCCAAGGCTAGACACTTGGACTTCCCATGCCAACTCAATGTTGGACTTTCCATGCCAAGGCTACACACTTGGACTTCCCATGCCAACTCCATGTTGGACTTTCCCTTGCCAACTCCATGTTGGACTTTCCATTTGCCAAGCCCCATGCTTGGACTTTCACTGCCAAGGCTACACACTTGGACATTCTATGCCAACTCCATGTTGGTCGTTCCATTTGCCAAGCTCCATGCTTGGACTTTCACCGCCAAGGCTACACACTTGGACTTACGTGACCAAGGCTACACACTTGGACTTTCCTTGCCAAGTACACAAGACTTGGACTTCCCATGACAATTTCATTGTTATATGTTTTGTCAAACATCAAAATACCACTCGAGTCAAACTCGAGTCTGGTCAATCGTGACCTGGGTCGATTGCACTTACAATCTCCCCCTTTTTGATGTTGACAATAACCACAAACTCCTTTGAGTTAGGTCACCTAACTCAAATCTCCCAATTCTCCCAAATTGGTAAATCTCACATTCTCTCCCTTTCTGACATACATCAAAAAAGCTCTCCCCAAGGGTGTCAATGTCTCATATCCCAATGAGATCTTACAATCTCCCCCTTTGTTCCAAAACATCTAGGATGCCTTCACTCTTCCTAGTGATAAGTACCATATCACTAAATGAGAGACAATCCTCCAATTTCCCTCCTATGAGGAAGAATACATCTATCATCCCATGATGGATAACCTTCCCCTAAAGGCTTGCTCCCCCTTGACTATTGCACCAACAATGTCCTTGGAAAGTCCCTAAGCCTATAGGAACACTAACCAATCAAAATTAAGGGCAAAGATTCAACATTGAACTTTCACCTCCCTTAAAATTTGATACACACCCTAAACAATTCTCCTAATCCATATCCAATGGATTTTCACCCTTCTAATGCTTTCCAAAGTATATCCTAGGGTTAGGAGTAGTTAGGGAACCTAGAAATAGCTGAACATGGGCTAAACAGACCTTGTTTACCAGAAATTAGCACTTGGCAGTCAACTTTGACAGCTACCAGTCGACTGCCCTTAAGGCCAATCGATTGTCATTCATGGCAGTCGACTAATTTCTGCACTATGTAGAAATCATAATTCAAAAATTCATAAGTAATTATACATAAATCAAAAAATCATGAAAATTCATATGTATAATACTTAAGTCAATCATTATGGGTAAAAAATATTTAGAAAATAAAATACTCATAAAATAGTGAGACTGACACAAAGTTCAAAACCATTGAAAATTTCAATGTTTTGACCCTACTTTATATCACCTCCTTCAATGGTGATTGCTATAAAAAAATGACTTCACTAAAGTTTTTCAAAATGGTTTTGAAATGATTTTAAAACCTTAATCCATTTTCCTAACATCTTGTTGGGATATATACTGAAAAGTCTATCTTTTATATGAACATCTTTATTTTTGAAATAAGAATCACATGATCATTGTTTGCATATTTATGGTTAAGTATATTATCTAAGACATTACATTGTAGATAACTTGGTGTGTAGTGTCACACGAGAGATCATGTTATTAGTTCCTTGTAGAGTATAAGTAAAGGCTCACAAGCGAGATGGTTTTGGACAAACCATTGGTATGGTTGTAGTGTGATTTGGTATTGGTTTGTCTTGACCATAGAATTACACTAGTACACTTTGTGTGTATAGAGCAGGACCGACTTAGAGGTGATTCGATTTATTGCTGACTACATAATTGAATTGGACCTCAGATATTATGGTATATATGCTCTTAATCCTGATATAATAACGGGCACATGTACTTAGTATTTATTTCTTTGATTTACCAATGGGCGAGATTTATAGAGTAAATCGATAGGCTCGGTAAGTTGGAAAATGATATTATTTACATGGTGTGCCGTTGATTATAGGAGAAAATCGTGTCCTATATATTAGGATGATGATGTCCCCTTGAGGAGCTCATAAGGTTCATCATGTAAACTTTGCAGGTGGACTTGGTCCAACATGATGATAAGGTTGAGTGGTACTACTCATGGAGTTAGATGTTGATTAATTAATTATTAGTAAATTAATTAATTGATGAACATTCGAGATCTTAAACACGGGGAGATATTTGTACAATTAATATATAGAGCCCATATTTATTTATGGGGGTTGGTGAGGTAGATCAATGATAATCCTCTAGTGGAATGGATTATCATTAATGGATTGGACTTTATGGGGGCTAGATCCATTGGGTTGTCAAGATCCAACTCCTCCTCATGGTCCATATTGTATCCTATTAAAACCCTCATGGAGCCTAGATCCGATGGTGGAAAATGGAACTCTAGATCCGACGGTGGAAGTTAAATCTCTAGATCCGATGGTGGATATTAAATCTCTAGATCCGATGATTGAGATTAACTCTCTAGATTCGATGGTGGAGATTAAAAGGAGGCTTAAGCCTAACTCTATAAATAAGGCTTAAGGGTTGGGCGGCAAGGATAACTCAAGGAGATTAGGTTTTGCTTCAAGGATTGGGCGGCTAGGGTTTGGAGAAGTCTTGGGCGGCAACAAGTGGAAGGTTTTCCTATCTTCCTAGGGTTTGGTCAGCACCCCTCTTCTCCTTTCTCTTCTTGGCCGGCGCCCAATCTTCTTACTCTCCTCCTTGGTCGGCGGCAATAAGGGTTAGGGTTCTTCCCTTGGAGCTCTTGGCCGGCGCCCACACCATCTCCTTCTTCCTCTCCTTGGCCAGCGACAACAACCAAGTTGGTGGCTTGGTGGTTGGCACTTGATAGGAGAAGAAGTGTTTGATATTCTTCCCTTTGTTCGGAGCAAGCAAGGAAGGGAAGAACGTGATCTAGGAAGGTTTCAACTCTTGGAAGATCGTTGCCCACACAATATCCAAGAGGAGGATATGACATACAATAGAAGACCTTGAGGTAAACAAGAGGTATAATTCTTGTTTTGGTTTCCTTTTGTTTCTTTGTATGATGTAATTAATTGCATGTAGCTAATTTACTTGGACCCCGAAGACAAACACAAAAACCGGCAATCCGTACATCGTCTATTCCACGGCTAATCATAGATAAGAGGTAGGTTGCTTAAACAACAAGTTTGTTCAAGTGACCACTCTAATCGAATAGCACGACGATGGATCGGTTTCTTAGGTAATCCCTCTTCGTCAAGGATTAATTATTTTAATCCGGGGACATAGATGGGATCACCATGCACAAGCGGCCGAGGTGCGAAGTGAAGCTTCGGTTCGTCAACCTTCAAGTGGTATCAGAGCCACGGTTTTCGGTTTTGTGTGTTTAGGATTCGGTAACTTTTATGCACTTATCATATATTGTATGTGTCGGATGATAGTAGGATGTGCGTTGGCTAACTTTTTAGTTGCAGGCATAAGATCCAACTATTATGGCCATATGTATGTGTATGTGATTGGATGTGTATAATTTTATTATTATTTGAATCCTCGGGGTTGACGAGACTAGTATTTAATATTTGTAATTAAGTACGACATTGTTTAGCCACTCTTTTATTTTAGTTTACTTTCGATCTAGATTTCATGTACACTCCTTCATGGAGTATAGGATTGATGGATGTAAATTAAAATAATTTTTCTCGGCTCAGATCTCTGGATGGCTTGTACATGGCGTAAGGAGGAGCGGACGAGATGGTGATACGACGGGAGGCATATTGATGAACAAAAGTCATAATAGTTGGAAAATATTTTTTCATATTTAATGCTTCTTGTTTGATATGCATGTTGTGTGCTAGGAAAATTCCTCAATTTTAAATTACTAAGTGGGAGAGCCATATTTTTTTAAATTCCCACGGCCTCCATTACGATTTGACATGTGATGCAAACAAACTTGCGCGTCGGCTCTGAGTGCCTTCCTCCCCATCGGATGAATTTGTTTTGCGGATCACAGGGTCGAATATGTTAGTGAAAGCCCTAGAGCCAATCATGTGATGATTGTTGTATGAACTTTATTCTATCATATTCCTATTTATAAAGGCATGGATATTATATTTACTTGTATTGGTGCCAAATAACTAAATATAATAATGTCCTTGAGTAGTAGGTTCTTATCTATATCAATCGATTGATTGAATCGATAATGAGATGATATAGAGAACACTACTCTTAAGCATTCGCAGTCGAGTATTAACATTCAGGGACAATGTTAATGCATAGAGACTAGCATGTAGGTCAACATGATGACTTGATCTCACAAGTCATGGATATGAGATATCAAGTTGACACATGGGTATGCATTGGAGAATGTATACTGAATGACTCGCCATGAGAAAGTATTATGGATCGTTATATGAGTGTCATATACTTTCTCATGTGGCTATTAGTATGACTATTAGTCCTTAGACCTGAAGTCACCATGGTCCCCTACATAAGGAGTTGCATACTTTGGCTTCATCAAACGTCACCCGTAAATGGGTGGACTATAAAGACGATTACTGGATATGTAACAAATTATGCGAAGGGATGTGAGTGATGTAGATGGGATCTATCCCTCCTATATGACGGGAGAGACATCGATATTCTTGATAGAGTGAGACCACGAAGTGCATGGCCATGCCCAAATGAATCAATATGAGATATTGAGCTCATTTGATTAGAGTGAGTCTACTTGGAGTTCAAGATTTAGATTGTACCGAGGATGACACAGTCTATGCCTTGATTGGTCAATCTAGATGTCAAGGATAGAGGGACATTGTCACATATTGTGAGAGTCACAATTAGTAGTCATAAAGGTAATGTTGGAGCTCAACATTCTTGTAACTTGGGTAGCAATGATGTGTTTCTAGATACCGCTGATTGCTTATGTTCCTAAATCGGTTTAGGGACATTGCCAACGTTACAAGAACCTATAGGGTCACACACATAAGAGCAATTAGATGGAGATTAGGTTCATATGATGAACCATGAGGATTAGGTTCATGGGATGAACTAAATTGGATTAAGAGTAATCCAAATTAGACTAATTGAGTTAGACTCAAGTTGATTCAAGTGTTGAATGAGTCTAATTTAGATTTGATTCATCAAATCAATTTAAATTAATGAATAGAGATTCATTAAATTAAATTGACTTGAGTCAAGTGGCTAGATTTGATCAACCATGGGAGATTAGAGGTCAAGTTTGACTTGACTTGAGAGGGAAGATGAAAGGTCAAGTTTGACTTGACCAAATGTCATGTCATGATGATGACTTGGCATGGCCGGCCAATGATGATGCTCCACATCATCATTGACTTTGTCATGTGGTGCCACCTCATGAGGGAGACCAAGGGTCATGGGGGTTACATGCATGCATGTAACCCTCTCTCCATGAAGTGGCCGGCCACTTTACTCCATGTGAAGGAATTCATTTTGGTGAGTCATTCCAACTTCATCTTCAACCTTGGATCAATTTCCCTCAAGCTCTCCTTCTTCTTCCTCATCTTGTCGAGACCTTCTAGGAGTGCTAGCACACTCAAGATTGTCTTTTTCTCCACCTATTGCTTTTGTGGATACCAATAGAGGAGTGTGCACTTGACCTCTCAAGTTCCGGCAACCTTTTTGGACGAGCGGGATTTGCGAAGGGCGTCGCTACGAGGGTAACATCCTTATCATGAAGATCTAAGGTAGATCTAGGTTTTTATACAAGAACATACATGTTTTTGTTTTAATACTTCTTCGCATGGATCCGTGGCCAGGGCTTCCGAGGTTCCCGCAACGCAAAAAGCGGCTTTTGCGGCTCGGAAAAACCCAATAGTGGTATCAGAGCCACGTGCGAAGCATGTATGTGTTTTGTTTTTGTAATTTTTGTATTAGATATAAAAATTACAGATTTATATGTTTCTGTAAATTTCCTAATTTTATAGAATTTTTGGGTATTTTTCTCAAAGAGTCGAAGCAACAAGTGTTGGGACACTTGTAGGCTTCGACCGTCGAGAAAAACTCTCCAAAACGGTGATTTCTCGCTTTAGGATTTTGGGACAGTGACTTAAGTCACTGTAGGATCGTAGTAGGGACACTCGCAAAGTTAATTTTGTGAGTATGGGCGCTGACCCTATCCCCGAAAGGGGCCTTGTCCCGCGATCGCGCCCGGAAACCGCTTAACGGGACCGTTACGGAGAGGTGACTCATTAATTTGAAAATAGAATTAGAAAAAATTATTGAAATTTCTGTAAAAATACATAATTTAGAATTATGTATAATTCTGTGATTGCCATGGCCCAATAACCCCAATATGATTGGATGTGATGTGTTGTAATTCATAATACGGCCTGCGTGCCGTTTTGTAGTTGTGCGTGTTGTATAGTGTATGCGACCTGCGAGTCGTACCTCTTCTTTTGATATTCTAGTTGTAAATAGTTTTAGACTCGAATGTAACTCGAGTTTCATATTTGTAATGTACAAAATGGAGCGGTGGAAAGTCCACTTGAAGACGAGGTTACGAGAATGGTGCCGACGACACATGGCGGTCAAAGGAAGCTGTTGGAGAAGCCACTAGCCTTAGGTTGACTGTCCGATCTTCTCATTGGCTTGAGAAGATCATAGTAGGGCCATGACAACATCACATTTAATTATATATATATATGTTGATATATATATATATATATTTATTTGATTTTGCTTGTATGTATGTGATGCATGCTAGTAGAATAATGCTTGTATGTATATGATGCATGCTAGGATAATTTTCTTGTATGTATATGATGCATGCTAGAATAATGATTGTATGTATGTGATGCATGCTAATATAGGATAATAAAGGCCTAAATGCGTATAAGATACACATTACGATTAGATTAGATCATAATCGAATCAACTCAAAAATGCCTACCGAGCCTTGATACCCATCACTACCTCGATCATTTATTGTTGAATCTGCCAAAGCATAGCAACGCATATTATCTTGGTAGGGTGCGGAGGGGCAATCATGGTCCCGCTTATCACGCTTGGGTTAGAGTAAGCTCAATTAGATTGAGCAAAACTAGTTAACTTAATTGGATTGAGTAGAACTATAGGCATATTCCAATCATTGGAAAGATAGGGTAAGATCGCATTTACACTAAATCTTGGGTGATTTAGCCAAAGCTAACTCAAGGTCTTTTGTAAATGTGGGTCTTGATCCTATAAACAAGAGTTGCATAGAGATGTAATCGATAATGTGTTACCCACCGATCGTACTAAGTCTTGGGCGATTTAGCCAAAGCTAACTCAAGGCTTAGTATGATGTGGATCTTGTCCCGCAAGAATTATAGCTAGTTTGTATGAATCTAGTAATGTGGTTTGACCACATCTATAACTTGATTCTACAAAATTCCTATAATTCAGTGGGTGCATCATTTGATTAAAGGCCTAATTAAATGATAAAAGGAATATGATATTAATTCTCTGCATTGTATGTTGTAGATAACTATGTCGACAAACACGAACACTCTCTCTCTCCGCGTTCTGTCCTTGAGAAGGACAAGCTCAATGGAGCAAATTTCCTGGACTGGTACAGGAACCTGAGAATTGTTCTCACTCAAGAAAGGAAGTTGTACGTCCTGGAGCAGCCCATTCCGGAGGCACCTCCTGCCACTACCTCGCGAGCTGACAAAGATGCTTACAAGAAGCATCAAGATGATGCATTAGATGTGTCATGTCTAATGCTCGTGACCATGAACTCTGAGCTTCAGAAGTAACATGAGTTCATGAATGCTTATGATATGGTTGGACATCTTCGTCAACTATATCAAGGACAAGCAAGGCATGAGAGATATGAAGTCTCTAAGGCATTGTTTGGGTCTAAAATGCAAGAAGGGACTCCCGTAGGTCAATATGTACTCAAGATGATTGGGTATGTAGAAAACCTACAAAGGCTGGGATTCCCACTTGGCCAAGAGCTGGCCACTGACATGATCTTGCAGTCTTTGCCACAAGCCTTCAATCAATTTGTCATGAATTATAACATGAATGAAATTGATAAGCCATTGCCTGAAATGCTCAGCATGTTGAGAACTGCTGAGCTTAACCTTAAGAAGGGAAAATCTGACACCATTTTGATGGTGCAGAAGAAGAAAGGCAAGGGCAAGCCTAAAGGTAAGGGAAAGTCCCAAGCCAAGGGCAAAGGCAAAGAACTTAAACCCAAAGGAGGGGTAGCCAAGGAAGGGGCTTGCTTCTACTGCAAGGAAGTAGGACACTGGAAGCGTAACTGCAAGGCATACCTGGAAGATCTTAAGAAGAAGAGAAGTGAGACTTCTACTTCAGGTATAAATGTTATAGAAGTCAATCTATCTATTTCTTCATCATGGGTATTAGATACCGGATGTGCATCTCACATTTATACCAATGTGCAGGCGCTGAGAAATAGCAGGGCATTGACAAAGGGCGAGGTGGACCTACGAGTAGGCAATGGAGCAAGAGTTGCTGCTGTTGCTGTAGGTACTTATGATCTATCTTTTCCCTCTGGGCTTGTACTAGAATTAGATGAATGTTGTTATGTGTCTGCCTTAACTAAGAACATCATTTCAGTTTCTTGTTTGTACAAGAAAGGTTTTTCATTTATAATAAAGAACAAATATTGTTCAGTTTATTTAAATGATATGTTCTATTGTAGTGCACCTCTAATGAACAGACTCTACTTTCTAGACTTAGAGAGCCCTATCTATAACATAAGTACCAAGAGGTTCATGTCAAATGAGTTGAACCAAATCTATCTCTGGCATTGTCGCTTAGGTCACATAAATGAAAGTCACTTATCTTTGCTCCATAAGGATGGTCTGCTAGACTCATTTGATTTTGAATCATATGAGACATGCGAGTCTTGCCTTTTAGGCAAGATGACCAATACTCCCTTTAGTGGACACAGCGAAAGAGCAATAGATTTGTTAGGATTTATACATAGTGATGTATGTGGTCCTTTCAATGTTGCTGCTAGAGGTGGTTACAGGTACTTCATGACATTTACTGATGACTTCAGTAGATATGATTATGTGTATCTCATGACACATAAATCAGAATCCTTTGAAAAGTTCAAAGAATTCAAGAATGAAGTACAAAACCAGCTTGGCAAGAGTATTAAGATACTTCAATCAGATCGAGGTGGAGAATACCTTAGCCATGAGTTTTGTGACTATCTAGCTGAGTGTGGGATTCTATCCCAACTCACTCCTCCTGGAACACCACAGTGGAATGGTGTATCCGAAAGGAGGAATCATACCCTATTGGATATGGTACGATCTATGATGAGTCACACAGATCTTCCTATATCCTTTTGGGGATATGCTCTAGACACAGCAGCCTTTACCCTTAACCGTGTACCATCCAAGGCTGTCATAAAGACACCATATACGATATGGACAGGGGGAAATCCCAAGATGACTTTTATGAGGATTTGGGGTTGTGAGGCTTACGTTCGACGTCAAGTCTCAGACAAACTAGGACTCAAATCCGATAGGTGCTATTTTGTTGGATATCCCAAGGATACAAAGGGATACTACTTCTACATTCCCAGTCAGCACAAAGTGTTTGTGGCAAAGACTGGGGTTTTTCTAGAAAGGGATTTTGTTTCTAGAAAAACTAGTGGGAGTACCTTCGATCTTGAAGAAATTCAAGATAAGGACCATAGCACTGAGGCCTTGATGGAGGCTGAACAGGAACCACAAAGTGTTGTGGGTGATGAGGTTGTTGCACAAAGAGTTGTGGAACAACTGTTGGATCGATGCGGTTCGCTAGAGGGGGGGGGGTGAATAGCGAAAAACCTTTTCTTTTTCTTTCGTTCGTTAAAACTCTAGAGAAAATAAATTAATTGCAGCGGAAATGTAAATATAAAATAAAAGAGACAATCGACACAAGGGTTTTACTTGGTTCGTAGCCGAAGGCTACTACTCCAAGGCCCTAGTGGTCCTTGACCACGTACGGAGGGCAGAAGCACTAAAGGAACTCCTCCTCGTTGGAGGTAGGAGTTAATCGATACAAAAAAAACTTTAAGGTAGAGGGACAATCCCCCTCTCCTCGTATACGATAAAAGCTCCGAAAAGTAGATGAACAACTGATAACAAAATAATACCGACGTACAAAGACAAATAAGAAAAATTAAACCTAGACGTCGGAAGGAAGGACTTCGTTGTCGGAGAATTGTAGCTTATGAGACTTTTTGGAGGCTTAGAATTGTTGATGAAACCCTAGGTTTGACCCTCCTTTTATAGCCTTTGAGCCCCTTTTCGAGAGGAACCCTAGCCAATCAAATTTGAGCACATCTTCCCTTGAAATTTGGTGATAATCCTTGACTCCTCGAATCTAATCATTGACCATCAGTCGACTGATGGCCATCATCAATCGATGGCGCATCGATCGATTCGACCTTCTGCGATCATTGTTTGGCCATGAGTCCTCAAGTAGCGATCGTGATGCTTGCTGCAAGTCAAAGTTAGCACAACAAAAACATAATTTCGATATGTTCGTCGACCATCCGATCTCGACCTAGACCATCTATAAGAAGTCTTTGGTCGGATCTCGCTAAGATCATCCTCCTAAAGAGGATCGACCTTACTTACTCTACTCGAGCTTACCTCGATGCTTACGTGTTGCTTTTGCTTAGGCCTTCCACTCGATTCCTTGGCTCCCTCCGAAATCACCCGAGTGTCACTCGACCACCGCGCTTTCTCCGGGTGTCGCTAGCCTTGACTCGGCTATATCAATCTTACACACACTTTCGATTCAGCTCGTGAGAAAACAAAATAGACTTAACTTTGTGTCTTTGCTATAATCAAAACAGAGTTCGATTTCGTGCCTCACTGCGCCAACAATCTCCCCTTTTGATATGTGGCAAAAACACACAAAGTTAAGGAAATTAAGTGCATGAAACAAGAAAGACAAGAAGCAAAAGTAGGAGTAGTAAAAATATTTCTCAAGTTCTCCTTAGAGGAACCCTCCCTTGACCGAGGGTGAGTACTTGAAAAAGACTTTAGTTCTCCAAACACAAAAGATAATGAGTTAAGTAAATGGCATTACTTAACTTAGGCTATAGAGTCAAAAATAAGTGCAAGTTAAGTAATCAAAAGTTAAGTCAAAGGTTAATTATTCAAAAGGTTTAACTTTTGATTTCTTAACTTGGGCCTTTAAAGTTTTCAATTCAAGAGTTGAAACCTAAACCTTACTCCCCTTAACTTAGGCCGGAATCAAAGTTTTAAGTTAAGTTATCAATTTCAAAAATTTGAAATTGAACTTTGGCCTTTTCTTGAACCTTAACTTTGGCCTTTTCTCCCCTTTTGACATAAATCAAGGAAAAGTGCGGGGTTTTAAGAAAACCCTAAGTCCAAGCATGATGATTTTAAAAATAGTATGTGAAAATAATTCATCTAAATGTTCAACTCTAGTTTGACTTGATTGAAATGATATTATCAACAAGTCCTGATTAGAGTTGGTTAATATTAGTTGCATATTTATACTCCGAGGTTCATATTGACGCACTTGATCTACATCTTGGAACCTGGAGTAGGGTCCTAACATCTCACGCCCATCTACGTGGCTAACTACACAAACACATTAGTCCTATGTGTTGTGAGATGTACTGGCTCCTTAAATCTATAGGTGCATGTTATCTAAGGTATGTCCTATGCTAGTTCCATCAAAATGAAAAATAAGAAATAGTAGTAAGAAAATATAGTTTGCAAGTTCTTATTCTATTACGCACATGCCCAATTTTCGTCTTAATAGACTAAATTCGGCCGGGTAGGGGGGTTTAGTAAATAGGTCTGCTAGGTTAGATTTCGATTCGACGTACTCGAGTTGTATGGCTCCGTTGGCCACATGTTCTCGAATGAAATGGTGTTTGACTTCTATATGTTTGGTCCTAGAGTGACATATTGGATTCTTTGTAAGATTAATTGAACTAATGTTATCTACGTGAAGTTTAGTATCGTAAAGTTTAACTTAAAGTCGCGGAGGGTGTGCTTCATCCAAAGAAGCTGAGTGACACACTCACCCATCGCGATGTATTCGGTGGTAGACAAGGCAACACAATGTTGCTTCCTCGCACTAACTCACTAGACTCGGAGTAGTTGACAACAACCACTGCGTGCTCTTTCATCGAGTTTACTACCGGCATAATCCGAATCGAAGTAGCCGATTAGTTCGAACTCGGTAGATCTAGGATACCAAATACCGACATTAAGTGTACCCTTTAGATATCTAAGGATACGCTTAACTAGGGTTAGGTGAGACTCCTTGGCACAAGTTTGAAATCTGGCGCACATACTTACTGCAAATAAGATATCGTGACTTGATTAAGTACAGAGATTCCTATTACACTACTATAGTATTTTAAGTCAATGGACTTACTTTCTAGGTCTTCTCCTATGTTAACATTAATCGCCATTGGGGTGTTTATTATCTTAGCGTCTTGCATTCCAAATCTTTTAATTAACTCCTTAGTGTATTTTTGTTGATATAGGTATATACCATCCTTAGTTTGTTTAATTTGTAGACCTAAAAATAAACTTAACTCGCCTACCATGTTCATTTCGAACTCACTTTCCATGAGTGAAACGAACTCGTTTAGTAAGGCTGAGTTAGAGGTTCCAAAAATTATATCGTCTACGTAAATTTGAGCTATGAATATTTCTTTACCTAAGGTTTTTCTGAGAGTTGGGTCAACTAAGCCTTGGTTAAACCCTTTTGACTTAAGATGGATTGAAAGTCTCTCGTACCAAGCTCGAGGAGCTTGTTTAAGTCCATAGAGAGCTTTCTTAAGTTTTAGAACATGGTCGGGTTTATCTAGATTTTTGAATCCGGGGGTTGACTAACATAAACTTCTTCTTTAATGTATCCATTTAGGAATGCTGACTTAACATCCATTTGAAACAGCTTAAATCCTCGATGTGCGGCATAAGCTAGCAACATTCGAATGGATTCGAGTCTAGCTACTGGGGCATAGGTTTCGTCGTAATCTAAGCCTTCTACTTGGCTAAATCCTTTGGCGACTAACCTAGCCTTGTTTCTAACTACTTCACCTTTATCATCAAGCTTGTTTCGAAACACCCACCTTGTTCCAATTATCGTTTTGTCTTTAGGTGATGGTACTAATTCCCACACTTCATTCCTAGTAAATTGAGTTAGCTCTTCTTGCATTGCAATAATCCAATCGGGATCAAGAAGAGCTTGTTCAATTGATTTGGGTTCTATCTTTGAAATTAAGGAAATTTGACTAAGGTTCCTATAGGATGCTCTAGTTCGAACTCCTAGATTAGGATCTCCTATTACTTGATCGATAGGGTGGTTAGTCTGAATCCTAGATTGGGTTGGGTTTGTGTCACCTAATGCTTGATCAATGGGGTGACTTGGTTGAACACTAGTTTGGTTGGAGTCATCTATCACTTGATCAATAGAGTGACTAGGTTGACCTAGGTTAGGATTAACACTAGACCTGATCTCCGGATCAGAGTTAGGTCTAGTATGAATCGGCTCGCTAATTGGGGTTGTCGGGGGTTTTGTAGGTTCATGTCCTTCATCAAATACTACATTGATAGTCTCCTCGACTCTGAGGGTGTCGTGGTTATATACTCTATAAGCTTTACTTGTAGTCGAGTATCCTAGAAAGATTCCGGTGGTGGTTTTGGATGTAAATTTCCCTAGGTAATCCTTAGTGTTTAGGATATGTACCTTACACCCAAATACCCTAAAGTACTTGATGTTAGGTATTTTATTGTGATAAATCTCGTACGAGGTCTTAAGGTGCCTCTTTACCATAAGGATCCTATTTTGGACATAGCAAGCCGTGCTAACGGCTTCTGCCCAAAATCTATCGGGTAGGTCGTATTCATTCAACATGGTCCTAGCGGCTTCTTGTAGAGTTCGGTTTTTCCGCTCCACTAGGACATTTTGTTGAGGGGTCCTAGGGCAAGAGAATTCATGGTGGTATCCGTTTAGGTTACAGAAGTCGGTGAACCTTTGATTTTCGAATTCACCACCATGATCACTTCTAAGTCTTTTAACCTTAAGGTCTTTTTGATTCTCGATTAATTTGAATAGATTGATTAATTGATCTAGGGTATCATTTTTATGTTTGATGAACCTAACCCAGGTAAACCTGGAGTAGTCGTCAATTATGACTAAGCAATATTGACTTCTATTGAGTGACTTGGCTCCATGTGAATCGAATAGATCCATATGCAGGAGCTCAAGTACACTTGAGGTTCGTTATTGGTTAGTTAACTTGTTTTGTGTCCTAGGTTGTTTTCCTTGTTGACAAGCATTACAGATTTTATTAACCAAATTGTTGAGGTTGGGTAAGCCTCTGACTATGCCACTCTGACTCATCTTGTGGACGAGTCTTGGGTGCGAGTGACCGAGTCGTCGGTGCCACAACCATGATTCCTCTTGCCGTGTCATAAGACACTTAGTTGAGGAGTTGGTTAAGTTGATCGTATAAATGTTGTTATTTCTAGTTCCTTTAAGAATTGTTTTAGAGGTTTCGTTGGTATTAATTACGCATTCATTTTCTAGAAATATAACCTTATAGTTATTATCACACAATTGGCTTACACTAAGTAAGTTATATTCAAAATTCTCTACAAGTAATACATTTTTAATAACAAAATTCGTGTTAAGCTCGATATCACCTGATCCGATGATTTTGAGCTTATTCCCAAAGGCTACGATCCTTGTCGTTTGAATCGAAGCTTTGCGAATTTAAGTTGATCCCCGGTCATGTGTGGGAGCAACATGTCAACATCCATTGATCCTACACACAAGGTGGTTGGATTGGATGTTAGATTTTGTTAAGAAAATTGGTTGTAAGTTGTTAACCCTAGGTCATCTCACGAGTCTATATGATCAAGCATGTTATACTTATGTGTTTATTTTGAGATGACTTCTAATTAAGTTGATTAAGTGGATTTAGGTTCAAGTAATTTTATGTTAGATTTGGATTTAACCCTAGGCTTGTCAAGTTTACCTTTTCAAGATCATGGCTTCCAGGTCGTGGCGAGGCACAGGGGCCTTCTTTTATCGGATCATCGACCACTTCCTTAGACAAAGCCATTTTCAAGAAAATGATGACTTGACTTACCTAAAATTATTTCCTCGTCTAACTAGTTATTTTTGAAAAGAGGCTCCCCGAGGCTCAATCTTTTCGAAGAATTTTAGTTGGTTATGTTTTTGAAAAGAGGCTCCCCGAGGCTCAATCTTTTCGAAAAATTTTAGTTGGTTATGTTTTTGTTCTAAGTGAGTTCACAAGTTTTAAAGTACAAACTTTCTAAGTTAAAGCATGCAATTTCTAAGTTAAAGCATAAACATTCTAAGTTAAAACATGCAATTTCTAAGTTAAAGCACAAACATGTTTTGTACTGGCTCCCCCTAGACCGTTGAATCGGTTCGGTCTATCCACATAGTGGATTTGGTCCTTGGGAACCCAGTACGGGTTGGATCCTAGAGTTGAAATGAAAAAGTTCTTAGGGACCCATGCTTGGACATGTTTCTTATGTCGACTTACAATCGACATATACGACCTATTAATCGTGTTTGAGTTAAACCCGAGTCCAGCCTTGTTGTACACGGCCCTTTGAGATCCAAGTAGGAGGTCAAGTCCTTTGGATCCCGAAGTGAACCTTTCCAACGTGTTCCTAAGATCTTCGACTTGACTTTTCAAGAGAGAGTTCTCAACTTCGAGCTTTTCAACTTGAGTTGAGTCCTTCTCTTGAACTCGACTAGTCGAAGAGGTTAGGGAGACCTCGTGTTTGAGGAGTTTAACCTCCTCAACAAGGGTCTCGACCTTGGACTCGGACTTAGCTAACTTCCTAGACAAAAACCTAACCGTATTATGTAAAGTATTAAATAAAGTTCGACTCACCTTAAGGGTATCTTTTGAACCGGATGCGTATCCGTGGCTTGACTTGAAGGTAGCTTCGTAGTCCGAGTCATCCTCAGGTTCTGACTCAAGTTCGGTCTCCGTGTCTGACTCAATTGATTTCGCCATGAAGACGTGGTCTTCGTCTTCTTCGGATGACGCTTCTTCCCATGTCGCGTTGAGGGCCTTCTTGTGCTTAGGTGCTTGGTGGTTGAGCTTGGGGCACTCGGACTTTATATGTCCAAACCTGTTACACTCATAACACCTAATATTAGAACTTTTAGGCTTACCTTGGTTGGGTCGAGTTGTGGTTCGCTTTCGTCCCTTGGCTATCCTTCGAGCTAGGTTCTTTAGTTCTCAACCAATTCCGGTCAACTTCTTCTTGGACTCATCTTCCTCCTCGGGTGGTGGTGGCTTGTGATTTTCTTCTTCTTTGAACCTGCAAACAAGGCTATACCCCTCTCGGGTTCCGAGTTGGACTGCTCATGTAATTCAAAATCCGAAAAGAGTTCATCTAATCTAAGTTTAGAAAGGTCCTTGGAGACCTTATAGGCATCAACCATGGATGCCCATAAGGTAGTCCTCGGAAAAGAGTTTAGGACATACCTAATAAGGTCACGGTTTTCGACCTTTTGCCCGATTGCATGTAGGTTGTTGACTATGTCTTGGACACGGGCGTGGAGTTGCGTCGCGGACTCGTGTTCCTGCATTTTTAGTGTGTACAATTTATTGAATAACAAATCACGTTTGCAAACCTTAGCTTGATCCGATCCTTCATGTAACTCGATTAGCTTTGTCCAAAGATCCTTTGCTCTTATGAAGGGGCCGACGCGATTTAGCTCCTCCTTGGACAAGCCGCATTGGAGTATTTGTGTTGCCTTGGCATCGGCTTCGACTTGTCGTTTTGTTGCAACGGTCCATTGATCATAATCCAAGGAGTCACCCACTTCATTAGTCGGAAGTGTGAAACTCGTTTGGATTATGATCCACATCTCGATTTGGGTTTTGAGAAAGCATTCCATCCGACCTTTCCAATAACGGAAATCATCTCCGTTGTAAAACGGAGGTCGGAGGTGCTAAAACCCTCGAGATGGGCCATTAGAACAAAAAAAGAAGACCTAGCAACGAAAAAAAAACACACGAAAGTACCAAGACTTGCGTCTTGGATTATTAGTGTGGGAAATAAAAAGAAACAAACGAAAAATAGAAAGTTAAGCAAAGAAATGAGAAACTAAATAAAAAGTAAGTACTCACAACCTTCGATGTCCCCGAAAGGCTACTAAACGTTGATTTTTGAGGACGAAAACAACTTGTTATGGGGGTAAACCCCAGTAAGAAGTGTAGATCTCTGCGAGGGCTTCGATTTGGTAGGTAGACCGTGTCGTGGGTCAACTTGTACAAAAAGTTATGTCCGTTTGACCGTCGGCTACTCCAAAAGCGAATACTTGCAAAACAAAATCAAACGAAGAGTACCAAGACTTCGTCTTGGATTAGTAGTGCAGGAGAAAAATTTAAACGAACAAAAAACAAATCTGTAAAAAAAATGTTAGATTGGTGGTTTCACCAAATCTAAGCGCCCCCGGCTCTGATACCAATTGTTGGATCGATGCGGTTCGCTAGAGGGGGGGTGAATAGCGAAAAACCTTTTCTTTTTCTTTCGTTCGTTAAAACTCTAGAGAAAATAAATTAATTGCAGCAGAAATGTAAATATAAAATAAAAGAGACAATCGACACAAGGGTTTTACTTGGTTCGTAGCCGAAGGCTACTACTCCAAGGCCCTAGTGGTCCTTGACCACGTACGGAGGGCAGAAGCACTAAAGGAACTCCTCCTCGTTGGAGGTAGGAGTTAATCGATACAAAAAAAAACTTTAAGGTAGAGGACAATCCCCTCCTCGTGATACGATAAAAGCTCAAAAGTAGATGAACAACTGATAACAAAATAATACCGACGCATAAAGACAAATAAGAAAAATTAAACCTAGACGCTGAAGGAAGGACTTCGTTGTCGGAGAATTGTAGCTTTATGAGACTTTTTGGAGGCTTAGAATTGTTGATGAAACCCTAGGTTTGGCCCTCCTTTATAGCCTTTGAGCCCCTTTTCGAGAGGAACCCTAGCCAATCAAATTTGAGCACATCTTCCCTTGAAATTTGGTGATAATCCTTGACTCCTCGAATCGATCATTGACCATCATGATCGATGGCCATCATCGATCACGATCGATGGCGACGATCGGGCCAACAGTCGACCTTCTAGCCGACTATTTGACCAAATGAGTCCTCCAAGCCGGCAATAAGTCAAAGTTAGCACAACAAAAACATAATTTCGATGGTCGTCGACCATCCGATCTCGACCTAGACCATCTATAAGAAGTCTTTGGTCGGATCTACGCTTAAGATCATCCCCATAAAGAGGATACGACCTTACTTACTCTCGCACACTCGAGCTTACCTCGATGCTTACGTGTTGCTTTTGCTTCCGGCCTTCCACTCGATTCCTTCGGCTCCCTCCGAAATCACCCGAGTGTCGCTCGACCACCGCGGCTTTCTCCGGGTGTCGCTAGCCTTCATCTCCAGCTATATCAATCTTCTGCACACTCGATTCAGCTCGTGAGAAAACAAAATAGACTTAACTTTGTGTCTTTGCTATAATCAAAACATAGGTTCGATTTCGGTGCCTCACTGCACCAACAACAACCACCTGTTCAGGTATACCTTCCTCTTCGCAGATCTGATAGGGTACGTCGTCAGCCTGAGAGATACTCATTTCTCTTGCCTGACCATGATGACATTATGCTCATTGAGAATGAGCCTACCTCCTATCAGGAAGCTGTGATGAGCCCAGATTCTGAGAAATGGCTAGAAGCCATGAGATCCGAGATGGAATCCATGTACACCAACCAAGTATGGACTTTGGTTGATCCACCTGAAGGGGTCAAACCCATTGGGTGCAAGTGGGTCTTTAGGAGAAAGACTGACATGGATGGACTTACGCATACCTATAAGGGCCGATTGGTAGCTAAAGGTTTCAAGCAAATTCATGGTATTGACTATGATGAAACCTTTTCTCCAATGGCAATGTTTAAGTCCATTCGGATCTTGCTTGCTATTGCAGCATACCATGATTATGAGATCTGGCAAATGGATGTCAAAACTGTGTTTCTGAATGGAAACTTACTCGAGGATGTGTACATGACACAACCTAAGGGTTTTATAGATCCGCAGCATACTGGGAAGGTATGCAAGCTGCAAAGGTCCATTTATGGGCTAAAGCAAGCTTCTCGGAGCTGGAATCTTTGATTTGATGATGCGATCAAACAGTTTGGTTTCATCAAAAATGAAGATGAACCCCGTGTCTACAAGAGGGTTAATGGGAACACAGTTGTGTTCCTTGTATTGTATGTGGATGACATACTGCTCATTGGGAATGACATCCCTTCGCTACAATCTGTGAAGACTTGGCTTGGGACGTGCTTCTCAATGAAGGACTTAGGTGAAGCAACCTGTATTCTAGGCATCAAGATCTATAGAGATAGATCTAAGAGATTGCTTGGCCTAAGTCAGAGTACATACATTGACACGGTATTACTACGGTTTTCCATGCAGAATTCCAAGAAGGGACTTCTACCAATGTCACATGGTGTGAGTCTTTCGAAGACTCAAAGTCCCTCTTCTAGAGAGGAGAGAGACCGCATGGATAAGATCCCTTACGCATCAGCTATAGGATCTATCATGTACGCCATATTGTGTACTCGTCCTGATGTCTCGTATGCTTTGAGCATGATGAGTAGGTACTAGTCAGATCCAGGTGAGCATCACTGGATAGCAGTCAAGAATATTCTTAAGTACTTGAGAAGAACTAAAGAATATTTCTTGATATTTGGAGGCAATGAGGAGCTAGCTGTAAAGGGTTACAGTGATGTCAGCTTCCAAACTGACCAAGATGATTATAGATCGCAGTCAGGGTTCGTGTTTTTCTTGAATGGTGGCGCTGTGAGCTGGAAGAGTTCGAAGTAGGACACAGTTGCTGATTCTACAACAGAAGCCGAGTATATTGCTGCATCTGAGGCAGCAAAGGAGACAGTTTGGATCCGCAAGTTCATTACTGAGGTTGGGGTGGTTCCTAGCATAGCAGATCCCATAGATCTCTATTGTGACAACAATGGAGCGATTGCACAGGCTAAGGAACCTCACTCACACCAGCGGACCAAACACATACTACGGCGCATCCATATCATTCGAGAGATCATCGATAGAGGAGATGTGAAGATTTGCAGAGTACCCACAGAGGCTAACATCACGGATCCCTTGACCAAGGCTTTGGCACATAAAAAGTATGATGGTCACACTAGGTCATTGGGTATTAGATACTATGGTGATTGGCACTAGTGCTAGTGGGAGATTATTAGTGAAAGCCTTAGAGACAATCATGTGATGATTGTTGTATGAACTTTATTGTATCATATTCCTATTTATAAAGGCATGGTTATTATATTTACTTGTATTGGTGCCAAATAACTAAATATAATAATATCCTTGAGTAGTAGGTTCTTATCTATATCAATTGATTGGTTAAATCGATAATGAGATGATATAGAGAACACTACTCTTAATCATTCCTAGTCGAGTATTAACATTCAGGGACAATGTTAATGCGTAGAGACTAGCATGTTGGTCAACATGATGACTTGATCTCACAAGTCATGGATATGAGATATCAAGTTGACACATGGGTATGCATTGGAGAATGTATACTGAATGACCCGCCATGAGAAAGTATCATGGATCGTTATATGAGTGTCATATACTTTCTCATGTGGCTATTAGTATGACTATTAGTCCTTAGACCTAAAGTCACCATGGTTCCCTACATAAGGAGTTGCATACTTTGGCTTCATCAAACGTCACCCGTAAATGGGTGGACTATAAAGGCGATTACTAGGTATGTAACAAATTATGCGGAGGGATGTGAGAGATGTAGATGGGATCTATCCCTCCTATATGACGGGAGAGACATCGATATTCTTGAAAGAGTGAGACCACGAAGTGCATGGCCATGCCCAAATGAATCAATATGAGATATTGAGCTCATTTAATTAGAGTGAGTCTACTTGGAGTTCAAGATTTAGATTGTACCGAGGATGACACAGTCTATACCTCGATTGGTCAATCTAGATGTCAAGGATAGAGGGACATTGTCACATATTGTGAGAATCACAATTAGTAGTCACAAAGGTAATGTTGGAGCTCAACATTCTTGTAACTTGGGTAGCAATGATGTGTTGCTAGATACCGCTCATTGCTTATATTCCAAATCCGTTTAGGGACATTGCCAACGTTACAAGAACCTATAGGGTCACACACATAAGAGCAATTAGATGGAGATTAGGTTCATATGATGAACCATGAGGATTAGGTTCATGGGATGAACTAAATTGGATTAAAAGTAATCCTAATTAGACTAATTGATTTAGACTCAAGTTGAATCAAGTGTTGAATGAGTCTAATTTAGATTTAATTCATCAAATCAATTTAAATTAATGAATAGAGATTCATTAAATTAAATTGACTTGAGTCAAGTGGTTAGATTTGATCAACCATGGGAGATTAGAGGTCAAGTTTGACTTGACTTGAGAGGGAAGATGAAAGGTCAAGTTTGACTTGACCAAATGTCATGTCATGATGATGACTTGGCATGGCTGGCCAATGATGATGCTCCACATCATCATTGACTTTGTCATGTGGTGCCACCTCATGTGGGAGACCAAGGGTCATGGGGGTTACATGCATGCATGTAACCCCCTCTCCATGAAGTGGCCGACCACTTTACTCCATGTGAAGGAATTCATTTTGGTGAGTCATTCCAACTTCATCTTCAACCTTGGATCAATTTCCCTCAAGCTCTCCTTCTTCTTCCTCATCTTGCCGAGACCTTCTAGGAGTGCTAGCACACTCAAGATTGTCTTTTTCTCTACCTATTGCTTGTGTGGATACCAATAGAGGAGTATGCACTTGACACTCTCAAGTTCCGGCAACCTTTTTTGACGAGCTGGATTTGCGAAGGGCATCGCTACGAGGGTAACATCCTTATCATGTAGATCTAAGGTAGATCTAGGGTTTTATACAAGCACATACATGTTTTTGTTTTAATACTTCTTCGCACAGATCCGTGGCCGGGGCTTCCGAGGTTTCCGCAATGCAAAAAGCGGTTTTTGCGGCTCGGAAAAACCCAACAGAATATAGTTATAGGAAATTATTTAGGAGCGTGTGTACTTCTTCATTGGAAGGCACATAACCCGAGATAATTGCCTTGGTACCGAGTAATGGTGAACACTTAGATGCAAATAGGAGTATCCTCCCCATCGGAGTCACTGCTTTTATTTGTAGTGCCGAAGAGGAACTAACTATTAATTTTATTTGTCAAAAATTTAGGTTGACAAGATAGTAAAATTAATGGGTAAAACCTCCTCTTACAAATGTAGAATTTGTATACGTCCACATGATCGTAGCATATGATATTCTCGGTGTTTTGAGGTATTTGTTGATTTTAAAATTTTATTGTTTGAGGAATCAATAATTTTTTGAAATATAATGTTTTGATCTATGTGATTCTTAGGTTTTTCAAAAATGACTTTCAACCCGCTTGCTGTAATACTAAAAGAGAATAAACTTACTAGACCCAATTATGTTGATTGGAAAAGGAATCTTGATATTGTCTTGACTGCTGGGGAGTACAAGTATGTACTCTTCAAAGAGTGTCCTCCTAAGCCTGTGGATGATTCTGGAGAAAAGGAGAAGGAGAGTTATAAAAAGTGGGTTAAGGATGATGAGATGGCGCAGTATTACATTTTGGCTTCTATGTCAAAAGTATTGCAACATCAGCATCAAGTCATGCCCACTGCTTATGACATGATGCTCAATCTCAAGGAGTTTTTCGGACACCAGAATCGGGCTGCTAGGCAAGAAGCCATGAGGTACTTGACAACGACCACCATGAACGAGGGAACACCCATGAGGGATCATATTCTTAAGATGATGGCTCATTTGAATGAGTTGGAAATCTTTGGAGCTGAGATCGATGGGGAAACCCAGGTCGATATCATTCTCTAGTCTCTACCTAGGAGTTTTGAGTAGTTTTGCCTGAACTACAACATGAATAAAAGATTGTAATCGTTGGCGGAGCTTCTGACAGAACTCCAAGCGGCAGAGGGGCTTTTTTGTCAGAGTGCTCAGGCTCAGGCCATGGTTGCCTAAAAGGTTTCTACTTCTAAGCCAAAAGGCAAGAAGAAGAAGAAACAAGGTGGGGCAAGGGTGACAGGGGGATCTCAGAGAGGAGTGAAGAAGCCGAAAGGCAAATGCTTCACTTGCAAGCAGACCGAACAATGGAAGAAGGACTGCCCCAACCAGAAGCATAACAAAGGTATATCTTTTGGTCTAGTCATTTAAACATATTTAGCGGTGTTATCTACCGACACCTAGTGTGTAGATATGGGATCCACTGATCATGTCTGCAATACTTTGTAGGGGTTCCAGGAAACCAGACGACTGGCTGAGGAGGAGATTACTGTTTATTTGGGCGATGCTATAAAGGTGGCGATTGTTGTAGTGGGAGATGTTTATTTGTCTTTTGAAAGAAATAAAACTTTGGTTCTAAGAACTTGCCTTTATGTACCTTTATTTAGAAAGAATTTGATTTTGGTTTCTAAATTTTTTTTGGATGGATATTCTATTTCTTTTAATGATAGAGTTGTTATAAAAAGAAATAGGGAGATTATCTGTTCTAGTGGATTGATAGGAAATTTATATACCATTGAACCAAAAGCTCCCACGATGCAAAGAGAAGTAAATAACTCATCTTCAAATTCTAATAAGAGAAAAGAACCTTCGAAAATGAACCAAATATATCTTTGGCATCTAAGGTTAGGTCATATTAACCTAAGTAGAATTTAAAGGTTGATAGTTGATGGACCTTTGGGTTCATTAGTGGTGGATGATTTCCCAACCTGCGAATCTTGCTTGGAAGGTAAAATGACTAAGAGGCCTTTTAAGGCCAAGGGATATAGAGCCAAAGATGTGTTTGAATTGGTTTATTCTGATTTGTGTGGTCCTATGTCTATCCAGGCTAGAGGTGATTTTGAATATTTCGTCTCTTTTATAGACGATTATTCAAGATATTGATACATTTACTTGATGCGCCGCAAGTCTGAATGCTTTAATAGGTTCAAAGAATTCAAGGTTGATGTGGAGAAACGTCAAGGTAAAAGTATCAAGACACTACGATCTGATCGTGGTGGTGAGTACCTCTTGGGAGAGTTTAGGAATTATTTATTTGAGGCTGGGATTCAATCCCAATTGTCTGCACCTGGCACACCCCAGCAGAATGGTGTAGTGGAGCGAAGGAATAGGACTCTTATGGAGATGGTTAGATCGATGATGAGTTATTCTAAGTTGCCAGATTCATTCTGGGGGTATGCTCTGGACACGACAGTGTATATTCTGAACTTGGTATCATCTAAATTAGTACTTTCTACTCCCACAGAATTATGGACTGGGCGAAAGCCTAGTCTGAGACATATTCAGATTTGGGGGAGTCCAACACATGTGCTTAAGGCAGATGCTGGTAAGTTGAAACCTCATACAGAAGTGCACATGTTCGTAGGCTATCCTAGAGGAACGAAAGGTGGTTTGTTCTATAGTCCTAGAGATTAGAGGGTGATCATTAGCATGAATGCCAGATTTCTAGAGGAAGACTATGTGATGAACCACAAGCCCATGAGTAAGATTGTTCTAGAGGAATTGAGAGGGGAAGTCACTACTTCAGTACCACCGGTACAAGAGGATATACCACAAGTGACTGCATCGCGTGTCACAGAGGATACACAGGTGATACCTCATCGTAGTGGGAGGGTTGTTAGATAGCCTGATAGATTTATGTTCTTGGGAGAATCTTCTGATTTGGTCTCTGGCGAGCATGGACCTGATCTCTGGACATATGACGAGGCAATCCAAGATCAAGATGCGGTATCTTGGCAAAGTGCAATGAATTCTGAGATAGAATCTATGGATTCAAATTAGGTCTGGGAACTTGTAGAACCACCCAATGGTGTAAAAACCATTGGATGCAAGTGGATCTACAAAAGAAAGAGAGGAATAGATGGAAAGGTTGAGACCTTCATGTTGGGTTTCCGGCACCGCGGCGTGTGTGTGTGTTCGATCATGT
Organism: Wurfbainia villosa; assembly: GCA_025175895.1. Classification (NCBI taxonomy): domain Eukaryota; kingdom Viridiplantae; phylum Streptophyta; class Magnoliopsida; order Zingiberales; family Zingiberaceae; genus Wurfbainia; species Wurfbainia villosa. The sequence continues at coordinate 62,139,919 of CM045993.1, forward strand.
TTCGTAAACATGAACACAGCGGAAGCAATTAAAAAATAATAAATCTACATTTATTACAACACACACAACACACGCATGCATTTTACAACAAGTGTAGACATAACCGTAAATTAAAATTTGCAACAAAAGGAATTTTATCTACGTTATACCTTTCGTATGACGTGTAGCGGGAACGGCATCAACCGGAATGATCCTCGTAAGAATCGTCTCTATCCGTATCCACGCCGAGCTCCTCGGGATGACTTCGCTAAGCCACGAGCTTCGTCTTCGTACGGGTTACTAGCCTCGTGTTGAAGACAATGTGATCGAGAGATGATCACGATCCGAATCCAAATTCGGATCCAAAACCGAGTCCTCAAAACTCGATTCTCCGGAGAGGTATTCGTCAACCGTTTGACGAATCCTTCGTCCTCCACCTCAGAGGATTACCGGAGATCAAATCCCCGGTAAGTTAGGCGCTATCAGAGCACTAACCGTCGTCCAAATGACGCTCCGACAACAAAGAAACAAGCTGTCCAGAAAAACTGGACAGCTTTTGGTGGAGGAATAGAGGCCGGCCAAGGAGAGATGGAAGCTCACCTTATCACCGAACCTAGAGGAGATCACCGGAGGGTCGCCGGAGCATCGCCGGCTGAAGCTTGGATGCCGGCGGCAAGGAGGTGGCAGCAGCTCCATGAAGTTGGCGGCAACACCATGTTGGGCGGCAACAACAAAAGGAGGCTAGGGTTGGGCGGCCAAAACTTCATTAGCTTTAGGGTTAGGGTTTAAGCCCTATTTTATAGAGAACTAATTCTCTTAATGGTTAATGGATCATATCCATAAATCCCGTTAACCCGCTCCATTAAGATAAGTTAAAATAAACCAAACCATGATGGTTTATTTTAAGTTAAAATGAACCGAACCAACTTTTGGTTCATTCGTTTAAAATAAACCAAACCCTTTGGTTTATTCTCATCCATTGGATTAGAACCAAACCATTTTGGTCCATCCATTATGTCTTCATAAGACACGGCCCATCCACGCTTCCATTGCGGTGAAACAATTTCATGCTCGCTTTATGTTTAGTCGACCAAACATAGTTTCTCTCGATGCGAATCCCATTCTCAAGCTCGTTTTAAATCCTTTGGATTACACTCGTTGTCGTGTGACCAAATAGGTTCTCGGTTTATGTTGGCCGTCTATAATTAACCATTAATTATAGAGCGATCATGAGTGGCACCTAGTAGTACATCATGATCCCCAATTAACCGAAAAGATCAACGGTTGATCCAGAACTATTTCTGAAACCCTTCAGTAGCTCGAATGAATCGTGCCCCATTCCCTTCACTCATCTTATACCCACTTGGGTCAGGACATGGTCTATTGTGTCAGTCCCCACTAGGCTGACTACGTCACACCTAGCCCAAGTATCATTTCCTCGTCCTACGGATTCTAGTTACTCCACATGTATCGAAGAGTACCTTACTCTAAACATGTAATGCTTTGGCCAAAGACTTTAGTAACAATCCGACGAGAGGCCATGGGTATACATCTCCTCACAAGGAGTGGTGAATCCTTTATAGGCTATTCAAACACCTTCGATCACTTCGACTTATACCCAATCATCCCGGGTCCACATCTCCTTAGAGATGTTTGCTTAAGATGTCAAAGCATAAGTCTCCATGATCAAGATGACTTGAATACCGCAAGTCAAAGGAACATCGCACTTAAGCCATGGTAAGAACTTCATTGACATATCTATATATGCAGAGAACCATATGAAGTCTTACGGCTGGTCACTCCAATGAACTAGTTACCATAACTAGCATCCACGATCAACTCCGGACATCACTATGTCTCGGCCGGTGAGAATCACCGCTTGGATACACCAAGGAGTATACCTCATGCTAGTCTCGGCGAATTGATGGTGTCCAAATCCATCAATTCATCGACTAGGGATAATTCGATACATCACAATTACACATGTAGAGATACTCACTAGTTGTGATCCAATCACAAATTCTCTCATCTTTGTGAATCGTATAAATGGACATTGATAAATGAGTTTAAGATCAATCAAATACATTAAACATGTATACTCAAATAGTGAATCTTCATTTATCATATAAATGGTTCATACATAAGGCGATTGCCTTAGGACATCTCTCATATATTACTAACAGACTCCCACTTGGCCTAATGCCAATCGCTACGGTATCCTATACCATAAGCACTAACATGACCCTCAAACTTACTTTGAGGTAATGCTTTAGTCAAAGGATCCGCTAAGTTCCTTTCAGTGGGAATTTTCTCGATTTGTATTTCGTTCCTACTTAGGATCTCTCTGATAAGATGATAGCGGCGAAGCACATGTTTGGATCGTTGATGAGACCTTGGCTCTTTTCTTTGCTGCAATTGCTCCATTGTTGTCGCAGTGGACCCGGTATTGCTTCAACAATGGCCGAATCACACCAAGTTCATGAACGAACTTCTTGATCCAAACCGCTTCCAGCAATATATTCGCAGAATCCGCTCCTCTTGTTTGGAACTTTTCCAACTCACGAATCATCTGTCCCTTCTCCATATATTAGGAACACATCCTTAGTTCTTCTCAAGTACTTAAGGATCGTCTTACTTGATCCCCAATGATCCATTCCTGGATCGGATTGGTATCTGCTCGTGACACTCAGAGCGTACGATACATCGGGCCTCGTACATAGCATAACATACATGATAGATCCTATTGCGGATGCATAGGAAATCTTACTCATGCAAATCCTCTCGTCTTCTGTGCGCGGATACATAGACTTCGAAAGGTGTACCCCATGCCTGATGGGCAGATAACCTTTCTTGGATTCCGACATTCTAAACCTCTTTAGTACTCGGTCTATATATGTAGACTGCGAAAGATCAAGCAACCATTTCGATCTATCTCTATAGATCTTAATCCCAAGGATGTAGGTTGCTTCTCCCAGGTCTTTCATGGAGAATGTCTTGGATAACCAAACCTTAATATTATGTAAGATTGACACATCGTTTCCTATAAGTAATATGTCATCGACATACAATACTAGGAACACATTTGCACTCCCACTAACCTTCTTGTACACACAAGGTTAAATGCGGATTTTGTGAGAAATCAAACTTTTGATCGTCTCATCAAAAGCGGATATTCGACTCTGGATGCTTGCTTCAATCCATAAATGGATCGTCACAATTTGCATACCTTGGTTTTATCAACGATGTGAAACCCTCGGTGTATCATATACACGTCCTCGGCGGAGTTTCCATTAAGGAAAGCTGTTTTCACATCCATCGCCATATCTCATAATCATAATGAGCCACTATGGCGGAGCATCGAATGGATTTAAGCATAGCTACGGCGAATAGGTTTCGTCATAATCAACACCTTGTTTTTGACGATATCCTTTCGCCACCAATCTAGCCTTATAGGTAATCACATTACCATCCATGTCGGTTTTCTTCTTGAAAACCCACTTGCACCCTATAGGCTTTATGCCTTTAGGTGGGTCAACCAAGTTCCAAACTTGGTTTTCGTACATGGAATCCATTTCTGACTTCATGGCACCAAGCCACTTATCCCTTTCTGAACTTGTCAGCACTTCTTCATAACTGGTAGGCTCCTCATCATCAATGAGTAACACGTCGTTCGATTAAACTTACGAAATCCATATCTCTCGGGAATATTGCGTGTTCTGCGGATCTCTGAAGATGTGGTGTTACAATAGTCGTAGATTGCTCATCACTATGAGTTGTCGGTGTTGTGCTTCACCAGGTATCTCATCAATGTCTATTTGAGTCTCTCGAGCCTCCTCAAGCTCGACGACACTCCCACTGTTTTCGTGCAAGAGAAACTCTTTCTCTAGAAACACAGCATGCCTTGAAACAAACACCTTTTGTTCCACAGGATGATAGAATTGGTAACCCCTTGTTTCCTTAGGGTATCCAACAAATAGACATTTATCAGACTTAGCATCCAATTTGTCTGATACTGTCCGCTTCACATAAGCAGGACAACCCCATATCTTAAAGTAAGATACATGAGGTTTCTTACTATTCCATATCTCATATGGAGTAGTTGAGACTACCTTGGTAGGCATTCTGTTTAACAAGTAAACAGCTGTCTGAAGTGCATAGCCCCAAAAGGACTTGGGAAGAGTTGCATGATTCATCATTGACCTGACCATGTCCAACAAGGTCCGGTTACGCCTCTCAGATACACCATTATGCTGTGGTGTATAGGGCGGAGTCCATTGAGACAATATGCCATTGTCTCTTAGATAATCAAGAAACTCTTGACTTAAGTATTCACCACCTCGATCCGATCGAAGTATTTTAATACTCTTATCATGTTGTTTCTCTACTTCATTTCTGAATTCTTTGAACCTTTCAAAGGCTTCAAACTTGTGTTTCATCAAGAACACATACCAAAACCGTGAGTGATCATCGGTGAAGGTAATGAAGTAGCTATAGCCTCCTAAAGCTTGAGTTGACATAGGTCCACATACATCAGTATGTACTAGACCTAGTAACTCTCCCACTCGTTCACCTTTTCCAGTAAAAGGTAACTTAGTCATCTTGCCTTTTAAGCATGATTCGCATGTATCGTATGAATCCAATTCAAACAATTCCAGAATTCCACATCGGTGTAATTCGGACATGCGTTTCTTGCTTATATGGCCAAGACGACAATGCCACATATAGGAGTCTATTTGATTATCCTTTCGAGCACACGTGTTGCTCGCTTCGATATTGAAAATGTCACTGGATACGTCCAACGTATAAACACCATTGCTTAAAGCTCCAGTCCCATAAAGAACTCCATTCAAAGTTATGTAACAACAATTGTTACTAAAAGTCAAATGGTACCCATTTCTATTTAAACAAGAAATAAAAATGATGTTCTTTATCAACGAAGGAACATAAAAGCAATTGTCCAGTTCTAAGACAAGTCCTACAAGGAGTTCCAACAAATACGTTCCAATAGCGAGTGCAGCAACCGTTGCTCCATTCCCAACACGTAAATTTGACTCTCCCCTTGACGAGTCTTCTTCTATTCCTTAGCCCATGTATGTCATTACATATATGTGAGCCACACCCAGTATCAAATACCCAAGTGTCTGAGGAAATAGAATGACAATCAATAAAGAAGATTTCTGAAGAAGATGGGGCATCCGATGCCTTATCCTTCTTCACGGACTCAAGATAAATCTTGCACTTTCTTCGCAAATGGCTCTCCTTGCCATAATGATGGCAAGTTTCCTTTTGTGCTAGTTCTACCTTCTTAGCCCTTCTCTTCTTTCCCTTCTGCTGTTCCTTTGACTTCCTCTTAGAACCTTTCTTCGAGGAATCAACTAACAACAGTCCCTACTCATGCTTCTCGAGAAGACTCCACAGTCTTGACGTATTGAGCAGTACCACAGATGAACCTCCTAGCATCTCAGAGGTGAAGAGGAGCTTTGAGACTTCGAACCTTTCGAATCTCACTTGCTCATCAACCAACTCACAAAGATGAAGGACTACGATATGAGCATTCATATGCTCATGCTGCTTTCGTAGCTTGGGTTCCATCGTGGCTAGCATGATGCAACTCATTTGTTCAGAATCACTCACATGTTTCTGATAGGCCAACAATTGGTCCAGAGTTGCATCGTCACTAGGATGGGCGGGAAGAGGCGCTTCGAGGACATTTGCAAGCTTTTCAACCTTGAGAACAATTCTCAAGCTTCTAAGCTAGTCCATGAAGCTCGGCCCAGTCAATTTATTCGAATCCAAAATGGAACGCAAATTAAAAAACAACATGATCAATTTTAGAAATACAAAACGAGCATATATGAGAAAGATGATTTTTAAAATGCATCAATATACATTTATAAATCCCATTCATTTTTCAAATTTCAAAAACCCCAAAATCACTTCGGGAGATCGTAGGTCCATCTCCGAATGGGCTGATATCCATCATAGTTATGAACAACCTTGGAGAGAGTCCAACAAGCCATTCATAACTACGACGGTAGGTATCAACTATACCGATTGCATATCACGTATATGCAACTATCACAATGTGCTATCAACTAATTGAATGTTCACACATACATCGGGTTGTTAATACATTAACAAGTATGCATCATATGCATAGCACCCAACTTCACCTCCCTTTACATCGACCTTGGAGAGAGTCCAACAAGCCGATGCTCCAGGTTAAAGCCAACCCATTAATCGGGACATAGTTTTAATATGGTTAGAGCGCATTCAACCAATTAGCCCAGCTTGGAGAGAGTCCAACAACCAAAGCTAACGATTGACCTCTGACTCTTACCATATTAGTATTAAACTATTCCATGGTTTGAACATATTCAGGTTCGAGCCGGGCTTGGAGAGAGTCCAACAACCCAAACAAGAAACATAACTCTGGTTCTAACCATATTAATGGAAGGTGTAGGCTTTAATATTGATTAAGGGTTTTTATGTCTCATCCTCTTTGCATACAAATAACTATTATCTACATGGCATGACATACATGACATACATCTACATGTCACGACACGCATGGCATAATGTTATGCATCTAATGCAATTACATGGCATACAATTATGTCATGTATATAATTTCCTTATATGTCATAACTATTTATGGAAATAAAATATGTTTAAGATTTGATTCTCCAAATCAAATCATAATTAAATTAGGAAACAAATTTCCAAATCTAATCACATATTTTATTCATGGAATTATTTGATTAAGGAAAATCTATTTAGGAAACCAATTTCCTAAATCATTAAAACTACTTATGGAAATAAAATATTTTAAGATTTGATTTCCCAAATCAAATCATGATTAAATTAGGAAACAAATTTCTAGAATCTAATCAAATATTTTATTTATGGAAAATATCAATTTCCATAAATACTTCCAACTTTCCAAAAGTGGAAGATTTCCATAAATACTTCTAGACTTTCCAAAATTGAAAAATTTCCATAAATACTTCTAAATTTCCAAAATTTAGAAAATTTCAGAAATACATTATGACTATCGCAAAACCATTTTACGATTATGTGAAACACAACTGGGCTCTGATACCCTTTGTTGGGTTTTTAGGCACCTTGGCGTGTGTGTGTTCGATCATGTTTCGTAAACATGAGCCGCAGTGAAGCAATTAAAAATAATAAATCTATATTTATTACAACACACACAACACTGCATTTACAACAAGTGTAGACATAACCGTAAATTAAAATTTGCAATAAAGAAATTATCTCGTTATACCTTTTATGGCGTGTAGCGGAAACGGCATCAGCGGAGCGATCCTCGTAAGAATCGTCTCTATCCGTATCCACGCCGAGCTCCTCGGGATGACTTCGCTAAGTCACGAGCTTCGTCTTCGTACGGGTTACTAGCCTCGTGTTGAAGACGACGTGATCGAGAGATGATCACGATCCGAATCCAAATTCGGATCCCAAAAGCGAGTTCTCAAAACTTCGCTTCTCCGGAGAGGTATTCGTCAAGCGTTTGGCGAATCGCTTCATCCTCCACCTCAGAGGATTACGGAGATCAAATCCCGGTAAGTTAGGCACTGTCGGAGCACTAACCGTCGTCCAAGCGGCTCCGACAACAAAGAAACAAGCTGTCAGAAAAACTGGACAGCTTTGGTGGAGGAATAGAGGCGGCCAGGAGAGATGGAGCTCACCTTATCACCGAACCTAGAGGAGATCACGGAGGTGCGAACATCGCCGGCTGAAGCTTGGATGCGCGGCAGGAGGTGGCAGCTCCATGAAGTTGGCGGCAACACCATGTTAGGCGGCAACAACAAAGGAGGCTAGGGTTGGTAGGGTTTAAGCCCTATTTTATAGAGAACTAATTCTCTTAATGGTTAATGGATCATATCCATAAAGCCCGTTAACCCGCTCCATTAAGATAAGTTAAAATAAACCAAACCATGATGGTTTATTTTAAGTTAAAATACGAACCAACTTTTGGTTCATTCGTTTAAAATAAACCAAACCCTTTGGTTTATTCTCATCCATTGGATTAGAACCAAACCATTTTGGTCCATCCATTATGTCTTCATAAGACCACGGCCCATCCACGCTTCCATTGCATTGAAACAATTTCATGCTCGCTTTATGTTTAGTCGACCAAACATAGTTTCTCTCGATGCGAGAATCCCATTCTCAAGCTCGTTTTAAATCCTTTGGATTACACTCGTTGTCGTGTGACCAAATAGGTTCTCGGTTTATGTTGGCCGTCTATAATTAACCATTAATTATAGAGCGATCATGAGTGGCACCTAGTAGTACATCATGATCCCCAATTAAGAAAAGATCAGCAGTTGATCGAACTATTTACGAAACCCTTGATGCTCGAATGAATCGTGCCCCATTCCCTTCACTCATCTTATACCCACTTGGTTGGGACATGGTCTATTGTGCCGATCCCCACTAAGTGACTCGTCACACCTAGCCAGTATCATTTCCTCATCCTCACAGTTCTAGTTACTCCACATGTATCGAAGAGTACCTTACTCTAAACATGTAATGCTTTGGCAAAGACTTTAGTAACAATCCGACGAGAGGCCATGGGTATACATCTCCTCGCAAGGAGTGGTGAATCCTTTATAGGCTATTCAAACACCTTCGATCACTTCGACTTATACCCAATCATCCCGGGTCCACATCTCCTCGGAGATGTTTGCTTAAGATGTCAAAGCATAAGTCTCCATGATCAAGATGACTTGAATACCGCAAGTCAAAGGAACATCGCACTTAAGCCATGGTAAGAACTTCATTGACATATCTATATATGCAGAGAACCATATGAAGTCTTACGGCTGGTCACTCCAATGAACTAGTTACCATAACTAGCATCCACGATCAACTCCGGACATCACTATGTCTCCAGCCAGTGAGAATCAGCTGCTTGGATACACCAAGGAGTATACCTCATGCTAGTCTCGACAGAATTGATGGTGTCCAAATCCATCAATTCATCGACTAGGGATAATTCCGATACATCACAATTACACATGTAGAGATACTCACTAGTTGTGATCCAATCACAAATTCTCTCATGCTGTGAATCGTATCGTGGACATTCAAGAAATGAGTTTAAGATCCAATCAAATACATTAAACATGTATACTCAAATAGTGAATCTTCATTTATCATATAAATGGTTCATACATAAGGCGATTGCCTTAGGACATCTCTCATATATTACTAACACTTCAAAGCAAGGCAAGTTGCGAAAGGGTATACTCAGAAAGGGGGTATCGATTATGAGGAGACCTTTTCGCCGGTAGCCATGCTTAAGTCTATCCAGATTCTCTTATGTATTGCTACTCATATGGATTATGAGGTGTGGCAGATGGATGTCAAGATAGCTTTCCTTAATGGAAGTCTTGAGGAAAACATCTATATGAAGCAACCAGAGGGATTCATTGCAAAGGGCAAAGAGCATCTTGTGTGCAAGCTTAATCGGTCCATTTATGGATTGAAGCAAGCTTTAAGATCTTGGAACATTCGCTTTGATGAGGTAATCCTGGCTTACGAATTTATTCAAAGTCTGGATGAGTCTTGTGTATACAAGAGATGTGATGGAAACGTAGTGGTATTTCTTATACTATACGTAGATTACATTTTGTTAATTGGAAACAATGTCAAGGTATTATCAAACATAAGGGTATGGTTGTCCAAACAGTTTGATATGAAGAACTTGGAAGAAGTGGGACACATCCTTGGGATCAAGGTTATAAGGGATCGTAGGAAAAGGATGTTGTGCTTATCTCAAGCTTCATACATAGACACCATTTTAGCTCGTTTTAGCATGTAGAACTCAAAGAAAGGTTTTCTACCTTTTAGGCATGGAGTATCTTTATCTAAAGAGATGTGTCCTAGAACATCAAAGGTGATAGAGGAGATGAAGATGGTTCCTTATGCTTCGGCAGTAGGAAGCCTCATGTATATTATGCTATGTACGAGGTTGGATATCTGCTTTGCCGTTGGCATGGTTAGCAGATATCAGAGTAATCCAGGATAGGGACATTGGACTGCGGTAATGCATATATTGAAGTACCTGAGAAGGACTAGGGATTATATGCTGGTACACCAGGCAGATCAATTCTCCCTATGGGTTACACAGATTTTGACTTCCAATCAGAAAGGGATAACAGTAAGTCTACCTCAGGTTTTGTGTTTACTTTGGGAGGTGGAGCCATTGTATGGAGGAGTGTCAAGTAGAAATGCGTGGCAGACTCTTCCATGGAAGCTGAGTATGTGGCAGCCTCTGAGGCAGCCAAAGAAGTTGTATGGCTCAGGAACTTCTTGATGGACTTGGATGTGATTCCTGATTTGCCCAGAACTATCACAATTTATTGTGATAAAAGTGGTGCAGTTGCAAACTCGAAGGAACCACGCGCCCATAAGGAAAGTAAACACATAGAGTGCAAGTACCACCTGATACGAGAAATTGTAAAGCGAGAAGAAGTTGTTGTGGCCAAGATTGCATTAGAGGATAACCTGACAGATTCTTTCAATAAGGCCTTTCCAACGAGAGCTTTTGATAGGCATGTGGAGGGAATGAGAATCAGATGTATGGCAGTATGAGGACAGCATATTCTTTTAGTATAAGTGGGAGATTGTTGGGATATATACTGAAAAGTCTATCTTTTGTATGAACATCTTTATTTTTGAAATAAGAATCACATGATCATTGTTTGCATATTTATGGTTATGCATATTGTCTATAGTGTGCAGTGTCACACGAGAGATCATGTTATCAGATCCTTGTAGAGTATAAGTAAAGGCTCACAACCAAGATGGTTTTGGACAAACCATTGGTATGGTTGTAGTGTGATTTGGTATTGGTTTGTCTTGACCATAGAATTACACTAGTATACTTTGTGTGTATTGAGCAGGAGCGACTTAGAGGTGATTCGATTTATTGCTGACTACATAATTGAATCGGACTTCGGATATTATGGTGTACATGCTCTTAATCCCGATATAATAACGGACACATGTACTTAGTATTTATTTCTTTGATTTACCAATGGGCGAGATTTATAGAGTAAATCGATAGGCTCGGTAAGTTGGGAAATGATATTATTTACATGGTGTGTCGTTGATTATAGGAGGAAATCGTATCCTATATATTAGGATGATGATGTACCCTTGAGGAGCTCATAAGGTTCATCATGTAAACCCTGCAGGTGGACTTGGTCCGGCATGATGATAAAGTTGAGTGGTACTACTCATGGAGTTAGATGTTGATTAATTAATTGTCAGTAAATTAATTAATTGATGGACATTCAAGATCATAAACACGGAGAGATATTTGTACAATTAATATATGGAGCTCATATTTATTTATGGAGGTTGGTGAGGTAGATCAATGATAATCCTCTAGTGGAATGGATTATCATTAATGGATCGGACTTTATGTGGGCTAGATCCATTGGGTGGCCAAATCCAACTCCTCCTCATGGTCCCTTTTATAGCCTATTAAAACCCTCATGGAGCCTAGATCCGATGGTGGAAAATGAAACTCTTGATCCAACGGTGGAGGTTAAATCTCTAGATCCGATGGTGGAGATTAAATCTCTAGATCCGACGGTTGAGATTAAATCTCAAAATCCGACGGTGGAGATTAAAATGAGGCTTAAGCCTAACTCTATAAATAAGGCTTAAGGGTTGGGAGACAAGGATAACTCAAAGAGATTATGTTTTTCTTCAAGGGTTGAGCAGCTAGGGTTTGGAGAAGTCTTGGCTGGCAACAAGTGGAAGGTTTTCCTATCTTTTTAGGGTTTGGCCGGTGCCCCTTTTCTCCTTTCTCTTCTTGGCCGGTGCCCCAATCTTCTTCCTCTCCTCCTTGGCCAGCGGCAACAAGGGTTGGGGTTCTTCCCTTAGAGCTCTTGGTCGGAGGCCACACCATCTCCTTCTTCTTCTCCTTGGCCGGCGGCAATAACCAAGTTGGTGGCTTGGTGGTCGGCACTAGATAGGAGAAGAAGTGTTTGATATTCTTCCCTTTGTTCAGAGCGAGCAAGGAAGGGAAGAACATGATCTAGGAAGGTTTCAACTCTTGGAGGATCATTGCCCACACAACGTCCAAGAGAAGGATAGGACATACAATAGAAGACCTTGAGGTAAACAAGAGGTATAATTCTTGTTTTGGTTTCCTTTTGTTTCTTTGTGTGATGTAATTAATTGCATGTGGCTAATTCACTTGGACCCCGAAGACAAACACAAAAACCGATGATCCGTACATCGTCTATTCCGTGACTAATTGTAGATAAGAGGTAGGTTGCTTGAACAACAAGTTTGTTCAAGTGACCACTCTAATCGAATAGCACGACGATGGATCGGATGCTTAGGTAATCCCTCTTTATCAAGGATTATTTTTTTTAATCCGGGGACGTAGATGCGATCGCCATGCACAAGCGACTAAGGTGCGAAGCGAAGCTTCAGTTCATCAACCTTCACATCTCACTTGTATCTAAGGTGTATGAAGACACATACAAGTCAAGTGTTCTTGTGAGATGTGGGTTTTGGCTATTTAGGGTTTCATCCATTTTCTATGCAACTCTATTTGATTCCCTTATACATGAGACTTCAAATCTTGTCATTGTCCTTAACTCAATTTTAATTAATCCATGAATAATGATTATGGCTTAAATGATAAATTAAATAAGATATGTGCCAATAATCATGATATCATGACATATAACATAAACCTAAGCACAACATGACATTAAAAATTAACTTTAAGCATGATCATGACATTTTATGTGGTCAAAATGAAATATGATGTTATGACATGGCAATGACAAATAAGGTATGACAAATAAAAGATAAAGGTATAAAAATACCTAAATTTTAGTATTAATTGTCATTTGTTATGATTAAATTCATTTTTGTCATATTACCACTTATCTCCCAAATGTGTCAAAAATCCAAAATAGCATACCATGACCTTAAACCTAAGTTGTGCCAATTTGATCAATTTTTCAAACTTCTCAAATTTAATTGGCACATCCTAAAATCTTTTAGGATATAAATTCTAATTTTATTTCCAACGCACCCATAACCTTGAAAATGGCCTAAAGTGCCAACTTTGCTATAGTTAGGTTAACTACCTTACCAATTCAAGTTGACACAACCTAACCCATTCAGCATGAAGGGATCATGCTCCTACGAACCCAATACCTATTGGAGCTCCTTGGCCTTACAAGGTATTCACTAGAGATTACTTCCCTAGATACCCTCCTAATAACCCTCCTAGGCTTAGAAGCCTTGGTCATTATGGTCTTGTCAAGGTTAACCTTAGGGATTGCCTCCTTAGTAACCTTTTTAGTGGTCTTCCTAGGTTTTATAGAACCCTTGGCCACTAGACACACACCATGTTTAGCCTTAGGGATGACCTCCCTAGTAACCTTGGTTTTCCTAGACCTAGAAATGGTTTCATAATCGAATGGAACATCGTGATAGGTCTTCTTGAGGTTAGGTTTGTGACCCAAACCTTTCTTGGCCCTAGACGGTTCTTGTCTCCTTGGACCTTGATTTTGACCATTTGACCCTTGACTTTGATTTTGCATTTTTCTAAAGGTCTTTTCTAGTTTCTCGAGCCTTTACCTCAAGGCTTGGTTTTTTAATTATAATTTTCCCAATTTTGATTTTTCATTAACCTTTTGGGAAAACTTCTTCTTAGGCATATGCCTAGACTTATTGGGGTTAATGCCCAAATGATCTTCTAACTTTCTAATTGCCTCCTTAGGTAGAATTTTTCTAGGCTTATCCTTAGACCTAATATTTTCACTCTTAGCACCTAGGCAAAAATATTTATTTTTAACGTGCTCCTTATGATTATGCACAATTGCAAGTGAATTGAAGGCATGCTTTTTAACATAAAGATTTGAATGTGCATTATTAAATTTTACCTTAGGGTTTGCTTTAAAAGCTCCCCCTACATATGATGCTCCTTCTTGGACCTTGAAGACTTGTCTTTCCTTCAGGCATTGGCTTCTATAATGTCCCTTTTTATGACATTGGAAGCACACCATATGTTTCTTCCTCTTCTGAGTGGGGACACCGACATCCTTGACCTTTGGCACCGGTTAAGCCTTCTTGACCTTCTTAGGACCCTTGCTGTCACGCCCGCCCTTTCGAAAGGCGGCGCGACGCGATCATACATACATGCATTTACAGCGGAAGACTACATGCATTTATAGCGGAAGACTTTAAAATTCTTTTTTTTTTCTTTTTAAAACATAAAGCATGAAACATGGAGAATGCATAATCATTGCATAAGTACTTAGTTCAAGTTCATGATAATCAACTTAAAGGACACCAAGTAGCAACCATCAACATCAAGTAGAGTTCAACTCTTAACAACTAACATGCAAAACTTAAAGGGAAACATGCATAAGTCTGGGAACATAAACAGATCACCTCCACCATGGCACTACCACACACACTTTGCCCCTCCTGCTGCTCCCTTTAGTTTAGCCATTCTTTACCCTTATCTGCAGTACAAGGGAAACATGAACTATAAGCACATAGGCTTAGTAAGATCCTTTCCTACTCACAAAAGCCATACATCAAGAATTAGACATAGAGTAGTGACATGATCATTCAAGAACATATAAGCATAGCATACATATAAGAGTAATAACATGATCATTGAAGAACATATAAGCATAGCATATATATAAGAGTAATGACATGATCATTCAAGAACATATAAGAATAGCATTCATATAAAAGTAATGACATGATCATTCAAGAACATATAAGCATAGCATTCATATAAATATCATAATCACATAGACATGAAAAGGGGTATATGCAAGATGCTCTTTGAAAACATATATTTTTATAGGTACTTAAATATAATCTCAACATATTGGGCCCGACATTGTACCACATACATCATCATCTTTGCGCACATCCCTAAATAGACCCGAGGTAGCTAATCCCGAACCTACTAGGGTACTAGGTCCGTACTACGACCGTCGACCTAGGGGCAACATAACATAAAAGCCCATCCTAGGCCTATACTACGACCGTCGACCTAGGGAAACTTAGGAGCCCATCCTGTACTAGGTCCGTACTATGTCCGTCGACCTAGGGGCACGTAGGAGCCCATCCCTTGGACCTTGATAGGGTCCGGTACAAGCCATGCAAAAAAGTAAAATAGCATATCATGTTCCTTATCATAACATATCATTTTCCTTATCATAACATATCATATTCCTTATCATAACAAATCATGATCCTTTTCATAACATATCATGTTTCTTTTCATCACATAAAGAGTGCTCTTAGTCCCCATTCATAGGGAAGCATCTCTTAGGCATTTCATCATACATACTTGTTCATCATGATGCAATGAGCATAACATAATCATACATTCATACAATTAACATGGACATAAGGTAGATGCATAAACAAACCATGCTATCATAAAGTCTAACTATCAACATGTTAACATCATATATAGATATATCATGGCATGGAAGATCATGGGTGAGCATGGACAAGGTTTGGCCGAAACTTCCAAGGGGAAATCTTAAGAATTCAAACACGAATTCAACTTGTATAGGGTCTAACTATCAACATGTTAACATCATATACATATAAAACATGACAAGGGGAAAACATTGGTAGCCCAAACATGGTTTGGCCGAAACCCTAATGGAGGTTTTTAGGGATTCAAATGCTCCACGACTTACACAAAGCCTAACTAACATCATATTAACATCTTATATACATGTATCATGGCATGGAGGATTATTAGAGGGCATGAACATGGGTTGGCCGAAACCCTAAGGGAGGGTTCTCAAGAATTCAACCACTAAAACAACTTGTACAAGGTCTACCTAACATCATACTAACATCATATACATATATAGTATGGCATGAAACATCATTAACAAGCTTAACATGGGTTGGCCGAAACTTCATGGGTGTTCTAACAAAATACAAACCCTAAACAACTTATACAAGGTCTAACTAATAACATGTTAACATCAATTACATATAGATCATGACATGGAAGACCATTAGGAGCATAAATAGGACTTGGCCGAAACTTCAAGGAGGGCTTTGGAATCAAACACTCAATCAAGCCTATCTATCAACATGTTATCTTCATATACATACAAAACATGGAATGGAAACATATAGATCATTACATGGAAGACCATTAGGAGCATAAATAGGACTTGGTCGAAACTTCAAGGAGGGCTTTGGAATCAAACACACAATCAAGCCTATCTATCAACATGTTATCTTCATATACATACAAAGCATGGCATGAAAACATATAGATCATAGCATGGAAGACCATTAGGAGCATGATTAGGTCTTGGCCGAAAGTTTCAAGGGGGCTTTGGGATCAAACACTCAAATCAAGCCTATCTATCAACATGTTATCTTCATCTACATACAAAACATGGCATGGAAACATATATATCATAGCATGGAAGACCATTAGGAGCATGATTAGGTCGTGGCCGAAAGTTTCAAGGGGGCTTTGGGATCAAACACTCAAATCAAGCCTATCTATCAACATGTTATCTTCATCTACATACAAAACATGACATGGAAACATATAGATAATAGCATGGAAAATCATTGGAAACATGAAGGAGGGGTCTTTAAGCAACTAAAAACCGAAACAACTTGTACTGCAGGTGAGGGGATACTTACATCTTTTCGCAACTTGTTTAGTATAAGCGTATACCCTAGGTGGTGTCAAGACAAAACCTCTTCCTTCCTTCTTGAGTTTTCGGAAATGGGAGAAGGGGAGGAGTGGTTTCTTCTAGCATTACTAAGACTTGTGAGGAACTCCTCTTGGAAAACCCCTCTTGAGAATCCCTACACAAGAAACCCTAGAGCTTGGGATGAAAAAGGGAGGAAGGGGAATGAGAAATTCGGCCAAGGATGAGGAAGAAGGAGAATGAAGAAGGAAAGTGGGGTTTTTCTTCCTCTCTTCTCTTAATTCTCCTCTTTAATACCTAGGGAATGAACACTCTTCATCCTTTCATGGGGGGATGAACCAACTCCTCATCTTCCCATCTATATTCTTTGTATATTCTTTATATATCTTATCCATGAATCATCCTATGGTCTTGTACATTCTTTATATATCTTATCCATGAATCATCCTATGGTCTAGTGGTGTCAAGGCTACCTCCCTATTAGGAGGTTCATGGTTCAAATCCTACCTATAACCATCTTTTATTTTAAACCTTTAATGGCGTTAAAACCCATATAATTACTTTGAATAGTTTAGAATTTTACGAGCGTTACAATCCTTCATACCTATAAAAGTTTCATCCTCGAAACTTAGAACAACTCCAGATACTTTTTTTTCATGTCATCCTCGCGTTCCTAAGTTGCTTCTTCAAACTTTTGATTTTGCCATATGACTTTCACTAAGGGTACTTCTTTGGTTCTCTATTTCTTGATTTCTCGATCTATTATCTGAATAGGTCGACTTTCATAACTTAAATCTTCTTGAACTTGTACCGTTTGTGGCTCAATCACATGGTCTTAGGAACTCTATGCAATCTGATCACCTCCTCAACATACAACTAGGCTAGTTGTTCCATCGAGTATGATATTCGATTGCCAGAAAATGGGAAAATTTTGTCAATCTTTCAACAATCACCTAAATAGCTTCATAACCATTAGTTGTTTTGGTTAGTCCTACTATGAAATCCATAGCTATATCTTCCCACTTCCATTTTGGGATTTGAATAGGCTACAGAACTCCTGTAGTTGTCCCTGGAGTTCTGTAACCACATGCATAAGATCAGGTGGAGGTACTGTCTCATCGACTATATTACTGCATCTTCCAACCATGCTTATCTTCATATATTATAATAAGGCTAGCATAAGATTATCATACATATATTCATGCATATTTAAACTAAAAACATTCCTTATCATACAATTATCTTCATATATTATAATAAGGCTAGCATAAGATTATCATACATATATTCATGCATATTTAAACTAAAAACATTCCTTATCATACACTTATCTTTATATATTATAATAAGGCTAGCATAAGATTATCATACATATATTCATGCATATTTAAACTAAAAGCATTCCTTATCATACATAAGCATAAGATTATCATACATATATTCATGCATATTTAAACTAAAGGCTAGCATAAGATTATCATACATATATTCATGCATATTTAAACTAAAAGCATTTCTTATCATACAAGAAAAAAATAGAGTAGGCATAGAATTTCTTACTTGGAGCAGCAGGATAGGAGCTTGATGTTGTTGGTTTTGCCCACAAGCTCTGATACCACTTGTTGGGTTAAGCCGTGAGGGGAAACTTTGCTTCCCACTTCAACTCGGTCGCTTGTTCATGGCGATCCTATCGATGTCCCCAGATTAAAAAAAATTTAATCCTAGACAAAGGGAACAGCCAAGCAACCTTGTCATCATCGTGCTATTCGTTTAGAGTGGTCACTTGAATAAACTTGTTGTTCAAGCGACCTACCTCTATTCTACGAGTAGCCGCGGAATAGACGATGTACGGATCACCGGCTTTTGTGTTTATGTTCGGGGTCCAAGTTATATTAGCCACATACATAAAATAAACAACCACATACAACATGCATATAATAGAAATGCAATTAGAAACATAATACAAAAGAACACTAATCAAAATAAACAAGATTATATCACTTGTTATACCTCTTGATCTTCTATTGTATGTCCTTCCTCCTATTGGACGTCGTGTGGGCGATGATCTTCCAAAAGTCAAAGCCTCCTAGATCACTAATCTTCCTTTCCTTGTTCACTCCGAACAAAGGAAGATCATAAAACAAAACTCTTCTTCCTATCTAGAACCAGCCACCAAGTCATTAAACTCGATGTTGCTGCCGGTCAAGGAAGAGAACATGGAGTATGAGAGCCGGCCAAAGGAGAAACAATAAGGGCATGGGCACCGGCCAACACTTGGAGAAGAGAAAGGAAAGCAGTCCTTCTTCTTGTTGCCGCCGAAACCCTAAACCTAGCTCTCCTAATTTCCTGCCAAGGATGAAGGGAAGAAGAATAGGTTGAGCTCCGGCCAAGGTAGAGGGAAAAAGAATAGGTGCCAGCCAAACCTTGGAAGAAGAAGAAAAAGCCTTCTCCTCATGTTGCCGCCTAACACCAACCCCAAAACCCTAACCCTAGCCGCCCACTCCCAATCCTAACCAAACTAGGATTCCTAGCCTCCCTTAGGAAGCAAACCCTAATCCCCTCAAGCCATCTTCCTTGCCGCCCACTCCTAATGCTCTATTTATAGAGCTGGGCTCAAGCCTTGTTTTAATCTCCACCATTGGTTCTAGGGAATTAATCTCAACCGTCAAATCTAGAGATTTAATCTCAACCGTCGGATTTAGAGATTTAATCTCTACCGTTGGATCTAGAGTTTTGTTTTCATCCATTGGATCTAAGCTTCATGAGGTGTTAATAGGCTACAATAGGGACCATGAGGAGGAGTTGGATCTTGGCCACCCAATGGATCTAGCCCACATAAAGTCCGATTCATTAATGATTATCCATTCCACTAGAGGATTATCATTGATCTACCTCACCAACTCCCATAAGTTAATATGGGCTCCATATATTATTTGTACATTTTCTCCCCGTGTTTAAGATCTCGAATGTCCGTCGATTAATTAATTTACTGACCATTAATTAATAAACATCTAACTCCACGAGTAGTACCACTCAACCTTTTCATCATGCCGGACCAAGTTCACCTGCAGGGTTTACATGATGAACCTTATGAGCTCCTCAAGGGGACATCATCATCCTAATATATAGGACACGGTTTCCTCCTATAATCAACGACACACCATATAAATAATACCATTTTCTAACTTACCGAGACTATCGATTTAATATATAAATCTCGCCCATTGGTAAATCAAAGAAATGAATACTAAGTATATGTGCCCGTTATTATATCGGGATTACGAGCATGTACAATATAATATCTGAGGTCCGATTCGATTATGTAGTCAACAATAAATCGAATCACCTCTAAGTCGGTCTTGCTCAATACACACAAAGTGCACTAGTGTGATTCTATGGTCAAGACAAACCAATACCAAATCACACTACAACCATTCCAATTGTTTGTCCAAAGTCATCTCGGTTGTGAGCCTTTACTTATACTTTATAAGGAGCCGATAACATGATCTCCTGTGTGACACCACACACCATGTTGTCTACAATGTAATGTATTAGACAATATTGCATAACCACACATATGCAAACAATGATCATGTGATTCTTATTTCAAAAATAAAGATGTTCATACAAAAGATAGACTTTTCAGTATACATCCTAACAATCTCCCACTTATACTAAAAGACCATGCTGTCCTCATACTACCATACATCTGATTCCCCTTCCCTCCACATGGCTATCAAGGCTCTCGCTAGAAGGGCCTTAGTGAAAGAGTCTACTTGGTCATCCTCTGATGCAATCTAGGCTACAACAATTTCTACTTCCTTTACGATTTCTCGTATCAGGTGGTACTTGCGCTCTATGTGTTTACTTGCCTTATGGGCTCGTGGTTCCTTCAAGTTTGCAACTGCACCACTATTATCATAATAAATTGTGATAGTTCTGGGCAAACCAGGAATCACATCCAAGTCCATCAGGAAGTTCCTGAGCCACACAGCTTCTTTGGCCGCCGTAGAGGCTGCCACATACTCAGCTTCCATGGTGGATTACGCCACGTATTTCTGCTTGACACTCCTCCATACAATGGCTCCACCTCCAAAAGTAAACACAAAACCTGAGGTAGACTTACTGTTATCCCTATCTGATTGGAAGTCAGAATCTGTATAACCCATAGGGAGTAATTGGTCTGCCTGGTAAACTAGCATATAATCCCTAGTCCTTCTCAGGTACTTCACTATATGCTTTACCGCAATCCAATGTCCCTGTCCTGTATTACTCTTATATTTGCTGACCATGCACATGGCAAAGCAGATATCTAGTCTCGTACATAGCATCGCATACATGAGGCTTCTTACTGCCGAAGCATAAGGAACGACCTTCATCTCTTTTATCTCTTTAGATGTTCTAGGACACATCTCCTTAGATAAAGGAACTCCATGCCTGAAAGGTAGAAAACCCTTCTTGGAGTTCTGCATGATAAAACGCTCCATAATCGTGTTTATGTATGAAGCTTGGGATAAGCTCAACATCCTTTTCCTGCGATCCCTTATAACCTTGATCCCAAGGATGTGTCCCACTTATCCCAAGTCCTTCATATCAAACTGTCTGGACAACCATACCCTTACGTCCAATAACACCTTGATATTGTTGCCAATCAACAAAATGTCATCTACGTATAGTATAAGAAATACCACTACGTTTCCATCACATCTCTTGTATACACAAGACTCATCTGGACTTTGAATAAATCCATAAGACTGGATTACCTCATCAAAGCGGATGTTCCAAGACCTCGAAGCTTGCTTCAATCCATAAATGGACCGATTAAGCTTACACACAAGATGCTCTTTTCCTTTAGCAATGAATCCCTCTGGTTGCTTCATATAGATGTTTTCCTCAAGACTTCCATTAAGGAAAGTTGTCTTGACATCCATCTGCCACACCTCATAATCCATATGAGCTATTATGCATAAGAGAATCCGGATAGATTTAAGCATGGCTACCGGCGAAAAGGTCTCCTCATAATCAATACCCTCTTTCTGAGTATACCCCTTCGCAACAAGCCTCTCTTTGAAGGTCTCAACCTTCCCATCTATTCCTCTCTTTCTCTTGTAGATCCACTTATATCCAATGGTTTTTACACCATCGGGTGGTTCTACTAGCTCCCAGACCTGATTTGAATCCATAGATTCAATCTCAGCATTCATTGCACTTTGCCAAGATACTGCATCTTTATCTTGGATTGCCTCGTCATATGTCCCGGGATCAGGTTCATGTTCGCCAGAGACCAAATTAGAAGATTCTCCCAAGAACATGAATCTATCAGGTTGTCTCACAACCCTCCCACTACGACGAGGTATTACCTGTGTATCCTCTGTGACACGTGGGGCAGTGACTTGTGGTATATCCTCTTGTACCAGTGGTACTGAAGAAGTGACTTCCCCTTTCAATTCCTCCAGAACAATCTTACTCATGGGCTTGTTGTTCATTACATAGTCTTCCTCTAGAAATCTGGCGTTCATGCTAACGATCACCCTCTGATCTCTAGGACTATAAAACAATCCACCCTTCGTTCCTCTAAGATAGCCAACGAACATGCGTACTTCTATACGAGGTTCCAATTTACTAGCATCTGCCTTCAGCACATGTGTTGGACTCCCCCATATCCGAATATGTCTTAGACTAGGCTTTCGCCCAGTCCACAATTCTGTGGGAGTAGAAGGCACTGATTTAGATGGAACCAAGTTCAGAATGTACACCGTCGCATCTAGATCATATCCCCAGAATGAATCTGGCAACTCAGAATAACTCATCATCGATCTAACCATCTCTATAAGGGTCCTATTCCTTCGCTCTGCTTCACCATTCTGCTGGGGTGTACCAGGTGCAGACAATTGGTATTGAATCCTAGCCTCTGATAAGTAATTCTTAAACTCTCCCAAGAGGTATTCACCACCACGATCAGATCGTAGTGTCTTGATACTTTTACCTTGATGTTTCTCTACATCAGCCTTGAATTCTTTGAACTTGTCAAAGCATTCAGACCTACGGTGCATCAGGTAAATGTATCCATATCTCGAATAATCGTCTATAAAAGAGACAAAATACTCAAAATTACCTCTAGCTTGGATAGACATAGGACCACACAAATCAGAATGAACCAATTCTAACACATCTTTGGCTCTATACCCCTTGGCCTTAAAAGGCCTCTTGGTCATTTTACCTTCCAAGCAAGATTCACAGGTTGGGAAATCTTCCACCACTAATGAACCCAGAGGTCCATCAGCTATCAACCTTTGAATTCTGCTTAGGTTAATATGACCAAGACTAAGATGCCAAAGATATGTTTGGTTCATCTTCGAAGGTTCTTTTCTCTTATTGGAATTAGAAGATGAGTTATTAACTTCAATTTGCATCGTGGGAGCTTTTGGTTCAAGTGTATACAAATTTCCTATCAATGCACCAGAACAGATAATCTCCCTATTCTTTTTTATAACAACTCTGTCATTAAAAGAAATAGAGTATCTATTCACAAACAATTTAGAAACCGAAATTAAATTCTTTCTAAATAAAGGTACATAAAGGCAATTCTTAAAAACCAAAACTTTATTTTTCTCAAAAGACAAATAAACATCTCCCACTGCAATAGCCACCACCTTCATGGCATTGCCCAAGTAAACGGTAATCTCCCCTTTAGCTAGTCGTCGGGTTTCCTGAAACCCCTGCAAAGTATTGCAGACATGATCAGGGGCTCCCATATCTACACACCAAGTGTCGGTAGATAATACCACTAACCATGTTTCAATGACTAGACCAAATGATATACCTTTGTTCTGCTTTGGATTGGGATAGTCCTTCTTCCAATGTCCAGTCTGCTTGCAAGTGAAACACTTGTCTTTCGGCTTCTTCACTCCTTCCTGAGATCCTCCCATTACCTTTGCTCTACCTTGTTTCTTCTTCTTCTTGCCTTTCGGCTTAGAAGTAGAAACTTTTTGAGCAACCATGACCTGACCCTGAGCAAGCCTTTCTGTCGACTGGAGAATGATATCGACCTAGGTTTCCCCATCGATCTCAGCTCCAAGGACTTGCATCTCATTTACAGGATCCGGAGGACACTCTTCGAAGAGTACATATTTGTACTCCTCAGCAGTTAAGACAATATCAGGATTCCTTTTTCCAATCAACATAATTAGGTACAGTAAGTTTATTTTCCTTTAGTATCACAACAAGTGGACTGAAAGTCATTTTTGAAAAACCTAAGAATCACATAGATCATTACTTTAGATTTCAAAAAATCATTGATTCCTCAAATAATAAAATTTTGAAGTCAACCAACACCTCAAAACACCGAGAATATCGTATGCCACGATCGTGTGGACATATACGAATTCTACATTTGCAAGAGGAGGTTTTACCCATTAATTTTACTATCTTGTCAACCTAACTTTTTGACAAATAAAATTAATAGTTGGTTTCTCTTCGGCCCTACAAACAAAAGCAGTGACTCCGATGGGGAGGATACTCCTATTTGCATCTAAGTGTTCACCATTACTCGATACCAAGGAAATTATCTCGGGTTATGTGCCTTCCGATGGAGAAGTACACACGCTCCTAAATAATTTCCTATAACCATATCCGACCCTGTGATCCACAAACAAACTCATCTGATGGGGAGGAAGACACTCAGAGCCGATGCACAAGTTTGCTTGCATCACATGTCAAATCGTAATGGAGGTCGTGGGAATTTATAAAAATATCCCTCTCCCACTTAGTAATTTAAAATTGAGGAATTTTCTAGCCTACGACAAGCATATCAAACAATAAGCAATAAATATGAAAAATAAATTATTTTCCAACTATTATGACTTTTGTCTTCAATATGTCTCCTGTCGCATCGCCTTCTCGTCCACTCCTCCTATGCCATGTACGAGCCATCCGAAGATCCGAGCCGAGACTAAAATCTATTTTAATTTACATCCATCGATCCTATACTCCATGAGGGAGTGTACATGAAATCTAGATCGAAAGTAAACTAAAATAAAAAGAGTGGCTAAACAATGTCGTATCTAATTTACAAAAAATTAAATACTAGCCTCGTCAGCCCCGAGGATTCAACAAAATAAACATTTACACATATACAATCACATACACACATATGACCATAATAGTTGGATCCTATGCCTGCAACCAAAGAGTTAACCTACGCATATCCTACTATTATCCGACACATATAATATATGAAAAGTGCATAAAAATTAAACGAATCCTAAACACACAAAATTCTAAACCGTGGCTCTGATACCAATTGTTGGTTTTTCCCATAAGCTCTGATACCACTTGTTGGGTTGATCCGTGAGGGGAAACTTCGCTTCCCATCGATGTCACCGGATTAAAAAAAATTTAATCCTAGACAAAAGGGAACAACCAAGCAACCTTGTCAGCGTCGTGCTATTCATTTAGAGTGGTCACTTGAACAAACTTGTTGTTCAAGCGACCTACCTCTATTCTACGAGTAGCCGCGGAATAGACAATGTACGGATCGCCGACTTTTGTGTTTATGTTTGGGGTCCAAGTTATATTATCCACATACATAAAATAAACAACCACATACAACATGCATATAATTGAAAAGAAATTATAAACATAATACAAAAGAACACTAATCAAAATAAACAAGATTATACCTCTTGATCTTCTATTGTATGTCCTTCCTCCTTTTGGACGTCGTGTGGGTGACAATCTTCCAAAAGTCGAAGCCTCCTAGATCACAAATCTTCCTTTCCTTGTTCACTGCGAAGAAAGGAAGATCATAAAACAAAATTCTTCATCCTATCTAGAACCGGCCACCAAGTCAATAAACTCGATGTTGCCGCCGGCCAAGGAAGAGAACATGGAGTATGGGAGCCAGCCAAAGGAGAAACAATAAGGGCATGGGCGCCGGCCAACACCTGGAGAAGAGAAAGGAAAGCAATCCTTCTTCTTGTTGCCGCCCAAACGCTAAACCTAGCTTTCCTAATTTCCGGCCAAGGATGAAGGGAAGAAGAATAGGTTGAGCTCCGGCCAAGGTAGAGGGAAGAAGAATAGGTTCCGGCCAAATCTTGGAAGAAGAAGAAAAAGCCTTCTCCTCATGTTGTCGCCCAACACCAACCCCAAAACCCTAACCCTAGCCGCCCACTCCAAATCCTAACCAAACTAGGATTCCTAGCCTCCCTTAGGAAGCAAACCCTAATCCCCTCAAGCCATCTTCCTTGACTCCCACTCCTAATACTCTATTTATAGAGTTGGGCTCAAGCCTTGTTTTAATCTCCACCATTGGTTCTAGGGATTTAATCTCAACCGTTGGATCTAGAGATTTAATCTCAACCGTCGGATCTAGAGATTTAATCTCTACCATTGGATCTAGAGTTTTGTTTTCATCCATTGGATCTAAGCTTCATGAGGTGTTAATAGGCTACAATAGGGACCATGAGGAGGAGTTGGATCTTGGCCACCCAATGGATCAAGCCCACATAAAGTCCGATCCATTAATGATTATCCATTCCACTAGAGGATTATCATTGATCTACCTCACCAACCCCCATAAGTTAATATGGGCTCCATATATTATTTGTTTATTTTCTCCCTGTGTTTCAGATCTCGAATATCCGTCGATTAATTAATTTACTGACCATTAATTAATCAACATCTAACTCCATGAGTATTACCACTCAACCTTTTCATCATGTCGGACCAAGTCCACCTGCAGGGCTTACATGATGAACCTTATGAGCTCCTCAAGGGAACATCATCATCCTAATATATAGGACACGGTTTCCTCCTAAAATCAATGACACACTATATAAATAATACTATTTCCTAACTTACTGTGTCTATCGATTTAATCTATAAATCTCGCCCATTGGTAAATCAAAGAAATGAATACTAAGTATATGTGCCCATTATTATATCGGGATTAAGAGCATGTACAATATAATATCTGAGGTCCGATTCGATTATGTAGTCAGCAATAAATCGAATCACCTCTAAGTCGGTCATGCTCAATACACACAAAGTGCACTAGTGTGATTCTATGGTCAAGACAAACCAATACCAAATCACACTACAACCATTCTAATTGTTTGTCCAAAGCCATCTCGGTTGTGAGCCTTTACTTATACTTTACAAGGAGCCGATAACATGATCTCCCGTGTGACACCACACACTATGTTATCTAAAATATAATGTATTAGACAATATTGCATAACCATAAATATGCAAACAATGATCATGTGATTCTTATTTCAAAAATAAATATGTTCATACAAAAGATAGACTTTTCAGTATACATCCTAACAGATGTGTGTGTAGTGGAAAGGCAGATCTGCTCTGATACCAACCTGTCACGCCCGCCCTTTTGAAAGGCGGTGCGACGCGATCATACATACATGCATTTACAGCGGAAGACTACATGCATTTACAACGGAAGACTTTAAACTTCTTTTTTTTTATTTATAAAACATAAAGCATGAAACATGGAGCATGCATAATCATTGCATAAGTACTTAGTTCAAGTTTATGATAATCAACTTAAAGGACACCAAGTAGCAACCATCAACATCAAGTAGAGTTCAACTCTTAACAACTAACATGCAAAACTTAAAGGGAAACATGCATAAGTCTAGGAACATAAACAGATCTCCTCCACCATGCCACTACAACACACACTTTGCCCCTCTTGCTGCTCCCTTTAGTTTAGCCATTCTTTACCCTTATCTGCAGTACAAGGGAAACATGAACTATAAGCACATAGGCTTTGTAAGATCCTTTCCTACTCACAAAAGTCATACATCAAGAATTAGACATAGAGTAGTGACATGATCATTCAAGAACATATAAGCATAGCATACATATAAGAGTAATGACATGATCATTCAAGAACATATAAGCATCACATACATATAAGAGTAATGACATGATCATTCAAGAACATATAAGCATAGCATTCATAAAAATATCATAATCACATAGACATGAAAAGGGGTATATGCAAGATGCTCTTTGAAAACATATATTTTTTAAGGTAATTAAACATAATCTCAACATATTGGGCCAGACATTGTACCACATACATCATCATCTTTGCGCACATCCCTAAATAGACCCGAGGTAGCTAATCCCGAACCTACTAGGGTACTAGGTCCGTACTACGACCGTTGACCTAGGGGCAACGCAACAAAGAAGCCCATCCTAGGCCCGTACTATGACCATCGACCTAGGGCAACTTAGGAACTCATCCCATACTAGGTCCGTACTATGTCCGTCGACCTAGGGGCACGTAGGAGCCCATCCCTTGGACCTTGCTAGGGTCCGGTACAAGCCATGCAAAAAAGTAAAATAGCATATCATGTTCCTTATCATAACATATCATGTTCCTTATCATAACATATCATATTCCTTATCATAACATATCATGTTCCTTTTCATAACATATCATGTTCCTTTTCATCACAAAAAGAGTGCTCTTAGTCCACATTTATAGGGAAGCATCTCTTAGGCATTTCATCATACATACTTGTTCATCATGATGCAATGAGCATAACATAATCATACATTCATACAATTAACATGGACATAAGGTAGTGGCATAAACAAACCATGCTATCATAAAGTCTAACTATCAACATGTTAACATCATATATAGATATATCATGGCATGGAAGATCATGGGTGAGCATGGACAAGGTTTGGCCGAAACTTCCAAGGGGAAATCTTAAGAATTCTAACTCTAATTCAACTTGTACAGGGTCTAACTATCAACATGTTAACATCATATACATATAAAACATGACAAGGGGAAAACATTGGTAGCCCAAACATGGTTTGGCCGAAACCCTAATGGAGGTTTTTAGGGATTCAAATGCTCCACAACTTACACAAAGCCTAACTAACATCATATTAACATCTTATATACATGTAGCATGGCATGGAGGATTATTAGAGGGCATGAACATGGGTTGGCCGAAACACTAAGGGAGGGTTCTCAAGAATTCAACCACTAAAACAACTTGTACAAGGTCTACCTAACATCATACTAACATCATATACATATATAGTATGGCATGAAACATCATTAACAAGCATAACATGGGTTGGCAAAAACTTCATGGGGTTCTAACAAAATTCAAACCCTAAACAACTTGTACAAGGTCTAACTAACAACATGTTAACATCAATTACATATAGATCATGACATGGAAGACCATTAGGAGCATAAATTGGACTTGGCCGAAACATCAAGGAGGGCTTTGGAATAAAACACTCAATCAAGCCTATCTATCAACATGTTATCTTCATATACATACAAAAGATGGCATGGAAACATATAGATCATGGCATGGAAGACCATTTGGAGCATAAATAGGACTTGGCCGAAACTTCAAGGAGGGCTTTGGAATCAAACACTCAATCAAGCCTATCTATCAACATGTTATCTTCATATACATACAAAGCATGGCATGAAAACATATAGATCATAGCATGGAAGACCATTAGGAGCATGATTAGGTCTTGGCCGAAAGTTTCAAGGGGGCTTTGGGATCAAACACTCAAATCAAGCCTATCTATCAACATGTTATCTTCATCTACATACAAAACATGGCATGGAAACATATAGATCATAGCATGGAAGACCATTAGGAGCATGATTAGGTCTTGGCCGAAAGTTTCAAGGGGGCTTTGGGATCAAACACTCAAATCAAGCCTATCTATCAACATGTTATCTTCATCTACATACAAAACATGGCATGGAAACATATAGATCATAGCTTGGAAAATCATTGGAAGCATGAAGGAGGGGTCTTTAAGCAACTAACAACCGAAACAACTTGTACTGCAGGTGAGGGGATACTTACATATTTTCGCTTGTTTAGTATAAGGGTATACCCTAGATGGTGTCAAGACAAAACCTCTTCCTTCCTTCTTGAGTTTTCGGAAATGGGAGAAGGGGAGGAGTGGTTTCTTCTAGCATTACTAAGACTTGTGAGGAACTCCTCTTGGAAAACCCCTCTTGAGAATCCCTACACAAGAAACCCTAGAGCTTGGGATGAAAAAGGGAGGAAGGGGATTGAGAAATTCGGCCAAGGATGAGGAAGAAAAAGAATGAAGAAGGAAAGTGGGGTTTTTCTTCCTCTCTTCTCTTAATTCTCCTCTTTAATACCTAGGGAATGAACACTCTTCATCCTTTCATGGGGGGATGAACCAACTCCTCATCTTCCCATCTATATTCTTTGTATATTCTTTATATATCTTATCCATGAATCATCCTATGGTCTTGTACATTCTTTATATATCTTATCCATGAATCATCCTATGGTCTAGTGGTGTCAAGGCTACCTCCCTATTACGAGGTTCATGGTTCAAATCCTACATATAACCATCTTTTATTTTATTTTTATTTTAAACCTTTTTTGGCATTAAAGCCCATATAATTACTTTGAATAGTTTAGAATTTTAGGGGTGTTACACTTGCTCTTATAGTACACATATTTCCTACACTCAAATCATATAATATGATTTTTATTGTTAATTGAAGTTCTTGAGTTACCTTGGTTGGTAGAGGTGATATGGGAAGGTTCTTCACTTCTTCCGGAGGTGGATTCTTCCTCCAATTCTTCCACCTCTTTTACCGATCCGCATGTTGACTTTGTTGGGTTTCCGGCACCGCGGCGAGTGTGTGTTCGAACATGTTTCGTAAACATGTGCACAGCGGAAGAATTAAAAGAAATAAATCTAATTTATTACAACACACACATCACATGCAAGCATATTACAACATGTGTAGACATAATTGTAAATTAAAATTTTGCAATAAAAGGAAATTACTCTAGTTATACCTAACGTATCACGTGCAACGGGAATGACATCAACCGGAGCGACTCTCGCTAGAATCACCTCTATCCATATCCACGCAGAGTATCGTCGGGATGGCTTCACAAAGCCACGAGCTTTGTCTTCGTAGGAGTCACTAGCCTCGTGTCGAAGACGATGTGATCGAGAGAATATCACAATCCGAATCAAAATTCGGATTAGAAATCGAGTCCCCAAAACTCGCTTCTCCGGAGAGGTATTTGTCAACCAATTGACGAATCCTTCATCCTCCACCTATGAGGATTACCGGAGATCGAACCCCCGGCAAGGTAGCCGCTGTCGGAGCTCCAAACATCATCCAAATGATGCTCTGACACGAAAGGAAAGAAACTATCCAGAAAACTGGACATCTTGGTGGAGGTGTTGCGCCGGCCCAAAGAAGGATGGTCGGCTGCACTTTGGTCACCGGAGCCAAGGGAAGTCGTCGGAGGGTCGCCGGAGGATCGCTGACAGAAGCTTGGTCACCGGTAGCAAGGTGGACGGTGGCACAAAAGTTGGCGGCATGGGCTACTTGGTTGGCGGCAAGGAGAAGAGAGGGAGAGGGTGGCTTGGTTTTCCAACACAGAAGTTATCCACGAAAAACCCTTAAACCATGTTTCTATAGAGAAGACATTCTCCTAACGGTTATTGGTTCATAACCAAAAACCCGTTAACCCGCTCAAATAACTTAAGTTAAAATAAACCAAATCACGTTGGTCTATTTTAAGTTAAAACGAATCGAATCAATTTTGGTTCATTCGTTTAAAACAAACCAAACCCTTTTGATTTATTCTTCACCATTGGATTAGAACAAAATAAATTTGCTTCATCCATCACGTCTTTAAAAGGCACGACCCAACCATGCTTCCATTGCGACTGAAACAATTTCATGCTCGTTCCTTCTTTGGTCCAACAAAACCTAGTTTCTCTCGGTCTAAGAATTTCATTCTCTAACTCGTTTTAAATCCTTCGAATTATGCTCATCGTGCATGTGACCAAATAGGTTCCCGATTTATGTTGGTCATCTATAATTAACCATTAATTATAGAACGATCATGAGTGACACCTAGTAGTACATCATGATCACCAATTAATCGGAAAATCAACGGTTGATCCAGAACCATTTCTGAAACCCTTCAGTAGCTATAATGAATCGTGTCGCATTCCCTTCACTCATCTTATACCCACTTGGTTCAGGACATGGTCTGTAGGATATTTGAAGCCACTAGAGGGGGGGTGAATAGCATCGTGTGATCGTTCGTAGATGGAATTCGATAGTGGTTGTCTCTACAATTTCGTTAGCGCGCAGCGGAATAGTAATGAAAGCAATAACGAAATAAACAACAACGCAAACACAAATATTTAACGTGGTTCGGAACCGAAAGGTTCCTACTCCACGGATTGAGCTCTACGAGCTCTAGTGATTCACACACAACCACTAATAAACACTCCTTCTCGGAACAATCCGGAGGCAGAGAAACCTCGTACAAGATGATTACAACAATAATCAAAGAGATACAAGTAAATACGATAATGAAATACAAATGCAAGTAAAGGAAAACACTTTACAAGAGCTTTTGATTGCCTTGAAATAGCTTTGAAGGACTGGAAAGCACCAACTTTCCCCTTCAATTTCGCCCAAGAAAATCGCTATCTTTTCCTCCATCACGAGCTCCTTATATAGCTTCAACCTGTGCTGGAAAAAGTCAATCAGTCGACTGATCGGGACCATCAGTCGACTGATGCCACTATTGTCGTGAGACAACGGCTAGATCCACGCTGGATAAGTCCAACGGATCTACCATCAGTCAACTGATCATACCCATCAGTTGACTGATGGAGTCCTTACTCGACCAGTCGAGTCTCGACTCCATTCTGTGGTCGAATTCCCGAGCACCAGTCGACTGCTCACACGATCAGTCGACTGCTCGAGCCATCAGTCGACTACCCCACCTCTGGCAGTCGACTGCTAGGCCACTTCCCGTAGTCAAACCCTAGTTGACTCGGGCCAGTCGACTGCCACATGGCACCAGTCGACTGGCACACCTCAACCATGAGGTTTTAGCCCAAGTATGGTTCCCCCATACTTGCTAGACCACCCTTAGCCTAGACCTAAGCCTTATAGTCACCACCATCGACCTCATGCCTCTCGGATCCCTCCAAGTCATCCATGACTTGTTCATCTATCGCGCTAGCCTCCAGGTTCTTCCATCGGCTATGTCATGCTAACGGTGTCTACACCGCCAAGGCACATTGGACTTACACCGTCAAGACTCCGCTTGGACTTTACGCCACCAACCATTGGACTTATGCTGCCAAGACTCCCGCTTGGACTTTACGCCACCAATATCAAACCCCTTGGACTTTCCATGCCAAGTACTCAAGACTTGGACTTTACCTTGCCAAGACCCATGCTTGGACTTTCTATTGCCAAGACCCATGCTTGGACTTTCCAAATACCAAGTGTCCCACTTGGACTTCCCTTGCCAACTCATGTTGGACTTTCCATTCCCACGACCCATGCTTGGACTTTACAAATGTCAAGTGTCCCACTTGGACTTCCCATGCTAAGTACTCAAGACTTGGACTTTCCCATGATAATTGTCATATATTTTTGTCGAACATCAAAACATCACTCGAGTCAAACTCGAGTCCTGGTCAATCGAGACCTAGGCCGATTGCACTAACAATCTCCCCTTTTTTGATGTTTGACAAAAACCAAACAAAAACATTGAGTTAGAACACTAACTCAAATCCCTTACCAATTATCCCAAATTGGTAATCTTAAACATTGTCCAAATGTTCTCCCCCAAACATTCTCCCCCTTTTTGACTAACATCAAAAAGGTTTTCTCTCCAAGGAGGTCAATGTCTCATGTCCCAATGAGATCTTACAATCTCTCCCTTGGTCCAAAATACCTAGGATGCCTACCATCTTCCTAGTGATAAGTCTCATATCACTCAAGAGAGGCAATCCTATTCACTCTGCCAATTTCCAATTGGGTCTCTCAAAAAGCCCATCAATTTCCCAATTGATGATACTCTCCCAATAACTTCTCCTCTTCAAGGAGAAAAATACATCCATCATTCCAAGATGGATACCTCCCCTAAAGGCTTACTCCCCCTTGACTATTGTACCAACAATGTCCTTAGGAAGTCCCTAAGCCCATAGGAACTCTAAACCATCAAAATTAAGGTTAGAAATTCAACATTGAACTTTCTAACACCTTAAATTGATATAAACCCTAAACAACTCTCATAATCCATATCCAATGGATTTTCACCCTTTATAATGCTTCCTAAAGCATATCCTAGGGTTAGGAGTAGTTAGGGACCTTAACCGCAGTTGAACATGGGCTAAACAAACCCAGTTTTCCCGAAATCAGCATTAGAAGTCGACTTCGTACTACGATCATTGCCACTCACGATCGATCATGCCAAGGCGATCGATTGTCTTGAAAAATCCGATTTTCAGTTATCAGAAATGAATTTCAGAAAATCATAAATAATTATACATATATCAAAAAATCACGAAATTTGATACGTATAATACCTATGACCAATACAATGGGTGAAAACTGTTTAAAAAAATATTTTACCCATAAAATAGTGAGTTTGATACAAAACTCAAAACCATTGAAATTTTCAATGTTTTGGCCCTATCTTGTATCAACTCCATCAATAGTGATTGCTATCAAAAGATAGACTTCACCAAGGTTTTTCAAAATGATTTTAAAACATTTTTCAAAACCTTATTTTGGATCATATTCCTTGGGCTCAATGTACAAGACTTGTACACAAGCTTTCCCAATGATCCACCATTGAAATTAGATGAGTTTTAGTTCATCTAGATGCAAAAACTATGCACCTTGAACTCAACTCATATCCTAACATCTCACATATATCTAGAGTGTATAAATACACATACATGTCAATAGGATGTGAGATGTGGGTTTTGTTCTCTCTAAACTAGGGTTTCATGCATTTTTCTAGACAACCCTACTTGATTCCCTTATAAATGGGACTCCAAGTCATGCCATTGTCCTTAAATCAATTTTGATCAATTAAATGCATGAAATGATCATGGAATAATAATAGAAAAAATAAAACATGGCAAATGATCATGATGTCATGGCATATGATAAAATCTAAACCACATGGCATTTAATGACCTTAATCCTAAACATGATCATGACATATAAATGATACGAATAAACATGATGTCATGGAATGTTATATGGCAAATCAAGGCATGTCAAATAAAAGGTATAGGTATATGAATACCTAAATTTTAAAATTAGTTGTCATTTGTTGTGATTAAATATATTTTTCCATATTATCACTAATCTCCCTAGTGTGCCAAAAACCCAAAATGACACACTAACCTCTAAACCTAAATTGTGTCAATTTGATCATTTTATCAAACTTCTCAAATAACATTGGCACATCCAAAAATCTTTTAGGATTAAAGCTCAAATGTATTTCCAAGGTAACCATAACCTTGAAAATATCCTAAAGTGCCACCTTTACTATGGTTGAGTTAACTACCCAACCAATCAAGGTTAGCACACCCTAAGTCCACCTAGCGTGAATCAATCACGCTCTTAGGAACCCAAAACCTATTTGAGCTCCTAGGGTTAATTAGGTATTCCTTAGGGATGACCTCCCTAGATACCCTCCAAATGACCCTCCTGTTGGGAGTTGCTCCGAAGGCTCATTGGCTCCCATGTCCCTGGATTAAAATTTTCACTAATGAAAAAATTAATCCGGATGGGATGAGTTTCCTAAGCACAACCACTTCGTCGTCGTGCTAACAACTTGAGTGATCGCTTGAACAAACTAGTTGTTCAAGCAACACAACTCTTCTAGTTGATTAGCCGCGGAAGAGACGACGGATGGATCGCCGGTTTTTGTGTTCGTCTTCGGGGTCCATGATTATACAAATACATGCATATGCGAACTAGTACAATCATGCATACAAGAACATGTTGAGATTAGAAAATAAAGTTATAAAACTTTTATACCTCACGATCTTCTACCGTATGTCCTATCCTCCTCGTGGACGTCATGTGGGCGAAGATCCTCCACGAGTAGAAGCCTCCTAGATCACGTTCTTCTCTTCCTTGTTCGCTCCGAACAAAGAGAAGAACCAAACAAAGCTCCTTCTCCTTTCTAGAACCAACCACCAAGCGAAGGAGCTCAATGTAACCGCCGACCAAGGAGTGAATGATTGGGCGCCGGTCAACTTTGGAAAGAAGATGCCACCGGCCACCAAGGTGATGGATCAATGAATGTCGGCCAACCTTGAAGAGAGGTTGCCGCCGACCAAGGAATAAGAGAAGGAACAATGAGGATGGGCGCCGGCTTTTCCTTTCCAAGAATTGCCGCCCGAGCCTCACTTCCAAACCCTAGCCGCCCAACTTAAAACCCTAACTTCCTTGATCGTTTTTGCCGCCCAACCCTTAGCCTTCCTTTTATAGAGTTAGGCCTAGGCCTCATTTAATCTCCACCGTCGGATCTAGGGATTTAATCTCCACCGTCGGATCTAGGGTTTTATCCCAACCGTCGGATCTAGGATTTCATCCCAACCGTCGGATCTAGGGTTTCATCCCAACCGTCGGATCTAGGGTTTCATCCCAACCATCGGATCTAGGGTTTCATCCCAACCGTCGGATCTAGGGATTCATCCAAACCGTCAGATCTAGGGATTTAATCCCAACCGTCGGATCTAGGATTTCATCCCAACCGTCGGATCTAGGGTTTCATCCCAACCGTCGGATCTAGGGATTTAATCCCAAACGTCGGATCTAGGATTTCATCCCAACCGTCGGATCTAGGGTTTCATCCCAACCGTCAGAGCTAGGGTTTTGTTTTACATTCTTGGATCTAGACTTCACGAGGATTATATTAGGCTACGATAGGGACCATGAGGAGGAGTTGGATCTTGGCCACCCGATGGATCGGAACCACACAAACTTGATCCATCAATGATGTTCCATTCCACTAGAGGATCATCACTTAACTACCTCACCAACCCCCATAAATTAATATGAGCTCCATATATTATTTGTACATTCATCTCCCCGTGTTTAAGATATCAAATGTCCATCAATTAATTGATTTACTGACCATCAATTAATTAACATCTAACTCCTCGAGTAGTACCACTCAACCTTATCATCATGTTGACTAAGTCAACCAGCTGGGTTTACATGATGAACCTTATGAGCTCCTCAAGGGGACATCATCAACCTAGTATATAGGACATGATTTCCTTCTATAATCAACGGCACACCATGTAAATAATATTATTTCCCAACTTACCGGGCTTATTGATTTAATCCATCTAAATCTCACCCTATGGCAAATCAAAGAAATAAATACTAAGTACATGTGCCCGTTATTATATCGGGATTAAGAGCATGTACAACATAATATCCGAGGTCCGATTCAATTATGTAGTCAACAATAAATTGAATCACCTCTATGTCGGTCCTGCTCAATACACCTAAGTGTACTAGTGTAACTCTATGTTCAAGACAAAACAATACCAAGCTACACTACAACCATGCCAATGGTTAGTCCAAAACCTTCTTGGTTGTGAGCCTCTACTTATATTCTACAAGGGACTGATAACATGATCTTCTGTGCCACACCAAGCACCATGTTATCTACAATGCAAAATATTAGACAATATGCACACATATAATAAATATATATAAAGTGCAAACAATGATCATGTGATTCTTATTTCAAAATAAAATGTTCATACAGAAAGAGCTAGGCTTTCAGTATACATTCCAACAATCTCCCACTTATACTAAAAGACTATGCTGTCATCACACTAGCATACATCTGATCCCCATGTCCTCCACATGCCTATCAAATGCTTTCGCTGGAAGGGCCTTAGTGAAAGGATCCACCAGGTTATCCTCTGATGCAATCTTGGCCACAACTACTTCTCCTCGCTTTACGATCTCTCATATCAGGTGGTACTTGCACTCTATGTGTTTACTTGCCTTATGGGCTCGTGGTTCCTTCGAATTTGCAACTGCACTACTATTATAACAATACATTGTGATAGTTCTGGGCAAACCAGGAATCACATCCAAGTCCATCAAGAAGTTCCTGAGCCATACAACTTCCTTGGCTGCCTTAGAGGCTGCCACATACTCAGCTTCCATGGTAGAGTCCGCCACGCATTTCTTCTTGACACTCCTCCATACTATGGCTCCACCTCCAAAAGTAAACACAAACCCCGAGGTAGACTTACTGTTATCTCTATCTGATTGGAAATCAGAATCCGTGTAACCCATAGGGACTAATTGATCTGCCCAGTAAACCAGCATATAATCCCTAGTCCTTCTCAGGTACTTCAATATATGCTTTACCGTAGTCCAATGTCCCTGTCTAGGATTACTCTGATATCTGCTGACCATGCCCACGGCAAAGCAGATATCTGGTCTCGTACATAGCATAACATACATGAGGCTTCCTACTGCCGAAGCATAAGGAACCGCCTTCATGTCCTCTATCTCCTTTGATGTTTTGGGACATATCTCTTTAGATAAAGGAACTCCATGCCTAAAAGGTACAAAACCTTTCTTGGAGTTCTGCATGCTAAAACGAGCAAGGATAGTGTCAATGTATGAAGCTTGAGATAAGCACAACATCCTTTTCTTGCGATCCCTTATAACTTTGATCCCAAGGATGTGTCCCACTTCTCCCAAGTCCTTCATGTCAAACTGCTTGAACAACCATACCCTTACGTCTGATAACACTCTGATATTGTTGCCAACTAACAAAATGTCATCTACGTATAGTACAAGAAATACCACTACGTTTCCATCACATCTCTTGTATACACAAGGCTCATCCGGACTTTGAATAAATCCATATGACTGGATTATTTTCTAATACGTGATGATGTGCTTGCTCCCACTCCTCATGATTGGTAGAGTGCACTCGATCTCATGATAAAGGTCTGGTAAACTCCAATTGACGATTCCTTGTTGGGATGCCAACAGTGTGCACATTAAACAGGTAGTCTGAGCAAAATTCTAGAGCCTCCTCAACAATATAACATTCGTCTATACAACCTTCGAGTCGATTGCGGTTTCGCACATAACCTTTCAATGTTTTCATGAATCTTTCAAATGGGTACATCCATCTATACCAAACTGGTCCACAGCCTATTAACCTCACGTACGAGATGAACAGTCAAATGGAGCATGACATCAAAAAATGGAGGAAAATATTTTTCAAGTAAGCACAATGTTGTCACAATATCTCTTTGCATATCATCTAACTTCGAGACATCTATCACTTTTCTACACAACTTGTTGAAGAAAAAGCACAATCGAGTGATAGTATATCTAACATGTTTGGGTAAGACACCACGAATGGCAACTGGAAGTAACTATTGCATCAAAGTGTGACAATCGTGTGATTTCATACCAAAAAGTTGCAATTCCTTCATTGATACAAGGCTTCTAATATTGGATGAATAACCTGTAGAAAACTTCATTCCCAATAAGGAGCTACAAAATTTCCTTTTCTCATCTTTACTTAATGTATAACACGCCGCTGGCAAAAAAGTTTTTTTTCCCCTCCTTTGGTGCCAATTCCAACCTGACATTCATATCAACAAGGTCTAGGCGTGTTGCTAATCCATCTTTTGTTTTCCCTGGAATGCCAAGTAATGTGCCAACCAGGCTTTCACATATATTTTTCTCGATGTGCAACACATCAAGAACATGTCGAACATGTAGATGCTCCCAATACGCAAGTTCGAAGAATATTGATTTCTTCTTCCAATATGGTTGACTACCATCCTCTAATGCTTGAAGTTTTCCGTTCATTTTTCCCCAACAACAATTAATTTTATTAACTATTTTGGAAATATCACAACCACTCAATGGTCTTGGTGCAATGTTAAAGTCTTTCTTCCCATCAAATGCTTTCTTTTGCCTTCAATAAGGATGGTTCTTAGGAAGAAACCTTCTATGGCCCATGAATGACATTTTTCTACTATGTTTCAATCTTTTTGCACATGTGTTTTCACCACAGATAGGACATGCATTATATCCTTTCACGCGACATCTAGAAAGGTTTCCATATGCTGGAAAGTCATTAATTGTCCATAATAAGACTGCTTTAAGGGTGAATCTTTCTTGTCAATATGCATCATATGCTTCAATACCTTCTTCCCATAAGTGCTTTAAGTCATCAATCAAAGGTGCTAAGTAAACATCAATATCATTCCCTGGTTGTTTAGGACCCGATATCAATAAAGTAAGCATCATAAATTTTCTCATCATACACAAAAATGGAGGAAGATTGTAAGTGATCAACAGAACTGGCCAACAACTATACGTAGAACTCATCAATCTATGAGGATTTATTCCATCTGCCGATATGGCCAATCTCAAATTTCTTGGCTCAAGAAAAATCTGGCCACTTATGGTCGACTACCTTTCAATTGGGTGAATCTGCTGGATGACACAAATAACCATCACAAGTTCTACTATCAGCATGCCAGGTTAACACCTTAGAGGTTTCTTGGTTTCAAAACATTTTTTGAAATCTTGGAATAGGTGGAAAGTACCAGAGAACCTTTGTAGGAACTCCTTCATTTACTTTTGAATTCTTGCATATCTTCCATCTTGAAAACCCACAAGTAGGACAATTGATACAATCTGCGTATTCCTTCCGATATAAGACACAATCATTAGGACATGCATGGATTTTTTCATAGTCCATGCCCAATGTAGCCAAGGATTTCTTCGCAGCATACACTGATAAAGGCAATTCATTACCATCTGGAAGCATTTCTCCCAACAAAGAAAGAATGTCTGTGAATCCTTTATCGCTCCAACTATATTTGGCTTTCAAGTTGTACAATTTAACAATGGCAGATAACTTTGTAAATTTTGTACATCTAGGATATAAAGGTTTCTCAACATCATGGAGTAAGTTATTGAATGTAGTTGGATTCTCATCATATTCATATGTCGCATTTACCATATCTACAAGCTTCTCATCAAAGAAATTCTGTTCACCTTGTTGGCCTTCTTCACTATCATTCATTAAGTTGTTAAATGAGGGTTTTTCTCCATGCCATATCCACACTACGTATGTTAAATCCATACCATTACTTCTTAAATGAGCCCTTGTGACATCAATACTGTTCCTTCTTAGGTTACCACACATGGCACATGGACAAGATATTACATTAGAATCACCAGAATTTTGCATTGCAAATTGCAAGAAGGACTCTACTCCATACGCATACTCAAGTGATAATCTATCCTTGAACATCCATTCTTTGTCCATTCTAGTGCATACAAACATTAATTGACAATTAAATAAACCTTCATAATACTTAACACCACTAGATCATTAATAAAGCAGTAGTAGATGCTTCAATGTATCAAACTTATATTTCCAGGATAAGAAGGTAATATGAAGTAACTTAAATTTGTATATGATCTTGCTGTACACCTAAGCTAAAGATAGAAATTAGCTTTTCATATTATAGAAAATGGAGAGAATGGCTTCAAACTAAAATAAAGATCAATATATGGAGACAAATAAATATCATCTTTAGTAGAAACTAACGATAAATACAGACAAAGCAGCTGTTCAGTGAATTAAATATAAATTTTAGGGGTTGGAAGGCACTATAAAGTAAAAAATTTAAACTAAATTTAGAAATAGACATTTTATATTATAGAATACCGAGAGAATGGCTTCTATAATAGATAAATACGATGTACAAAGGATGATATAAGGTGAATAATCTTCATGAAGAATAAGGTTGGAACACTAACTGGATTTTCTGTATGAGCAGATACCGGATTATCTGTGACAATGAGATTAAGGTTCAATGGATAGAAACAAATGAATTTCTCCATATGTGACCATTCAGGTTTTAAACTTGATTCCACATGTTCAATGGACAGAAACAAATGAAGAAAATACCATTTCAGCCTATTTTCTTGAATATTTTTCATTTATGAATGTTTGGTTGACCAAACAATTCAACTCAAACCTTCTTAACCAACAAAGGTTTGAAGGCACAACATGATAACCATAAAGCAAAGTTTATGACGCTGAACCTGTTGGGACGGAATCAGGATGTTGAATGATGGACGAAGGCCAATGGACGGAGGTCGAGCAATGACCGACGGAAAAGGAAGAGAATGAATAGAGGGCGAGCAACCGTGAGAAGGCGGCGCAGAAGAAGATGGAATGGACGAGCACGCAACGGAGAACGGTGGAGGTTTTTTGGGAAGTAGGAATGACGGAGGTTTTTGGGAAGTAGGAACGACGGAGAAGTTTAGGGAAGAATTATTTAACCTAACAAATTTTTAAATATATATAAACTTTTAAAAAAAATATTGTTGTAATATATTGTTTAAAAATATATATAGAAACTTTTAAATATATTGTTGTAAACGTATATATTTATATTTAAAAAAAAAAACTTATTTCCAATAATTTAAAAAAAATAGTATTAATAATTAAAAAAATAATTTCACCGTTGTATTATAATAAAAAAATAGTATTAATAGTATTAAAAAAAATCACCGTTGTATTATTTCCAATAATTTTTAAAAAATAGTAAAAAAATTAAAAAAAATAGTATTATAAACTTTTAAAATTTCATTGACAACGGTTTAAAACCGTTGTAATATTATCACAATGACAACAATTTTGACCGTTGTGCTAAATGTTACAAAAATATTCTCATTGACAACGGTTGATTGCACCGTTGTCCCAACTGTTGTTAAGATAAAAAAATCTTAAAGACAACAGTTCTGGAAAACTGTTATAAAATGTGTTGTTGATTAAAAAAAATATGTTCAACGACAACGGATAGTGTAAAACCGTTGTCTTTTGTGTTATATGGGCGCTCAAAGACAATGGTTTTGTCAAAAACCATTGTCTTTTATCAAAATCACAACGGTTTCTCCTAAAACTGTTGTCTTTGTGGTGTTGTCTTTTAGCATTTTTGTTGTAGTGGTACCCAGACTAAAACCTGGAATCATCCTTGTCTGTCAGGAAGCTGGTATCCGTATACCCACGTATCACCATGTCCCCTTCTCCATATATTAGGAACACATCCTTAGTTCTTCTCAAGTACATTAAGGATCATCTTGTCAGCCACCCAATGATCCATTCCTGGATCAGAGCATACGATACGTCGGGCCTCGTACATAATGTTAATAATATATGAGAGATGTCCTAAGGCAATCGCCTTATGTTTGAATCATTTATATGATAAATGAAGATTCACTATTTGAGTATACCTGTTTTCATGTATTTGATTAGATCTTAAACTCATTTACTGAATGTCCACGATATGATTCACAGCAAGAGAGAATTTGTGATTGGATCACAACTAGTGAGTATCTCTACATTGTAGGGATGTATACTGAAAAGTCTATCTTTTGTATGAACATCGTTATTTTGAAATAAGAATCACATGATCATTGTTTGCATATTTTTATGGTTATGCAATATTCTCTAATACTTTACATTGTAGATA
The DNA here is from genome assembly GCA_025175895.1 of Wurfbainia villosa. Lineage (NCBI taxonomy): Eukaryota > Viridiplantae > Streptophyta > Magnoliopsida > Zingiberales > Zingiberaceae > Wurfbainia > Wurfbainia villosa. Next base: position 62,183,067 of record CM045993.1, read on the forward strand.
ACATTGTGTGTGGTGTCACACAAGAGATCATGTTATCACCCCTTGAAAAGTATAAGTAAAGGCTCACAACCGAGATAGCTTTGGACAAACTATCGGAATGGTTGTAGTGTGATTTGGTATTGGTTTGTCTTGACCATAGAATCACACTAGTGCACTTTGTGTGTATTGAGCAGGACCGACTTAGAGGTGATTCGATTTATTGCTGACTACATAATCGAATCGGACCTCAGATATTATTTAGTACATGCTCTTAATCCCGATATAATAACAGACACATATACTTAGTACTCATCTCTTTGATTTACCAATGGGCGAGATTTATAGATTAAATCGATAGGCTCGGTAAGTTAGGAGATGATATTATTTATATGGTGTGTCGTTTATTATAGGAGGAAATCGTGTCCTATATATTAGGATGATGATGTCCCCTTGAGGAGCTCATAAGGTTCATCATGTAAACCCTACAGGTGGACTTGGTCCGGCATGATGAAAAGGTTGAGTGGTACTACTCAAGGAGTTAGATGTTGATTAATTAATGGTCAGTAAATTAATTAATCGAAGGACATTCGAGATCTTAAACACGGAGAGAAAATGTACAAATAATATATGGAGCCCATATTATCATATGGGGGTTGGTGAGGTAGATCAATGATGAACCTTTAGTGGATTGGATCATCATTAGTGGATCGGACTTTATGTGGGCTTGATCCATGGGTGGCCAAGACCCAACTCTTCCTCATGGTCCCTAATGTAGCCTATTAACACCTCATGATGCTTAGATCCAATGGATAGAAACAAAAGTCTAAGATCCATTGGTAGAGATTAAATCTCTAAGATCCGACGGTTGAGATTAAATCTCTAGATCCGACGGTTGAGATTAAATCCCTAGAACCAATGGAGGAGATTAATTCATGACTTATCCCTAACTCTATAAAAGGATGTCAAGGGGGTTGGCGTGAACTACATTGAAGAGAGCTAGGGTTTGGGCGGCAAGAAGGTGAATCCTAGTTGAGATAGGATTAGGGTTAGGGTTTGGAGGCTAGGGTGGAACCAAATAAGGCAAGGTTTCCTTTCTTCTTCCTTGTCTTTTGGCCGGCATCCAGATTAGTTTCTAGCCCCTTCCAGCCTTTGTCCGGTGCCCAAAAGGCCCTACTTTCTTCTCCTTAGGTGGTGGAAACAAGATATAGGGTTTCCCTTGGTGTCTTGATTGTTTTCCATCATCTTCTCCACCTTCTAGTTGGCCGGTGGCAAGGAGATTGTATGCTCCTTGTTGGTTGGTTTTAGGGAGGAGAAAAACCTTGTTTCTACTCTTCCTCTTGCTTTGGAAGAGCAAGGAAGGAAGATTTGCGATCTAGGAGCTTCGACTTTTGGTAGATCGTCGCCCACACGACGTCCAGAAGGAGGAAGGTCATACATTAGAAGATTGAGAGGTATACCTATTCTACTTTCTTCTTTTGTTTGTTTCTTGTTTTTGTTTTTCAATTAGAAGCATGTTATAAATCTGTAAATGGATAAATAATACTTGGATCCCGAACATAAACATGAAAACCGGCGATCTGGACATCGTCTATTCCGCGGCTACTCGTAGAATAGAGGATGGTCGCTTGAACAACTAGTTTGTTCAAGTGACCTCTCTAAACGAATAGCACGAAGATGACTTGGTGGTTTGGGCAATCGCTTTTGTCTAGGATTAAATTTTTTTAATCCGGGGACATCAAAGGGATCACCATGGACAAGCTACCGAGGTGAAGTGGGAAGCGAAGTTTCCCCTCACGGACTCGATAAGCAAAACCCTTCAATTGGTATCGGAGCCAAGGTTTCCGATTTTGTGTGTTTAGGATTTGGTTAATTTTTATGCACTTTTTCATATATTATATGTGCCGGATAATAGTAGAATATGCGTAGTTTAACTCTTTGGTTGCAAGCATAAGATCCGACTATTATGGCCATATGTATGTATGTGATTGTATGTGTGTAAATATTTATTTTGTTGAATCCTCGGGGTTGACAAGGCTAGTATTTAGTTTTTGTAAATTAAATACGGCATTGTTTAGCCACTCTTTATTTTATTTTACTTTCGATCTAGATTTCATGTACACTCCCTCGTGGAGTATAGGATCGATGGATGTAAATTAAAATAGGTTTTAGTCTCGGCTTGGATCTCTTGATGGCTCGTACATGGCGTTGGAGGAGCGGACGAGATGGCGATGCGACGAGAGTCATATTGAAGACAAAAGCCATAATAGTTGGAAAATAATTTATTTTTCATATTTATTGCTTTTTGTTTGATATGCATGTCGAGGCAGGCTAAGAAAAATTCTCAGGAAATTACTACCATGAGGCTCGATCAAATTCCCTAATATTCAACTACAGCAGATTCTATGTGTGATATATAACCAGTGATGCATTTTTAACGTCAAGAGACCGGCGCCTAATGTAACACTCGATGAAGGCCTTCCTTTACAAACTCCCAAAGAACCATTAGCTGTGCCGATTCCCAACCTACGCCTCTATCTATTACTGGGCTTATAGGAAATCCTTAATGATGAGCACATGCAACTGGAACGAAGGAATACTTAGACACAAATATAAGTATCCTCCCCATCGGAGTCACTTCTTTTATTTATAAGGCCAAAAAGGAACCAACTATTAATTTTACTTGCCAAAAACTTAGGTTGACAAGATAGTAAAATTAATGGGTAAAACCTCCTCTTACAAATGTAGAATTTGTATACGTCCACACTATCGTGGCATACGATATTCTCGGTGTTTTGAGGTGTTGGTTGATTTTAAAATTTTATTGTTTGAGGAATCAATAATTTTTTGAAATCTAATGTTTTGATTTATGTGATTCTTAGGTTTTCTTTCAAAATGACTTTCAACCCACTTGCTGTGATACTGAAAGAGAACAAACTTACTGGACCCAACTATGTAGATTGGAAGAAGAATCTAGACATTGTCTTGACTGCTGAGGAATACAAATATGTACTCCTCGAAGAGTGCCCTCCCAAGCCTGCAGATGATTCTGGTGAAAAGGAGAGAGAGAGCTATAAGAAGTGGGTCAAGATCGATGAGATGGCGCGATGTTACATTTTGGCATCTATGTCAAATGTACTGCAACATCAGCATCAAGCCATGCCCACTGCTTATGATATGATGCTCAATCTCAAGGAGCTTTTCGGACACCAAAATTGGGTTGCGTGGCAAGAAGCCATGAGAAACTTGATGACGACCTCTATGGTTGAGGGAACACCCGTGAGGGATCATGTTCTCAAGATGATGGCTCATTTGAGTGAGCTGGAGGTCCTAGGAGCTGAGATCGATGGGAAAACCCAGATCGATATCATACTCCAGTCTCTACCTAGGAGTTTTGAGCAGTTTCGCCTCAACTACAATATGAACAAGAGGTTCTATTCGTTGGCGGAACTTCTGACAGAACTCTAGGCAGTAGAGGGACTATTTCGTCAGAGTGCTCAGGCGCATGTCATGGTGACCCAGAAGGTTTCTACTTCTAAGCTGAAAGGCAAGAAGAAGAAGAAACAAACTGGAGCGAAGGCGGTGGGAGGTACTCAGGGAGGAGTGAAGAAGCCAAAAGGCAAGTGCTTCACTTGCAAGCAGACTGGACACTGGAAGAAGGACTGCCCCAACCGTAAGAATAAAGGTATATCTTTTGGTCTAGTCGTTGAAACATGTTTAGCAGTGTTATCTACCGTCACTTGGTGTGTAGATACGGGAGCCACTAATCATGTCTGCAATACTTTGCAGGGGTTCCAAGAAACCAGATGACTGGCTGAAGGGGAGATTACTGTGTACTTGGGCGATGCCATGAAGGTGGCGGCTATTGCAGTGGGAGATGTTCATTTATATTTTGAGAAAAATAAACTTTTAGTTCTTAAGAATTACCTTTATGTACCCTTATTTAGACATAATTTAATTTCGGTTTTTAAATTGTTTATGGATGGATATTCTATTTCTTTTAATGATAGAGATGTTATAAGAAGGAATAGGGACATTATCTGTTCGGGTGCATTGATAGGAAATTTGTACACACTTGAACAAAAACCTCCCACGATGCAAATTGAAGTTAATAACTCATCTTCTAATTCCAATAAGAGAAAAGATCCTTCGAAGATGAACCAAACATATCTTTGGCATCTTAGGCTTGGTCACATTAACCTAAGCAGAATTCAAAGGTTGATAGCTGATGGACCTTTGGGTTCAATAGTGGTGGAGGATGTCCCAACCTGTGAATCTTGCTTAGAAGGTAAGATGACCAAGAGGCCTTTTAAGGCCAAGGGGTATAGAGCCAAAGATGTGTTAGAATTGGTTCATTCTGATTTGTGTGGTCCTATGTCTATCCAAGCTAGAGGTGGTTTTGCGTATTTCGTCTCTTTTATAGACGATTACTCAAGATATGGATACATTTACCTGATGCGCCGCAAGTCTGAATGCTTTGACAAGTTCAAAGAATTCAAGGTTGATGTGGAGAAACGTCAAGGTAAAAGTATCAAGACACTACGATCTGATCGTGGTGGTGAGTACCTCTTGGGAGAGTTTAGGAACTACTTATCAGAGGCTGGGATTCAATCCCAATTGACTGCACCTGACACACCCCAACAGAACGGTGTAGCAGAGCGAAGGAATAGGACTCTTATGGAGATGGTTAGATCAATGATGAGTTATTCTGACTTGCCAGATTCATTTTGGGGATATGCTCTAGATACGGCGGTGTACATTTTGAACTTGGTTCCATCTAAATCAGTGTCTTCTACTCCCACAGAGTTGTGGACTGGGCGAAAGTCTAGTCTAAGACATATTCGGATATGAGGGAGTCCAACACATATGCTGAAGGCAGATGCTGGTAAGTTGGAAACTCGTACAGAAGTACGCTCGTTCGTTGGCTATCCCAGGGGAACGAAGGGTGGATTGTTTTATAGTCCTAGAGATCAGAGGGTGATCATTAGCACGAACGCCAGATTTCTAGAGGAAGACTATGTGATGAGCCACAAGCCCAAGAGTAAAATTGTTTTGGAGGAGTTAAAAGGAGAAGTCACTTCTTTAGTACCACCAGTACAAGAGGATATACCACATGTAACTGCACCGCGTGTCATAGAGGAAACACAGGTGATACCTCATCGTAGTGGGAGGATTGTGAGATAGCCTGATAGATTCATGTTCTTGGGAGAATCTTCTGATTTGGTCCCTGGCGAACATGAACCTGATCCTTGGACATATGACGAGGCGATCCAAGATAAAGATGCAGTATCTTGGCAAAGTGCAATGAATGCTGAGATTGAATATATGGATTCAAATAAGGTCTAGGATCTAGTAGAACCACCCGATGGTGTAAAAACCATTGGATGCAAGTGGATCTACAAGAGAAAGAGAGGAATAGATGGGAAGATTGAGACCTTCAAAGCGAGGCTTGTTGTGAAGGGGTATACTCAGAAAGAGGCTATCGATTATGAGGAGACCTTTTCGCCGGTAGCCATGCTTAAATCAATCCGGATTCTCTTATGCATAGCAGCTCATATGGATTATGAGGTGTGGCAGATGGATGTCAAGATAGCTTTCCTTAATGGAAGTCTTGAGGAAAACATCTACTTGAAGCAACCAGTGAGATTCATTGCTAAGGGCAAAGAGCATCTTGTATGTAAGCTTAATCGGTCCATTTATGGATTGAAACAAGCTTCGAGGTCTTGGAACATCCACTTTGATGAGGTGATCCAGTCTTATGGATTTATTCAAAGTCCGAATGAGTCTTGTGTATACAAGAGATGTGACGGAAACGTAGTGGTATTTCTTGTACTATACGTAGATGACATTTTGTTGATTGGCAACAATATCAAGGTGTTATCGGATGTAAGGGTATGGTTGTCTAAATAGTTTGATATGAAGGACTTGGGAGAGGTGGGACACATCCTTGGGATCAAGGTTATAAGGGATCGCAGGAAAATGATGTTGTGCTTATCCCAAGATTCATTCATAGACACGATTATGGAGCGTTTTAGCATGCAGAACTCCAAGAAGGGTTTTCTACCATTCAGGCATGAAGTTCCTTTATCTAAGGAGATGTGTCCTAGATCATCTGAGGAGATAGAGGAGATGAAGGTGGTTCCTTATGCTTCGGTAGTAGGAAGCCTCATGTATGTGATTCTCTGTATGAGACCAGATATCTTCTTTGCCGTGGGCATGGTCAGCAGATATCATAGTAATCCAGGACAGGGACATTGGATGTGGTAAAGCATATATTGAAGTACTTGAGAAGGACTAGGGATTATATGCTGGTTTATCGGGCAGACCAATTACTCCCTGTGGGTTATATGGATTCTGACTTCCAATCTGATAGGGATAATAGTAAGTCTACCTCAGGTTTTGTGTTTACTTTGGGAGGTGGAGCCATTGTATGGAGGTGTCAAGCAGAAGTGCGTGGCGGACTCCACCATGGAAGCTGAGTATGTGGCGGCCTCTGACACGACCAAAGAAGTTGTATGGCTAAGGAACTTCCTGATGGACTTGGATGTGATTCTTGATTTGCCCAGAACTATCACAATTTATTGTGATAATAGTGGTGCAGTTGCAAACTCGAAGGAACCACGAGCCCATAAGGCTAGTAAACACATAGAGCGCAAGTACCACCGGATACGAGAAATCATAAAGAGAGGAGAAGTTGTTGTGGCCAAGATTGCATCAGAGGATAACCTGGCAGATCCTTTCACTAAGGCCCTTCCGGCGAGAGCTTTTGATAGGCATGTGGAGGGAATAGGGATCAGATGTATGACACTTTGAGGACAGCATAGTCTTTTAGTATAAGTGGGAGATTGTAGGGATGTATACTGAAAAGTTTATCTTTTGTATGAACATCTTTATTTTGAAATAAGAATCACATGATCATTGTTTGCATATTTTTATGGTTATGCAATATTGTCTAATACATTACATTATAGATAACATGGTGTGTGGTGTCACACAGGAGATCATGTTATTGGCCCCTTGAAAAGTATAAGTAAAGGCTCACAACCGAGATGACTTTGGACAAACCATCGGAATGGTTGTAGTGTGATTTGGTATTGGTTTATCTTGACCATAGAATCACACTAGTGCACTTTGTGTCTATTGAGCAGGATCGACTTAGAGGTGATTCGATTTATTACTGACTACATAATCAAATCGGACCTCAGATATTATTTAGTACATGCTCTTAATCCCTATATAATAACGGGCACATATACTTAGTATTCATCTCTTTGATTTACCAATGGGCGAGATTTATAGATTAAATCGATAGGCTCGGTAAGTTGAGAGATGATATTATTTATATGGTGTGCTGTTGATTATAGGAGGAAACCATGTCCTATATATTAGGATGATGATGTCCCCTTGAGGAGCTCATAAGGTTCATCATGTAAACCCTGCAGGTGGACTTGGTCTGTCATGATGAAAAGGTTGAGTGGTACTACTCAAGGAGTTAGATGTTGATTAATTAATGGTCAGTAAATTAATTAATCGACGGACATTCGAGATCTTAAACATGGAGAGAAAATGTACAAATAATATATGGAACCCATATTATCATATGGGGATTGGTGAGGTAGATTAATGATGAACCTTTAGTGGATTAGATCATCATTAGTGGATCGGACATTATGTGGGCTTGATCCATGGGTGGCCAAGACCCAACTCCTCCTCATGGTCCCTAATGTAGCCTATTAACACCTCATGATGCTTAGATCCAATGGATAGAAACAAAAGTCTAAGATCAATTGGTAGAGATTAAATCTCTAAGATCCGACGGTTGAGATTAAATCTCTAGATCCGACGGTTGAGATTAAATCCCTAGAACCAATGGAGGAGATTAATTCATGACTTATCCCTAACTCTATAAAAGGATGTCAAGGGGGTTGGCATGAAATACATTGAAGAGAGCAAGGGTTTGGGCGGCAAGAAGGTGAATCCTAGTTGAGATAGGATTAGGGTTAGGGTTTGGAGGCTAGGGCGACAAGGTTTCCTTTCTTCTTCCTTGTCTTTTGGTCGGCGTCCAGATTAGTTTCCAGCCCCTTCCAGCCTTTGGCCGGCACCCAAAAGGCCCTACTTTCTTCTCCTTAGGTGGTGGAAACAAGATATAGGGTTTCCCTTGGTGTCTTGATTGTTTTCCATCATCTTCTCCACCTTCTAGTTGGTCGGCAGCAAGGAGATTGTATGCTCCTTGTTGGTTGGTTTTAGGGAGAAGAAAAAGCTTGTTTCTACTCTTCCTCTTGCTTTGGAAGAGCAAGGAAGGAAGATTTGCGATCTAGGAGCTTCGACTTTTTGTAGATCGTCGCCCACACGACGTCCAAAAGGAGAAAGGTCATACATTAGAAGATCGAGAGGTATACCTATTCTACTTTCTTCTTTTGTTTGTTGCTTGTTTTTGTTTATCAATTATAAGCATGTTATAAATCTGTATATGGCTAAATAATACTTGGATCCCGAACATAAACACGAAAACTGGCGATCCGGACATCGTCTATTCTGCGGCTACTCGTAGAATAGAGGATGGTCGCTTGAACAACTAGTTTGTTCAAGTGACCTCTCTAAATGAATAGCACGACGATGACTTGGTGGTTTGGGAAATCCCTTTTGTTTAGGATTATATTTTTTTAATCCGGGGACATCGAAGGGATCGCCATGGACAAGCTACCGAGGTGAAGTGGGAAGCGAAGTTTCGCCTCACAGACCCGATAAGCAAAACCCTTCATACATGTGTAATTGTGATGTATCGAAATTATCCCTAGTCGATGAATTGATGGATTTGGACACCATTGATTCTGTCGAGACTAGCACGAGGTATACTCCTTGGTGTATCCAAGAAGCTGATTCTCACTGGCTGGAGACATTGTGATGTCTGGAGTTAATCGTGGATGCTAGTTATGGTAACTAGTTCATTGGAGTGACCAGCCGTAAGACTTCATATGGTTCTCTACATATATAGATATGTTAATGAAGTTCTTACAACAGCTTAAGTGCGATGTTCCTTTGACTTGCAGTATTCAAGTCATCTTGATCATAAAGACTTATGCTTTGACATATTAAGCAAGCATCTCTGAGGAGATGTGGACCCGGGATGATTGGGTATAAGTCGAAGTGATCGAAGGTGTTTAAATAGCCTATAAAGGATTCACCACTCCTTGCGAGGAGATGTATACCCATGGCCTCTCGTCGGATTGTTACTAAAGTCTTTGGCCAAAGCATTACATGTTTAGAGTAAGGTACTCTTCGATACATGTGCAAGAATTCAGAATCCGTAGGACGAGGAAATGATACTTTAGGTGTGACGTAGTCGACCTAGTCTTGGTGACACTATAGACCATGTCCTGAACCAAGTGGGTATAAGATGAGTGAAGGGAATGGGGCACGATTCATTCGAGCTGCTGAAGGGTTTCAGAAATAGTTCTAGATCAACCGTTGATCTTTTCGGTTAATTGGGGATCATGATGTACTACTAGGTGCCACTCATGATCATTCTATAATTAATGGTTAATTATAGACGGCCAACATAAACCGAGAACCTATTTGGTCACACGCACAACGAGCGTAATCCGAAGGATTTAAAACAAGCTTGAGAATGAGATTCTCAGACCGAGAGAAATTAGGTTTGGTTGGACCAAACATGGAGCGAGCATAAAATCATTTCAGTCGCAATGGAAGCATGGATGGGCCGTGTCTTATGAAGACATGATGGATGAACCAAATTGGTTTGGTTCTAATCCAATGGAGGAGAATAAACCAAAGGGGTTTGGTTTATTTTAAACGAATGAACAAAAGTTGGTTCGGTTCATTTTAACTTAAAATAAATCATCATGATTTGGTTTATTTTAACTTAAATTAATGGAGTGGGTTAATGGGCATTTGGTTATGACCTGATAACCATTAAGAGAATTTGTTCTCTATAAAATAGGGCTAAAGGCTTTTTTGTTAAGCCCTAATCCTTGCAACCCTAGTTGTTGCCGCCCACCCTCTCCCTCTTCTCCAAGTGGTCGGCGCCAACTCCTTTCCGCCGCCCACCACCGCCCAAAGCTCCTTGTCGGCATCCAGTAGCTGATGTCCTCTCCCCTTACCAGCGTCGAGCTGCTGCCGGAGGAGCTCCGGTGATCTCCTTTGGGTCCGGCGACAAGGTGAGCTTCAACCTTCCTTATTTGGCCGGCCCCTATTCCTCCACCAAAGCTGTCCAGTTTTCTGGACAGCTTGTTTCCTTCTTGTCGGAGTGTCGTTTGGATGACGTTTGGAGCTCCGACAGTGGTAGCCTTACCGGGGATTCGATCTCTGGTAATCCTCATAGGTGGAGGACGAAGGATTCGTCAAACGGTTGACGAATACCTCTCCGGAGAAGCGAGTTTTTGAAGACTCGTTTTGGATCCGAATTTTGATTTGGATCGTGATCTTCTCTCGATCACATCATCTTCAACACGAGTCTAGTAACTCGTACAAAGATGAGGCTCATGACTTTGTGAAGTCATCCCGAAGATACTCGGCGTGGATACGGATGGAGGCGATTCTAGCGAGAATCGCTCCGGTTGATGCCTTTCCCGCTACACGTGATACGTCAGGTATACGTAGTATAAATTTCTTTTTATTGCCAAATTTGAAATTGCGGTTATGTCTACACATGTTGTACTATGCATGCATGTGGTGTGTGTATTGTAATAAATTAGATTTATTATTTTATTCCTTCCGCTGTGCACATGTTTACGAACCATATTCGAACACACATTCGCCGCGGTGCCGGAAAACCAACAGTGGTATCAGAGCCCAGATTGTGTTTCGACATAATCGTAAAATTGTTTTGCGATAGTCGTAATGGTATTTATGGAAATTTTATACTTTTGGAAAGTTAGAAGTATTTATGGAAATTTTTAATTTTGGAAAGTCTAGAAGTATTTATGGAAATCTTCTACTTTTGGAAAGTTAGAAGTATTTATGGAAATTAATATTTTCCATAAATAAAATATTTGATTAGATTTTTGAAATTTGTTTCCTAATTTAATCATGATTTGATTTGGAAATCAAATTTTAAAATATTTTATTTCCATAAGTAGTTTTGATGATTTAGGAAATTTATTCCCTAAATTGACTTTCCTTAATCAACACTTTCCACAAATAAAATATGTGATTAGATTTGAAAATTTATTTCCTAATTTAATCATGGTTTAATTTGGAGAATCAAATCTCAAACATATTTTATTTCCATAAATAGTTATGACATATAAGGAAATTTTGTACATGTCATAATTGTATGTCATGTAATTGCATTAGATGCATAACATTATGCCATTCGTGTCGTGACATGTAGATGTATGTCATGTATGTCATGCCATGTAGATAATAGTTATTTGCATGCAAAGAGGATGAGACATAAAAACTCTTATTCAATATTAAAGCCTACACCTTCCATTAATATGGTTAGAACCAGAGTTCCGTTTCTTATTTGGGTTGTTGGACTCTCTCTAAGCCCGGCTCGAACCTGAACATGTTCAAACCATGGAATAGTTTAATACTAATATGGTAAGAGTCAGAGGTCAATCGTTAGCTTTAGTTGTTGGACTCTCTCCAAGTCGGGCTAATTGGTTGAATGCGCTCTAACCATATTAAAACTATTTCTCGATTAATGGGTTGGCTTTAACCTGAAGCATCGGCTTGTTGGACTCTCTCCATGGTCGATGTGAAGGGAGGTGAAGTTGGGTGCTATGCATATAATGCATACTTGTTAATGTGTTAACAACCCGATGTATGTGTGAACATTCAATTAGTTGATAGCGCATTGTGATAGTTGCATATATGTGATATGCAATCGGTATATTTGATACCTACCATCGTAGTTATGAATGGCTTGTTGGACTCTCTCCAAGGTTGTTCATATCTATGTTGGATATCAGCCCATTCGGAGATGGACCTACGATCTCCCAAAGTGATTTTGGGGTTTTTGAAATTCGAAAAATGAATGGGATTTATGAATGTATATTGATGCATTTAAATCATCTTTCTCATATATGCTCGAGTTGTGTTTCTAGGATAATTGATTGATCATGATGTCTTTGAATTTGCACTCTATCTTGGATTCAAATAAATTGACTGGTCCGAACTTCTTGGACTGGCTTAGAAACTTGAGAATTGTTCTCAAGGTGAAAAGCTTGTGTATGTCCTCGAAGCGCCTCTTCCCGCCCATCCTAGTGACGATGCAACTCCGGACCAATTGTTGGTCTATCAGAAACATGTGACTGATTCTGAAATGGTGAGTTGCATCATGCTAGCCACGATGGTACCTGAGCTACGGAAGCAGCATGAGCATATGGATGCTCATACCATAGTCTTTCATCTTTATGAGTTGGTTGATGAGCAAGTGAGATTCGAAAGGTTCGAAGTCTCCAAGCTCCTCTCCACCTCTGAGATGCAAGAAGGATCATCTGTGGTACTGCTCAATATGCTGAAGACTATGGAGCCTTCTGTGAAGCATGAGCAGGGGACGGTGCTGTAAGTTGATTCCTCGAAGAAAATTTCTAAGAGGAAGTCAAAGGAATATCAGAAGGGGAAGAAAAAGGCTAAAAAAGGCAGAACCAGCTCAAATGGACACTTGCCATCATTATGGCAAGGAGGGCCATTGGCGAAGAAATTGCAAGATTTATCTTGAGTTCGTGAAGAAGAATAAGGCATCGGATGCCCCATCTTCTTCAGATATCTTCGTTATTGATTATCATTCTATTTCCTTAGACACTTGGGTATTGAATACTGGGTGTGGCTCACATATATGTAATGACATACATGGACTAAGGAATAGAAGAAGACTCATCAAGGGAGAGTCAAATTTACGTGTTGGGAATAGAGCAAAGGTTGCTGCACTCGCCATCGGAATGTATTTGTTGAGACTCCCTACAGGACTTGTCTTAGAACTGGACAATTGCTTTTATGTTTCTTCATTGATAAAGAACATCATTTCTATTTCTTGTTTAAATAGAAATGGGTATCATTTGACTTTTAGTAACAATTTTTGTTACATAACTTTGAATGGAGTTCTTTATGGGACTGGAACTTTAAGCAATAGTATTTATACGTTGGACGTATCCTGTGACGTTTTCAATATCAAAGCGAGCAACAAGCATGCTCGAAAGAATAATCAATTAGACTTCTACATGTGGCATTGTCGTCTTGGCCATGCAAGCAAGAAACACATGTCCAAATTACACCGATGTGGAATTCTGGAATCGTTTGAATTGGATTCATACGATACATGTGAATCATGCTTAAAAGGTAAGATGACTAAGTTACCTTTTTACAGGAAAAGGTGAATGAGTGGGAGAGTTGCTAGGTCTAATATGTTAGGGCAATCTCTTGCCGTAATATGGTTTTTGATGGTGTGGCAAAGGGTTTAAGTTAGTTTGATATGTTGATGTGATATGTGCGTTGAAGTCGTGCAGGACTTAGTAATTCGCACATGGAGCCGTGGCGAGTTTCACATCTCATGACTCGTGCCTTGAGTTGGTGAAGGATAGCTTTGCGGAAGCCGTGCGCTTGGAGCATCCGAGGGACCGCCGGACGAGAAGCTTGGAGTGAAGCCGGAGGAAGTAGACTTCGAGGCAAGAGACGCGAAGGAGCATTGCAGAGCCGTGCGCCTGATGCTACCGAGGGACGTGGCCAAGAACGAAGAGAACTTCGAAGGCGAGGGACTCCGAGAAATGAGAGTGAGAGATTGTAACCCGGGGAAGGGTAGCTCTTAGGTGAAACTTGGCCATTTGGCCAAGTGTCGGATGGGTTTTCGACACCCGGCCGATCGCTATGTCATGGCGGCCGATCGCCTGAGTCGAGTGAGTTCGACCGTATACGGATCGATTAGGAGCATCGGCCGATCGCTATACGTGGCGCCGATCGCTAAGATTATCACCGATCAAGGCGCAGCCGATCGGCGTCAATGGGGTTTTGTAGCGCCAGTCGAGCCGATCACGACGAAGCCCTCTATAAAAGAGAGTGTAAGCCTTTGAGAGGCTAATGCTCATACTCAAACGATCTTCCTAGTGCCCCTAGCTCTAAACTCTTCTTACTTGTCTTTACTTCAATCCTATTGTAAGAAGAGTGATCTTGGTTGTAAAGGTTACCTCCACCTAGCTTTGTGCAAAGGAGAGACCGATAGTGATTGGTTTTGGCGGAGTGATTCACCGTGGACGAATCGGACCGTGGATTAGCGGCGTAGCCGTGAACCACGTTATACCATCATGTTAGCGTTTGTTTATTGTTTGTCTTTTGCTTTGTATTTGTATATTCCGCTTGCGCTAATCTTTTGTAGACGAGCAATTTACGATGTCCAACGTACGAGGGCTATTCACCCCCCTCTAGCCGGCCATACCGATCCCCTACAAGTGGTATCAGAGCCGAGGTTGCTTGTCACCGGACTAACCGCCGCAACAAGCCCTACATCAAAAATGGCCGGCTCCAACATCCATCCTCAGAAGTTTGAAGGAGAATTCGCTTGGTGGAAGAAGCGAATGGAGGTATTTTTCGAAACGGATTTTGATATAATGATTACAATGGAATCCGGTTTCGTTTTGCCTAGGGATGAAGAAGGGAAGCCAATAGAGAAATCTAGGTGGACCAAGAGGCAAAGAGAGGAGCACCTTGCAAACTCCAAAGCCAAGCACCATCTCTACAATGTGCTCCCTCAACAAGAAATCAACCGAATAGGAGAATGCCTAAGCGCCAAGGAGATGTGGGAGAAGCTAATTGAGCTTCATGAAGGCACATCCGAGGCAAAGCTAGCAAGGAGAGATCTCCTCCGCTCCCAACTATCCAACATCAAATTAGAAAAGGGAGAAAAGGTAATTTCTTTGCATTCTAGGTTTAAAGAAATTTTAATTGGGCTAACAAGTGTAGGTGAGAAGCTATCAAACCGGGATATGGTAATGAAGGCCATAGATGCCTTTCCCCGGTCCTCAAAATGGAGCTCCATGGTGGATTCGTTCTACATCTCCAAGAACTTGGAAGTAAGTACCTTGGAGGAATTTTTCTCAACAATGGAGCTCCACGAAACTAGGCTTGAGGGAATACAAGAGGAGCCTAAAATTCAACCCTCGAGAGGAGTAGCATTATTGGCAAGTAAGGGGAAGAAGAAGATGGAAATCCCCTCCTCCTCCGATGACGAAGCATCTTCCTCCTCCTCCATGGATAGCACCGAAGAAGCCTACATGGTAAGGAGGGTAAGACGAGCATTTAAGAATTTTAGATTTGATAAATCTAATGATAGGAATAGAAGACCAAGGGGGAAGGTCATATGCTATAATTGCCAAGGAGAAGGGCACATAAGGGACAATTGTCCTCTCCTAAACAAGAGCAAGGAAGAAAGGAAAAAGAAAGAAGAAAAGAAGAAGAAAAAGGGGAGCAAGAAAAAGAAGGAAGAGGAGAAGAAAACAAAGGAGAAGGGAAAGGCTAAGGCTCTCAAGGCAAGGACTTGGGATGATCCATCCTCATCCTCCTCATCATCATCGGATGAGGAGAATGCCTTTGTCACCAATTTGGCCTTGATGGCCTTTGATGACTTGGATTGCTCTTCATCCGAAAATGAAGAATCAAGCTCAAATGGGGAGAGCTCAAATGAAGGGGGAGCTTCCACATCCTCATCATCCGAAGAAGAAGAGGACATGGAAACTATGGTAACGAATCTCTCACCCCATAAGATAGTTTCCATGATTTCTAGCTTAACTAAGGACTTATTTAGAGCTAAGAAGAAGAACAAAAGCATGCTAGATCAAATTAAGGATCTAGAACAAAAATTAGAAAAAACATGCTTAAATGAAAATGAAAATATTTCTTCTAGCTTAGATGATGCATGCTCACATGACCTTTATATGCCTTTAAATGTTAATGATGCATGCATAGAGGAAAATAGGGCTTTAAGGGAAAAGGTAGATTATTTAACAAAAGCCCTAGAGAAATTTACTATTGGCTCCAACACCCTTAACATGATAATTGGGAGCCAAAGGGCAAGCTTTAACAAGAAGGGCCTAGGATATAAAGAGAAGAAAAATGAGAAGGCCTATAAATGCCTAATAGCTAGGGGACAAGATAAAAAGAAAGTAATTGCTAGGAAATGGATCCCCAAGGAATATTTAGTGAACCCAATAGGAAAGAACTTATTTTGGGTTCCAAAATCCATCCTTAAGGGTTAGAAAACCCCTAGGGTAGTCAACCATATGGAATTGATCTATATCATATTTTGGTTGACTTAGGATGACGGGACAACATTTTTTAGATAGTGTTGGGTGATGATAACGTACCCATAAATAGGTAATAATGCTTAAATCATGATGATTAATGTAATTGCTATGTATGTTTTAAATCATGATTTATGTTTTTGATATTTGGCATGTTATCATGAGAAATAGGGTTAAATCATGCTTTAGGTGATAACTTGTTTATTATCATCGTATAATACCTAATGCATGACTATTATTTGATGGATACATGAGTTTCATGATCATAATGTAGAATTCATTCATATATGTCATTATGATCATGTAGGATGTTAGGTTAATACTTAACCATGATAGAATTGCATGAATATATGGGTTAAGTATATACAAATACCCCCTAGGATGCATCTCACACTCACTATAGGCTAACTTGATTGCAAACTTAGCATGGGTGAGATATTAGGATGATACAAATGTCCACTAATGCCTATGGCATTTAGATGGTCATTTAAAGTATCAAAATAGCAATAATAGACCAATCATGGGGAAGGCTTATGTTTAATTCATAGACATATTGCCCAAAGATCATGGTTGGATATTTCATATGTTTTCAAAACAATTTCTTACCTTAAAATACATGTATTCATGTTTTGAAACAATTGGATGCAAAACTAGGTAGCTAACTTGATACTAGAATGATCAAAAACCTAGTGGTTTTTAGAACTTTTGGATTTTTGGTAAAAACAAGAAAATATAATGAGTTTTCATGGAAAACTATTTTTCATTGATAGATGTACTTAAAAGAAATATGTTCCCCAAATTTCATGATTTTTCAAATTTTATGGAATTTATAATGCATTTCTGAAATTCGTCCAGAAAATCAGAAATTTGGATTCCTTTGTGCCAGTCGACTGCCATACTGATAGCAGTCGACTGGTGGCCTGTAAATCAGAATATTGAAGGCCGAATTCAGTTTGTAAACCTCCAACAAGTGGTAGAAATATACTTGATGCCATCAACAAATGGTACCCAATTTTAAACCAACTTGTCATACTTTTCCCTCCATTATACTTGATGCCATGAGTTTATAACTTAGTGTTAATCTTTTTGATGGTGTCAAAGGGGGAGAAATAAGTATGTTTAAGTTAATCACATTAGGAGAAAATTTGCATAGAGAGTTTCATGGATTAAGGGGGAGTTGCATGTTGCTATATCATGTTTATCTTTACATGCTTTCTTACCTTAGAATTTATATCAAATGTTTTTACCTAACTTAAACGGATTGCCACACATCAAAAAGGGGGAGATTGTTAGGGCAATCTCTTGCCGTAATATGGTTTTTGATGGTGTGGCAAAGGGTTTAAGTTAGTTTGATATGTTGATGTGATATGTGCGTTGAAGTCGTGCAGGACTTAGTAATTCGCACATGGAGCCGTGGCGAGTTTCACATCTCATGACTCGTGCCTTGAGTCGGTGAAGGATAGCTTTGCGAAGCCGCGTGCGCTTGGAGCATCCGAGGGACCGCGGACGAGAAGCTTGGAGTGAAGCCGGAGGAAGTAGACTTGAGGCAAGAGACGCGAAGGAGCATTGCGCAGTCGTCGTCGCTGATCGCCAGGACGTGGCCAAGAACGAAGAGAACTTGGCGAGGACTCGAGAAATGAGAGTGGCGATTGTAACCCGGGAAGGGTAGCTCTTAGGTGAAACTTGGCCATTTGGCCAAGTGTCGGATGGGTTTTCGACACCACGATCATTGCCATGTCATGGCCGATCGCTCAGTCGAGTGAGTTCGATACCAATCGATCGGATTGTGGCCATCGCTGATGCGCCATCGATGGGCGATCATTGCTAAGACCATCGATCAGGCCAAGCGTGATCGGGTCAATGGGGTTTCGACCCGAAGAGCTCGTGAGCCGATCGGGCGATTGACTACGGAGGTGCAGCCGATCGGGTCCATGAGGCCGATCGCCAAGAGTTCCGTTGGACTACAACGGTCGGGATCCGACGTGTTCGGAGGCCATTGTAGTGATGGAAGAAGTTAGCCCTCTATAAAGAGAGGGTGTAAGCCTTTGAGAGGCTAATGCTCATACTCCAAACGATCTTCCTAGTGCCCCACAAGCTCTAAACTCTTCTTACTTGTCTTTACTTCAATCCTATTGTAAGAAGAGTGATCTTGGTTGTAAAGGTTACCTCCACCTAGCTTTGTGCAAAGGAGAGACCGATAGTGATTGGTTTTGGCGGAGTGATTCACCGTGGACGAATCGGACCGTGGATTAGCGGCGTAGCCGTGAACCACGTTATACCATCGTGTTAGCGTTTGTTTATTGTTTGTCTTTTGCTTTGTATTTGTATATTCCGCTTGCGCTAATCTTTTGTAGACGAGCAATTTACGACGTCCAACGTATGAGGGCTATTCACCCCCCTCTAGCCGGCCATACCGATCCCCTACATAATACATATTGATGTATGTGGACCTATGTCAACTCAAGCTTTAGGAGGCTATAGCTACTTCATTACCTTCACCGATGATTACTCACGGTTTGGGTATGTGTTCTTGATGAAACACAAGTCTGAATCCTTTGAAAGGTTCAAAGAATTCAGAAATGAAGTAGAGAAATAACATGACAAGAGTATTAAAATACTTCGATCGGATCGAGGTGGTGAATACTTAAGTCAAGAGTTTCTTGATTATCTAAAAGACAATGGTATATTGTCTCAATGGACTCCGCAATATACACCACAGCATAATGGTGTATCTGAGAGGCATAACCGGACCTTGTTGGACATGGTCAGGTGAATGATGAATCATGCAAATCTTCCCAAGTCCTTTTGGGACTATGCACTTCAGACAGCTATTTACTTGTTAAACAGAATGCCAACAAAGGTAGTCTCCACTACTCTATATGAGATATGGAATAGTAAGAAACCTCATGTATCTTACTTGAAGATATGGGGTTGTCCTGCTTATGTTAAGCGGACTGTATCAGACAAATTGGATGCTAAGTCTGATAAATGTTTATTTATTGGATACCCTAAGGAAACAAGGGGTTACCAATTCTATCATCCTGTGGAACAAAAGGTGTTTGTTTCAAGGCATGTTGTGTTTCTAGAGAAATAGTTTCTCTTGCAAGAAAACAGTGAGAGTGTCGTCAAGCTTGAGGAGGCTCGAGAGACTCAAATAGACATTGATGAGATACCTGGTGAAGCACAACAGTCGATAACTCATAGTGATGAGCAATCGGCTGAACCTATTGAAACACCACATCTTTGTAGATCTGGTAGAACACACAATATTCCTGAGAGATATGGATTTCTCGTAAGTGAATCGAACGACGTGTTACTCATTGATGTTGAGGAGCCTACCAGTTATGAAGAAGTTCTGACAAGTTCAGAAAGGGATAAGTGGCTTGAAGCCATGAAGTTGGAAATGGATTCCATCTATGAAAACCAAGTTTGGAACTTGTTTGACCCACCTGAAGGCATCAAGCCTATAGGGTGCAAGTGGGTTTTCAAGAAGAAACCCGACATGGATGGTAATGTGATTACCTATAAGGCTAGATTAGTGGCGAAAGGATATTGTGAAAAACATGGTGTTGATTATGACGAAACCTATTCGCCTGTAGCTATGCTTAAATCCATTCGGATGCTCCTGGCCATAGCGACTCATTATGATTATGAGATATGACAGATGGATGTGAAAATAGCTTTCCTTAATGGAAACCTGCTCAAGGACGTGTATATGATACATCCTAAGGGTTTCACATCGGTTGATAAAACCAAGGTATGCAAATTGCGACGGTCTATATATGGATTGAAGCAAGCATCCAGGAGATGGAATATCCATTTTGATGAGACAATCAAAAAGTTTGATTTCTCACCAAATCCGAACGAACCATGTGTGTACAAGAAGGTTAGTGGGAGTGCAGTCGTGTTCCTAGTATTGTATGTCAATGACATATTACTTATAAGAGATGATGTTTCAGTCTTACAGTCAGTTAAGATTTGGTTATCCAAGACATTCTCCATGAAAGACCTGGGAGAAGCAACCTACATCCTTGGGATTAAGATCTATAGAGATAGATTGAAATGGTTGCTTGGTCTTTCGCAGTCTACATATATAGACCGAGTGCTAAAGAGGTTTAGCATGTCGGAATCCAAGAAAGGTTTCCTACCCATCAGGCATGGGATACTGTTAGTAATATATGAGATATGTCCTAAGGCAATCGCCTTATGTTTGAACCATTTATATGATAAATGAAGATTCACTATTTGAGTATACATGTTTTCATGTATTTGATTAGATCTTAAACTCATTTACTGAATGTCCTCGATACGATTCACAGCATGAGAGAATTTGTGATTGGATCACAACTAGTGAGTATCTCTACATGTGTAATTTTGATGTATCGGAATTATCCCTAGTCGATGAATTGATGGATTTGGACACCATTGATTCTGTCGAGACTAGAACAAGGTATACTCCTTGGTGTATCCAAGCAGCTGATTCTCACTGGCTGGAGACATTGTGATGTTCGGAGTTAATCGTGGATGCTAGTTATGGTAACTAGTTCATTGGAGTGACCAGCCGTAAGACTTCATATGGTTCTCTGCATATATAGATATGTCAATGAAGTTCTTACTGCAGCTTAAGTGCGATGTTCCTTTGACTTGCGGTATTCAAGTCATCTTGATCATAAAGACTTATACTTTGACTTCTTAAGCAAGCATCTTTGAGGAGATGTGGACCCGGGATGATTGGGTATAAATCGAAGTGATCGAAGGTGTTTGAATAGCCAATAAAGGATTCACCACTCCTTGCGAGGAGATGTATACCCGTGGCCTCTCGTCGGATTGTTACTAAAGTCTTTGGCCAAAGCATTACATGTTTAGAGTAAGGTACTCTTGGATACATGTGCAGTAACTAGAATCCGTAGGACGAGGAAATGATACTTGGGATAGGTGTGACGTAGTCAACCTAGTGGGGACTGACACTATAGACCATGTCCTAAACCAAGTGGGTATAAGATGAGTGAAGGGAATGGGGCACGATTCATTCGAGCTGCTGAAGGGTTTCATAAATAGTAATGGATCAACCGTTGATCTTTTCGGTTAATTGGGGATCATGATGTACTACTAGGTGCCACTCATGATCGTTCTATAATTAATGATTAATTATAGATGGCCAACATAAACCGAGAACCTATTTGGTCACACGCACAACGAGCGTAATTCGAAGGATTTAAAACGAGCTTGAGAATGAGATTCTCAGACCAAGAGAAAATAGGTTTGGTTGGACCAAACATGGAGCGAGCATGAAATCGTTTCAGTCGCAATGGAAGCGTGGATGGGCCATATCTTATGAAGATATGATGGATGAACCAAATTGGTTTGGTTCTAATCCAATGGAGGAGAATAAACCAAATGGGTTTGGTTTGTTTTAAACGAATGATCCAAAGTTGGTCCGGTTTGTTTTAACTTAAAATAAACCATCATGGTTTGGTTTATTTTAACTTAAATTATTGGAGCGGGTTAACGGACTTTGGGTTATGATCCGATAACCATTAAGAGAATTTGTTCTCTATAAAATAGGGCTTAAGGGTTTTTTTGTTAAGCCCTAATCCTTGCAACCCTAGTTGTTTCCGCCCACCCTCTCCCTCTTCTCCAAGTGGTCGGCGTTGTAGGGTTTTGCCCGGATGCTCTGATGCCAATTGAAGGGTTTTGCTTATCGAGTCCGTGAGGGGAAACTTCGCTTCCCACTTCACCTCGATTGCTTGATCATTGCGGTCCCTTCTATGTCTCTAGATTAAAAAATTTAATCCTAGACAAAAGGGATTGCCAAAGCAACCAAGTCATCATCGTGCTATTCGTTTAGAGAGGTCACTTGAACAAACTAGTTGTTCAAGCGACCATCCTCTATTCTACGAGTAGCTGCGGAATAGACGATGTCCGGATCACCGATTTTCATGTTTATCCTCGGGATCCAAGTATTATTTAGTCATATACAGATTTAAATCATGCTCATAATTGAAAAACAAATACAAACATGTAACATATAAAAATTAGAGAATCAATATACCTCTCGATCTTCTAATGTATGACCTTCTTCCTTTCGGACGTCGTGTGGGCGACGATCTACCGTAAGTCGAAGCTACTAGATCGCAAATCTTCCTTCCTTGCTCTTCCAAAGAAAGAGAAATAATAGAAACAAGGTTTTTCTCCTCCCTAAAACCAACCAACAAGGAACAAAAGAATTCCTTGCCGCCGGCCAACTAGGAGGAGGAGAAGATGATGGAAAACAACCAAGACACCAAGGGAAGCCCTATATCTTGTTTCCACCACCTAAGGAGAAGAGAATATAGCCTTTTGGGCGCCGGACAAGTGCTGGAAAGGGGCTAGAAAGTTGCTGGATTCCGACCAAGGAAGGAAGAAGAAGAAAGCAAAGCCTTCCTTATTTGGTGCCGCCCAAGCCTCCAAACCCTAACCCTAATCCTATCTCAACTAGGATTGCTTTCTTGCCACCCAAAACCCTAGCTCTCATGGATGATATTCACGCCAACTCCCTTGCCCTCCTTTTATAGAGTTAGGGATAAGTCATGATTTAATCTCCTCCATTGGTTCTAGGGATTTAATCTCAACCGTCGGATCTAGAGATTTAATCTCAACCGTCGGATCTTAGAGATTTAATCTCTACCTATGGATCTTAGAATTTTGTTTCTATCCATTGGATCTAAGCTTCATGAGGTGTTAATAGGATACATTAGGGACCATGAGGAGGAGTTGGATCTTGGCCACCCATGGATCAAGCCCACATAAAGTTCGATCCACTAATGATGATCCAATCCACTAAAGGATCATCATTGATCTACCTCACCAACCCCCATATGATAATATGGGCTCCATATATTATTTGTACATTTTCTCCCCATGTTTAAGATCTTGAATATCCGTCGATTAATTAATTTACTAACCATTAATTAATCTACATCTAACTCCTTGAGTAGTACCACTCAACCTTTTCATCATGCCGGACCAAGTCCACCTGTAGGGTTTACATGATGAACCTTATGAGCTCCTCAAGGGGACATCATCATCCTAATATATAGGACATGGTTTCCTCCTATAATCAACAGCACACCATATAAATAATATCATCTCCCAACTTACCGAGCCTATCGATTTAATCTATAAATCTCGCCCATTGGTAAATCAAAGAGATGAATACTAAGTATATGTGCTCGTTATTATATCGGGATTAAGAGCATGTACTAAATAATATCTGAGGCCCGATTCGATTATGTAGTCAGCAATAAATCGAATCACCTCTAAGTCGGTCCTGCTCAATACACACAAAGTGCACTAGTATGATTCTATGGTTAAGACAAACCAATACCAAATCACACTACAACCATTCCGATGGTTTGTCCAAAGCCATCTCGGTTGTGAGCCTTTACTTATACTTTACAAGGAGTCGATAACATGATCTCCCGTGTGACACCACACATCATGTTATCTACAATGTAAAATATTAGACAATATTGCATAACCATATAAATATGCAAACAATGATCATGTGATTCTTATTTCAAAATAAAGATGTTCATACAAAAGATAGACTTTTCAGTATACATCCCTATAGGCGCCAACTCCTTGCTGCCGCCCACCACCGCCCAAAGCTCCTTGCCGACGTCCAGCAGCTGCTGTCCTCTCCCCTTGCCGGCGTCGAGCTACTGCCGGAGGAGCTCCGGTGATCTCCTTTGGATCCGGCGACAAGGTGAGCTTCAACCTTCCTTATTTGGCCGGCCCCTATTCCTCCACCAAAGCTGTCCAGTTTTCTGGACAGCTTGTTTCCTTCTTGTCGGAGCATCATTTGGACGACGTTTGGAGCTCCGACAGCGGTAGCCTTGCTGGGGATTTGATATCCGATAATCCTCATAGGTGGAGGATGAAGGATTCGTCAAACGGTTGACGAATACCTCTCCGGAGAAGCGAGTTTTTGAGGACTCGTTTTGGATCCGAATTTTGATTCGGATCGTGATTTTCTCTCGATCACATCGTCTTCAACACAATGCTAGCAACTCGTACAAAGACGTGGCTCGTGACTTTGTGAATTCATCCCGAAGATACTCGACGTGGATATGGATAGAGGCAATTCTAGCGAGGATCGCTCCGGTTGATGCCTTTTCCGCTACACGTGATACGTCAGGTATACATAGTATAAATTTCCTTTTATTGCAAAATTTGAAATTGTAGTTATGTCTACACATGTTGTACTATGCATACGTGTGGTGTGTGTGTTGTAATAAATTAGATTTATTATTTTATTCCTTCCGCTGTGCACATGTTTACGAAACATATTCGAATACACACTCACCGCGGTGCCGGAAACCCAACACATAACATAACATACATGATAGATCTTATTGCGGATGCATAGGGAATCTTATTCATGCAAATCCTATTGTCATATGTGCGTGGACACATAGACTTCGAAAGGTGTATCCCATGTCTGATGGGTAGGAAACCTTTCTTGGATTCTAACATGCTAAACCTCTTTAGCACTCGGTTTATATATGTAGACTGCGAAAGACCAAGCAACCGTTTCGATCTATCCCTATAGATCTTAATTCCGAGAATGTAGGTTGCTTCTCCCTGGTCTTTCATGGAGAATGTCTTGGACAACCAAATCTTAACTGACTGTAAGACTGAAACATCATTTCCTATAAGTAATATGTCATCGACATACAATACTAGGAACACGACTGCACTCCCACTAACCTTCTTGTACACACAAGGTTCGTCTGGATTTTGTGAGAAATGAAACTTTTTGATTGTCTCATCAAAATAGATATTCCAGCTCCTGGATGCTTGCTTCAATCCATATATGGACCGTCGCAATTTGCATACCTTGGTTTTATCAACCGAAGTGAAATCCTCAGGTTGTATCATATACACGTCCTTGAGCAGGTTTCCATTAAGGGAAGTTGTTTTCACATCCATATATCATATCTCATAATCATAATGAGCCGCTATGGCCTGGAGCATCAGAATGGATTTAACCATAGCAATAGGCGAATAGGTTTCATCATAATCAACACCTTGCTTTTGACGATATCCTTTCGCCACCAGTCTAGCCTTATAGGTAATCACATTACCATCCATGTCAGTTTTCTTCTTGAAAACCCACTTGCACCCTATAGCCTTTATGCCTTCCGGTGGGTCAACCAAGTTCCAAACGTGGTTTTCATACATAGAATCCATTTTCGACTTCATAGCTTCAAGCTACTTGTCTCTTTCTGAACTTTTTAGAACTTCTTCATAACTGGTAGGCTCCTCATCATCAATGAGTAACACGTCGTTCGATTCACTTATGAGAAATCCATATCTCTCGGGAATATTGCGTGCTCTGCCAGATCTATGAAGATGTGGTGTCTTAATAGGTCCAGTCGATGCCTCATCACTATGAGTGATTGGCTGTGATGCTTCACCAGGTATCTCATCAATGTCTATTTGAGTCTCTCGAGCCTCCTCTGTTGGAATGTATATTGAAAGCCTAGCTCTTTTTGTATGAACATTTTTATTTTGAAATAAGAATCACATGATCATTGTTTGCACTTTATATATTTATTATATGTGTGAATATTATCTAATATTTTACATTATAGATAACATGGTGCTTGGTGTGGCACAGAAGATCATGTTATCAGTCCCTTGTAGAATATAAGTAAAGGCTCACAACCAAGATGGTTTTGGACAAACCATTAGCATGGTTGTAGTGAAGCTTGGTATTGTTTTGTCTTGAACATAGAGTTACACTAGTACACTTAGGTGTATTGAGCAGGACCGACATAGAGGTGATTCAATTTATTGCTGACTACATAATTGAATCGGACCTCGAATATTATGTTGTACATGCTCTTAATCCCGATATAATAACGGGCAAATGTACTTAGTATTTATTTCTTTGATTTACCAGAGGGTGAGATTTAAATGGATTAAATCAATATGCCCGGTAAGTTGGGAAATGATATTTATTACATGGTGTGCCATTGATTATAGGAGGAAACTGTGTCCTATATACTAGGTTGATGATGTCCCCTTGAGGAGCTCATAAGGTTCATCATGTAAACCCAGCTGGTTGACTTAGTCAACATGATGATAAGGTTTAGTGGTACTACTCGAGGAGTTAGATGTTAATTAATTGATGGTCAGTAAATCAATTAATTGACGGACATTCGATATCTTAAACACGGGGAGATGGATGTACAAATAATTTATGGAGCCCATATTGATTTATGGGGGTTGGTGAGGTAATTCAATGATGATCCTCTAGTGGAATGGAACATCATTGATGGATCAAGTTTGTGTGGTTCCGATCCATCGGGTGGCTAAGAACCAACTCCTCCTCATGGTCCCTATCGTAGCCTAATATAATCCTCATGAAGTCTAGATCCAAGAATGGAAACAAAACCCTAGATCCGACGGTTGGGATGAAACCCTAGATCCGATGGTTGGGATGAAACCCTAGATCCGACAGTTGGGATGAAACCCTAGATCCGACGGTTGGGATGAAACCCTAGATTCGACGGTTGGGATGAAACCCTAGATCCGACGGTTGGGATGAAACCCTAGATCCTACGGTTGGGATAAAACCCTAGATCCGACGATGGAGATTATATCCCTAGATTCGATGGTGGAGAATAAATCCCTAGATCCGATGGTGGAGATTAAAGGAGGCTTAAGCCCAATTCTATAAATAAAGGGCTAAGGCTTGGGCAGTAAGGGTGGTTCTTTTGGATTAGGGTTTTGCCTCTCAAGTGTTTTAGGGGGCTAGGGTTTGGTGTGGTTTGGGCGGCAACAAGGAAGGAGATTAGGGTTTCTTCCTTTTCTTCTTGGTGGCCGGCGCTCACTCCTTCCTCCTCCTAGTTTTGGCCGGCCCTCTTCCTCCTCCTTTTCTTCTTGGTGGCCGGCGGTTCTCCAATCCATTGGTGGCCGGCGTTTCTCCCATTCATTGGTGGTCGGCGGCAACATTGTCACTAGGTTGGCCGACGCTCAACCATTCACTCCTTGGCCGGCGGTTACATTGAGCTCCTTAGCTTGGTGGTCGGTTCTAGAAAGGAGAAGGAGTTTTGTTTGGTTCTTCTTTTTGTTCGTAGCGATCAAGGAAGGGAAGAACGCGATCTAGGAGGCTTCTACTCGTGGAGGATCTTCGCCCACACGACGTCCACGAGGAGGATAGGACATACGGTAGAAGATCGTGAGGTAAAAAAGTTTTACAACTTTATTTTTTGATCTTAGCATGTTCTTTTATGTGTTGATTATACAAGTGTGCATTTGTATATATTTTGTATAATCATGGACCCCGAAGACGAAGACAAAAACCGGCGATCCATCCGTCGTCTCTTCCGCGGCTAATCAACTAGAAGAGTTGTGTTGCTTGAACAACTAGTTTGTTCAAGTGATCACTCAAGTTGTTAGCACGACGATGAAGTGGTTGTGCTTAGGAAACTCATCCCATCCGGATTAGTTTTTTCATTAGTGAAAATTTTAATCCGGGGACATGGGAGCCAATGAGCCTCCGAAGCAACTCCCTACAGTTGGTATCAGAGCCACGGTTTCCGGTTTTGTGTGTTTTGGATTCGGTTACTTTCATGCACATATCATATATTGAGTATGTCGGATAATAGTAGGATGTCCGTAGGCTAACTTTTTGGTTGCAGGCATAAGATCCGACTATTATGGCTATTTGTGTGTATGTGATTGTTTTGTGTGTGATTGTATGTATATTATTTGAATCCTCGGGGTTGACGAGGCTAGATTAGTATTTAATTTTTGTAATTAAATACGACATTGTTTAGCCACTCATTTTGGTTTACTTTCGATCTAGATTATTTGTACACTCCTTCGTGGAGTATAGGATCGATGGATGTAAATTAAAATTGTTTATCTCGGCTCAGATCTCTTTGGTGACTTGCGCACGGGAAAAGATGGAGCGGACGAGGTGGCGACATGACGGGATGCGTATTGAAGAACAATGCCATAATAGTTGGAAAAATTTTGTTTTTTCCATATTTATTGCTTATTTGTTTTATATGCATGTTGTGTATGCTTAAAAAATTCCTCATTTTCAATTTACTAAGTGGGAGAGGGATATTTTAATTAATTCCCGTGGCCTCCATTACAATTTGACGTGTGATGCAACAAACTTGCGTGTCGGCTCTTAGTGCCTTCCTCCCTGCGGACGGGTTTGTTTGCGGATCACTAGGTCAAATAATAGTTATAGGAAATTATCTAGGAGCGTGTGTACTTCCACAGCGGTAAGGGACACAATCCGAAATAATTCCCTTAGTATCGTGTAATGGTGCACACTTAGATGCAAATAAAAGTATCCTCCCCATCGGAGTCACTGCTTTTATTTGTAGGGCCAAAGAGGAACCAACTATTAATTTTATTTTTCAAAAAGTAAGGTTGACAAGATAATAAAATTAATGGGTAAAACCTCCTCTTACAAATGTAGAATTCGTATACGTCCACACAGCGTGGCATGCAATATTCTCAGTGTTTTGAGGTGTTGGTTGATTTCGGAATTTTATTGTTTTGAGGAATCAATAATATTTGAAATCTAATATTTTGATCATTGTGATTCTTAGGTTTTTTAAATGGCTTTCAACCCACTTGCTGTGATATTAAAAGAAAATAAACTTACTGGAACAAACTACATTGATTGGAAAAGAAATCTGGATATTGTCTTAACTGTGGAGGAGTACAAATTTGTACTCTTCGAGGTCTATCCTCCTAAGCCCACCGATGACTCTGATGAAAAGGAGAAAGAAAGTTATAAGAAATGGATCAAGGCAGATGAGATGGCGCGGTGTTACATTTTGGCATCTATGTCAAATGTGCTGCAACATCAGCATCAGGCCATGGCCACAGCTTATGACATGATGTTCAATCTCAAGGAACTTTTCGAACATCAGAGTAGGCCGGCTAGACAGAAGGCGATGAGAAACTTGATGACGACCACCATGATCGAGGGAACACCCGTTAGGGATCATGTTCTCAAGATGATGGCTCATCTTAATGAGATGGAAGTCCTCGGAGCTGAGATCGATGGGGAAACCCAGGTCGATATCATTCTCCAGTCTCTGCCTAGGAGTTTTGAGCAGTTCTGCCTCAACTACAACATGAACAAGAGGTTGTATTCATTGGCGGAGCTTCTGACAGAACTCCAGGCGGCAGAGGGGCTTTTTCATCAAAGCGCTCAAGTCATGGTTGCTCAGAAAGTTTCTTCTTCTAAACCGAAAGGTAAGAAGAAGAAGAAACAAGGTGGAGCATAGAAAGTGGCAGTGGGACCTCAGGCAGAAGTGAAGAAGCCGAAAGGCAAGTGCTTCACTTGCAAGCAGACTGGACATTGGAAGGCGGACTGTCCTCGCCGAAAGAACAAAGGTATATCTTCTTTTTTAGTTGTTGAAACATGTTTAGCGGTGTTATCTACCAGTGCCTGGTGTGTAGATACAGGAGCCACTGATCATGTCTGCAAAACTTTGCCGGGGTTCCAGGAAAGCCGATGACTAGCTGAGGGAGAGATTACCGTCTTCCTGGGCAATGCTTCAAAGGTGGCGGCTATTGCAGTGGGAGACGTTTATTTATCTTTTGATAGGAATAAAGTTTTGGTTTTGAGAAATTGTCTTTATGTACCTACTTTTAGAAAGAATTTAATTTCAGTTTCTAAATTGTTTATGGATGGATATTCTGTTTCTTTTAATGACAAAGTGGTTATAAAAAGGAATAGGGAGATTATCTATTCTGGTACATTGGTTGGCAATTTGTATACTCTTGAAAAAAAAATTCCCACGGTGCATATAGAAGTAAATAACTCATCTTCTAAGTATAATAAGAGAAAAGAACCTTCGAAAATGAATCAGACATATCTTTGGCATCTAAGGCTTGGTCATATTAACCTGAGCAGAATTCAAAGGTTGATAGCTGATGGACCTTTGGGTTCATTAGTGGTGGAGGATATCCCAACCTGCAAATCTTGCTTGGAAGGTAAAATGACCAAGAGGCCTTTCAAGGCCAAGGGGTATAGAGCCAAAGATGTGTTAGAATTGGTTCATTCTGATTTGAGCGGTCCTATGTCTATCCAGGCAAGAGGTGGCTTTGAATACTTCATCTCTTTTATAGACGATTATTCAAGGTATTGGTACATTTACTTGATGCGCCGCAAGTCTGAATGCTTTGACAGGTTCAAAGAATTCAAGGCTGATGTGGAGAACCGTCAAGGTAAGAGTATCAAGACCCTACGATCTGATCATGGTGGTGAGTACCTCTTGGGAGAGTTTAGGAATTACTTATCAGAGGCTGGGATTCAACACCCAATTGTCCGCACTGGGCACACCCCAGCGGAATGGTGTGGCGGAGTAAAGGAATAGGACTCTTATGGAGATGATCAGATTGATGATGAGTTATTTTGAGTTACCTGTTTCGTTCTGGGGGTTTGCACTGGATACGACAATGTATACTCTGAACTTGGTTCCATCTAAATCAGTACCTTCTACCCCTGTAGAATTGTGGACTGGACGAAAGCCTAGTCTGAGACATATTCGGATATGGGGGAGTCCAGCACATGTGCTGAAGGCTGATGCTGATAAGTTGGAACCTCGTACAGAAGTGTGCATGTTTGTTGGCTACCCTAAGGGAACGAAAGGTGGTTTATTTTATAATCCTAGAGATCAGAGGGTGATCGTTAGCACGAACACCAGATTTCTAGAGGAGGATTATGTAATAAACCACAAGCCCAAGAGTAGGATTGTTCTTGAGGAGTTGACAGGGGAAGTCCCGACTTCAGTACCACCGGTACAAGAGGAGATATCACAAGTCACTGCACCGCGTGTCACAGAGCATACACAGGAGGCACCTCGTCGTAGTGGGAGGGTTGTTAGACAACCCGAGAGATTCATGTTTTTGGGAGAGTCTTCGGACTTAGTCCCTGGTGAACATGAACCTGATCCCTGGACATATGACGAGGTACTCCAAGATAGAGATGCGGTATCTTGGCAAAGAACGATGAATTCAGAGATAGAATCTATGGATTCTAATCAGGTCTGGAAGCTAGTAGAGCCACCCGATGGTGTAAAAGCCATTGGATGCAAGTGGATCTACAAGAGAAAGAGAGGGGTAGATGGGAAGGTTGAGACCTTCAAAGCTAGGCTTGTTGCGAAAGGGTATACTCAGAAAGAGGGTATCGATTATGAGGAGACCTTTTCGCCGGTAGCTATGCTTAAGTCTATCCGGATTCTCTTATCTATAGCTGCTCATATGGATTATGAGATTTGGCAGATGGATGTCAAGACAGCTTTCCCTAACGGAAGTCTTGAGGAGAACATCTATATTCGGCAACCAGAGGGATTCATTGCTAAAGGCAAAGAGCATCTTGTATGTAAGCTTAATCGGTCCATTTATGGATTGAAGCAAGCTTCTAGATCTTGGAACATCCGCTTTGATGAGGTAATCCAGTCATATGGATTTATTCAAAGTCCGGATGAGCCTTGTGTATACAAGAGATGTGACGGAAATGTAGTGGTGTTTCTTGTACTATACGTAGATGACATTTTGTTAGTTGGCAACAATATCAAAGTGTTATCAGACGTAAGCGTATGGTTGTCCAAACAGTTTGACTTGAAGGACTTGGGAGAAGTGGGACACATCCTTGGGATCAAAGTTATAAGGGATCGCAAGAAAAGGATGTTGTGCTTATCTCAAGCTTCATACATTGACACTATCCTTGCTCGTTTTAGCATGCAGAACTCCAAGAAAGGGTTTCTACCTTTTAGGCATGGAGTTCCTTTATCTAAAGAGATGTGTCCCAAAACATCAAAGGAGATAGAGGACATGAAATCGGTTCCTTATGCTTCGGCAGTAGGAAGCCTCATGTATGCTATTCTATGTACGAGACTAGATATCTTCTTTGTCGTGGGCTGGTTAGCAAATATCAGAGTAATCCTGGACAGGGACATTGGACTGCGGTAAAGCATATATTGAAGTACCTGAGAAGGACTAGGGATTATATGCTGGTTTACGAGGCAGATCAATTAGTCCCTGTGGGATACACGGATTCTAATTTCCAATCAGATAGGGATAACAGTAAGTCTACCTTGGGTTTTGTGTTTACCTTTGGAGGTGGAGCCATAGTATGGAGGAGTGTCAAGAAATAATGCGTGGCGGACTCTACCATGGAAGCTAAGTATGTGGCAGCCTCTGAGGGAACCAAGGAAGCTGTATGGATCAGGAACTTCTTGATGGACTTGGATGTGATTCCTGGTTTGCCCAGAACTATCACAATTTATTGTGATAACAGTGGTGCAGTTGCAAACTCGAAGGAACCACGAGCCCATAAGGCGAGTAAACACATAGAGCGCAAGTACCACCTGATACGAGAGATCGTAAAGAGAGGGGAAGTAGCTGTCGCCAAGATTGCATCAGAGGATAACCTGGCGGATCCATTCACTAAGGCCCTTCCAGCGAAAGCGTTTGATAGGCATGTGGAGGACATGGGGATCAGATGTATGGCAGTGTGATGACAGTATAGTCTTTTAGTATAAGTGGGAGATTATTGGAATGTATACTGAAAGCCTAGCTCTTTTTGTATGAACATTTTTATTTTAAAATAAGAATCACATGATCATTGTTTTCACTTTATATATTTATTATATGTGTGCATATTGTCTAATATTTTACATTATAGATTACATGGTGCTTGGTGTGGCACAGAAGATCATGTTATCAGTCCCTTGTAGAATATAAGTAAAGGCTCACAACCAAGATGGTTTTGGACAAACCATTAGCATGGTTGTAGTGAAGCTTGGTATTGTTTTGTCTTGAACATAGAGTTACACTAGTTCACTTAGGTGTATTGAGCAGGACCGACATAGAGGTGATTCAATTTATTGCTGACTACATAATTGAATCGGACCTCGGATATTATGTTGTATATGCTCTTAATCCCGATATAATAATGGGCACATGTACTTAGTATTTATTTCTTTTATTTACCAGAGGGTGAGATTTAGATGGATTAAATCAATATGCCTGATAAGTTGAGAAATGATATTATTTACATGGTGTACTGTTGATTATAGGAGGAAACCGTGTCCTATATACTAGGTTGATGATGTCCCCTTGAGGAGCTCATAAGGTTCATCATGTAAACCCAGCTGGTTGACTTAGTCAACATGATGATAAGGTTGAGTGGTACTACTCGAGGAGTTAGATGTTAATTAATTGATGGTCAGTAAATCAATTAATTGACGGACATTCGATATCTTAAACACGGGGAGATGGATGTACAAATAATATATGGAGCCCATATTGATTTATGGGGGTTGGTGAGGTAATTCAATGATGATCCTCTAGTGGTATGGAACATCATTGATGGATCAAGTTTGTGTGATTCCGATCCATCGGGTGGCCAAGATCCAACTCCTCCTCATGGTCCCTATCGTAGCCTAATATAATCCTCATGAACTCTTGATCCAAAAATGGAAACAAAACCCTAGATCCGACGGTTGTGATGAAACCCTAGATCCGACGATTGGGATGAAACCCTAGATCCGACGGTTGGGATGAAACCCTAGATCCGACGGTTGGGATGAAACCCTAGATCCGACGATTTGGATGAAACCCTAGATCCGACGGTTGGGATGAAACCCTAGATCTGACGGTTGGGATGAAACCCTAGATCCGATGGTTGGGATGAAACCCTAGATCCGACGGTTGGGATGAAACCCTAGATCCGACGGTGGAGATTAAATCCCTAGATCCGACGGTGGAGATTAAATCCCTAGATCCGATGGTGGAGATTAAAGGAGGCTTAAGCCCAATTCTATAAATAGAGGGCTAAGGCTTGGGCGGCAAGGGTGGTTCTTTTGGATTAGGGTTTTCCCTCTCATGTGTTTTAGGCGGCTAGGGTTTGGTGTGGTTTGGGCGGCAACAAGGAAGGAGATTAGGGTTTCCTCCTTTTCTTCTTGGTGGCCGGCGCTCACTCCTTCCTCCTCCTAGTTTTGGCCGGCCCTCTTCCTCCTCCTTTTCTTCTTGGTGGCCGGTGGTTCTCCAATCCATTGGTGGCCGGCGCTTCACCCATTCATTGGTAGCCGGCGGCAACATTGTCACAAGGTTGTTCGGCGCTCAACCATTCACTCCTTGGCTGGCGGTTACATCGAGCTCCTTAGCTTGGTGGCCGGTTCTAGAAAGGAGAAGGAGTTTTGTTTCGTTCTTCTCTTTGTTCGCAGCGAACAAGGAAGGGAAGAACGTGATCTAGGAGGCTTCTACTCATGGAGGATCTTCGCCCACACGACGTCCACGAGGAGGATAGGACATACGATAGAAGATCGTGAGGTATAAAAGTTTTACAACTTTATTTTCTGATCTTAGCATGTTCTTTTATGTGTTGATTATACAAGTGTGCATTTGTATATATTTTGTATAATCATGGACCCCGAAGACGAACACAAAAACCGGAGATCCATCCGTCGTCTCTTCCGCGGCTAATCAACTAGAAGAGTTGTGTTGCTTGAACAACTAGTTTGTTCAAGCGATCACTCAAGTTATTAGCACAACGACGAAGTGGTTGTTCTTAGGAAACTCATCCCATCCGGATTAGTTTTTTCATTAGTTAAAATTTTAATCCGGGGACATGGGAGCCAATGAGCCTCCGAAGCAACTCCCTACAGTTGGTATCAGAGCCACGGTTTCCAGTTTTGTGTGTTTTGGATTGAGTTACTTTTATGCACATATCATATATTGAGTATGCCGGATAATAGTAGGATGTGCGTAGGCTAACTTTTTGGTTGCAGGCATAAGATCCGACTATTATGGCTATTTGTGTGTATGTGATTGTTTTGTGTGTGATTGTATGTATATTATTTGAATCCTCGGGGTTGACGAGGCTAGATTAGTATTTAATTTTTGTAATTAAATACGACATTGTTTAGCCACTCATTTTAGTTTACTTTCGATCTAGATTATTTGTACACTCCTTCGTGGAGTATAGGATTGATGGATGTAAATTAAAATAGTTTATCTCGGATCGGATCTCTTTGGTGACTTGCGCACGGGAAGAGATGGAGCGGACGAGGTGGCGACACGATGGGATGCGTATTGGAGAACAATGTCATAATAGTTGGAAAAATTCTGTTTTTTCCATATTTATTGCTTATTTTTTTTTATGCATGTTGTGTATGCTTAAAAAATTCCTCATTTTCAATTTACTAAGTGGGAGAGGGATATTTTAATTAATTCCCGCGGCCTCCATTACAATTTGACGTCTGATGCAACAAACTTGCGTGTCGGCTCTGAGTGCCTTCCTCCCTGTGGACGGGTTTGTTTGCGGATCACTAGATCAAATAATGGTTATAGAAAATTATCTAGGAGCATGTGTACTTCCACAGCGGTAAGGCACACAATCCGAAATAATTCCCTTAGTATCGTGTAATGGTGCACACTTAGATGCAAATAAAAGTATCCTCCCCATCGGATTCACTGCTTTTATTTGTAGGGCCAAAGAGGAACCTGTAGGATCGAAATGAGCACTAGAGGGGGGGTGAATAGCACAAAATGGTTTTTCTTTTCTTTTGTTGTAAAAACGATAAGTGAGAGATAAATGCAGCGAAAAAGAGATGGACACAAGGAGTTTTACTTGGTTCACAGCCAACCGGCTACTAATCCAAGGCCCTAATGGTCCTAGACCACGCACGGAGGGCAATCACTAAAACACTCCTCCTCGTTGGAGTTAGGAGTTACGATTACAAAACTTTCGACAAAAACACAAGGATGAGAGACAAGCCCCTCTCTCCTTTTTGATATAAAAGCTCGAAAAAACACAACTTAAATTAATTGACTAAAACGATTACCAACACTTTAACGGTGAAGCTTCGTGTTGGCAGCACTTCGTTGTAGTAGCGTCGTCGTAGAAGAGCGGCGTTATGGAGGCGTTTGAGAGCTTTGTAATAATTGTTATCTAAGATGTGAAGCACCTCCCTCTATTTGAAGCCTTGTCCGCCCATTTGAGATCCGACCACCTCACCACCAATTGAGGGATAAGTTTCCACCTTGCTTTTGACCGGCCACCTCACCAAGATTTGGGGGATAAGTTGCCACCTTGCTTTTAGTTCCTTTTGCCCATTTTCAGGATACTTTAGTTATTTAATTTTATTTCAATTCGAGTTCTAATTTTAATTCGAATTCGAATAAATTCGAATTCTAATTTTAATTCGAATTAGAGTAACTTCGATTGGTGGATAAGTTCAAACAAGGGTTAGCTCAAAGCAATATGTAGAAATATTAAATGTGATGGATTTAGATGGTTTCTAACCATCCGATCTCGACTTAGACTTTCATGGAAAGTTTTGGGTCGGATTGTCGCCTAAGATCAACTCCTAAACGGAGGATCCGACCTCACTTACGCTCGTCGGACACGAGTCTTACCTTGCACTTACTGTGTCGCAGATCTCTAACTCAAGCTTAACCTATTTCTGCACACTCAAGTAGACTCATGAGATAACAAAATAGACTTAACCTTGTGTCTTTGCTATAATCAAAACACATGTTCGATTTCGGTGCCTCACTGCACCAACAATCTCCCCCTTTTTGATCTATGGCAAAAACACACAAAGTTAAGGAAATTAAGTGCATGAAACAGTAAAGACATGAAGCAAAAGTAGGGGTAGTAAAAATATTTCTCAAGTTCTCCCCTTAGAGGAACCCTCCCCCTTGACTGAGGGTGAGTACTTGAAAAAGACTTTTAGTTCTCCAAACACAAAAGATAACGAGTTAAGTAAATGGC
The DNA here is from genome assembly GCA_025175895.1 of Wurfbainia villosa. Classification (NCBI taxonomy): domain Eukaryota; kingdom Viridiplantae; phylum Streptophyta; class Magnoliopsida; order Zingiberales; family Zingiberaceae; genus Wurfbainia; species Wurfbainia villosa. The sequence continues at coordinate 62,220,111 of CM045993.1, forward strand.
ATTACTTAACTTAGGCTCCTTAGAGTCAAAAATAAGTGCAAGTTAAGTTATCAAAAGTTAAGTCAAAAGGTTAATTATTCAAAAGGTTTAACTTTTGATTTCTTAACTTGGGCCTTTAAAGTTTTCAATTCCGAAGAGTTGAAACCTAAACCTTACTCCCCCTTAACTTAGGCCAGAATCAAAGTTTTAAGTTAAGTTATCAAATTCAAAAATTTGAATTTATTGAACCTTAACTTTGGCTTTTTCTCCCCCTTTTGACATAAATCAAGAAAAAAAAGTGGGGGGGGGGGGGGGGGGGGTTTAAGAAAAACCAAAGTCCAAGCATGATGATTTTGAAAATAGTATGTGAAAATAATTCATCTAAATGTTCAACTCTAGTTTGACTTGATTGAAATGATATTATCAACAAGTCCTGATTAGAGTTGGTTAATATTAGTTGCATATTTATACTCCGAGGTTCATATTGACGCACTTGATCTACATCTTGGAACCTGGAGTAGGGTCCTAACATCTCACGCCGTTCTAGGTGGCTTAATACACAAACACATTAACCCTATGTGTTGGCTCCTTAAATCTATAGGATCATGATATCTAGGGGAAGTCCTAAACTAGTTCCATTTGCATAAAGAAAAAAATGAGAAAAATAAAATTCGAAAATAAAATTTTTGAAAATAGCATTTGAAAACTTTTGCTAACCTATTCTATTACGCACAAGTCCAATTTTCGTCTCAAGAGACTAAATTCGGCTTTGGGTAGTGGTTTAGTAAATAGGTCTGCTAGGTTAGACTTCGAGTCAACATATTCGAGTTGTATGGAGCCGTTGGCTACATGTTCTCGAATGAAATGGTGTTTTACCTCTATATGCTTTGTCCTTGAATGGCATATAGGGTTCTTAGTTAGATTTATCGAACTTATGTTGTCTACAAAAATTTTAGTTTTGGAGAAGTCCAACCTAAGGTCTCGGAGAGTGTGCTTCATCCAAAGAAGCTGAGTTACACACTCACCCATCGCAACGTATTCGGCTTCGGTGGTAGATAAGGCAACACAATGTTGCTTCCTACTGCACCAACTCACTAGACTCGAGCCGAGTAGTTGACAACAACCACTCGTGCTCTTTCTATCGAGTTTACTACCGGCATAATCCGAATCGGAGTAGCCGATTAGTTCGAACTCCGTAGATCTAGGGTACCAAATACCAACGTTAAGTGTACCCTTAAGATATCTAAGGATACGCTTAACTAGGGTTAGGTGAGACTCCTTAGCACAGGTTTGAAACCTGGCACACATACTTACTGCTAATAGGATGTCGGGTCGACTCGCAGTTAAGTATAGGAGACTTCATATCGCGCTCCTATAGTACTTTAAGTCAATGGACTTACTTTCTAGGTCTTCTCCTATGTTAACATTAATCACCATTGGGGTGTTTATTATCTTAGCGTCTTGCATTCCAAATCTTTTAATTAACTCCTTAGTGTATTTTTGTTGATATAGGTATATACCATCCTTAGTTTGTTTAATTTGTAGACCTAAAAAGAAACTTAACTCGCCTACCAAGTTCATTTCGAACTCACTTTCCATGAGTGAAACGAACTCGTTTAGTAAGGCTGAGTTAGAGGTTCCAAAAATTATATCGTCTACGTAAATTTGAGCAATGAATATTTCTTTACCTAAGGTTTTTACGAAGAGAGTTGGGTAAACTAAGCCTTGGTTAAACCCTTTTGACTTAAGATGGATTGAAAGTCTCTCGTACCAAGCTCGAGGAGCTTGTTTAAGTCCATAGAGAGCTTTCTTAAGTTTTAGAACATGGTCGGGTTTATCTAGATTTTTGAATCTGGGGGGTTGGCTAACATAAACTTCTTCTTTAATGTATCCATTTAGGAATGCCGACTTAACATCCATTTGAAACAGCTTAAATCCTCGATGTGCGGCATAAGCTAGCAACATTCGAATGGATTCGAGTCTAGCTACTGGGGCATAGGTTTCGTCGTAATCTAAGCCTTCGACTTGACTAAACCCTTTGGCGACTAACCTAGCCTTGTTTCTAACTACTTCACCTTTATCATCAAGCTTATTTCGAAACACCCACCTTGTTCCAATTATCGTTTTGTCTTTAGGTGGTGGTACTAATTCCCACACTTCATTCCTAGTAAATTGAGCTAGCTCTTCTTGCATTGCAATAATCCAATCGGGATCAAGAAGAGCTTGTTCAATTGATTTGGGTTCTATCTTTGAAATTAAGGAAATTTGACTAAGGTTCCTATAGGATGCTCTAGTTCGAACTTCTAGATTAGGATCTCCTATCACTTGATCGATAGGGTGGTTAGTCTGAATCCTAGATTGGGTTGGGTTTGTGTCACCTAATGCTTGATCAATGGGGTGACTTGGTTGAACACTAGTTTGACTCGGATCACTTGTCACTTGGTCGACAAGAGAAGTTGGTTGATGTGGATTAGACTCAATCTCAGGGTCGGAGACGAGTTTGGTATCAGTGGGCTCAACACTTAGGGTCATTAAGGGTTTTGTAGGTTCGGGTACTTCATCGAACACTACATTAATAGTCTCTTCGACTTTAAGGGTATCGTGGTTATATATCCTATAGGCCCTACTCGTGGTTGAGTATCCTAAGAAGATTCCGGTGGAGGTTTTGGATTTGAATTTCCCTAGGTGGTTCTTAGTGTTTAAGATATGTACTTTACATCCAAATACCCTAAAGTACTTGATGTTGGGTACTTTATTGTGATAAATCTCGTACGAGGTCTTAAGGTGCCTCTTTACCATAAGGATCCTATTCTGGACATAGCAAGCCGTGCTAACGGCTTCTGCCTAAAACCTATCAGGTAGGTCGTATTCGTTCAACATGGTCCTAGCAGCTTCTTGTAGAGTTCGGTTTTTCCGCTCCACTAGGCCATTTTGTTGAGGGGTCCTAGGGCAAGAGAATTCATGGTGGTATCCGTTTAGGTTACAAAAGTCGGTGAACCTTTGATTTTCGAATTCACCACCATGATCGCTTCTAAGTTTTTTAACCTTAAGGTTTTTTTGATTCTCGATTAATTTGAATAGATTGATTAATTGATCTAGGATATCATTTTTATGTTTAATGAACCTAACCCAGGTAAACCTGGAGTAGTCATCAATTATGACTAAGCAATATTGACTTCTATTGAATGACTTGGCTCCATGTGAATCGAATAGATCCATATGCAGGAGCTCAAGTACACTTGAGGTTCGTTCTTGGTTAGTTAACTTGTGTTGTGTCGTAGGTTGTTTTCCTTGTTGACAAGCATTACAGATTTTATTAACCAAATTGTTGAGGTTGGGTAAGCCTCTGACTAAGCCACTCTGACTCATCTTGTGGACGAGTCTTGGGTGCGAGTGACCGAGTCGTCGGTGCCACAACCATGATTCCTCTTCCTGTGTCATAAGACATTTGCTTGAGGATTTGATTAAGTTAATTGTATAAATGTTATTTGTCCTAGTTCCTTTGAGTATTGTTTTAGCTATTTTATTTGTTTTAATTACACATTCATTTTTTAAAAATATGACCTTATAGTTATTGTCACATAATTGGCTTACGCTAAGCAGGTTATATTCAAAATTCTCTACAAGTAATACATTTTTAATAACAAAATTCGAGGTAAGCTCGATATCACCTGATCCGATGATTTTGAGCTTGCCTTTATTCCTAAAGGCTACCGATCCTTGTCGTTTGAATCGAAGCTTCGTGAATTTGAGTTGATCCCCAGTCATGTGTCGGGAGCAACCACTGTCCAACATCCATTGATCCTACACACAAGGTGGTTGGATTGGATGTTAGATTTTTTTTTTTAAATATTGGTTGTAAGTTGTTAAACCTAGGTCATCTCACCTGTGTCTATATGATCAAGCATGTTATACTTATGTGTTTTTTGTGAGATGACTTCCAATTAAGTTGATTAAGTGCATTTAGGTTCAAGTAATTTTATGTTAGATTTGGATTTGACCCTAGGCTTGTCAAGTTTACCTTTTCAAGATCATGACTTCCAGGTCATGGCGAAGCACAGGGGCCTTCTTTTATCGGATCATCGACCACTTCCTTAGACAAAGCCATTTTCAAGAAAATGATGACTTGACTCACCTAAGACTATTTCCTAGTCTAACTGGTTATTTTTTAAAAGAGGCTCCCCGAGGCTCAATCTTTTCAAAGGATTTTAGTTAGTTATGTACGTGTTCTAAGTGAGTTCACAAGTTTTAAAAAAAATTCTAAGCATGCAATTTCTAAGTTAAAGCACAAACATGTTTTGTACTGGCTCCCCCTAGACCGTTGAATCGGTTCGGTCTATCCACATAGTGGATTTGGTCCTTGGGAACCCAGTACGGGTTGGATCCGAGAGTTGAAATCAAAAAGTTCTTAGGGACCCATGCTTGGACATGTTTCCTATGTCGACTTACAATCGACATATACGACCTATTAGTCATGTTTGAGTTAAACCCTAGTCCAGCCTTGTTGTACACGGCCCTTTGAGATCCAAGTAGGAGGTCAAGTCCTTTGGATCCCGAAGTGAACCTTTCCAATGTGTTCCTAAGATCTTCAACTTGACTTTTCAAGAGAGTTCTCAACGAGCTTTTCACTCGAGTTGGGTCCTTCTTCTTCGAACTTGACTAGTCGAAGAGGTTAGGAGACCTTGTGTTTGAGGAGTTTGACCTCCTCAACAGTCTCGACCTTGGACTCGGACTTAACTAATTTCCTAGACAAAAACCTAGTATTATGTAAAGTATTAAATAAAGTTCGACTCACTTTAAGGGTATCTTTTGAGCAGGATGCGTATCCAGTGGCTTGACTTGAAGGTAACCGTGGTCAGAGTCATCCTCGAGTTCGACTCAAGTTGAGTTCGGTCTCCATGTCTACGACTCAATCGATTTCGCCATGAAGGCGTGGTCTTCGTCTTCTTGGATGGCCTTCTTCCCATGTCGCGTTGAGGGCCTTCTTGTGCTTAGGTGCTTGGTGGTTGAGCTTGGGGCACTCGGACTTGATATGTCCAAACACGTTACACTCATAACACCTAATATTAGAACTTTTAGGCTTACCTTGGTTGGGTGCGAGTCGTGTTCGTCCCTTGGCTATCCTTCGAGCTAGGTTCATTAGTTCGACAGTCAACTCCGGGTCAACTTCTTCTTCGGACTCGTCTTCCTCCTCGGTTGGTGGTGGCTTGCTTGCGATTTTCTTCTTCTTTGAACCTGTAAACAAGGCTATACCCCTCTCGGGTTCCGAGTTGGACTGCTCATGTAATTCGAAATCTGAGAATAATTCGTCTATTCTAACTTTAGCTAGGTCCTTAGATACCTTGTAGGCATCAGCCATGGATGCCCACAAGGTGGTCCTAGGGAAAGAATTTAGAACATACCTGATTAGATCTCGGTTTTCGACTTTCTGTCCTTTTGAATGCAGCTGGTTGACTATGTCCTGGATGTGGGCGTGCAATTGTGTTGCCGTCTCGTGTTCCTGCATTTTTAGTGTGTACAATTTATTGAACAACAAATCACGTTTGCAAACCTTAGCTTGATCCGATCCTTCATGTAACTCGATCAGCCTCGTCCAGAGATCTCTTGCGTTGATGAAGGGTCTGACTCGGTTCAGCTCCTCCTTGGATATCCCGCACTGCAGGATTTGAGTCGCCTTTGCATCTGCCTCGACTTGTCGTTTAGTGGTAATGGACCACTGATTGTAATCAAAGGATTCACCTTCTTCATTAGTAGGAAGGGTGAACCCGGTTTGGATCACAATCCACATCTCTATTTGGGTTTTTAGGAAGCACTCCATCCGACCTTTCCAGTAACGGAAATCGTCACCGTTGTAAAACGGTGGTCGGACGGTGCTAAAACCCTCAAGATGGGCCATTAACACGAAATGGTAAGAAGAGAAAAAAAGAAAAAACACACAGACAACAAAGGTCAGGAGACTTGCGTCTTGGATTAGTAGTGCGGGAAGAAGAAAAGATAAATAAATCAATCAATAGATTAACTAATTAGAAAATTAATTTTAATTCTGTAAAAAAAATTAATTAATTAATTAATTTCGAAAATTAATTAAAAACTATTTTGTAGAAAAAAAATCTAATGTTGAAATTAAGTAAAAAATATTGAAAAACCAAACTTATATTCTAGACAAGATTTAAAAATTAAAATAAGTTTTTAATTGATTTTTAATTGATTAAATTTGAAAATTGATTGAAAATCTATTTTAGTGGAAATAAGATTTAATTCAATGTTAAGATTAACGAGAAAACTTTATAAAACGAAATATAAAGATTTTAGGGTTTGAAAAATTCAAGTGTTTTTAAAAAAATATGAAAGAATTTTTAATTATGGTAAAAACTAATTTTAATCAGTAATAGAATTAAAAAATCGTAATTAAGAGTTTTTTTTTTTAGGATGATCAATAGAAAGATTAAAAGCGATAAAATTAAATTAAAGAAAAGTTTGAAAAAAAATTTAGAAAAATTAAAAAAAACACAAAAATTAACGTAGACAGAAACAAAGGAAACAAAAGAAATAAAAATTACTCAAATTGATGGTTTCACCAAATTTGAGTGCCCCCTGCTCTGATACCAATTGTAGGATCGAAATGAGCACTAGAGGGGGGGGGGGTGAATAGCGCAAAACGGTTTTTCTTTTCTTTTGTTGTAAAAACGATAAGTGAGAGATAAACGCAGCGAAAAAGAGATGGACACAAGGAGTTTTACTTGGTTCACAGGCAACCGACTGCTAATCCAAGGCCCTAATGGTCCTAGACCATGCACGGAGGGCAATCACTAAAACACTCCTCCTCGTTGGAGGTAGGAGTTACGATTACAAAACTTTCGACAAAAACATAAGGATGAGAGACAAGCCCCTCTCTCCTTTTTGATATAAAAGCTCGAAAAACACAACTTAAATTAATCGACTAAAACGATTACCAACACTTTAACGATGAAGCTTCGTGTTGGCAGCACTTCGTTGTAGTAGCGTCGACGTAGAAGAGCGACGTTGTGGAGGCATTTGAGAGCTTTGTAATAATTGTTATCTAAGATGTGAAGCACCTCCCTCTATTTGAAGCCTTGTCCACCCACTTGAGATCCGGCCACCTCACCACCAATTGAGGGATAAGTTTCCACCTTGCTTTTGACCGGCCACCTCACCAAGATTTGGGGGATAAGTTGCCACCTTGCTTTTAGTTCCTTTTTCCCATTTTCAGGATACTTTAGTTATTTAATTTTATTTCAATTCGAGTTCTAATTTTAATTCGAATTCGAATAAATTCGAATTCTAATTTTAATTCGAATTAGAGTAACTTTGATTGGTGGATAAGCTCAAACAAGGGTTAGCTCAAAGCAATATGTAGAAATATTAAATGTGATGGATTTAGATGGTTTCTAACCATCCGATCTTGACTTAGACTTTCATGGAAAGTTTTGGGTCGGATTGTCGCCTAAGATCAACTCCTAAATGGAGGATCCGACCTCACTTACGCTCGTTGGACACGAGTCTTACCTTGCACTTACTGTGTCGCATATCTCTAACTCAAGCTTAACCTATTTCTGCACACTCAAGTAGACTCATGAGATAACAAAATAGACTTAACCTTGTGTCTTTGCTATAATCAAAACACAGGTTCGATTTCGGTGCCTCACTGCACCAACAGAACCAACTATTAATTTTATTTGTCAAAAAGTAAGGTTGACAAGATAATAAAATTAATGGGTAAAACCTCCTCTTACAAATGTAGAATTCGTATACGTCCACACAGCGTGGCATGCGATATTCTCGGTGTTTTGAGGTGTTGGTTGATTTCGGAATTTTATTGTTTTGAGGAATCAATAATATTTGAAATCTAATATTTTTAACATTGTGATTCTTAGGTTTTTCAAATGGCTTTCAACCCACTTGCTCTGATATTAAAAGAAAATAAACTTACTGGAACAAACTACATTGATTGGAAAAGAAATCTAGATATTGTCTTAACTGCGGAGGAGTACAAATTTGTACTCTTCGAGGTCTGTCCTCCTAAGCCCACCGATGACTCTGATGAAAAGGAGAAAGAAAGTTATAAGAAATGGATCAAGATAGATGAGATGGCGAGGTGTTACATTTTGGCATCTATGTCAAATGTGCTGCAACATCAGTATCAGGCCATGGCCACAGCTTATGACATGATGTTCAATCTCAAGGAACTTTTCGGACATCAGAGTAGGGCGGCTAGACAGGAGGCGATGAGAAACTTGATGATGACCACCATGATCGAGGGAACACCCGTTAGGGATCATGTTCTCAAGATGATGGCTCATCTTAATGAGATGGAAGTCCTCGGAGCTGAGATCGATGGGGAAACCCAGGTCGATATCATTCTCCAGTCTCTACCTAGGAGTTTTGAGCAATTCCGCCTCAACTACAACATGAACAAGAGGTTGTATTCGTTGACGGAGCTTCTAACAAAACTCTAGGCGGCAGAGGGGCTTTTTCGTCAAAGCGCTCAAGCCATGGTTGCTTAGAAAGTTTCTTCTTCTAAACCGAAAGGTAAGAAGAAGAAGAAGCAAGGTGGAGCAAAGAAAGTGGCAGTGGGACCTCAGGTAGGAGTGAAGAAGCCGAAAGGCAAGTGCTTCACTTGCAAGCAGACTGGACATTGGAAGGCGGACTGTCCTTGCCGAAAGAACAAAGGTATATCTTTTTGTTTAGTTGTTGAAACATGTTTAGCAGTGTTATCTACCAGTGCCTGGTGTGTAGATACAGGAGCCACTGATCATGTCTGTAATACTTTACAGGGGTTCCAGGAAACCCGACGACTAGCTGAGGGAGAGATTATCGTCTTCATGGGCAATGCTTCAAAGGTGGCGGCTATTGCAGTGGGAGACGTTTATTTATCTTTTGATAGGAATAAAGTTTTGGTTTTGAGAAATTGTCTTTATGTACCTACTTTTAGAAAGAATTTAATTTCAGTTTCTAAATTGTTTATGGATGGATATTCTGTTTCTTTTAATGAAAAAGTGGTTATAAAAAGGAATAGGGAGATTATTTGTTCTGGTACATTGGTTGGCAATTTGTATACTCTTGAAAAAAAAAATTCCCACGGTGCTTATAAAAGTAAATAACTCATCTTCTAAGTCTAATAAGAGAAATGAACCTTCGAAAATGAATCAGACATATCTTTGGCATCTAAGGCTTGGTCATATTAACCTGAGCAGAATTCAAAGGTTGATAGCTGATGGACCTTTGGGTTCATTAGTGGTGGAGGATCTCCCAACCTGCGAATCTTGCTTGGAAGGTAAAATGACCAAGAGGCCTTTCAAGGCCAAGGGGTATAGAGCCAAAGATGTGTTAGAATTGGTTCATTCTGATTTGTGCGGTCCTATGTCTATCCAGGCAAGAGGTGGCTTTGAATACTTCGTCTCTTTTATAGACGATTATTCAAGGTATGGGTACATTTACTTGATGCGGCGCAAGTCTTAATGCTTTGACAGGTTCAAAGAATTCAAGGCTGATGTGGAGAACCGTCAAGGTAAGAGTATCAAGACCCTACGATCTGATTGTGGTGGTGAGTACCTCTTGGGAGAGTTTAAGAATTACTTATCAGAGGCTGGGATTCAATACCCAATTGTCCGCACCGGGCACACCCCAGCAGAATGGTGTGGCAGAGCGAAGGAAAAGGACTCTTATGGAGATGGTCAGATCGATGATGAGTTATTCTGAGTTACCTGTTTCGTTCTGGGGGTATGCGCTGGATACGACAATGTATACTCTGAACTTGGTTCCATCTAAATCAGTACCTTCTACCCCTGTAGAATTGTGGACTGAGTGAAAGCCTAGTCTGAGACATATTCGGATATTGGGGAGTCCAGTACATGTGCTGAAGGCTGATGCTGGTAAGTTGGAACCTCGTACAGAAGTGTGCATGTTTGTTGGCTACCTTAAGGGAACGAAAGTGGTTTGTTTTATAATCCTAGAGATCAGAGGGTGATCGTTAGCACGAACGCCAGATTTCTAGAGGAGGATTATGTAATAAACCACAAGCCCAAGAGTAGGATTGTTCTTGAGGAGTTGACAGGGGAAGTCCCGACTTTAGTACCACCGGTACAAGAGGAGATACCACAAGTCACTGCACCATGTGTCACAGAGCATACACAGGAGGCACCTCGTCGTAGTGAGAGGGTTGTTAGACAACCCGAGAGATTCATGTTTTTGGGAGAGTCTTCGGACTTAGTCCATAGTGAACATGAACCTGATCCCTGGACATATGACGAGGCACTCCAAGATAGAGATGCGGTATCTTGGCAAAGAGCGATGAATTCAGAGATAGAATCTATGGATTCTAATTAGGTCTGGGAGCTAGTAGAGCCACCCGATGGTGTAAAAGCCATTGGATGCAAGTGGATCTACAAGAGAAAGAGAGGGGTAGACGGGAAGGTTGAGACCTTCAAAGCTAGGCTTGTTGCGAAAGGGTATACTCAGAAAGAGGGTATCGATTATGAGGAGACCTTTTCGCCGGTAGCTATGCTTAAGTCTATCCGGATTCTCTTATCTATAGCTGCTCATATGGATTATGAGATTTGGCAGATGAATGTCAAGACAACTTTCCTTAACGGAAGTCTTGAGGAGAACATCTATATTCGGCAACCAGAGGGATTCATTGCTAAAGGCAAAGAGCATCTTGTATGTAAGCTTAATCGGTCCATTTATGGATTGAAGCAAGCTTCTAGATCTTGGAACATCCGCTTTGATGATGTAATCCAGTCATATGGATTTATTCAAAGTCCGGAGGAGCCTTGTGTATACAAGAGATATGATGGAAACGTAGTGGTTTTTCTAGTACTATACGTAGATGACATTTTGTTAGTTGGCAACAATATCAAAGTGTTATCAGACGTAAGGGTATGGTTGTCCAAACAGTTTGACATGAAGGTCTTGGGAGAAGTGGGACACATCCTTGGGATCAAAGTTATAAGGGATCGCTAGAAAAGGATGTTGTGCTTATCTCAAGCTTCATACATTGACACTATCCTTGCTCGTTTTAGCATGCAGAACTCCAAGAAAGGGTTTCTACCTTTTAGGCATGGAGTTCCTTTATCTAAAGAGATGTGTCCCAAAACATCAAAGGAGATAGAGGACATGAAGGCGGTTCCTTATGCTTCGGCAGTAGGAAGCCTCATGTATGTTATGCTATGTACGAGAACAGATATATGCTTTGCCGTGGGCATGGTTAGCAGATATCAGAGTAATCCTGGACAGGGACATTGGACTGCGGTAAAGCATATATTGAAGTACTTGAGAAGGACTAGGGATTATATGCTGGTTTACCGGGCAGATCAATTAGTCCCTGTGGGATATACGGATTCTGATTTCCAATCAGATAGGGATAACTGTAAGTCTACCTTGGGTTTTGTGTTTACTTTTGGAGGTGGAGCCATAGTATGGAGGAGTGTCAAGCAGAAATGCATGGCGGACTCTACCATGGAAGCTGAGTATGTGGCAGCCTCTAAGGCAGCCAAGGAAGCTGTATGGCTCAGGAACTTTTTGATGGACTTGGATGTGATTCCTGGTTTGCCCAGAACTATCACAATTTATTGTGATAACAGTGGTGCAGTTGCAAACTCGAAGGAACCACGAGCCCATAAGGCGAGTAAACACATAGAGCGCAAGTACCACCTGATACGAGAGATCGTAAAGAGAGGGGAAGTAGCTATCGCCAAGATTGCATCAGAAGATAACCTGGCGGATCCATTCACTAAGGCCCTTCTAGAGAAAGCCTTTGATAGGCATGTGGAGGACATGGGGATCAGATGTATGGCAGTGTGATGACAGCATAGTCTTTTAGTACAAGTGGGAGATTGTTGGAATGTATACTGAAAGCCTAGCTCTTTTTGTATGAACATTTTTATTTTGAAATAAGAATCACATGATCATTATTTTCACTTTATATATTTATTATATGTGTGCATATTGTCTAATATTTTACATTATAGATTACATGGTGCTTGGTGTGACACAGAAGATCATGTTATCAGTCCCTTGTAGAATATAAGTAAAGGCTCACAACCAAGATGGTTTTGGACAAACCATTGGCATGGTTGTAGTGAAGCTTGATATTATTTTGTCTTGAACATCGAGTTACACTAGTACACTTAGGTGTATTGAGCAGGACCGACATAGAGGTGATTTAATTTATTACTAACTACATAATTGAATCGGACCTCGGATATTATGTTGTACATTCTCTTAATCCCGATATAATAACGGGCACATGTACTTAGTATTTATTTCTTTGATTTACCAGAGGGTGAGATTTAGATGGATTAAATCAATATGCCCGGTAAGTTGGGAAATGATATTATTTACATGGTGTGCCGTTGATTATAGGAGGAAATCGTGTCCTATATACTTGGTTGATGATGTCCTCTTGAGGAGCTCATAAGATTCATCATGTAAACCCGGCTGGTTGACTTAGTCAACATGATGATAAGGTTGAGTGGTACTACTCGAGGAGTTAGATGTTAATTAATTGATGGTCAGTAAATCAATTAATTGACGAACATTCGATATCTTAAACATGGGGAGATGGATGTACAAATAATATATGGAGCCCATATTGATTTATGGGGGTTGGTGAGGTAATTCAATGATGATCCTCTAGTGGAATGGAACATCATTGATGGATCAAGTTTGTGTGGTTCCGATCCATCGGGTGGCCAAGATCCAACTCCTCCTCATGGTCCCTATCGTAGCCTAATATAATCCTCATGAAGTCTAGATCCAAGAATGGAAACAAAACCCTAGATCCGACGGTTGGGATGAAACCCTAGATCCGACGGTTGGGATGAAACCCTAGATCCGACGGTTGGGATGAAACCCTAGATCCGACGGTTGGGATGAAACCCTAGATCCGAAGGTTTGGATGAAACCCTATATCCGACGGTTGGGATGAAACCCTAGATCCGACGGTTGGGATGAAACCCTAGATTCGACTGTTGGGATAAAACCCTAGCTCCGACGGTGGAAATTAAATCCCTAGATCCGACGGTGGAGATTAAATCCCTAGATCCGACGGTGGAGATTAAAGGAGGCTAAGCCCAATCCTATAAATAGAGGGCTAAGGCTTGGCGGCAAGGGTGGTTCTTTTGGATTAGGGTTTTGCCTCTCAAGTGTTTTAGGCGGCTAGGGTTTGGTGTGGTTTGGGCGGCAACAAGGAAGGAGATTAGGGTTTCCTCCTTTTCTTCTTGGTGGCCGGCGCTCACTCCTTCCTCCTCCTAGTTTTGGCCGGCCCTCTTCCTCATCATTTTCTTCTTGGTGTCCGGTGGTTCTCCAATCCATTGGTGGGCGGCGCTTCTCCCATTCATTGGTGGCCGGCGGCAACATTGTCACAAGGTTGGCCGGCGCTCAACCATTCACTCCTTGGCCGGCGGTTACATCGAGCTCCTTATCTTGGTGGCCGGTTCTAGAAAGGAGAAGGAGTTTTGTTTGGTTCTTCTCTTTGTTCGCAGCGAACAAGGAAGGGAAGAACGCGATCTAGGAGGCTTCTACTCGTGGAGGATCTTCGCCCACACGACGTCCACGAGGACGATAGGACATACGGTAGAAGATCGTGAGGTATAAAAGTTTTATAACTTTATTTTCTGATCTTAGCATGTTCTTTTATGTGTTGATTATACAAGTGTGCATTTGTATATATTTTGTATAATCATGGACCCCGAAGACGAACACAAAAACCGGCGATCCATCCGTCGTCTCTTCCGCGGCTAATCAACTAGAAGAGTTGTTTTGCTTGAACAACTAGTTTGTTCAAGCGATCACTCAAGTTGTTAGCACGACGACGAAGTGGTTGTGCTTAGGAAACTCATCCCATCCGGATTAGTTTTTTCATTAGTGAAAATTTTAATCCGGGGACATGGGAGCCAATGAGCCTCCGAAGCAACTCCCTACATCCTCAAGCTCAACGACACTCCCACTATTTTCTTGCAAGAGAAACTCTTTCTCTAGAAACACAACATGCCTTGAAACAAACATATTTTGTTCCACAAGATGATAGAATTGGTAACCCCTTGTTTCCTTAGGGTATCCAATAAATAGTCATTTATCAAACTTAGCATCCAATTTGTCTGATACAGTCTTCTTCACATAAGCAGGACAAACCCATATCTTTAAGTAAGATACATGAGGTTTCTTACTATTCCATATCTCATATGGAGTAGTAGAGACTACCTTGGTTGGCATTCTGTTTAACAAGTAAACAGTTGTCTGAAGTGCATAGCCCCAAAAGGACTTGGGAAGATTCGCATGATTCATCATTGACCTGACCATGTCCAACAAGGTCCGGTTACGCCTCTCAGATACACCTTTATGCTGTGGTGTATATGGCAGAGTCCATTGAGACAATATACCATTGTTTCTTAGATAATCTAGAAACTCTTGACTTAAGTATTCACCACCTCGATCCGATCAAAGTATTTTAATACTCTTGTCATGTTATTTCTCTATTTCATTTCTGAATTCTTTGAACCTTTCAAAGGCTTCTGACTTGTGTTTCATCAAGAATACATTCCCAAACCGTGAGTGATCATCGGTGAAGGTAATGAAGTAGTTATAACCTCCTAAGGCTTGAGTTGACAAAGGCCCACATACATTAGTATGTATTAGACCAAGCAACTCACCCACTGGTTCACCTTTTCTAGTAAAAGGCAACTTGGTCATCTTGCCTTTTAAGCATGATTCGTATGTATCGTATGAATCTAATTCAAATGATTCCAGAATTCCACATCGGTGTAATTCGGACATGCATTTCTTGCTTACATGGCCAAGATGACAATGCCACATGTAGGAGTCTAATTGATTATCTTTTCGAGCATGCTTGTTGCTCGCTTCGATATTGAAAATGTCACTAGATACGTCCAATGTATAAATATCATTGCTTAAAGTTCCAGTCCCATAAAGAACGCCATTCAAAGTTATGTAACAATAATTATTACTAAAAGTTAAATGGTACCCATTTCTATTTAAACAAGAAATAGAAATGATGTTCTTTATCAACGAAGGAACATAAAAGCAATTGTCTAGTTCTAAGACAAGTCCTGTAGGGAGTTTCAATAAATATGTTCCGATGGTGAGTGAAGCAACCTTTGCTCCATTCCCAACACATAAATTTTACTCTCCCTTGACAAATCTTCTTCTATTCCTTAGCCCATGTATGTCATTACATATATGTAAGCCACACCCAGTATCTAATACCCAAGTGTCTGAGGAAATAGAATGATAATCAATAACGAAGATATCTGAAGAAGATGGGGCATCCGATGCCTTATTCTTATTTACGGACTCAAGATAAATCTTGCAGTTTCTTCGCTAATGGCCCTCCTTGTCACAAAGACGGCAAGTGCCCTTTTGTGCTGGTTCTCCTTCTTAGCCTTTCTCCTCCCCTTCTGCTATTCCTTTGACTTCCTCTTAGAACCTTTCTTCGAGGAATCAACTAACAGCACCATCCCCTGCTCATGCTTCACAGAAGGCTCCATAGTCTTCAGCATATTGAGCAGTACCACAAATGAACCTTCTTGCATCTCAGAGGTGAAGAGGAGCTTGGAGACTTCGAACCTTTAAAATCTCACTTGCTCATCAACCAACTCATAAAGATGAAAGATTATGGTATGAGCATCCATATGCTCATGCTGCTTTCGCAGATCAGGTATCATCGTGGCTAGCATGACGCAACTCGCCATTTCAGAATCAATCACAAGTTTCTGATAGCCAACAATTGGTCCGGAGTTGCATTGTCACTAGGACGAGCGAAAAGAGGCACTTCGAGGACATTCGCAAGCTTTTCAACCTTGAGAACAATTCTTAGGTTGAATCCAAAAGCCAGTCCAAGAAGATCGAGCCAGTCAATTTATTTGAATCCAAAATAGAGTGTAAATTCATAGACATCATGATCAATCAATTAACCTTAAAATACAAATCAAGCATATATGAGAAAATGATTTTAAAATGCATCAACATACATTTATAAATCCCATTCATTTTTCGAATTTCAAAAACCTCAAAATCACTTTGGGAGATCGTAGGTCCATCTCCAAATGGGCTGATATCCAACATAGATATGAACAACTTTGGAGAGAGTCCTACAAGTCATTCATAGCTACGATGGTAGGTATCAAATATACCGATTGCATATCACATATATGCAACTATCACAATGTTCTATCAACTAATTGAATGTTCACACATACATCGGGTTGTTAACTCATTAACAAGTATGCATCATATGCATAGCAGCCAACTTCACCTCCCTTCACATCGACCTTGTGTTGGTGCAGGGGCACTAGATAATCAAACCTGTGTTTTGATTATGGCAAAGACATAAAGTTAAGTTTACATCGTTATCTCACGAGCTAAATCAAGTGTGCAGAAAAATGCTAAAGCTGGAGTTGAAGGCTAGTGACACCCGGAGGAAGCCGCGGTGGTCGGGCGACACTCGAGTGACTTCGGAGGGAGCCGAAGGAATCGAATGGAAGGCCGAAAGCGAGAGCTACTATCGAGGTAAGCTCGTGTGAGTGAAAGATTGTAAGGTCGTGTCCTCTTTACGGGGACAAGTGTAGGCGGCGATCCGATTAAGACTTCCCATGGAAGGTCTAGGTCGAGATCGAACGGTCAGAAACCATCGCATTTATCATTTTCCGAGCTAACCTCTTACTGCAGGGAAGTGGCGGTGTGATCATCGGACATCAAGCGATCCATCGATGCTCATCGATCGATGGTGATGAATCAGCCTTTGCGCTAGGTCAAAACGGATAAGGTTTGATGCGGCCACTTCGCGATAAAATTTGGACAACTTCGTGATCTGTTCCGAAAAAAGAGGAGACATATTCAGAGGCCAAAATCTATAAAAGGAGGGGAGGATTCCAACTCCAAGCATCATCAAGTTTATTCATTAAGTGCTCCTACAACGCCAACACTCCAACGCCGTCATAACGCTGACGCGATGACAAGTTCAAATCTCCTTCGTCGGCAGCAGTAGCAAGTAATTATTTTTATTGTATTCTTTATTTTAATCGTAACGAGGTGAGGTAGGCTTGTTGCCTCATCCTCGTACATTCGGTTTTTGTGATCGTTGTCTCCTACCTCTTTGCCCTCCGTACGCGGTCTAGGACCGATAGGGCCTTGGAGTAGCAACCGCTGGGTTGTGAACCAAGTAAAAATAAACGTGTTCCTTTATTTTCCACTTCTCTTACTCGTTTAATTGTCTAATCGAACGAAACGTCGAAAAGATTTACGATCGCTATTCACCGCCCCCTCTAGCGATGCTTCTCGATCCAACACCTTGGAGAGAGTCCAACAAGCCGATGCTCTAGGCTAAAGTCAACCCATTAATCGAGAAATAGTTTTAATATGGTTAGAGTGCATTCAACCAATTAGTCCGGCTTGGAGAGAGTCCAACAACCAAAGCTAACGATTGACCTTTGACTCTTACCATATTAGTATTAAACTATTCCATAATTTGAACATGTTCGGGTTCGAGCCAGGCTTGGAGAGTGTCCAACAACCCAAACAAGAAACAGAACTCTGGTTCTAACCATATTAATGGAAGGTGTAGGCTTTAATATTGAGTAAGGGATTTTATGTCTAATCCTCTTTGCATGTAAATAACTATTATCTACATGGCATGACATACATAACATACATCTACATATCACGACACGCATGACATAATGATATGCATCTAATGCAATTACATGACATACAATTATGACATGTACAAAATTTCCTTATATGTCATAACTATTTATGGAAATAAAATATGTTTGAGATTTAATTCTTCAAATCAAATCATGATTAAATTAGGAAACAAATTTCCAAATCTAATCACATATTTTATTTGTGGAAAGAGTTGATTAAGGAAAGTCAATTTTAATTTAGGAAACAAATTACCTAAATTGTCAAAACTATTTATGGAATTAAAATATATTTAAGATTTGATTCCCAAATCAAAATATGATTAAATTAGGAAACAAATTTCCGAATCTAATCAAATATTTTATTTATGAAAAATGTTAATTTCCATAAATACTTCTAACTTTCCAAAAGTAGAAGATTTCCATAAATACTTCTAGACTTTCCAAAATTAAAAATTTCCATAAATATAATTACGACTATTACAAAACAATTTTACGATTATGTCGAAACACAACCTAGGCTCTGATACCACTGTTAGGTTTCTGGCACCACGGCGAGTGTGTGTTCGAACATGTTTCGTAAACATGTGCACAGCAGAAAAAATAGAAATAATAAATCTAATTTATTACAATACACACACCACACGCATGCATAATACAACATGTATAGACATACCCATAGTTTCAAATTTTGCAATAAAAGGAAATTTATTCTACGTATACCTGACGTATCACGTGTAGCGGGAAAGGCATCAACCGGAGCGACCCTCGCTAGAATCGCCTCTATCCGTATCCACGCTGAGTATCTTCGGGATGACTTCACAAAGTCATGTGCCTCGTCTTCGTACGAGTCACTAGCCTCGTGTCGAAGATGATGTGATCGAGAGAAGATCACAATTTAAATCAAAATTCGGATTCAAAATGAGTCCTCAAAAACTCGCTTCTCCGGAGAGGTATTCGCCCACCGTTTGATGAATCCTTCATCCTCCACCTATGAGGATTACCGGAGATTGAATCCCCAGCAAGGAAGCTGTTGTCGGAGCTCCAAACATTATCCAAACGATGCTCCAACACGAAGTAAACAAGCTGTCCAGAAAACTGGACAGCTTTGGTGGAGGATTAGCGTCGGCCAAATAAGGAAGCTAGATGCTCACCTTGTCGCCGGAGCCAAGGAAGATCACCGAAGGGTCACCGGAGGATCGCCGGCTGAAGCTTGGATGCCGGCAACAACTTGGACGGCGGCACAAGAGGTGGGCGGCGGCTAGAGTTTGGGCGCCAACCACAAGAGGAGAGGAGGGAGAGGGGCGGCAACTTTGGATTAGGGCTCTCATTAAACCCTTGAGCCCTATTTTATAGAGAACAAATTCTCCTAATGGTTATTGGTTCATAACCAAAACCCGTTAACCTGCTCCATTAATTTAATTTAAAATTGTTGGGATGTATACTGAAAACTCTATCTTTTGTATGAACATCTTTATTTTGAAATAAGAATCACAAGATCATTATTTGCATATTTTAATGGCTATGCATATTGTCTAATACATTACATTGTAGATAACATGGTGTGTGGTGTCACACGGGAGATCATGTTATCGGCTCCTTGTAAAGTATAAGTAAAGGCTCACAACCGAGATGGCTTTGGACAAACCATTGGAATGGTTGTAGTGTGATTTGGTATTGGTTTGTCTTGACCATAGAATCACACTAGTGCACTTTGTGTGTATTGAGCAGGACCAACTTAGAGGTGATTCGATTTATTGCTGACTACATAATCGAATCGAACCTCAGATATTATATTGTACATACTCTTAATCCCGATATAATAACGGGCACATATACTTAGTATTCATTTCTTTGATTTACCAATGGGCGAGATTTATAGAATAAATTGATAGGCTCGGTAAGTTGAGAAATGATATTATTTATATGGTGTCGTTGATTATAGGAGGAAACCGTGTCCTATATATTAGGATGATGATGTCCCCTTGAGGAGCTCATAAGGTTCATCATGTAAACCCTGCAAGGGGACTTGGTCCAGCATAATGGAAAGGTTGAGTGGTACTACTCATGGAGTTAGATGTTGATAAATTAATGGTCAGTAAATTAATTAATCAACGGACATTCGAGATCTTAAACACGGGGAGAAATTTATATATAATATATGGAGCCCATATTATCTTATGGGGGTTGGTGAGGTAGATCAATGATAATCCTTTAGTGGATTGGATTATCATTAATGGATCGGGCTTTATGTGGGCTTGATCCATGGGTGGACAAGATCCAACTCCTCCTCATGGTCCCTATTGTAGCCTATTAACACCTCATGAAGCTTAGATCCAATGGATAGAAATAAAACTCTAGAACAAAAGGTAGAGATTAAATCTCTAAGATCCGACTGTTGAGATTAAATCTCTAGATCTGATGGTTGAGATTAAATCCCTAGAACCAATGGTGAATATTAAAATAAGGCTTATCCCTAAACTCTAAAAAAGGAGGCTTAGGGTTGGCGTGGAGAACAATTAGAGAAGCTAGGGTTTTTGGAGGTTGGTGGCAAGAAGCAAGGGCTAGGGTTTGGAGCATTGGCGGCACCAAATAAGGAAACAACTTCCTTATTTTTCTTCTTCCTCAAGCTTGCCGGCTCCCATTGAAGCCCTTCCAGCCCTTGGCCGACATTTGATGTCACGCCCTAGAGTATACCATGTCGAAAAGCAAACGGACGGCATCTCCCCTGTACGTGGCAACATATCGGGTTAATACAAGGCCCGTATGCAACAATCATAGTTAAATCAAATACAGCAGCATCTCACAGGCATATGTAAAACATATATCAAATACATGCATACATATATATCTGCAATGCATATGCATGGTCATGTCTGCACACCCAACTCGCTACCACGATCCCAGTGTGGCCTAGGTGACACGACATGACAACTATCCCAACTCCAACCGCCACCACTCTCGAGTGACCGAGTTGGGTAGTATGAAACAGTAGCTAGCCCGCCATAGAGCTATATGCTACCCACACGGGGGTCCCTGCTGCTAGCTGCTCCGTCCCTACCCATGAGTAGACGAGCATCGCACCCAGGACAACTGCACATCACACGACCACTGTCTATAGTGGGTGAGTGCGCTAACTACCACTCCGCACAGTGGCCAAGTGTGCATCTCCAGCTACCACCATCCATAGTGGCCGAGAACGGCACGCACAACAATGCTCTGTCCTCAACCCTGCAACCACTACCCCGAGTGGCCGAGAAGGCAGGATGACTAACGATCCGTCTCAACCACAAGGGAGACTCAGTCAACAGCATGCATGCAATGTAATGATGCATAGCTCCATACATGTATCCTCGCCACACTCCCTATCCCACGGGGAGTCCTGGTCAACCAAAAGTCAACTATGCAAGGACTACAATCCATAAGACTCTCTCTATCACACAAAGAGTCATATACACCTGACAATCAACCATGCTAAGACCTCTAGTCAGTAGCGAGATACTATCGACCTTCCATAACAACACACAGGCACACAATCCATAAGGAATATACCATCACGCTAAGACCTCTAGTCTATAGCCACATACTGACAACCACACACTTATCTATGCACAGACAACTAGATCCACCATAGATGCACCACTAATATGGGTAGGATATAACAATCGACTCCATAATCCAATCCATTACCTAGTTCTAGTGATGTAACACAGTTACCCAATCTGAGGTCACAAAGATAACCCTAACCACCTGTACTTACTGAACATCCATCAGCCAACACATAATAGGGTTTATAGTTCCTATCCGTGCTAGATATCAATGAAGTAACAGA
Organism: Wurfbainia villosa; assembly: GCA_025175895.1. Lineage (NCBI taxonomy): Eukaryota > Viridiplantae > Streptophyta > Magnoliopsida > Zingiberales > Zingiberaceae > Wurfbainia > Wurfbainia villosa. Next base: position 62,241,603 of record CM045993.1, read on the forward strand.
GTATATATCTCAAAGGTCAAAGGCAGTACAAGCATATGATTAAACATGAGTGGATTTAAGGTAAATAGGTATAAACATATATCCAAGATCATGCACTGGAATTTTATCAAAACTACCGGACCAGGTAGATATTACCCACATGATACGAAGCTCGAAACCCCTCGGCAGAACATACATCTACACCCAATCGAAATAAATAGGAGAAACAGAGACCCATCCATAACAACTGCTGTGAACATAAATGCTCCAAGACTTACCTCACAACACCGACGATCCTAACATCAATCTCCAAAGGAAAATCAGCAATTAGCAATTGAAACTGAAAGAGGGTATCAAGGCTTACCGAATCAAATCACTACCGGCAGCCATCCCCTTCATCGTCCCCTGTTCACCGACTAGATTTCTAAGTTTCGATCAGAAATTACATCAAGAAGACAACTCCAATCCAACATCAAGGAGAAACAGCGACACTCACCTAGCTACCACAAAGATCAGCCGGAGTACAGTCACTGTCAATCCAAGCTCCCAACGACACGAGCATTCACCATTCCAGCTCGCAATCGAGATGGCAGGTGACAGTGCAAGTGAAGACTTCCGGCGCGATGATGGCAAGCCGACTCGGATAAGAGAAGGGCACGACGATATGAGCTCGGGGAAGAAGAGAATGACGATGGCGACTATCCGAGCTCGTGCGATGGCGAGATTCGTGTACAGGTCGATTAGGGCGACCGGATGAGATGGACGGCGGTTGCCGATGGCTAGAGGTCGGAGAAGTGGGGCGCGAGTGAGGGTAGGCAACCAGCCGGCGCTGCTTGCTCCCAACTGAGATCAGTGGCGTTGGGTGGAGGCTAGCCGAGGATGGGCGACGATCGGGATTTTGACGAAGATTTGCGATTGGGAGAAGAAATCAGAGATCGCGGCTGAGAAAGGGGAGAAATCGTGTTGGAAGAGGGAGCTGCGACAGCGTGGAGGAAAAACAGGATTGCGATGGAAGAAGCCGAAAATCGCGATCGGAAAGCTTTAAAGGTGGTTCGGCGGTTTGGTTCAAGCGAACCGGTTCAAACCAAACCTAACCCAAATTAAGCCCAACTCAAACCCAATTCAATTTGGTTCAGCCCTTAACCCAAGTCAAACCCAATGAATTCATGCCAATGGGTTCAGCCCAATTTCAAGCCCATTTCCAGCCCAACCACTTCGGCCCAATAAAGACAGCCCAATTTAATCCATTAATTAACCCCACTTAAATCACTAATTAAACCCAATTAATTAAAAGGTTTAATCCATATATAATTTTCTTTTCGTATTTTACATTCTCCCCCAATTATAAAAATTTGGTCCCCAAATTTCCGACTCATGTACGAGTACGAGATGTCACAATAACCATCTCAAGTATCCGGAGCAAAGTCACACCTCAAGTGACTAAGTGGGGTACTGAGCTCGAATATTATATTCCAGCTCTTATATACACTTTCAACCAACCTATTAAAAGGTAAACAACTATACCAGAGTGGAGCTCTATACTCGCAACCGATGGGAGACTTTACCAGAATCGTAAGGTGAATCATGAATCACTATCAGAAATGATACCCAACGATACCCCATGGATATAATTCCATCAAGCAATCCAACGGAGTCCATCTTACGGCTCAGAAGAAAATGAGTGAACCTAGCTAATCGATCATCGATTACCCAAATCCTATCAAGTCCTTTCTGAATTCTAAATAATCTCCCAACACAGTCTAACGTACTAGGCTCCCACTTCATCATGGTACGTAACCCTACCGATCACAATATTCCACCTTTGCTTGTTGGCGAAATCAACCGTGTCCCATATATCGTTCCACCAACATGAACATCTCAATATTCACTATTTTCGGATACACTCCGAATAAATCATCACTCTCGGATGAAGAGTGTCCTGAAACCACTCTTCCTAAATCGAATGCAACTCTGGGAACCCACTATTCTCTTCGGAGATGAAGAATTCCTTTCTCACAAGAGAAATCAATCTAATGTCCAAAATTCACTCTATCACATAGAACTGAAAATAACTGGAAGCCTATAATGACCAATATCGCTAGTTTCTCAACTAGCGTACACATAATATATGTTTCATTCAACTGCATCGAAATCGCTCCTAATCCCTGAAATGATGCCTCTGCGTACAATACCCTTCCATCCATATCGGATGGATTAACTAATACTAATGCAAACGTCAGTCATCAACTAGGCCCTGAAACATAGCTTCACAAACTTCCGACCAGGTGATTTTCATCACCTTCTTGGTCCAACAAGTCGGCGGTATAGTATCGCTAGAACATCCTATCCTCATCTATGGTAAATACCAAATCAATCTAGGGAACCATAACTTCCCTTAAGATCGTGAATATATTCATAACTATATCATCCACAGATGTGATGACAATCGATCTCAAATACTCCAAGAGTACTTGATTTCTCAGATCCATGAACGACTAAATCGTCGATAGGTCTAACGACATTATCAACCACTCATAAAATTCATACCAAGTATGAAATGTCGTCTTCTACACACCTGCATCCTTTTACTTTAGGCTGATGATAGCTCACTCGTCACACCGACAATGATAATTTTATGACACTAAGTCACTACAATATCAATCTCAATCGTAGATCAACCCTAGGGTATACACAGGTGTTATTTAGCTGATCTAAACTGAGCATCTATCCATGAAGAAGGATATTATTTCCAACAACTACTGCATTCCATCATCAATAATCGATGCATAACCTCAAAGGTTCGTCTCTCTTCTAACAAAGAGTTTCAAGTCTTCCCAAGAAGTAACACTGAGGTAGATAAATCTCCCATAGTGTTTAGCAACACTGATACCCATAAAATCATCTCTCGGTATGAGGTCCCCAATATTAGGACTATTCCCAAAATCACCTTAATCACATATTCCACTTGCCCATACAGTGGCAAGCCCAGGAGTTCATTCGAATCTATATCCGAATACTCTCAGATTATATGCACATCCGAGATATCAATTATACCCCCATTTCAACAATTTAACTATCCGTAAGGATATGTCTATAGTAGAGGTATGTCTATCAAAGTCTAAGGGTATCCCTTGACTTCGTGATCGTTGGTCAACATCTCACCTGACGGTAGAGATACCACTAATCCGCAAGTCGATAGGAACCCATCTAATCCTATCTAAGAATGTTATAGATAAAGATATCTGTAAACTACCAGTATCTCTCAATATATCCGCAAATAGGATAACCTAAAGTAATACCCTGAATGTCCAATTCTTCGATATACTATGTCTCTTCTCGAGTACTCATGTAAACTCACCCAACATCTGTTCTGGACGGCTGAGCTAATGTAGGTTCAAAAGACTATCATGGAAGAACTAAAAACACCTGTTGAACTGCGATGCAATACTCAAAATATCTGCAATGGAGATGGTAAACACTGTTGTACTGGCAAAGGGTACATATCCGGCTGTACAATACTGAAAAACTGTCAACATCATAGCACGCTCCATCTTTATGAATGGTATAGTTGCACCCGGAGAATACGGCATAGATACGACCATCGTCGTCTACTCTCTCTCCTCTGAACAAATCATAACTATGCCTGGGAAGGTAATAGTTGCTGTCGTCTGGGAAGGTAACAATTGTTGTCTGAACGTCTGAGTCTTCTGAGATGTCTTCGGCTGATACTGCTGAGTAACTTACTTCTTTCGGATGAAAGTATCAAAGAGCTCCAACTATATCTGAGGTAGTAGATCGCTGCTGATGTGATAATCCATTCTTCTGTCATGATCTTGACTTCTGAGGTTGTGGATCGTCCGCTCAAAAGCATCATCCATAGTCTTCCACTGAATCTTCAAAGTACATACTCTCCTTGTAGATACCGGCTACTTATAGTAGAAACAGATACAATGGTCCATCGAATAATCTAACTCTGGTGTCATCGTGACCCGCACTCCATGCACACACTCCCTTCGGAGTCTTTCCTCTGATTTCATTGATAAACATGAGAAGATGCTGACGATCTACAGTCAGTCTTCTATGATCGAAAAACTCTCCAATAGTCGCTCGTAGTCCAAGACTCCAATCTTGCTCCTTTTTTCAAACATTCGGAGACTTCTAATTCCAATAATTTGACTTGCAATATATGCTTATCAAATCTCCAACTCTTAAACACTTGCTACGTAGTCATTCTTATCCACATGACTCGGTCTAAGGACTTCCGGTAGGATCTGGTAAGAGATCGAAACATCATGATCAAGATGTCAACCAATAACCTGTGGGTGGCCAAAACCAACCCAATCACATTCTTGGGCAATTAAATGGGCGTAACCCTTGCAAGTCTAACGACTCTGCATGGTACTTTCGTCACCAAACGATCACCCAACCTAAAGCTCAAGAATTCCCTGACGATGAGTCAAAGAAGATGACGTGGGGAAATACTCTCTCACAACATCACTAGACCGTAACCAAGTGATGTGTTATTTCCCGTAGGTTATTTCCTATCTCTTCCACCAAGTACCGGCTAGATCCGGATAATGGTATGCAGCTAACTTAGCTTCCTCTGTATAACACGAGTTAAGTTCTCAAAAGTACCCTCAACATTATACAACCTAGAACGACCAACTCAGGGATCAAAATCCCTATGAATATCACCAAAATAATCCTCTACTATCTGCATCAGCAATAGTATACTCGCTTAGTCCATTACCCCTCAGGTAATAATCTGACAAACATAATTAGTGGAAATCCTTAGGACTATAATCCTTGATCTCCATAAGAGATGGGCCTACCTAATCCCTGCTTTCCGACTCGGTATCAGTCGGCTCTCAAAGGTAATTACCTTTTCGATAGTAGGTACATATCTAATAACCTCAACATATCGTTCCCGTGGTCAAACTCAAACCACGGTTACGAATACTAACCAATATCCTACAAGTCATCCATGTTATAAGCAACTAAATGCATAACCAATAAAAGGGTATGTAATAACAATTAACATACCTTAAACCTTGTAGCTCGGAGATGTCCGCAACAGCCAAATCCTAGAACTCACGAACTAAAACTGATTAAAGCAAAACTCGATGTCCGAACGAAATCAAATCCGAAAGTGGACTTCGCAACCTAGGGCTCTGATACCAATAAAATTGTCACGCCCCGAGAGGATGCCGTGACGAAAAGCAAACGGACGACATCTCCCCTGTACGTGGCAACATATCGGGTTAATACAAGGCCCATAGGCCCACAACAACAACACAATATATAAAGATATCAACATATCAAACACAGCGGAAACATACTACAGATAAAACAATATACAATGACCCAACTGTGCAATCCGGAGTGACTTGACACAACAAGAATCATAATAGAAACCATAACAACAGCCAAATACATATAACACGTTCGTATATCTCAAATACGGAAACAATACAGGCTAAACCCAAAACCATAATACGAAATACATCAATCCACAAGAATGCAACAAAACATAGATAAACCTCCATCCGTTCGATATGAGATGGGATCAGCTGGCGGAGGTTCGAACGTCCAAGGAATCCTCTACCTGTTACCTGGGCGACAGGAAGCCCAGGGTCCCGAGGTGGTGAGTATAAACTCAGAGGTAATATGTAGAAAGTGCATGAACATATAGGGTAAAGAGATCTACAAGTATACATGTGAAGATCTACAGGTATACAGCATGAGTCCAATAGACATACAGTCATATCCAAATCTAATAGCAAGTAACCACAGTATAGTCTTACTCAATGTATATACTAAACTGATCAACTGAACATGAAGTAATATACCAACGTACCTGACGGTCTGCAACACCATAAACTATATCATTTTGAACAGATATACAATAACATAGCCCATATAACATACAAGGTCAATCCCATACCTGACCAACACTCAGACATATGAACAGTATATAATCACATGTAATAACATCCCGGTCCATACCACACTATGACATGACGCTAATCAAATGCATACATCAGTCTGGACCAACACATATATTATGCTCAACACATAGCAGTATATAAAATGCAAATGACATGTATCATGATGAACAACCATATGCAGCAATCATAGCTCAGTCAAATGCAGCATCTCACAAGCATATGTAAAACATATATCAAATACATGCATACATATATATCAGCAATGCATATGCATGGTCATACCTGCATACCCAACTCGCTACCATGACCCCAGTGTGGCCTAGGTGGCACGACATGACAACTATCCCGACTCTAGCCGCCACCACTCTGGAGTGACCGAGTTGGGTAGTATGAAACAGTAGCTAGCCGCCATAGAGCTATATGCTACTCACACGGGGGTCCCTACTGCTAGCCTCTCCGTCCCTACCCATGAGTAGACGAGCACCGCACCCAGGACAACTGCACATCACACGACCACCGTCTATAGTGGGTGAGTGCGCTAACTACCACTCCGCACAGTGGCCAAGTGCGCATCTCCAGCTACCACCATCCATAGTGACCGAGAATGGCACGCACAACAATGCTCTGCCCTCAACCCTGTAACCACTACCCCGAATGGCTGGGGAGGCAGGATCACTGATGACCCGTCTCAACCACAAGGGAGACTCAGTCAACATCATGCATGCAATGTAATGATGCATAGCTCCATACATGTATCCTCGCCACACTCCCTATCCCACGGGGAGTCCTGGTCAACCAAAAGTCAACTATGCATGGACTACAATCCATAAGACTCTCTATCACACAAAGAGTCATATACACCTGACAGTCAACCATGCTAAGACCTCTAGTCAGTAGCGAGATACTATCGACCGTCCATAACCATACACAGGCACACAATCTATAAGGAATATACCATCACGCTAAGACCTCTAGTCTATAGCCACTTACTGACAACCACACACTTATCTATGCACAGACAACTAGATCCACCATAGATGCACCACTAATATGGGTATGATATAACAATCGACTCCATAATCCAATCCATTACCTAGTTCTAGTGATGTAACACAGTAACCCAATCTGAGGTCACAAAGATAACCCTAACCACCTGTACTTACTGAACATCCATCAACCAACACATAATAGGGTTTATAGTTCCTATCCATGCTAGATAATCAATGAAGTAACAGAGTATATATCTCAAAGGTCAAAGGCAGTACAAGCATATGATTAAACATGAGTGGATTTAAGGTAAACAGGTATAAACATATATCCAAGATCATGCACTGGAATTTTATCAAAACTACCAGACCAGATAGATATTACCCACATGATACGAAGCTCGAAACCCCTCGGTAGAACATACATCTACACCCAATCGAAATAAACGGGAGAAACAGAGACCCATCCATAACAACTGCTGTGAACATAAATGCTCCAAGACTTACCTCACAACACCGACGATCCTAAAATCAATCTCCAAAGGAAAATCAGCAATTAGCAATTGAAACTGAAAGAGGGTATCAAGGCTTACCGAATCAAATCACTACCGGCAGCCATCCCCTTCATCGTCCCCTATTCACCGACTAGATTTCTAAGTTTCGATTAGAAATTGCATCAAGAAGACAACTCCAATCCAACAACAAGGAGAAACAGCGACACTCACCTAGCTACCGCAAAGATCAACCGGAGTACAGTCACTGCCGATCCAAGCTCCCAACCACACGCGCATTCACCATTCCAGCTCGCAATCGAGATTGCAGGCGATAGTGCAAGTGCAGATCTCCGGCACGACGATGGCAAGCCAACTCGGATAAGAGAAGGGCACGACGATATGAGCTCGGGGAAGAAGAGAATGGCGATGGCGATGATCCGAGCTCGTGCGACGGTGAGATTCGTGTACAGGTCGATTAGGGCGACCGGATGAGCTGGACGACGGTTGCCGATGGCTGGAGGTCGGAGAAGTGGGGCGCGAGTTAGGGTAGGCGACCGGTCGGTGCTGCTTGCTCCCAACTGAGATCAGCGGCGTCGGGTGGAGGCTAGCCGAGGATGGGCACCGATCAGGATTTTGACGAAGATTTGCGATCGGGAGAAGAAATCAGAGATCGCGGCTGAGAAAGGGGAGAAATCGCGTTGGAAGAGGGAGCTTCGACAGCATGGAGGAAAAACAGGATCGCGATGGAAGAAGCCGAAAATCCTGACCGGAAAGCTTTAAAGGTGGTTCGATGGTTTGGTTCAAGCGAACCGGTTCAAGCCAAACCTAACCCAAGTTAAGCCCAACTCAAACCCAATTCAATTTGGTTCAGCCCTTAACCCAAGTCAAACCCAATAAATTCATCCCAATGGGTTTAGCCCAATTTCAAGCCCATTTCCAGCCCAACCACTTCGGCCCAATAAAGACAGCCCAATTTAATCCACTAATTAACCCCACTTAAACCACTAATTAAACCCAATTAATTAAAAGGTTTAATCCATATAATTTTTTTTTTGTATTTTACATCTAAACTCCCTCTTCTCCTTCTCCTTGGCCGGTGGAAACAAGATTTAGGGCTTTCCCTTGGTGTCTTGGCCGGTTTCCACCCTAATCTCCTCTTCCTTCTTGGCTGGCGGCAAGCTGCAACATTGGATGTTGGTAGTTGGTTGAAAGAAGAAAAGGAGCTTTGTTTCTATTCTTCCTCTTGCTCGGAACGAGCAAGGAAGGAAGATTGGCGATCTAGGAGCTTCAACTTTTGGTAGATCGTCGCCCACACGACGTCCGAAAGGAGGAAGGTCATACATTAGAAGATTGAGAGGTATATCGATTCTCTATTCTCTTTTGTAAAATGTTTGTTTTTGTTTTTCAATTATGAGCATGATATATTCTGTTTGTGGCTAAATAATACTTGGATCCCGAACATAAACACGAAAGTCGGCGATCCGGACATCGTCTATTCCGCGGCTACTCGTAGAATAGAGGTTGGGCGCTTGAATAACAAGTTTATTCAAGTGACCTCTCTAAACGAATAGCACGACGATGACTTGGTTGTTTGGGCAATCCCTTTTGTCTAGGATTAAAATTTTTTTAATCCGAGGACATCGATGGGATCGCCATGAACTAGCGACTGAGGTGAAGTGGGAAGCAAAGTTTCCCCTCACAAACTGAAAAGCCAAAAACCCTTCAATTGGTATCAGAGCCAAGGTTTCTGGTTTTGTGTGTTTAAGAATTCCGTTACTCTTATGCATTTTTCATATATTATATGTGTCGGATAATAGTAGGATATGCGTAGTTTAACTCTTTGGTTGCAGGCATAAGATCCGACTATTATGGTCATATGTGTGTATGTGATTGTATGTGTGTAATAGTATATTTTGTTGAATCCTCGGGGTTGACGAAGCTAATATTTGATTTTTTGTAAATTAGATACGGCATTGTTTATCCACTCTTTTTATTTTAGTTTACTTTCGAACTAGATTTCATGTACACTCCCTCGTGGAGTATAGGATCGATGGATGTAAATTAAAATAGATTTTAGTCTCAGTTCAGATCTCCGGAAGGCTCGTACATTGCGTAGGAGGAGCGGACGAGAAGGCGATTCGACGGGAGACATATTGAAGACAAAATCCATAATAGTTGGAAAATAATTTATTTTTCATATTTATTGCTTATTGTTTGATATGCATGTCGTAGGCTAGAAAATTCCTCAATTTCAAATTACTAAGTGGGAGAGGGATATTTTTATAAATTCCCACGGCCTCCATTATGATTTGACAAGTGATGCAAACAAACTTGCGCATCAGCTCTGAGTGCCTTCCTCCCCATTGGATGAGTTTGTTTGCGGATCACAAGGTCAAATATGGTTATAGTGAATTATTAAGGAGCGTGTGTACTTCCCCATCGGAAGGCACATAACCTGAGATAATTACCTTGGTACCGAGTAATGGTGAACACTTAGATACAAATATAAGTATCCTCCCCATCAGAGTCACTGCTTTTATTTGTAGGGCCAAAGAGGAACCAACTATTAATTTTACTTGTCAAAAAGTTAGGTTGACAAGATAGTAAAATTAATGGGTAAAACCTCCTCTTACAAATGTAGAATTCGTATACGTCCACACTATCGTGGCATATGATATTCTCGGTGTTTTGAGGTGTTGGTTGATTTTAAAATTTTATTGTTTGAGGAATCAATAATTTTTTAAAATCTAATGTTTTGATCTATGTGATTCTTAGGTTTTCTTTCAAAATGACTTTCAACCCGCTTGCTGTGATACTGAAAGAGAATAAACTTACTGGTACCAACTATGTAGATTGGAAGAGGAATCTTGACATTATCTTGACTGCTGAGGAATATAAATATGCACTCCTCGAAGAGTGCCCTCCTAAGTCTGTTGATGATTCTGGGGAAAAGGAGAGAGAGAGTTATAAGAAGTGGGTAAAGGCTGATAAGATGGTGCGGTGTTACATTTTAGTATCTATGTCAAATGTACTGCAACATCAACATCAAGCCATGCCCACAACTTATGACATGATGCTCAATCTCAAAGAGCTTTTCGGACACCAGAATCGGGCTGCGAGGCAAGAAGCCATGAGAAACTTGATGACGACCACCATGATCGAGGGAACACCAGTAAGGGATCATGTTCTCAAGATGATGGCTCATTTGAATGAGCTAGAGGTCCTCGGAGCTGAGATCGATGGGGAAACCCAGGTTGATATCATACTCCAGTCTCTACCTAGGAGTTTTAAGCAGTTTCGCTTGAACTACAACATGAACAAGAGGTTGTATTCGTTGGCGGAACTTCTGACAGAACTCTAGGCGGCAGAGGGGCTATTTCGTCAGAGTGCTCAGGCACATGCCATGGTGACCCAAAAGGTTTCTACTTCTAAAACGAAAGGAAAGAAGAAGAAGAAACAAACTGGGGCGAAGGCGGTGGGAGGTACTCAGGGAGGAGTGAAGAAGCCGAAAGGCAAGTGCTTCACTTGTAAGCAGACTGGACAATGGAAGAAGGACTGCCCCAACCTCAAGCAGAACAAAGGTATATCTTTTGGTCTAGTCGTTGAAACATGTTTAGCAGTGTTATCTACCGGCACCTAGTGTGTAGATATGGGAGCCACTGATCATGTCTGCAATACTGTGCAGGGGTTCCAGGAAACCAGACAACTGGCTGAAGGGGAGATTACCATGTACTTGGGCGATGCCACGAAGGTGGCGGCTATTGAAGTGGGAGACGTTTATTTATCTTTTGAGAAAAATAAAGTTTTGATTCTTAAGAATTGCCTTTATGTACCCTTATTTAGAAATAATTTAATTTCGATTTCAAAATTGTTTATGGATAGATATTCTATTTCTTTTAATGACAGAGTTGTTATAAAAAGGAATAGGGACATTATCTGTTCTGGTGCATTGATAGGAAATTTGTACACACTTGAACCAAAAGCTCCCACGATGAATATTGAAATTAATAAATCATCTTCTAATTCCAATAAGAGAAAAAAACCTTCGAAGATGAACCAAACATATCTTTGGCATCTTAGGCTTGGTCATATTAACCTAAGCAGAATTCAAAGGTTTATAGCTAATGGACCTTTGGGTTCATTAGTGGTGGAGGATTTCCCAACCTGTGAATCTTGCTTAGAGGGTAAAATGACCAAGAGGCCTTTTAAGGCCAAGGGGTATAGAGCCAAAGATGTGTTAGAATTGGTTCATTCTGATTTGTGTGGTCCTATGACTATCTAGGCTAGAGGTGGTTTTAAGTATTTCATCTCTTTTATAGACGATTACTCGAGATATGGATACATTTACCTATGCGCCACAAGTTTGAATGCTTTGACAAGTTCAAAGAATTCAAGGCTGATGTGGAGAAGCGTCAAGGTAAAAGTATCAAGACACTACGATCTGATCATGGTGGCGAGTACCTCTTAGGAGAGTTTAGGAATTACTTATTAAAGGGTGTGATTCAATCCCAATTGTCTGCACCTGGCACACCCCAGCAGAATGGTGTAGCAGAGCGAAGGAATAGGACTCTTATGGAGATGGTTAGATTGATGATGAGTTATTCTGATTTTCCAGATTCATTCTAAGGATATGCTCTAGATACGGCGGTGTACATTCTGAACTTGGTTCCATCTAAATTAGTGCCTTCTACTCCCACAGAATTATGGACTGGGAGAAAGCGTAGTCTAAGACATATTTGGATATTCGGGAGTCCAGCACATGTGTTGAAGGCAGATGCTGGTAAGTTGGAACCTCGTACAGAAGTACGCATGTCCGTTGGCTATCCTAGAGGAACGAAGGGTGATTTGTTTTATAGTCCTAGAGAGCAGAGGGTGATCGTTAGCATGAACGCCAGATTTCTAGAGGAAGACTATGTGATGATCCACAAGCCCAAGAGTAAAATTGTTCCGGAGGAATTAAAAGGGGAAGTCACTTCTTCACCGTATGTCATAGAGGATACACAGGAGATACCTCATCGTAGTGGGAGGGTTGTGTGACAGCCTGATAGATTCATGTTCTTGAGAGAATCTTCTGATTTGGTCCCTGCGAACATGAACCTGATCCCTGGACATATGACGAGGCAATCCAAGATAAAGATGCAGTATCTTGGCAAAGTGCAATGAATGCTGAGATTGAATCTATGGATTCAAATCAAGTCTGGGAGTTGGTAGAACCACCCGATGGTGTAAAAACCATTGGATGCAAGTGGATCTACAAGAGAAAGAGAGGAATAGATGGGAAGGTTGAGACCTTCAAAGCGAGGCTTGTTGCGAAGGGGTATACTCATAAAGAGGGTATCGATTATGAGGAGACCTTTTCGCCGGTAGCCATGCTTAAGTCTATCCGGATTCTCTTATGCATAGCATCTCATATGGATTATGAGGTGTGACAGATGGATGTCAAGACAGCTTTCGTTAATGGAAGTCTTGAGGAAAACATCTATATGAAGCAACCAGAGGGATTCATTGCTAAGGACAAAGAGCATCTTGTATGTAAGCTTAATCGGTCCATTTATGGATTGAAGCAAGCTCCGAGGTCTTGGAATATCCGCTTTGATGAGGTAATCCAGTCTTATGGATTTATTCAAAGTTCGGATGAGTCTTGTGTATACAAGAGATGTGACGGAAATGTAGTGGTATTTCTTGTACTATACGTAGATGACATTTTGTTGATTGACAACAATATCAAGGTGTTATCGGATGTAAGGGTATGGTTGTCCAAACAGTTTGATATGAAGGACTTAGGAGATGTGGGACACATCCTTGGGATCAAGGTTATAAGGGATCGCAGGAAAAAGATGTTGCAATTATCCCAAGCTTCATACATAGACATGATTATGGATCGTTTTAGCATGCAGAACTCCAAGAAGAGTTTTCTACCTTTCAGGCATGGAGTTCCTTTATCTAAGGAGATGTGTCCTAGAACATCTGAGGAGATAGAGGAGATGAAGGTGGTTCCTTATGCTTCGGCGATAGGAAGCCTCATGTATGCGATGCTATGTAAGAGACCAGATATCTGCTATACCGTGGGCATGGTCAGCAGATATCAGAGTAATCTAAGACAGGGACATTGGACTACGGTAAAGCATATATTGAAGTACCTGAGAAGGACTAGGGATTATATGCTAGTTTACTAGGCAGACCAATTACTCCCTGTGGGTTACACGGATTCCGACTTCCAATCATATAGGGATAATAGTAAGTCTACCTCAGGTTTTGTGCTTACTTTGGGAGGTGGAGCCATTGTATGGAGGAGTGTCAAGCAGAAATGCGTGGCAGACTTCACCATGGATGCTGAGTATGTGGCAGCCTCTGAGGCGGTCAAAGAAGCTGTGTGGCTCAGGAACTTCTTGATGGACTTGGATGTGATTCCTGGTTTGCCCAGAACTATCACAATTTATTGTGATAATAGTGGTGCAGTTGCAAACTCAAAGGAACCACGAGCCCGAAAGGCAAGTAAGCACATAGAGCGCAAGTACCACCTGATACAAGAAATCGTAAAGAGAGTAGAAGTTGTTGTGGCCAAGATTGCATCGGAGGATAACCTGGCAGATCCTTTCACTAAGGCCCTTCTGACGAGAGCTTTTGATAGGCATGTGGAGGGAATGAGGATCAGATGTATGGCAGTTTGAGGACAGCATAGTCTTTTAGTATAAGTGGGAGATTGTTGGGATGTATACCGAAAAGTCTATCTTTTGTATATATATTTATTTGGAAATATGAATCACAAGATCATTGTTTGCATATTTTTATGGCTATGCAAATTGTCTAATACATTACATTGTAGATAACATGGTGTGTGGTGTCACACGGGAGATCATGTTATCGGCTCCTTGTAAAGTATAAGTAAAGGCTCACAACAGAGATGGCTTTGGACAAACCATTGGAATGGTTGTAGTGTGATTTGTTATTGGTTTGTCTTGACCATAGAATCACACTAGTGCACTTTGTGTGTATTGAGCAGGACCAACTTAGAGGTGATTCGATTTATTGCTTACTATATAATCGAATCAGACCTCAGATATTATATTGTACATACTCTTAATCCCGATATAATAATGGGCACATATACTTAGTATTCATTTCTTTGATTTACCAATGGGCGAGATTTATAGATTAAATCGATACGCTCGGTAAGTTAGGAAATGATATTATTTATATGGTGTGTCGTTGATTATAGCAGGAAACCGTGTCCTATATATTAGGATGATGATGTCCCCTTGAGGAGCTCATAAGGTTCATCATGTAAACCCTACAAGTTGACTTGGTCCGACATGATGAAAAGGTTGAGTGGTACTACTCAACGAGTTAGATGTTGATTAATTAATGGTCAGTAAATTAATTAATCGACGGACATTCGAGATCTTAAATACGGGGAGAAAATGTACATATAATATATGGAGCCCTATTATCTTATGGGGTTGGTGAGGAAGATCAATGATAATCCTTTAGTGGATTGGATTATCATTAATGGATTGGGCTTTATGTGGGCTTGATCCATGGGTGGCCAAGATCCAACTCCTCCTCATGGTCCCTATTGTATCCTATTAACACCTCATGAAGCTTAGATCCAATGGATAGAAACAAAACTCTAGATCCAAAGGTAGAGATTAAATCTCTAAGATCCGACGGTTGAGATTAAATCTCTAGATCGGATGGTTGAGATTAAATCCCTAGAACCAATGGTGGAGATTAAAATAAGGCTTATCCCTAAACTCTATAAAAGGAGGCTTAGGGTTGGCGTGGAGAACAATTAGAGAAGCTAGGGTTTTTGGAGGTTGCCGGCAAGAAGCAAGGGCTAGGGTTTGGAGCATTGGCGGCACCAAATAAGGAAACAACTTTCTTATTTTTTTTCTACCTCAAGCTTGCCGGCTCCTATTGAAGCCCTTCTAGCCCTTGGCCAGCATCCAAACTCTCTCTTCTCCTTCTCGTTGGCTGGGGGAAACAAGATTTAGGGCTTTCCCTTGGTGTCTTGGCCGATTTCCACCCTAATCTTCTCTTCCTTCTTGGCCGGCGGCAAGATCCAACATTGGATGTTGGTGGTTGGTTGAAAGAAGAAAAGGAGCTTTGTTTCTATTCTTCCTCTTTCTCGGAACGAGCAAGGAAGGAAGATTGGCGATCTAGGAGCTTCAACTTTTGGTAGATCGTCGCCCACACGATGTCCGAAAGGAGGAAGGTCATACATTAGAAGATCGAGAGGTATATCGATTCTCTATTCTCTTTTGTAACATGTTTGTTTTTGTTTTTCAATTATGAGCATGATATATTCTGTTTGTGGCTAAATAATACTTGGATCCCGAACATAAACACGAAAGTCGGCGATCCGAACATCGATGGGATCGCCATGAACAAGCGACCGAGGTGAAGTGGGAAGCGAAGTTTCCCCTCACGGACTGAAAAGCCAAAAACCCTTCAAAAATAAACCAAACCGATTTAGTCTATTTTAAGTTAAAATGAACTGAACCAACTTTTGGTTCATTCGTTTAAAACAAACCAAACCCCTTTGTTTTATTCTCCACCATTGGATTAGAACCAAACCAATTTGGTTCATCCATCATGTCTTCATAAGACACGACTCATCCACGCTTCCATTGCGACTGAAATAATTTCATGCTCGATCCTTGTTTGGTCCAACCAAACCTAGTTTCTCTCGGTCTGAGAATCTCATTCTCAAGCTCGTTTTAAATCCTTCGGATTATGCTCATTGTGCGTGTGACCAAATAGGTTCTCAGTTTATGTTGGTCGTCTATAATTAATCATTAATTATAGAAAAATCATGAGTGGAACCTAGTAGTACATCGTGATCCCCAATTAACCGAAAAGATCAATGGTTAATCCAGAACTATTTCTGAAACCCTTCAGCAGCTAGAATGATTCATGCCCCATTCCCTTCACTCATCTTATACCCACTTGGTTCAGGACATGGTCTATATTGTCAGTCCCCACTAGGTTGACTACGTCACACCTAGTCCAAGTATCATTTGCTTGTCCTACAGATTCTAGTTACTGCACATGTATCTAAGAGTACCTTACTCTAGCGGTTTCTCAGCAGCATGGAGTGGAGCTGGTGATACCCTTAGGGATTGGAACTCAATGGTTAGCAAGAAGTGATTGTTGGCCAGTGACAGTGGTGAGGAGGTCCTTAGATGAAATAGAAGGTGAGTTTTACTGGAGGGAAACCTAGGAATTCCTACCCCAGGAAGACATGGTATGGGGCCAGGTGTGGACCGAAGGAAGGCACTAAGATAGTGAAGAGACTGGCAAAGGTGGAAGACAAGAAGTGCAGCAAGGGAATAACAGTTGAGGTTTATGTGAATGCTCTGATCGCCTAAGAGGATTTGGGCGGAACTAAGGAGAGGCATCTGACAATGGAGTAGGCAGCTCCAAGGATCACTGGAAGTAGAGGTAGCCTAAGCGTGCAGTCACTTGGCAAACGGAACAGTGTGGCACATACATAGGAGTCACAATCAACCTCTTCGTTGCCGGCAGACCAATGTACAAACAGCGAAGCTAGTCCTACAGTTCTCAGAACAAGAGCAAAAGAAAGGAACTGTTAGGGCAATCTCTTGCCATGATAAGGTTTTGATGTGTGTGGCAAAGGGTTTAAGTTAGTTTGTTATGTTGATTTGATATGTGCGTTGAAGTCATCCAGGGCTTAGTAATTCGCACATGGAGCCTTGGCGAGTTTCACAACTCATGACTCGGTCTTTGAGTCGGTGAATGATATCTTTACGGAAGCCGTGCGCTTGGAGCATCCGAGGGACC
This sequence comes from Wurfbainia villosa, assembly GCA_025175895.1. NCBI lineage: Eukaryota > Viridiplantae > Streptophyta > Magnoliopsida > Zingiberales > Zingiberaceae > Wurfbainia > Wurfbainia villosa. Next base: position 62,258,814 of record CM045993.1, read on the forward strand.
GCCAGACGAGGAGCTTGGAGTGAAGCCGGAGGAAGTAGACTTCGAGGCAAGAGACGCGAAGGAGCATTGCAGAGCCGTGCGCCTGATGCTGCCGAGGGACGTGGCCGCGAACAAAGAGAACTTCGAAGGCGAGGGACTCCGAGGGATGAGAGTGAGCGAATGTAACTCGGGAAGAGGTAGCTCTTAGGTGAAACTTGGCCATTTGGCCAAGTGTCGGATGAGTTTTCCCGACACCAGTCGACTGCCATGTCATGGCAGTCGACTGCTCTGAGTTGATGGTTCAATCGACTAGTTTAAGTCAGCTGAATCAAGTTGATCAGTCGACTGCCGGCATGGGCAAGCGATCGATGTTGATCAATCGATCAGCTACCAAGGGACGGTCGTGATCGATGGCACTGCACGGCACGAATGGAGTCGACCTCATTGAGGACTCGACTGATTGACATCAGTCGACTGATGGGTGCCATCAGTCGACTGATGCCAATACCGTTGGATGGAATCTAACGTGGAAAGCGGTCGTTATTGGGCAACGACTACAGGATCAGTCGACTGATCGAGGGCATCAGTCGACTGCTCCTGTGTCAACGGGAAGAAACCCTCTTCCTCTATAAAAAGGAAGAGGATGGGGCTTTGGGAGGCTAATGCTTATGCTCCAATTTGCTCCCAAAGTTCTCTAAGTGTTCTTCCACTCTTCTTACTTGCTTTATTTCCATTCTATTGTAAGAAGAGAGATTGTAAAGAGGTTACCTCCACCTAGCTTTGTGCAAAGGAGAGATCTAGTGGATAGATTGCGGAGTGATTCACCGTGGACGAATCGGACCATGGATTAGCGGCGTAGCCGTGAACCACGTTACATCTTGGTGTTTGTATTGTTTGTTCTCATTGTTTATTTTCTTGTCTTTATTTATTTGTATTTGCATATTCCGCTTGCGCTAATCTTTGTGTAGACGAGCAAAATCCGTAAACCAACGAACGAGGGCTATTCACCCCCCCTCTAGCTGGCCAATCGATCCTCCAACAGGAACTAGCCACGTTGCAAGTGCAATAAGGGATTCCCCGCAGCAGCTACCTTGCCGAAAAATTGTTGGCAAAGTCTAGCGGTTGTGCAAGAGCTTCACCTTCGCTGGGGAAGAAGGAGGTTGACCTAGCAATACTGTCTGAGCTGGCGGCACTTACCTGACTTGGACCAATAATAGGAGGAGCAGATTGAAGGTCGATGCTTCGGAGGCTCATTGGCTCCCATGTCCCCAGATTAAAATTTTCACTAATGAAAGAATTAATCCGGATGGGATGAGCTTCCTTAGCACAACCATTTCGTCGTCGTGCTAACAACTTGAGTAATCGCTTGAACAAACTAGTTGTTCAAGCAACTCAACTCTTCTAGTTGGTTAGCCGCGGAAGAGACGACGGACGGATCGCCGGTTTTTGTGTTTGTCTTCGGGGTCCATGATTATACAATATATTTACTAATTTACACATTCATAATCAAAACATAAAAGAACAAGCTCAGATCTGTAAATAAAGTTAAAATAACTTTATACCTCACGATCTTCTACCGTATGTCCTATCCTTCTCGTGGACGACGTGTGGACGAAGATCCTCCACGAGTAGAAGCTTTCTAGATCGCTTTCTTCTCCACCTTGTCCGCTGCGAACAAAGAGAAGAAACAACAAATACCTTCCTATCTAGAACCGGCCACCAAATTAGGGAATTTGGTGCAACCGTTGGCCAAGGAACAATTGGATGATGCGCCGGCCAACTTCAAGAAGTGTTGCCGCCGGCCACTCTAGGATGAAGGGAGGAAGATGAATGCCGGCCACCTATGGAAGGAGAACCGCCAGCCAAGGAAGAAGGGAGAGGCCTCTAGGATGGGTGCTGGCCAAGTGTTGATGGAGGAGGATGGGCGTCGGCAATCAACTAGAAGGAAGAGTTGCCGCCCACTTGTTTTGCTCCAAAACCCTAGCCACCCAAAAACCCTAGCCGCCCACTTTTGGATGAGCCAAAACCCTAATTCCTCAATCAAAAAAATTATTGCCGCCCAACCCTAAGCTTTCCTTTTATAGAGTTAGGCTTAGGACTCCTTTAATCTCCACCGTCGGATCTAGGGATTTAACCTCCACCGTCGGATCTAGGGTTTTATCCCAACCGTCGGATCTAGGGTTTCATCTCAACCGTCGGATCTAGGATTTCATCCCAACCGTCAAATCTAGGATTTCATCCCAACCGTCGGATCTAGGGTTTTATCCCAACCATCGGATCTAGGGATTTAATCTCAACCATCGATTCTAGGGTTTCATCCTAACCATTGGATCTAGGGATTTAATCCCAACCGTTGGTTCTAGTGTTTCATCCTAACCATCGGATCTAGGGATTTAATCCCAACCGTTGGTTCTAGGTTTTGTTTTACATTCTTGGATCTAGACTTCACAAGGATTATATTAGGCTACGATAGGGACCATAAGGAGGAGTTGGGTCTTGGCCACCCGATGGATCGGAACCACACAAACTTGATCCATCAATGATGTTTCATTCCACTAGAGGATCATCATTGAACTACCTCACCAACCCCCATAAATTAATATGGGCTCCATATATTATTTGTACATTAATCTCCCCGTGTTTAAGATATCAAATGTCCGTCAATTAATTGATTTACTGACCATCAATTAATTAACATCTAATTCCTCGAGTAGTACCACTCAACCTTATCACCATGTTGACTAAGTCAACCAGCTGGGTTTACATGATGAACCTTATGAGCTCCTCAAGGGGACATCATCAACCTAATATATAGGACACGGTTTCCTCCTATAATCAACGGCACACTATGTAAATAATATCATTTCCCAACTTACCGGGCATATTGATTTAATCCATCTAAATCTCACCCTCTGGTAAATCAAAGAAATAAATACTAAGTACATGTGCCCGTTATTATATCGGAATTAAGAGCATGTACAACATAATATCCGAGGTCCGATTCAATTATGCAGTCAGCAATAAATTGAATCACCTCTATGTCGGTCCTGCTCAATACACCTAAGTGTACTAGTGTAACTCTATGTTCAAGAAAAAACAATACCAAGCTACACTACAACCATGCCAATGGTTTGTCCAAAACCATCTTGGTTGTGAGCCTCTACTTATATTTTACAAGGGACTGATAACATGATCTTCTGTGCCACACCAAGCACCATGTTATCTACAATGTAAAATATTAGACAATATGCACACATATAATAAATATATGAAGTGCAAACAATGATCATGTGATTCTTATTTCAAAATAAAATGTTCATACAAAAAGAGCTAGGCTTTCAGTATACATTCCAACACAGATTTCAACTCATGTTCAATGGTTGTGAATCGTAAGGTTTGAATTCAAATGTAACGGGTTAACGGGCAATTACCCACAATCTGCAAGCTGCAATGTCGGGCCAGACTGGCATGGCAACTGACCGGCCGACGAGAAGAGGATGGAAATGGATGGACATTCAAGGCAAAGCAAGCAAGATTACTGGAGATCACGCTCCAACGGAGGGCCTTAGCAATCCAACCTCGCAGCGGGGACAATCAGAGGCAGCATAGCCGAAACTTTTAGAAATAGAATGTCATAGGGGGGATCAGCCACCGAAGCATCCACAAGGAGCACGAAGATGAAGGATTTTTGTCCGAAACTGAACTCTTATCCCACTTGAAGGTGGAGAAACTTCGCTTTCTACTTCAACTCGGTCGCTTGTTCATGGCGATCCCATCGATCTCCCCAGATTAAAAAAAAAATTAACCCTAGACAAAAAGGGAACACCCAAGCAACCGTTTCATCGTCGTGCTATTCGATTAGAGTAGTCACTTGAACAAACTTGTTGTTCAAGCAACCAACCTCTATTCTACGAATAGCCGCGGAATAGACGATGTATGGATCGCCGACTTTTGTGTTTATGTTCGGGGTCCAAGTTATATTAGCCACATACATAAAGTAAACAACCACACACAACACACATATAATTGAAAAGCAATTATAGACATAATACAAAAGAACACTAATCAAAATAAACAAGATTATACCTCTTGTTATACCTCTTGATCTTCTATTGTATGTCCTTCCTCCTTTTGGACGTCGTGTGGGCGACGATCTTCCAAAAGTCGAAGCCTCCTAGATCACCAATCTTCCTTTCCTTGTTCACTCCGAACAAAGGAAGATCGTAAAACAAAACTCTTCTTCCTATCTAGAACCGGCCACCAAGTCAATAGACTCGATGTTGCCGTCGGCCAAGGAAGAGAACATGGAGTATGGAAACCGGCCAAAGGAGAATCAATGGGAGCATGGGCGCCGGCCAACACATGGAGAAGATAAAGAAAACCAACCCTTCACCTTGTTGCCGCCCAAAACCCTAAACCTAGCTCTCCTAATTGTCGGCCAAGGAAGAGGGAAAGAAGGATAGGTTGAGCACCGGCCAAAGTATATTGAAGAAGGATAGGTGTTGGCCAAACCTTAGGAAGAAGAAGAAGAATCCTCCTCCACTTGTTGCCGCCCACCCCAACCCCAAAAACCCTAGCCGCCCACTCCTAATCCTAACCCTAGTGGGATTGCTTGCCGCCCAAGGGAAGCAAACCCTAATCCCATAAGCCATCAAGTCTTGCCGCCGACCTTAATCCTCTATTTATAGAGTTGGGCTCAATCCTTGTTTTAATCTCCACCATTGGTTCTAGGGATTTAATCTCAACCGTTGAATCTAGAGATTTAATCTCAACCGTCGGATCTAGAAATTTAATCTCTACCTTTGGATCTAGAGTTTTGTTTTCATCCATTGGATCTAAGCTTCATGAGGTATTAATAGGCTACAATAGGGACCATGGGGAGGAGTTGGATCTTGGCCACCCAATGGATAAAACCCACATAAAGTCCGATCCATTAATGATTATCCATTCCACTAGAGGATTATCATTGATCTACCTCACCAACTCCCATAAGTTAATATGGGCTCCATATATTATATGTACATTTTCTCCCCGTGTTTAAGATCTCGAATGTCCGTCGATTAACTAATTTACTGACCATTAATTAATCAACATCTAACTCCATGAGTAGTACCACTCAACCTTTTCATCATGCCGGACCAAGTCCACCTGCAGGGTTTACATGATGAACCTTATGATCTCCTCAAGGGGACATCATCATCATAATATATAGAACACGGTTTCCTCCTATAATCAACGGCACACCATATAAATAATACCATTTTCCAACTTACCGAGCCTATCAATTTAATCTATAAATCTCGCCCATTGGTAAATCAAAGAAATGAATACTAAGTATATGTGCTCGTTATTATATCGGGATTAAGAGCATGTACATTATAATATCTGAGGTCCGATTCGATTATGTAGTCAGCAATAAATCGAATCACCTCTAAGTCGGTCCTGCTCAATACACACAAAGTGCACTAGTGTGATTCTATGGTCAAGACAAACCAATACCAAATCACACTACAACCATACCAATGGTTTGTCCAAAGCCATCTCGGTTGTGAGCCTTTACTTATACTTTATAAGGAGCCGATAACATGATCTCCCATGTGACACCACACACCATGTTATCTACAATGTAATGTATTAGACAATATGCATAACCATAAATATGCAAACAATGATCATGTGATTCTTATTTCAAATATAAAGATGTTCATACAAAAGATAGACTTTTCAGTATACATTCCAACAATCTCCCACTTATACTAAAAGACTATGCTGTCATCAAACTGCCATACATCTGATTTCCCTTCCCTCCACATGCCTATCAAAGCTCTCGCTAGAAGGGCCTTAGTGAAAGGGTCTACCAGGTCATCCTCTGATGCAATCTAGGTGACAGCAACTTCTACCTCCTTTACGATTTCTCGTATCAGGTGGTACTTGCACTCTATGTGTTTACTTGCCTTATGGGCTCGTGGTTCCTTCGAGTTTGCAACTGCACAACTATTATCACAATAAATTGTGATAGTTCTGGGCAAACCAGGAATCACATCCAAGTCCATCAGGAAGTTCCTGAGCCACACAGCTTCCTTGGCGGCCTCAGAGGCCGCCACATACTCAGCTTCCATGGTAGAGTCCGCCACGCATTTCTGCTTGACACTCCTCCATTCAATTGCTCCACTTCCCAAAGTAAACACAAAACCTGAGGTAGACTTACTATTATCCCTATCTGATTGGAAGTCGGAATCTGTGTAACCCACAGGGAGTAATTGGTCTGCCTGGTAAACTAGCATATAATCCCTAGTCCTTCTCAGGTACTTCAATATATGCTTTATCACAGTCCAATGTCCCAGTCCTAGATTACTCTGATATCTGCTGACCATGCCCACGGCAAAGCAGATATCTAGTCTCGTACATAACATCACATACATGAGGCTTCCAACCGCCGAAGCATAAGGAACCGCCTTCATCTCCTCTATCTCCCAAATGTTCTAGGACACATCTCCTTAGATAAAGGAACTCCATGCCTGAAAGGTAGAAAACCCTTCTTGGAGTTCTACATGCTAAAACGCTCCATAATCGTGTCTATGTATGAAGCTTGGGATAAGCACAACATCCTTTTCCTGCGATCCCTTATGACCTTGATCCCAAGGATGTGTCCCACTTCTCCCAAGTCCTTCATATCAAACTGTTTGGACAACCATACCCTTACATCCAATAACACCTTGATATTGTTGTCAATTAACAAAATGTCATAAACATATAGTACAAGAAATACCACTACGTTTCCGTCACATCTCTTGTATACACAAGACTCATTCGGGCTTTGAATAAATCCATAAGACTGGATTACCTCATCAAAGCAAATGTTCCAAGACCTCGAAGCTTGCTTCAATCAATAAATGGACCAATTAAGCTTACACACAAGATGCTCTTTGCCCTTAGCAATGAATCCCTCTGGTTGCTTCATATAGATGTTTTTTTCAAGACTTCCATTAAGGAAAGTTGTCTTGACATCCATCTGCCACACCTCATAATCCATATGAGCTGCTATGCATAAGAGAATCCGGATAGACTTAAGCATGGCTATCGGCGAAAAGGTCTCTTCATAATCGATACCTTCTTTCTGAGTATACCTCTTCCCAACAAGCCTCGCTTTGAAGGTCTCATCCTTCCCATCTATTCCTCTCTTTTTTTTGTAGATCCACTTGCATCCAATGGTTTTTACACCATCGGGTGGTTCTACTAGCTCTCAGACCTTATTTGAATCCATAGATTCAATCTCAACATTCATTGCACTTTGCCAAGATACCGCATCTTTATCTTGGATTGCCTCGTCATATGTCCAGGGATCAGGTTCATGTTTGCCAGGGACCAAATCAGAAGATTCTCCCAATAACATGAATCTATTAGGCTGTCTAACAACCCTCCCACTACGACGAGGTATCACCTGTGTATCCTCTATGACACGCGGTGCAATGACTTGTGGTATATCCTCTTGTACCGGTGGTACTGAAGAAGTGACTTCCCCTTTCAATTCCTCCAGAACAATCTTACTCATGGGATTGTGGTTCATTACATAGTCTTCCTCTAGAAATCCGGCGTTTGTGCTAACGATCACCCTCTGATCTCTAGGACTATAAAACAAACCACCCTTCGTTCCTCTAGGATAGCCAATGAACATGCGTACTTTTGTATGAGGTTCCAACTTACCATCATCCGCCTTCAGCACATGTGCTGGACTCCCCCAAATCCGAATGTGTCTTAGACTAGGCTTTCACCCAGTCCACAATTCTATGGGAGTAGAAGGCACTACTCCCGTGTGACACCACACACCATGTTATCTACAATGTAATGTATTAGACAATATGCATAACCATAAATATGCAAACAATGATCATGTGATTCTTATTTCAAAAATAAAGATGTTCATACAAAAGATAGACTTTTCAGTATACATCCCAACAGAAGATGGGTGGACCTATTTAAAATGAACAGGCTATGCTCAGAGGACACATCCCTTCAACTAGTAGCCAAATAGGCAGATAAAATTAGACTTACAGCAGAGGACCAAGAGCCCATCGAAACAACAATTGGGTTCTGCTTAATTGGGAGGTTCTTGGGGTGTTTCCCTGGGTGGAAAGTGGTTAAGGAGTTTACTGTGAGATGGAAAACACCACACAAGTTTCTCACTCATAATTCCCTTTGGCTAGTATTTAAATTCGCATCTCAAGAACTCTGCGATGGCGTGCTCAAGGGTAGACCATATATTGCTTATGGATGTCCCCTATACCTAAAAATTATGCCTCAATGCTTTACATTTCAAACTGACATCCAGAATCAACTGCCTATATGGACATAGATACATGGATTACCAATTGATTGTTGGTCCATTTCAGCTCTTAGCAAAATTGCCTCTCAAATTGGAACATCGTTGTTTACTGACAAGTTCACTAAGAATCGAGAAAGGGTAAATTATGTGCGAGTATTGGTGGAAGTAGACATAACAAAACCATCCCAAATAGGCCTGGAAATTGTGCTGCCAGATGGTCAAGAAGTGGAATTGGAGTTGAAATATGAGGCGAAGCTGAAATTATGCATTCATTGTAGACAAACCGGGCATTATCAGAATAACTGCACTGTAGTTGGTCGGCCGGTGGCCGGAGATCCGTCGAGGACGACAGTGATCAGTACTATACATCACCAAGAAGAATTAAGACCTGCTGAAGTGGCCTTTGCTTCCATCGGTGGAACAGATAAGGATGTTGGCACGCTACAGTGCCAATACCAGTATCAGACTGTTAAGGAACAGAAATTGAGAAAAAAAAAACCTAGGTAAGATGAGAAACCCTAGCTCTCCGGGGTCAGGTCAGAAAGAAAAAGAATATAGAGCTAAAAGGGCAACACATGGTGGTCAACAGATGGGCATGGCACCAGAATTGGTAGTTATTGCAGCTGGAACTGAAACTTGAAATTCTACAGTATCAGAAATTCCTTCGATATAGCCATCAACAACAATGAGGTTGGCAGGTCATCAGTCCAAGCAAATGGTCAATCATAAGGAAACAATTGGCATTCAAGTCAAGGGACAGTGTGGAAAATCAGAATCCACACAGGAGAAGGTATCTGATGGCGGGGGGCTAGAAAATTCAGTGTTAGACACAGTTACAGTTATTACAGATTCAGTATCAGGGAAAGCCAATCAAAACAATCTAGATGGCAATCCCTAGGCTATCACTCTGAGAATGAAAGAACTATGTGGGAAGCATAAAAATAGCAATCAACAGGGGACAATGGGTTGCAGGCAAAGTAAAGGGAAGGAGCCTTCGTTACCTGAACATGTAGCAACAAATGCAGATACAACTGTTCAACTTAAAAGCCCTATACATCAGAAGTTACAGTAGGCTAAGATAGATCATATAGGAAGCATTGCATCAGGGAAGAAGAAGCAAGTCACGTGGGATAAATGCATTGAAAAAATTGCAATAAATAGCATTGAAGTTCATACTGAATCTGGGCAGGTGGCACAACCTCAGTTCAGAACACTCGCAGAACAAGGTCTCAAGGAGCTAGCTACAATTGCAGTTGTATCAGAAGTTGTGACAAGAATTGACATCAGTTATGGCTTGGATGGAGGGCAAATACCAATGATAACTGGATCGGCAGCAATGGGGAAAATAGTGGTATCAAAATCAGTAGGAAATGGGCAGATAACAAATCTTGTACAACAACAGGAACAATTGTTACATGGGACTCAAAGTGCAAATCGAGGAACCAAAGGAAGTAGGGGTCAATTCAATGCAACAAAAATGCAAGGAGAAGGAGGGAAACACAAAAGCACAGACCATGATGATACGAAAACTAGAATTCAGATTGATATTGGGATGCAGTGCAGGAATGGTGAGGCAAAAGACCCTAATAACCAAGGCCAAGAGTATAGAGATAATGAAGGGAGTCCCTAGAAAATTCAAACTCAATCTAGAACAAACAAGAAGAAGGCAAGATTAAAAATGGCAATGAAAGGAAATGAAATGGAAGCCAATGATCTTCATCAGCAGCAAACCCTGAAGATAGCCAAGCATAGGCAGATTACACCTACATTGCAAGAAGAACCGGTAGCAAATATAGATCCACAGCAATCGACTATATCAAAGATGAAATGGGTTGATCTCATTAAACAAGAAGAAGGGGAAATCCTTCCAGATATTGTTGTAGATAAGCCAGGACTCCTGAGCACAAGTTCAGACTACCCAAATTCAAACAGTGTGGAAATAAAGGAGGGAGATAAGGGAAAAACGAGTACTACCCCCAAGGAACCCATAATCATACTTGGCCTCCTAACTTCAGATTGGTTAAGGGATAAATACAAAGGGGAAGAACCTTGGATGGAACAGGTGCAGCAACATGGAAGGCTAGATTAGGATCAAATGCAGCAGCAGAATTGTTCTGGGGAAAATGCAAATAGAATTGCAAAAGGAGAGCATCAAGATGGAACCAAGAAGCAGGAAAGAAATGGCAAACATAGTTGCCTGCAGACGTCGGCAAGGACATTATGAAGATAGGAGCATGGAATATTAGAGGCCTCAACACATGCCTCAAACAGAAGGAGGTTGTGAGACTCCTCAAACTGCAGAACATAAGTGCCATGTGTCTGATGGAAACAAAACTAACCAACCAAGCTTATCAACACTTCAAAACCAATAGTCTACAATAATGGGAAACATGCCACCAGCTTGGAGATTCGGGAAGGAGCAGGATGCTACTCATATGGGATGTAAGTCGCATTGGCCTCACTATACAAAGATGGGAAGAACAATTCATTCATTCAATAGCTATGGACAAGGGCAGCGGGAAAACATATGCCCTCACATTTGTCTATGGGCAACTCTCCATTACCTCCCGAAGAGATATGTGGTCAGGGCTCCAACAATTGGCAGAGGGGATGGTTCTACCATGGCTTATAATGGGGGATTTTAACTCACCATTGACAACATCATACAAAAAAGGAGGTATTGATGTCACAGCTTATGCAACTGTAGACTTCCAAGAATTTGCAATGTTAGCGGGGGTGGAGGACCTACATTCCCTAGGATGCCAATACACTTGGACAAATGGGCGAGTAGTGAGCAAACTTGACCGAGCTATGGTTAACCGATTATGGCTAGAGATGGACCAGAGTAGTTTTGCAGAGTTCAGAGCCCCAGGAGTACACTCAGATCATGCCTCATGTGTGGTTTCAGTTCTTGAAAATCAAATGCATAGGGGCAAGCCTTTCAAGTTCTTTAATATGTGGAGACAACTCCCTCAATTCTGACAGATTGTACAAGAAGAATGGAACAAAGCCACAACATGGTGCTCACAAGGGATGGCCCAATACACATTTAAAAGGAAACTCACCATACTTAAAAGGCGATTAAGGCTCTTGAATCAACAGCACTTCCACCATATTCAAAGCCGGTCCAAAAGAGCCCAAGAGCACCTTGAAATTCTGCAAAGTAGAGGTCTAGGTCAAGGGATCATGGATGACCACTACAAGGAGGCTAAACAACAAGCAGATAAATTAGCCAAAGCAGAATATTTCTTCTACCTTCAAAAGGCCAAGCATAAATACTTCAAGGAAGTGGACCGTAACACACCCTTCTTTCATTCTTTGGTCAAAAGGAACAACAAACGAAGGGAGATAGTAGCGGTGGAAAAAGTGAATGGAGAAATCACCATGGACACCGGGGAAGTAGCACAAGTGTTTGTTGAGTATTTCCAGGAGCATCTGGGCATTACAAGGGATCGGGCCATATTTCGAGATGATTGTATGCAACATGGGAAAGTGCTTATAGTGGACCAAATACTTCAACTCATCCAAATGCCGACCCCTGAGGAGATAAAAAAGGCACTCTTTGACATAGGGGAACTCAAAGCACCAGGGCCTGATGGATATAGCTCGGAATTCTATAAAAAGGCATGGACAACAATTGGAAAGGACTTCACCGAAGCTATTATGGAATTCTTTCAAAATGGGAAGCTCCTTAAATCATGGAATCACACGCTCATCAGCCTAGTCCCAAAGGGAGAACATGCGAGCAAGGTGCAAGACTATAGGCACATATCATGTTGCACAGTATTTTATAAAGTCATCTCCAAGCTCCTTGCTAGCCGATTATCAAAAGTCACAGACCATCTGCTAAACCTAGCACAGATAGCATTTGTCAAAGGATGGACTATCACAGATAACATCCAGTTAGCACAGAAAATGCTAAGACATTATGCCAGGAAGAGGATCTCCCCAAGATGTACATTGAAAGTGGACCTGCAGAAAGCCTTTGTCTCCGTACATTGGGATTTCTTATTTGATGTTCTCAGCTCCCTACAGTTCCCACTCATCTACATTGCATGGATCAGAGAGTGTATCACCACCACGTCATTCTCTGTAGTGATCAATGGGTACACGCATGGATACTTTCGGGGGGGGGGGGGGGGTAGAAGGCTTAGACAGGGTGACCCGCTATCACCTTACTTGTTTGACATTTGTATGGAGTATCTTTCCAGATCCTTGGCAAGATCCACAGCCAAATCAGATTTCAGATTTCATCCCACATGTGAGCAGTTAGTGATATCCCACCTGATATATGCAGATGACCTATTGCTCCTATCTCGCAGAGATGTACCTTCGGTTAAACGACTGGTTGATTGTTTGGCATAGTTTTCACAGATGGCAGGACTCTCAGCCAATGCAACCAAGTCTAGCTGCTATATGGCGGGTGTAGATGATCATATCAGAGGCTAGATATGCACCATCACTGGCTTTCAGGAGGGAGAGATGTCGTTCAGATACCTGGGAATCCCCTTAGCCTCCAGGAAGCTAAAAATTTCAGATTATGGGATGCTCCTAGATGGTCTCTCTAGGAGGATCAATGCATGGCCGAAACAAAGGCTCTCCTATGTAGGGAAAGATCAGCTCATATCATCGGTCCTGCAAGGGGTTGAGTGCTACTGGGATGTCTATATTACCCTTGCCAATCGGAGTTATTGAGTGTATTCACAGTATGTGCCAGGCTTTCATGAGGACCAGCAAGAACCCCCCCCCCCCCCATAGCATGGTCAGTTCTGTGTAGGCCGAAGGAGGAAGGTGGTCTTGGCTTGAGGGACTTGAAGTCTTGGAACCTTGCATTGCTAGCAAAGGTCCTATGGCATATACAGGACAAGTCAAATTCACTATGGATACGATGGGTACATCATCATTACCTCCGACAGTCCCGTATTTGGTGGCAGGCATTGAGGCACACAGATTCCCCACTCATGAAGAGGATCCTACATATCAGAGATACCATCATCGTCACTGCAGGTAGCCCCACTGCTGCGTCTCACACTTTAGAGACATGGTTCAGCAGGGGATCAGGTGGAGTGGGGTGTTCTTATGACCATTTCAGAGAGCACTGGCCGAGGAAACATGGGTCAGGACTGTATGGCAGGTAGACATCCAGCCAAGCCACAGATTCACATTGTGGCTGCTAGTAAGCGGGAGATTACCTACCAGGGACAGGCATACCTACATAGAGGACAGGAGATGCACCTTTTGTCAGTTGGAGGAGGAGACACAGGACCATGTATTTTTCAGATGTCAGGTCACCATACAGTTGTGGGGGCGAGTGAGAAGGTGGTTGCAGATGCGATCAGAGATGAGCACGTATAGACGCATGCTACGCGTCTTCAGACTACAGTATCGAGGGGACTCAGTCTGGATGAGAGCATGACATATAGCCCTAGGAGCGACAGTGCATTATGTATGGAGGGCTAGGAATGAGATCAGATTTGAGGGTACCCGGTTTGATGCGGAGAGGATCTTTAGGAGGATACAGATACATGTATATAGAGTGCTTGATGGATTGCATGTAACATAAAAAAAATTTAAAAAAATAATTGTGTAGATTTTTGGAATACGGGTGAAATAGTGCCTGGGCACTATTCACCCGGGGTAGTTTATTAAAAAAAATTAAAAAAATTGTGCAGAGGTGAAACCCTGGGTAGTTTAAAAAAAAATTGTGCAGATTTTTGGAATACGGGTGAAATAGTGCCCCGGGCACTATTCACTCAGGGTAGTTTAAAAAAAAATGGAGCGGAAGTGGAATGGAAGTGGCAGATCAGTTTGGTTCCTTTGGTGTGGTTGTGTCCTGTATTAACCTTAAACCTAAAAAAAAAAGACGATAGGATTTTGTTTATAGGTTGTATTTTGATGGTGAATAGATCCACCATAAAGATCTATCTAGTCCGCAGCAAATGGCTCACGGTAAAAACTAGTCAAATCCATTTCTGGCTGTGGCTTTGCCTAAAAGTCGTATTGGTGAATAGGCCCATCGGAATGGCCTATCTAGTCCGCAGCAAATGGCTTACGGTAAAGACATACCAAATCCGTTTTGGCTGGAGCTTGGCCAATAAGCCTTTTGGGTAAATAGATCCACCGTAATGGTCTATCTAGTCTGCAGCAAACGGCTCGCGGTAAAGACACCGCAAATTCGTTGATAGCTGACCACTTGCTAAAAGTCGGTCCACGACACTTGAGAGGATGTAGATAGAGGATGGAGAATAGGAGACTCAGATAGGATGTATGGTCCAGCTCGCAGAACTAGGTCAGGCTGGGACTGCATCAGGATGGGGTGCATTCAGATACAGGATGAGAGATTGCCACAGGATGCGGTCATACTTCCATCTACTGCAGCATGATGGGAGAGGGAGGACTGACCGCTATGTACAGGAGGGTTTTGGTACAGTGAACGTGATGGTACTCTTGAGAGCACATGTACATTCTACCCTGGATATCTACTCAGATCGGACATTTCGTCGGATATGACATGCGTAGACTCCTTGGATCATGTATGCCTATGCTATTTTGATGATATATATATTTACCTTCATCAAAAAAAAAAAAAAAAAGAGTAGCTTACTCTAAACATGTAATACTTTGGCCAAAGACTTTAGTAACAATCCGACGAGAGGCCATGGGTATACATCTCCTCGCAAGGAGTGGTGAATCCTTTATAGACTATTCAAACACCTTCGATCACTTTGACTTATACCCAATCATCCTAGGTCCACACCTCCTCAGAGATGCTTGCTTAAGATGTCAAAGCATAAGTTTTTATGATCAAGATGACTTGAATACCGCAAGTCAAAGGAACATCACACTTAAGCTACAGTAAGAACTTCATTGACATATCTATATATGCAGAGAACCATATGAAGTCTTACAGTTGGTCACTCCAATAAACTAGTTACCATAACTAGCATCCACGATTAACTCTGGACATCACAATGTCTCCAGCCAGTGAGAATCAGCCGCTTGGATACACCAAGGAGTATACCTTGTGCTAGTATCGACAGAATTGATGGTGTCCAAATCCATCAATTCATCGACTAGGGATAATTCTGATACATCACAATTACACATGTGGAGATACTCACTAGTTGTGATCCAATCATAAATTCTCTCATGCTGTGAATCGTATCGTGGACATTCAGTAAATGAGTTTAAGATGAAAACTTGTATACTCAAATAGTGAATCTTCATTTATCATATAAATGGTTCAAACATAAGGTGATTGCCTTAGGACATCTCTTATATATTACTAACACATATATACCGATTGCATATCACATATATGCAACTATCATAATGTGCTATCAACTAATTGAATGTTCACACATACATCGGATTGTTAACTCATTAACAAGTATGCATCATATGCATAGCACCCAACTTCACCTCCCTTAACATCTACCTTAGAGAGAGTCCAATAAGCCGATGCTCCAGGTTAAAGCCAACCCATTAATCAAGGCATAGTTTTAATATGGTTAGAGCGCATTCAACCAATTAGCCCCACTTGGAGAGAGTCCAACAATCAAAGCTAACGATTGACCTCTGACTCTTACCATATTAGTGTTAAACTATTCCATGGTTTGAACATGTTCGAGTTCGAGCCGGGCTTAGAGAGAGTCCAATAACCCAAACAAGAAACAGAACTCTGGTTCTAACCATATTAATGGAAGGTGTAGGCTTTAATATTATGTAAGAGTTTTTATGTCTCATCCTCTTTGCATGCAAATAACTATTATCTATATGGCATGACTGTTAGTATGAGCCCTTAGTGCCAATTATGAGATGATTGGTGAGGGAGACGTTTGTATTATATTCTTATATTAATAAAGGCAAAGAGTGATTATTATATTTCTTTATGCGTGTGTCCGCTAAATAAATATAATAATGCCCATGAATAATAGGTTATTATCTACAGTATATCAATTGGTAGAATTGAGTATGAGAAGTTGTAGAGAACACTATTCTTAAAAATTCCTAGTCGAGTATTGTATTAATAGACAAGGGCTATATTGATACATTGAGACTAGCATGTAGGTCAATGGATGACTTGGTCTAACAAATCATGGATATGTGATATCACATTGATACATGGGTATATATATTGGAGACTATATATACTGAATTGACCCACCATGAGAAAGTATCATGGATCGTTATATGAGTGTCATATACTTTCTCATGTGACTATTGGTATGAATAGTCCTTAGACCTGAAGTCACTACGGTTCCCTACATAAGGAGTTATGTACTTTGGTATCATCTAACGTCACACCGTAACTGGGTGACTATAACGGTGATCACTGAGTATGTAATGAATTATACGGAGGGATGTGAGTGATGTAGATGGGATCTATCCCTCCCATATGACGGGAGAGATATCTTTGGCCTCTTGATAGAGTAGGACCACGAAATGCATGGCCATGCTCAAATGAGTCAATATGAGATATTGAGCTCATTTTTTTGAGTGAGTCTACTTGGGGATCAAGAAACATAAAGATTGATAAGAGGGTGACACGGTCTATGCCTCATTGATCGATCTGAGATATCAAAGATAGAAAGACACTGTCATATGATAATAGTCACAGAAGAGGTTGTCGGATCTCGACATTCTCATCACTTGGGTAGCAATAATGTATTGCTAGATGCCGCTCATTGCTTATGTATCTAAAATGGTTTTGGATACATTGCCAACGTTATGAGAGCCTATAGGGTCACACACAAAGAACATATTATTTTGGAGAGGAAATCATTTTAGTTTGACTAAAATGAATTATTAGTTAATTGGATTAACTAGAATGAGTAAGACTCATTACTTGGCTAAATTTGAGTTGGACTCAAATTGGTTTATGTTGAGTAAGACTCGAGTCAAACCAAGTGAAGAAGGCTTAAATGATTAATTATGATTAATCATATTTTCGCATGATTAATTATGATTAATCACGTGATCACATGAATTATCGAAATAGAGTTTTAAATGAGATTTAAAGTCTCATTTAAGGTGCATTAAATGTGCATTAATGGTTTTCCTATTTTTCATTCACGTTGAAAGAAAGATTAGGAAAAATGGTAATGCATTTAATGTATCATTAAAGTGCATTAATTTGATTAATGCATCGTGTGTGTTTGAATGATAATTTGATTCTCATTTTCTTTTGTGGTTCGGTTCATGAAAAAAAAAGGATCGAAGGACTTCTTCCTTGTAGCCGAGTAAGAAGAAAGGGAGTGGACGGATATTTTGTGGTTGCTAGCACAATCATTAGTTCACTTCTTCTCTCCAAGTGTGTGTGTGTGTGCACCGTAGAGGAATGGACATTCTGACCACGCTGAGATCCGCAAGTGTTACTGACAGGAATTCGAAGGGCACGCATCGAAGGTAATCTCGATTCTTATAGGATAGAATAGATAATAGGAACGAGTATGATTTTTCGCTTGGATCTCTGGAGGGATCCTAAGTTTTCCGCTACGAAATTTTTGTTTATCGCTCGGGATCCCTACAATGACATACATCTACATGTCACGACACATATGGCATAATGATATGCATCTAATGCAATTACATGGCATACAATTATTGTCACGCCCCGGGAGTATGCCGTGCCGAAAAGCAAACGGACGTCATCTCCCCTGTACGTGGCAACATATCGGGTTAATACAAGGCCCGTAGGCCCACAATAACAATATGATATACACAGATATCAACATATCAAACATACTAAACACAGCGGAAATAATACAAACAGATCAACAAGATACAAAGACCAACTGTGCACTCCGGAGTGACTTGACACGACAAGAATCATAACAGAAATCGAATCAAAGACCAAATACATACAATATGTCCGTATATCACAAATACGGAAACAATACAGGGAAAAACCCAAACCATAAATCCGTAAGGATACAACAACACGGAAACATATCCATTCGTCCGGTGTGAGATGGGATCAGCTGGCGGAGCTCCGAACGTCCAAGGAATCTTCTACCTGTTATCTGGGCGACAGGAAGCCCAGGGTCCCGGGGTGGTGAGTATAAACTCAGGGGTAATATATAGAAAGTGCATGAACAACATATAAGGATAGATCTACAAGTATACATGTGAAGATCTACAGGTATACAGCATGAATCCAATAGACATACAGTTCTATCCAACTCTAATAACAAGTAACTACAGTAAAGTCATACTCAGTGTATATACTAAACTAATCAACTGAACATAAGGTAATGTACCAACGTACCTGACGGTCTGTAACACCAGATGCTAGATCATCCTGAACAGATTTACAATAACATAACTCATATAACGTACTAAATCAATCTCATACCTGACCAATACTCCAACATATGAACAATATATGATCACCTGTAATAACAATCCGGTCCGTACCACACAATGACATGATGCTAATCAAATGCATATAACAGTCTGAATCAACATATGTATCATGCTCAACACCTAGCAGTATATAAAATGCAAATGACATGTATCATGATGAACAAGCATGTGCAACAATCATAGCTCAATCAAATGCAGCATCTCACAGGCATATGTAAAACATATATCAAATACATGCATACATATATATCAGCAATGCATATGCATGGTCATGTCACAAGACCCAACTCGCTACCACGACCCGTGTGGCCTAGGTGGCACGACATGACAACTATCCCAACTCCGGCCGCCACCACTCTCGGTGGCCGGTTGGGTAGTATGAAACGATAGCCCGCCATAGAGCTATATGGCTGCGCCACACGCTCCGTCCCTACCCATGAGTAGACGAGCACCGCACCGGTGACAATCGCACATCACACGACCACTGTCCTATAGTGGGTGAGTGCGCTAACTACCACTCCGCATGGCCAAGGCGCGCATCTCCGGCTACCACCATCCATAGTGAGAATGGCACGCACAACAATGCTCGCCCTCAACCACCGCAACCACTACCCCGAGTAGCAGGAGGCGGGATGACTGACGACTCGTCTCAACCACAAGCAGACTCGTCGGCAAGATGCATGAAATGTAATGATGCATAGCTTACACACAAATCCTCAACACTCCCTAACTCACGGGTGACCTAGTCAACCAAAAGTCAACCATGCAAGGACTATAATCCATAAGACTCTCTCTATCACACAAAGTCATACACACCGACACCAACCATGCTAAGACCTCTAGTCAGTAGCGAGATACCATCGACCGTCCATATAACCATACTCAGACACACAATCCATAATGGATATACCATCACGCTAGGACCTCTAGTCCATGGTTACATACTGACACCCATACACTTATCCATGCACAGACAACTAGATCCACCATAAATGCACCACTAAAACGGATATGGTATAACAATCGACTCCATAATCCAAACCATCACCTAACCCTAGTGATATAATACAGTAACCCAATCTGAAGTCACAAAGATAAACCTAACCACTTGTACTTACTGAACATCCATCAGCTAATACATAATAGGGTTTATAATTCCTATCCGTGCTAGATAATCAATGAGTAACAGAGTATATATCTCAAAGGTCAAGGCAGTACAAGCATATGATTAAATAAGAGTGGATTTAAGGGAAACAGGTATAAACATAAATCCAAGATCATGCACTGGAATTGATCAAAACTACCGGACCAGGTAGATATTACCCACCTAATACGAAGCTCGAATAATCCTCACGGCCGCGGACCTGCTTCGTATCCCAAACCTGAACAATAATAGCAATAATGATTAAGTACAAGTATCCAACAAACATAGGAACTAAACACTACATCATTCCTATACTCACATCCTTTCCTCGTCTACGAGCTAGAAACTCCGATTAACCCAATTTGATACCCAAAACATCATGAACATACCCACCAAATTTAATTAGCAAGTACATACATATACTACGTTCACCACTAATAATCAACAATCAATTACAACATCATCTATAAATACTATAAGCATCCATATCAAATCCAAATTCACCTACCTCACTAAATCCAAATTCAGATCCAGCTTCTAATAACTCACCGACATCTTCAAAATTAATTACGGTGACAGATCTAACCACACTTACTTAACCTACTCATCATCTCCCTCACAGAGCACAACCCATATGATCCAAACACTGAAATCTCCAACTCACCACATATCCTAATGAACTAACCTCCAACCATCCTTTGGCAGCTTACCATCACATTAAACCATAACAGTTACCAACTACAATTTCTCTTCCACCCACACACACACGGACGACACAATCGATTTGCCATCACAAACACACGTATCAAACAATTACCGTAATCACAGCAGAACACAAATCAACCATAAGAACACTGAATTTTTCCACACGACACAATTACGAAGGAACAAGGGATTGAAACTTACCAACCCCGTAGATTCTCCGACAGTCCACCCCTGCTAGACCTTTGCTCACCGAAGGAACTCCAGCCCTAACACGATTCAAGCTGCCAACAGTAAGACGCACCACCAAAACAGATCTAATCCCAAATCAACGAATACCACAGATGACATTAATAAGGATAACAAAGCTTAAAGGGAGTGGCTCACCGAATCGGGGTCATCGGCGCCTGCTGCTGCTTGGATCGGCGGAGCAAGACGACGACACGGATCTTGCCAAGTTGAGTTCGTGGGGTCAACCCAGTCGCTGGCCGGCGACTCCAATGAATGGAGGTATGCTGTCAAGGGGCAGAGCAGAGGCAGCGACGGAGGAAGAAATCGACCGAGATGACAGTCGGAAGCAGCTGAGCTCGCGATGGCGCCGGTGGTAGCAGCTCTAGCTCACGGTGGTCAACAATTGATGGTCTTCTGCTCCAGGCGACCTCCGGCGACCTATGACGACCAGTGGCGTGAGCGGCCGTTGCAACGGAGAAGGCGGCGATCGAGAAAAGTATCGCGGCAGAGAAAAATCAGCGACGAAGAAGGGAAGAAATGCGCGATCGGGAAGCCGACGAAAACGAATGCGGGTCCGATTTGGGTTCGAGTGGTTTTTAACGACCGGTGGAATGGGTTCAGCTAGCTCAAGTCTTGCCTAAGTTTAACCCAAGCTAACCTAGGTTTAAGTTAACCCAAAGCTAATCCAAATCCAAATCTGATTTAGTCTATTAGGTTCAGCCCAATTTCAAGCCCATTTCCAACCCAAGGACTTCGGCCCAATAAAGACAGCCCAATTTAATCCACTAATTAACCCAATTAACCCACTAATTAAATCCTAATTAATTACAGGAGTTAATCCATTTTTTTTTTCGTATTTTACATTCTCCCCCACTTATAAAAATTTGGTCCCCAAATTTCCGACTCATGTACGAGTACGAGATGTCACAACAATCATCTCAAGTATCCGGAGCAAAGTCACACCTTAAGTGACTAAGTGGGGTTCTGAGCTCGAATATTATATTCCAACTCTTATATACCCTCTCAACCGACCTCTTAAAAAGTAAATAACTGTACCAAAGTGGAGCTCTATACCCGTAACCGATGGGAAACTTTGCCAAAATCGTAAGGTGAATCATGAATCACTATCAGAAATGATATTCAAGGATACTCCATGGATATAATTCCATCAAACGATCCAACGAAATCCATCTTACGACTCGGAAAAAATGAGCGGACCTAGCTAATCGATCATCGACTACCCAAATCCTATCAAGTCCTTTCCGAATTCTAGATAATCTCCTAACACAGTCTAAGATATTAGGCTCTCACTTCATCACGGTACGTAACCCTACAGGTCACTAATATTCCACCTTTGCTTGTTGGCACACCCAACCTCAAATTACGAGATCAACCATATCCCATATCTCGTTCCACCAACAGGAACGTCCCAATACTCATTATTTTCGGATACACTCCGAATAAATCATCACTCTCGAATGAAGAGCCTCCTGAAACAACTCTTCCTAAATCGAAATACAACTCTGTAACCCACTATTCTCCTCGGAAACGGAGAATTACTTTCTCACAAGAGAAACCAATCTACTGTTCCAAAATTCATTATATCACCCAGAACCGAAAGTAACTGGAAGACTATAATGACTAATCTCGCTGATTTCTCAACCAGCATACACATAATATACGTCTCATTCAACTGCATCAGGATCGCTCCTAATCCCTGAAATGATGCATCTACGTACAATACCCTTCCATCCATATCGGACGGATTAACTAACACTGACACGAGAGTCAGTCACCGTCTAGGCCCTGAAACCTAGCTTCACAAACTTTCGACCAGGTGATTTCCATCACCTTCTTGGTCCAACAAGTCGACGGTATAGTATTGCTAGAACATCCTATCCACATTTATGGTGAATCCCAAATCAATCTAGGGAAACCATAACTTCCCTTAAAATCGTGAATATATCCATAAATATATCTTCCACAGATATGATGACAATCGATCCCAAATACTCCAAGAGTACTTGATTCCTCAAGTTCATAAATGACTAAATCGTCGATAAGTCTAACAACATTATCAATCAGCTCTATACACCTGCATCCTTTTACTCTATGCTAATGATAGCTCAATCACCACACCGTCAATGATAATTGTATGGCACTAAGTCACTACAATATCAAACCTCCAGTCGTAGGCCAACCCTAGGATATACACAGGTGTCATTTAGCTGATCTAACAGATCCTCTATCCACAACGAAGGATACTCATTCTCAACTATTGCGTTCAAATCATCGATAATCGATGCATAACCTCAAAGGTCTGTCTCTCTTTTAACAAGAGTTATGAGTCTTCTCAAGAAGAAACACTGGGAAAGATAAATCTCCCATGGTGTTTAGCAACACTAATACCAATAAAATCATCGCCCGGTATGAGGTCCCCAATATCAGGACTATTCCCGAAATCACCTCAATCGCATATTCCACTTGCCCATGCAGTGGCAAGCCTAGGAGTTTATCCAAAACTATATCCGAATACTCTCGAATTATACGTACATCCGAGATCTACTATACCAACATTCCAACAATTTAACTATCCGTAAGGATATGTCTATAGTAGAGGTATGTCTAGCAAAGGTCAAGGGTATCCCTTGACATCTTGGTTGTCGATCAACATCTCACCTAACGGTAGAGAAAAATCACCAACCCACAAGTCGATAGGAACCCTTCGAACCCTATCAAAGAATGTTCTAGACAAAGATACCCATAAACTACCAGTATCTCTCGATATATCTGCAAATAGTATAACCTAAAGTAATACCCCGAAGGACCTATCCTTCGGTCTTCTATACTTCTTCTCGAGTAATCATGTAAACTTGTCCAACATCTGTTCTGGACGGCCGAGCTCATGTAGATGCAAAGACTATTATGGAGGAACTGAAGTCAACTGCTGAAACTGAGGTACAATCTGAAACAACTACATTAGAGATGATAAACCAAAAGATACACATCATTTGTATATCTTGAAGAACTGTAAACATCATAGCACGCTCCATCTCTGTGAAAGGTATAGCTGCAACTGGAGAATACTGCATAGATACGACTATCGTCGTAAAATCTCTCTCCTCTATATAAAGCATAACCACACCTGGGAAGGTAATAATTACCGTCGTCTGGAAAGGTAATAGTTGTTTTCTTCTGGATGTCTGAGTCTTCTGAGATGTCTTCTGCTGATACTGCTGAGTAACTTACTTCTTCCGGATGAAAGTATCAAAGAGCTCCAACTATATCTGAGGTAGTAGATCGCTACTTATGTGATAATCCCTTCTTCTGTGATAATCTCGGCTTTCGAGGTTGTGGATCGTCTGCTCGAAAGCATCATTCATAGTCTTCCACTGAGTCTTCAAAATACGTATTCTCCTCATAGATACCAGCTGCTTATAGTAGAAACAGATACAATGGTCCATCGGATAATCTAACTCTGCATCTCGTCGTAACCCGCACTGCACACACATAATCTCCCTTCGGAGTCTTTCCTCTGAGTTCACTGATAAACATGAGAAGCTGCTGACAATCTGCAATCGGTCTTCTATGATCGAAAAACTCTCCAATAGTCGCTCGTGACTCATAACTCCAATCTCGCTCCTTTTATCCAACATTTGGAGATTTCGAATTCCAATAATTTGACTCGTAATATCTGCTTATCAAATCTCCAACTCTTTAAAACACTTGCTACAAAGTCATTTCTATACACATGACTCAGTCTAAGGACTTCCGGCAGGATCTAGTAGGAGATCCAAACATCCTGATCAAGATGTCAACCGATAACCCGTGGGTGGCCAAAACCAACCCAATCACATTCTTGGGCTATTAAATGGTCGTAACTTTTGCAAGTCTAATGACTCTGCATGGTACTTCCATTACCAAATGATCACTCGACCTAAAGCCCAAGAATTCCTTGACAATGAGTCAAAGAAGATGACGTGGGAAAATACTATCTCACAACATCAACCGCGTGACTAAGTGATACGTTATTTCCCGTAGGTTATTTCCTATATCTTACACCAAGTACCGGCTAAATCCGGATAATGGTATTCCACTAACACTACTATCTTTGTATAACCCGAGTCAAGTACTCCAAAAGTACTCCCAATGTTATACAACCTAGAACGATCAGTCCGAGGACCAAAATCCCCATGAATATCATATACTAATTTTCTACTATCAATCAAGATAGTATATCTAGTCCATTACCCCATAAACCATCCCATAATTAGTGAAAATCTTAGATGTAATCCTTGATCTCCATAAGAGATGACTACCCCCGCTATCCGACTCGGTATAGTCTCTCAAAGGTAATTCACCTTCACAAAAGTCATATCTAATAACCTCCACATGTCGTTCCCGTAGTCAACTCACTATGGTTACGAATAGTGACTAACATACTACAAGTCATGCACTGTTATAAGCAACTAAATGCATAGCCAACATAAGGATATAACGCTAACATACTAATCCTTGTAGCTCTGAGATGTCCGCATCCCGTAACTCAAAACCAAGACCGACAAATAACTCGATGTCCACTAAATAAAATCTAAAAATGGACTATAGTAATACAATCGACTCCATAGTAAAGATCACACACGAGTAATATACAAGAACCAATATCCCAAAGATAAACACAATCAGATAATCAAATAACATCATAATACATAATAGGGTTTATAATTCTATCCGAGATAATCAATGAGTAACAAAACATAAACCAAGGTAGTACAAGCATATTAAATAAGAGTGATTTAAGGTAAATAGGTATAAACATAAATCCAAGATCAATCGAATTGATCAAAACCATGACTGTAGATATTACCCACCTAATAAGCAATAATCCTCATGGCCACGACCGCTTATCCCAAACCTGCATAATAATAGCAATAATGATTAAGTACAAGTATCCAACAAACATAGGAACTAAACACTACATCGCTCCTATACTCACATCCTTCCTCGCTCAGGTAAAACTCGATTAACCCAATTTGATACCCAAAACATCATGAACATACCCACCAAATTTAATTAGCAAGTAAATATACTACGCTCACCACTAATAATCAACAATCGACATAACATCATCTATAAATACTATAAGCATCCATATCAAATCCAAATTCACCTACCCTACTAAATCTAAATTCAGATCCATTTCTAATAACTCACGACATCCTCAAAATTAATTACTATGATGATCTAACTACACTTACTTAACCTACTCATCATCTCCTCACAGCACAACCCATATGATCCAAACACCTAAATCTCCAACTCACCACATATCCTAATGAACTAACCTCCAACCATCCTGCACACCATAACATTAAACCATAACAGTTACCAACTACAATTTCTCTTCCACCCACACACACACGGACGACACAATCGATTTTCCATCACAAACACACATATCAAAAAATTACCGTAATCATAGCAGAACACAAATCAACCATAAGAACACTGAATTTTTCCACACGACACAATTATGAAGGAACAAGGGATTGAAACTTACCAACCTCAGAGATTCGATACCCACCTCGCTAGACCTTGCTCACCAAGGAACTCACAACACGATTCAAGCGCCAACAAGAAGACGCACCACCAAAACAGATCTAATCCCAAATCAACGAATACGATGACATTAATAAGGATAACAAAGCAAAGGAGTGGCTCACCGAATCGGGTCATCTTGATCGGCGAGCAAGACGACAACTGATCTTGCTGTTGAGTCAACCTATTCACGACCAATGAATGGAGGTATTCAGAGCAGAGGCGGCCGACGAGGAAGAAATCGACGAGATGATGCAAATCCAGGACACGATGGTAGTAGCTCTAGCTAACGGTGGTCAACAATTGATGATCTTCTGCTCGAGGCGACCTCCGGCGACCTATGACGACTGTGATAAGAGCTGCTGCACGAGAAGGCCGATCGAAAAGTATCAGAGAAAAATCAACGATTTAAGAAGGAAGAAATGCGCGATAGAAGTCGATAAAAATGAATGGGTCCATGGTTAATAAAATGGGTTCAGCTAGCTCAAGTCTTGCCTAAGTTTAACCCAAGCTAACCTAGGTTTAAGTTAACCCAAAGCTAATCCAAATCCAAATCTGATTTAGCCTATTAGGTTCAGCCCAATTTCAAGCCCATTTCCAACCCAACCACTTCGGCCCAATAAAGACAGCCCAATTTAATCCACTAATTAACCCAATTAACCCACTAATTAAATCCTAATTAATTACAGGAGTTAATCCATTTTTTTTTCGTATTTTACAATTATGGCATGTACAAAATTTCCTTATATGTCATAATTATTTTTGGAATAAAATATGTTTAAGATTTGATTCCAAAATCAAATAATGATTAAATTAGGAAACAAATTTCTAAATCTAATCACATATTTTATTTATGGAAGGTCTCAATTAAGGAAAGTCAAATTTAATTTAGAAAATAAATTTCTTAAATTGTCAAAACTATTTATAGAAATAAAATATATTTTAGATTTGATTTTCCAAATCAAATCATGATTAAATTATGAAACAAATTTCCAAATCTAATCAAATATTTTATTTATGGAAAGTGTAATTTCCATAAATACTTCTAACTTTCCAAAAGTAGAAGATTTCCATAAATACTTCTAAACTTTCCAAAATTAAAAAATTTCCATAAATACTTCTAAACTTTCCAAAAGTAGAAAATTTCCATAAATACAATTACGACTATTGTAAAATAATTTTACGATTATGTCAAAATACAACCTGGGCTCTGATACCACTGTTGGGTTTCCGACACCGCAACGAGTGTGTGTTCGAACATGTTTTGTAAACATGTGCATAGCGGAAGAATTAAAAGTAATAAATCTAATTTATTACAACACACACATCACACGCATGCATATTACAACATGTGTAGACATAATCATAAATTTAAATTTTGCAATAAAAGGCAATTACTCTAGTTATACCTGACGTATCACGTGTAGTGGGAATAACATCAACCGGAGCGACTCTCGCTAGAATCGCCTCTATCCATATCCACGCCGAGTATCGTCGAGATGGCTTCACAAAGACATGAGCCTCATCTTCGTAGGAGTCACTAGCCTCGTGTCGAAGACGATGTAATCGAGAGAAGATCACAATCCAAATCAAAATTCAAATTAGAAATCGAGTCCCAAAAACTAGCTTCTCCGGAGAGGTATTCGTCAACCAATTGACGAATCCTTCGTCCTCCACCTATGAGGATTATCAGAGATTGAATCCCCAGTAAGGTAGCCACTGTCGGAGCTCCAAACATCGTCCAAATGACGCTCCGA
Source organism: Wurfbainia villosa (assembly GCA_025175895.1). Classification (NCBI taxonomy): domain Eukaryota; kingdom Viridiplantae; phylum Streptophyta; class Magnoliopsida; order Zingiberales; family Zingiberaceae; genus Wurfbainia; species Wurfbainia villosa. Next base: position 62,286,916 of record CM045993.1, read on the forward strand.
CACGAAAGGAAAGAAGTTGTCCCGAAAATTGGACAGCTTGGTGGAGGTGTTGCACCGTCCAAAAGAAGGATGGCCGGATGCACCTTGTTCATCGGAGCCAAGGGAAGTCACTGGAGGGTCACCAGAGGATCGCCGGAAGAAGCTTGGATGTCGGCACAAAAGCTGGCGGCGTGGGATACTTGGGCGGCGGCAAGGAGAAGAGAGGGAGAGGGTGGCTAGGTTTTCCAACACACAAGTTATCCACGGAAAACCCTTAAGCCATATTTTTATAGAGAACACAGTCTCCTAACGGTTATTGGTTCATAACCAAAAACTCGTTAACCCGCTCCAATAACTTAAGTTAAAATAAACCAAACCGCGTTGGTCTATTTTAAGTTAAAACGAACCGAACCAATTTTGGTTCATTCGTTTAAAACAAACCAAACCCCTTTGGTTTATTCTTCACCATTGGATTAGAACCAAACCAATTTGGTTCATCTATCATGTCTTCATAAGACATGGCCCAACCATGCTTCCATTGCGACTGAAACAATCTCATGCTCGTTCCTTCTTTGGTCCAACCAAACCTAGTTTCTCTCGGTCTGAGAATCTCATTCTTAGGCTCGTTTTAAATCCTTCGGATTACGCTCATTATGTGTGTGACCAAATCGGTTCCCGATTTATGTTGGTCGTCTATAATTAACCATTAATTATAGAATGATCATGAGTGACACCTAGTAGTACATCATGATCCTCAATTAATCGGAAAATCAATGGTTGATCCATAACCATTTCTGAAACCCTTCAGCAGCTATAATGAATTGTGCCCCGTTCCCTTCACTCATCTTATACCCACTTGGTTCGGGACATGGTCTATAGTGTCAGTCCTCACTAGGTTGACTACGTCACACATAACCCAAGTATCATTTCCCCATCCTACGAATTCTAGTTACTACACATGTATCCAAGAGTACCTTACTCTAAACATATAATGCTTTGGCTAAAGACTTTAGTAACAATTCGACAAGAGGCCATGCGTATACATCTCCTCGAAAGGAGTGGTGAATCCTTTATAGGCTATTCAAACACCTTCGGCCACTTCGACTTATACCCAATCATCCCGGGTCCACATCTCCTCAAAGATGATTGGTTAAGATGTCAAAGCATAAGTCTTCATGACCAAGATGACTTGAATACCGCAAGTCAAAGGAACATCGCACTTAAACTACAGTAAGAACTTCATTGACATATCCATATATGCAAAGAACCATATAAAGTCTTACAGCTGGTCACTCCAATGAACTAATTACCATAACTAGCATCCACGATTAACTCCGGACATCACAATGTCTCCAGCCAGTGAGAATCAGCTGCTTGGATAAACTAAGGAGTATACCTCGTACTAGTCTCAACAGAATTGATGGTGTCTAAATCCATCAATTCATCGACTAGGGATAATTCCAATACATCACAATTACACATGTAGAGATACTCACTAGTTGTGATCCAATCACAAATTCTCTCATGTTGTGAATTTTATTGCGGGCATTCAGTTAATGAGTTTAAGATCCAATCAAATATATGAAAATATGTATACTCAAATAGTGAATCTTCATTTATCAAATAAATGGTACAACCATAAGGCTATTGCCTTAGGACACCTCTCATATATTACTAACAGACTCCTTCTCAACCTCCGAATTCTCACACTCTTGAGCCGATGGACATTCTTCCTCGGCTTCCTTCTCTACTCGTACCGGTTCGGGATTTTCGTGGAATTTGACCAACTTATTCCACAACTCATTATCATCCCTATAAGTCCCTAATCTAGACAAAATATCGTTAGGTATTAATTTTACTAAAAATTTTGTTACCTTAACAGTAGTCTTGAATTGTTGTCGTTGCTCCTCGGTCCATCTTGATTTTTCTATCAGCTTGTTGTCTTCATCCTTAGGTACCTCGAAACCATTCTCTATTATCATCATAATATCAAAATCGGTTTCAAAAAATACCTCTATTCTTTTCTTCCACCACAAAAAGTCTCCTTCGAATTTTGGTGGGTGGATGTTCATGTCGGCCATTTGATGTGCTTATTGCGGTAATGAGTCTGATGGTAAGTTCCTGGCTCTGGTACCACTTGTTGGGAGATCGATGGCCCGACTAGAAGGGGGGATGAATAGCCTTATCGTCGTTCGATGGAATTCGTTTGCGCTTGTCTCTAAAATACTAGTTAACGCAGTGGAATATAGAAATACAAATATAGAGACAAATACAAACACGAATACACAACGATATACGTGGTTCAGAACCTTAGGGTTCCTACTCCACGAGATGAGCTCAACGTGCTCTAGTGATGCACCCACCACTAATAAATCTCCTTCTCTACAACACGTCGGAGGTGGAGAAACCTCGTGCAAGCAATTACAATAGTAATACAAAACGTACAAGCAAATACAAAGACAATAATGAAATACAAGTAAAGAAAACTTTACAGCAATTGCTTTGAACACTTGCTTGTTGCTTGCTTTGGTTTGCTCTTGAAGGTTTAGAATGTAGCAGCAATTCCTCTTCAAAATCTCCTCAAAAATCACTGAAAAATCTTCCAACTCGAGCTCCTTTTATAACCTGCATCGAGTTGATTTCATGCCCAGCAGTCGACTGCTCATACCCATTAGTCGACTGCTCCTATAGCCGTTGTCTCACAATGACTCTATCCACGCTGAAAAAGTTCCAATGGATAGCCAATCAATCAACTACAAAACCCTATCAGTCGACTGATGAACAGGTAGTTGAGTTGCTGGTCGAGCCTACGTCACTTCTGTGGCATCATCCATCAGTCGATTGACCTCCATGGCAGTCGACTGCTAGTCTAATCGACTGCCCAATACTGGCAGTCAATTGCCAATGCCACATGGCTACAGTCGAACTCTAGTCGACTCTCATCAGTCGACTGATCATAATCCTAGTCGACTGATAAACCTCAAACATGAGGTTTAACCCAAGTATGATGCCCTCATACTTGCTAGACCACCCTTAGCCTAGACCTAAGCCTTCTAGCCACCTCCACTAGCCTCGCGCCTATCGGATCCCTCCAAGTCATCCATGACTTGTTGATGTGTTATTTTCCGCAAGTGCACGGTTGTCGTCAAGTAATAAAAATATCGATCCCACAGGGATTGGAACAATTACCGAATGATCGTGATACCAAGTTATCTAGTAAATCAATGTATGGTTTAAGCTAAGAAACTGAGCAGTCAATAACAACGAATGAGAAGAACGAGCTAAAAGTCGATAGTTGAGGAGAATCTCAGGATATGGGTTTCACCACGTCGATGATTTATAAGGTGATTTGATTCTTTCCTACCCCTATTAGAGTTTGTTTTGATGGAACCTATCCTAAGGTAAATCAACGGCCCCTTTCGAGGTCTACGCTGACTGTACCTATCAAATTCAATTTACCTGTCACGGTGTTCGAGCATAGGGGATCATAATCAGCTAAGGGGACCTGTCACAAGACCCCCGCAAACCTCCCTATTCTTACCTCTGTCACTAGGTAGAAACTGGATTTGATAGATCCATTAAGTCCATAAGAGTTCCTCTAGAGTCAAATTTCCTTTTTTCACGGTAGGTTTGCACAGGACCATAATCTAAGGGACTGTCACGAGACCCCATGAGCCCTCGTGATACGCTACCGCTACTTGACAGGAGTTTATCCCTAGTTGGTTCGGGTTTGGGAACTTGGGTTCACTTTGTTAGGTACTTCCCTTAGCTCCTTAGGTTTGTCAATAAGAATCCAACGAAACCAAATCAACACAAACAATAATTTAAGTAGTATAGATTATATCATCATCGTAAATCGTCAAAGGGCTACTCCCCCATCCTAAGATTACAGGACACTACTCCATAGTCTGACAAGAGTTGCTAGAGAAAGAAAATACAATACTGGATGCCATCTGCGTTCCTCTGCGACTCCTTCTCTTTTGCTTCCTCTCTGTTGTCGATCCCTTTGCCTCTTCTCTCCTCCTTTTTGACCATCCGCCGTCCTCCTCTAGGGTTAGAATATCTTCTCTTTTATAGCCTTGCCTCCTCTTCAATTTAAGGCAATAGATTCCCACGAAGATCTGATTGCTCGAGAAAAGGAAGGTGAAATCGAGCCAACACGCCCATGCCACATGAGGGCACGGCGTGTCGCGCGAGTTTCCCAGGCGTGTTACGGTTTGAATCAGGCGTGCGCCGCGTGTTGCATAGGCGTGTTAGGCTGCTTTGGAATCACCGGCGTGTTGCTCTTTGAACTTGGCGTGTCGTGGTGCATAGAGCGTGTTAGGCTTTGGAATCAAACGACAGCGTGTTGCTCTTTGAACTTCGAGCGTGTTGTCGTGCTTGGCTCTCATGACCACAGCGTGTCGATTCTAACACGCTGTGTTGTTTTTAATCGCCTTCTTCTTCGCCCTATTAACACAAAAACACCCCAGTCTTCCTCCAAAATATGCTAAACTTAACTGAATCATGATAAAATACATGTCTAGGATATGAAATGAGATAAAATGCACATATATAAAGTAGTGAAAACATAGCATGATTTACCCACATCAAAATCCCCTAGTCTTAAACTTTTGCTTGTCCTCAAGCAAAGAAAACTCAAAAGACAACTTATTTGTGGGAATACTAGACACCATCCAGAAGTATACAATCTGATCTTAATCTTTTCAAATCATTTCTAGTTGCCAAGTTTGAAAGATCCCTATATAGTGCACGTGAAAAGTTGGACTAAAGTCATTGGACACCAATCCGGATTTGCCATTCCTTCTATCGTAGAGCATTCTTATTTCCGGCATAGAGGCACTTACCTGCCTTAATGCATGGATCATTCTTACCTATCATCAAAAGGTCTCAAAGGAGCACTTTCTAAGAAGAGAGAAGGAAAGGAATTATAGAGAGCATTTCCCCAGTAACTAGTTAGTCTCAAAGGGGCACCTTTTAGGTGTTTCCCCAGTAACTACTTGGTCTCAAAGGGGTGCTTGAAAACAATTCCTAGAGAGTATTTCCCCAGTAACTAGTTAGTCTCAAAGGGGCACCTTTTAGGTGTTTCCCCAGTAACTACTTGGTCTCAAAGGGGTGCTTGAAAACAATCTTTTTTTTTTTTTCACAATACTTCTAGGGAAAGTGTTTCTCCAGTAACCAAATTGCAGTGGAAAATTGAGTACTCATCCGATATGGGGATTTAAATCTTTTTGGATACCTCAAACCTATAGACCGTGTTAGAAGTGAAATAGGGTTCTTATCAAATAGGCAAAAAGGAATATCATGATCCGACCAATGTTCAGTTGTATTACGCTAGATGATATAAAAATGCAATGTTATGATATATGAAAAGATGCAAACAAAATAGCACTAACCAGACTAAAAATCTAAGTAGAGATAGCATAAGCAGTAAAGGATGTGCATCGAAACTCACAAAATAGCTCAAGGTGGTCTTTAAGCGCGACATAGGAGGGTCGTGTCAATTTGGCACGCAGTGGCACGTTTAACATGTCGTGTCCTGTAAACCTGAAAAAAATGTAAAACTCAAAATCAAATAAAATAAAATAAAATTACTAAAAAATGAAAATAGCTTGGGTTGCCTCCCAAGAAGCGCTTGTTTAAGGTCGTTAGCTTGACCCCTCAGTTATCCCCTAGTTTTGGGGATATGGCTCGAGGAGTGTGCTCTGCCCCTCTTCCTCCTCAACCAGCTCTGTGGTGTTAGGTTGGGGTCGGAAATCTCCAGCTCTTTATCCTCAAAATCCCCTTCGAGCTTATTAAGATAAGTTTGTTCTGATGCTCCTTCTAGTGCTATTGACTGGAAACTATCAATCCTACAACAAACATCAAAAATAGAAGGCTGTTTAACAGCTTTTGAAAGGTCGAATTCAATTTTGTCGTTTCCAAATGCAAGTGAGAGTTTGTGGTTCTTGACATCTATCATTGCCCCTGCAGTAGCCAAGAAAGGTCTCCCCAAAATGAGTGGAATGCATGGGTCTTCATCCATGTCAAGCACTACAAAATCGGCAGGAATAATAAAATTTCCCACCTGCACTGGTACATCTTCTAAGATTCCCAAAGGATATCTAATTGAGCGATCGGCTAACTGCAAGGCCATAGTAGTTAGTTTCATTTCTCCCAAATCCAATTTCTTGCATATGGAAAGAGGTATCAGATTGACACTGGCACCCAAATCGCAAAAAGCCTTATCAAAATTTGAGTCATTAATTATGCAAGGTATAGAAAAGCTACCTGGATCATTTAGTTTGGGAGGTACCATGTTCTTAATTAAGGCACTGCACTCCTCAGTAAGAGCCACTGTTACATGCTCCTCGACTTTTCTTTTATTGGTTAAGATGTCCTTCAAGAACTTAGAGTATGTAGGCATTTGTTGAAGAGCTTCTATAAAAGGTATATTGATATATAGCTTCCTAATTACCTCAAGGAACTTACCAAATTGTTCATCCAATTTTTCCTTAATCAGCCTTTGAGGGAATGGGATAGGGGGCTTATATGTTCTTGGTTCCCTATTCGACACGCCTGTGTTGTTTGGCACAGCCTGGGCGTGTTGTCTGCTGGAATGACCCGACACGGGTGTGTCGGCTGACACGCGCTCGTGGGCCTCAGGCGTGTTGAACAACACGCCCTGGGTCAGGGTGTGTCGGTTCAACCCAGGCGTCTTTCTTCCAACTCCGACCACGCTCGTGTCGTGTCGCTTGTTTAGCTCTGTCTCCTTCTAAAATCCTTCCACTTCTCAAACTTATAGAATTACAATGCTCTACTGGGTTTATCAATTTCCAGAAATCTAAGCGCCCTTGATCTTGAGCTGGCAATTTGGGAAATTTGATTTTCCAGCATTCTTGTGTGATTAGTCAAATTATCAACCTTGCTTCCCAATTGCTTGATTTCCTCGGTATTATTTTGATGTTGCCTATTTGATTCTACAATATCTTTGAAATTCATCATTTATCTTCCCCTGACACGTGATAAAATTTTCCATCATCTTTTCTAAGCTCGACTTGGGTCCTGGCTGAAATCCCGAAGGTGCTCCCAAGTTGTTCTGTCCAGAAGAATTTTGATGGGCTCTATACGAAAAGTTGGGATGATTTCTCCAACCGGGATTGTACGTGTTTGAGTAAGGGTTGCCACCATTAGGCTTCTGATTAAAATTATTCAACACATCAACTTGCTCAATCCCAGCTTCCGATGATGGTGCGTGTAGGATTTAGCCATCGCTCGTGTCTGTTACACCACGCAGATCTCGCAAGTGACATTAGATGAGTTTACACGGTGATACATTAAAATGTTCGAGCTTTTGAGTTAATGCATCGACTTTTGCAGTAGATGGTACTTACCTCAAACTTACGGCATTTTAGTTTGATATCCTTGTTCAGAGCCCATTGGTGAGAATTCATTGCCACATTCTCGATGATCTCAAAAGCTTCATCCAATGTTTTGTTCATAAGAGCTCCTCCTGCAGCAGAATCAAGAGAAACCTTAGTAGCATACGAGATTCCATTGTAGAAAGTATGCACAATGAGCCACTTCTCCAGCCCATGATGAGGGCATTGTTGTAGTAATCCCTTAAATCTTTCCCAGCTTCAAATAATGTTTCTCCATCCTTTTGCAAAATTAGTGATTTGATGGCGAAGACTTGCAGTTTTGCTGGGTGGAAAATACTTGTCTAAAAATCTTTGCTCCAGTTGATCCCAGGTAGTTATACAATCTGCTGGAAGAGAGTGTAGCCAAGCTCTGGCTTTGTCCCGCAATGAGAAAGGAAACAAGCGCAATCTAATAGCATCTGCTGAGGCTCCATTCAGTTTCAAAGTCTCGCAAAATTCCAAAAATACTTCCAAGTGCAGATTTGGATCTTCAGTAGGTGCTCCTCCGAATTGATGCTGTTGGACCATAGATAGTAGCGCCGGTTTTAATTCGAAATTGTTTGCTTCAATGGGGGTCTTCTAATACTCGATCTCAATCCCCTTGTACTAGGTGTGCCGATAATCCCTTAAAGGTTTATTTTCGCTCGTCACCATGTCGAGGTCGATTGTTTTCCGAGGTTGCTGAAATCGTCTTCTAGCAAGGAAAGTTCTCTCTATCTCAGGATCAATATCGAGAATTTCCCTATTAAGTCTGTGCATGCAACAACAAGAGAGGCTCCCAAAACAAGAATTCAGAATAGATACAAAAGAAAAATAGGAACAATCAATATTCAGAACAAGAATTCAGAACAGAAATCTAGATTAACTAAATCACGCTCAATTCAATATTGAGTGCCAATCCCCGGCAACGGCGCCAAAAACTTGATGTGTTATTTTCCGCAAGTGCACGGTTGTCGTCAAGTAATAAAAATATCGATCCACGAGATTGGAACAGTGAATTACCAATGATCGTGATACCAAGTTATCTAGTAAATCAATGTATGGTTTAAGCTAAGAAACCGAGCATAATAACAACGAATGAGAAGAATGAGCTAAAAGTCGATAGTTGAGGAGAATCTCAGGATATGGGTTTCACCACGTCGATGATTTATAAGGTGATTTGATTCTTTCCTACCCCTATTAGAGTTTGTTTTGATGGAACCTATCCTAAGGTAAATCAACGGCCCCTTTCGAGGTCTACGCTGACTGTACCTATCAAATTCAATTTACATCACTTGTTCGAGCATAGGGATCATAATCACTAAGGGACCTGTCACGAGACCCCGCAAACCTCCCTATTCTTACCTCTCCACTAGGTAGAAACTGGATTTGATAGATCCATTAAGTCCATAAGAGTTCCTCTAGAGTCAAATTTCCTTTTTCACGGTAGGTTTGCACACGGGACCATAATCAGCTAAGGGGACCTGTCACGAGACCCCCGCAAGCCCTCGTAGATACGCTACCGCTACTTGACAGGAGTTTATCCCTAGTTGGTTCGGGTTTCGAACTTGGGTTCACTGTTAGGTACTTCCCTTAGCTCCTTAGGTTTGTCAATAAGAATCCGAAACCAAATCAACACAAACAATAATTTAAGTAGTATAGATTATATCATCATCGTAAATCGTCAAAGGGCTACTCCCCCATCCTAAGATTACAGGACACTACTCCATAGTCTGACAAGAGTTGCTAGAGAAAGAAAATACAATACTGGATGCCATCTGCGTTCCTCTGCCGACTCCTTCTCTTTTGCTTCCTCTGTTGTCGATCCCTTTGCCCTCTTCTCTCCTCCTTTTTGACCATCCGCCGTCCTCCTTTTAGGGTTAGAATATCTTCTCTTTTATAGCCTTGCCTCCTCTTCAATTTAAGGCAATAGATTCCCTTTCTAATTGAGACGAAGATCCTGATTGCTCGCAGAAAAGGAAGGCTGAAATCAGGCCAACACGCCCATGCCACATGAGGGCACCGGCGTGTCGCGGGTTCAGCGTGGCGTGTTACGGTTGAATCGGGGCGTGTCGCTACATAGGGCGTGTTAGGTCACGGAATCACCGCACGGCGTGTTGCTCTTTGAACTTCGGCGTGTTGTCCGCTTGCTTTCTCGACACAGTGTCGATTCCCAACACGCTGTGTTGTTTTGATACGCCTTCTTCTTCGCCTTAACACAAAAACACCCCGACCTCTTCCTCCAAAATATGCTAAACTTAATCAATCATGATAAAATACATGCCTAGGATATGAAATGAGATAAAATGCACATATATAAAGTAGTGAAAACATAGCATGATTTACACACATCAAAATCCCCTAGTCTTAAACTTTTGCTTGTCCTCAAGCAAAGAAAACTCAAAAGACAACTTATTTGTGGGAATACTAGACACCATCCAGAAGTATACAATCTGATCTTAATCTTTTCAAATCATTTCTAGTTGCCAAGTTTGAAAGATCCCTATATAGTGCACGTGAAAAGTTGGACTAAAGTCATTGGACACCAATCCGGATTTGCCATTCCTTCTATCGTAGAGCATTCTTATTTCCGGCATAGAGGCACTTACCTACCTTAATGCATGGATCATTCTTACCTATCATCAAAAGGTCTCAAAGGAGCACTTTCTAAGAAGAGAGAAGGAAAGGAATTATAGAGAGCATTTCCCCAGTAACTAGTTAGTCTCAAAGGGGCACCTTTTAGGTGTTTCCCCAGTAACTACTTGGTCTCAAAGGGGTGCTTGAAAACAATTCCTAAAGAGTATTTCCCCAGTAACTAGTTAGTCTCAAAGGGGCACCTTTTAGGTGTTTCCCCAGTAACTACTTGGTCTCAAAGGGGTGCTTGAAAACAATCTTTTTTTTTTCACAATACTTCTAGGGAAAGTGTTTCTCCAGTAACCAAATTGCACAGGCAAGTCTCCAATGGAAAATTGAGTACTCATCCGATATGGGGGATTTAAATCTTTTTTTGGATACCTCAAACCTATAGACCGTGTTAGAAGTGAAATAGGGTCCTTATCAAATAGGCAAAAAGGAATATCATGATCCGACCAATGTTCAGTTGTATTACGCTAGATGATATGAAAATGCAATGTTATGATATATGAAAAGATGCAAACAAAATAGCACTAACCAGACTAAAAATCTAAGTAGAGATAGCATAAGCAGTAAAGGATGTGCATCGAAACTCACAAAATAGCTCAAGGTGGTCTTTAAGCGCGACATAGGAGGGTCGTGTCAATTTGGCACGCAGTGGCACGTTTAACATGTCGTGTCCTGTAAACCTGAAAAAAATGTAAAACTCAAAATCAAATAAAATAAAATAAAATTACTAAAAAATGAAAATAGCTTGGGTTGCCTCCCAAGAAGCGCTTGTTTAAGGTCGTTAGCTTGACCCCTCAGTTATCCCCTAGTTTTGGGGATATGGCTCGAGGAGTGTGCTCGCCTCTTCCTCCTCAACCACTCTGTGGTGTTAGGTTGGGGTCGAAATCTCCAAACTCTTTATCCTCAAAATCCCCTTCGAGCTTATTAAGATAAGTTTGTTCGATGCTCCTTCTAGTGCTATTGATCGAAACTATCAATCCTACAACAAACATCAAAAATAGAAGGTTAATGCCTTTTGAAAGGTCGAATTCAATTTTGTCGTTTCCAAATGCAAGTGAGAGTTTGTGGTTCTTGACATCTATCATTGCCCCTGCAGTAGCCAAGAAAGGTCTCCCCAAAATGAGTGGAATGCATGGGTCTTCATCCATGTCAAGCACTACAAAATCGGCAGGAATAATAAAATTTCCCACCTGCACTGGTACATCTTCTAAGATTCCCAAAGGATATCTAATGGAACGATCGGCTAACTGCAAAGCCATAGTAGTTAGTTTCATTTCTCCCAAATCCAATTTCTTGCATATGGAAAGAGGTATCAAATTTACACTGGCGCCCAAATCGCAAAAAGCCTTATCAAAATTTGAGTCATTGATTATGCAAGGTATAGAAAAGCTACCTGGATCATTTAGTTTGGGAGGTACCATGTTCTTAATTAAGGCACTGCACTCCTCAGTAAGAGCCACTGTTACATGCTCCTCGACTTTTCTTTTATTGGTTAAGATGTCCTTCAAGAACTTAGAGTATGTAGGCATTTGTTGAAGAGCTTCTATAAAAGGTATATTGATATATAGCTTCCTAATTACCTCAAGGAACTTACCAAATTGTTCATCCAATTTTTCCTTAATCAGCCTTTGAGGGAACGGGATAGGGGGCTTATATGTTCTTGGTTCCCTATTCGACACGCCTGTGTTGTTTGGCACAGCCTGGGCGTGTTGTCTGCTGGAATGACCCGACACGGGTGTGTCGGCTGACACGCGCTCGTGGGCCTCCGGTGTGTTGCTCAACACGCCCTGGGTCAGGGTGTGTCGGTTCAACCCAGGCGTGCTGCTGTCATCTTCCAACTCCGACACGCTCGTGTCAGAGGCTGCTTGTTTAGCTCTGTCTCCTTCTAAAATCCTTCCACTTCTCAAACTTATAGAATTACAATGCTCGGGTTTACTCAAATTTCTAGAAATCACGGGCGCATCCTTGATGCCGAAATGCAATTTGGGAAATTTGATTTTCCAGCATTCTTGTGTGATTAGTCAAATTATCAACCTTGCTTCCCAATTGCTTGATTGCCTCGGTATTATTTTGATGTTGCCTATTTGATTCTACAATATGCTGCCGAAATTCATCATTTATCTTCCCCTGACACGTGATAAAATTTTCCATCATCTTTTCTAAGCTCGACTTGGGTCCTGGCTGAAATCCCGAAGGTGCTCCAAAGTTGTTCTGTCCAGAAGAATTTTGATGGGCTCTATACGAAAAGTTGGGATGATTTCTCCAACCGGGATTGTACGTGTTTGAGTAAGGGTTGCCACCATTAGGCTTCTGATTAAAATTATTCAATGCATCAACTTGCTCAATCCCAGCTCCATGATGGTGCGTGTAAGATTTGGCAATTTCATCGCTACGTGTCTGTTAAACCACAGATATCGCAAGTGACATTAGATGAGTTTACAGCTGATACATTAAAATGTTCGAGCTTTTGAGTTAATGCATCGACTTTTGCCTCGAGTAGATCAATGGTACTTACCTCAAACTTACCGCATTTTAGTTTGATATCCTCGCTCAGAGCCCATTGGTGAGAATTCAGTGCCACCTGCTCGATGATCTCAAAAGCTTCATCCAATGTTTTGTTCATAAGAGCTCCTCCTGCAGCAGAATCAAGAGAAACCTTAGTAGCATACGAGATTCCATTGTAGAAAGTATGAACAATGAGCCACTTCTCCAGCCCATGATGAGGGCATTGTTGTAGTAATCCCTTAAATCTCCCTGTGCTTCAAATAATGTTTCTCCATCCTTTGCGCAAAAATTTGTGATTTGATGGCGAAGACTTGCAGCTTTCTTTGGGTGGAAAATACTTGTCTAAAATCTTTGCTCGGTGATCCAGTAGTTATACAATCATTGGAAGAGAGTGTAGCCAAGCTCGCTTTGTCCCGCAATGAGAAAGGAAACAAGCGCAATCTAATAGCATCACCGAGGCTCCATTCAGTTTTAAAGTCTCAAAATTCCAAAAAATACTTCCAAGTGCATTTGGATCTTGATAGGTGCTCCTCCGAATTGATGCTGTTGGACCATAGATAGTAGCGCCGGTTTTAATTCGAAATTGTTTGCTTCAATAGGGGGTCTTCTAATACTCGATCTCAATCCCCTTGTACTAGGTGCTGCATAATCCCTTAAGGGTTTATTTTCGTTACAGTCACCATGTCAGGAGGTCGATTGTTTTCCGAGGTTCTTTGAAATCGTCTAGCAAGGAAAGTTCTCTATCTCGTGATCAATATCGAGAATTTCCCTATTAAGTGCATGCATGCAACAACAAGAGAGGCTCCCAAAACAAGAATTGAATAGATATAAAAGAAAAATAGGAACAATCAATATTGTAACAAGAATTGAGCAATCTAAATTAACTAAATCACGCTCAATTCAATATTGAGTGCCAATCCCCGGCAACGACGCCAAAAACTTGATGTGTTATTTTCCGCAAGTGCACGGTTGTCGTCAAGTAATAAAAATATCGATCCCACAGGGATTGGAACAATTACCGAATGATCGTGATACCAAGTTATCTAGTAAATCAATGTATGGTTTAAGCTAAGAAACCGAGCGTCAATAATAACAACGAATGAGAAGAACGAGCTAAAAGTCGATAGTTGAGGAGAATCTCGTGATATGGGTTTCACCACGCCGATGATTTATAAGGTGATTTGATTCTTTCCTACCCTTATTAGAGTTTGTTTTGATGGAACCTATCCTAAGGTAAATCAACGGCCCCTTTCGAGGTCTACTGTTGACCATTGTACTATCAAATTCAATTTACTGTCACGGTGTTCGAGCATAGGGGATCATAATCACTAAGGGGACCTCACGAGACCCCGCAAACCTCCCTATTCTTACCTCTGTCATTAGGTAGAAACTGGATTTGATAGATCCATTAAGTCCATAAGAGTTCCTCTAGAGTCAAATTTCCTTTTTTCACGGTAGGTTTGCACATGGGACCATAATCAGCTAAGGGGACTCACACGAGACCCCATAAGCCCTCGTAGATACAGCTACCGCTACTTGACAGAGTTTATCCCTAGTTGGTTCTAGGGGTTTTGGAACTTGGGTTCACCGTTAGGTACTTCCCTTAGCTCCTTAGGTTTGTCAATAAGAATCCAACGAAAACCAAATCAACACAAACAATAATTTAAGTAGTATAGATTATATCATCATAAATCGTCAAAGGGCTACTCCCACATCCTAAGATTACAGGACACTCCTCCATAGTCTGACAAGAGTTGCTAGAGACAGAAAATACAATATTGGATGACATCTGCGTTCCTCAATTTCCTTCTCTTTGCTTACTCGCTGTCGATCCTTTGCCTCTTCTCTCCTCCTTTTTGACCATCCGCCCCTCCTCCTTTAGGGTTAGAATATCTTCTTCTTTTATAGCCTTGCCTCCTCTTCAATTTAAGGCAATAGATTCCCTTTCTAATTGAGACGAAGATCCTGATTGCTCGCAGAAAAGGAAGGCTGAAATCAGGCCAACACGCCCATGCCACATGAGGGCACCGGCGTGTCGCGGGTTTCCCACAGGGCGTGTTACGGTTTGAATTGGGGCGTGTCGCGGCTGCATAGGGCGTGTTGGCTGCTGGAATCACCGGCACGGGCGTGTTGCTCTTTGAACTCGGGCGTGTTGTCCGCTGGCTCTCATGACACAGGCGTGTCGATTCCCAACACGCCTGTGTTGTTTTGATACGCCCTTCTTCTTCGCCCTGTTAACACAAAAACACCCTGACAGCAGTCTCTTCCTCCAAAATATGCTAAACTTAACTGAATCATGATAAAATACATGTCTAGGATTTGAAATGAGATAAAATGCACATATATAAAGTAGTGAAAACATAGCATGATTTACCCACATCACTTGTTCATCCATAAGCTAGCCTCTAGGTGCTTCAATTGGTTATTGTCATGCTAACTGGGTCTACACCGCCAAGGCTACACACTTAGACTTCCTATTCCAACTCCATGTTGGACTTTCCATGCCAAGGCTACACACTTTGACTTCCCATGTCAACTCTATGTTAGACTTTCCCTTGCCAACTCCATGTTGGACTTTCCATTTGCCAAGCCTCATGCTTGGACTTTCACCGCCAAGGCTACACACTTGGACTTACGTGGCCAAGGCTATACACTTGGACTTTCCATGCCAACTCCATGTTGGACTTTCCCTTGTCATCTCCATGTTGGACTTTCCATTTGCCAAGCTCCATGTTTGGACTTTCCCTTGCCAACTCCATGTTGGTCTTTCCATTTGCCAAGCCCCATGCTTGGCCTTTCACCACCAAGGCTACACACTTGGACTTACGTAGCCAAGGCTACACACTTGGACTTTCATTGCCAAGTACACAAGACTTGGACTTCCTATGACAATTTCATTATCATACGTTTTGTTAAACATCAAAATACCGCTCGAGTCAAACTCGAGTCTGGTCAATCGTGACCTAGGCCGATTGCACCAACATAAATTTGATTAATATTTATATTGTAATTATATGTGTTTGGATGTTATTAGAAAATATTGAGATTAATATTTATTATTGAAATAATATACATCTTTTTTATAAATAGATCTCTAAATTTAGAGATCGAATTGAAAGTCGATCTCTAAATTTAGCAATTGAAAAATTAAAGATCAAAATATTCGATCTCTAATGCAATTAGAGATAAAAAATCAATCTTTAATTTAGTCTCTAAATTATATTTTTCTCATATTGAAATATGTTATCCCATGTCAAAAAAATAATATATTGCTAAAACTTATGGACAAACAAATTTGTGTCCGCTCATGAAACCCCTCAAAACAATAAAAAGAAGTGTTCGACAAATCTCTTTGTTGGTACAATTGACCCAGGACACGATTGACCAGACTTGAGTTGACTCGAGTAGTGTTTTGATGTTTGACATTGATGTTTGATAAAGGAGTTGACCGTTGTTTGACAATGGGTTGACTAGATGGTTGACTTGGTGTTGACCATAATGGAGAAGTCCAAGTGGGACACTTGGCAATGGAAAGTCCAAGTCTTATGTACTTGGCATGGAAAGTTCAAGTCTTGGGTACTTGGCATGGGAAGTCCAAGCATGGGTCTTGGAAAGGGAAAGTCCAAGCTTGAGTCTTGGCAATTGGAAAGTCCAACATGGGTTGGCAAGGAAAGTCCAAGTCATCGATACTTGGCAATTGGGAAGTCCAAGTCATCGGTACTTGGCAATTGGAAAGTCCAAGGGTTGATATTGGCAGCGTAAAGTCCAAGAGGGAGTGTTGGTAGCATAAGTCCAATGGTTTGGTGCATAAAGTCCAAGCGTGTGTCTTGGCAGCGTAAGTCCAAATGTGCTTTGGCGGTATAGACCAGCTTAGCATGACAATAGCCAATGGAAGCACTTGAAGGCTAGCATATGGATGAACTGGTCATGGATGACTTGGAGGGATCTGATAGGCGTGAGGCTGATATAGGTGTCTAGAAGGCTTAGGTCTAGGCTAGGGGTGGTCTAGCAAGTATGAGGGTATCATACTTGGGGTTAAACCTCATGTTTGAGGTTATCAATCGACTGGATCGGATTATGATCGATCGTGATGGGAGTCGACCGACATTCGATCGCAAAGAAAAAAGGCCTTGGCGATCGACGGCCCGATCTTAGGCGATGGCTTGAGTAGTCAACTACCTTGGAGGGCAGTCAACTGATGGTCAAGGTAATGGACACATAATGTTTCCGAGTCGACTGTTAGGGTTTGATAGTTGAGTGGAGGCATGATCAGTTGACTGATATTCTATCCGTTGGAACTTATCCAATGTGGCTCGAGTCGTTGTGAGACAATGGCTACAGGAGCAGTCGACTGATGGTCACGATCAGTCGACTACTAGGCAAAATCTAGCTCAAATGCAGGTTATAAAAGTAGCTCATGGAGAAGGATTTTAGCAATGGTTCCTTGAGGCGATTTGGGGTGATTTGCTAGTGAAATTCAAGGTCTCCAAGTACATCTCAGCAACCAAACAAGCAAGCATCCAAAAGCGCATTTGTAAAGTTTTCTTTACGTATTTTTGTGTATTTCATTTGCATTTGCTTGTATTCATTGTATTACTTGTTGTAATCACTTGTACGAGGTTTCTCCGCCTCCGACTTATTATCGAGGAGTATTTTTTTTATTATTAGTGGTGTTTGGCATCACTAGGGCTCATCTGAGCCCAACCCATGGAGTAGGAACCCTAAGGTTCCGAACCACGTTATATTGGTCTGTTATTGTGTTGTGCTTGTATTTTTGTTATTGCTTTATTATCTTTGTTTCTACTATGCTAACGAAAATTATAGCAAGCACGATCAAATTCCATCATCGTCGAACGAATGCGCCATTCACCCCCCCCCCCCCTTCTAGCGCTCATGGACATTCCTACAATTAGTATGAGAGCCCGAGGCTCTTCTACGGATTAACAACCGAGAGCTAAGTGCTAGAGGAAAGAAGATGAAATTTGAAGAAAAGTTGGGATGGGACATCAACACGTCGATTCCATATGTGCTCTATGGACGAGAAGGCTTCAACCAATGGAAGACAAGGATTGAATAATTTGATGAGGGACTTCAAAGATTGGTCCGCATTGATGGAAGGATTTGAATATCCAAAAGGGTCAAAATGAGGATTCCTCAAAATGAAGAAGGGGACTGGGGAACAACTCCAAGAATTCAAGAAAAACAAGAAGGTAATAAAATTCTTGATTGATTTAATACCTAATGACAATTTGTGTAGTTTAGGGTACATGGATGCCAAGGAGATATGGAGCAAGTTGGCAAGATTCCATGAGGAGTCTCACTCGGCACAAGAAGAAGAAGAGGAGGAGGAAGAAAGCTCATCCTAACAAGAAAGTGAGGATTCGAAAGTTGAAGAGGAGTCAACATCTGGGTTAATAGAAGAATGTAAAGAATTGGAGGTCGAGAGGCCATCAATGTCCAAGAAAGAGATGGAAGAAGCCTCCACCTCTAGGATTGAGGGGGAGGAAGTTAGATCATCGGAGCCGAAGCAAGAGCAAGAAGTAGCTTTTACCTCCGGAAGAAGTGAAGAATCAACTCCGGCACCGACGACTATTGACCTAGGTAACTCAAGCATTCCATTTAATAATAAAATTCATATAATGTATTTTGAGTGTAGGGAACAAGGACACTACAAGAGCTAGTGTCCGAAAAGAGTTAAAAAGACTCCTCCGACACCAAAACCTAAAGAAAAGTCAAAGGATGTTGGTGCCCCAATTAGAAAGAGCAAGGAGCTCGTGGTGTGCTTCAAGTGCCAACAATCGGGGCACTATAGAAGCCAATGCCCTAGGGTAAGGAAGAAGACTCAAGAGGGAGCATCACATGTAGGAGGAGCCTCTAAGGCAACCCCTAAGGTAAAATTCAAAAATGCCTTCTTTAAGTAATAGGCAAAAGCATGCTAGGAGTAATCTTGCTATTATTCATGAAAGGCATGCTAGAAATAATAAATTTTATTGCTTAGGTGCTAAGAGTTACAATTTTGAAAATAAGGAGAAATTTAGGACTAATATCCCTATAACAATCCTACCTAGGGAAACTATTAGGAAAGTAGAAAATCATTAAGGCATTAACCCTAAAAAGGGTAGGCATATGCCTAGAAGAAATGGTAATTCCCAAAGTATAAATGAAAATTCAAAATTGGAAAGATTAGAGTTAGAGAACAAAGCCTTGAAGTCAAGGCTTGAGAAACTTGAAAAGACCCTTAAGAAAATGCAAAATCAAATGCAAGAGTCAAATGGTCAAGATTTAGGGTCTAGAAGTCAATGTCAAGGGTGAAAGAGGCAAGAACCATCTAGGAGGTAAGGTTTGGGTCACAATCCTATGTCCAAGAAGGTAATGCCTACTTATCACAATGTTCCATTTGATTATGGAACTAAATCTAGGTCTAGGAGATCCAAGGTTACTAGGGAGGTCATCCCTAAGGCTAATCATGGAGTGTGCCTAGTGGCTAAGGTTTCAAGAAAACCTAGGGAAGCCACTAAGAAGGTTACAAGGGGAGTCACCCCTAGAGTTAACCTAGGCAAGACCCAAATGACCAAGGCTTCTAAGCTTAGAAGGGTCATTAAGAGGGTATATAGGGAAGTTATCCCTAAGGAATACCTAGTAAACCCAAGGAGCTCAAATAGATTTTGGATTCCTAGGAGCGTGATCGACTCATGCTAGATGGGTTAGGATATGCCAAACTTGAGTGGATAGGTAGTTAAACTAACCTTGGTAAAGGTGGAACTTTAGGTCATTTTCAAGGTTATGGGTACCTTGGAAATAAGTTTGAATCTTTAATCCTAAAAGTTTTTAGGATGTTCCATTATATTTTGAGAACTATGAAAAATTGACCAAATTGGCACAAATTAGGTCTAGAGATCATAGTGTGTCATTTTGGATTTTTGGCACACTTGGGAGATAAGTTGATAATATGGGAAAATGAAATTAATAATAACAAATGACAACTAATATTAAAGTTTAGGTATTATTATACCTTTATATTTTATTTTCAATGCCTTGATTGTCATATGTCATGTCATGACATCATATTTCATCTTTATCATATAAATGTCATGATTATGCTTAGTGCTTAGTTTTAATGTCATGTATATTTAGATTTCATTTATATGTCATGACATCATAATTATTGGCACATGTTTTAATTATGATATCATTATATGCCATAATCATCATTCATGCATTAATAAAATTGATTTAAGAACTATGGCATGACTTGAAGTCTCATGTATAAGGGAATCAAGTAGTATTGCCTTAGAAAAATGCATGAGACCTTAGATTAGGATGAACAAAACTCACATCTCACATAAAATTGACATGTATGTATTTTCAAACACCCTAGACACATGTGAGATGCTAGGAAATGAGTTAAGTTCAAGGTGCATAGTTTTTGCATCTAGATGAACTCAAACTCATCTTAAACCATGGATGAATCATGAGGAAAGCTTATATACAAGTCATGTGCATTAATCCCATAGACCATGGTTCAATATAATGTTTTAAAAACATTTCAAAAATATTTTGAAAAATCTTGGTGTAGTCTATCTTTTGATAGAAGTCATCATTGATGGAGTTGATACAAAGTAGAGTCAAAACATTTAACTTTTCAATGGTTTTGAACTTTGTGCCAATCTCATTATTTTATAGATATTTTATTTTTCCAATATTTTTAACCCATAATGTTTGACATAAGTATTATACATATGAATTTTTGTGATTTTTCATATTTTGTATAATTAATTATGATTTCTCGAAAATTGATTTTTGAATCTGATTTCTACATTTTGCATATATCAGTCGACTGTCGCTTGTGGGCAGTCGACTGATGCATAGGGTAGTCGACTGTCAACGTTGATTTCGGGTAAACAAGGATGTTTACCCCATGTTTCAGCTGTGTTAGGCTATCCTAACTGCTCTTAATCCTAGGATATGCTTTGGAAAACATTAGAAAGGATGAAAATCCATTGGATATGGATTAGAAGAGTTGTTTGGGTGTGTATCAAGTTTAAGGTGAGTGAAAGTTCAAGTTTGAACTTTTTACCTTAATTTTGATGGTTTAGTGTGCCTATAGGCTTAGAGACTCTCCAAGAACATTGTTGGTGCAATGGTCAAGGAGGAGCAAGCCTTTAGGGGGAGATTATCCATCATGAAATGATGGATGTGTTCTTCCTCTTGAGGGGAAGAGTTTTATGTTTTTAGATAAATTGAAGGATTGCATCTCTTTAGTGATATGGGACTTATCACAGTTGGGAATTTGACAGTCGCTAGAGGGGGGTGAATAGCGTGGTGTACATCGCGTGATGTAACTCGTTTGATCATCTATACAATCGTCGTTAGCACAACGGAATATAGAAACACAAATGTAGAAAAAAATACACGCACAACACAAGCGATATAATGTGGTTCGGAACCTTAGGGTTCCTACTCCATGGGGCGAGCTCAACAAGCTGTAGAGATGACAGCATAGTTGGGATGTATACTGAAAAGTCTATCTTTTGTATGAACATCTTTATTTTGAGATGAGAATCACATGATCATTGTTTGCATATTTATGGTTATGCATATTGT
Source organism: Wurfbainia villosa (assembly GCA_025175895.1). Taxonomy (NCBI): domain Eukaryota; kingdom Viridiplantae; phylum Streptophyta; class Magnoliopsida; order Zingiberales; family Zingiberaceae; genus Wurfbainia; species Wurfbainia villosa. The sequence goes on from CM045993.1 coordinate 62,308,026, forward strand.
CTAATATATTACATTGTAGATAACATGGTGTGTAGTGTCACACGGGAGATCATGTTATCAGTTCCTTGTAAAGTATAAGTAAAGGCTCTCAACCGAGATGGTTATGGATAAACCATTGGAATGGTTATAGTGTGATTTGGTATTGGTTTGTCTTGACCATAGAATTACACTAGTACACTTTGTGTGTATTGAGCAGGACCGACTTAGAGGTGATTCGATTTATTGCTGACTACATAATCGAATCGGACCTCATATATTATGTTGTACATGCTCTTAATCCCGATATAATAATGGGCACATATACTTAGTATTCATTTCTTTGATTTACCAATGGGCGAGATTTATAGAGTAAATCGATAGGCTCGGTAAGTTAAAAAATGGTATTATTTATATGGTGTGTCGTTGATTATAGAAGGAAACCATGTCCTATATATTAGGATGATGATGTCCCCTTGAGGAGATCATAAGGTTCATCATGTAAACCCTGCAGGTGGACTTGGTCCGGCATGATGATAAGGTTGAGTGGTACTACTCATGGAGTTAGATGTTGATTAATTAATTGTCACTAAATTAATTAATTGACGGACATTCGAGATCTTAAATATGGGGAGATAAATCTACAAATAATATATGGAACCCATATTAACTTATGGGGTTTGGTGAGGTAGATCAATGATAATCCTCTAGTGGAATGGATTATCATTAATGGATCAGACATTATGTGAGCTTGATCCATTGGGTGGCCAAGATCCAACTCCTCCTCATAGTCCCTATTGTAGCCTATTAAAACCTCATGGATCCTAGATCCGATGATGGAAAATAAAACTATAGATCCGACGGTGGAGATTAAATCTCTAGATCCGACCGTTGAGATTAAATCTCTAGAATTCGACGGTTGAGATTAGTGTTAGTTATAGCCCTAAGAACCAATCATGTGATGGTTGAATAGGGAACATTTTGTATCATATTCTATAAAGGCAAAGGATTGGTTATTATATTTACATCTTGCTTGTGCCAGCTAATTTAAATATAATAATGCCCTAGAAAAGTAGGTTCTTATCTACAGCACATCAATTGGCAGAATTGATTATGAGAGGCTGTAGAGAACACTTTCCTAAATGTTCCTAGTCGAGTATTAATATGCAAGGGCAATATTAATACATAAAGACTAGCATGTAGGTCAATTGATGACTTGATCTCACAAGTCATGGATATATGATATCAAGTTGACACATGGGTATATATTGGAGAAGATATACTGAACTGACCCGCCATGAGAAAGTTTCATGGATCGTTATATGAGTGTCATAAACTTTCTCATGTGACTATTGGTATGAATAGTCCTTAGACCTGAAGTCACTATGGTTCCCTACATAAGGAGTTATGTACTTTGGTATCGTCAAACGTCACCCGTGAATGTGGTGGACCATAAAGGCGACATCGGGTATGTAACAAATTATGCGGAGGGATGTGAGTGATGTAGATGGGATCTATCCCTTCCATATGACGGAGTGATATCGGTGGGCCCTTGATTGAGTAGAACTACTAAAACGCATGGCCATGCTCGAATGAGTCAATATGAGATATTGAGCTCATTTGTTTGAGTTAGTTTACTGGGATCAAGAAACACATAGATTGATCGAGGATGACACGTCTATGCCTCATTGATCAACTGATATCAAGGATAGAAGGACACGGTCATATATTATATAGTAGTCACGGAAAGGTTAGTCGGATCTTGACTTATCTCAGAACTTGGGTAGCAATGATGTATTGCTAGATGCCGCTCATTGCTTGTGTATCTAAAAGAGTTTAGGTCCACTGCCAACGTTATGAGAGCCTATAGGGTCACACACAAAGAGCATGATAATTAGAGGAATTAGAGTATTCTAGTTTGACTAGAATAATTTGGGAATAAGCTTAAGTACAAAATGGTTTTTGGACTTTAAGCTTAATGAGAATTTTAGCTAATTGATTTAATGAGATTAATTCAATATGTTACCTTATTGATTTAATAAGATTAATTCAATATGATAACATAAGCTTAATTGAATTAATAAGATTAATTCAATATGATAACATAAGCTTAATTGAATTAATAAGATTAATTCAACATGCATGAATGCCACATAAGCATGCCACATAAGCATGCCACCTAAGCATCCACCTAAGCTAGATAAGGTGGAAGGGGACAAAATGGTTTTTGTCTCCTTAAGTGGCCGGCCAAAACAAAAGGGGTCTCAATGCAATGGATTGCATTAAATTGTAGGAGGTGAAAGGGTTTTGCCAACCCTATAAAAGGCCCCATGGAGTGGCCGGCCAAAGCAACATTTGGATTGTGATTGTGTGGTTGTGAGAGAGCTTGAGAAGCTTGGTGGAAGCTTTGGTTGTGTGGCTTTGTGAGTGTAGGCTAGCAAGAAGAGTAGTCTTCTTCCTCCTTTCTCTTCTTCCCTAGATTCCTCTCCTTTAGGGACTTCTCTAGCAAGAAGTAAAGGAGAGCTCTTCTAGTTTTCCTTTTGTGAGACAAGAGCGTGCTCGTGTGGATACGTATAGAGGCACGGACACTTGAACGTGCTAAAGATCAAACAAACCGAAAGGAAAAGCGGGATTAACAAGGGCACGCAACAAAGGTAATCCTCTCCTATAAGATAGGTTTGGTTTAGAGAAATTTATTTTATACGAGTTTGCTTTCGCATGGATCACTTGGAAGGGATCCTATTTTCCGTTGCGCATATGCCATTTGGCATAAAGAATTCTACTGATGGTATCAGAGCCACTTGCGAAAGATCGTATAAAATAGGTTTTCTCTATTTTATATGTGATATAGAAGTAGGATAAATTTTATTATGAGTTGATAATTGCATTAGCAATTGTCAAACATAATAAAATATCCAATGTCTTTTAAAAGTTAAAATGACATGGTGCATGGTTATGGCCTAGTCCCAAAAAGTTTGTGATTGTGTGTTGTAATTCTTAATACGGCCTGCGTGTCGTGCCTTTCTCCTAATATTCTTGTTGTAAAATTAGTTTTAGACTCGAATGTAACTCGAGTATTTCTCCTTTTGTAATGTACAAAACAAGGATGGAGAGTCCATTGGAAGATGAGGTTACAAGGAGAAAGTCAACACACAAGACAACCAAAAGGAAGCACTTAGGAGAAGATGCTATCCCTAGGTTGACCAATCAATCCTTTCATTGGCTTGAGAAGATTGTAGAATAAGGGCCATAACCATGACACGTTAGTTTAATATGTATGTGATGCATGTTAGTTTAGCTTGTATGTGATGCATGATTAGTTTAGCTTATATGTGATGTATGCTAATATGTATATGATACATGTTTATTTCTTAATAAGTCTAAACGATATGCCTACCAAAGTTGGTACTCACTACTTCCTCGATCATTTGTTATTGGGTTTGCCAAAGCAAAGCAATGCATTTTATCTTGGAGGGGTGCGAGTGGACAATCGTGATGTCCCTCTATCAGTCTTGGTTAAGACTTAATTAAGTGTTTTCTTAATTGGTTAAGAAAGTAGAGGCATATATTAGCTTTGAACATAAGTGTTAACATTAGTTTTGTGTGATTTCCGAACATCAGCTTTGTCTTAGAAGTGGTCGTTGCTCCGATATCCAAGAAGGCCCCTGTGCCTCGCCACAGCCTGGAAGCTGGTTTAGGAATAAACACTAAACTAATCTAAAACTTAACCAAAGCTATTAAAGAGTTACATCAGATGTAATTGGCAAAAGATTGCCTACCTAATTATACTACGTCTTGGGCGATTAGCAAAAGCTAACTCAAGACGAATTATGATGTGGATCTTTATCCCATATAAATTTATAGCTAAATAGTAGCTATGAGAATTTAGTGGGAGCCTCATTTAATTAAAGGCCTAATTAAATGATTTAGGTATGATACTTAACTTTGCATTTTAATGTTGTAGATCACCATGACATCTAACACGTCGCACCCCTCGACTTGCGATCTGTCCTTGAGAAGGACAAGCTCAATGGAGCAAATTTTCTTGACTGGTATAGGAACTTAAGGATTATCCTCAAACAAGGGCGTAAACTGTATGTCCTAGAGCAGTCAATCCCTGAAACACCCGCCCATGCGGCCACTCGTGCTGAAAAGGATGCTTATAAGAAGCATCAAGATGACGCATTGGATGTGTCATGCCTTATGCTTGCCACCATGAACTCTGAGCTTCAGAAGCAACATGAGAACATGGATGCCTATGATATGGTTGAGCACCTGAAACAACTATATCAAGGACAAGCTAGGCACGAGCGTTTTGAAGTGTCTAAAGCTCTTTTTGCATGCAAGATGCAAGAAGGAACACCTGTAGGAACTCACGTACTCAAACTGATTGGGTGCGTTGAGAACCTTGAAAGACTAGGTTTTCAGGCCAAGAATTGGCAATCGATGTTATCTCGCAATCGTTAGGAAGCATACAATCAATTAAATCATGAATTATAACATGAATGAAATTGATAAACCTTTGCACGAGATTCTCGGCATGTTAAGAAGCTACAGAACCAAATCTCAAGAAGAAAGTTAATAATGTACTAATGGTCAAAAGGGCAAAGGTAGCGCAAAGGCAAGGGTAAGACCAAGCCAAAGGCAGGCCAATTCATCCACTTCAAAGGGTAAAGGTAAAGTACCTAAGGAAGGGGCTGCTTCCATTGCGGTGAGGACCAGTCTACCTTGAGAAGTAAAGAACAAGAGAAGTGGGACTTACGCCTCGGTATACGTTATAGAAGTTAATCTATCTATTTCTTCTACATGGGTATTAGATATCGGATGTGCATCTCACATTTGTACTAATGTGCGAGGGGGAAAATAGTAGAATAATGGCAAAGGGTGAAGTGGACCTACAGTAGGCAATGGCATGGCGCAAAAGTTCTTCTTTGTTGTAGGAACATATTCTTTGTCTTTGCTTTGGGCTTATCTTAGAACTAGAGGAGTGCTTCTATGTACCGCATTAACAAAGAACATAATTTACGTATCTTGTTTAGACAAGAAAAACTTTTCTTTTATAATAAAGGACAAATGTTGTTCCATTTATTTAAATGAAATGTTCTATTGTAATGCACCACTTATGAATGGTCTCTATGTTCTAGATTTAGATAACCCAATTTATAACGTAAATACCAAGCGGTTCAAATCGAATGATTTGAACGGACATATCTCGCTTTATCGCCTAGGTCACATAAATGAAAAGCATATCCCAACTCCATAAAGATGGATTATTGGACTCATTTGATTTTGAATCATATGAGGTATCGAGTCTTGTCTTTAGGAAAGATGACTAAAACTCCATTTAGTGGACATGGCGAGAGAGCGGACGGATTTGTTAGGACTCATACATATCGATGTATGTGGCCCTTTCAATGTCGAGAGGAGGCTATAAGTACTTTATTACTTTCGCGATGATGTGAGTAGATTTGGCTACTTATATTTGATGAGACATAAGTCGAGAATCCTTTGAAAAGTTCAAAGAATTCAAGAATGAAGTACAAAACCAACTTGGTAGCGTTTTAAGCTACTTGATCGGATCGAGGTGGTGAATACCTTAGTCAAGAGTTTCGTGATCACTGGTGAGTGTGGGATAATATCCCAACTCACTCCCCTGGAACACCACAATGGAATGGTGTATCGAGAGAGAAATCGTACTCTATTAGATATACGATCAATGATGAGCGACGATCTACCTACTTCCTTTGGGGTTTAGCTCTAGAGACACCGCTTTCACACTTAATCGCGTTCCATCAAAAGTAGAAAAGACACCATATACGATATGGGTAGGAAGAGTCCCAAAATGTCTTTTATAAAGATTTGGGGATGTGAAGCTTACGTTAGACGTCAAGTCTCAGATAAACTAGGACCCAAATCAGATAAGTGTTATTTTGTAGGATATCCCAAGGAAACTAAGGGATATTACTTTTACAATCCCACACTAGGCAAGGTGTTTGTTGCCAGAAATGCTGTCTTTCTAGAAAGAGAATTTATTTCTAGAAATACTAGTGGGAGTAAAATTCATCTTGAAGAAGTTCAAGATGATGATAACACTAAGGCTTCGATGGAAAATGAATAGGCACCACAAAGTGTTGTGGATGAGGAATTTGTTGCCCAAAGAGTTGTGGAGCAAACACCTGTTCAAGTAGACCAACCTCTTCGTAGATCTAATAGGATCCGTCAACCGAGAGATATTCTTTTCTCTTGGTGACAACGGTGAAGTATTGCTTGTCGATCTTGACGAGCCTACATCCTATCAAGAAGCTATGATGAGCCCAGATTCCGAGAAATGGCTAGAGGCCATGAGATCCGAAATGGAATCCATGTACACTAACCAAGTATGGACTTTGGTTGATCCACCTGAAGGGGTAAAACCCATTGGGTGTAAATGGGTCTTTAAAGTAAAGACTGACATGGATGGTAATAAGCATACCTATAAAGGTAGATTGGTGGCTAAAGGATTCAAACAAATTCATGGTATTGACTATGAAGAAACCTTTTCACCAGTTGCGATGCTTAAATCCATTCGGATCATACTTGCTATTGCAGCCTACCATGATTCTGAGATCTGGCAGATGGATGTCAAAACCGCTTTTCTAAATGGAAAGCTACTCGAGGATGTGTACATGACACAACCTGAGGGTTTTGAAGATCCAAAGCATCCTGGAAAGGTATGCAAACTGCAAAGGTCCATTTATGGACTAAAGCAAGCCTCTCGAAGCTGGAATCTTCGATTCGATGATGCAATCAAAGAGTTTGGTTTCATCAAGAATGAAGATGAGCCTTATGTCTACAAGAGAAATAGTGGGAGCACAGTTGTATTTCTTGTCTTGTATGTAGATGACATACTTCTCATCGGAAATGATATTCCCTCACTCCAGTCTGTGAAGATGTGGTTAGGGAATTGTTTCTCGATGAAGGACTTAGGTGAAGCTGCCTATATTCTAGGCATCAAGATCTATAGAGATAGATCTAGAAGATTACTTGGCCTAAGTCAGAGTACCTACATTGATACAGTGCTAGATCGTTTTGCGAGGCAAAATTCTAAGACCGGGTTTCTGCCTTTATCACATGGTGTGAGTCTTTCAAAGACTCAATGTCCCTCTTACGAGGAGAGAGATCGCATGGATAAGATCCCTTATGCATCGACTATAGGGTCTATCATATGCGCCATGCTTTGTACTCGTCGACGTCTCGTAAGCTTTGAGCATGACGAGTAGATACGGTCGGATCGGTGAAAGTCCTTTGGATAGCGGTCAAAAATATTCTTAAGTACTTACGAAGAGCGAAAGAATATTTCACGATATTTGGAGGCAATGAGGAGCTAAGCGTAAAGGGTTACAGTGATGCAAGCTTCCAAGCAGACAAGGATGACTATAGATCGCAATCGAGTACGTGTTTTGCACGAATGGTGGTGTGAGTGGAAGAGTTCGGCGAGACACGATTCTTTGATTCTACAGCGGAGTATATTGCGGCATCGATGCGAAAGGCTGTTTGGCTCGCAAGTTCATCGATGAACTTGGGGTAGTTCCTAACATTGCGGATCCAATAGACCTCTATTGTGACAACAATGGGGCTATTGCACGAGCTAAGGAACCTCGATCACATCGTGGACCAAACACATCTTTGCGGCGCTTCCATCTCATTCGAGAGATCATCGATAGAGGAGATGTGAGGATATCAGAACCGGGAAGCTAACATCGCAGATCCATTGACCAAGGCTTTGTACGAGAGGAAGCATGATGGTCACACTAGGTCACTAGGTATTAGATATCATAGTGATTGGTACTAGTGCTAGTGGGAGATTGTTAGTTATAGCCCTAGAACCAATCATGTGATGGTTGAATAGGGAACATTTTGTATCATATTCTATAAAGGCAAAGGATTGGTTATTATATTTACATCTTGCTTGTGCTAATTTAAATATAATAATGCCCTAGAAAAGTAGGTTCTTATCTACTGACATCAATTGCGAGAATTGATTATGAGAGGTCATGAGAACACTTTCCTAAATGTTCCTAGTCAGTATTAATATGCAAGGGCAATATTAATACATAAAGACTAGCATGTAGGTCAATTGATGACTTGATCTCACAAGTCATGGATATATGATATCAAGTTGACACATGGGTATATATTGGAGAATATATCTTTGAACCCGACCGCCATGAGAAAGTTTCATGGATCGTTATATGAGTGTCATAAACTTTCTCATGTGACTATTGGTATGAATAGTCCTTAGACCTGAAGTCACTATGGTTCCCTACATAAGGAGTTATGTACTTTGGTATCGTCAAACGTCACATCGTAACAGGGTGGACCATAAAGCGATTCTTGGGTATGTAACAAATTATGCGGAGGGATGTGAGTGATGTAGATGGGATCTATCCCTTCCATATGGCCAGAGTGATATCGGTGGGCCTTGATTGAGTAGAACTACTAAAGCGCATGGCCATGCTCGAATGAGTCAATATGAGATATTGAGCTCATTTGTTTGAGTTAGTTTACTCGGGATCAATAAACACATAGATTGATCGAGGATGACGCGGTCTATGCCTCATTGATCAATCGATATCAAGATAGAAGGACACGGTCATATATTATAGTAGTCACGGAAAGGTTAGTCGGATCTTGACTTATCTCGTAACTTGGGTAGCAATGATGTATTGCTAGATGCCGCTCATTGCTTGTGTATCTAAAGAGTTTAGGTCCACTTGCCAGCGTTATGAGAGCCTATAGGTCACACACAAAGAGCATGATAATTAGAGGAATTAGAGTATTCTAGTTTGACTAGAATAATTTGGGAATAAGCTTAAGTACAAAATGGTTTTTGGACTTTAAGCTTAATGAGAATTTCAGCTAATTGATTTAATGAGATTAATTCAATATGTTACCTTATTGATTTAATAAGATTAATTCAATATGATAACATAAGCTTAATTGAATTAATAAGATTAATTCAATATGATAACATAAGCTTAATTGAATTAATAAGATTAATTCAACATGCATGAATGCCACATAAGCATGCCACATAAGCATGCCACCTAAGCATCCACCTAAGCTAGATAAGGTGGAAGGGGACAAAATGGTTTTTGTCTCCTTAAGTGGCCGGCCAAAACAAAAGGGGTCTCAATGCAATGGATTGCATTAAATTGTAGGAGGTGAAAGGGTTTTGCCAACCCTATAAAAGGCCCCATGGAGTGGCCGGCCAAAGCATCATTTGGATTGTGATTGTGGTGTGGTTGTGAGAGAGAGCTTGAGAAGCTTGGTGGAAGCTTTGGTTGTGTGGCTTTGTGAGTGTAGGCTAGCAAGAAGAGTAGTCTTCTTCCTCCTTTCTCTTCTTCCCTAGATTCCTCTCCTTTAGGGACTTCTCTAGCAAGAAGTAAAGGAGAGTTCTTCTAGTTTTCCTTTTGTGAGACAAGAGCGTGCTCGTGTGGATACGTATAGAGGCACGGACACTTGAACGTGCTAAAGATCCAACAAACCGAAAGGAAAAGCGGGATTGCAAAGGGCACGCAACAAAGGTAGAACTCTCCTATAAGATAGGTTTGGTTTAGAGAAATTTATTTTATACGAGTTTGCTTTCGCATGGATCACTTGGAAGGGATCCTATTTTCCGTTGCGCATATGCCATTTGGCATACAAGATTTCCCTACAATTAGATCCCTAGATCCGAAGGTGAAGATTAAAACAAGGCTTAAGCCTAACTCTATAAAAGGAGGCCAAGGCTTGGGCGTGGACTTTACTTTGAGAGAATAGGGTTTTTGTTTCTTTTGGCTTAGGCGGCAAGAAACAAAAGGAAGACTAGAGTTTTAGAGAGGCATTGGGCGGCCACACTTTTGGAAGTTTTTTCCTTCTTCCTAGGGTTTTGGCCGGCGCCCATCTTCTCTTCTTCTCTCCTTGGTCGGCGTCCAATCTTCTCTCTCTCATCCTTGGCCGGCAGCAAAGGCTAGGGTCTCTTCCCTTGAAACTTTTGGTCGGCGTCCATAATCCTCATCTTTTCTCCTTGGCCGGCGGAAATCACCAAGCAAGGTGGCTTGGTGGTCGGTTCTAGATAGGAGAAGAGTTTTGTTTTATTCTTCCTTTTTTTCGGAGCAAGCAAAGAAAGGAAGAAGGTGATCTAGGAGGCTTTGACTTTTGGAAGATCGTCGCCCACACGACGTCCAAAAGGAGGAAGGACATACGATAAAAGACCTTGAGGTAAACAAGAGGTATAAATCTTGTTTTGCTTTCCTTTTGTTTATTTGTATGTTGTATGTTTTGATATGTTGCTAAATTTACATGGACCCCAAATACAAACGCAAAAACCGACGATCCGTACATCATCTATTCCGCGGCTAATCGTAGAATAGAGGTTGGTTGCTTGAACAACAAGTTTGTTCAAGTGACTACTCTAATCGAATAGCACGACGATGAAACAGTAGCTTGGGTAATCTCTCTTTGTCAAGGATAAATTTTTTATCCAGGGACGTAGAAGGGATCGCCATGAACAAGCAATCAAGTTGAAGTGGGAAGCGAAGTTTTCCCTCCCTTCAAGTGGTATCAGAGCCACAGTTTTCGATTTTGTGTATTTAGGATTCTGTTACTTTTATGCACTTTTTCATATATTATATGTGTCGGATAATAGTAGGATGTGCGTAGGTTACCTTTTTGGTTGCATGCATAGGATCCAATTCTTATAGCCATATGTGTGTGTGTGATTGTACGTGTGTAATTGTATATTATTTGAATCCTCGGGGTTGACGAGGCTAGTATTTAATTTTGTAGTTAAATACGGCATTGTTTAGTCACTCTTTTTATTTTAGTTTACTTTCGGTCTGGATTTCATGTACACTCCTTCGTGGAGTATAGGATTGATGGATATAAATTAAAATAGTTTTTTTTCTCGGCTTAGATCTCCGGATGGCTTGTATATGGCGTAGGGAGGAGCGGACTAGATGGCTATATGACGGGAGGCATATTGGAGACAAAAGTCATAATAGTTGAAAAATATTTATTTTTCTTATTTATTGCTTATTGTTTGATATGCATGTCGTAGGCTAGAAAATTTCTCAATTTTAAATTACTAAGTGGGAGAGGGATATTTTTATAAATTCCCATGGCCTCCATTACGATTTGACATGTGATGCAAACAAACTTGTGCGTCGGCTCTGAGTGCCTTTTTTCACATCGGATGAGTTTGTTTGCGGATCACAAGGTCGAATATGGTTATAGGAAATTATTAAGGAGCATGTGTACTTCCCCATCGGAAGGCACATAACCCGAGATAATTACCTTGGTACCAAGTAATGGTGAACACTTAGATACAAATATAAGTATCCTCCCCATCGGAGTCACTGCTTTTATTTGTAGGGCCAAAGAGGAACCAACTGTTAATTTTATTTGTCAAAAAGTTAGGTTGATAAGATAGTAAAATTAATGGGTAAAACCTCCTCTTACAAATGTAGAATTCGTCTACGTCCACACTATTGTGGCATATGATATTCTCGGTATTTTGAGGTGTTGGTTGATTTTAAAATTTTATTGTTTGAGGAATCAATAATTTTTTGAAATCTAATGTTTTGGTCTATGTGATTCTTAGGTTTTTCAAAATGTCTTTCAATCTGCTTGTTGTGATACTGAAAGAAAATAAACTTACTGGACCCAATTATGTTGATTGGAAGAGGAATCTTGACATTGTCTTGACTGCTGAGGAATACAAATATGTACTCCTCGAAGAGTGCCCTCCTAAGCCTGCGGATGATTCTGAGAAAAAGGAGAAGGAGAGTTATAAGAAGTGGATTAAGGCCGATGAGATGGCGCAGTGTTACATTTTGGCATCTATGTCAAATGTACTGCAACATTAGCATCAAGTCATACCCACTGCTTATGACATGATGCTCAATCTCAAAGAACTTTTCGGACACCAGAATCTGAAAGGGATCCTTGGATGGCTAGATGGGGGTGAATAGCCTCTTTTCGTTTTCTACAAAATGATTAGCGGAAACAAAACAAACACAATAATAATAGAAATAAAAATGCAATGCTAACACGGAAGCTTTTACGTGGTTCGGGGATAACACTCCTACTCTACGGCGATCCTTAAGGTGGATCAACCCAAATCAATCTTCACTAACAAGCTTTCTCTTTTACAAAACCTCCTCTTCTTACAAAGGATGAAAATGAAGATTAGAGAAGAGAAAAGGATTTAAAACACTTAGAAAGCTTAGAAAATTTATGGGAGCTTAAGAGAATTATCAGAATATAAGCATTAGGCTCTTCTTGCTCCCCTTGGCCTCTTTTTATAGGAAAGAGCCTCTTTTTCCCATTGGAGGTCCATCAGTCGACTGATGGATTACATCAATCGACTGTCGTCGCAGCTAATGACTTCTGAACAGCCGAATTCGCGGGATTTGCAGTCGTCATCACCAATGGGAGGACTATCGATCGGCGCGCCAACAATAGCGTCCGATGTTGCCCGTGATCGCTAGTCGGCTATGAGCCTTCGTCGTGGTAGTCAATCGCCAATAATGGCGATCATGCTAGTTTGTATCGCAGCTCGATTCGAGTCAACTATCATCGATTCGACGATAACTCCCGATCAGCCAAACTCTCGACCTCTAACCTTTGCATTTTAAAGGCCCGATTCGGCACAATGTTCCAATCGACTGGCACACCCCAAGTATGGCTAATTCATACTTGAAAACATACCCTAAGCCTAGACTTAACCTTCTAGCTTCTCCATCAGCCTTGCGCCTCTAGGATTTCTTTGAGTCCACGACTCCATCCATGTGCTTGCCTTCAAAAGCGTCATGCTTTGGGTTTCTTCTTTAGCAAAGTACACTTGGACTTTACACTGCCAAGACTACATGCTTGGACTTATGTCGCTAAAACTTGCCTTTGGTCTTCCTTTGCCAAGGACTGCTTGGACTTTACGCCGCCAAGACTACATGCTTGGACTTACGCCGCCAAGACCTTTCTTTTGACTTCTCTTTGCCAAGATCACACTTGGACTTGTCTTTTACCAAGTCTTCATACTTGGATTTTCCTGTCACTTAAACATGTTCACAATTAGATCATAAAGCATTGCCTAAGTTAGATGATTATCCAAACATCAAAACATATAAATACTTGGGGCATTGTTGCACCAACAGAATCGAGTTGCTAGGCAGGAAGCCATGAGAAACTTGATGACGACCACCATGATCGAGGGAACACCCATGAGGGATCATGTTCTCAAGATGATGACTCATTTGAATGAGCTAGAAATCCTCAGAGCTGAGATCGATGGGGAAATCCAGATCGATATCATTCTCCAGTCTCTACCTAGGAGTTTTGAGCAGTTTCGCCTGAACTATAACATGAACAAAAGGTTGTATTCGTTGGCGAAGCTTTTGACAGAACTCCGGGCGACAAAGGGGCTTTTTCGTCAGAGTGCTCAGGCACAGGCCATGGTTGCCCAAAAGGTTTCTACTTCTAAGTCAAAAGGCAAGAAGAAGAAGAAACAAGATGGGGCAAAGGTGGCAGGAGGAACTCAGGGAGGAGTGAAGAAGCTGAAAGGCAAGTGCTTCACTTGCAAGCAAACTGGACACTGGAAGAAGGACTGCCCCACCCGGAAGCAGAACAAAGGTATATCTTTTGGTCTAATCGTTGAAACATTTTTAGCGGTGTTATCTACCGGCACTTGGTGTGTAGATATGGGAGCCAATGATCATGTCTGCAATACTTTGCAGGGGTTCCAAGAAACCAGATGACTGGCTGAGGGGGAGATTACCGTATACTTGGGTGATGCCACGAAGGTGGCGGCTATTGCAGTGGGAGTTGTTTATTTGTCTTTTGAGAGGAATAAAGTTTTGGTTCTTAAAAATTTCCTTTATGTACCTTTATTTAGAAAGAATTTGATTTTGGTTTCTAAATTGTTTATGGATGGATATTCTATTTCTTTTAATGACAGAGTTGTTATAAAAAGGAATAGGGAGATTATCTGTTATGGTGCATTGATAGGAAATTTGTATACACTCGAACCAAAAGCTCCCACGATGCAAATAGAAGTGAATAACTCATCTTCTAATTCCAATAAGAGAAAAGAACCTTCGAAGATGAACCAAACATATCTTTGGCATCTAAGGCTTGGGTCATATTAACCTAAGTAGAATTCAAAGGTTGATAGCTGATGGACCTCTGAGTTCATTAGTGGTGGAAGACTTCCCAACCTGTGAGTCCTGCTTGGAAGGTAAAATGACCAAGAGGCCTTTTAAGGCCAAGGGGTATAAAGCCAAAGATGTGTTGGAATTGGTTCATTCTGATTTGTGAGGTCCTGTCTATCCAGGCAAGAGGTGGCTTTGAATATTTCGTCTCTTTTATAGACGATTATTCAAGGTATGGATACATTTACTTGATGCGTCACAAGTCTGAATGCTTTGACAAGTTCAAAGAATTCAAGGCTGATGTGGAGAAACGTCAAGGTAAAAGTATCAAGACACTACGATCTGATCATGGTGGTGAGTACCTCTTGGGAGAGTTTAGGGATTACTTATAAGAGGCTGGGATTTAATCCCAATTGTCTGCACCTGACACATCCTAGCAGAATGGTGTAGCAGAGCGAAGGAATTGGACTCTTATGGAGATGGTTAGATCAATGATGAGTTATTCTGAGTTGCAAGATTCGTTCTGAGGATATGCTCTAGATACGGCAGTGTATATTCTGAACTTGGTTCCATCTAAATCAGTGCCTTCTACTCCCACAGAATTGTGGACTGGGCGAAAGCCTAGTCTGAGACATATTCGGATTTGGGGGAGTCCAGCACACATGATGAAGGCAGATGTTGGTAAGTTGGAACATCATACAGAAGTGTGCATATTCATTGGCTATCCTAGAGGAACGAAAGGTGGTTTGTTTTATAGTCCTAGAGATCAGAGGGTGATCGTCAGCATGAATGCCAGATTTCTAGAGGAAGACTATGTGATGAACCACAAGCCCATGAGTCAGATTGTTCTAGAGGAATTGAGAGGGGAAGTCACTACTTCAGTACCATCGGTACAAGAGGATATACCACAAGTCACTACACCGCATGTCACAGAGGATACACAGGTGATACCTCATCGTAGTGGGAGGGTTGTGAGACAGCCTGATAGATTCATGTTCTTAGGAGAATCTTCTGATTTGGTCCCTAGCAAACTTGAACCTGATCCCTGGACATATGCCGAGGTAATCCAAGATAAAGATACGGTATCTTGGCAAAGTACAATGAATGCTGAGATTGAATCTATGGATTCAAATCAAGCCTGGGAGCTAGTAGAGCCACCCAATGGTATAAAAGTCATTGGATGCAAGTGGATCTATAAAAGAAAGAGAGGAATAGACGGGAAGGTTGAGACCTTCAAAGCGAGGCTTGTTGCGAAGGGGTATACTGAAAAAGAGGGTATCGATTATGAGGAGACCTTTTCGCCGGTAGCCATGCTTAAGTCTTTCCAGATTCTTTTATGTATTGCTGCTCATATGGATTATGAGGTATGGCAGATGGATGTCAAGACAGCTTTCCTTAATGGAAGTCTTGAGGAAAACATCTATATGAAGCAACAAGAGGGATTCATTGCAAAGGGCAAAGAGCATCTTGTGTGCAAGCTTAATCGATCCATTTATGGATTGAAGCAAGCTTCGAGATCTTGGAACATCCTCTTTGATGAGGTAATCCAGTCTTATGGATTTATTCAAAGTTCGGATGAGTCTTGTGTATACAAGAGGTGTGAAGGAAACGTAGTGATATTTCTCGTACTATACGTAGATGACATTTTGTTAATTGGCAACAATGTCAAGGTGTTATCGGATGCAAGGGTATGGTTGTCCAAACAGTTTGATATGAAGGACTTGGGAGAAGTGGGACACATCCTTAGGATCACGGTTATAAGGGATCGCAAGAAAAGGATGTTGTGCTTATCTCAAACTTCATACATAGACACAATTATGGACTGTTTTAGCATGCAAAACTCCAAGAAAGGTTTTCTACCTTTCAGGCATGGAGTTCCTTTATCTAAGGAAATGTGTCCTAGAACATCTAAGGAGATAGAGGAGATGAAGGCAGTTCCTTATGCTTCGGCAGTAGGAAGCCTCATGTATGTGATGCTATGTACAAGATCGGATATCTACTTTGTCGTGGGCATGGTTAGTAGATATCAGACTAATCTAGGATAGGGACATTGGACTGCGGTAAAGAATATATTGAAGTACCTGAGAAGGACTAGGGATTATATGCTAGTTTACCAAGTAGACCAATTACTCCCTGTGGGTTACACAGATTCCGACTTCCAATCAGATAGGAATAACAGTAAGTCTACCTCATGTTTTGTGTTTACTTTGGGAGGTGGAACCATTGTATAAAGGAGTGTCAAGCAAAAATGTGTGTTGGACTCTACCATGGAAGCTGAGTATGTGGCAGCCTCTGAAGCGGCCAAAGAAGTTGTGTGGCTCAGGAACTTCTTGATGGACTTGGATGTGATTCCTGGTTTGCCCAGAACTATCAAAATTTATTGTGATTATAGTGGTGCAGTTGCAAACTCGAAGGAACTACGAGCCCATAAGGCAAATAAACACATAGAGCACAAGTACCACCTGATACAAGAAATCGTAAAGAGAGGAGAAGTTGGTGTGGCCAAGATTGCATCGGAGGATAACCTGGCAAATCCTTTCACTAAGGCCCTTCCAGCGAGAGCTTTTGATAGGCATGTGGAGGGAATGGGAATCAGATGTATGGCAGTTTGAGGACAGCATAGTCTTTTAGTATAAGTGGGAGATTGTTGAGATGTATACTGGGAAAGTCTATCTTTTGTATGAACATCTTTATTTTGAAATAAGAATCACATGATCATTGTTTTCATATTTATGGTTATGCATATTGTCTAATACATTACATTGTAGATAATATGGTGTGTAGTGTTACACGGGAGATCATATTATCAGTTCCTTGTAAAGTATAAGTAAAGGCTCACAATCGAGATGGTTATGGGCAAACCATTGGAATGGTTGTAGTGTGATTTGGTATTGGTTTGTTTTGACCATAGAATTACACTAGTACACTTTGTGTGTATTGAGCAGGATTGACTTAGAGGTGATTCGATTTATTGCTGACTACATAATCGAATCAGACCTCAGATATTATGTTGTACATGCTCTTAATCCCGATATAATAACGGACAGATATACTTAGTATTTATTTCTTTAATTTACCAATGGGCGAGATTTATAGAGTAAATCGATAGGTTCGGTAAGTTGGGAAATGATATTATTTATATGGTGTTCCGTTGATTATAGGAGGAAATCATGTCCTATATATTAGGATGATGATGTCCCCTTGAGGAGCTCATAAGGTTCATCATGTAAACCCTGCAGGTGGACTTGGTCCGACATGATAATAAGGTTGAGTGGTACTACTCATGGAGTTAGATGTTGATTAATTAATTATCAGTAAATTAATTAATTGATGGACATTCGAGATCTTAAACACGGGGAGATAAATGTACAAATAATATATGGAGCCCATATTAACTTATGGGGGTTGGTGAGGTAGATCAATGATAATCTTCTAGTGGAATGGATTATCATTAATTGATCGGACTTTATGTGGGCTTGATCCATTGGGTGGCCAAGATCCCACTCCTCCTCATGGTCTCTATTGTAACCTATTAAAACCTCATGGAGCCTAGATCCGATGATGAAAAATAAAACTCTAGATCCGACGGTGGAGATTAAATCTCTAGATCCGACGGTTGAGATTAAATCTCTAGAATCCGACGATTGAGATTAGATCCCTAGATCCGACGGTGGAGATTAAAACAAGGCTTAAGCCTAACTCTATAAAAGGAGGCCAAGGCTTGGGCGTGGACTTTACTTTGAGAGGATAGGGTTTTTGTTTCTTTTGGCTTGGGCGGCAAGAAACAAAAGGGAGGCTAGGGTTTTGGAGGAGGCATTGGGCGCCCACACTTTTGGAAGTTTTTTCCTTCTTCCTAGGGTTTTGGCATGCGCCCATCTTCTCTTCTTCTCTCCTTGACCGGCATCTAATCTTCTCTCTCTCATCCTTGGCCGGCGGCAAAGGCTAGGGTCTCTTCCCTTGGAACTTTTGGCCGGCATCCATAATCCTCATCTTCTCTCCTTGGCCGGTGGAAATCATCAAGCAAGGTGGCTTGGTGGTCGGTTCTAGATAGGAGAAGAGTTTTGTTTTATTCTTCCTTTTGTTCGGAGTGAGCAAAAAAAGGAAGAAGGTGATCTAGGAGGCTTCGAGTTTTGGAAGATCATCACCCACACGACGTACAAAAGGAGGAAGGACATACGATAGAAGACCTTGAGGTAAACAAGAGGTATAAATCTTGTTTTGCTTTCCTTTTGTTTATTTGTATGATGTATATTTTGATATGTGGCTAAATTTACTTGGACCCCGAATAAAAACGCAAAAATCGGCGATCCGTACATCATCTATTCCGTGGCTAATCGTAGAATAGAGGTTGGTTGCTTGAACAATAAGTTTGTTCAAGTGACTACTCTAATCGAATAGCACGACAATGAAACGGTAGCTTGGGTAATCTCTCTTTGTCAAGGATAAATTTTTTATCCGGGGACGTAGAAGGGATTACCATGAACAAGCGACCAAGTTGAAGTGGGAAGCGAAGTTTTCCCTCCCTTCAAGCACCACTAATAAAACTCCTTGATAACAAGTCGGAGGTGGAGAAACCTCGTACAAAGATTACAATAGTAATACAATAGAAATACAACAAGAAAAACTGAGCAATACACAAAATAAGTAAACACTTTACACAAGAACTTTTGATTGCTTTCTTGTTGCTTGCTTTGGATTGACCTTGAAGATCTGGAATGCAATAGCAATTCCCCTCCAAAATTTCCCCAAAAATCAGTGCCCAAATCCTCCACGAGTTGCTCCTTTTATGCCTGCATCAGGCTGGATTCGCGCCTGGCAGTCGACTGTCGTAAGGCCCCAGTCGACTACCAACAGTATCATTATAAGACAACGACTTAATCCATGTCGGCATCCAAGAAATGGTTACACTGATAATCGACTGCCATAACCCAAAAATCCACTGCCAAGGCCATAGCCGACTGACCAGTCGGCTATCGAGCATTCTGCTCTCGTAACCTTGACCAGTAGTCATCTGTCATCCATGGCAGTCGACTGCTCAAGACATTAGTCGATTACCCAATTCTATAAGTCGACTGCCAGGATATTTCCTGTAGTCGAACACCAGTCGAGTCCGAGCAATTCGATTTGCCATAATCCCAGTCGACTGCCACGAGTCAACTCGGTTGCCAAGTGTCAAAACACTTGACCAATCGAGTAGATCAAAGTCCCAATCAACTGATAACCTCAAACATGAGGTTTAACCCCAAGTATGATGCCCTCATACTTTCTAGACCACCCTTAGCCTAGACCTAAGCCTTCTAGCCACCTCTATCAGCCTCATGTCTATCGGATCTCTCCAAGTCATCCATGACTTGTTCATCCATACACTAACCTTCAGGTGCTTCCATCGGCTATTGTCATGCTAAGCTGGTCTATACCACCAAGGCACATTGGATTTACGTTGCCATGACTACCGCTTGGACTTTACGCCGCTAACAATTGGACTTATGCTGCCAAGACTCCACCCTTGTGTTAGGGCAATCTCTTGCCATGATAAGGTTTTGATGTGTGTGGCAAAGGGTTTAAGTTAGTTTGTTATGATGATTTGATATGTGCGTTGAAGTCATGCAGGACTTAGTAATTCGCACATGGAGTCGTGGCGAGTTTCACATCTCATGACTCGGGTCTTGAGTCGGTGAAAAATTGCTTTGCGGAAGCCGTGCGATTGGAGCATCCGAGGGACCGCCGGACGAGAAGCTTGGAGTGAAGCCGGAGGAAGTAGACTTCGAGGCAAGAGACGCGAAGGAGCATTGCAGAGCCGTGCGCCTAATGTTGCCGAGGGATGTGGTCGCGAACGAAGAGAACTTCAAAGGCGAGGGACTCCAAGGGATGAGAGTGAGCGATTGTAACCCGGGAAGGGGTAGCTCTTAGGTGAAACTTAGTCATTTGGCCAAGTGTCGGATGGGTTTTCCCGACACCAGTCGACTGCCATGTCATGGCAGTCGACTGCTTTGAGTCGAATGTAGTTCGACCGTATCCGATCGGCCGGATTGAGCGATCATGATCGCCATACGTGCGATCTGCCAAGACCATCGATCATTCTTGAAAGGCGGCGATCGGTAGTTAATAGGGTTTTGGCCACAGAACTGTTCATAGCCGACTGGACAGTCGACTACGGAGGCAGCAGTCAACTGATGAGGTCCATCAGTCGACTGCCAAGTGTTCCGTTGGACTACAACGGTCGGGATCCGACATGTTCGGAAGCCGTTGGAGTGGCAGCAGTCGACTGGTGGCGGCCAACGGGAAGAAATCAGCCCTCTCTATAAAAAGAGAGGGTGTGGAGCTTTGGGAGGCAAATGCTTATGCTCTAAGTGATCTTCCAAGTGCTCCACAAGTTCTAAACTCTTCTTACTTGCTTTTACTCCATTCTATTTATAAGAAGAGTGATCTTGATTGTAAAGGTTACCTCCACCTAGCTTGGTGCAAAGGAGAGACCATTTAGTGGATTGGTTTAGCGGAGTGATTCACTGAGGACGAATCGGGGACCGTGGATTAGCGGCATAGCCGTGAACCACGTTACATCCTTTGTTAGCATTTGTATTTTTGTTTATCGCTTTGTCTTTATTGTTTATGCTTCCGCTTGCGCTAACGATTGTGTAGACGAGCAAACGAATGAGAGAATTCCAACATCCATAGTAAGAGGGCTATTCACCCCCCCTCTAACCGGTCGTTCGATCCCCTACAAGTGGTATCAGAGCCGAGGTCGCTCTTCAAGGACTAACCGCCGCGAGAGCACTACAAATAGCCAGCCAATCGATCTCCTACAAGTGGTATCAGTGTTGGGTTTTTCCAAGCCGCAAAAACCGCTTTTTGCGTTACGGAAACCTCGGAAGCCCCCGGCCACGGATCCGTGCGAAGTATAAAATTATAATTACATGTATGTGCTTACAAAAATCCTAGATCTACCTTAGATCTAAGAGGTTAGAACGTTACCCTCGTAGCGACGCCCTTCGCTTATCCCGCCCGTCCAAAAGTCCGCCGGAACTCGAGAGTGTCAAGTGCACACTCCTCTATGGTATCCACACAAGCAATAGGTGGAGAAAAAGACACTTGAGTGTGCTAGCACTCCTCTATGGTGTCTCGGCAAGATGAGGTTGGAGAGGGAGAGCTTGAGAGAAAAATTCCCAAGGAAGAAGATGAAGTTAAGAGTGTGTTACTCACCAAATGAATTCTCCACCCATAACCCCAAAGTGGCCGGCCACTTCATGGAGGGGGGGTTACATGCATGCATGTAACTCCCATGACCCTTGGTCTCCCTCATGATGTGGCACCAACTGACCAAGTCAATCATTGGCCGGCCATGCCTAGTCATCATCATGACATGGCATTTGGTCAAGTCAAACTTGACCTTTCATCTTCCCTCTCAAGTCAAGTCAAACTTGACCTATAATCTTCCATGGTTGATCAAATCTAACCACTTGACTCAAGTCAATTTAATTTAATGAATCTCTATTCATTAATTTAAATTGATTTGATGAATCAAATATAAATTAGACTCATTCAACACTTGAATCAACTTGAGTCTAACTCAATTAGTCTAATTTGGATTACTCTTAATCCAATTTGGTTCATCCCATGAACCTAATCCTCATGGTTCATCATATGAACCTAATCTCCATCTAATTGCTCTTATGTGTGTGACCCTATAGGTTCTTGTAACGTTGGCAATGTCCCTAAACCGATTTAGGAACATAAGCAATGAGCGGTATCTAGCAACACATCATTGCTACCCAAGTTACAAGAATGTTGAGCTCCAACATCACCTTTGTGACTACTAATTGTGACTCTCACAATATGTGACAATGTCCCTCTATCCTTGACATCTAGATTGACCAATCGAGGCATAGACCGTGTCATCCTCGGTACAATCTAAATCTTGAACTCTCAGTAGACTCACTCTAATCAAATGAGCTCAATATCTCATATTGACTTATTTGGGCATGGCCATGCACTTCGTGGTCTCACTCTATCAAGAATATCGATGTCACTCCCGTCATATAGGAGGGATAGATCCCATCTACATCACTCACATCCCTCCGCATAATTTGTTACATACCCGATGTCGCCTTTATAGTCCACCCATTTACGGGTGGCGTTTGTGAAAGCAAAGTATGCAACTCCTTATGTAGGGAACCATGGTGACTTGGTCTAAGGACTAATAGTCATACTAATAGCCACATGAGAAAGTATATGACACTCATATAAGCGATCCATGATACTTTCTCATGGCGGGTCATTCGATACATTCTCGATCCATACCCATGTGTCAACTTGATATCTCATATCCATGACTTGTGAGATCAAGTCATCTTGTTGACCTACATGCTAGTCTCTACGCATTAACATTGTCCCCTGAATGTTAATACTCGACTAGGAATGATTAAGAGTAGTGTTCTCTATATCATCTCATTATCGATTCAACCAATCGATTGATATAGATAAGAACCTACTATTCAAGGACATTATTATATTTAGTTATTTGGCACCAATACAAGTAAATATAATAACCATGCCTTTATAAATAGGAATATGATACAATAAAGTCCATACAACAATCATCACATGATTGGCTCTAGGGCTTTCACTAACAATCTCCCACTAGCACTAGTGCCAATCACGTAGTATCTAATACCCAATGACCTAGTGTGACCATCATGCTTTTACGTGCCGAAGCCTTGGTCAAGGATGCGATGTTAGCCTCTGTGGGTACTCTGCAAATCTTCACAATCTCTCGAATGAGATGGAAGCACCGATATATATTAGACCTCTGTTGTAGAATCGACAGCGTGTCTGCTTGGAACTCTTCGACTCACAGCGCCACCATTCAAGCAAAACCACGAAACATTGCGATCTATAATCATCACAGTGGGTTTGGAAGCTTATCATTGTAACCCTTCTGACTAGCTCCTCCTGCCTCCAAAATATCAAGAAATATTCTTTAGTCCTTCTTAAGTACTTAGAATATTCTTGGCTACTATCGATGGCGCTCACGGATCATTTGGTATCTACTCGTCATGCTCAAAGCATCGAGACATCGAGACAGTACATAGCATGGCGTACATGATAGATCCTATAGCAGATGCGTAAGGGATCTTATCCATGCGGTCTCTCTCCTCTCTAGAAGAGGGACTTTGAGTCTTCGAAAGACTCACACCATGTGACATCGACAGAAGTCCTTTCTTGGAATTCTGCATGGCAAACCGAAGTAATACCATGTCAATGTATGTACTCTGACTTAGGCCAAGCAATCTCTTATATCTATCTCTATAGATCTTGATGCCTAGAATACAGGCTGCTTCACCTAAGTCTTTCATTGAGAAGCACGTCCCAAGCCAAGTCTTCACAGACTGTAGCGAAGGGATGTCATTCCCAATGAGTAGTATGTCATCCACATACAATACAAGGAACACAACTGTGTTCCCATTAACCCTCTTGTAGACACAGGGTTCATCTTCATTCTTGATGAAACCAAGCATTTGATCGCATCATCGAATCGAAGATTCCGGCTCAGAAGCTTGCTTTAGCCCATAAATGGACCTTTGCGGCTTGCATACCTTGATATCTTTGTGGATCTACAAAACCCTCGGGTTGTGTCATGTACACATCCTCGAGTAAGTTTCCATTCGAAGCGGTTTTGACATCCATCTGCGGATCTCATAATCGTGGTATCTTTTGCAATAGCAAGCAAGATCGAATGGACTTAAACATCGCCACGGAGAAAAGGTTTCATCATAGTCAATACCATGAATTTGCTTGAAACCTTTAGCCACCAATCGGCCCTTATAGGTATCGTAAGTCCATCCATGTCGATCTTTCTCCTAAAGACCCACTTACACCCAATGGGTTTGACCCTTGGTGGATCAACCAAAGTCCATACTTGGTTAGTGTACATGGATTCCATCTCGGATCTCATGGCGTCTAGCCATTTCTCGAATCTGGGCTCATCACGGCTTCTGATAGGAGGTAGGCTCATTCTCAATGAGCATAACGTCATCATGGTCGACAAGAGAAATGAGTATCTCTCGGTGACGGCGTACCCTATCGGACCTGCGAAGAGGTAGGTCTACTTGAGCAATTGGTTGTTCCACAACTCTTTGTGCAATAACCTCATCACCCACAACACTTTGTGGTTCTGTTCAACCTCCATCAAGGCCTCAGTGCTATGGTCCTTATCTTGAATTTCTTCAAGATCGAAGGTACTCCCACTAGTTTTCTAGAAACAAAATCCCTTTCTAGAAAAACCCAGTCTTTACCACAAACACTTTGTCTTGTTGGGAATGTAAATAATATCCTTTGTATCCTTGGGATATCCAACAAAATAGCACCTATCGAATTTGGGCCCGATTTATGCGAGACTTGGCGTCGAGCGTAAGCCTCACAACCCCAAATCCTCATAAAGACATCTTGGGATTTTTCCTGTCCATATCGTATAGGTGTCTTTACCACTGACCTTGGATGGTACGGTTAAGGGTAAAGGCTCAGTGTCGAGCATATCCCCAAAAGGATATAGGAAGATCGTGTGACTCATCATAGATCGTACCATATCAATAAGTCTGATTCCTCCTTTCGGATATATCATTCCCTTTGTGGTGTTCGGGAGGAGTGAGTTGGGATAGAATCCCACACTCGGCTAGATAGTCCACGAAACTCATGGCTAAGGTATTCACCACCTCGATCCGATCAGTATCTTAATACTCTTGCCAATTTGGTTTTGTACTTCATTCTTGAATTCTTTGAACTTTTCAAAGGATTGATTTATGTGTCATAAGATACACATAACCATATCTCTTGAAGTCATCAGTAAATGTAATGAAAGTACCGTAACCACCTCTAGCGACAACATTGAAAGGACCACATACATCACTATGTATAAGTCCTAACAAATCTGTTGCTCTTCGCTATGTCCACTAAAGGAGTCTTGGTCATCTTGCCTAAAAGGCAAGACTGCATGTCTCATATGATTCAAAATCAAATGAGTCTAGCGACCCATCCTTATGGAGCTGAGATAAGCAACTCTCATTTATGTGACCTAAGCGACAGTGCCAGAGATAAGTTTGGTTCAACTCATTTGACTTGAACCTCTTGGTACTTATGTTATAGATAGGGCTCTCTAAGTCTAGAAAGTAGAGTCCGTTCATTAGAGGTGCACTACAATAGAATATATCATTTAAATAAACTGAACAACATTTGTTCTTTATTATAAATGAAAATCCTTTCTTGTCCAAACAAGAAACTGAAATGATGTTCTTGGTTAAGGCAGGCACATAACAACATTCATCTAATTCTTGTACAAGCCCAGAGGGCAGAGATAGATCATAAGTTCCTCTGACCTTGGCAGAACTCTTGCTCCATTGCCTACTCATTGGTCCACCTCACCCTTTGTCAATGCCCTGCTATTTCTAAGCGCCTGCACATTGGTACAAATGTGAGATGCACATCTGGTATCTAATACCCATGATGAAGAAATAGATAGATTGACTTCTATAACATTTATACAGTAGAAGTCTCACTTCTCTTCTTCTTAAGATCTTCGGTATGCCTTGCGATTCGCTTCAGTGTCACGCTTCCTTCAAGAAGCAAGCCCCTTCCTTGGCTACCCCTACTTTGGGTTTAAGTTCTTTGCCTTTTCCCTTGGCTTGGGACTTTCCCTTACCTTTAGGCTTGCCCTTGCCTTTCTTCTTCTGCACCATCAAAATGGTGTCAGATTTACCCTTCTTAAGGTTAAACTCTGCAGTTCTCAACATCTTTGAGCATCTCGAGCAATGACTTATCAATTTCATTCAGTTATAATTCATGACAAATTGATTGAAGGCTTGTGGCAAAGATTGCAAGATTAGGTCAGTGGCCAGCTCTTGGCCAAGTGGGAATCCCAGCCTTTGTAGGTTTTCTACGTACCCAATCATCTTGAGTACATATGTACCTACGAGAGTCCCTTCTTGCATTTTGGACCCAAATAATGCCTTAGAGATTTCATATCTCTCATGCCTAGCTTGTCCTTGATATAGTTGACGAAGATGTTCAACCATATCATAAGCATTCATGAACTCGTGTTGCTTCTGAAGCTCAGAGTTCATGGTCGCGAGCATTAGACATGACACATCTAATGCATCATCTTGATGCTTCTTGTAAGCATCTTTGTCAGCTCGCGAGGCAGTTGCAGGAGGTGCCTCCGGAATGGACTGCTCCAGGACGTACAACGTCCTTTCTTGGGTGAGAACAATTCTCAGGTTCCTGTAACAGTCCAGGAAATTTGCTCCATTGAGCTTGTCCTTCTCAAGGACAGAACGCAGAGAGAGTGTTCGTGTTTGTCGACATAGTTATCTACAACATACAATGCAGAGAATTAATATCATATTCCTTTTATCATTTAATTAGGCCTTTAATCAAATGATGCTCCCACTAAATTATAGGAATTTTGTAGAATTGAGTTATGGATGTGGTCAAACCACTTTTACTAGATTCATACAAACTAGCTATAATTCTTGCGGGACAAGATCCACATCATACTAAGCCTTGAGTTAGCTTTGGATAAATCGCCCAAGACTTAGTACGATCGGTGGGTAACACATTACCGATTACATCTCTATGCAACTCTTGTTTATAGGATTAAGACCCACATTTACAAAAGACCTTGAGTTAGCTTTGGCTAAATCGCCCAAGATTTAGTGTAAATGCGATCTTAACCTATCTTTCCAACGATTGGAATATGCCTATAGTTCTACTCGATCCAATTGAGTTAACTAGTTTTGCTCAATATAATTGAGCTTACTCTAACCCGAGTCGTGATAGGCGGGACCAAGATTGTCCCTCCGCACCCTACCAAGATAATATGTGATGCTCTGCTTTGGCAGATTCAACAACGACAAATGATCGAGGTAGTGATGGGTATCAAGGCTCGGTAGGCATTTTCGAGTTGATTCGATTATGATCTAATCTAATCGTAATGTGTATCTTATACGCATTTAGGCCTTTATTATCCTATATTAGCATGCATCATATACATACATTAATTATTCTAGCATGCATCATATACATACAAGAAAATTAACCTAGCATGCACCATATACATACAAACATTTTTCTACTAGCATGCATCACATACATACAAGCAAAATCAATTAAATATACATATATATATATCATTAAATGTGATATAGTCATGGCCCTACTATGATCTTCTCAAGCCAATGAGAAGATCGGACGGTCAACCTAAGGCTAGCGGCTTCTCCAAGCGCTTCCTTTGACCGCCATGTGTCGTCGTCACCCTTCTCGTAATCTCGTCTTCGAGTGGACTTTCCACCGCTCCATTTTGTACATTACAAATATGAAACTCGAGTTACATTCGAGTCTAAAACTATTTACAACTAGAATTTCAAAATAAGAGTGCGGCCGGTCGCATACACTATACAACACGCCTGACCACAAAACGCACGCGGTAGTATTATGAATTACAACACACTTATTCAATCAAATTGGGGTCATTGGGCCATGACAATCACAGAATTATACATAATTCTAAATTATGTATTTTACAGAAATTTCTATAATTTTCCTAATTTATTTCAATTTATGAGTTAACTCTCCGTGGTCCGCTAAGCGGTTTAGCGCGATCGCGGGACATGGCCCCTTTAGGGGATAGGGGCAGCGCCCTACTGCAAAATAAACTTCGAGTGTCCTACAATGATCTTACAGTGACTTAAGTCGCTGTCCCAAAAACCTAAGCGAGAACTGCCGATTGGAGAGTTTTCTCGACGGTTGAAGCCTACGAGTGTCCCAACACTCGTTGACTCTCGAGAAAAATACCCAAAAATTCTATAAAATAAGAAAATTTACAGAAACATATAAATCTGTAATTTTTATATCTAATATAAAAACTACAAAAATGAAACACATACATGCTTCGCACGTGGCTCTGATACCACTGTTGGGTTTTTCCGAGCCGCAAAAACCGCTTTTTGCGTTACGGAAACCTCGGAAGCCCCCGGCCACGGATCCGTGCGAAGTATAAAATTATAATTACATGTATGTGCTTACAAAAATCCTAGATCTACCTTAGATCTAAGAGGTTAGAACGTTACCCTCGTAGCGACGCCCTTCGCTTATCCGCCGTCAAAGTCCGAGTGTCAAGTGCACACTCCTCTATGGTATCCACACAAGCAATAGGTGGAGAAAAAGACACTTGAGTGTGCTAGCACTCCTCTATGGTGTCTCGGCAAGATGAGGTTGGAGAGGGAGAGCTTGAGAGAAAAATTCCCAAGGAAGAAGATGAAGTTAAGAGTGTGTTACTCACCAAATGAATTCTCCACCCATAACCCCAAAGTGGCCGGCCACTTCATGGAGGGGGGGTTACATGCATGCATGTAACTCCCATGACCCTTGGTCTCCCTCATGATGTGGCACCAATTGACCAAGTCAATGATGATGTGGAGCATCATCATTGGCCGGCCATGCCTAGTCATCATCATGACATGGCATTTGGTCAAGTCAAACTTGACCTTTCATCTTCCCTCTCAAGTCAAGTCAAACTTGACCTATAATCTTCCATGGTTGATCAAATCTAACCACTTGACTCAAGTCAATTTAATTTAATGAATCTCTATTCATTAATTTAAATTGATTTGATGAATCAAATATAAATTAGACTCATTCAACACTTGAATCAACTTGAGTCTAACTCAATTAGTCTAATTTGGATTACTCTTAATCCAATTTGGTTCATCCCATGAACCTAATCCTCATGGTTCATCATATGAACCTAATCTCCATCTAATTGCTCTTATGTGTGTGACCCTAGAGGTTCTTGTAACGTTGGCAATGTCCCTAAACCGATTTAGGAACATAAGCAATGAGCGGTATCTAGCAACACATCATTGCTACCCAAGTTACAAGAATGTTGAGCTCCAACATCACCTTTGTGACTACTAATTGTGACTCTCACAATATGTGACAATGTCCCTCTATCCTTGACATCTAGATTGACCAATCGAGGCATAGACCGTGTCATCCTCGGTACAATCTAAATCTTGATCTCCAAGTAGACTCACTCTAATCAAATGAGCTCAATATCTCATATTGACTTATTTGGGCATGGCCATGCACTTCGTGGTCTCACTCTATCAAGAATATCGATGTCACCCCCGTCATATAGGAGGGATAGATCCCATCTACATCACTCACATCCCTCCGCATAATTTGTTACATACCCGATGTCGCCTTTATAGTCCACCCATTTACGGGTGACGTTTGTGAAACCAAAGTATGCAACTCCTTATGTAGGGAACCATGGTGACTTCAGGTCTAAGGACTAATAGTCATACTAATAGCCACATGAGAAAGTATATGACACTCATATAACGATCCATGATACTTTCTCATGGCGGGTCATTCAGTATACATTCTCCAATCCATACCCATGTGTCAACTTGATATCTCATATCCATGACTTGTGAGATCAAGTCATCTTGTTGACCTACATGCTAGTCTCTACGCATTAACATTGTCCCTGAATGTTAGTACTCGACTAGGAATGATTAAGAGTAGTGTTCTCTATATCATCTCATTATCCATTCAACCAATCGATTGATATAGATAAGAACCTACTATTCAAGGACATTATTATATTTAGTTATTTGGCACCAATACAAGTAAATATAATAACTATGCCTTTATAAATAGGAATATGATACAATAAAGTCCATACAACAATCATCACATGATTGGCTCTAGGGCTTTCACTAACAATCAGAGCTCCACCATTATTATAGAAAACGGTTTTGAAATGCCTAGGGACAAGTACAACAAGCCAATTGAGAAGTCAAAATGGACCCAAGACCAAATCAAAGACTTCAAGACAAATCTCAAGGTAATCAAGTTGATTAGTGATTTGTTACCTAACACTATTTGGTCTAGATTGGGTGATTATAGGGCTGCAAGGGAATTATGGAATAAGGTAATGAAATTCCAAGAAAATTCCCAATCGGCACAAGAAGAGGAGAATGCCGAAGAAGAACCCACAACATTTGAAGATGTTGATGACTTGGTGGAGACCTCCACCTAGGACTCATAATTCTAGAAATATCTTGCCTAGGGAGTCAATTAGGAGAGTAGAAGAAAATTTGGGTATTAATCCCAAAAAGTCTAGGCACATGCCTAAGAAGAAGAGGCCTTCCCAAAAACCTAATGAAAATTCAAAAATGGGAAAATTAGAGCTAGAGAACCATGTCTTGAGGTCAAGACTTGAGAGAATGGAGAAAGCCCTTAGAATCATAGAAAATTCAATTCTAGGGTCAAATGCCCAAAATGTTAGTGAAAGCCCTAGAGCCAATCATATGATGATTGTTGTATGGACTTTATTGTATCATATTCCTATTTATAAAGGCATGGTTATTATATTTACTTGTATTGGTGCCAAATAACTAAATATAATAATGTCCTTGGGTAGTAGGTTCTTATCTATGTCAATCGATTGGATGAATCGATAATGAGATGATATAGAGAACACTACTCTTAATCATTCCTAGTCGAGTATTAACATTCAGGGACAATGTTAATGCGTAGAGACTAGCATGTAGGTCAACAAGATGACTTGATCTCACAAGTCATGGATATGAGATATCAAGTTGACACATGGGTATGCATTGGAGAATGTATCTTGAATGACCCGCCATGAGAAAGTATCATGGATCGTTATATGAGTGTCATATACTTTCTCATGTGGCTATTAGTATGACTATTAGTCCTTAGACACAGAGTCACCATGGTTCCCTACATAAGGGTTGCATACTTTGGCCGTCAGCGTCACGTAAATGGGTGGACTATAGCGATTCTTTGCGGGTATAGCGGGAATTATGCGAGAGGATAATAGTGATTGGGATCTATCCCTCCTATATGACGGGGTGACATCGATATTCTTGATAGAGTGAGACCACGAAGTGCATGGCCATGCCCAAATGAGTCAATATGAGATATTGAGCTCATTTGATTAGAGTGAGTCTACTTGGAGTTCAAGATTTAGATTGTACCGAGGATGACACGGTCTATGCCTCGATTGGTCAATCTAGATGTCAAGGATAGAGGACATTGTCACATATTGTGAGTCACAATTAGTAGTCACAAAGGTGATGTTGGAGCTCAACATTCTTGTAACTTGGGTAGCAATGATGTGTTGCTAGATACCGCTCATTGCTTATGTTCCTAAATCGGTTTAGGGACATTGCCAGCGTTACAAGAACCTATAAGTCACACACATGAGAGCAATTAGATGGAGATTAGGTTCATATGATGAACCATGAGGATTAGGTTCATGGGATGAACCAAATTGGATTAAGAGTAATCCAAATTAGACTAATTGAGTTAGACTCAAGTTGATTCAAGTGTTGAATGAGTCTAATTGAGATTTGATTCATCAAATCAATTTAAATTAATGAATAGAGATTCATTATATTAAATTGACTTGAGTCAAGTGGTTAGATTTGATCAACCATGGGAGATTAGAGGTCAAGTTTGACTTGACTTGAGAGGAAGTTGAAGGTCAAGTTTGACTTGACCAAATGCCATGTCATGATGATGACTAGGCATGGCGGCCAATGATGATGCTCCACATCATCATTGACTTGATCAGTGGTGCCACATCATGAGGGAGACCAAGGGTCATGGGAGTTACATGCATGCATGTAACTCCCCTCCATGAAGTGGCGGCCACCATTTGGGGGTTATGTGAGTGAAAATTCATTTGGTGAGTAATCACTCATTACTTCATCTTCTTCCTTGGGAATTTTCCTCTCAAGCTCTCCCTCTCCTTCCTCTCTTTGGCGAACCAACCAAGGAGTGCTAGCACACTCAAGGTTGAGTTTTCTTCCACCTATTGCTTGTGTGGATACCATAGAGAGTGTGCACTTGACACTCTCGAGTTCCGGACTTTGGAAGCGGGATTTGCGAAGGGCATCGCATCAAGGGTAACATCCTTATCTCTTAGTTCTAAGGTAGATCTAGAGGATTTTGTAAGCACATACATGTAATTAGTTTTAATACTTCTTCCGCGCGGATCCGTGGCGGGACTTAGGGTTTCCATAGCGCAAAAGCGGTTTTGCGGCGGAAAAGCCAACGATGGTATCGAGCCACGTCGAAGCATGTATGTGTTCGTTTTGTATTTTTATATTAGATATAAAAATTACAGATTTTATGTTTCTGTAAATTTCTAATTTTATAGAATTTTTGGGTATTTTTCTCGTAGAGTCGCAGCAGTGTTGGGACACTCGTAGGCTTCAACCATCGAGAAAAACTCTCGAATCGGCGAGTTCTCGCTTTAGGTTTTTGGGACAGCGACTTAAGTCGCTGTAGGATCGTGTAGGGACACTTTCGCGAAGTTTATTTTTGCAGTAGGGCTGCCCTATCCCCGAAAGGGCCATGTCCTTGATCGCGCCGAAACCGCTTAAGCGGACCGTTGAGAGATGACTCATAAATTCGAAATAAATTAGGAAAAATTATAGAAATTTTCTGTAAAAATACATAATTTTGAATTATGTATGATTCTGTGATTGTCATGGCCCAATAACCCAATAGGATTGGATTATGTGTGTTGTAATTCATAATACGGCCTGCGTGCCGTTTTGTGGTTGTGCGTGTTGTAAAATGTTTGCGACCTGCGCGTCGCACCTCTTCTTTTAATATTCTAGTTGTAAATAGTTTAAGACTCGAATGTAACTCGAGTTTCGTATTTGTAATGTACAAAAATGGAGCGGTGGAAAGTCCACGTGCAGCCGAGCTTACGAGAAGGGTGCCGACGACACATGGCGGTCACAGGAAGCGCTTGGAGAAGCCGCTAGCCTTAGGTTGACCGTCCGATCTTCTCATTGGCTTGAGAAGATCGTAGTAGGGCCATGACTATATCACATTTAATTATATATATAGATATGTTGATATATATATATTTAATTGATTTATGCTTGTATGTATGTGATGCATGCTAGTGAAAAAAAACTGCTTGTATGTATATGATGCATGCTAGGTTAATTTTCTTGTATGTATATGATGCATGCTAGAATAATGAATGTATGTATATGATGCATGCTAATATAGGATAATAAAGGCCTAAATGCGTATAAGATACACATTACGATTAGATTAGATCATAATCGAATCAACTCGAAAATGCCTACCGAGCCTTGATACCCATCACTACCTCGATCATTTGTTGTTGTTGAATCTGCCAAAGCAGAGCAACGCATATTATCTTGGTAGGGTGCGGAGGGACAATCTTGGTCCCGCCTATCACGACTCGGGTTAGAGTAAGCTCAATTAGATTGAGCAAAACTAGTTAACTCAATTGGATCAAGTAGAACTATAGGCATATTCCAATCGTTGGAAAGATAGGTTAAGATCGCATTTACACTAAATCTTGGGCGATTTAGCCAAAGCTAACTCAAGGTCTTTTGTAAATGTGGGTCTTAATCCTATAAACAAGAGTTGCATAGAGATGTAATCAGTAATGTGTTACCCACCGATCGTACTAAGTCTTGGGCGATTTAGCCAAAGCTAACTCAAGGCTTAGTATGATGTGGATCTTGTCCCACAAGAATTATAGCTAGTTTGTATGAATCAAGTAAATGTGGTTTGACCACATCCATAACTCGATTCTATAAAATTCCTATAATTCAGTGGGAGCATCATTTGATTAAAGGCCTAATTAAATGATAAAAGGAATATGATATTAATTCTCTGCATTGTATGTTGTAGATTACTATGTCAAACAACACGAACACTCTCTCTCTGCGATCTGTCCTTGAGAAGGACAAGCTCAATGGAGCAAATTTCCTGGACTGGTACAGGAACCTGAGAATTGTTCTCACCCAAGAAAGGAAGTCGACGTCCCGAGCAGCCTCATTCCGAGGCACCTCCGCCACGCCGCGAGCTGACAAAGATGCTTACAAGAAGCATCAAGATGATGCATTAGATGTGTCATGTCTAATGCTCGTGACCATGAACTCTGAGCTTCAGAAGCAACATGAGTTCATGAATGCTTATGATATGGTTGGACATCTTCGCCAACTATATCAAGGACAAGCTAGGCATGAGAGATATGAAGTCTCTAAAGCACTATTTGGGTCCAAATGCAAGAAGGGACTCAGAGGTTCATATGTACTCAAGATGATTGGGTACGTAGAAAACCTACAAAGGCTGGGATTCCCACTTGGCCAAGAGCTGGCCACTGACCTAATCTTGCAATCTTTGCCAAGAGCCTTCGATCAATTTGTCATGAATTATAACATGAATGAAATTGATAAGCCATCTCAAAATGCTCGATGTTGAGAATCACGAGCTTAACCTTAAGAAGGGTAACTGACACCATTTTGATGGTGCGAAGAAGAAAGGCAAGGGCAAGCCTAAAGGTAAGGGAAAGTCCTGCCAAGGGCAAAGGCAAAGAACTTAAACCCAAAGGAGGGGTAGCCAAGGAAGGGGCTTGCTCTTCCGCAAGGAAGCAGGACATTGAAGCGTGAATCGCAAGGCATACCGAAGATCTTAAGAAGAAGAGAAGTGAGACTTCTACTGTATAAATGTTATAGAAGTCAATCTATCTATTTCTTCATCATGGGTATTAGATACGGATGTGCATCTCACATTTGTACCAATGTGCAATGAGAAATAGCAGGCATTGACAAAGGGCGAGGTGGACCTACGAGTAGGCAATGGAGCAAGGGTTGCCGCCGCTTGTCAGAGGAACTTATGATCTATCTCCGCCTCCGGGCTTGTACTAGAATTAGATGAATGTTGTTATGTGCCTCGCTTTAACTAAGAACATCATTTCAGCTTTCTTGTTTGACAAGAAAGGTTTTCATTTATAATAAAGAACAAATGTTGTTCTTTATTTAAATGATATGTTCTATTGTAGTGCACCTCTAATGAACGGACTCTACTTTCTAGACTTAGAGAGCCCTATCTATAACATAAGTACCAAGAGGTTCAAGTCAAATGAGTTGAACCAAACCTATCTCTCGCATTGTCGCTAGGTCATATAAATGAGAGTCGCTTATCTCAACTCCATAAGGATGGGTGTAGACTCATTTGATTTTGAATCATATGAGATCATGCGAGTCTTGCCTTTTAGGCAAGATGACCAAGACTCCCTTTAGTGGATATAATAAAGAGCAACAGATTTGTTAGGACTTATACATAGTGATGTATGTGGTCCTTTCAATGTTGCCGCTAGAGGTGGTTACAGGTGTACTTCATTACATTTATCGATGACTTCGAGATATGGTTATGTGTATCTTATGACATATAATCAATCCTTTGAAAAGTTCAAAGAATTCACAAAACCACTTGGCAAGAGTATTAAGATACTGATCGATCGAGGTGGTGAATACCTTAGCCATGAGTTTCGTGAATATCTAGCCGAGTGTGGGATTCTATCCCAACTCACTCCTCCCGAACACCACAAAGGGAATGGTGTATCCGAAAGGAGGAATCGCACTTATCGATATGGTACGATCTATGATGAGTCACACAGATCTTCCTATATCCTTTGGGGATATGCTCGACACGCAGCCTTTACCCTTAACCGTACCATCCAAGGTCGTGGTAAAGACACCATATACGATATATGGACAGGAAAAATCCCAAGATGTCTTTATGAGGATTTGGGGTTGTGAGGCTTACGCTCGACATCAAGTCTCGGACAAACTTGGACCCAAATCCGATAGGTGCTATTTTGTTGATATCCCAAGTCTACAAAGGATATTACTTTACATTCCCACAAGACAAAGTGTTTGTGGTAAAAGACTGGGTTTTTCTAGAAAGGGATTTTGTTTCTAGAAAACTAGTGGGAGTACCTTCGATCTTGAAGAAATTCAAGATAAGGACCATAGCACTGAGGCCTTGATGGAGGTTGAACAGAACCACAAAGTGTTGTGGGTGAAGAGGTTGTTGCACAAAGAGTTGTGGAACAACCACTGCTCAAGTAGACCTACCTCTTCGCAGTCCGATAGGGTACGCTGCCACCGAGAGATACTCATTTCTCTTGTCGACCATGATGACGTTATGCTCATTGAGAATGAGCCTACCTCCCATCAGAAGCCGTGATGAGCCCAGATTCTGAGAAATGGCTAGACGCCATGAGATCCGAGATGGAATCCATGTACACTAACCAAGTATGGACTTTGGTTGATCCACCTGAAGGGGTCAAACCCATTGGGTGTAAGTGGGTCTTTAGGAGAAAGACCGACATGGATGGACTTACGATACCTATAAGGGTCGATTGGTGGCTAAAGGTTTCAAGCAAATTCATGGTATTGACTATGATGAAACCTTTTCTCCAAAGGGCGATGTTTAAGTCCATTCGGATCTTGCTTGCTATTGCAAAGATACCACGATTATGAGATCTGGCAGATGGATGTCAAAACCGCGTTTCAATGGAAACTTACTCGAGGATGTGTACATGACACAACCCGAGGGTTTTGGGAAGGTATGCCGCAAAGGTCCATTTATGGGCTAAAGCAAGCTTCGAGTGGAATCTTCGATTCGATGATGCGATCAAACAGTTTGGTTTCATCAAGAATGAAGATGAACTGTGTCTACAAGAGGGTTAATGGGAATCTGATTGTCTTCCTTGTATGTGGATGACATACTACTCATTGGGAATGACATCCCTTCGATGGAAGACTTTGAGGGACGTGCTTCTCAATGAAGGACTTAGGTGAAGCGACTGTATTCTAGGCATCAAGATCTATAGAGATAGATCTAAGAGATTGCTTAGCCTAAGTCGAGTACATACATCGACATTGACATATTGCCGGTTTGCCATGCAAATTCCAAGAAAGGACTTACGCGATGTCACATGGTGTGAGTCTTTCAAGACTCAAAGTCCTTCTTCTAGAGAGGAGAGAGACATGGATAAGATCCCTTACGATCCGCTATAGGATCTATCATGTGCGCCATGCCGTGTACTGTCTGATGTCTCGTAGCTTTGAGCATGACGAGTAGATACGATCGGTGAGCGTCAGCCATCGATAGCGATCAAAGAATATTCTAAGTACTTAAGAAGGACTAAAGAATATTTCTTGATATTCGAGGCAATGAGGAGCTAGTCAGTAAGGGTTACGGCGATGCCACCCAAACCGACCGAGATGATTACAGATCGCGATCGGTTCGTGGTTTTGCTTGAATGGTGGCGCCGCGGAGTCGAAGAGTTCAGATACGCGATTCTTGATTCTAACGGCCGAGTATATGCATCCGAGGCAAAGAAGGAGGCAGTTTGGATCCGCAAGTTCATTACTGAGCTTGGGGTGGTTCCTAGCATTGCAGATCCTATAGAGCTCTATTGTGACAACAATGGAGCGATTGCACAGGCTAAGGAACCTCGCTCACACCAGCGGACCAAACACATACTACGGCGCTTCCATCTCATTCGAGAGATCATCGATAGAGGAGATGTGAAGATTTGCAGAGTACCCACAGAGGCTAACATCGCAGATCCCTTGACCAAGGCTTTGGCACAGAAAAAGCATGATGGTCACACTAGGTCATTGGGTATTAAATACTACGGTGATTGGCACTAGTGCTAGTGGGAGATTGTTAGTGAAAGCCCTAGAGCCAATCATATGATGATTGTTGTATGGACTTTATTGTATCATATTCCTATTTATAAAGGCATGGTTATTATATTTACTTGTATTGGTGCCAAATAACTAAATATAATAATGTCCTTGGGTAGTAGGTTCTTATCTATGTCAATCGATTGGATGAATCGATAATGAGATGATATAGAGAACACTACTCTTAATCATTCCTAGTCGAGTATTAACATTCAGGGACAATGTTAATGCGTAGAGACTAGCATGTAGGTCAACAAGATGACTTGATCTCACAAGTCATGGATATGAGATATCAAGTTGACACATGGGTATGCATTGGAGAATGTATACTGAATGACCCGCCATGAGAAAGTATCATGGATCGTTATATGAGTGTCATATACTTTCTCATGTGGCTATTAGTATGACTATTAGTCCTTAGACCTCAAGTCACCATGGTTCCCTACATAAGGAGTTGCATACTTTGGTTTCACAAACGCCACCCGTAAATGGGTGGACTATAAAGGCGACATCGGGTATGTAACAAATTATGCGAGGGATGTGAGTGATGTAGATGGGATCTATCCTCCTATATGACGGGTGACATCGATATTCTTGATAGAGTGAGACCACGGGCGTATGGCCATGCCCAAATGAGTCAATATGAGATATTGAGCTCATTTGATTAGAGTGAGTCTACTTGGAGTTCAAGATTTAGATTGTACCGAGGATGACACGGTCTATGCCTCGATTGGTCACTCTAGATGTCAAGGATAGAGGGACATTGTCACATATTGTGAGAGTCACAATTAGTAGTCACAAAGGTGATGTTGGAGCTCAACATTCTTGTAACTTGGGTAGCAATGATGTGTTGCTAGATACCGCTCATTGCTTATGTTCCTAAATCGGTTTAGGGACATTGCCAACGTTACAAGAACCTATAGGGTCACACACATGAGAGCAATTAGATGGAGATTAGGTTCATATGATGAACCATGAGGATTAGGTTCATGGGATGAACCAAATTGGATTAAGAGTAATCCAAATTAGACTAATTGAGTTAGACTCAAGTTGATTCAAGTGTTGAATGAGTCTAATTGAGATTTGATTCATCAAATCAATTTAAATTAATGAATAGAGATTCATTATATTAAATTGACTTGAGTCAAGTGGTTAGATTTGATCAACCATGGGAGATTAGAGGTCAAGTTTGACTTGACTTGAGAGGGAAGTTGAAAGGTCAAGTTTGACTTGACCAAATGTCATGTCATGATGATGACTAGGCATGGCCGGCCAATGATGATGCTCCACATCATCATTGACTTGGTCAATTAGTGCCACATCCATGAGGGAGACCATGGTCATGGGAGTTACATGCATGCATGTAACTCCCTCCATGAAGTGGCCGCCACCATTTGGGGTTATGTGAGTGAAAATTCATTTGTGAGTAATCACTCATTACTTCATCTTCTTCCTTGGGAATTTTCCTCTCAAGCCTCCCTCTCCTTCCTCTCTTGGCCGAACCAACCAAGGAGTGCTAGCACACTCAAGGTTGAGTTTTCTTCCACCTATTGCTTGTGTGGATACCATAGAGTGTGCACTTGACACTCTCGAGTTCCATGACTTCGATTTGAGCGGATTTGCGAAGGGCATCGATCAAGGGTAACATCCTTATCTCTTAGATCTAAGGTAGATCTAGAGGATTTTGTAAGCACATACATGTAATTAGTTTTAATACTTCGACGGATCCGTGGTCGACTTCCGAGGTTTCCGCAACGCAAAAGCTGCCATGCCTTAAAAGCCCAACAAAGGGTATCAGAGCCACGCAAGCATGTATGTGTTTCGTTTTTGTATTTTTATATTAGATATAAAAATTACAGATTTTTATGTTTCTGTAAATTTCCTAATTTTATAGAATTTTTGGGTATTTTTCTCGTAGAGTCGAAGCAACGAGTGTTGGGACACTCGTAGGCTTCAACCGTCGAGAAAAACTCTCCGAATCGGCGAGTTCTCGCTTTTGGTTTTTGGGACAGCGACTTAAGTCGCTGTAGGATCGTTGTAGGGACACTCGCAAGTTTATTTTGCAGTAGGGCGCTGCCCCTATCCCCTAAAGGGCCATGTCCCGCGATCGCGCTTAAACCGCTTAGCGGGACCGTTTCGGAGAGATGACTCATAAATTCGAAATAAATTAGGAAAAATTATAGAAATTTTCTGTAAAAATACATAATTTTGAATTATGTATGATTCTGTGATTGTCATGGCCCAATAACCCAATAGGATTGGATTATGTGTGTTGTAATTCATAATACTACCGCGGCCGCTTTGTGGTCAGGCGTGTTGTAAAATGTCATGACCGGCCGCCGACCTCTTCTTTAATATTCTAGTTGTAAATAGTTTTAGACTCGAATGTAACTCGAGTTTCGTATTTGTAATGTACAAAAATGGAGCGGTGGAAAGTCCACTTGAAGACGAGCTTACGAGAAGGGTGACGACGACACATGGCAGTCAAAGGAAGCGCTTGGAGAAGCCGCTAGCCTTAGGTTGACCGTCCGATCTTCTCATTGGCTTGAGAAGATCGTAGTAGGGCCATGACTATATCACATTTAATTATATATATATATATATGTTGATATATATATATTTAATTGATTTATGCTTGTATGTATGTGATGCATGCTAGTGAAAAAAAAAATGCTTGTATGTATATGATGCATGCTAGGTTAATTTTCTTGTATGTATATGATGCATGCTAGAATAATGAATGTATGTATATGATGCATGCTAATATAGGATAATAAA
This sequence comes from Wurfbainia villosa, assembly GCA_025175895.1. Taxonomy (NCBI): domain Eukaryota; kingdom Viridiplantae; phylum Streptophyta; class Magnoliopsida; order Zingiberales; family Zingiberaceae; genus Wurfbainia; species Wurfbainia villosa. Next base: position 62,348,575 of record CM045993.1, read on the forward strand.
GGCCTAAATGCGTATAAGATACACATTACGATTAGATTAGATCATAATCGAATCAACTCGAAAATGCCTACCGAGCCTTGATACCCATCACTACCTCGATCATTTGTTGTTGAATCTGCCAAAGCAGAGCAACGCATATTATCTTGGTAGGGTGCGGAGGGACAATCTTGGTCCCGCCTATCACGACTCGGGTTAGAGTAAGCTCAATTAGATTGAGCAAAACTAGTTAACTCAATTGGATCAAGTAGAACTATAGGCATATTCCAATCGTTGGAAAGATAGGTTAAGATCGCATTTACACTAAATCTTGGGCGATTTAGCCAAAGCTAACTCAAGGTCTTTTGTAAATGTGGGTCTTAATCCTATAAACAAGAGTTGCATAGAGATGTAATCGGTAATGTGTTACCCACCGATCGTACTAAGTCTTGGGCGATTTAGCCAAAGCTAACTCAAGGCTTAGTATGATGTGGATCTTGTCCCACAAGAATTATAGCTAGTTTGTATGAATCTAGTAAATGTGGTTTGACCACATCCATAACTCGATTCTATAAAATTCCTATAATTCAGTGGGAGCATCATTTGATTAAAGGCCTAATTAAATGATAAAAGGAATATGATATTAATTCTCTGCATTGTATGTTGTAGATTACTATGTCAAACAACACGAACACTCTCTCTCTCTGTCTCGAGAAGGACAAGCTCAATGGAGCAAATTTCGGATCGTACAGAACTCGAGAATTGTTCTCACCCAAGAAAGGAAGTTGTACGCCCGAGCACTCATTCCGAGGCACCTCCGCCACGCGCCGCGAAATGACAAAGATGCTTACAAGAAGCATCAAGATGATGCATTAGATGTGTCATGTCTAATGCTGCATGACCATGAACTCGAGCTTCGTATAACATGAGTTCATGAATGCTTATGATATGGTTGGACATCTTCGCCAACTATATCAAGGACAAGCTAGGCATGAGAGATATGAAGTCTCTAAGGCATTATTTGGGTCCAAAATGCAAGAAGGACTCTGTAGGTTCATATGTACTCAAGATGATTGGGTACGAGAAAACCTACAAAGGTCGGGATTCCCACTTGGCCAAGAGTCGCCACTGACCTAATCTTGCAATCTTTGCCAAGAGCCTTCGAATCAATTTGTCATGAATTATAACATGAATGAAATTGATAAGCCATCTCAAATGCTCAAAGATGTTGAGAATCACGAGCTTAACCTTAAGAAGGGTAAATCACACCATTTTGATGGTGCAAGAAGAAAGGCAAGGGCAAGCCTAAAGGTAAGGGAAAGTCCTGCCAAGGGCAAAGGCAAAGAACTTAAACCCAAAGGAGGGGTAGCTAAGGAAGGGGCTTGCTTCCGCAAGGAAGCGGACATTGGAAGCGAATCGCAAGGCATACCGAAGATCTTAAGAAGAAGAGAAGTGAGACTTCTACTGTATAAATGTTATAGAAGTCAATCTATCTATTTCTTCATCATGGGTATTAGATACCGGATGTGCATCTCACATTTGTACCAATGTGCAGAAATAGCTGGCATTGACAAAGGGCAGGTGGACCTACGAGTAGGCAATGGAGCAAGGGTTGTCGCCGCTGTCAGAGAGGAACTTATGATCTATCTCTCGCCTCCGGGCTTGTACTAGAATTAGATGAATGTTGTTATGTGCCCGCTTTAACTAAGAACATCATTTCGCTTGTTTGGACAAGAAAGGTTTTTCATTTATAATAAAGAACAAATGTTGTTCACTTTATTTAAATGATATGTTCTATTGTAGTGCACCTCTAATGAACGGACTCTACTTTCTAGACTTAGAGAGCCCTATCTATAACATAAGTACCAAGAGGTTCAAGTCAAATGAGTTGAACCAAACCTATCTCTCGCATTGTCGCTAGGTCACATAAATGAGAGTCGCTTATCTCACTCCATAAGGATGGGTCGCTAGACTCATTTGATTTTGAATCATATGAGACATGCAGTCTTGCCTTTAGGCAAGATGACCAAGACTCCCTTTAGTGGACATAGCTAAAGAGCAACAGATTTGTTAGGACTTATACATAGTGATGTATGTGGTCCTTTCAATGTTGTCGCTAGAGGTGGTTATGTGTACTTCATTACATTTATCGATGACTTCAGAGATATGGTTATGTGTATCTTATGACATAAATCAACTTTGAAAAGTTCAAAGAATTCAAGAATGAAGTACAAAACCAAATTGGCAAGAGTATTAAGATACTGATCAGATCGAGGTGGTGAATACCTTAGCCATGAGTTTCGTGACTATCTAGCCGAGTGTGGATTCTATCCCAACTCACTCCTCCCGAACACCACAAAGGGAATGGTGTATCCGAAAGGAGGAATCGTGACTTATTAGATATGGTACGATCTATGATGAGTCACAGATCTTCCTATATCCTTTTGGGGATATGCTCAGACACAAAGAGCCTTTTACCCTTAACCGTACCATCCAAGGTCGTGGGTAAAGACACCATATACGATATGGACAGGAAAATCCCAAGATGTCTTTTATGAGGATTTGGGGTTGTGAGGCTTACGCTCGACATCAAGTCTCGCATAAACTTGGACCCAAACCGATAGGTGCTATTTTGTTGGATATCCCAAGGATACAAAGGATATTATTTACATTCCCACCAAGACAAAGTGTTTGTGGTAAAGACTGGGTTTTTCTAGAAAGGATTTTGTTTCTAGAAAACTAGTGGAGTACTTTCGATCTTGAAGAAATTCAAGATAAGGACCATAGCACTGAGGCCTTGATGGAGGTAGAACAGGAACCACAAAGTGTTGTGGGTGATGAGATTGTTGCACAAATAGTTGTGGAACAACCACCTGTTCATGTAGACCTACCTCTTCGCAGTCCGATAGGGACGTCGTCACCGAGAGATACTCATTTCTCTTGTCTCGACCATACGATGACGTTATGCTCATTGAGAATGAGCCTACCTACTAACAGTAAGCTGTGATGAGCACAGATTCTGAGAAATGGCTAGAGGCCATGAGATCTTAGATGGAATCCATGTACACTAACCAAGTATGGACTTTGGTTTATCCACCTGAAGGGGTCAAACCCATTGGGTGTAAGTGGGTCTTTAGCAGAAAGACCCATGGATGGACTTACGATACCTATAAGGGCCGATTGGTGGCTAAAGGTTTCAAGCAAATTCATGGTATTGACTATGATGAAACCTTTTCTCCAAAGGGGCGATGTTTAAGTCCATTCGATCTTGCTTGCTATTGCAAAGATACCACGACATGAGATCCGCAGATGGATGTCAAAACCGTGCTTTCGAATGGAAACTTACTCGAGGATGTGTACATGACACAACCCGAGGGTTTTGTAGATCCACAAAGATATCAAGGTATGCAAGCCGCAAAGGTCCATTTATGGGCTAAAGCAAGCTTCTGAGTTGGAATCTTCGATTCGATGACGCGATCAAACATTTTGGTTTCATCAAGAATGAAGATGAACCTGTGTCTACAAGAGGGTTAATGGGAATACGCTTGTCTTCCTTGTATTGTATGTGGATGACATACTACTCATTGGGAATGACATCCTTCGCTACTGAAGACTTGGCTGGGGACGTGCTTCTCAACGAAGGACTTAGTGAAGCACCAGTATTCTAGGCATCAAGATCTATAGAGATAGATCTAAGAGATTGCTTGGCCTAAGTCGAGTACATACATCGACACTCAGATATTCGGCTTGCCATGTAATTCCAAGAAAGGACTTCGCACGATGTCACATGGTGTGAGTCTTTCAAGACTCAAAGTCCTCTTCTAGAGAGGAGAGAGACCGCATGGATAAGATCCCTTACGATCCGCTATAGGATCTATCATGCACGCCATGCCGTACTGGCTCGATGTCTCGTATGCTTTGAGCATGACGAGTAGATACCAATGATCCGTGAGCGCCATCGATAGCAAATAAGAATATTCTAAGTACTTAAGAAGGACTAAAGAATATTTCTTGATATTCGAGGCGATGAGGAGCTAGTCAGAAGGGTTACAATGATGCCACCTTCCAAACCGACTGTGATGATTATAGATCGCAATGTGGTTCGTGGTTTTGCTTGAATGGTGGCGCCTGTGAGTCGGAAGAGTTCAAGGTGACACGCTTTGATTCTACTACAACAGAGGTCCGAGTATATCGCATCCGAGGCAAAGAAGGAGGCGCTTTGATCCGCAAGTTCATTATCGAGCTTGGGGTGGTTCCTAGCATCGCAGATCCTATAGAGCTCTATTGTGACAACAATGGAGCGATTGACAAAGTGCTAAGGAACCTCGCCACACCAAATGACCAAACACATACTACGGCGCTCCATCTCATTCGAGAGATCATCGATAGAGGAGATGTGAAGATTTGCAGAGTACCCACAGAGGCTAACATCGCAGATCCCTTGACCAAGGCTCAGTACGTAAAAGCATGATGGTCACACTAGGTCATTGGGTATTAGATACTACTGATTGGCACTAGTGCTAGTGGGAGATTGTTAGTGAAAGCCCCAGAGCCAATCATGTGATGATTGTCAGATGGACTTTATTATTGTATCATATTCCTATTTATAAAGGCATGGTTATTATATTTACTTGTATTGGTGCCAAATAACTAAATATAATAATGTCCTTGGGTAGTAGGTTCTTATCTATGTCAATCGATTGGATGAATCGATAATGAGATGATATAGAGAACACTACTCTTAATCATTCCTAGTCGAGTATTAACATTCAGGGACAATGTTAATGCGTAGAGACTAGCATGTAGGTCAACAAGATGACTTGATCTCACAAGTCATGGATATGAGATATCAAGTTGACACATGGGTATGCATTGGAGAATGTATACTGAATGACCCGCCATGAGAAAGTATCATGGATCGTTATATGAGTGTCATATACTTTCTCATGTGGCTATTAGTATGACTATTAGTCCTTAGACCTGAAGTCACCATGGTTCCCTACATAAGGAGTTGCATACTTTGGCTTCGTCAAACGTCACCCGTAAATGGGTGGACTATAAAGGCGATTACTGGGTATGTAACGAATTATGCGGAGGGATGTGAGTGATGTAGATGGGATCTATCCCTCCTATATGACGGGGGTGACATCGATATTCTTGATAGAGTGAGACCACGAAGTGCATGGCCATGCCCAAATGAGTCAATATGAGATATTGAGCTCATTTGATTAGAGTGAGTCTACTTGGAGTTCAAGATTTAGATTGTACCGAGGATGACACGGTCTATGCCTCGATTGGTCAATCTAGATGTCAAGGATAGAGGGACATTGTCACATATTGTGAGAGTCACAATTAGTAGTCACAAAGGTGATGTTGGAGCTCAACATTCTTGTAACTTAGGTAGCAATGATGTGTTGCTAGATACCGCTCATTGCTTATGTTCCTAAATCGGTTTAGGGACATTGCCAACGTTACAAGAACCTATAGGGTCACACACATGAGAGCAATTAGATGGAGATTAGGTTCATATGATGAACCATGAGGATTAGGTTCATGGGATGAACCAAATTGGATTAAGAGTAATCCAAATTAGACTAATTGAGTTAGACTCAAGTTGATTCAAGTGTTGAATGAGTCTAATTGAGATTTGATTCATCAAATCAATTTAAATTAATGAATAGAGATTCATTATATTAAATTGACTTGAGTCAAGTGGTTAGATTTGATCAACCATGGGAGATTAGAGGTCAAGTTTGACTTGACTTGAGAGGGAAGTTGAAAGGTCAAGTTTGACTTGACCAAATGCCATGTCATGATGATGACTAGGCATGGCCGGCCAATGATGATGCTCCACATCATCATTGACTTGGTCAATTAGTGCCACATCATGAGGGAGACCAAGGGTCATGGGAGTTACATGCATGCATGTAACTCCCCCTCCATGAAGTGGCCGGCCACCATTTGGGGGTTATGTGAGTGAAAATTCATTTGGTGAGTAATCACTCATTACTTCATCTTCTTCCTTGGGAATTTTCCTCTCAAGCTCTCCCTCTCCTTCCTCTCTTTGGCCGAACCAACCAAGGAGTGCTAGCACACTCAAGGTTGAGTTTTCTTCCACCTATTGCTTGTGTGGATACCATAGAGGAGTGTGCACTTGACACTCTCGAGTTCCGGCGGACTTTGGACGAGCGGGATTTGCGAAGGGCATCGCATCAAGGGTAACATCCTTATCTCTTAGTTCTAAGGTAGATCTAGAGGATTTTGTAAGCACATACATGTAATTAGTTTTAATACTTCTTCGCACGGATCCGTGGCCGGGACTTCCGGGGTTTCCGCAACGCAAAAAGCGGTTTTTGCGGCCCGGAAAAGCCCAACACAAAAGTCAAGACCTAAGGTTCAAAAACGGTCTAAGGGCAAGGAAGGTTTGGGTCACAAACCTAAGCCTAAGAAGACTTATCATAATGTTCCATTTAATTATGGAACCACATCTAGGTCTAGGAAAACCAAGGCTAATAGGGAAGTCATCCCTAAGTCTAGCCATGGTATGTGTTTAGTGGCTAACACCTCAAAGAAATCAAATGTAGCCACTAAAAAGGTCAATGGAGGAGTCACCTCTAGAGTTGACCTAGGAAAGACCCAAAAGACTATGGCTTCAAAGCCTAAAAGGGTCATTAGGAAGGTATCAAGGGAAGTTATCCCTAGGGAATACCTTGTTAACCCAAGGAGCTCCAATAGATATTGGGTTCCTAAAAGCATGATTGATTCACGCTAAATGGGTTAGGGTGTGTCAACCCTAAGTGGATGGGTGGTTAACCTAGCCATTGTGAGTTGACACATTAGGGTGTGCCAATATGTTTGAGAAGTTTAAAAATGATTTAAATTGGCACAATTAGGTCATAGAGTTCGTGGTGTGCTATTTTGGGTTTTTGGCACACTAAGGAAATAATGGCATTAAGGAAAAATGAATTTAATCCCTAGAAATGGCAAATTGATTTTAACACTTAGGTATTTTATACCTTAGTATATTTTTCTTGCCATGCTTTATTTGCCTTGCCATGTCATGACATCATTTTCATTTTCATCTATAAAAATGTCATGATCATGTTTAGATTTATGTTTAGATGTCATGTATGCTTAAGTTTCATTCATATGCCATGACATCATGATATTGGCATATGTTTTTATCTATATCATATCTATGCCATAATCATATCATGCATGAATTAAAATGGAGTTAAGGACTATGGCATAATTTGAAAGGAATCAAATAATGTTGCCTAGAAATATGTAGCGCCCGCCCTTATCTGCTCTCAGGGCGGCGCTACTTTTACCCCTTTCTTTTTTTTTTCTTTTAAAACCTAACACACATGGATCCTTCCACCATCATACTTAAGCATGTTATCATGGCATAAACCTTCTTTTCTACATGCATCACCTATCTTATTCATAGTTAGCATGTTACCATATCTTATCTCATTTCATAACATGCCCAACATAAGGATCCATTCGTGAGTTCTATCATATCAACTTTCTTAAGTAATTGAACAATAACATAACTAAGCAACATCCAACATGGTGCTAATAATTCACAAGTCTTATAAGCGGAAGCAATGTCTTAAGTTGTTAATTGAGCATATAAATATAAGCAGATAGTAATAGGGTCTTTCTCCACCATGCCACTATCACACACACTGGGCCCTTCCTGCTACTTCCTCTAGTTCAGGTTTCTTTGATCTGCAGTATATGGACAACATAGACTATAAGCATATAGCTTAGTAAGATTCTTGCCTACTCACAAAAAAACCACGAACTTCATCAAGCAATTAGAAACATAAGCATGCTAGCATAAATGGCCTAAGTATTCCATAGTAACACTAATCAACAACATACCACGTAATGAAACCTAAGCATGGCATAGAGTTTACATCAGCATGCTAAGCATAATTAAAACCAAGCAGGGCATAATCTAAACATAAGCATTCATGATATAAATCTTAGACATGCAGGAAGTACATAAACCCAAATGTTCTTAACTTACCATAAGCATCATAACTTAGTAAAATCTAACATGCTTAAAGGACATAATCATAAGCATTTTTAACTTGAGCATAAACATTTGTAATGACATAAATTCTAAACATGCATAAGGTACATAATCACAAGTATTCTTAAACTACTGTAAGCATCATAACTTCATAGAGTCTAACATGCATAAAGGACATAATCATAAGCATTTTTAACTTGAGCATAAACATTTATAATGACATAAATCCTAAACATGCATAAGGTACATAATCACAAGTATTCTTAAACTAATGTAAGCATCATGACTTCATAGAGTCTAACATGCATAAAGGACGTAATCATAAACATTTTTTAACTTGAGCATAAACATTTATAATAACATCAATCCTAAACATGCATAAGGTACATAATCACAAGTATTCTTAAACTTAACCATAAGCATTCATGACATCATAAATTCGAAACATGCATAAAGTACATAGTCACCACATTCTTAAACTTAACTCTAAACATCATAACTTCATAACATCTAAAATGCATAAAGGACGAGTTCGTAAGCATTCATAATCTTTAACATAAGCATACACAATTTCATAAAAGTCTTTTCTTTTCAAAACATATACATATAGATACTTCAACATCATCATAACTTGTTTGGGGGGCCCCAGGTTAAGTACCACATAATGCGCGTTCCCTAATAGGCTGGGGTAGCGAGCCACTAGACCTACCAGAGCAAGACCTCTTACGTCTTACCAGGGCAAGACCTCTTACGTCTTCTTATGTCCCTATGGATTTGATTAACGACCACCTGACGGGTCGGGTACTTAACCTCTTACAAAGTAAAATACTTAATTCTTTTCTTTTCTTGTCATATTATAAAGAATGCTCTTGATCCCCAACATAAAAAGGGAAGCATCTTAATCTTATCTTATCATAAGGAGAGCTCTTGATCCCTACTTGAAAGGGAAGCATCTCCATTTTATCTTATCTTAAGGAGAGCTCTTGATCCCTACTTGAAAGGGAAGCATCTCCATCTTATCATAAGGAGAGCTCTTGATCCCTACTTGAAAGGGAAGCATCTCCATCTTATCTCAAGGACACATGCATTCATAACATAAGAGTACCCTAAAGGGGGCCTAAAGTATAAACATGTTCATCACATAAGCATATTTCATGGCACATTACATCATAAACATGAAGCATATTTCCTTTGCATATTCATGGCATATTAAATCACAAAACATGTTCATCACCTAAGCATATTTCATGGCACATTACATCATAAACATGAAGCATATTTCTTTGGCATATTCATGGCATATTAAATCACAAAGCATGTACATCACCTAAGAATATATCATGGCACAGTACATCATAAACATGAATCATATTTCATAGTCATATTCATGGCATATTAAATCACAAACAATGATCATCACCTAAGAATATTTCATGCCACATTACATCATAAACATGAAGCATATTTACTAGGCTTATTCATCACATATTAAATCATAAAACTTGTTCATCACATAGCCTAACTACATAAGGGGTTTCATGAAGCCCTAACCCCAAAACCAATATTGGCCGAACACAGGTATTCCAACATGGCAGTGTTTAGTCACCTAAAACTCCTACATGAGGCATACAACATCCCTAGTTCCCTTAGAAGCCTTTTTCTTGCAACCCTAACCCTAGTTTCATTTGTTGGCCGAAACTTGTGAGGGGCTCAAGCTTGGGTTTGTCCCCTACAATTCATTCATGAAGTCTTATAACTTATCATAGTATCATTAGAAATATTTTTCATGCAGCCCTAACCCTAATTTCATGGGTTGGCCGAAACTTGTGAGGGCTCAAGCTTGGGTTTGTCCCCTAAAATTCATTCATGAAGCCTTATAACCTATCATAGTATCATTAGAAATATTTTTCATGCAACCCTAACCCTAATTTCATGGGTTGGCCGAAACTTGTAAGGTTAAGATCTTTGGACTTTTGTCACCTAAATCTATTCATGTAGGCATATATCATAACCTAACTTCATAAGGGGGAGCTCTTCATGAAATCCTAACCCTAAACCCTTGGTGGCCGAAACATATAGGGTTAAAACCTTTGGACTTTTGTTACCTAAAGATCCCTACTTGGAGCATACAACCTATAAAAGGTTTCCCTAATAGCATTTTCATGAATCCTAGCCCAAAACTTAGTTGGCCGAAACATATAAAGCTCCAAACTTCATATTTCTTTCATGTAATTTATCCTACAAAACTAATATACTGCAGGTGAGGAAATCTTACATCCTTCGCTTGCTTTTGGTGGGTAGTTGACCTTATGGAAGCACAGCACTAACTTCTTCTTGCTTGGATGAAGTTCGGCCAAAGGTGCAAATGGAGAGGGGGAGCAAGATGGTTTCGGTGAGGATGAAGAGGAGAGGAAGAAGTGGCCAAATGGGAACTTCCTTCTTCTTTATAAAGGGAGGAAGAGAAGTTTCTCTTTTCTTTTCCATGCCCCTTCATTTACCCTCATCACCCTTATCTATAATTCCCCTCTTCTCTTAATGATATAATCCTATTGGGCTTATGGTTAGTGGGTGCATCTATAGGGCTTGGCTATCTCTAGAGGTTTGGGGTTCAATTCCTAGGCCTTGCATCTCTTTTTGGCTATTTCCTTTTATTTTCGGAAAACCCACATAAAGCCCATTATCGTAAAGCCAAAAATTCTCGTAAAATTGCTGGAGACTTTTTACGGGCGTTACAATCCCTCATACCTTGTAAAGGTTTTGTCCTCAAAACTTAAAACAATTCTGGGTACTTCTACTTCATGTCCTCCTCTCGTTCCTAGGTAGCTTCCTCGTATCGTTGATTCTGCCACCTAAGGGCACCTCTTTGTTCCTTAGCCTCTTGACTTCTCGGTCTAGTATCGGATAGGCCGACTTTTCATACTCGAGTCCTCTTGAGCTGTACATTTGTGGCTCGATCACTTGGTCCACCTTTGGATAAGCATTTCTTGAGCAGAGACATGGAACACGTCGTGTATAGCGAGCATCTCTTGTGGCGACTCGCATGGCTACCTTGCCCACTCTTTGCAATATCGGATATGGTCCTCGTAGCGTGGATTGATTTACCCTTCCTTCGAATCTCATCACTCCCTTCATGGGGTCACTTTGAGAATACGAGGTCCCGACTTCGAATTCTAATGGTCTACGCCGCATATCCGCATAGCTCTTTTGTCGGCTCTGAGCAGTTTCGATTCTCTGACGGATATTCTGTATAGCGCGGGTGGTATTGTCAATAATATCGGCCCGAAAACCCATTTCCCTCCTTTCACCACCCTCGTACCAACAGATAGGAGACCTGCATCTTCTCCCGTATAGAGCTTCATATGGTGCCATTCTAATAGTAGCACAGTAGCTTTGTTGTAAGCAAATTACGCAAGCACAAATATCGGCACGGCTCCTTAAAGTCTAGGCACAAGCCATGCATATCTTCCGGCCTGGTTCACTCTTTACTCGTCGACCGTCGATTGCGAGGATGAAAGCGATCTTGAATCTCAACTTAGTGCCAAGAGCCTTCTGAACACAGTCCCAGAAATGGGAGGTAAAATGGCCATCACGGTCAGAAATAATAGCCTTAGGCACTCCATGTAATTTGATAATTTCCTTGACATATAATTGAGCTAATTTGCTTTCGTAGAATAGGTCATCTTAATTGCCAGGAAATGGGCAGACTTTGTCAACCGGTCTATGATTACCCATATAGCATCGTAACCATTTGTTGTTCTGGGCAATCCCGAGATAAAATCCATAGATATTTCTTCCCATTTCTACTCTGGAATCTGTATCGGCTATAGTAATCCCCCAGGTTTCTGGTATTCTGCCTTCACCTTCTGGCAGGTCAGACAAGTGCTGACGTACTGAGCCACATCCCTTTTCATGCCGGACCACCAAAATTTATCCCTTAAGTCCTGATACATTTTGTTAGATCCAGGATGCATGGTATAAGGTGTTCCATGGGATTCCTCGAGTATCTTCTTCCGTAATTCCGGATCGTTCGGAATGCATAGGCGGTCCTGGAAGTATAATACTCCGCCGTTGGCGATGCGGAATCCATTATCCCTTCCTTCCCGGACTTCCTGTTTGATTTTCTGGATGTCTGAATCACCATCTTGCTTTCCCAATATATCGTCGAACAACGTCGGCGCTATAGCCATGGCGGAAAGCTGTCCAGAAATAATCTCTATTCCGTAATTCATTATATCCCTTTTCAGGGGCTGCGATAGCATTGATAAGGACATCAAAGCGGCACCGGACTTTCTGCTCAGTGCATCTACCACTTTGTTGGCCTTTCTGGGATGATAGAATATCTCACAATCATAATCTTTGACTAGCTCGAGCCATCGGCGTTGCCTCATATTTAGGTCTTTCTGAGTGAAGAAATATCTCAGACTCTGGTGGTCTGTATAAATCCTGCACCGAGTTCCGTATAAGTAGTGCCTCCATATTTTCAGAGCGAACACCACGGCTGCTAGTTCTAAGTCATGGGTAGGATAATTTCTTTCGTGCTCCTTGAGCTGAGGCGTAGCGATAACCTTGCCATTTTGCATGAGTACTGACTCCGAGCCCTAGTTTAGAAGCGTCACTATACATATCGAAGCTTTCATTATCTTCAGGGAGAGTCAGAATGGGAGCGCTGGTTAGTCTCCTCTTCAGTTCAGTAAAACTCCTCTCACAGTCCTCAGTCCATTTGTATTGCTGGTCCTTTCGGGTGAGGGCTGTCATAGGGGCTGCAATTCTAGAGAAGTCCTCTACAAATTTTTTGTAATAGCCTTGCGAGAAAACTTCTGACTTCACTCGCATTCCTTGGCCTATTCCAGTTCCTCACAGCTTCAATCCTTATTGGGTCTACCATGAGTCCTTCTTTAGAGATGACATGACCCAAGAACGACACTTGATTGAGCCAGAACTCACATTTGGAGAATTTTGCATATAGTTGCTCTTTCTGAAGAACACGTAAATGCAGTCTTGGATGTTCAGCATGCTCTTCTTGGTTTCTCGAGTAGATAAGAATATCATCGATGAAAACGATTACATATTTGTCGAGGAAGGCCGAGAATACTCGATTCATCAGGTCCATGAACATCGCAGGAGCATTGGTTACTCCGAAGGGCATAACTACAAACTCATAATGTCCGTATCTCGTCCGGAAGGCCGTCTTCGGAATATCACCGGTCTTTACTTTTACTTGATGATAGCCAGACGTGAGATCGATCTTGGAAAAGACAGTAGCTCCCTTCAGTTGGTCGAACAGGTCGTCGATCCTGGGAAGGGGGTACCTATTCTTGATGGTCACGTTGTTCAGTGCCCGGTAGTCTATACACATTCGCATAGATCCATCCTTTTTCTTTATGAACAACACTGGAGCTCCCCATGGTGAGTGACTGGGACGGATAAATCCCTGGTCAAGTAACTCCTGTAGTTATTTCTGAAGTTCTTTCAACTCAGTCGGCGCCATACGGTAAGGTGCCTTGGAGATCGGATTAGTTTCGGGAATCAATTCGATCTCGAACTCAATTTCTCTATCAGGTGGTAATCCAGGTAGGTCATTCGGGAATACCTCCGGATGGTCACATACCACTCTGACCTCTTCTATTTTCTGGTTCTTTGCGGATATGGTATCCACCACATGGGCTAGAAATCCGGTGCATCCATTTTCTAGCATTTTTTGGGCTTTTAGCGCCGATAAAAATTTCCTCGTTCCTTTCTTTGACTCCCCGATAAACTCAAATGAAACCTCTGCTTCAGGTCGGAAGGTCACCCTTCGTTTACGGCACTCAATTGAAGCACCGTACTTGTGCAGAAAATCCATGCCCAATATAACATCATAGTCCCACATATCTAGGACTATCAGGTCACAATAGAGCTCCCTGTCTACGAGTCTAATTGGTGCAGCGCGCAGAATATGGGTGGATGGCATCACTTCTCCCGAAGGTAACGTTGTTAAGAATTTATAGTCCAAGACTTGGGGATGCCTATCTATCTTTCTTGTGAAAGGCATAGAGATGAATGAATGGGTTGCCCTAGTGTCAAATAACACAGTAGCATACTGACTGAAAATAAATATCTGACCTGTGACAATCGTCGAGGCACTCGCCACATCTTCCCTGGTGAGGGAGAACACCCTGGCATTTGTCCCAACGGGCGGGGCTTCCAGTCTCCCTTGGCTTATCTGGGGACCCTCTATCATAGCCTGCATCTGGTGAAGCTGTGGAGGAGCTCCCGGGTACTGGACATACTGCTGAGAAGGTGCCTGAACTCGGGTAGGGCAGTTCCAAGCTATGTGCCCCTCCAGTCCACAGTTGTAACACTTCCTCGTGCCCTGACGACATTCCCCCGGATGCTTCTTCCCACATGTAGGACAGTCAGGATACCCAGTCTGGCTGTTCCCTGGGCCCCCTTTTGGGCCATTCCAATGTTTCTTCTTGCCACTGCGATCCCTCTTCCAGCTAGTATTCTGAGATTTCGGATCTCCAGTCCGCGCCTTACTCTACTGACTGATGTTGTTCAGGTAGTGCTCGGTGACCAGTGCACTACTGAATAGCTCTTCGGCGATCTAGGGTCGATTGACTCCGCTGGCCACATTCAGGGCTATCTCCGGTCGCAACATTTTCAGCAGGAGTCTGATCCTCTCCCTTTCAGTACCGACTAACTCTGGGCAGAGACGTGCCAGTCGGTTGAACCTTTTCATAGCTTCACTAACTGATAGATCGCCTTGTCGGAACTCGAGGAACTCATCGTAGTGCTTATTTGTGATCCGTCTCTGAAAGAACTCCTCGAAGAACTCCGCTTCAAAATCTGTCCACCTCATTTGATTTACTTGTCTCTTTGCTTTGACTCTCTCCCACCACATCCTTGCATCTCCGGAAAGACAGAACGAGGCACATTTTATCTTTTCATGCTCGGGCCAATCCAGCAGCTCCACGATGCTCTCAACTATTTTGAACCAGGCTTGGGCATCCCATGGTTCGCGCACGTGAAATTTTCCCGGCCTCACCGCCATCGAATCGGATAGGCGGGGCCCGTGGCGGCATTGATTAGCGGTGCTTGCACCATAGTGGTCGTGTTATGAGTTACGTTCTGCGTCCCTGGCGTGGTGCTAGGGTTCCCTTGTTGATTCGTGAGAGCATTGATAACCAGCTGTTGTTCTGCGACCTAACGCTGTAGCTCGGTAACCACGTGCATCAAATCTGGTGGGGGTGCTGAGTCATTCCCTCTAGCACTACGTCTCCCGTTCATGTTATCTAAGTGATAAATAAATAATTTAATTAAGGTGTTATTATAATTTCTACTCCTATACAGGCATCTAACGTCCCATATCATAAACAAGGTAAGGTATCCTTTCTAGTGATACTTCTAGGTTGGAGTCATGTTTCCATCGTATAAAGCTTGGTCAGGTATACTATCTAAGTGACAACTATGATTCCATTATACTTAAACAGGACGAGGTATTATTTCTATCTAAATCTCAAGTGTGAGTCCATTCTACTAAAGCATGATGAGGTATTATTTCATTCTAGATAGAAGACATTCTTCATTATAAAGGAAACTTAAGTATGCATAAAATTACTTACTTGGAAATAGCAGGATGGAGGCTTGATGTGTGATAGTGGAAAGGTGAACCCGCTCGATACCACTGTAGCGCCCACCCTTATCGCTCTCGGTACGCTACTTTTACCCCTTTCTTTTTTTTTTCTTTTAAAACCTAACACACATGGATCCTTCCACCATCATACTTAAGCATGTTATCATGGCATAAACCTTCTTTTCTACATGCATCACCTATCTTATTCATAGTTAGCATGTTACCATATCTTATCTCATTTCATAACATGCCCAACATAAGGATCCATTCGTGAGTTCTATCATATCAACTTTCTTAAGTAATTGAACAATAACATAACTAAGCAACATCCAACATGGCTCTAATAATTCACAAGTCTTATAAGCGGAAGCAATGTCTTAAGTTGTTAATTGAGCATATAAATATAAGCAGATAGTAATAGGGTCTTTCTCCACCATGCCACTATCACACACACTGGGCCCTTCCTGCTACTTCCTCTAGTTCAGGTTTCCTTGATCTGCAGTATATGGACAACATAGACTATAAGCATATAGCTTAGTAAGATTCTTTGCTACTCACAAAAAAACCACGAACTTCATCAAGCAATTAGAAACATAAGCATGCTAGCATAAATGGCCTAAGTATTCCATAGTAACACTAATCAACAACATACCACGTAATGAAACCTAAGCATGGCATAGAGTTTACATCAGCATGCTAAGCATAATTAAAACCAAGCAGGGCATAATCTAAACATAAGCATTCATGATATAAATCTTAGACATGCAGGAAGTACATAAACCCAAATGTTCTTAACTTACCATAAGCATCATAACTTAGTAAAATCTAACATGCTTAAAGGACATAATCATAAGCATTTTTAACTTGAGCATAAACATTTGTAATGACATAAATCCTAAACATGCATAAGGTACATAATCACAAGTATTCTTAAACTCATAAGCATCATAACTTCATAGAGTCTAACATGCATAAAGGACATAATCATAAGCATTTTTAACTTGAGCATAAACATTTATAATGACATAAATCCTAAACATGCATAAGGTACATAATCACAAGTAGAGTCTAACATGCATAAAGGACGTAATCATAAGCATTTTTAACTTGAGCATAAACATTTATAATAACATCAATCCTAAACATGCATAAGGTACATAATCACAAGTATTCTTAAACTTAACCATAAGCATTCACGACATCATAAATTCGAAACATGCATAAAGTACATAGTCACCACATTCTTAAACTTAACTCTAAACATCATAACTTCATAACATCTAAAATGCATAAAGGATGAGTTCGTAAGCATTCATAATCTTTAACATAAGCATACACAATTTCATAAAAGTCTTTTCTTTTCAAAACATATACATATAGATACTTCAACATCATCATAACTTGTTTGGGGGGCCCCAGGTTAAGTACCACATAATGCGCGTTCCCTAATAGGCTGGGGTAGCGAGCCACCAGACCTACCAGAGCAAGACCTCTTACGTCTTACCAGGGCAAGACCTCTTATGTCTTCTTATGTCCCTATGGATTTGATTAACGACCACCTGACGGGTCGGGTACTTAACCTCTTACAAAGTAAAATACTTAATTCCTTTCTTTTCTTGTCATATTATAAAGAATGCTCTTGATCCCCAACATAAAGGGAAGCATCTTAATCTTATCTTATCATAAGGAGGCTCTTGATCCCTACTTGAAAGGGAAGCATCTCCATTTTATCTTATCTTAAGGAGCTCTTGATCCCTACTTGAAAGGAAGCATCTCCATCTTATCATAAGGAGGCTCTTGATCCCTACTTGAAAGGGAAGCATCTCCATCTTATCTCAAGGACACATGCATTCATAACATAAGAGTACCCTAAAGGGGCCTAAAGTATAAACATGTTCATCACATAAGCATATTTATGGCACATTACATCATAAACATGAAGCATATTTCCTTGGCATATTCATGGCATATTAAATCACAAAACATGTTCATCACCTAAGCATATTTCATGGCACATTACATCATAAACATGAAGCATATTTCTTTGGCATATTCATGGCATATTAAATCACAAAGCATGTTCATCACCTAAGCATATTTCATGGCACATTACATCATAAACATGAAGCATATTTTCTAGGTATATTCATGGCATATTAAATCATAAAGCATGTTCATCACATAGCCTAACTACATAAGAGTGTTTTCATGAAGCCCTAACCCCAAAACCAATATTGGCGGTATTCCAACATGGCATGTTTAGTCACCTAAAACTCCTACATGAGGCATACAACATCCCTAGTTCCCTTAGAAGCCTTTTTCTTGCAACCCTAACCCTAGTTTCATTGGTTGGCGAAACTTGTGAGGGCTCAAGCTTGGGTTTGTCCTACAATTCATTCATGAAGTCTTATAACTTATCATAGTATCATTAGAAATATTTTCATGCAGCCCTAACCCTAATTTCATGGGTTGGCGAAACTTGTGAGGGCTCAAGCTTGGTTTGTCCCTAAAATTCATTCATGAAGCCTTATAACCTATCATAGTATCATTAGAAATATTTTTCATGCAACCCTAACCCTAATTTCATGGGTTGGCGAAACTTGTAAGGTTAAGATCTTTGGACTTTGTCACCTAAATCTATTCATGTAGGCATATATCATAACCTAACTTCATAAGGGAGCTCTTCATGAAATCCTAACCCTAAACCCTTGGTGGCGAAACATATAGGGTTAAAACCTTTGGACTTTTGTTACCTAAAGATCCCTACTTGGAGCATACAACCTATAAAAGGTTTCCCTAATAGCATTTTCATGAATCCTAGCCCAAAACTTAGTTGGCGAAACATATAAAGCTCAAACTTCATATTTCTTTCATGTAATTTATCCTACAAAACTAATATCTGCAGTGAGGAAATCTTACATCCTTCGCTTGCTTTTGGTGGGTAGTTGACCTTATGAAGCCAAGAACTAACTTCTTCTTGCTTGGATGAAGTTCGCCAAAGGTGCAAATGGAGAGGGGGAGCAAGCAAGATGGTTTCGGTGAGGATGAAGAGGAGAGGAAGAAGTGGCCAAATGGGAACTTCCTTCTTCTTTATAAAGGGAGGAAGAGAAGTTTCTCTTTTCTTTTCCATGCCCCTTCATTTACCCTCATCACCCTTATCTATAATTCCCCTCTTCTCTTAATGATATAATCCTATTGGGCTTATGGTTAGTGGGTGCATCTATAGGGCTTGGCTATCTCTAGAGGTTTGGGGTTCAATTCCTAGGCCTTGCATCTCTTTTTGGCTATTTCCTTTTATTTTCGAAAAACCCACATAAAGCCCATTATCGTAAAGCCAAAAATTCTCGTAAAATTGCTGGAGACTTTTTACGGGCGTTACAAAATATGCATGAAAACATAAACAAAACAAAACCCACATCTCACAAAAATTTGACTTGTATGTGTTTTTACACATCTAGATATTGGTGAGATGTTTAGGAAAAAGAAAATAAAGGTTTGAAAAACATTTTGAAAACATTTTGAAAAACCTTGGTGAAGCCTATCTTTTGATAGCTATCACCATTGAATGGGATGATACAAAGATGGCTCTTTATTGAGGCTTTTCTTAAATTTTGAACTTTGTATCAATCTCCTAATTTAATGGTTAAAATAAATTTTCAATATTTTTCACCCATAGTGTTTAGGATAAGTATTATACGTATGCATTTTCAAGATTTTTAAAATTACGTATATTTACTTATGGATTTCAAAAATCCAATTTTTCAAATCAAAATCAGAATCGTAGCTTATCAATCGATCACTGAATGGTAGTCGATCGATGGTAAGTCCAATGATCGTATTCGACGGAGTCGACTGACACAGGCTGATTTTGGGTAAACTTGATGGTTAGGCCCATGTTCAGCTGTGTTTTGGTCCCCTAACCACTCCTAACCCTAGGATATGCTTGGGAGAACATTAGAGAGGGTGGAAATCCATTGGATATGGATTAGGAGTTGGGTTGAGGGTGAGTATCAATTTTAAGGTGGATGAGAGTTCATTGTTGAACTTTGCCTTAATTTTGATTTGGTTAATGTTCCTATTGGCTTAGGGACTCTCCAAGGACATTGTCCGTGCAATGGTCAAGGGGGAGCAAGCCTCTAGGGGGAGGTATCCATCATGGGAAGATGGATGTGTATTTTCTCATGGGAGGAAAATTGGGTTGCCTCTCTTTAAGTGATATGGGATCACTAGAAAGATTGTAGGCATGTGTTCCTCCGAGGGAGAGATTGTAAGATCTCATTGGGATATGAGACATTCATACCCTTGGGGAGGACCTTTTTGATGTAATGTCAAAAAGGGGGAGAAGTTACCAAGTTACCAATTAGGGTTCGTTGGAATTCTCATTGGGATATGAGAATTGCCAATATGGGAGAATTGGTAGACTTGAGATGGTAGTTTTGTCAATCATCAAAAAGGGGGAGATTGTTGGTGCAATCGGCCCAACAGTACCTTGATGGTATTTTGATGATAGACAAAACTCATGACATGGGATTGTCATGGGAAAGTCCAACATGGGTTGGCATGGAAAATCCAAGCATGGAGCTTGGTGTGGAAGTCCAAGGGGGAAGCCTTGGCATGGGAAAGCTTGGTGCTTGGCATGGGAAATCCAAAGCATTGCGAAGCCGTGCGCTTGGTGCTTGGTGAGAAATGCATTGCGAAGCCGTGCGCTTGGTGCATATGGGAAGTCTTAAGGACTTGGTAAGTTCACTAGGCTCGGGGTCCTTGAGTCGGTGAAGGATGGCATTGCGAAGTCGTGCGCTTGGTGCATCCGAGGGACCGCCGGACGGGGAGCGAATGGAGTGAGCCCAAAGGGAAGCATACTTCTAGGGCATGAGACGCGAAGGATGGCGTTGCGAAGCCGTGCGCTTGGCGCATCCGAGGGACGTAGGCTGAGGGAAGAGAGCTTTAGTGGGGAACTCCATGAGGGATAAGGTGGACTTGGCCAAGTGGCTAAGACTGAGTGTCGGAGGCTCAAACTTGATGTTTGAGGGTTTACCCGACGGTCGGATGCTCAAACAACCTGGTGTTTGAGGTTTTGCCCGACATCAGTCGACTGACATAGGTGCCGGTTCGACTGATCCAAGTCGACTAGAGTTCGACTGGTGTAAGGCTAGGGTTTTGTGCTTATGGATCGGCAAATGATCGAGCCGACGCAATGCCGCCGAGGGATGGCAATGATCGATGATGGGAGTGTCGCGAGCACGAACGCCGTAGCCGATCGGCGATCGACTCTTGGTCACCAATGATCGATGGGCATCATCACCGAGTAGGTGATCCGTTGGAACTTATCCGACGTGGATCTGGCCGTTGTGAGACAACGGCTACAGGGGCAGTCGACTAGGGCCTGTTGGCGCGATCGCTAGCGCGAAACTTCGATGGTTATAAAAGGAGCTCGAGATGGAGGTTTTTGCCATGGTTTTTGTGGAGCTATTAGAGGGGAATTGCTGCTGCATTCCAGTCCTTCAAGAGCCAATCAAAGCAAGCAACAAGCAAAGCGATCAAAGCAATCGGTGAAAGTTTTCTTGTGTATTGCATTTGTGTATTTGCTTGTATTTCTATATTACATTGTAATTGCTTGTGAGAGGTTTCTCCACCTCCGACGTGTTGTCGAGAAGGAGTGTTATAGTTAGTGTCGTGCGCATAACTAGAGCTCGGTGAGCTCGCCCGTGGAGTAGGAACCATTCGGTTCCGAACCACGTATATCTTGTGTTGTGTGATTGTGTATTGTTAGCTTCATTATTATTGTTATTCCGCTACGCTAACGATAATCATAGACAAGCAACGCAAGAAGAACAAGAGAATTCCAACATCCATAGTAAGAGGGCTATTCACCCCCCTCTAGCCGTCCGTTCGATCCCCTACACCTTGGACTTTACACCGCCAATATCACCCCTTGGACTTTCCTTGCCAACCCATGTTGGACTTTCCAATTGCCAAGACTCATTCTTGGACTTTCCCTTGCCAAGACCCATGTTTGGGCTTTCCATGCCAACCCATGTTGGACTTTCCCATTGCCAAGTGTCCCACTTGGACTTTCCATGCCAAGTACCCATGACTTGGAATTTCCATCATATGGTCAACCCCATGTCAACCATATAGTCAAACCATCATCGAACATCAAAATACCACTCGAGTCAAACTCGAATCTGGTCAATCAAGACCTGAGTCGATTGCACCAACAATCTTCCCAAAATATTGTCAAACATCAAAATACTTCTCGAGTCCAACTCGAGTCTGGTCAATCGTGACCTGGGTTGATTGCACCAACAATCTCCCCCTTTTTGATGTTTGACAAAAAATACAAAACCATTGAGTTAGGCTACCTAACTCAAATCTCCTTACCAATTCTCCCAAATTGGTAATCCCGTTATTCTTCCCCTTTTGACATACATCAAAAAGGTTCTCCTCAAGGAGGTCAATGTCTCATATCCCAATGAGATCTTACAATCTCCCCCTTTGTCCAAAAACACCTAGGATGTCTTCACTCTTCCTAGTGATAAGTCCCATATCACTAAAGAGAGGCAATCCTCAAACTCTCCCAATTTCCAAATTGGGCATCTCACATTCTCCAAATTCTCCCTCTCATGAGGAAGAGCACATCCATCATCCCATGATGGATACCTCCCCTTAAAGGCTTGCTCCCCCTTGACCATTGCACCAAAAATTTCCTTAGAGAGTCCCTAAGCCTATAGGAACACTAAACCATCAAAATTAAGATTAAAAGTTCAATCTTGAACTTTCACACACCTTAAAATTTGATACACACCCAAAACAACTCTTTTAATTCATATCCAATAGATTTTCACCTTTTCCAATGCTTTCCAAAGTATATCTTAGGGTTAAGAGCAGTTAGGGTAACCTAACATAGCTGAAATATGGGTTAAACATCTTTGTTTACAAAAAATTAGGTCTGGCAGTCGACTCTTACAGTCATCAGTCGACTTCCGTTGACGCCAGTCGACTGCCATAAGTGGCAGTCGACTTATTTCTGCAAATGTAGAATTTTATAAATCAGAAATGATTTTCAAAAAAACAAAAGTAATTATACATAATACGAAAATTTATATGTATAATACTTATATCAATCATTATGGATGAAAAATACTTGAAAAATAAATTACCCATAAAATAATGAGTTTGACACAAAGTTCAAAACCATTGAAAAGTTCAATGTTTTGGCCCTACTTTGTATCAACTCTCTCAATGATGACTTCTATCATAAGATAGACTACACCAAGGTTTTCTAAAATATTTTTGAAATATTTTTGAAAACCTATATTGGATCATGATCAATGGGCTTAATGCACATGACTTGCACATTAACTTTCCCCATGATCCACCCATGATATAAGATGAGTTTGAGTTAATCTAGATGCAAAAGCTATGCACCTTGAACTTAACTCATTTCCTAGCATCTCACATGTGTCTAGGGTGTATCAATATGAGATGTGGGTTTTGGTTATACCTATGCTAAGGTCTCATGCATTTTCTAAGCAACACTACTTGATTCCCTTATATATGAGACTTTAAGTCATACCATAGTCCTTAAGTCAATTTTATTAATGCATGAAATATGATCATGGCATAAATGATAGCATAAATAAAGCAATGCCAATAATCATGATGTCATGGCATATGATTAAATCCTAAACATACATGACACAAAAACTAAAACCTAAGCATGATCATGACATATTATATGATAAAAATATATATGATGTTATGACATGGTATATGGCAAATAAAGCATGACAAATAAAATGTATAGGTATAACAATACCTAAATTTTAGTATTAATTGTCATTTGTTATTATTAAGTTCATTTTTCCATATTACTACTAATCCCCCAAGTGTGCCAAAAACCCAAAATGACACACCATGACCTCTAAACCTAAATTGTGCCTATTTGATTACTTTATCAAACTTCTTAAATAATATTGGCACATCATAAAAACCATTAGGATGCAAATTCAACCATATTTTCTAAGGTACCCGTAACCTTGAAAATGACCTAAAGTGCCACCTTTACCATGGTCAGGTTAACTACCCATCCATTTAAAGTTGGCACAACCTAACCCATTTAGCGTGAATCGATCACACTCCTAGGAACCCAAAACCTATTTGAGTTCCTTGGGTTTACTAGGTATTCCTTAGGGATGACCTCCCTAGATACCCTTCTAATGACCCTCCTAGGCTTGGTAGTGTTAGTGTCAGCCCTTAGTGCTAAGCATGAGATGATTGATTAGGGATCATATGTATCATATTTCATTAATAATAGGTAAATATTGATTATTATATTTACTTTATGCGTGTACCAGCCAAATAAATATAATAATGCCCTTGAATAGTAGGTTCTAATCTACAGTATATCAATTGATAGAATTGATTATGAGAAGCTATAGAGAACACTATACTTAAACATTCCTATTCAAGTATTGTATTAATAGACAAAGGGATATACTGATACATTGAGACTAGCATGTAGGTCAATGGATGACTTGATCTCACAAGTCATGGATATGTGATATCACATTGACACATGGGTATATATATTGGAGAATATATGTACTGAATTGACCCGCCATGAGAAAATATCATAGATCGTTATATGAGTGTCATATACTTTCTCATGTGACTATTGGTATGAATAGTCCTTAGACCTAAAGTCACTATGGTTCCCTACATAAGGAGTTATGTACTTTGGTATCGTCTAACGTCACCCGTAACAGGGTGCACTATAATGGTGATTACTGGGTATATAATGAATTATGCAGAGGGATATGAGTGATGTAGATGTGATCTATCCCTCCCATATGACGGGAGT
Organism: Wurfbainia villosa; assembly: GCA_025175895.1. Lineage (NCBI taxonomy): Eukaryota > Viridiplantae > Streptophyta > Magnoliopsida > Zingiberales > Zingiberaceae > Wurfbainia > Wurfbainia villosa. The sequence continues at coordinate 62,373,073 of CM045993.1, forward strand.
GATATTTTTGGCCTCTTGATAGAGTATGACCACGAAATGCATGGTCATGCTCAAATGAGTCAATATGAGATATTGAGCTCATTTGTTTGAGTGAGTCTACTTGGGGATCAAGAAACACAAAGATCGATAAGGGGATAACACGGTCTATGCCTCATTGATCGATCTAAGATATCAAGGATAGAAGGTCACTGTCATACATGATACTAGTCATAAAAAGGTCGTTGGATCTCGACTTTCTTGTAACTTGGGTAGCAATAATGTATTGCTAGATGTCGCTCATTTCTTATGAGTCTAAAAGGGGGTTTAGACACATTGCCAATGTTACAAGAGTCTATTGGGTCACACACAAATGACATCCTGTTTTGGAGATGGTTTCTTTTAGTTTGACTAAAAGAACAATTGAGCAAATGGCCAAGACTTGAGTTAGTCTCAAGACGGTTGAACTTGAGTTAGACTCAAGTTAAACCATGGAAGATGATTCATCATGCAAGAGAATACTAAGGGTCTTGGTATTCATGATGAGGAGATGAGAGATTTTCATGCTTTGATGAAAGAGAATACCAAGGGTCATGGTATTCATTAGGAGATAAGGGAGTTGATGGCTTGGTGGCTTAAGATGCTTTCAACGTGAAAAGCTAGAGAGAGGTTTGGGTGTTTGGGCGTGCAAGCCAAGGTGCAAGCCAAGGAGTTCTTCTCCTTCTTCTCCTTTGTTCCAAGTGTTCTTGGTGGTTTGCTAGGGTTGCTAGCATAACATGACTCCAAAACTGCTGAGTGTCAGTGTGGATACCGTGGAGATACGGTTATCCTTACCGTATTGAGATCTGGTAGCACTTGGATTAGCGGGATTGCGAAGGGCTCGCATTGAAGGTATACTTCTTCTTCTAGATAAGATATAGATAAAGTTGGATAATCGAAATGACTTATAGGTTTTGCATGGATCTCTAGAAGGATCCGATTTATAATTTGTCTTCGCTGTAGTTGTGCGAAGTATTCGTCCATGATATTGTGAATGTCACGATCCGAATTTTCCCTACAGGTAGCCTTGGTCATTGTGGTCTTGCCTAGGTTAACTCTAGGGGTGACTCCCCTTGTAACCTTCTTAGTGGTCTTCCTAGGTTTCTTCGAAACCTTAGCCACTAGGCACCGACCATGGTTAACTCTAGATATGACTTCCCTTGTGACCTTGGTTTTCCTAGGCCTAGTACTAGTTCCATAATCGAATGGAACATTGTGATAAGTAGGCTTATCTACCTTGGACCTAGGCTTGTGGCTCAAGTCTTTCTTGCCCATAGATGAGCCTTGCCTCCTAAACTCTAGGCTTTGACCATTTGACGCTTTAATTTAATTTTGCATATTCCTAAGGGTTTTTTCAAGTTTCTGAAGCCTTGACCTCAAGGTTTGGTTCTATAATTCTAATTTCTCTAATTTGGTGGGCTCATTGTTTCTTTGATCATTTTTTCCCTTCCTAGGCATATGTCTAGATTTCTTTTGATTAAAGCCTAGATGGTTCTCTATCTTCCTAATAGACTCCTTAGGTAGAATTTTTCTAGGGACATTAGTCCCAAATTTCTTCTTATTTCTAAAGTTGACATGTTTAGCTCCTAAGCAATAAAGCCTTTTTTTACTAGCATGCTTTTCATGAGTAATAGCAAGAGTGCTAAAAATATGCTTTTTAAACCTACAACTAGAAGGTGCATTAAAATATACCTTAGAGTTTGCCTTAGAGGCTCCCCCTACTTGTGTAGCTCCTTCTTCTTCCCCTAGGGTATTGACTCATATAATGCCTTCTTTGATGGCACTTGAAGCACATCACGTGCTCCTTGCTCTTAATGGTTGGAGCTCCGACATTCTTAGTCTTTTCTTGAGGTTTTGGTGTCGATGGAGTCTTCTTGACCTTCTTAGGGTACTTGCTCTTATAGTGCCCATATACTCTACACTCAAAACACATAATATGATTTTTATTATTAATTAAAGTGTTTAAGTTACCTAGGGTGGTGGAAGTTTGGACTTCTTCATCTTCTTGACCGGAGGTAGATGGTTCCTCTTCTTCTTGCTCCAACATGGAAGATGGCCTAATATCCTCCCCCTCAATCCTAGAGGTGGAGGCTTCCTCTACTTCTTCTTCTTCCACCAATCCGGAAGTTGACTCCTCTTCAACTTCCGAATTCTCACTTTCTTATGAGGAAGAGATTTCTTCTTCTTGTGTCAATTTGGATTTTTCGTGAAGCATTGCCAATTTTCTCCATAGATCCTTGGCATCTTGAAATTCACCTATCTTGGACAACAACTCGTTAGGTATTAAATCAACTACCATATCGATTACCTTGTCATTTGTCTCGGATTTATAGAGTTGGTCTTGAGTCCATCTCTTCTTCTTGAGATATCCTCTCTTCGACCCTCTTGGCAATTCAAAGCCTTCCATCAAGGCGGACCATAGCTCAATGTCCATCATCATCATGAAGTCCTCCATTCGTGTCCTTCATTGTTCAACTTCTTGTCCATAGAAGGTATACGAGACCGGAGTATTGATGTCCCATCCTAGTCTTTCTTCAAATTCCATCTTCATCTTCACCCTCTAACGGTGCTCCCTTGGCAGTTAGTCCAAATGAAGAGCGACCTCGCTCTGATACCACTTGTTGGGAATTTGACCATCGCTAGAGGGGGGTGAATAGTATAGTGTACGTCGCGTGATGGAACTCATTCGTTCGTCTCTACAATCGTCGTTAGCACAGCGGAATATAGAAATACAAATGTAGAAACAAATACAAACACAAATACACGCACAACACAAGCGATATAATGTGGTTCGGAGCCTTAGAGTTCCTACTCCATGGGGTGAGCTGAACGACCTCTAGTGATGACAACACCACTAATAAAACTCCTTCTCGACAACAAGTCGGAGGTGGAGAAACCTCGTACAAAGATTACAATAGTAATACAATAGAAATACAACAACAAAAACTAAGCAATACACAAAATAAGTAAAGAACACTTTACACAAGAACTTTGGATTGCTTTCTTGTTGCTTGCTTTGGATTGGCCTTGAAGGTCTGGAATGCAATAACAATTCCCCTCCAAAATCACCCCAAAATTCGCTGCCCAAATCCTTCACGAGCTACTCCTTTTATGTTTGCATCGGGCTAGATTTGTGTCTGGCAGTCGACTGCCAATAGTACCGTTGTGAGACAATGACTTAATCCATGTCATCATCCAAGCCAACGGTTACACTGATAATCAACTACCATAACCCAACAGTCGACTCTCAGGGCTGTAGCCGATTGACCAGTCAGCTACCGAGCATTCTGCTCCTATAACTTCGACCAACAATCGACTACCATCCATGGCAATCGACTGCTCAAGCCATCAGTCGACTGTCCAATTATGTCAGTCGACTGTCAGGCTATTTCCTACAGTCGAATACTAGTTGAGTCCGAGTAGTTCGACGGGCCATAATCCCAATCGACTGCCACGAGTCAACTCGAATGTCAAGTGTCAAAACACTTGACCAATTGACTGGTTCAAAGCCCCAGTCGACTGATAACCTCAAACATGAGGTTTAACCCCAAGTATGATTCCCTCATACTTGCTAGACCACCCTTAACCTAGACTAAGCATTCTAGCCACCTTCGTCAGCCTCACGCCTATCGGATCTCTCCAAGTCATCCATGACTTGTTCATCCATATGCTATCCTTCAGGTGCTTCCATCGGCTATTATCGTGCTAAGCTGATCTATATCGCTAAGGCACATTGGGCTTACGCTGCCAAGACTACCGCTTGGACTTTACGCCGTCAACCATTGAACTTATGCTGCCAAGACTCCTCCCTTGAACTTTACACCGCCATTGAACTTATGTCAGCCTCACGCCTATCGGATCCGTCCAAGTCATCCATGACTTGTTTATCCATACACTAGCTTTTAGGTGCTTCCATCGGCTATTGTCGTGCTAAGTTGGTCTATACCGCCAAGGCACATTGGGCTTACGCTGCCAAGACTACCGCTTGGACTTTACATTGTCAACCATTGAACTTATGTTGTCAAGACTCCACCCTTGAACTTTACACCGCCAATATCACCCCTTGGACTTTCCTTACCAACCCATATTGGATTTTTCAATTACCAAGACTCAAGCTTAGACTTTTCCTTGCTAAGACCCATGCTTGTGTTGGTGCAGTAGGCACCTAAGTCGAACCTGAGTTTTGATTATAGCAAACGATACAAAGTTAAGCTCATGTCGTTATCTCACGAGCTGAATCGAGTGTACAGAAAATTGCTATAGCTAGAGCTGAAGGCTAGTGACACCCGGAGGATGCCACGGTGGTCGGGCGACACTCGAGTGACTTCGGAGGGAGCCGAAGGAATCGAGTGGAAGGCCGGAAGCAAAAGCAACACAGTGAGTATCGAGGTAAGCTCGTGTGTGCGAGCGTAAGTGAGGTCGTATCCTCTTTACGGGGATGATCTTAAGCGTAGATCCGACCAAAGACATCCTATAGATGGTCTAGGTCGAGATCGGATGGTCGACGACTGTCGAAAATATGTTTTTGTTGAGCTAACTTTGACTTGTAGCAAGTATCAGTCGACTACCAGCTTGGAGGACTCGACTGTCATCAATCAGTCGACTGTCGGAGGTTAACACTCGACTGATGTTGCCATCAGTCGACTGATGATGGCCATCAGTCGACTGATGTTGCCATCAGTCGACTGATGATGGCCATCAGTCGACTGATGGTCAAAGGATCAGCTTCGAGGAGTCAAGGTTTATCACCAAATTTCAAGGGGAGTGGTGCTCAAATATGATTGACTAGGGTTCCTCTCGAAAAGGGGCTCAAAGGCTATAAAAGGAGGTCCTAACCTAGGGTTTCATCATCAATTCTAAGTGCTCAAAAGCCTCCGCAACGCTGCGACTCTCTGACGACTCTACAACAACGAAGTGCTGCCAACAACCCTAGCTTAAGTTTTTTTTTTTAGTTGTTGGTATAATCTTACTTTGTTATTGCTTTCAATATTGCAATTCTTTTTAATCGAGGTTTTCTATCGTTGCATTTTACTTAAATAGAAGAGAGGGTTTGTCTCTCTATCTTTTTGCTTCGAAGGTTTTTGTAATCGTCAAACTCTACCTCCAACGAGGAGGAGTGTTTTAGTGAATTGCCCTCCGTACACGGTCTAGGACCGTTAGGGCCTTGGAGTAGTAGCCGAAGGCTACGAACCAAGTAAAAAATATCTTGTCTCTTTTTGTTTCATTTACCTTTCCACTTCACTTAATTGTTTTGATACGAACTTGAAAAGAAAAAAAAGGTTTTTCGCTATTCACCCCCCCCCTCTAGCGAACCGCATCGATCCAACAATTGGTATCAGAGCCGGGGGCGCTTAGATTTGGTGAAACCACCAATCTAGCATTTTTTACAGATTTGTTTTTCATTTAAATTTTTCTCCCGCACTACTAATCCAAGAAGAAGTCTTGGTACTCTTCGTTTGGTTTTATTTTGCAAGTATTCACTTTTGGAGTAGCCGACGGTAAAACGGGCATAACTTTTCTTACAAGTTGACCCACGAAACGGTCTACCTACCAAAATGAAGCTCTCGGAAAGATCTACACCTCTTATGAGGGTAAACCCTCGTAACAAGCTATATTCATCCCGAAAAACCATCGTTTAGTACCATTTCCAGGACATCGAAGGTTGTAAGTGCTCATCTTTTATTTTAGTTGGTTATTTCTCGTTTATTCCTTTTTTTTTTCTTTTCATTTCCTACATTACTAATCCAAGGCGAAGTCTTGGAACCTTTTTCGTGTTTTTTTTTGGTATTTTTTGTGCATGGTTTCCCTTCCAAATGGCCCATCTCGAGGGTTTTAGCACCGTCCGACCTCCGTTTTACAACGAAGATGATTTCCGTTACTGGAAAGGTCGGATGGAATGCTTTCTCAAAACCCAAATCGAGATGTGGATCGTAATCCAAACGGGTTTCACACTTTCGACTAACGAAGTGGGTGAATCCTTGGGTTATGACCAATGGACCATTGTGACAAAACGACAAGTCAAAGCCGACGCCAAGGAAACACAAATCCTCCAATGCGGCTTGTCCAAGGAGGAGTTAAATCGCGTCGGCCCCTTCATCAGCGCAAAGGACCTTTGGACAAAGCTAGTGGAGCTACACGAAGGGACCGATGAAGCCAAGGTATGTAAGCGCGACCTTTTATTTAATAAATTATATAATCTAAAAATGCAGGAACATGAAACAGCGACGCAACTCCACGCCCGTGTCCAGGACATAGTCAACAATCTACACGCAATCGGGCAAAAGGTCGAAAACCGCGACCTTATAAGGTATGTCCTAAACTCCTTTCCGAGGACTACCTTGTGGGCATCCATGGTCGATGCCTACAAGGTCTCCAAGGATCTTTCTAAACTTAGGTTAGATAAACTTTTTTCTGATTTCGAACTTCATGAGCAGTCTAACTCGGAACCTGAGAAAGGTATATGTCGAACACAACCTATAAGTCGTATATGTCGATTGTAAGTCGACATGAAAAACGTGTCCAAGCATGGGTCCCTAAGACCACCTTGATTTCAAACTTAGGATCAAACCAGCACTAGGTTCCCAAGGACCAAATCCACTATGTGGAGAGACCGAATCGATTCAATGGTCCAGGGGGAGCTAGTACGAAATTTGTATGTGTTTTAACTTAGAAATTGCATGCTTAGGTTTTTATTTAGTTTGATTTTTCTTTTTAGAATAGTTAGATAGGACTATAACTCATCAATACTTGATAACATAGTACTAGGACGCGGCGAGATGATAGTACGCTAGGAAAGCGGAGTCTTGTGTATTCGGGCTAGATAAGGCATATCTAGTTCGGTGCACTTGACCGAGCGGAACTAGCTGAAGCTACCTCGCCGTATCATAGACTAGTTAGACCATAAAGTGGTCTTAGGTGAGTCAAGTCTCTATTTTCTTGAAAATGGCTTTGTCTAAGGAAGTGGTCGTTGTTTCAAACAAAGAAGGCCTCTGTGCCTCGCCACGACCTGGAATCCATGATCTTGAAAAGGTGAATTGATAAGCCTAAGGTCAAATCCGAATCTAACGCAAGGTTGACAAGTGTTTAAGTCATTAAATTTAAATCAAGTAAAATTGGAAGTCATCTCACAAGAACATATAGGGTTAACGTGTTTGATCATGTAGACATGGGTGAGATGATTTAGGTTAATAATTTTCAACCAATCTTTAATAAATCCAATATCCGATCCAACTACCTTGCGTGTAGGATCAATGGATGTTGATGCTGGTTGCTCCCACACATGATCGGGATCAACTCAAGTTTTGGCTTCGATTCAAACGACAAGGATCGGTAGCCTTGAATAACGGCAAGCTCAAAATCATCGGATCAGGTGATATTGAGCTTAACTCAAATTTTGTTATTCAAAATGTTTTATTAGTAGAAAATTTTCAATATAATTTACTTAGTGTAAGCCAATTGTGTGATAATAACTATAAGGTAATATTTCTAGAAAATGAATACGTAATTAATACAAACAAAACCTCTAAAACAATTCTTAAGGGAACTAGAAATAACAACATTTACACAATTAACTTAACTAACTCCTCAACTAAGTGTCTTATGACACGGCAAGAGGAATCATGGTTGTGGCACCGACGACTCAGTCACTCACACCCAAGACTCATCCACAAGATGAGTCAGAGTGACTTAGTCAGAGGTTTGCCTAACCTCAATAACTTGGATAATAAAATATGTAATGCTAGTCAACAAAGTAAACAATCTAGGACACAACATCAACTAACTAATCAAGAATGAACCAAAAGTGTGCTTGAGCTCCTACACATGGATCTATTTGATTCACACGAAGCTAAGTCACTTAATGGAAGTAAATTCTATTTAGTCATTATTGATGACTACTCTAGATTTACTTGGGTTAGGTTCATCAAACACAAAAGTGATACCCTAGATCAATTAATCAACCTATTTAAGTTAATAAAAAATCAACTAAAAATTAAAATCAAAAGACTTTGGACTGATCATGGTGGTGAATTCGAAAACCATAGGTTTACAGAATTCTATAACCTAAATGGATACCACCATGAGTTCTCTTGCCCTAGAACTCCACAACAAAATGGCCTAGTAGAACGCAAAAATAGAACCTTACAAGAAGCCGCTAGGACAATGTTAAATGAGTATAACCTACTCGATAGGTTTTGGGCGGAAGCCGTGAGTACGACATGCTATGTCCAAAATAGGATCCTTATGGTAAAGAGGCACCTTAAGACCTCATACGAGATTTATCACGATAAAATACCTAACATCAAGTACTTTAGGGTATTTGGGTGTAAGGTACATATCCTAGACACTAAGGATTACCTAGGGAAATTTACATCCAAAACCACGACAGGAATCTTTCTAGGATACTCGACTACAAGCAGAGCTTATAGAGTATATAACCACGACACCCTTAGAGTCGAGGAGACTATCAATGTAGTATTTGATGAAGGACACGAACCTACAAAACCCCCGGCAACCCCAATTAGCGAGTCGACTCATACTAGACCTAACTCTGATCCGGAGATCAGGTCTAGTGTTAATCCTAACCTAAGTCAACCAAGTCACTCTATCGACCAAGTGATAGATGACTCCAACCAAACTAGAACTCAAATGAGTCATCCTATGGATCAAGTTGTAGACTCAAACCCAAATCCAACTAGGACTCAAACGAATCATCCTATCAACCAAGTGATAGGTGATCCAACTCTAAGAGTTCGAACTAGAGCCTCATACATAAACCTTAGTCAAATATCTTTGATTTCAAAAATTGAACCCAAAACTATTGACCAAGCTCTTCTTGATCCCGATTGGATTATTGCAATGCAAGAAGAGTTGGCTCAATTCACTAGGAACGAAGTATGGGAATTAGTACCACCACCTAAAGATAAAACAATCATTGGCACAAGGTGGGTGTTTAGAAATAAAATTGATGATAAAGGTGAAGTAGTTAGAAATAAAGCTAGACTAGTTGCTAAAGGGTTTAGTCAAGTCGAAGGTTTAGATTACGACGAGACCTATGCCCTAGTAGCTAGATTAGAGTCCATTCGAATGCTATTAGCATATGCAGCACATCGAGGATTTAAGTTGTTTCAAATGGATGTGAAATCTGCATTCTTAAATGGATACATTAAAGAAGAAGTTTATGTTAGTCAACCCCCCGGTTTCGAAAGTTTAGACAAACCCGATCATGTCCTTAGGTTAAAGAAAGATCTTTATGTACTTAAACAAGCTCCTCGAGCTTGGTATGAGAGACTTTCGATTTATCTTAAGTCCAAAGGCTTTAACCAAGGTGTAGTTGACCCAACCCTTTTCGTAAAAACCTTAGGTAAAGACATATTCATAGCCCAAATCTAAGTAGATGATATTATTTTCGGAACCACCAACTCAATCCTACTAAATGAGTTCATTTCACTTATGGAAAGTGAATTTGAAATGAATTTAGTAGGCGAGTTAAGTTTCTTCTTGGGTCTACAAATTAAACAAACTAAAGATGGAATATACCTACATCAACGCAAATATACTAGGGAATTAATTAAACGCTTTGGAATGCAAGACGCTAAAATTATTAATACCCCAATGGCAACTAATGTTAATATAGAAGAAGATGTAATCGGAAATTCAATTGATTTAAAATACTATAGGAGCGTAATAGGGAGTCTCCTTTACTTAATTGCAAGCCGACCTGATATCTTATTTGCAGTAAGTATGTGCGCAAGGTTTCAAACCTGTGCCAAGGAGTCTCACCTAACTCTAGTCAAGCGTATCCTTAGATATCTAAAGGGTACACTTAATGTCGGTATTTGGAACCCTAGATCTACCGAGTTCGAACTAACTGGCTACTCCAATTCGGATTATGCCGGTAGTAAGCTCGATAGAAAGAGTACGAGTGGTTGTTGTCAACTTTTCGGCTCGAGTCTAGTAAGTCGGTGTAGTCGGAAGCAACACTGTGTTGCCTTATCTACCACCGAAGCCGAATACATCGCGATGGGTGAGTGTGTCACTCAGCTGCTTTGGATGAAGCACACTCTCCGCGACTTTAAGTTAGACTTTACAAATACTAAACTTCACGTAGATAACATTAGCTCAATTAATCTTACAAAGAATCCGATATGTCACTCTAGGACCAAACATATAGAGGTCAAACACCATTTCATTCGAGAACATGTGGCCAACGGAGCCATACAACTCTAATACGTCGAATCAAAGTCTAACTTAGCAGACCTATTTACTAAACCCCTACCCGAAGCCGAATTTAGACTATTAAGACGAAAATTGGGCATGTGCGTAGTAGAATAGGAACTCGCAAATTATATTTTCTTACTACTATTTCTTAATTTTCATTTTTATGGAACTAGCATAGGACATACCTTAGATATCATGCACCTATAGATTTAAGGAGCCAGTACATCTCACAACACATAGGACTAATGTGTTTGTGTACTTATCCACGTAGATGGGCATGAGATGTTAGGACCTTACTCCTGGTTCCAGATGTAGAGCTAGTGCATCGCTATGAACCACGAAGTATAATCATACATACTAACCGACTCTAACCAGGACTGGTTGATCTTTCATATCAATCAAGCCAAATATGAGTCAAACATTTTATAGATTAACTTATTTTCAGTATATTATTTTCAAAATAATGTGGAACATGCTTGGACTTTAAATTTAATACTTATTTTCCACACACCCTTCCACTTTTCGATATATGACAAAAGGGGGAGAAACAGGCCAAAGTTAAGGGATGTACCAAGTTCAGTAAATGTTTACTTAACTTTAAGTTTTAAAAATTTACTTAAAAGGAAGTAAAGGCCAAGTTAAGAGAATTCTTAACTTAAACTTATTATTTTTTAAACACTATGGCCAAGTGCTAATGCTCTACATAAGAAAGAGGGAGAAAGGGCCAAGTTAAGAAATCTTCTTAACTTAAATGTTTTACTAAGGCCAACTTTAAGTTACTTAAACTCTTCCTAAATAGCAATCCTCAAGGGGGAGGACTAAGGTCTTCTTTCAAGACTCACCCTCGGTCAAGGGGGAGGTTTCCTCAAGGGGGAGTACTTGAAGAAAGTTCTTACTACTCCAACTTAATCTTTTTTTTGTTTTTTCATGTACATTATTATTTTTCATGCATGATATTTTATGCACATTATTATTCTTCATGCATGCTATTTTAATTCTTCATGCCTGCTATGTTCTTAACTTTGTATGTGGGTTTGCCATAAATCAAAAAGGGGGAGATTGTTGGTGCAGTAGGCACCTAAGTCGAACCTGAGTTTTGATTATAGCAAACGATACAAAGTTAAGCTCATGTCGTTATCTCACGAGCTGAATCGAGTGTGCAGAAAATTGCTATAGCTGGAGCTAAAGGCTAGCGACACTCGGAGGATGCCACGGTGGTCGGGCGACACTCGAGTGACTTCGGAGGGAGCCGAAGGAATCGAGTGGAAGGCCAGAAGCAAAAGCAACACAGTGAGTATCGAGGTAAGCTCGTGTGTGCGAGCATAAGTGAGGTTGTATCCTCTTTACGAAGATGATCTTAAGCGTAGATCCGACCAAAGACATCCTATAGATGGTCTAGGTCGAGATCGGATGGTCGACGACTGTCGAAAATATGTTTTTGTTTAGCTAAATTTTGACTTGCAGCAAGTATCAGTCGACTGCCAGCTTGGAGGACTCGACTGTCGTCAATCAGTCGACTGCCGAAGGTTATCAGTCGACTGATGCTACCATCAGTCGACTGATGATGGCCATCAGTCGACTGATGGTCAAAGGATCAGCTTCAAGGAGTCAAGGTTTTCACTAAATTTCAAGGGGAGTGGTGCTCAAATATGATTGGCTAGGGTTCCTCTCGAAAAGGGGCTCAAAGGCTATAAAAGGAGGTCCTAACCAAGGGTTTCTTCATCAATTCTAAGTGCTTAAAAGCCTCCGCAACACTGCGACTCTCCGACAACTCTACAACAACGAAGTGCTGCCAACAACCCTAGCTTAAGTTCTTTTTTTTAGTTGTTGGTATAATCTTACTTTTTTATTGCTTTCAATATTGCAATTCTTTTTAATCGAGGTTTTCTATCGTTGCATTTTACTTAAATAGAAGAGAGGGTTTGTCTCTCTATCTTTTTGCTTCGAAGGTTTTTATAATCGTCAAAATCCTACCTCCAACGAGGAGGAGTGTTTTAGTGAATTGCCCTTTGTACACGGTCTAGGACCATTAGGGCCTTGGAGTAGTAGCCGAAGGCTACGAACCAAGTAAAAAACATCTTGTCTCTTTTTGTTTCATTTACCTTTCCGCTGCACTTAATTGTTTTGATACAAACTCGAAAAGAAAAAAAGGTTTTTCGCTATTCATCCCCCCCCCCCCTCTAGCGAACCGTATCGATCCAACAGCTTGGACTTTCCATGTCAACCCATGCTGGACTTTCCCATTGCCAAGTGTCCCACTTGGACTTTCCATGCCAAGTACCCATGACTTGGACTTTCCATCATATGGTCAATCCCATATCAACCATATAGTCAAACAATGGTCAAACCATTGTCAAACATCAAAATACCACTCGAGTCAAACTCGAGTCCGGTCAATCATGACTTGGGTCGATTGCACCAATAATCTCCCCAAAATATTGTCAAACATCAAAACATTACTCGAGTCTGGTCAATTGTGACCTGGGTCGATTGCACCAACAATCACTAGGAAGAGTGAAGGCATCCTAAGTGTTTTTGGACCAAGGAGAAATTATAAGATCTCATTGGGATATGAGACATTGACACCCTTGGAGAGAGCCTTTTTGATGTGTGTCAAAAAGGAGGAGAATTGATGTGGGAGAAGTTAGAATTCCCAATTTCGAAAATTGAGAGGATTGGATTGAGTTAGTGTTCTAACTCAAAGATGTTGGTTTTTGTCAAACATCAAAAAGGAGGAGATTGTTGGTGCAATCGACCCAGGTCACGATTGACCAGACTTGAGTTGGACTCGAGTAGTATTTGATGTTTGACATTGATGTTTGACAAAGGAGTTGACCGTTGTTTGACAATGGGTTGATTAAATGGTTGACTTGGGATTGACCATAATGGAGAAGTCCAAGTGGGACACTTGGCAATGGAAAGTCCAAGTCTTGTGTACTTGGCATGGAAAGTCCAAATCTTGGATATTTTGCATGGGAAGTCCAAGCATAGGTCTTGGCAAGAGAAAGTCCAAGCTTGAATCTTGACAATTGAAAGTCCAACATGGGTTGGCAAGGAAAGTTCAAGTCATGGGTACTTGGCAATTGGAAAGTCCAAGGGTTGATATTGGTGGCGTAAAATCCAAGCAGGAGTCTTGGCACCATAAGTCCAATGGTTTGGCGGAGTAAAGTCCAAGCGTGTGTCTTGGCAGCGTAAGCCCAAATGTGTCTTGGCGGTATAGACTAGCTTAGCATGACAATAGCCGATGGAAGCACCTGAAATCTAGCATATGGATAAATAGGTCATGGATGACTTAGAGGGATCTGATAGGCGTGAAGCTGATAGAGGTGGCTAGAAGTCTTAGGTTTAGGCTAAGGGTGGTTTAGCAAGTATGAGGGTATCATACTTGGGGTTAAACCTCATGTTTGAGGTTATCAGTCGACTTGTAGTAGTCAACTGGGATTATGATCAGTCGACTGACATTTAACTGTGGCAAAAGACCTTGGCAGTCGACTGCCATGGAGTGTAGTTGATTGATGGTTGAGGTAACAGACACAGAATATTTCTGAGTCGACTGTTAGGGTTTGATAGTCGAGTGGAGGCATGATCAGTCGACTGATGGGTATGATCATTCAACTGATGGTCTATCCGTTGGAACTTTTCCAACGTGGCTCGAGTCGTTGTGAGACAACGGCTACATGTGCAGTGGACTGATAGTTGCGATCAGTCGACTGCTAGGCGGAATCCAACCCAAATGCAGGTTATAAATGTAACACCCGTAAAATTTCTAGCAATTTTACAAGAATTTTTGGCTTGATTATGATGGGCTTTATGTGGGCTTTTCAAAAATAAAAGAAAATGAGCCAAAAAGGATGCAAGGCCTAGGAATTGAACCCCAAACCTCTAGAGATAGCCAAGCCCTATAGATGCATCCACTAACCAGAAGCCCAACAAGATTGTATTATTAGAGGAATATGGGAAATTATAGTTAGGGGTAAGGGAGACTAAGGGACTCTTCAAATGAATAAATAGGGGGGGAATGAGGAGACATGAGTTATCAAGTTGATTTTCTCTCCTCTCATCCTCTTCATCACCGAGATCCACTTCTCCTCCCCCTTCTCATCCCTTGTCCGAAGGTCATCCAAGCAAGAAGAAAGGCTAGGTTGCTTCCCTTAGGTCATCTTCCAACCAAAAAGCAAAGCGAAGGAAGTAAGTATCCCCTCACCTGCATACAAGTAGCTTTCCGATTGAAGTTTCGTATCAAACCCTCCATGAACCATTCGGCCAACCCTTGTTTTTGAGGTTTCAATGAAGTTCTATACCATATTTTGTATGCATATGATGATGTTAGGATATTAGATGGATTAGGTTAAAAGTTTAACCCTAAAAGCCACCATGAACCATTCGGCCAACCCTTGCTTTTGAGGTTTCAATGAAGTTCTATACCATATTTTGTATGCATATGATGATGTCAGGATATTAGATGGATTAGGTTAAAAGTTTAACCCTAAAAGCCTCCATGAACCATTCGGCCAACCCTTGCTTTTGAGGTTTCAATGAAGTTCTATACCATATTTTGTATGCATATGATGATGTTAGGATATTAGATGGATTAGGTTAAAAGTTTAACCCTAAAAGCCTCCATGAACCATTCAGCCAACCCTTGCTTTTGATGTTTCAATGAAGTTCTATACCATATTTTGTATGCATATGATGATGTTAGGATGTTAGATGGATTAGATTAAAAGTTTAACCCTAAAAGCCTCCATGAACCATTCAGCCAACCTTTGCTTTTGATGTTTCAATGAAGTTCTACACCATATTTTATATGCATATGATGATGTTAGGATGTTAAATGGATTAGGTTAAAAGTTCATCCCTAAAAGCCCCCATGAACCTGTTGGTGCAGTGAGGCACCGAAATCGAACCTGTGTTTTGATTATAGCAAAGACACAAAAGTTAAGTCTATTTTGTTTTCTCACGAGCTAAATCGAGTGTGCAGAAGATTGATATAGCTGGAGCTGAAGGCTAGCGACACCCGGAGGAAGCCGCGGTGGTCGGGCGATACTCGAGTTACTTCGGAGGGAGCTGAAGGAATCGAGTGGAAGGCCGGAAGCAAAAGCGACACGTAAGTATCGAGGTAAGCTCGTGTGTGCGAGAGTAAGTAAGGTCGTATCCTCTTTACGGGGATGATCTTAAGCGTAGATCCGACCAAAGACATCTTATAGATGGTCTAGGTCGAGATCGGATGGTCGACGACCATCGAAATTATGTTTTTATTGAGCTAAGGAGGACTTTGCCGTGTATCACGATCCGAAGGTCATCAATCGTGATGCGCCATCATCGATCGATGATGGTCATCGATCGATGGTCAATGATCGATTCGAGAGTCAAGGCTTATCACTCCACCTCAAAGCGGTTTGGTGTCCATTTGTGATTGGTTGAAGACCCACTCGAAAAGGGGCTCAAAGGCTATAAAAGGAGGGCCAAACCTAGGGTTTTAACAACAATTCTAAGCTTCCAAAAAGTCTCATAAAGCTACCGACAACAACGTGCTTCTTCTTCTCACGTCCTAGGTTTCATTTCATTTATTTTTTTACGTCGGTTTTAATTTTAGTGTCGTTGCAAATTTACATTCTTCAAGCTATTTTTATCGTAACGAGGAGAGGGGGAGTGTCCCTCTACCTCAAGTTTTTTTGTATCGATTAACTCCTACCTCCAACGAGGAGGAGTTTGTTTAGTGATTTGCCCTCCGTGCGTGGTCAAGGACCACTAGGGCCTTGGAGTAGTAGCCTTCGGCTACGAACCAAGTAAATATCTTGTTTCTATTGTCTCCTTTACTTTTTGTTTTTCTTATCTTTCTGCTGCGTATATTTGTCTTGAAACGAATTCGAAAAAGTTTTTTCTTTCGCTATTCACCCCCCCCCCCTCTAGCGAACCGCATTGATCCAACAATTGGTATCAGAGCCGGGGGCGCTTAGATTTGGTGAAACCACCAATCTAACATTTTTTTTTCAGATTTGTTTTTCGTTTAAATTTTTCTCCCGCACTACTAATCCAAGACGAAGTCTTGGTACTCTTCGTTTAATTTTGTTTTGCAAGTATTCGCTTTTGGAGTAGCCGACGGTCAAACGGGCATAACTTTTCGTACAAGTTGACCCACGACACGGTCTACCTACCAAATCGAAGCTCTCGCAGAGATCTACACTTCTTACTGGGTTTACCCCCGTAACAAGCTGTTTTCATCCTCAAAAAACGACGTTTAGTAGCCTTTCGGGGACATCGAAGGTTGTGAGTACTTACTTTTTATTTAGTTTCTTATTTCTTTGCTTAACTTTCTATTTTTCGTTTATTTCTTTTATTTCAAGACTACTAATCCACGCCGCAAGTCTTGGTACTGTCGTGTGTTTTTGTTGTTGCTAGGTTTTCATTTTAGTCTCCTTGTCTTTTTGTTCTAATGGCCCATCTCGAGGGTTTTAGCACCGTCCGACCTCCGTTTTACAACGGAGATGATTTCCGTTACTGGAAAGGTCGGATGGAATGCTTTCTCAAAACCCAAATTGAGATGTGGATCATAATTCAAACGGGTTTCACACTTCCGACCAATGAAGTGGGTGACTCCTTGGATTATGATCAATGGACCGTTGCAACAAAACGACAAGTCGAAGCCGACGCCAAGGCGACACAAATCCTCCAATGTGGCCTATCCAAGGAGGAGCTAAATCGCGTCGGTCCCTTCATAAGCGCAAAGGATCTTTGGACAAAACTAATTGAGTTACACGAAGGATCGGATCAAGCTAAGGTTTGCAAACGTGATTTGTTATTCAATAAATTGTACACACTAAAAATGCAGGAACACGAGTCCGCGACGCAACTCCACGCCCGTGTCCAAGACATAGTCAACAACCTACATGCAATCGGGCAAAAGGTCGAAAATCGCGACCTTATAAGGTATGTCCTAAACTCTTTTCCGAGGACTACCTTATGGGCATCCATGGTCGATGCCTATAAGGTCTCCAAGGACCTTTCTAAAATTAGGTTAGATGAACTCTTTTCGGATTTTGAACTTCATGAGCAGTCTAACTCGGAGCTCGAGAGGGGTATAGCCTTGTTTGCAGGTTCAAAGAAGAAGAAAATCGCAAGCAAGCCACCACCAACCGAGGAGGAAGACGAGTCCGAAGAAGAAGTTGACCCGGAGTTGACTGCCGAACTAATGAACCTAGCTCGAAGGATAGGCAAGGGACGAAAGCGAACCACAACTCGACCCAACCAAGGTAAGCCTAAAAGTTCTAACATTAGGTGTTATGAGTGCAACAGGTTTGGACATATCAAGTCCGAGTGCCCCAAGCTCAACCACCAAGCACCTAAGCATAAGAAGGCCCTCAACGCGACATGGGAAGAAGCGTCATCCGAAGAAGACGAAGATCACGTCTTCATGGCGAAATCAATTGAGTCAGACACGGAGACCGAACTTGAGTCAGAACCTGAGGATGACTCGACACGGCTACCTTCAAGTCAAGCCACGGATACGCATCCGGTTCAAAAGATACCCTTAAGGTGAGTCGAGCTTTATTTAATACTTTACATAATACGGTTAGGTTTTTGTCTAGGAAGTTAGCTAAGTCCGAGTCCAAGGTCGAGACCCTTGTTGAGGAGGTTAAACTCCTCAAACACGAGGTCTCCCTAACCTCTTCGACTAGTCGAGTTCAAGAGAAGGACTCAACTCGAGTTGAAAAGCTCGAAGTTGAGAACTCTCTCTTGAAAAGTCAAGTCGAAGATCTTAGGAACACGTTGGAAAGGTTCACGTCGGGATCCAAAGGACTTGACCTCCTACTTGGATCTCAAAGGGCCGTGTACAACAAGGCTGGACTAGGGTTTAACTCAAACACGACTAATAGGTCGTATATGTCGATTGTAAGTCGACATAAGAAACATGTCCAAGCATGGGTCCCTAAGAACTTTTTGATTTCAACTCTAGGATCCAACCCGTACTGGGTTCCCAAGGACCAAATCCACTATGTGGATAGACCGAACCGATTCAACGGTCTAGGGGGAGCCAGTACAAAACATGTTTGTGCTTTAACTTAGAAATTGCATGTTTTAACTTAGAATGTTTATGCTTTAACTTAGAAATTGCATGCTTTAACTTAGAAAGTTTGTACTTTAAAACTTGTGAACTCACTTAGAACAAAAACATAACCAACTAAAATTTTTCGAAAAGATTGAGCCTCGGGGAGCCTCTTTTCAAAAACATAACCAACTAAAATTCTTCGAAAAGATTGAGCCTCGGGGAGCCTCTTTTCAAAAATAACTAGTTAGACGAGGAAATAATTTTAGGTAAGTCAAGTCATCATTTTCTTGAAAATGGCTTTGTCTAAGGAAGTGGTCGATGATCCGATAAAAGAAGGCCCCTGTGCCTCGCCACGACCTGGAAGCCATGATCTTGAAAAGGTAAACTTGACAAGCCTAGGGTTAAATCCAAATCTAACATAAAATTACTTGAACCTAAATCCACTTAATCAACTTAATTAGAAGTCATCTCAAAATAAACACATAAGTATAACATGCTTGATCATATAGACTCCGGTGAGATGACCTAGGGTTAACAACTTACAACCAATTTTCTTAACAAAAATCTAACATCCAATCCAACCACCTTGTGTGTAGGATCAATGGATGTTGGACAGCGGTTGCTCCCGACACATGACCGGGGATCAACTCAAATTCGCAAAGCTTCGATTCAAACGACAAGGATCGGTAGCCTTTGGGAATAACGGCAAGCTCAAAATCATCGGATCAGGTGATATCGAGCTTAACACGAATTTTGTTATTAAAAATGTATTACTTGTAGAGAATTTTGAATATAACTTACTTAGTGTAAGCCAATTGTGTGATAATAACTATAAGGTTATATTTCTAGAAAATGAATGCATAATTAATACCAACGAAACCTCTAAAACAATTCTTAAAGGAACTAGAAATAACAACATTTATACGATCAATTTAACCAACTCCTCAACTAAGTGTCTTATGACACGGCAAGAGGAATCATGGTTGTGGCACCGACGACTCGGTCACTCACACCCAAGACTCGTCCACAAGATGAGTCAGAGTGGATTAGTCTGAGGATACCCAACCTCAACAACTTGGTTAATAAAATCTGTAATGCTTGTCAACAAGGAAAACAACCTAGGACACAACACAAGTTAACTAACCAAGAACGAACCTCAAGTGTACTTGAGCTCCTGCATATGGATCTGTTCGATTCACATGGAGCCAAGTCTCTCAATAGAAGTCAATATTGCTTAGTCATAATTGCGTGACTACTCGAGTTTACAGGTTAGGTTCATCAAACATAAAAATGATACCCTAGATCAATTAATTAATCTATTCAAATTAATCGAGAATCAAAAAGACCTTAAGGTTAAAAGACTTAGAAGCGATCATGGTGGTGAATTCGAAAATCAAAGGTTCACCGACTTCTGTAACCTAAACGGATACCACCATGAATTCTCTTGCCCTAGGACCCCTCAACAAAATGGCCTAGTGGAGCGGAAAAACCGAACTCTACAAGAAGCTGCTAGGACCATGTTGAACGAATACGACCTACCCGATAGGTTTTGGGCAGAAGCCGTTAGCATGGCTTGCTATGTCCAAAATAGGATCCTTATGGTAAAGAGGCACCTTAAGACCTCGTATGAGATTTATCACGATAAAATACCTAACATCAAGTACTTTAGGGTATTTGGGTGTAAGGTACATATCCTAAACACTAAGGATTACTTAAGGAAATTTACATCCAAAACCACGATCGGAATCTTTCTAGGATACTCGACTACAAGTAGAGCTTATAGAGTATATAACCACGACACCCTTAGAGTCGAGGAGACTATCAATGTAGTATTTGATGAAGGACATGAACCAACAAAACCCCCGGCAATCCCAATTAGCGAGCCGATTCATACTAGACCTAACTCTGATCCGGAGATCAGGTCTAGTGTTAATCCTAACCTAGGTCAACCTAGTCACTCTATTGATCAAGTGATAGATGACTCCAACCAAACTAGTGTTCAACCAAGTCACCCCATTGATCAAGCATTAGGTGACACAAACCCAACCCAATCTAGGATTCAGACTAACCACCCTATCGATCAAGTGATAGGAGATCCTAATCTAGGAGTTCGAACTAGAGCATCCTATAGGAACCTTAGTCAAATTTCCTTAATTTCAAAGATAGAACCCAAATCAATTGAACAAGCTCTTCTTGATCCCGATTGGATTATTGCAATGCAAGAAGAGCTAGCTCAATTTACTAGGAACGAGGTGTGGGAATTAGTACCACCACCTAAAGACAAAACAATAATTGGAACAAGGTGGGTGTTTCGAAATAAGCTTGATGATAAAGGTGAAGTAGTTAGAAACAAGGCTAGGTTAGTCGCCAAAGGTTTTAGCCAAGTCGAAGGCTTAGATTACGACGAAACCTATGCCCCAGTAGCTAGACTCGAATCCATTCGAATGTTGCTAGCTTATTCCGCACATCGAGGATTTAAGCTATTTCAAATGGATGTTAAGTCGGCATTCCTAAATGGATACATTAAAGAAGAAGTTTATGTTAGCCAACCCCCCAGATTCGAAAATCTAGATAAACCCGACCATGTTCTAAAACTTAAGAAAGCTCTCTATGGACTTAAACAAGCTCCTCGAGCTTGGTACGAGAGACTTTCAATCCATCTTAAGTCAAAAGGGTTTAACCAAGGCTTAGTTGACCCAACTTTCTTCGTAAAAACCTTAGGTAAAGAAATATTCATAGCTCAAATTTACGTAGACGATATAATTTTTGGAACCTCTAACTCAGCCTTACTAAACGAGTTCGTTTCACTCATGGAAAGTGAGTTCGAAATGAACTTGGTAGGCGAGTTAAGTTTCTTTTTAGGTCTACAAATTAAACAAACTAAGGATGGTATATACCTATATCAACAAAAATACACTAAGGAGTTAATTAAAAGATTTGGAATGCAAGACGCTAAGATAATAAACACCCCAATGGCGATTAATGTTAACATAGGAGAAGACCTAGAAAGTAAGTCCATTGACTTAAAATACTATAGGAGTGTGATAGGGAGTCTCCTGTACTTAACTGCAAGCCGACCTGATATCTTATTTGCAGTAAGTATGTGCGCCAGGTTTCAAACCTGTGCCAAGGAGTCTAACCTAACCCTAGTTAAGCGTATCCTTAGATATCTAAAGGGTACACTTAATGTCGGTATTTGGTATCCTAGATCTACCGAGTTCGAACTAATCGGCTACTCCGATTCAGATTATGCCGAAGAGTAAACTCGGGAAAGAGCACGAGTGGTTGTTGTCAACTACTCGGCTCGAGTCTAGTGAGTTGGTGCAGTAGGAAGCAACATTGTGTTGCCTTGTCTACCACCGAAGCCGAATACATCGCGATGGGTGAGTGTGTCACTCAGCTTCTTTGGATGAAGCACACTCTCCGCGACTTTAAGTTAGACTTTACGAATACTAAACTTCACGTAGATAACATTAGTTCAATTAATCTTACAAAGAATCCAATATGTCACTCTAGGACCAAACATATAGAAGTCAAACACCATTTCATTCGAGAACATGTGGCCAACGGAGCCATACAACTCAAGTACGTCGAATCAAAATCTAACCTAGCAGACCTATTTACTAAACCCCTACCCGAAGCCGAATTTAGTCTATTAAGACGAAAATTGGGCATGTGCGTAATAGAATAAGAACTTGCAAACTATATTTTCTTACTACTATTTCTTATCTTTTCTTACTACTATTTCTTATCTTTCATTTTGATGGAACTAGCATAGGACATACCTTAGATATCATGCACCTATAGATTTAAGGAGCCAGTACATCTCACAACACATAGGACTAATGTGTTTGTGTACTTAGCCACGTAGATGGGCGTGAGATGTTAGGACCCTACTCCGAGTGTTCCAAGATGTAGATCAAGTGCGTCAATATGAACCTCGGAGTATAAATATGCAACTAATATTAACCAACTCTAATCAGGACTTGTTGATAATATCATTTCAATCAAGTCAAACTAGAGTTGAACATTTAGATGAATTATTTTCACATACTATTTTTAAAATCATCATGCTTGGACTTAGGGTTTGCCCCCCACTTTTTCCTTGATTTATGTCAAAAGGGGGAGAAAAGGCCAAAGTTAAGGTTCAAGAAAAGGCCAAAGTTCAATTTCAAATTTTTGAAATTGATAACTTAACTTAAAACTTTGATTCTGGCCTAAGTTAAGGGGGAGTAAGGTTCAGGTTGACTCTTGAATTGAAAACTTTAAAGGCCCAAGTTAAGAAATCAAAAGTTAAACCTTTTGAATAATTAACCTTTTGACTTAACTTTTGATTACTTAACTTGCACTTATTTTTGACTCTAATAAGCCTAAGTTAAGTAATGCCATTAACTTAACTCATTATCTTTTGTGTTTGGAGAACTAAAAGCCTTTTTCAAGTACTCACCCTCGGTCAAGGGGGAGGGTTCCTCTAAGGGGAGAACTTGAGAAATATTTTTACTACTCCTACTTTTGCTTCTTGTCTTCTTGTTTCATGCACTTAATTTCCTTAACTTTGTGTGTTTTGCCATATATCAAAGGGGAGATTGTTGGTGCGTGAGGCACCAAATCGAACTGTGTTTTGATTATAGCAAAGACACAAAGTTAAGTCTATTTTGTTTTCTCACGAGCTAAATCGAGT
This sequence comes from Wurfbainia villosa, assembly GCA_025175895.1. Taxonomy (NCBI): domain Eukaryota; kingdom Viridiplantae; phylum Streptophyta; class Magnoliopsida; order Zingiberales; family Zingiberaceae; genus Wurfbainia; species Wurfbainia villosa. The sequence goes on from CM045993.1 coordinate 62,396,037, forward strand.
GTGCGTAAGATTGATATAGTCGAGCTAAAGGCTAGCGACACCGGAGGAAGCCGCGGTGGTGGGCGACATTTCGAGTTACTTGAGGGAGCCAAGGAATCGAGTGGAAGGCCGGAAGCAAGCGACACGTAAGTATCGAGGTAAGCTCGTGTGCGTAGAGTAAGTAAGGTCGTATCCTCTTACGGGATGATCTTAGCGTAGATCCGACCAAAGACATCTTATAGATGGTCTAGGTCGAGATCGGATGGTCGACGACCATCGAAATTATGTTTTATTGAGCTAAACTTGGAGGACTCATTTGCGTGTATCGATCGGCTAGAAGGTCATCAATCGGCCGGTTACGCCATCGATCGTGATGATGGTCATCGATCGTGATGGTCAATGATCGGTTCGAAGAGTCAAGGCTTATCACTCCACCTCAAAGCGGTTTGGTGTCCATTTGTGATTGGTTGAAGACCCACTCGAAAAGGGGCTCAAAGGCTATAAAAGGAGGGCCAAACCTAGGGTTTTAACAACAATTCTAAGCTTCCAAAAAGTCTCCGCAAAGCTACCGACAACAACGTGCTTCTTCTTCTCCGACGTCTAGGTTTCATTTCCTTTATTTTTGTACGTCGGTTTTAATTTTAGTGTCGTTGCTCATTTACATTCTTCGAAGCTATTTTTTTATCGTAACGAGGAGAGGGGGAGTGTCCCTCTACCTCAAGTTTTTTTGTATCGATTAACTCCTACCTCCAACGAGGAGGAGTTTGTTTAGTGATTTGCCCTCCGTGCGTGGTCAAGGACCACTAGGGCCTTGGAGTAGTAGCCTTCGGCTACGAACCAAGTAAATATCTTGTTTCTATTGTCTCCTTTACTTTTTGTTTTGCTTATCTTTCCGCTGCGTATATTTGCCTTGAAACGAATTCGAAAAAGTTTTTTCTTTCGCTATTCACCCCCCCCCCCTCTAGCGAACCGCATTGATCCAACAGAACCATTCGGCCAAACCTTGTTCTTGAGATTTCAATGAAGTTCTATACCATATCTTGTATGTATATGATGATGTTAAGATGTTAGATGAAGATAACATGCTCTAGGTTAGGTTAACATGTGTTTTATGTTTAGGTGATATTAAATGATGCTAGATGAAGATAACATGCTCTAGGTTAGGTTAACATGTGTTTTATGTTTAGGTGAATTCATGTTAACTTGTGATATTAAATGATGCTAGATGAAGATAACATGCTCTAGGTTAGGTTAACATGTGTTTTATGCTTAGGTGAATTCATGTTAACTTGTGATATTAAATGATGCTAGATGAAGATAACATGCCCTAGGTTAGTGTTTATTTCCTCTTGATGTTTATACCTCATGCCATGCCCTATATGTGTGTGATATTAAGATATGTTATGAAATGAATATGATATGATTATGAAATGAAAAATGATATGTTCATGAAATGAAACATGATATGATTATGAAGTGAAATATGACATGTTATGAAATGAAGTATGATATGTTTATGAAATGAAATATGATATGTTCATGAAGTGAAATATGATATGTTATGAAATGAAGTATGATTTGTTTGCGAAATGAAATAAGATATGTTATAATAAAAAGCATATAAGTATTTTACCTTCTGCATGGCTTGTACTAGGACCCTGATGGGCTCCTAAGATGCCCTAGGTCGATGGACTAAGATCGGGTCTAGGATGGGCTTCTATGTATGATTGCCCCTAGGTCGACGGACTAAGATCGGTCCTAGTACAGGATGGGCTCCCAGATGCCCTAGGTCGATGGACTAAGATCGGGCCTAGGATGGGCTTCTACGCTATGACGATGGCCCCTAGGTCGACGGACTAAGATCGGGCCTAGTAACCTAGTAGGTTCGAGACTTGCTACCTCAGGTCTATTTAGGGATGCGCGCTATGATGATGATGATGTGGTACAATGTCGGGCCCAATATGTTGAGATTTATGTTTACGTACCTATAATATATGTTTTCAAAGAGCATCCTGCATATATTTACATGATATGATTGTTCTGTTCACATGTCATGATTGTTATGTTTACATGCTATGTTGCTATGTTATATATGTTGCATGTCATATATATGTTGCTATATTACACATGTTGTATGTTATGTTTGATTATGTCATATATGTACATGATATGTTGCTATGTTACATATGTTGTATGTTATGTTTGATTATGTCATATATGTACATGATATGTTGCTATGTTATATATGTTACATGTTATGTTTGCTCATGTTACTTATGCTACATGTTATGTTTGCTTACGTCATATATGTTACATGTTATGTTGCTTATATGTTATGAATGTTACATGCCATGCTTAATGACGATGTATGGTTTTTGTGAGTAGGACAGGATCTTACTAAGCCTATGTGCTTATAGTTTATTTTTCCCTTGTACTGCAGATAAGGGTAAGGGATGGATAAACTAAAGGGAGCAGCAGGAGGGGCCAAGTGTGTGTGGTAGTGGCATGGTGGAGGAGATCTGTTATGTCCTTATATATGTTTCCTTATGATGATGATGTTTATGGACTTGAACTAAGCACTAAGTACTTATGAAATAATGATGCATGCTCTATGTTAAGAAGAAGTATCTATAAATGACGATGCATGTTTATGTTTAAATGAAAAAAAAATGTGTCTAAAGTCTTCCGCTGTAAGTAGTACGATGTATGTATGTACGGTCGCGTCACGCGTCGCCCTTCCGGACCCTAGGAAAGGGCGGGCATGACAGGTTGGTATCAGAGCAGATCTGCCTTTCCACTACACACACATCAAGCTCCAAATCCTGCCGCTCCAAGTAAGAATTTCTATGCCTACTTTATTTCTTTCATGTATGATAACAAATGCCTCTAGCTTAATTATGGCTGAAAATATGTATGCCTGAAAATATGTAAGATAACCTTATGATAGCTTCTAGTTTAACCATGCATAGCTAAATGAACTAGCTTTTAGTTTAACCATGTATAGATAAATGAACGATAAACTTATACTAGCCTTACTCTAATATGTGAAGATAGCCATGGCTGGTAGATGCAGTAGTAGGGTCGATGAGATAGTAATATAGGGAAGACGTAGTAATAGGGTCGATGAGATAGTAATATATGGAAGACGTAGTAATAGAGTCGATGAGACAGTACCCCCACCTGCTCTTATGCATGTGGTTATTGAACTCCAGTGCTGTTGGTGAAGAAGAAAGATGGGTCTATGCGAATGTGCATAGACTACCGAGCGCTGAATAATGTGACGATCAAGAACCGGTACCCTTTACCGCGGATTGATGACCTGTTCGACCAACTAAAGGGTGCCACAGTCTTCTCTAAGATTGACCTGAGGTCTGGCTATCATCAAGTAAAAGTGAAATCAGATGATATACCAAAGACGGCCTTCCGGACAAGATACGGACATTACGAGTTCGTAGTTATGCCCTTCGGAGTGACGAATGCACCTGCTCTGTTCATGGATTTGATGAATCGGGTATTCTCGGCATTCCTCGATAAGTTTGTGATCGTCTTCATCAACGACATACTGATATATTCGAGAACCCCAGAAGAGCACGCAGAACACCTGAATGTGGTATTGCAGATTCTTCGGGAAAAGCAGCTATTTGCAAAGTTCTCCAAATGCGAGTTCTGGCTCGAACCAGTATCATTTTTGGGTCACGTTATATCCAAGCACGGAGTGATGGTAGACCCAATAAAGATTGAAGCCGTGAGTAACTGGAACCGACCAAAGAATGCCAGCGAGATCAGAAGTTTTATTGGGCTAGCAAGCTACTACAGGAAGTTTGTAGAGAACTTCTCCAGGATTGCACCCCCTATGACAGTCCTCACCAGAAAGAACAAGAAATATGAGTGGACGGACGCCTGCGAGAGGAGTTTCATAGAATTGAAAAGGAGGCTGACCAGCACTCCAATCCTTGCTCTTCCGGACAGTAACGAAGGCTTCGACATGTACAGTGACGCTTCCAAGTTGGGACTCGGAGTTGTACTCATGCAGAATGGCAAGGTCATTGCCTACGCCTCTAGGCAACTCAAGGAACATGAAAGGAATTATCCCACCCACGATTTAGAGCTAGCGGTCGTGGTCTTGCTCTCAAAACATGGAGGCATTATCTATATAGAGCTCAGTGTAGGATTTATACAGACCACTAGAGTCTGAAATATTTCTTCACACAGAAGGACCTGAACATGAGACAACGCAGATGGCTCGAGCTCGTCAAGGATTATGACTGCGAGATCTTCTACCATCCGGGGAAAGCAAACAAGGTGGCTGATGCACTCAGCAGGAAGTCCTGCGCCACCTTGATGTATCTATCAGTGTTATCTCGGCCCTTAGAAAAGGAGATTATGCGTTACGGGGTTGAAATCATTTACGGACAGCTCTCGACCATGACGATAGCACCGATGCTGTTCGATGATATACTGAAAAAGCAAGCCCGTGACCCAAGCATTCAGAGGATCAAGCAAGAGGTCCTAGAAGGAAAGGACGACAGGTTTTGTATCTCTGATAGTGGAGTACTCTACCTCAGGGATCGCTTGTGTATTCCCGATGGTCCAGAATTACGGAAGAAGATATTTGAGGAAGCTCACGGAACTCCTTATACGATGCATCCTGGAACCACCAAGATGTACCAAGACCTGAAAAGAAAATTCTGGTGGTTCGGAATGAAAAGAGATGTGCCTCAGTATGTAAGTACCTGCCTGACCTACCAGAGGGTTAAAGCAGAACACCAGAGACCGGGAGGAACACTACAGCCGATCTAGATTCCAGAATGGAAATGGGAAGATATTTCTATGGATTTCATCTCAGGATTGCGCAAGACGACAAACGGTTATGATGCTATATGGGTAATTGTGGACAGAGTGACGAAGTCAGCCCACTTCTTAGCAATCAAGATGACCTATTCAATGGAGCAACTGGCTCAGTTATATGCTAGGGAAATCATCAGACTGCATGGAATTCCTAAGACCATCATTTCTGACAGAGATGGTCACTTTATTTCCCATTTCTAGGAATGTGTTCAGAAGACCCTAGGCACGAAGCTATTGTTCAGTACTGCCTTTCATCCCCAGACAGACAGACAGACCGAAAGAGTAAATCAAGTACTGGAGGATATGTTACGAGCTTGCGCCCTAGATTTCAAAGGTAGCTGGTGCCGATACTTATGTTTGGCAGAATTCGCCTACAACAATAGCTACCAAGCTACTATTGGAATGGCACCCTATGAGGCTCTATACGGGAGGAAATGTAGATCTCCCATATGCTGGTACAAGGGTGGTGAAAAGAAGGGGATGGGACTCCAGACGGACTTCATCAATGACACCACCCGAGCTATACAGAACATCCGTCAGAGAATTGAAACTTCTCAGAGCCGATAAAAGAGCTATGCGGATATGCGGCGTAGACCGTTAGAATTCGAAGTTGGGGACCTGGTATTCCTCAGGGTGGCCCCTATGAAGGGAATGATGAGATTCGGAAGGAAGGGTAAGCTGAGTCCGCGCTATGTGGGACCGTATCCGATATTGCAGAGGGTTGGCAAAGTAGCTTACAAGCTAGAGCTACCTCAAGAGATGTTGCCTATTCACAATGTGTTCCATGTCTCTGTGCTCAAGAAATGCATTTCCAGTGTGGACCAAGTGATCGAGCCACAAACAGTACAAGTTCAAGAGGACCTGAGTTATGAGAGTCGGCCTATCCAGATACTCGACCGAGAAGTCAAGAGACTAAGGAACAAAGAGGTGCCCTTAGTAAAGGTCCTGTGGCAGAATCATTGGTATGAAGAAGCTACCTGGGAACGCGAGGACATGAAGCAGAAGTATCCAGAATTGTTCTATGTTTCGAGGACGAAACTTTTAAAAGGTATGAAGGATTGTAATGCCCGTAAAATTTCTAGCAATTTTACAAGAATTTTTGGCTTGATTATGATGGGTTTTATGTGGGCTTTTCAAAAATAAAAGAAAATGAGCCAAAAAGGATGCAAGGCCTAGGAATTGAACCCCAAACCTCTAGAGATAGCCAAGCCCTATAGATGCATCCACTAACCAGAAGCCCAACAATATTGTATTATTAGAGGAATATGGGAAATTATAGTTAGGGGTAAGGGAGACTAAGGGACTCTTCAAATGAATAAATAGGGGGGGGAATTAGGAGACATGAGTTATCAAGTTGATTTTCTCTCCTCTCATCCTCTTCCACACCGAGATCCACTTCTCCTCCCCCTTCTCATCCCTTGTCCGAAGGTCATCCAAGCAAGAAGAAAGGATAGGTTGCTTCCCTTAGGTCATCTTCCAACCAAAAAGCAAAGCGAAGGAAGTAAGTATCCCCTCACCTGCATACAAGTAGCTTTCCGATTGAAGTTTTGTATCAAACCCTCCATGAACCATTCGGCCAACCCTTGCTTTTGAGGTTTCAATGATGTTCTATACCATATTTTGTATGCATATGATGATGTTAGGATATTAGATGGATTAGGTTAAAAGATTAACCCTAAAAGCCTCCATGAACCATTCGGCCAACCCTTGCTTTTGAGGTTTCAATGAAGTTCTATACCATATTTTGTATGCATATGATGATGTTAGGATGTTAGATGGATTAGGTTAAAGGTTTAACCCTAAAAGCCTCCATGAACCATTCGGCCAACCCTTGCTTTTGAGGTTTCAATGAAGTTCTATACCATATTTTGTATGCATATGATGATGTTAGGATATTAGATGGATTAGGTTAAAAGTTTAACCCTAAAACCCTCCATGAACCATTCGGCCAACCCTCGCTTTTGATGTTTCAATGAAGTTCTATACCATATTTTGTATGCATATGATGATGTTAGGATGTTAGATGGATTAGGTTAAAAGGTTAACCCTAAAAGCCTCCATGAACCATTCGGCCAACCTTTGCTTTTGATGTTTCAATGAAGTTCTACACCATATTTTATATGCATATGATGATGTTAGGATGTTAAATGGATTAGGTTAAAAGTTCAGCCCTAAAAGCCCCCATGAACCATTCGGCCAAACCTTGTTCTTGAGATTTCAATGAAGTTCTATACCATATCTTGTATGTATATGATGATGTTAAGATGCTAGATGAAGATAACATGCTCTAGGTTAGGTTAACATGTGTTTTATGTTTAGGTGATATTAAATGATGCTAGATGAAGATAACATGCTCTAGGTTAGGTTAACATGTGTTTTATGTTTAGGTGATTTCATGTTAACTTGTGATATTAAATGATGCTAGATGAAGATAACATGCTCTAGGTTAGGTTAACATGTGTTTTATGCTTAGGTGAATTCATGTTAACTTGTGATATTAAGTGATGCTAGATGAAGATAACATGCCCTAGGTTAGTGTTTATTTCCTCTTGATGTTTATACCTCATGACATGCCCAATATGTGTGTGATATTAAGATATGTTATGAAATGAATATGATATGATTATGAAATGAAAAATGATATGTTCATGAAATGAAACATGATATGATTATGAAGTGAAATATGACATGTTATGAAATGAAGTATGATATGTTTATGAAATGAAATATGATATGTTCATGAAGTGAAATATTATATGTTATGAAATGAAGTATGATATGTTTGCGAAATGAAATAAGATATGTTATAATAAAAAGCATATAAGTATTTTACCTTCTGCATGGCTTGTACCAGGACCCTAACAAGGTCCAAAGGGATGGGCTCCTAAGATGCCCTAGGTCGATGGACTAAGATCGGGCCTAGGATGGGCTTCTATATATGATTGCCCCTAGGTCGACGGACTAAGATCGGGCCTAGTACGGGATGGGCTCCCAGATGCCCTAGGTCGATGGACTAAGATCGGGCCTAGGATGGACTTCTACGCTATGACGATGGCCCCTAGGTTGACGGACTAAGATCGGGCCTAGTAACCTAGTAGGTTCGAGACTTGCTACCTCGGGTTTATTTAGGGATGCGCGCTATGATGATGATGATGTGGTACAATGTCGGACCCAATATGTTGAGATTTATGTTTACGTACCTATAATATATGTTTTCAAAGAGCATCCTGCATATGTTTACATGATATGATTGTTCTGTTCACATGTCATGATTGTTATGTTTACATGCTATGTTGCTATGTTATATATGTTGCATGTGTTGGGATGTATACTGAAAGCCTAGCTCTTTTGTATGAACATCTTTATTTTGAAATAAGAATCACATGATCATTGTTTGCACTTTATATTTATATATGTGCATATTGTCTAATACTTTACATTGTAGATAACATGGTGCTTTGGTGTGGTACAGAAGATCATGTTATCAGTTCCTTGTAGAGTATAAGCAGAGGCTCACAACCAAGATGGTTTTGGACAAACCATTGGCATGATTGTAGTATAGCTTGGTATTGTTTTATCTTGAACATAGAGTTACACTAGTACACTTAGGTGTATTGAGCAGGACCGACATAGAGGTGATTCAATTTATTGCTGACTGCATAATTGAATCGGACCTCGGATATTATGTTGTACATGCTCTTAATCCTGATATAATAACGGGCACATGTACTTAATATTTATTTCTTTGATTTATCAGAGGGTGAGATTTCTATGGATTAAATCAATATGCCCGGTAAGTTGGGAAATGATATTATTTACATGGTGTGCCGTTTATTATAGGAGGAAACTGTGTCCTATATATTAGGTTGATGATGTCCTCTTGAGGAGCTCATAAGGTTCATCATGTAAACCCTGCAGGTTGACTTAGTCAACATGATGATAAGGTTGAGTGGTACTACTCGAGGATTTAGATGTTAATTAATTGATGGTCAGTAAATCAATTAATTTACGGACATTCGATATCTTAAACACGGGGAGATGGATGTACAAATAATATATGGAGCCCATATTAATTTATGGGGGTTGGTGAGGTAGTTCGATGATGATCCTCTAGTGGAATGGAACATCATTGATGGATCAAGTTTGTGTGGTTCCGATCCATCGGGTGGCCAAGACCCAACTCCTCCTCATGGTCCCTATCGTAGCCTAATATAAACCTCATGAAGTCTAGATCAAATGATGGAAAACAAATCTCTAGATCCGACGGTTGGGATTAAATCCCTAGAACCGACGGTGGAGATTAAATCTCTAAAACCGACGGTTGGGATTAAATTCCTAGAACCGATGGTAGAGATTAAATCTCTAGATCCGACGGTTGGGATTAAAACCCTAGAACCGACGGTGGAGATTAAATCTCTAGATCCGACGGTTGGGATTAAAACCCTAGAACCGACGGTTGAGATTAAATCTCTAGATCCGACGGTTGAGATTAAATCTCTAGATCCGACGGTTGAGATTAAAACCCTAGAACCGACGGTGGAGATTAAACCAAGGCCTAAGCCTAACTCTATATATATGGGCTTAGGCTTAGGCGGCAAGATGATGGAACATGGAAAACCTAATTGAGGGGCTTTGGCTTGGGCGGCAAGAAAGTGGAGGAGCTAGGGTTTTTGGGTGGCCACAAAAGGAGAGGGAGCTTCTTCTTCTTCTTCCCAATGGTGGCCGGCACCCTTCTTCCTCCTTCCTCCATGGTTTGGACGGCGCCCATGCTTCTCCTTTTGATCTAGGTTGATGATTTGGTTTTGGAGATTTGGGTTTTGCCAAACCTAAAGTGGGCAGCAAGAAACCCTAAGGGAGTTAGGGTTTTGCCTATCTTTGTTTGGGCGGCAAGAAACCCTAGGAGGTTAGGAGGTTGAGCGGCTAGGTTATGGAAGCTAAGGTGGGCGGCAAATATAGGAGGAGGGTTCTTCTTCTTCCTAAGGTGTGGCCGGCTCCTACCTCCTCTTCCTTATACCTTGGTCGGGGCTCAACCGATTTCCTCTTCTCCTCTTCAATCCATCTTGGCCGGCGGCACTAGAAGCTAGGGTTTGTCCCTAGTTTAGTTCCTTGGTGGTTTCCATTATGTTCTCTCTATTCTTGGGGCCGGTGGCATTAATCCTTTGTGGATTGGTGGTTGGCTCAAGCAAGAAGGGAAAGAGAGTTCTTCTTTCTTGGATTGAAGAAGATCTAGGAAGCTTCAACTTGTGGAGGATCTGCGCCCACACGAAGTCTACAAGGAGGTTAGGACATACGATAGAAGATCAAGAGGTATAAAAGTTTTACAACTTTTATTATTGTTCTTTGCATGTTCTTATTGATATGCTAGCTTATGTTCTTTATGTTAGTATATGTTGATTATACTAGTTTACATTTGTATGTATTAGTATAATCATGGACCCCGAATAAGAAACACAAAAACCGGCGATCCGTCCGTCGTCTCTTCCGCAGCTAATCAACTAGAAGAGTTGTGTTGCTTGAACAACTAGTTTGTTCAAGCGACCACTCAAGTTGTTAGCACGACGACGAATTGATTGTGCTAAGGAAACTCATCCCATCCGGATTAGTTTTCATTAATGAAAATTTTAATCCGGGGATATGGGAGCCTATGAGCATTCCGAGGAATAGCACATTGCCAACAGCATGTCATATATATGTTGCTATATTACACATGTTGTATGTTATGTTTGATTATGTCATATATGTACATGATATGTTGCTATGTTACATATGTTGTATGTTATGTTTGATTATGTCATATATGTACATGATATGTTGCTATGTTATATATGTTACATGTTATGTTTGCTCATGTTACTTATGCTACATGTTATGTTTGCTTACGTCATATATGTTACATGTTATGTTGCTTATATGTTATGAATGTTACATGCCATGCTTAATGTCGATGTATGGTTTTTGTGAGTAGGATAGGATCTTACTAAGCCTATGTGCTTATAGTTTATTTTTCCCTTGTACTGCAGATAAGGGTAAGGGATGGATAAACTAAAGGGAGCAACAGGAGGGGCCAAGTGTGTGTGGTAGTGGCATGGTGGAGGAGATCTGTTAAGTCCTTATACATGTTTCCTTATGATGATGATATTTATGGACTTGAACTAAGTACTAAGTACTTATGAAATAATGATGCATGCTCTATGTTAAGAAGAAGTATCTATAAATGACGATGCATGTTTATGTTTAAAAGAAAAAAAAATGTGTCTAAAGTCTTCCGCTGTAAGTAGTACGATGTATGTATGTACGATCGCGTCACGCGCCGCCCTTCCAGACCCTAGGAAAGGACGGGCATGACAATAAAAGCAGCTCATGGAGAAGGATTTTGGCAATGGTTCCTTGAGGTGATTTGTGGCGATTTGCGAGTGCAATTCAGGGTCTCCAAGTGCAGCTCAAGCAACCAAACAAGTAAGCATCCAAAAGTACATTTGTAAAGTTTTCTTTACGTATTTTTTGTATTTCATTTATATTTGCTTGTATTCATTATATTACTTGTTGTAATCATTTGTGCAAAATTTCTCCGCCTCCGACTTGTTGTCGAGAAAGATTATTTTTTATTATTAGTTGATGCGGACAAGTGAAATCTGTTCACTCCTTTTCAATGCAGTGAAGCACTGAGGGAGATCTCAGAGGGTTCTCACAGGCCGCGATCAGTAGAGAATAAGAAGATGAAGTATATGAAATGCAAAAACCAGTACCAGCAATCGAAACTAAGACACAAGATGTAACGTGGTTCGGAATGAGAATTCCTACTCCACGGAGGTGAGCTTTCTCACCGGGGGCAGTGCCTAAGCACTTTCACTATGAAGATCCTCCTTTGCAGAAAAGAAGTTTCCGGAGGTGGAGGAAAAGAACCTCTTACAATAATATCACCAGACGAGGAAAGAATACAAGAGATGTAACAACAACAGATCACTGCCCTTCTTCTCCGGCGAGGTGGTTCTCCCTCTTCTCTTCCCCTTGCGTCCTCTTCTCTCTGGCTGGGTTGGAATAATTGCGGATCCCCCTTTTCCTCCTTGCTTCCTTCCTTTTATCTTCCCTTTTCCTTCATTGTAACGTCGCAGGTTATCTCCATCGTACACGTGGCCACCACCTCCACCTGGAGAATAATTCTGTTACAGATATGAGGAGTGAAGACTCCTTGGAATATTGCGTGGGGCCTCCCAAGTCATTGCCCAACACCTCCTCCTCTACTTTACGGGTAACTAGGTTAGACTATCTCCCTCAACCATCCGCTTTGAGTGAAGCTAGCCTAGGTCTATAGCCCACGGGCGCCCTAGCCCTAGGGTTCCTCATCAACCCGAACCAATTCCTCTTTTTCCCGTGCCAAACTTCCTTCGTATCGATCAGGTTAATCCAACCCTCTATATATCCCATCGGCTTCTGAAATTATCTAGCTGAACCAATTCTTGTTCCACTCTTAGCGAAGTGTCTTCCGTCTCTTCTTTGCCGTATCAATTGCTTCTGCTAACTCTCCCGTGCCAATTGCTTTAGATATTCTCCCGTACCAATGGCTTCTGATATTCACGCCCGAACCAATAGCTTCTGATATTCGCGCCCGGACCAATAGCTTCTGATATTCGCGCCCGGACCAATAGCCTCTGATATTCGCGCCTGAACCATTCTTCCTTTTCTCCCTTCGCTGAGCCGAATATTTTGGATCGGATCATGGGTCACCCGCTAACCCTTCTCTCGGGAACTATATAGAAAAGGTACCAGCAGTATCATTAGTCAACCCCGAAAAATAGTCAAGCGAAGTTATAAGCTTGACTTTCCAAATGTACATGAAGTTTCTGTCCTACTCTTCATTTTTCAACTTAGATCCATCCGTTCCCTTGTACCTCCCTTAGGTATACTTAAGGAGGCCCGATGGGCTTATGGGCTCTGCTTCTTCTTCTCCTTCTCCTTTTGTGCAGTTGAATCGTCACAAAAAACCCTATATAAACCCCTACCTTCTCCTTTTAGGCATTGTTTAGTGTGCTTAATAATCCAGCCTGTTCTTCTCCTTCTGAAGAACAGATAAATGATCGCCGATACATAGTTAGCCTAGAGGAACAAGTGAAGTACTTACAGCAACGGCTGAAGGAAACTTCCGCCAGTAATCGCTCCCTACGCCAACAACTGGTCGGGTCCCAAAAGGAATTGGCCAAACAGATCTTCCTGCAGCAGTCTTACCGGCGGCAACTATTGTGCCAACCTCAACCATACAAGGGAGCTCCCTCCGTTCCTCCCAACAAAGAACCATAATACTCAAGATGTATGAGGGTTTCTGTTTGTCATTTTCCCTTGTAAATGACTCAAAATATGTAATTCTTTTGCATCAATGAACTTTCCCAGTTTATCTTCTTTCTCCAGTGTCTTCTGCATAGTGCCACGCTTTACCTCTTTCGTATTCCCATAGACTTATATATAACTGAGGCATATTTCGGCTCTTCCGACTTTATACTCTGCTTGGGATATAGAACCATTAAATGAATTGACTATGCTATTTTGCAAGGATAAAATAATATAGGGTTAAACAAGGACTTTAACTTCCCCCCCTTTACGGGGACAAAAAGTGATATATAACTGAGGAGATCTCAGTTCTTCTGCTCCGCCACCACACGGGGATATCTTCCGCTTCGCGGGGATAGAAATTTTGTATATATAATATATAACCGAGGAATTTCGGTTCTTCCGTTCCGCCACCACACGTGGAAATCTTCCGCTTTGCGGGGATAGAAATTTTGTATATATAATATATAATCGAGGAATTTCGGTTCTTCCGTTCCGCCACCACACGGCGATATCTTCCGCTTCGCGGGGATAGAAATTTTGTATACAAAATATATAACCGAGGGATTTAGGTTCTTCCATTCCGCCACCACACGGGGATATCTTCCGCTTCACGGGGATAGAAATTTTGTATACATAATATATAACCGAGGGATTTCGGTTCTTCCGTTCCGCCACCACACGGGGATATCTTCCACTTCGCGGGGATAGAAATTTTGTATACATAATATATAACCGAGGGATTTCGGTTCTTCCGTTCTGCCACCACACGGGGATGTCTTCCGCTTCGCGGGGAGAGAAATTTTGTATATATATATATAGAATACATAACCGAGGAATCTCAGTTCTTCCGTTCCACCACCGCACGGGATATCTTCTGCTTCGCCTCGCGGGGATAGCAATTTGTATGTATATAGAGTACATAACCGAGGAATCTCAGTTCTTCCGTTCCACCACCCGCACGGGGATATCTTCCGCTTCGCCTCACGGGGATAGAAATTTCAAATATATATATATAGAATACATAACTGAGGAATCTCGGTTCTTCCGTTCCACCACCGCACAGGGATATCTTTCGCTTCGCCTCGCGGGGATAGCAATTTGTATGTATATAGAGTACATAACCGAGGAATCTCGGTTCTTCTGTTCCACCACCACACGGGGATATCTTCCGCTTCGCCTCGCGGGGATAGCAATTTCGTATATATATATATAGAATACATAACCGAGGAATCTCAGTTCTTCCGTTCCACCACCGCACGGGGATATCTTCCGCTTCGCCTCACGGGGATAGCAATTTGTATGTATATAGAGTACATAACCGAGGAATCTCGGTTCTTCCGTTCCACCATCGCACGGGGATATCTTCCGCTTCGCCTCGCGGGGATAGCAATTTGTATGTATATAGAGTACATAACCGAGGAATCTCGGTTCTTCCGTTCCACCACCGCACGGGGATATCTTCTGCTTCTCCTCGCGGGGATAGCAATTTCGTATATATATATATATAATACATAACCGAGGAATCTCGGTTCTTCCATTCCACCACCGCACGGGGATATCTTCCGCTTCACCTCGCGGGGATAGCAATTTGTATGTATATAGTGTACATAATCGAGGAATCTCGGTTCTTCCGTTCCACCACCGCACGGGGATATCTTCCGCTTCGCCTCACGGAGATAGCAATTTCGTATATATATATATATAGAATACATAACCGAAGAATCTCGGTTCTTCCGTTCCACCACCGCACGGGGATATCTTCCACTTCGCCTCGCGGGGATAGCAATTTGTATGTATATAGAGTACATAACCGTGGAATCTCGATTCTTCCGTTCCACCACCGCACGGGGATATCTTCCGCTTCGCCTCACGGGGATAGCAATTTTGTATATATGTATATAGAATACATAACCGAGGAATCTCGGTTCTTCCGTTCCACCACCGCACGGGGATATCTTCCGCTTCGCCTCGCGGGGATAGCAATTTGTATGTATATAGAGTACATAACCGAGGAATCTCAGTTCTTCCGTTCCACCACCACACGGGGATATCTTCCGCTTCGCCTCGCGGGGATAGCAATTTTGTATATATATATATATAGAATACATAACCGAGGAATCTCGGTTCTTCCGTTCCACCACCGCACGGGGATATCTTCCACTTCGCGGGGATAGAAATTTGTATATATATATATGGCTCGGAAGTCATCAACATAAAGGAGGCAACGCTCTCCTATCATCCTTCTTTTGGGCTTGTCTTCCGAAGGGGAATGCCTATATCCGCCCCTTCCCATGCAAATGAAGGCTTTAGCACATAACGGGTCATTTAGAAAAAATAACCCTTCTTTCCCTTTCACTTAGGGCCTCCTTTACCACAGACCAGGAGCCCAATAATGGTTATAAGCCCACTCTCCTCCCTTTTATAGGGGGTCCTTTTGTCTTCGTTTCTTTTTCTATATTCGTCCCCTTGCCTTTTCATCTCCTTCTTCTTCGCCTGTTCGTTCCTCCGCCGCCATACTCAGTTGCCTTAATCCCTTTTTTCAGCCCTTTCTCTTTATTCTCAGACCCTCAAAAATGCATTCTACCTTCTTCCAAGAGATAGAGGGTCGTTATCCACATCGCAAGAGGAAAACCAGTCAACCGTCAGCTCCGTCTTCCTCTTCACTTCCCCCGGTCACCACCACACCTGCTTCATCTCGTCCGTCTTCCTCACCTCCTCAGATCCCCTTACTTTCACATGGAGGAAATCGGGACGATTATTCTTTCCCCGATTTTCCCGGCATTTGCAAACCCTAGCTCCCATACTTTTTCTCCCTCTGCCACCAATATTCAGAAGTCGCCTTCTCCTCCACTACAACCTGAGGATGAACCTGGGGAGGATGCACTTCCAGCAGTAGACTCACCTCCTCGCCTTTCTATCTCCCTTGAATACCATTCTTTCTCCGAACCCATGGCGGTTGATATCCCCTTACCGCAAACTTCCCCTTCCACTCATCGCCTGAAGAGCCCCTCTCCTCCCACAAATATCATTCCCCTTCTCCCCCTCACCAGTGAACTTCCCACCTCCGTATCATCCATCCCATATTCTTCCTTTTCTCCCAGGAGTCTTCGGATCTTGAACTTAGAGGAAGTGGTTCCTCGCATGGAAAGCCTACGCCATGCTCTAGATTTGGTATGTTTTCTCGATTAGCTCTCTTAGCTTTGTCTTACTAACCGATTTTCTTTTTCACAACTGGCATGCAGGCCTTGACCAATCATCAAGAGTTGGATCGCTCCCTCCGTCAATATCGGACTCAAGCTCAAGAATGGGAGCGACAACAACGGGAAGATTTAGCGAATACTCAAAATCGAGAACGGCTCCTGTTGCAACAATTGCACCTGTGCCAGGAGCAATTATCCGAGGCTCGTCAACAAATTCAGAAGGATGCTGATACCATTGTGGCATTAAGAGAACAACAACATCCAGGTGTGCAGCCACCCTTCCCCCAATGGGAAGTCCAACTGGCCCCTCCCGATAAGGAGTCTTCCTCGGCTCAAGAATTAATACGTCTCCAGGGGCAGGTAGCAGAACTCCTCAAGGGGAAGCAACAGGATTCTGACGCCATCGCTCGCCATCAGGTCCAATACTAGCGAGCACAGGATAAGATAGGGGACCTCCGCACCCGCTTGTGTAAGGAGGTACAAGAAAACTCATCCCTCATAAATTCCCGAGCGCATGCTCATGCCTGTCTACGCAGGCAAGAGACTTCCCTCCAGAGGCTTAGCGCTGAACTCGCCCGAACCAGATCTTATTCTGAAGCAGTGGAGGGGATTTCAGCTTTTATGCGTCAGAACATGGTGGAGATGACGCACCTTGTGTAGCAGGACCAAAGTTCCCGAGCCGATGATGTTTCCATCCTAGTCGATGCTATTATGGAGGTGTCGCGACGCTATGTGGACGTGCGTCGAAAACTTCAAGAGCAACAAGAAAAATACGAGAGGCTGCACTGAGAGAGAAGCCCTGACCGTCCGAACCGCCAGGAGAGACTAATCATTTTGCTGCGCGCCACTTATCAGGACGGATTTAATGAAGCGGTTCGGCAGTATGCTAACCAAGGATTACCTCCTCCAACCTATCCTTCATTTTCTTTAAATTGGGAGGCTAGTTTTCAACGTTATCCTCCAGACCGATTTAAACTGTAATTCGATATCTTGTTTTGAAATGGGAATTTCTTTTCCATTTTCTTTCTCTTCTTCATGACTGACAATCAATACCGTATTGCTCTTGTAAATAACTCATTAATGAAATTTGGAGAGTACTTAACATCTAATTAATGCGATCACGTTAAGGAGTACACTCCTTCGGAGTCTTCTTCTATTTTCTACTCCTCATACAGTGTGAAAAAGTTTTAAATGAATGGCATTCAAAGGTCGTGGAAGCTCTTTACCTTGGTCATCTTTTAGATAATATGCTGACCCTGCTACGCAGCGCGTTATTTCATAGGGTCCTTCCCAGTTTGGAGCTAGCTTTCCGGGGTCTCCAGCGGGATTAACTTTACGCAAAACCCAATCCCCTTCTTGAAATCTTCGAGGCATTACTTTCTTATTAAAGGCTCGCTGCACTCTTTGCTTGTAGACTTCCGCTCGCCTCCGTGCCATTTCCCGCTTTTCTTCCACCAAGTCCAATTCAGTGCTTCGGATAAGTTGGTTCTGATTTGGTTCGTACGCCTTTATCCGAGCGCTATTTAACAAAACTTCGACCGGAATAACAGCTTCCGTCCCGTACACCAAACTAAAGGGAGTTTCTCCTGTTGCTGTCTTGGGTGTAGTTCGATAGGCCCACAGGACGCCTGGTAACTCTTCTACCCAGTTCCCCCTTTGAGCCCCCAATTTGGTCTTTAATCCTTGAATGAGGATCCTATTAGTCACCTCCACTTGCCCATTCGCTTGAGAGTGAGCGACCGAAGTGAAAGCCTGCTGAATGTTGAGACTCTGGCACCATTCTTGGATCTTTTTCCTTGGAATTGTCGTCCATTGTCACTGACTATTTTCCGAGGAATACCGTATCGACAAACAATGTTTCTCCATAAGAACTGTATTACGGCATTCTCAGTAATTTTGGCTAAGGGCTCTGCCTCCACCCATTTGGAAAAATAATCCACAGCCACCAATAAAACTTCTTCTATAAAGGTGCTGCTGGCATCGGACCTACTATATCCATCCCCCATTGATCGAAAGGACAAGAAGAGATTACAGCTTTCATTAACTCCGCCGACCGTTCGGAACGGTTGCTATGCTTCTGACAAGCGGGACAAGCTTGCACCATACGAGCAGCATCTTGCTGGAGAGTAGGCCAAAAATATCCTGCTAATAGGGCATTTCTTGCTAAAGCTCTCCCTTCTAAATGATTGCTACAACAACCTTCATGAATCTCCCGGAGCACCCATTCTACATCCTTCTCTCCCAAGCATTTTAATAGGGGTCGTCCGAAAGAAGTCTTGTATAAATCTCCATTTAAGAGGGTGAACCGTTTGGCTCGGCTTATTAAAGCAGATGCCACTATTTTTTCTTCAGGGACCTTCCCGTGCCGTAAATAAGCTATGATGTCAGTCCTCCAATCAAGAATTAGGCTTGATTCGGGTGCATCTTCCTCCACGCTGCATATTGCTAGGGAAGTATGAATTTTCGTATGGACCATTTCCAAGGACTTCATTCCTTCCACGGCACTAGCCATCCGAGTCAATTCATCTGCTTTCCCGTTATTCTCCCGCGGGATTTTCTTTAAGAGGACCTGACGGAATTGAGCCTTTTCTTTCTCAAAAGCCTTCAAGTACTTATGCAGCCTTTCCTCTCGAACCGCAAAAGAACCTTGAAGTTGTGATATCACCAACTGAGAATCCGAATGGATTACAATGGAAGAAGCCCCCACCGCTTTTGCAGCCTGCAATCCCGCTAGAATGGCTTCATATTCCACCTCATTATTAGATGCTCGATATTCCAGGCGAACGGCTAGTCGAGTCTCTTCACCATCAGGGGAAATTAATAGAACACCGACGTCGCTGCCCGTAGATCCTGAAGAACCATCTACGAATATATTCCATGCCTCTGATCCCTCCTCTTTGGCTGTCAAACCCTCTTCCGAGCCGCAGGGTACCTCTGCTAGAAAATCAACAAGCGCTTGGGCCTTGATAACTGTTCGAGGTTGGTAGTGAATATCATACTCGCTTAGTTCTACCACCCATTTGGCCAATCTTCCAGAGAAATTGGGCTTAGTGACGACCTTGCCCAATTCGATGTGAGTTAGAACGGTGATGGGATGAGCCAAAAAGTACGACCTTAATTTGCGGGCGGTTAGCACTAGGACATACGCCAACTTCTCCAGCTCTGTATAACGGAGTTCCGCCCCCTTCAGGATATGACTGGTATAATAAATAGGCTGCTGGTGAGAGCCTTCTTGTTTCAATAATACCGAACTAACGGCCCCCTCTGAGACCGCCAGATACATCCATAACGGTTCTCCGACTATTGGTTTGGCTAGCAGTGGGAGTCCAGCTAAATATTTCTTCAATTCCTAGAAAGCCTGTTCACATTGATCATCCCACTGAAATTTAGTAGCCTTGCGCAGGATCTTGAAGAAAGGCAATCTTTGTCATGATCCGCTATGAATCGTGATAAAGAAATGATCCTGCCCACCAGCTTCTGGGTTTCCCGTAGATTAGAGGGTGACTTCATGTTACATAGTGCTTGCACCTTCTCAGGGTTGGCTTGTAACCCTTTCTCGGTCACGATGTACCCCAGGAACTTGCCGCTCTTTACTCCGAATAGGCATTTATTAGGGTTTAGCTTCATATTAAACCGCCTTAATGTAGCGAAGGTTTCATTTAAGTCCTTGACTAAATCCTGAGTGGTCTTCGATTTGACTAATATATCATCCAGGTAGACTTCCACATTTTTCCCTTTCTGTTCTGCAAAGATTTTATCCATAAGGCATTGATAGGTGGCCCCTGCGTTCTTTAATCTGAACGGTATTACCACATAAGCGTATAACCCTCCTACAGTCACAAAGCTAACCCTCTTTTGATCTTCTTCGGCCAAAGGTATTTGATGATATCCTTGATATGCATCCATTAGGGACACCACTTCATATCCCACAGTAGAATCCACCAATTGATCAATACGAGGCAAGGGGTAACAGTCTTTAGGGAACGCTTTATTTAAATCACGAAAATCAATACACATCCTCCATTACCCCGAAGGCTTGGGGACCAGGACTACATTGGAAACCCATTCGGGAAACTGGATCTCATTTACATGACCAGCTTTTAGCAATTTGTCCACTTCTTCGGCTATGACCTTGTCCTTTTCTGGTCCAAAATGTCGTCTCTTCTGTTGGACGGGTCGGACTCCTTTAGTGATATTGAGCTGGTGTTCAGCCATTCGAGGGTTGATCCCCGTGAGATCATGCACGTCTTTTGCAAAGATGTCTTCATTTTCCTTCAGGCAAGCCACCAGCTCTTCTTTGGTTTCTAGCTGTTGTGCCACCCGTGTGGCCTTTCCGGGGGCGATTTCCACCAGTTCACCTTCCTCTATTTTGTCAGCCTTAGGGGGGGATTCCTCCAGGACGCAGACATTAGTGATAATGACAGCTTTGCCTTTGAGGTCATTGGTTCGGGCTTTCTTCTGATCGTCCCGAACCATTTGAACGTAGCAGCTCCTGGAACCCTTCTGTTCTCCACGGACTTCTCCCACCGATGGACCCATCGGAAATTTCAGCTTCTGGTGGTACGGGGAAGCCACGGCCTGAAAAAGGGTGAGGAAAGGACACCCAAGAATAGCGTTATAAGTGGACGGAGTGTCCACAATGAGGAAAGGGATTATACTGGTTTTTTGGCTGGGCTTTATGCCCAGAGTCAGAGGTAATGAAATCTGCCCCGTAGGGTGTACTACGTGTCCTGCGAATCCAAAGAGGGGGGTGGCCACATCTTCTAACTGGGCATTCCTCAGCTGCATCTGTCCGAAGGCTTCCTGAAAGAGGATGTTGACAGAACTTCCTGAATCGACCAACACCCGGGCCACTTCATAATTAGCCAAGGATATGTGAATAACCAAGGCATCCGTATGGGGCAGTAGGACACCCTGCAAATCTTCTGGCCCGAATGAAACGGGCGGTGCAGCTTGAATAGTCTGGTCTGTGGCGATGGCCAAACTCTCCAGGAGACGGGCATATGACTTCCGCGCTCGGTTGGAGTCCCCATCAGTAGGTCCTCCAGCTATAACATGAATAACTCCTCGTGTGGGAGCGTCATCTAAATTGGATGAAGGGCCCTCACCTGATGGGCCTCCTTGGGAGACAACCTCTTGGGATGGCGTTTGGGGGAAAATGACTTGAGGTTGTTGATTATAGGGCCCTGGATGGGTTACATTGGGTCGGGGGCCTCGCTGTTTGGCCCTCCTCCCGCCTCAGAGCCTCACTTCATGGATATGCAGATGGAGGCGATCCAATTCCTCTTGTAATTTGAAACATCACCACTACGTGGCAGATTCGTATGATATTGGCGGAAGAATGGGGGGGGGGTTACGTGGGATCCTCGTATCCTAAGGGTCGCTGCAAAGAAACCCCGCTGGTCATAGAATTCCATTTCGCTTCTTTCCAAGTCCTCACAGAGGAAGCGCTTCGCCATGATTTGTAATGGCGGGAAGGGGCGTAACACCTTGCAAAGATAGACGAGGCCTCGGAACCTCTCGCCGAAAAGGTCTTGTATATTCCGTCGAGGGGGCGCTGAGGAGCAAATGGGATGAGTTTTTCAATTAGGATCGCCGCGATCATTCATCTCTCCGTACCTTTAATCCTTCTTCTTCGCGGATAAATTTCTCCGCACGGCTTAGTAGCTCCTCATAACTATCTGCAGGTTGCCTTAACAAGGAACTGAGGAAGGGGCCCTCCTTCAGCCCATGCTGAATAGCACCTCTGAAAGATTCGGATCGGGCTGAAGGGATTCCCCTAGCTGCAGAAGTGAATCAGTGAAGATACCCCCTAAGGGATTCTGAGGGTCCCTGGGTGATATGCATTAACATAGAGGCGTCCTGTTTATACGCCTTGCAGCTGACAAATTCCCGACTGAACATTCTCTGGAAGTCAGCGAAACAAGTGATGGATCCTGGGGGCAGAGTATTGAACCACTTTTGTGCCGAGTCAGTTAGGGTGGTTCGGAAGACTCGGCACTTGAGAGAATCAGTATAATAGTGGAGCGAGGCCGCTCCGTCAAATTGAGATATATGCTCTTCAGGATCCATCGAACCGTCATACTTATTGATCTGAGGATTCCAGAAGTAAGATGGAGGGAGCTCCGAAAGAATGTCCATTGTAAAGGGACTGGGCTCGTATACTTCCGGAGGTCTGGTTGATTGACTTCGCCTGCTCCTCCTCGCTTTGGGTGAAGGGCATAGTGTTCTGAGGCGTTCTTCCCCCGAGTCCGCCTCC
Source organism: Wurfbainia villosa (assembly GCA_025175895.1). NCBI lineage: Eukaryota > Viridiplantae > Streptophyta > Magnoliopsida > Zingiberales > Zingiberaceae > Wurfbainia > Wurfbainia villosa. Next base: position 62,418,648 of record CM045993.1, read on the forward strand.
AGGCAATATTTCCCCATTGACGGTTGTACGAGATGGAGGAGGCATTTCTGGGGGTGGGCCTCTGGAAGAAGGTTCCCCGGAATGCGGATGCAGATATCCGGTTCTTCTCTTTTCCCTAGCGAGAGCTTCTGTAATAGCATCATCCACTAGGGCCTTCAGCTGCGATGGTAGAAGGGTGATGGGGCGCTCTTCCACTGCAGAGATAGCAGGTTGTTGTACTTCTTCAGGCTGCACCTCGATGTCCAGCTCAAATGTTTCCCACAGACGGCGCCAACTGAATGCGGACAAGTGAAATCTGTTCACTCCTTTTCAATGCAGTGAAGCACTGAGGGAGATCTCAGAGGGTTCTCACAAGCCGCGATCAGTAGAGAATAAGAAGATGAAGTATATGAAATGCAAAAACCAGTACCAGCAATCGAAACTAAGACACAAGATGTAACGTGGTTCGAAATGAGAATTCCTACTCCACGGAGGTGAGCTTTCTCACCGGGGGCAGTGCCTAAGCACTTTCACTATGAAGATCCTCCTTTGCAGAAAAGAAGTTTCTGGAGGTGGAGGAAAAGAACCTCTTACAATAATATCACCAGACGAGGAAAGAATACAAGAGACGTAACAACAACAGATCACTGCCCTTCTTCTCCGGCGAGGTGGTTCTCCCTCTTCTCTTCCCCTTGCGTTCTCTTCTCTCTGGCTGGGTTGGAATAATTGCAGATCCCCCTTTTCCTCCTTGCTTCCTCCCTTTTATCTTCCCTTTTCCTTCATTGTAACATCGCAGGTTATCTCCATCGTACACGTGGCCACCACCTCCACCTGGAGAATAATTCTGTTACAGATATGAGGAGTGAAGACTCCTTGGAATATTGCGTGGGGCCTCCCAAGTCGTTGCCTAACACCTCCTCCTCTACTTTTCGGGTAACTAGGTTAGACTATCTCCCTCAACCATCCGCTTTGAGTGAAGCTAGCCTAGGTCTAGAGCCCACGGGCGCCCTAGCCCTAGGGTTCCTCATCAACCCGAACCAATTCCTCTTTTTCCCGTGCCAAACTTCCTTCGTATCGATCAGGTTAAGCCAACCCTCTATCTATCCCATCGGCTTCTGGAATTATCTAGCTAAACCAATTCTTGTTCCACTCTTAGCGAAGTGCCTTCCGTCTCTTCTTTGCCGTATCAATTGCTTCTGCTAACTCTCCCGTGCCAATTGCTTTAGATATTCTCCCGTACCAATGGCTTCTGATATTCGCGCCCGAACCAATAGCTTCTGATATTCGCGCCCAGACCAATAGCTTCTGATATTCGCGCTCGGACCAATAGCCTCTGATATTCGCGCCTGAACCATTCTTCCTTTTCTCCCTTCGCTGAGTTGAATATTTTGGATCGGATCATGGGTCACCCACTAACCCTTCTCTCGGGAACTATATAGAAAAGGTACCAGCAGTATCATTAGTGGTGTTTGACACCGCTAGGGCTCATCCGAGTCCAACCCGTGGAATAGGAACCCTAAGGTTCCGAACCATGTTGTATCGGCGTGTTATTGTGTTGTGCTTGTGTTTGTATGCTTGTATTTTTGTTATTGTTTTATTATCTTTGTTTCCGCTGCGCTAATGAAAATTATAGCAAACAGGATCAAATTCCATCATCGTCAAACAAACGCACCATCCCCCCCCCCTCTAGCACTCACAGACGTTCCTACACTCTTGCCATAACAAAAACGACCCTTAAACCACAAAATTGATTAAGGTTTATATTGAAGCAACAAATCTCAAATAGATTGGTGAGGATGCAGCTCACTAATGTGTTAAAGTGAGAGTACTCACTTATGACCTTATCATCTTCCTGCCTTCGGGATATATAAAACTATAACAATTAATTGCATGATCGTGCTTATCTCTACGGGGATGGCGTGGTGGTTAAGGCACGATGGAGTTTGCGGATAAAACAATGGTTGATTCCGAAGGAGGTTTAAAGTTCTTTTCTGAATTCAGATGCCCCATACATATCTTGGCCGCCACGTCAAGGTCCATAGAGTCCCCGTGATTTATCTTCCTTACAATGGCCATCGAACAAATCGGTAGGGACCATTAGATTGACGATTTCAATCTTTTATGGATGATCGCACGTTTGAAATTTTATAATATATTCGCTCATAATTGACTAAATTTATGTATCAATCGCTGCACGATCAATCACAGGGACCGATCGAATGGCCTTGTAACAAAGCTAGTAGAATGGTGTAACTGTTTCCTACTCAATCATAAATGATCAACTATCATTACAGTTATATTAGGACACATACTAGAACGAATTATCAACAGCATAACTAGCAGACTTTAAGAACAAAAAGACAAACTAAAACATTCTTAAATTAATTATTGCCTTCGCAAAGCGTGTGAAGAACAAAACAAAAAGATCCATTACCCATCATCTGCTACTAAGCGAAACCTGATCAATCATAAGTAGAATTGATAAAATTCAGTAAGCTATCCCATGTCTTAAGATGAATTTGGCTAATCACTTTTAAGTGGGAAAAGGCTGAGAGTTGATGTCAACGATCAGTTTCCAAAATTCCACAATCTCATGCGCGATGTCGGCACTGAAGACATTCTATCCACATCGAAGGAAGATGTTATGCAGGATCTAGTTTTTAAAATCATGCAAACGGACAAACAGGGGACCGCCACAAATACATGCAGAATTAAACACCCTGTTAATCCACCACAAACCTCTGTTCTTGTTCAACTCTTGCATCCTCAGGCTCCAGTTAGTCTTCCACGAGGGCCATATAAAAGAATGAAATCTTTAACCTTTTATCCTCTTGCGTTGACAGAGGAGTATACGTAAACTGAACACTCGTATATCTTTTGGACACGTCACACGCTTAACAAAATTAAGTTATTCTTATATATAATGCATATTTTTTCTATTAAAAGAATATTTTTACTATATAATCTTATCAGGATGGTCATTCTTTTGCTGGACTTATATGTTAAGATTATAACATATGAATTTACTATTACGGACGAATCCAATAAAAATGATTTAATAGATATATTCATTATATGTTTGGTTTAATGGATGTGAATGCTGCGGGTTGAAATCCGTTCATATGCTTTTCTATTATCATTGATAGGCTAATAACAGAAATAGATCCGAAGCTAAATAAAAGATTATAGTCCCGTCGGATTGAGGAATGCAATTGCTATCTCACTATAAAAATACATCAAAATAGTGATGAAATTTGACAATGAAAATAATTTGTTATAAATCTGTAATAAAATTTGCGACGAAATACAAATTTCGTCCTAAATTAGTAACGAAATTTTCAACAAAAATTATTTTGTTAGAAACTTATTTACATTTGCAACAAATTAAATTTCGTCGCAAATTTTATCGCAGTTTTGCAACAAATTTTATTTTTCGTCATAAATTTGTGACTAAAAATAAATTTTGTTGCAAATTTGTAACGAAAATATAATTCGTTGCAAAATTTTACAACGGATTTATATTTTATTGCAAATTTTTACAACGAATTCAATATTCGTTGTAAATTCTACAACGAAAAAATAATTCGTTGTAAAATTTTGCAACGAATTCATAATTCATTGCAGAATTTGTGACAAATTTGGCGACAAAATATTTTCATCGAATATTTTCAATTATTTGGAAAAAAATCAACGGCGGGAATTAAAAAATTTGCAATGAATTTAATATTCGTTGCTAATTTAGCGATGAATTTAATTTTCGTCGCCAATTTTGCAATAAAAAATAAATTTCGTCGTAGAATATTGTGACAAAATGTAAATTCGTCACAAAATTTGCAATGATTTAGTAATTTGTTACAAATTTTGCGATAAATTTAGCAACAAAAATTTCTTTGGTGGTAATTTTAGTTGGCAATGAATACTCTATTCGTTACCAAATCAGCGACGAATACTGTATTCGTCGCCGAATCGGCGACAAATATTGTAACGAATTAGAAATCGTCGCCGATTTTACCCTAATTATCACCCTCTCCTCCTTTCCTCCCTCCTCACACGCTCGTCCTTGTCGCTCGATCCACCGGTATGCCTCCTCTCTTTCCCTCTTCCACCGCCGGAGAGCGACATCATTGTCGGGAGGTTGCGGTAGCGACGTTGTTGTTGCACGAGGTTTATTGCGACTTCGCGGCTGCCGCGAGCTCGCGTGAGGTCTGTTGCGACCTCGCGTGAGGTCTGCCGTGACCTCGCAGGTGTCGCTAGCTCGCACGAGGTCTGTCGCGACCTCGCGCAAGGTCTGCCGCGACCTCGCGGTTGCCACCTCGCGGCTGTCGCGCGCAACTTCGCGATTGCCATGCACGACCTCGCGGCTGTCGCGCGCAACCTTGCGGCCGCTGCTATTAGGCCGGGAGCTCGCGACAACTACCACGCGCGAGCTCGCGGTCGCTGCTGCGAGGCCGCGAGCTCGCGGTAGCTGCCGTGAGGCCTCGAGGTGTCGCAAGGCCTCGCAACAACTGTCGCGGCGCCAGTTGGTAGTGGGCACCTGCCGCGGGTACACACGTTGTAGGGCCTCGACGACGCAGTAGGGGGGGCGTTCAGCACTGCTCCTGGATCACGCACCTGAGTGGTTCATCGCCGCCCCAGCTGGAGCGTTTAATTTAATTTTTTCAGGCTCCACACGACTCAGTTGGGTCATTCAATTTCACCCTTGGATTGTGCACAACTTTTGTGGCGACCCTGTTCCTATGCATCATGTACTCGGTCATAGTAGAGTCAACATGTTACTCAAATTTGCTCAGTAATGTGTAATTTAAATACAAAACTAATGTTTTATTTTTCATAGGTTTATACTTCGTCCTTCAGGTGATCTGTGTGTTCGTGAAGTCTTCAGTTGTGAGCTCATCCGTTGCTTCCACCAGGGCAGGTATATATAGTGTATATTCACAAATGTATAGCATTATCATTTTATAATATATATAATTAATGTTTGATTTTAAGTAATTTTTGTACTGTAAATATATAATATTTGTTCGATATGTTATAGTTTAAAATTCAATATCATACAAAAGCACAGTAAGCACTAGAAAAATTTATTTTGAGTATAAATATATTGTCAGATTAATATGGATGAAATATGGAAAAATAGAATTAATCCTTGATATAAATTTTGAAACAAAACAAATGGAGAGAGAAAGAAGTTGGATGTATAAAAATAATTTACCAGAATATCGTGGTTTAACCGATGAATTTATTATTGGGCTGGAATAATTTTTGAATTTTACTAGTAGCAATGTTGAGGTGTCCGTGCAAAATATGTCATAATGGTAAATTTTTTCAATGTGATAAAGTTTGAGAACATCTTTGTAGATTTGGTTTTTCTCCAAATTATTATAATTGGGCATGTCATGGTGAACCATTCATATCCGATGAAGAGGTTGGACGAAACATATAAAAGACAGTTAGTGGAGATCAAAGATATTATAATCAATTCAATCCATATCATGGGATGATAGTTGATGCAGTTGGTCATAATTTGAATATTAAATCAAACGCTGCAAGTTCTAGTTGTCCTCAAATATTTGATCACATAATGTCGAACGATTTTTACTATATGAAAAAACTTGTGAAAGACTTAGGTCTTCCCATGCAAAGAATTGTTGTTTGCAGAGATGGTTGTATGCTATATTGGGGAGATAATGCAGATTTAGAGACTTGTAAATTCTATTATCAATGTAGGTACAAGAGTACCACGAGAGTGAATCGTAATAAGCGATGTAAATCATTCAGACAAATGTTCTATTTGCCTTTAACTCCTAGATTTCAAAGGCTTTATGTATCAAAGGTCACTACTGAACACATGACTTAGCATGTAAATCATGAAACAGAGGAGGGACTAATGTGTCATCCATCAGATGTAGAGGCGTGGAAAAATTTTAATAAAATATATCCTGAGTTTGCCAATAAAACTCGAAACATCAGGTTGGGTCTATATGCTGATGGATTTGCTCCATTTGGCAAATCAGGAAGAACTTATTCTTGCTAGTCAATTATCGTAACTCCGTATAATCTTCCACTCGGTATGTGTATAAAAACATCATATATGATTTTAACATTGATTGTGCCTGACCCTCATAATCCTAAGAAGTTAATAGATGTTTACTTGCAACTACTGATTGTCGAGCTGAAACAACTATGGGATGAGGGTGTTTCTACATATGATGTCCATACTAATCAGATGTTCACAATGAGAGTTGCACTTCTTTGGACCGTAAATGATTTTCTTGCTTATGGTACGTTATCGGGATGGAGTACCATGGGATTTTTAGGATGTCCAATATGTATGGAGAGATCAAAATCATTCAGATTGAAACATGGAAAGAAACCGAGTTATTTTGATTGTCATAGACAATTTTTACCGCCAAATCATAAATTCAGAAGAAATAAATAAGAATTCACTAAGAATATAATTGAAAGAATACCTCCACCATTGAGATTTACCGGCCAATTCTTATGGAATAGAGTGCTTAACTTTCCATCTTTTATTGAAGAATCAAATGTTACAACATATGACTATGTAATTACGAATAAATGGACTAAATGGAGTATATTTTGGGATTTACCATATTGGCAGAGTAATTTGTGTTAGTAATATATGAGAGATGTCCTAAGGCAATCGCCTTATGTATGAACCATTTATATGATAAATGAAGATTCACTATTTGAGTATACATATTTTATGTATTTGATTGGATCTTAAACTCATTTACTGAATGTCCACGATACGATTCACAGCATGAGAGAATTTGTGATTGGATCACAACTAGTGAGTATCTCTACATGTGTAATTGTGATGTATCGGAATTATCCCTAGTCGATGAATTGATGGATTTGGACACCATCAATTCTGGCGAGACTAGCACGAGGTATACTCCTTGGTGTATCCAAGCAGCTGATTCTCACTGGCTGGAGACATAGTGATGTCCGGAGTTAATCGTGGATGCTAGTTATGGTAACTAGTTCATTGGAGTGACCAGCCGTAAGACTTCATATGGTTCTCTGCATATATAGATATGTCAACGAAGTTCTTACTGTGGCTTAAGTGCGATGTTCCTTTGACTTGCGATATTCAAGTCATCTTGATCATAGAGACTTATGCTTTGACATCTTAAGTAAGCATCTCTAAAGAGATGTGGACCCGGGATGATTGGGTATAAGTCGAAGTGATCGAAGGTGTTTGAATAGCCTATAAAGGATTCACCACTCCTTGCGAGGAGATGTATACCCATGGCCTCTCATCGGATTGTTACTAAAGTCTTTGGCCAAAGCATTACATGTTTAGAGTAAGGTACTCTTCGATACATGTGGAGTAACTAGAATCCGTAGGACGAGGAAATGATACTTGAGCTAGGTGTGACGTAGTCAGCCTAGTGGGGACTGACACAATAGACCATGTCCTGAACCAAGTGGGTATAAGATGAGTGAAGGGAATGGGGCACGAATCATTCGAGCTGCTGAAAGGTTTCAGAAATAGTTCTGGATCAACCGTTGATCTTTTCGGTTAATTGGGGATCATGATGTACTACAAGGTGCCACTCATGATCGTTCTATAATTAATGGTTAATTATAGACGGCCAACATAAACCGAGAACCTATTTGGTCACACGCACAACGAGCGTAATCCAAAGGATTTAAAACGAGCTTGAGAATGGGATTCTCATACCACGAGAAACTAGGTTTGGTTGGACCAAACATAAAGCGAGCATGAAATCGTTTCAGTCGCAATGGAAGCGTGGATGGGCCGAGTCTTATGAAGACGTAATGGATGAACCAAAATGGTTTGGTTCTAATCCAATGGAGGAGAATAAACCAAAGGGTTTGGTTTATTTTAAACGAATGAACCAAAAGTTGGTTCGGTTCGTTTTAACTTAAAATAAACCATCATGGTTTGGTTTATTTTAACTTATCTTAATGGAGCGTGTTAACGGGCCTAATGGTTATGATCCAATAACCATTAAGAGAATTAGTTCTCTATAAAAGAGGGCTTAAGGGATAATTAAGCCCTAATCCAAAACCCTAGCTTGGAGTTGCCGCCCAACCTTCATTGCCGCCCAACCTCCATTGCCGCCCAGCTTGTTGTGCCGCCGTCCAGCTCCTTGCCGGCGACCAAGCTTCAGCCGGTGATCCTCCGGCGACCCTCCGGTGATCTCCTATAGGTTTGGCATCAAGGTGAGCCTTTTCTTCCCTTGGTTGGCCGGCGCCTATCTCCTCCACCAAAGCTGTCCAGTTTTCTGGACAGCTTGTTCTCCTCTCGTCGGAGCGTCGTTTGGACGATGGTTAGAGCTCCGACAGCGGCTAACTTACCGGGGATTCGATCTCCGGTAATCCTCTGAGGTGGAGGACAAAAGATTCGTCAATTGGTTGACGAATACCTCTCCGGAGAAGCGAGTTTTGAGAACTCGTATTAGGATCCGAATTTGGATTCGGATTGTGATCATCTCTCGATCACGTCGTCTTCAACACAAGGCTAGTAACCCGTACGAAGACGAAGCTCATGGCTTAGCGAAGTCATCCCGAGGAACTCGGCGTGGATACGGATAGAGACGATTCTAGCGAGGATCGTTCCGGTTGATGTCGTTCCCGCTACACGTCATACGAAAGGTATAACGTAGATAAATTTCCTTTTATTGCAAATTTAAATTTACGGTTATGTCTACACTTGTTGTAATATGCATGCGTGTGTTGTGTGTGTTGTAATAAATGTAGATTTATTATTTTTATTGCTTCTGCTGTGTTCATGTTTACGAAACGTGATCGAACACACACACGTCGCGGTGTCGGAAACCCAATAGTGGTATCAGAGCCCAGGTTGTGTTTCGACATAATCGTAAAAATAGTTTTGCGATAGTCATAATATATTTCTGGAAATTTTCTAATTTTGGAAATTTAGAAGTATTTATGGAAATTTTTTAATTTTGGAAAGTCTAGAAGTATTTATGGAAATCTTCCACTTTTGGAAAGTTGGAAGTATTTATGGAAATTGATATTTTCCATAAATAAAATATTTGATTAGATTCTGGAAATTTGTTTCCTAATTTAATCATGATTTGATTTGGGAAATCAAATCTTAAAATATTTTATTTCCATAAGTAGTTTTAATGATTTAGGAAATTAGTTTCCTAAATAGATTTTCCTTAATCAAATAATTCCATGAATAAAATATGTGATTAGATTTGGAAATTTGTTTCCTAATTTAATTATGATTTGATTTGGAGAATCAAATCTTAAACATATTTTATTTCCATAAATAGTTATGACATATAAGGAAATTATATACATGACATAATTGTATGTCATGTAATTGCATTAGATGCATAACATTATGTCATGCGTGTCGTGACATATAGATGTATGTCATGTATGCTATGCCATGTAGATAATAGTTATTTGCATGCAAAGAGGATGAGACATAAAACCCTTAAACAATATTAAAGCCTACACCTTCCATTGATATGGTTAGAACCAGAGTTCCGTTTCTTGTTTGGGTTGTTGGACTCTCTCCAAGCCCGGCTCGAACCCGAACATGTTCAAACCATGGAATAGTTTAATACTAATATGGTAAGAGTCAGAGGTCAATCGTTAGCTTTGGTTGTTGGACTCTCTCCAAGCTGGGCTAATTGGTTGAATGCGCTCTAACCATATTAAAACTATTTCCCGATTAATGGGTTGGCTTTTACTTGGAGCATCGGCTTGTTGGACTCTCTCCAAGGTCGATGTAAAGGGAGGTGAAGTTGGGTGCTATGCATATGATGCATACTTGTTAATGTGTTAACAACCCGATGTATGTGTGAACATTCAATTAGTTGATAGCACATTGTGATAGTTGCATATACGTGATATGCAATCGGTATAGTTGATACCTACCGTCGTAGTTATGAATGGCTTGTTGGACTCTCTCCAAGGTTGTTCATAACTATGATGGATATCAGCCCATTCGGAGATGGACCTACGATCTCCCGAAGTGATTTTGGGGTTTTTGAAATTCGAAAAATGAATGGGATTTATAAATGTATATTGATGCATTTTAAAATCATTTTCTTATATATGCTCGTTTTGTATTTCTAAGATTGAACATGATGTCTTTGAATTTGCGTTCCATTTTGGATTCGAATAAATTGACTGGGCCGAGCTTCATGGACTGGCTTAGAAGCTTGAGAATTGTTCTCAAGGTTGAAAAGCTTGCAAATGTTCTCGAAGCGCCTCTTCTCGCCCGTCCTAGTGACGATGCAACTCTGGACCAATTGTTGGCCTATCAGAAACATGTGAGTGATTCTGAACAAATGAGTTGCATCATGCTAGCCGCGATGGAACCCAAGCTACGAAAGCATCATGAGCATATGGATGCTCATATCGTAGTCCTTCATCTTTGTGAGTTGGTTGATGAGCAAGTGAGATTCGAAAGGTTCGAAGTCTTAAAGCTCCTCTTCACCTTTGAGATGCTAGAAGGTTCATCTGTGGTACTGCTCAATATGCTGAAGACTGTGGAGTCTTCTGAGAAGCATGAGCAGGGGATGGTGCTATTAGTTGATTCCTCGAAGAAAGGTTCTAAGAGGAAGTCAAAGGAACAGCAGAAGGGAAAGAAGAGAAAGGCTAAGAAGTTAGAACTAGCACAAAAGGAAACTTGCCATCATTAAGGCAAGGAGAGCCATTTGCGAAGAAAGTGCAAGATTTATCTTGAGTCCGTGAAGAAGAATAAGGCATCGGATGCCCCATCTTCTTCAGATATCTTCGTTATTGATTGTCATTCTATTTCCTCAAACACTTGGGTATTGGATACTGGGTGTGGCTCACATATATGTAATGACATACATGGACTAAGGAATAGAAGAAGACTCGTCAAGGGAGAGTCAAATTTGCGTGTTGGGAATGGAGCAAAGGTTGCTGCAGTCGCCATTGGAACGCATTTGTTGAAACTCCCTACAGGACTTGTCTTAGAACTGGACAATTGCTTTTATGTTCCTTCGTTGATAAAGAACATCATTTCTATTTCTTGTTTAAATAGAAATGGGTACCATTTGACTTTTAGTAACAATTGTTGTTACATAACTTTGAATGGAGTTCTTTAAGGGACTGGAACTTTAAGCAATGGTATTTATACGTTGGACGTATCCAGTGACATTTGCAATATCGAAGCGAGCAACAAGCGTGCTCGAAAGGATAATCAAATAGACTCCTACTGTGGCATTGTCGTCTTGGCCATATAAGGAAGAAACACATGTCCGAATTACACCGATGTGGAATTCTAGAATCGTTTGAATTGGATTCATACGATACATGCGAATCATGCTTAAAAGGCAAGATGACTAAGTTACCTTTTATAGGAAAAAGGTGAACGAGTGGGAGAGTTGCTAGGCCTAATACATAGTGATGTATGTGGACCTATGTCAACTCAAGCTTTAGGAGGTTGTAGCTACTTCATTACCTTCACCAATGATCACTCACGGTTTGGGTATGTGTTCTTGATGAAACACAAGTCTGAAGCCTTTAAAAGGTTCAAAGAATTCAGAAATGAAGTAGAGAAACAACATGACAAGTGTATTAAAATACTTCAATCGGATCGAGGTGGTGAATACTTGAGTCAGGAGTTTCTTGATTGCCTAAGAGACAATGGTATATTGTCTCAATGGACTCCGCCCTATACACCACAGCATAATGGTGTATCTGAGAGGCGTAATCGGACCTTGTTGGACATGGTCAGGTCAATGATGAATCATGCGACTCTTCCCAAGTCCTTTTGGGGTTATGCACTTGGAATTGTTTACTTGTTAAGCAGAATGCCTAAGGTAGTCTCTACTCCATATGAGATATGGAATAAGAAACCTCATGTATCTTACTTGAAGATATGGGGTTGTCTGCTTATGTGAAGTGGGTATGTCGGACAAATTGGATGCTAAGTCTGATAAATATCTATTTATTGGATACCCTAAGGAAACAAGGGGTTACCAATTCTATCATCCTGTGGAACAAAAGGTGTTTGTTTCAAGGCATGCTGTGTTTCTAGAGAAAGAGTTTCTCTTGCAAGAAGACAGTGGGAGTGTCGTCGAGCTTGAGGAGGCTCGAGAGACTCAAATAGACATTGATGAGATACCTGGTGAAGCACAACAGCCGATAACTCACAGTGATGAGCAATCGGCTGGACCTATTGACCACATCTTCGTAGATCTGGTAGAACACGCAATATTCCTGAGAGATATGGATTTCTCGTAAGTGAATCGAACGACGTGTTACTCATTGATGATGAGGAGCCTACCAGTTATGAAGAAGTGCTGACAAGTTTAGAAAGGGATAAGTGGCTTGGTGTCATGAAGTCGGAAATGGATTCCATGTATGAAAACCAAGTTTGGAACTTGGTTGACCCACCTGAAGGGATAAAGCCTATTGGGTGCAAGTGGGTTTTCAAGAAGAAAACCGACATGGATGGTAATGTGATTACCTATAAGGCTAGATTGGTGGTGAAAGGATATCGTCAAAAATAAGGTGTTGATTATGACGAAACCTATTCGCCTGTAGCTATGCTTAAATCCATTCGGATGCTCCTGGCCATAGCGGCTCATTATGATTATGAGATATGGCAGATGGATGTGAAAACAGCTTTCCTTAATGGAAACCTGCTCGAGGGCGTGTATATGATACAGCCTGAGGGTTTCACATCGGTTGATAAAACCAAGGTATGCAAATTGCGACGGTCCATTTATGGATTGAAGCAAGCATCCAGGAGCTGGAATATCCGTTTGATGAGACCATCAAAAGTTTGATTTCTCACAAAATCGAGCGAACCTTGTGTGTACAAGAAGGTTAGTGGGAGTGCGATCGTGTTCCTAGTATTGTATATCGATGACATACTACTTATAGAAAGCGATGTTTCAATCTTCTGATCGATGAAGGTTTGGTTATCCAAGACATTCTCCATGAAAGACACAGGAGAAGCAACCTACATCCTCGGGATTAAGATCTATAGAGATAGATCGAAGCAGTTTGCTTGGTCTTTCGATCTACATATATAGGCCGAGTGCTAAGAGGTTTAGCATGTCGGAATCCAAGAAAGGTTTCCTACCCATCGGGCATGGGATACACCTTTCAAGTCTATGTGTCCGCCGAAGGCGAGAGGATTTGCATGAGTAAGATTCCTATGCATCGCAATAGAATCTATCATGTATGCTATGTATATGCGAGGCCCGATGTATCGTATGCTCACGAGTGTCACGGCGGATACGATCGATCGAGGAATGGATCATTGGGTGGTGTTAAAGGCGATCCTTAAGTACTTAAGAAGAACTAAGGATGTGTTCCTAATATATGGAGAAGGGTACATGGTGATCGTGGGTATACGGATGCGGCTCGACAGACAAGGATGATTCCATGTCTCGATGCAGTATGTATTCATGCAATAAGTTGGAAAGGTTCCAAGCTTGACACTATAGCGGATTACGCCACTAGCGAGAATACATTGCGGACTTTAGGCGACAAAGGCGGTTTGGATCAGAAGTTCATCTTTGAACTTGATGTGGTCTCATCGATGATCAAACATGTGCCGCTATCATCTTATCGGAGAGATCATCGGTAGGAGCGAAATACAAATCGAGAAAATTCCCCTTTGAAAGAACTTAGCGGATCCCTTGACTAAGGCATTACCTCAAAAATAAGTTTGAGGGTCATGTTCGAGCTTATGGTATTGGATACCGTAGCGATTGGCATTAGGCCAAGTGGGAGTCTGTTAGTAATATATGAGAGATGTCCTAAGGCAATCGCCTTATGTATGAACCATTTATATGATAAATGAAGATTCACTATTTGAGTATACATGTTTTATGTATTTGATTGGATCTTAAACTCATTTCTTGAATGTCGCGATGCGATTCACGGCATGAGAAGTTTGTAATTGGATCACAACTAGTGAGTATCTCTACATGTGTAATTGTGATGTATCGGAATTATCCCTAGTCGATGAATTGATGGATTTGGACACCATCAATTCTGTCGAGACTAGCACGAGGTATACTCCTTGGTGTATCCAAGCAGCTGATTCTCACTGGCTGGAGACATAGTGATGTCCAGAGTTAATCATGGATGCTAGTTATGGTAACTAGTTCATTGGAGTGACCAGCCATAAGACTTCATATGGTTCTCTGCATATATAGATATGTCAATGAAGTTCTTACTGTGGCTTAAGTGCGATGTTCCTTTGACTTGCGGTATTCAAGTCATCTTGATCATAGAGACTTATGCTTTGACATCTTAAGCAAGCATCTCTAAGGAGATGTGGACCCGGGATGATTGGGTATAAGTCGAAGTGATCGAAGGTGTTTGAATAGCCTATAAAGGATTCACCACTCCTTGCGAGGAGATGTATACCCATGGCCTCTCGTCGGATTGTTACTAAAGTCTTTGGCCAAAGCATTACATGTTTAGAGTAAGGTACTCTTTGATACATGTGGAGTAACTAGAATCCGTAGGACGAGGAAATGATACTTGGGCTAGGTGTGACATAGTCAGCCTAGTGGGGACTGACACAATAGACCATGTCCTGAACCAAGTGGGTATAAGATGAGTGAAGGGAATGGGGCACGAATCATTCGAGCTGCTGAAAGGTTTCAGAAATAGTTCTGGATCAACCGTTGATCTTTTCGGTTAATTGGGGATCATGATGTACTACTAGGTGTCACTCATGATCATTCTATAATTAATGGTTAATTATAGACGGCCAACATAAACCGAGAACCTATTTGGTCACACGCACAACGAGCGTAATCCAAAGGATTTAAAATGAGCTTGAGAATGAGATTCTCAGACCGAGAGAAACTAGGTTTGGTTGGACCAAACATAAAGCGAGCATGAAATCGTTTCAGTCGCAATGGAAGCGTGGATGGGCCGAGTCTTATGAAGACGTAATGGATGAACCAAAATGGTTTAGTTCTAATCCAATGGAGGAGAATAAACCAAAGGGTTTGGTTTATTTTAAATGAATGAACCAAAAGTTGGTTCGGTTCGTTTTAACTTAAAATAAACCATCATGGTTTGGTTTATTTTAACTTATCTTAATGGAGCGGGTTAACGGGCCTAATGGTTATGATCCAATAACCATTAAGAGAATTAGTTCTCTATAAAAGAGGGCTTAAGGGATAATTAGGCCCTAATCCAAAACCCTAGCTTGGAGTTGCCGCCCAACCTTCATTGTCGCCCAACCTCCATTGCCGCCCAGCTTGTTGTGCCGTCGTCTAGCTCCTTGCCGGCGACCAAGCTTCAGTCGGTGATCCTCCAGCGACCCTCCGGTGATCTCCTATAGGTTTGGCATCAAGGTGAGCCTTTTCTTCCCTTGGTTGGCCGGCGCCTATCTCCTCCACCAAAGCTGTCCAGCTTTCTGGACAGCTTGTTCTCCTCTCGTCGGAGCGTCGTTTGGACGACGGTTAGAGCTCCGACAGCGGCTAACTTACCGGGGATTCGATCTCCGGTAATCCTCTGAGGTGGAGGACGAAGGATTCGTCAATTGGTTGACGAATACCTCTCCGGAGAAGCGAGTTTTGAGAACTCGTATTAGGATCCGAATTTGGATTCGGATCGTGATCATCTCTCGATCACGTCGTCTTCAACACGAGGCTAGTAACCCGTACAAAGACGAAGCTCGTGGCTTAGCGAAGTCATCCCGAGGAACTCGGCGTGGATATGGATAGAGACGATTCTAGCGAGGATCGTTCCGGTTGATGCCGTTCCCGCTACACGTCATACGAAAGGTATAACGTAGATAAATTTCCTTTTATTGCAAATTTAAATTTACGGTTATGTCTACACTTGTTGTAATATGCATGCGTGTGTTGTGTGTGTTGTAATAAATGTAGATTTATTATTTTTATTGCTTCCGCTGTGTTCATGTTTACGAAACGTGATCGAACACACACACGCCGCGGTGCCGGAAACCCAACAATTTGATTCATCACAATCTCGATATAATGCATATTGAGAAGAGTATTTTTGATAATCTGATAAATATGGTGATGGATATTACTGAAAAAATAAAAGACAATCTGAATGCAAGAAAAGATATGTGTCTCATCTGTAAATGACTCACCCTTGATGTTGATGGAAAAAGTAGGGGACCAAAACCAAAAACAGTTTATACATTGAATAAGGATTAGAGACGGATTGTTTGTGAATGGTTGAAATCATTGAAATTTTTTGATGGCTATGTCTCTAATCTTGGCAGATGCATCGATTTGAAAGAATGCAAATTGATTGTCTTGAAAAATCATGACTGTCATATATTCATGGAAAGACTAATTCTTATTGCTTTTAAGAAACTGTTACCAAATTTTATATGGGGTGCAATTACAGAATTAAGCATTTTCCTTCATGATATTTGCTCGACATTATTAAGCCATTCACACATGGAGACATTAGAGAGAGACGTTCCGATCATTTTGTGTATCTTAGAAAGAATATTTCCACCGACGTTTTTTGATTCCATGGAACATCTTTTGGTTCACTTGTCATATGAGGCTAAAGTTGGAGGCCCTGTTCAATTTCGATGGATGTATCCGTTTGAAAGGTGATTTTTTTTCATTATTAGTGCATTTGATCAATTTTAGTATAAATTATTTTCTAATATATTTTTTATTACTATTAGATTCCTCAATCACTTGAAAATAAAA
The DNA here is from genome assembly GCA_025175895.1 of Wurfbainia villosa. Taxonomy (NCBI): domain Eukaryota; kingdom Viridiplantae; phylum Streptophyta; class Magnoliopsida; order Zingiberales; family Zingiberaceae; genus Wurfbainia; species Wurfbainia villosa. The sequence goes on from CM045993.1 coordinate 62,435,318, forward strand.
ATGTAAAAAATAAGGCTCATGTCGAGGCTTCTATTGCTAATGCATATATTGTGGAGGAAGTTGCAACTTTTGCATCATATTATTTTGAACCTCATATTCAATGCAAAAGTCATAGAGCAGGAAGAAATGATGAGGGTCTTGTTTATCCCTATTTGAAGTCATTCTCAATTTTTAATTACCTTGGTCGACCGAGTGGATCTTGTACAAGTAGATATTTAACTGGTCAAGAGTGGTAAGCAACCCACACATATATTTTACTGAACTGTCCAGAAGTAACGTCGTATTTCGAGTGAGTATATAAATATTATATTATATATTTCATATATCATAAATTATTGTTCGTGTTATATTTAATTTTATGGTAGGATTTTTCAAACCCTATATTCTTAGCTTCCGGAGCATGAGTTTGATCATTTCTAAGATGAAGAATTTGCACTATGGTTCAAAAAATATGTAAGTAGTCTATGATAATAAATTTGATAAATCTTGACTTTAACACATACTTATTTGACTTTAGGTTCTTGATAATCACGCTCACATTAAGCAAGAACTAGTAAAGCATCTCTCATGGGGTCCAAACTCAGTGGTGAAAACTTGGCCGACATATTTCATAAACAGATATAATTTTCATACTTAAGAATATGGAACTGGGAAAACTACAATGAATATTGGAGTTTGTGTTTTGTCATCTAATGATGGAGGTGCAAGGAATGATTTTTATGGCTTGCTAGATGAAATTTTAGAGGTAGCGTACCCAGGTTAAGATTTGTGAGTTATTTTATTTATGTGTCGTTGGTTTGACCCTATCAAAGGCATAAGGGGGCATCCACAGTTTAATTTAGTTGAAATAAATTACAAAAAATTATACAAGGGGTATGAACCATTTGTGTTATCACAACAAGCTGTAACGACCTGGCCCCTATTGGCGGAATTCGGTTACCATGATTCATAAACTTTAGTACTTAGCCTGGAGGTCTAGAGTTCGAATCCTGGGGAAGGCAAAAACCCATTTCCAGGGGTGGGAAGACCAGGTGAGTAATGACAGGCCAACAGGGGCGACGGTCGTCGACCAATAGGGGTCGCCGAATTCCGCCAATAGACGAGACAAAAGTAATTGGTGGGTTGTTTGTAAAACAAAAGCATGTAAAAAATTTGAGGAACATTGGGAAGACATAGCATATCAACAAGATGAAGTTGTCGATACATTTCATATAAAAGAATATAATATTTCAACGTTACGAGACTCCAGTGGCGTAGTAATAGTCGTTGATACTAGTGAAATGAATGAGGATGAAGACGAGGAATTTTATTAAGAGGATGACGATGACGATGACGATATCAAATAGACATATGACAAGGATGAAAATCACAATGTTGACTTCGATTTATAATTATGGGTAACTTTTATTGAGTACCAATTATGTTTCAATTTACTAGCTAATTCTAAATTTCATATATTTGATATATTAATGAACTGTCTTTTTTTTGTAGGTTATCCAATTGCTATGAATATGATAATTTTTTCATATTGTTCATATTATAAATTTGATTTGCAAATGTAATTCTTTTTTTTTTACTGTCATATTCTTCTAATAATTATGATTGTTAGTTTTGACGTGGTAATCATAGACGGAGTAGCGATGGAAGATCACAGTCTTCCTTTGCTTCAGCCCCTGCACAATCTAATGCTTTTGCAGGAAATGTGCCCTCCACCTCTTCTCCAATTGCAGGAACTTCTGGTTCTCAACAGATACCTGCTAATGTATCTTCCCCAGTACAACAATCACTCGTTGAGAGAGAAGATACGCGAGAGTTCATATCTCCGCGCGGAAATTCGTAAGTATTCAAGTTTTAAATTATCTATGTTTTTAATACAATATGTATTTTTATAAGTATCTAACATGATTTGTTTTTATTTTATGTTAGATTTATAAATTTTGTACATGTTATTCATGAAGTGAATAAAATAGTAAATAACCATTGGGGTGGAGCTTCTATGACTTATATGAGCACGCCGAAAAAAATAAAAATTTTATGGTGGAATGAGTTCAAAGTAAGTTATTTAAATAATTTTGTATAAAAAATTATAGTTAATATAATCAATTCAATTGTTCTCTACTACAACGGTTATTTACTTGGGATGAGAGTGAAACACTAGAGATTAGGAGGATTTTCAAGAAAAAGTGTGGCGACCATATCAGAAACATACTCAATCATGCGAAAAACAAAAATATAAAGCCACATTGTATAACCAAGGAGAAATGGAATAAAATTATTGCATATTAGGGATCTGAGGATAGCAAACGGAGGAGTGAGCAGAATAAGAAAATTCAACATTGTAATTTCGGTGCTCTGTCTACCACGTATGCGGGAGGCTCAATCAATATCGATGTGCATAGACATCGATTGGTGAGTTTTTTCAAATCATAATTTTGTAATCTAATACTCACTAATTTATAAATTATAACGCTGTTTGTTTAGGCCCAAGAGGCGGGGACTGAGTCATTATTTATAGACACTTTCATCCATACATTCCGAAAGAAAGATAAGACGTGGAGTGGGGAGAGAGCTAGAACAATGAAGGTTTGTAATTTAAAAAATTTAAATTCTTATGTTAGTATTTAACTTTTTTTCTTTCAAAATAGGAGAAATATGATGAACTTGTACAGAGAAATTTGAGTGCAAGTGATGATGCAGTCGAATCTGAGTCTTCTGTTAGCAATATCAATTTATGGCTCGAAGAAATTGGAGGGGCGAAAAGTGGAAGAATAATTGGACTCGGTTCTTTGAGTCGATCCTATAAAGTCCCTAGTGCTTCTTCTTCATCCTCCCTAGTATCAAGACCAGAAATAAATCAATTAACTGAAGAGGTTATTCATTTGAGGGAGTTATTAGCACAGAAGGAAAATAAATCGAGACACAGAGATCAGGAAGTAAAAGAATTAAATGAACAGATGAACAAATTTCTGAGGCAACAGATGTTCATTATGCAGCATCTTCAATTAATGTCTAGTTCAAGTCAACTTCCTCCTTCTCAATCTGGTCCTCCTCTTGATCCATGTAATAATGACAATGATGATGTATTTTTTGATGATGATGGCGGTGATGATGGTGGTTATGTTTGAATTTATTTGTTGTATTTAAATGGTACTTGACTTATCATATATAATATCTATGTATTGTAAGTTATGTTTATGTTTGTTATGTATATATTGATTTGGTATTGAAGTTTGATGTGTGAATTAGTTTATATTGTTATATGTATTTATTGTAAAACAGGGAAAATATTATAATCTATCATAATTTTTTTTTAATTTTTCTAGATTAGCAACAAAAAAATTTCATCGCAGATTTGCGACAAAAAATAATTTTTCATTGCAGTATTGACAATGAAAAAAAAATTGTTGCAAAAAATATAGCACTAGTCGACTGACGCATGTGTCCAGCCGACTGGTATACTATCAGTCGAGTGGGAAGTCGGCTAAAAAATATTCTCTGACAAGCTTTTTGACCACCAGTCGACTGATGACCACTATCAGTCGACTGATACATGAGAATTTGCGACGAAAAATTTTTTTCATCGCAAAAAATTACGTTGAAAATTTTTTTTGTTGCAGATTATCCTTATCAGTAGACTGCTATTACTGTAGCACCTTACAAAATATTTGGTAGACGACTAAGCAGTCAACTCTTCACTCGGCAGTCGACTGATCAAAACAATCAGTCGACTGCTATACTATAGCACCTTACAAAACATTTGATATCCGACTGACCAGTCGAGCTGGTTAAGCGCCAGTCGACTGATGGTATCCTTCAGTCAATTAGCCATGAATATTTTGCAACGATTTCTTTTTCATCGTAGATTTAGCGACAAAAAAATATTTGTTGCCAAATTTATTTTTATTTATGAAAATATATTTATTAGACTTTTACGATGAACTATATTTTCGTTGCAGATTTGGCAAAGAATGTAACTATTCGTCGCCAAATTTAGCGACAAAAATTAAATTCGTCTCCAAATTTAGCAACGAAATTAAATTCATCACCAAAGTTGGCGACGAATAGTTATTTTCATCGCCAAATTTTTTCGACGAACTTTTTTTTCATCACAGATTTGCCGACGAACTATTTTATCATCACAGATTTGACGACGAACTATATTTCGTCGCCAAATTTGGCAACAAATAATTATTTTCATCGCCAAATTTGGCGATGAATTTTCAACGAAATTTTTATTCGTTGCAATTTTTGCCACGATTTTTTTTTTCAATGCAAAATTTAGCGGTGAATTATATGCAACGAAAAAAAATTCGTTGCAAAAAAATTTGGCAACGAATTTTTATTCAAAATTTGTTGCAAAATTCATCGTCAAATCCTATAATTTTTATAGTTATCTCATCTATCTCCATCCGACTAATATTACAATGTTGTTCCCCTAGCTCTTATAGAAGATCAAGTCTTAGTGTTGTCTTTGTGTTTTTGGTCTTCAAATTACTCCATTGACAATTGGGATAGAAATGTTTTTGGAATTAGGTCAGAATTTACATTTATTTGATTCCACATTTATTTTGTTTTCACAAAATTGCTATTTATTGAAAACAAGATCTTATAATTAGAATTGTTTGAATCTTTTTGGTTCGTATGCAGTAGCACAATTCATATAGTTTTAAATCCATCAAGTGGTATTAGAGTGAGGTAAAGATACAAATTTTTTTACAATTTCAATAGATGTGCATGTGTTTTGTATTTTATTTCAATTTAATGCATTAAAAACATGCACTATCATCGAATTTTGGAATTTGAAAACATAAGATTTTGAGTTTTGCGAAGAACAGTGAAGAACGTGTGGTAACTGCTACCATTTTTTATGAAAACTATCGCATTTGATATATGAAAATCGAACAGCGTCATAATCAATCGACTGATATAGTTGATTAGTCTGTTGTAATAGAGAGATATCCTAAGCCAATTGTCTTAGATGTTATTAATAAAATTTATTATTCTCTATATATTTGATTAAATCTTAAACTCATTGACTGAAGTCCATAATACGATATGGAGAAATTATGATTGGATCACGATTAGTGAATATCTCATCATGTGTAATTATGTAAGTATTGAAATTATCCCTAATCAATGAATTGATGAGATTCGACATCTTTAATTCTGTGAGACTAGCACATGTTATGCTCTTTGGTTTATCCAAGAATTCAATACTCATTGAATGGAAATATAAGGATGTTGAGAGTGAACATGTGGATGTTCGTTAAGGGTAACTAGGTCATTGGAGTGATCTACTATGAAATGTCATATGGTTCTTTATTTCGATGAAGTTTCATTACAGCTCGAGTGCAAGTTTTCTTAGATTTGAGGTTTCAAGTCATCTTCGTCATAATAATTTACACTTTGACTATTTCACAACCACCTCCATAGGAGGTGTAATTTCGAGTTGATTAGGTATAAGTCAAAGTGATCAAAAATGTTTGAATAACCCATAGAGGATTCACCACTCCTCTAAAGAAGATATATATCATAAGCCTCTTGTCAGGACTATTACTCAGAAGTCTTTGGTCAAAGCACGCATACTAAGAAGACAGTCTTCTTGGATACATGTATGGAGTAACTTGAATCAACAGGATAAGGAACTAACTTGGGCTAGGTGTGATGTAGTTCGCCTAGTGGGGATGAACACTATAAACCATGTCCTAAACAAAGTGGATATAGGATGAGTGAAAGGAACAAAGGAAAAAATAACTATAGCTACTGAAGGGTTCAGAATCATTCTGAAATCAACATCGACTTTTCGACCAATTAGGGGTCATGATATATTGCTTAGGTGTCACTCATGATCTCTTTATAACCAATGGTTATATGTTGGTGCAATCGACACAGGTCACGATTGACCAAATTCGAGTTTGACTGGAGTAGTGGTTTGATGTTTGTGTTTTGATGTTTGATGATGAGTTGACCATTGTTTGTGTTAGTTATAGCCCTAGAACCAATCATGTGATGGTTGAATTGGGAACATTTTGTATCATATTCTATAAAGGCAAAGGATTGGTTATTATATATTTACGTCATGCTTGTGCCAGCTAAATTAAATATATAATAATGCCCTAGAAAAGTAGGTTCTTATCTACAGCACATCAATTGGCAGAATTGATTATGAGAGGCTGTAGAGAACACTTTTCTAAATGTTCCTAGTCAAGTATTAATATGCAAGGGCAATATTAATACATAAAGACTAGCATGTAGGTCAATTGATGACTTGATCTCACAAGTCATGGATATATGATATCAAGTTGACACATGGGTATATATTAGAGAATATATACTGAACTGACCCGCCATGAGAAAGTTTCATGGATCGTCATATGAGTGTCATAAACTTTCTCATGTGACTATTGGTATGAATAGTCCTCAAACCTGAAGTCACTACGGTTCCCTACATAAGGAGTTATGTACTTTGGTATCGTCAAATGTCACCCGTAACAGGGTGGACCATAAAGGCGATTACTGGGTATATAACAAATTATGCGGAGGGATGTGAGTGATGTAGATGGGATCTATCCCTCCCATATGACGGGAGTGATATTTGTGGGCCCCTTGATTGAGTAGAACTACTAAAACGCATGGCCATGCTCGAATGAGTCAATATGAGATATTGAGCTCATTTGTTTGAGTTAGTTTACTCAGGGATCAAGAAACACATAGATTGATCGAGGATGACACGGTCTATGCCTCATTGGTCAATCTGATATCAAGGATAGAAGGACACGGTCATACATTATAGTAGTCACGGAAAGGTTAGTCGGATCTTGACTTATTTCGTAACTTGGGTAGCAATGATGTATTGCTAGATGCCGCTCATTGCTTGTGTATCTAAAAGAGCTTAGATCCACTGCCAACGTTATGAGAGCCTATAGGGTCACACACAAAGAGCATGATGATTAGAAGAATTAGTGCATTCTAGTTTGACTAGAACAATTTGGGAATGAGCTTAAGTACAAAATGGTTTTTGGACTTTAAGCTTAATGAGAATTTTGCTTATTGATTTAATGAGATTAATTCAATATGCTAAGCTTAATTGATTTAATAAGATTAATTCAATATGTTACCTTATTGATTTAATGAGATTAATTCAATATGACAACATAAGCTTATTGGATTAATAAGATTAATTCAACATGCATGAATGCCACATAAGCATGCCACCTAAGCATGCCACATAAGCATGCCACCTAAGCTTGATGAGGTGGAAGGAGACAAAGGGTTTTGACCTTTGGATTTCCCCCACATGTGGCCGGCCAAACAAGGAGTGTTTATGTTTCAATGCAATTGATTGCATTGAATGTGTTAGGAGGTGAAAGGTTTTTCAATCCTATAAAACACCCCATGGGGTGGCCGGCCAAATGGTTGAAGCTTGAGGCTTGGAGAGAGCTTGGTGGTGAGAGCATTTAGTTGTGTGGCTTTTGTGAGTGTAGCAAGAAGAGTAGTCTTCTTCTTCCTTTCTCTTTTTCCCTACTTTCCTCTCCTTTAGGGACTTCTCTAGCAAGAAGTAAAGGAGAGCTCTTCTAGTTTCTTTTGTGAGACAAGAGCTTGCTCGTGTGGATACATATAGAGGCACGGACATTTGAACGTGCTAAAAGATCGAACAAACCCAAGGAGAAGCGGAATTACAAAGGGCACGCAACAAAGGTAATATTCTCCTATAAGATAGGTTTTGAGAAATTTATTTTTGTACGAGGTTTTCTTTCGCAAGGATCACTTGGAAGGGATCCTATTTTTCCGTTGCGCATATGCTATTTTGCATACGAGATCCCTACAGTGGTATCAGAGCCACTTGCGAAAGATCGTATAAAAATAGGTTTTCTCTATTTTATATATGATATAGAAGTAGGATAAATTTTATTATGAGTTGATAATTGCATTAGCAATTTTTCAAACATAATAAAATATCCGATGTCTTTTAAAAGTTATAATTGACATGGTGCATGGTTATGGCCTAGTCCCAAAAAGTTTGTGAATGTGTGTGTTGTAATTCTTAATACGGCCTGTGTGTCGTGCCTTTCTCCTAAAATTCTTGTTGTAAAATTAGTTTTAGACTCGAATGTAACTCGAGTATATTCTCCTTTTGTAATATACACAACAAAGATGGAGGGTCCATTGGAAGATGATGTTACAAGGAGGAAGTCAACAACACAAGACAACAAAAAGGAAGCACTTGGGAGAAGATGTTATCCCTAAGTTGACCAATCAATCTTTTCATTGGCTTGAGAAGATTGTAGAATAAGGGTCATAACCATGACACGCTTAGTTTAATATGTATGTGATGCATGTTAATTTAGCTTGTATGTGATGCATGTTAATTTAGCTTATATGTGATGTATGCTAATATGTATGTGATGCATGTTTAAGTTTATATCTTTAATAAGTCAAAAATGATATGCCTACCAAAGTTTAGTACTCACTACTTCCTCGATCATTTGTTGTTGGGTTTGCCAAAGCAAAGCAATGCATTTTATCTTGGAAGAGTGCGAGTGGACAATCGTGATGTCCCGCTATCAAACTTGGTTAAGACTTAATTAAGAAAGTAGAGGCATATATTAGCTTTGAACATAAGTTTTAAAAATTAGTTTTGTGTGATTTCCGAACATCAGCTTTGTCTTAGAAGTGGTCGTTGCTCCGATATCAAAGAAGGCCTCTGTGCCTCGCCACGACCTGGAAGCTGGTTTAGGAATAAGCACTAAACTAATCTAAACTTAACCAAAGCTATTAAAGAGTTACATCAGATGTAATTGGCAAAAGATTGCCTACCTAATCATACTACGTCTTGGGCGATTAGCCAAAGCTAACTCAAGACGAATTATGATGTGGATCTTTATCCCATATAAATTTATAGCTAAATAGAAGCTAATGATGTAAGCAAAATGTGTTTGCCTACATCAATAATTAGCTCATATCAAAGCTATGAGAATTTAGTGGGAGCCTCATTTAATTAAAGGCCTAATTAAATGACTTAGGTATGATACTTAATTTTGCATTTTAATGTTGTAGATCACCATGTCATCTAACACGACACATCCCCTCAACTTGCGATCTGTCCTTGAGAAAGACAAGCTCAATGGAGCTAACTTTCTAGACTGGTATAGGAACTTGAGGATTATCCTCAAGCAAGAACGTAAACTGTATGTCCTAGAGCAGTCTATCCCTAAAACACTCGCCCCTGCGGCCACTCGTGCTGAAAAGGATGCTTATAAGAAGCATCAAGATGACGCATTAGATGTGTCATGTCTTATGCTTGCCACCATGAACTCTGAGCTTCAGAAGCAACATGAGAACATGGATGCCTATGATATGGTTGAGCATTTGAAACAACTATATCAAGGACAAGCTAGGCATGAGCATTTTGAAGTGTCTAAGGCTCTTTTTGCATGCAAGATGCAAGAAGGAACACCTGTAGGAACTCACGTACTTAAAATGATTGGGTACGTTGAGAACCTTGAAAGACTAGGTTTTCCATTGAGCCAAGAATTGGCAATCGATGTTATCCTGCAATCGTTGCCGGAAGCATATAATCAATTCGTCATGAATTATAACATGAATGAAATTGATAAACCTTTGCCTGAGATTCTCAGCATGTTAAGAAGCTATGTGAACCGAATCTCAAAAGAAAGTTAGTAACGTACTAATGGTCAAGAAGGGCAAAGGTAAGCCTTGAAGGCAAGGGTAAGACCAAGCCAAAGGCAAGGCCAATTCATCCACTTCAAAGGGTAAAGGTAAAGTACCTAAGGAAGGGATTTGTTTCCATTGCGAGATCGACACTGAAGCTGAATGCAAAGTCTACCTTGAGGAAGTAAAGAATAAAAGAAGTGGGACTTACGCCTCGGTATACACGTTATAGAAGTTAATCTATCTATTTTTCTACATGGGTATTAGATCGGATGTGCATCTCACATTTGTACTAATGTGCGAGGATTGAGAAATAGTAGACTAATGGCAAAGGGCGAAGTGGACCTACTGAGTAGGCAATGGCGCAAAAGTTCTTCTTTGTATTTGTAGGAACATATTCTTTGTCTTTGCCCAGGGCTTATCTTAGAACTAGAGGAGTGCTTTTATGTACTGCATTAACGAAGAACATAATTTACGTATCTTGTTTAGACAAGAAAAACTTTTCTTTTATAATAAAGGACAATTGTTGTTCCATTTATTTAAATGAAATGTTCTATTGTAATGCACCACTTATGAATGGTCTCTATGTTCTAGATTTAGAAAACCCAATTTATAATGTAAATACCAAATGGTTCAAATCGAATAATTTGAACCAAACATATCTCAAGCATCGCCTAGGTCACATAAATGAAAAACATATCCCAACTCCATAAAGATGGATTATTGGACTCATTTGATTTTGAATCATATGAGGTATCACGAATCTTGTCTTTAGGAAAGATGACTAAAACTCCATTTAGTGGACATGGCGAGAGAAGCGGCCTTGTTAGGACTCATACATACTGATGTATGTGGCCCTTTCAATGTCGAAGCCAGAGGAGGCTATAAGTATTTTATTACTTTCACTGATGATATGAGTAGATTTGGCTACTTATATTTGATGAGACATAAGTCAGAATCCTTTGAAAAGTTCAAAGAATTCAAGAATGAAGTACAAAACCAACTTGGTAAGCGTATTAAGCTACTTCGATCAGATCGAGGTGGTGAATACCTTAGTCAAGAGTTTCGTGATCACCTGGCTGAGTGTGGGATAATATCCCAACTCACTCCACCTGGAACACCACAATGGAATGGTGTATCTGAGAGGAGAAATCGTACTCTATTAGATATGGTACGATCAATGATGAGCCAGACTGATCTACCTACTTCCTTTTGGGGTTTAGCTCTAGAGACAGCCGCTTTCACACTAAATCGCGTCCCATCAAAAGCCGTAGAAAAGACACCATATACGTTATGGACTGGGAAGAGTCCCAAAATGTATTTTATAAAGATTTGGGGTTGTGAAGCTTATGTTAGACGTCAAGTCTTAGATAAACTAGGACCCAAATCAGATAAGTGTTATTTTGTAGGATATCCCAAGGAAACTAAGGGATATTACTTTTACAATCCCACACTTGGCAAGGTGTTTGTTGCCAGAAATGTTGTCTTTCTAGAAAGAGAATTTATTTCTAGACAAACTAGTGGGAGTAAAATTCATCTTGAAGAAATTCAAGATGAAGATAACACTAAGGCTTCGATGGAAAATGAACAGGCACCACAAAGTGTTATGGATGAGGAAATTGTTGCCCAAAGAGTTGTGGAGCAAACACCTGTTCAAGTAGACCAACCTCTTCGTAGATCTGATAGGATCCGTCGTCAACCCGAGAGATATTCTTTTCTCTTGACTGACAACGGTGAAGTATTGCTTGTCGATCTTGACGATGTTGTGTATGTTTAAAATTCCTCGATCTCAATTTACTAAGTGGGAGAGGGATATTTTAATTAATTCCCGCGGCCTCCATTACAATTTGACGTGTGATGCAACAAACTTGCGCGTTGGCTTTGAGTGCCTTCCTCCCCATCGGATGGGTTTGTTTGTGGATCACTAGGTCAAATAATGGTTATAGGAAATTATTTAGGAGCGTGTGTACTTCCCCATCGGTAAGGCACATAATCCGAAATAATTCCCTTAGTATCGTGTAATGGTGCACACTTAGATACAAATAAAGGTATCCTCCCCATCGGAGTCACTGCTTTTATTTGTAGGGCTAAAGAGGAACCAACTATTAATTTTATTTGTCAAAAAGTAAGGTTGACAAGATAATAAAATTAATGGGTAAAACCTCCTCTTACAAATGTAGAATTCGTATACGTCCACACTATCGTGGCATGCGATATTCTCGGTGTTTTGAGGTGTTGGTTGATTTCAGAATTTTATTGTTTTGAGGAATCAATAATATTTGAAATCTAATATTTTGATCATTGTGATTTTTAGGATTTTCAAATGGCTTTCAACCCACTTGCTGTGATTTTAAAAGAAAACAAACTTACTAGTCCAAACTACATTGATTGGAAAAGAAACCTGGATATTGTCCTAACTGCGGAGGAGTACAAATTTGTACTCTTCGAGGTCTGTCCTCCTAAGCCCTCCGATGACTCTGATGAAAAGGAGAAAGAACATTATAAGAAATGGGTTAAGGCAGATGAGATGGCGCGGTGTTACATTTTGGCATCTATGTCAAATGTGCTGCAACATCAGCATCAGGCCATAGCCACTGCTTATGACATGATGTTCAATCTCAAGGAACTTTTTGGACATCAGAGTAGGGCGGCTAGGCAGGAGGCAATGAGAAACTTGATGACGACCACCATGGTCGAGGGAACACCCATTAGGGATCATGTTCTCAAGATGATGGCTCATCTTAATGAGATGGAAGTCCTCGGAGCTGAGATCGATGGGGAAACCCAGGTCGATATCATTCTCCAGTCTCTGCCTAGGAGTTTTGAGCAGTTCTGCCTCAACTACAACATGAACAAGAGGTTGTATTCGTTGGCGGAGCTTCTGACAGAACTCCAGGTGGCAGAGGGGCTTTTTCGTCAGAGTTCTCAAGCCATGGTCGCTCAGAAGGTTTCTTCCTCCAAACCGAAAGGTAAGAAGAAGAAGAAGCAAGGTGGAGCGAAGAAGGTGGCAACAGGGCCTCAGGTAGGAGTGAAGAAGCCGAAAGGCAAGTGCTTCACTTGCAAGCAGACTGGACATTGGAAGGCGGACTGTCCTCGCCGAAAGAACAAAGGTATATTTTCTTGTTTAGTTGTTGAAACATGTTTAGCGGTGTTATCTACCAGTGCCTGGTGTGTAGATATAGGAGCCACTGATCATGTCTGCAATACTTTGCAGGGGTTCCAGGAAACCCGACGACTAGCTGAGGGAGAGATTACCGTCTTCATGGGCAATGCTTCAAAGGTGGCAGCTATTGCAGTGGGAGACGTTTATTTATCTTTTGATAGGAATAAATTTTTGGTTTTGAGAAATTGTCTTTATGTACCTACTTTTAGAAAGAATTTAATTTCAGTTTCTAAATTGTTTTTGGATGAATATTCTGTTTCTTTTAATGACAAGGTGGTTATAAAAAGGAATAGAGAGATTATCTGTTCTGGTACATTGGTTGGCAATTTATATACTATTGAACCAAAAACTCCCACGATGCAAATAGAAGTAAATAACTCATCTTCTAAATCTAATAAGAGAAAAGAACCTTCGCAAATGAACCAAACATATCTTTGGCATCTAAGGCTTGGTCATATTAACCTAAGTAGAATTCAAAGGTTGATAGCTGATGGACCTTTGGGTTCATTAGTGGTGGAGGATCTCCCAACCTGCGAATCTTGCTTGGAAGGTAAAATGACCAAGAAGCCTTTTAAGGCCAAGGGGTATAGAGCCAAAGATGTGTTAGAATTGGTTCATTCTGATTTGTGCGGTCCTATGTCTATCTAGGCAAGAGGTGGCTTTGAATACTTCGTCTCATTTATAGAAGATTATTCAAGGTATGGATACATTTACTTGATGCGCTGCAAGTCTGAATGCTTTGACAAGTTCAAAGAATTCAAGGCTGATGTGGAGAACCGTCAAGGTAAAAGTATCAAGACATTACGATCTGATCGTGGTGGCGAGTACCTCTTGGGAGAGTTTAGGAGTTACTTATCGAGGTCGATTCAATCCCAATTGTTCGCACTGCACACCCCGCCAGAATGGTGTAGCGGAGCGAAGGAATAGGACTCTTATAGAGATGGTCGATTGATGATGAGTTATTCGAGTTACGATTCGATTCGGGGGTTTGCTCGAAACAAAGACACACATTCTCAACTTGGTTCCATCTAAGCCGACCCTCTACTCCCACAGAGTTGTGGACTGGGCGAAAACCTAGTCTAAGACATATTCGGATTTAGTAGTCCAAAGACATGTCTTTGAAGGGAGATGGTAAGTTGGAATCTCTGCAAGTGCGCGCTTGTTTGTTGGCTACCCTAAGGAACGAAGGGTGGTTTATTCTATAGTCCTAGAGATCGAAGGTGATCGTGAGTACGAATGATTTCTAGAGGAAGACTATGTGATGAATCACAAGCCCACAAGTAGGATTGTTCTAGGAAGTCACTTCGACCGGTACAAGAGGAGACACCACAAGTCACTGCACCGCGTGTCACAGAGCATACACAGGAGGCACCTCGTCGTAGTGGGAGGGTTGTTAGACAACCTGACAGATTCATGTTTTTGGGAGAGTCTTTGGACTTAGTCCCTGGTGAACATGAACCTGATCCCTGGACATATGATGAGGCAATCCAGGATAGAGATGCGGTATCTTGGCAAAGTGTGATGAATTCAGAGATAGAATCTATGGATTCTAATCAAGTCTGGGAGATAGTAGAACCACCCGATGGTGTAAAAACCATTGGATGCAAGTGGATCTACAAGAGAAAGAGAGGAGTAGACGGGAAGGTCGAGACCTTCAAAGCTAGGCTTGTTGCGAAAGGGTATACTCAGAAAGAGGGTATCGATTATGAGGAGACCTTTTCGCCGGTAGCTATGCTTAAGTCTATCCGGATTCTCTTATCTATAGCTGCTCATATGGATTATGAGATTTGGCAGATGGATGTCAAGACAGCTTTGCTTAACGGAAGTCTTGAGGAGAACATCTATATGCGCCAACCAGAGGGATTCATTGCTAAAGGCAAAGAGCATCTTGTATGTAAGCTTAATCGGTCCATTTATGGATTGAAGCAAGCTTCTAGATCTTGGAACATCCGTTTTGATGAGGTAATCCAGTCATATGGATTTATTCAAAGTCCGGATGAGCCTTGTGTATACAAGAGATGTGACGGAAACGTAGTGGTGTTTCTTGTACTATACGTAGATGACATTTTGTTAGTTGGCAACAATATCAAAGTGTTATCAGATGTAAGGGTATGGTTGTCCAAACAGTTTGATATGAAGGACTTGGGAGAAGTGGGACACATCCTTGGGATCAAAGTTATAAGGGATCGCAAGAAAAGGATGTTGTGCTTGTCTCAAGCTTCATACATTGACACTATCCTTGCTCGTTTTAGCATGCAGAACTCCAAGAAAGGTTTTCTACCTTTTAGACATGGAGTTCCTTTATCTAAAGAGATGTGTCCCAGAACATCAAAGGAGATAGAGGACATGAAGGCGGTTCCTTATGCTTCGGCAGTAGGAAGCCTTATGTATGCTATGCTATGTACGAGACCGGATATCTGCTTTGCCGTGGGCATGGTTAGCAGATATCAGAGTAATCCCGAGAGGACATTGACCGCAGAAAGCATATATTGAAGTACCGAGAAGGACTAGGGATTATATCTTTACAGGCGTGATCAATTAGTCCTACATGGGTTACACGGATTGGATTTTCAATCGGATAGGGACAAGAGTAAGTCTACCTGTGGTTTGTGTTTACTTTTGGAGGTGGAGCCATAGCATGGAGGAGTGTCAAAATCGTGGCGGACTCTACCATGGAAGAGTATGTGGCGCCTACGAGGCGGCCAAGGAAGTCAGATGGCTCAGGAACTTCTTGATGGACTTGGATGTGATTCCTGGTTTGCCCAGAACTATCACAATTTATTGTGATAATAGTGGTGCAGTTGCAAACTCGAAGGAACCACGAGCCCATAAGGCGAGTAAACACATAGAGTGCAAGTACCACCTCATACGAGAGATCGTAAAGCGAGGAGAAGTTGCTGTCGCCAAGATTGCATCAGAGGATAACCTGGCGGATCCATTCACTAAGGCCCTTCCAAATAGCGTTTGATAGGCATGTGGAGGACATGGGGATCAGATATATGGCAGAGTGATGACGGCATAGTCTTTTAGTATAAGTGGGAGATTGTTGGAATGTATACTGAAAGCCTAGCTCTTTTTGTATGAACATTTTATTTTGAAATAAGAATCACATGATCATTGTTTGCATTTTATATATTCATTATATATGTGTGCATATTGTCTAATATTTTACATTGTAGATAACATGGTGCTTGGTGTGGCACAGAAGATCATGTTATCAGTACCTTGTAAAATATAAGTAAAGGCTCACAACCAAGATGGTTTTGGACAAACCATTGGCATGGTTGTAGTGTAGCTTGGTATTGTTTTATCTTGAACATAGAGTTACACTAGTACACTTAGGTGTATTGAGTAGGACCGACATAGAGGTGATTCAATTTAGTACTGTAGCTTGAGTACGAATTCTACATTTGTAAGAGGAGGTTTTACCCATTAATTTTATTATCTTGTCAACCTTACTTTTTGACAAATAAAATTAATAGTTGGTTCCTCTTTAGCCCTACAAATAAAAGCAGTGACTCCGATGGGGAGGATACCTTTATTTGTATCTAAGTGTGCACCATTACACGATACTAAGGGAATTATTTCGGATTATGTGCCTTACCGATGGGGAAGTACACACGCTCCTAAATAATTTCCTATAACCATTATTTGACCTAGTGATCCACAAACAAACCCATCCGATGGAGAGGAAGGCACTCAAAGCCAACGCGCAAGTTTGTTGCATCACACGTCAAATTGTAATGGAGGCCGCGGGAATTAATTAAAATATCCCTCTCCCACTTAGTAAATTGAGATCGAGGAATTTTAAACATACACAACATGCATATAAAACAAATAAGCAATAAATATGGAAAAAACAGAATTTTTCCAACTATTATGGCATTGTCCTCCAATATGCATCCCGTCGTGTCGCCACCTCGTCCGCTCCATCTTTTCCCGTGCGCAAGTCACCAAAGAGTTCCGAGCCGAGATAAAACATTTTAATTTACATCCATCGATCCTATACTACATGAAGGAGTGTTCAAATAATCTAGATCAAAGTAAACTAAAATGATCGGTTAAACAATGTCGTATTTAATTACAAAAATTAAATACTAATCTAGCCTCGTCAACCCCGAGGATTCAAATAATAAATTTTACACACATCCATTCACATACACACACATGGCCATAATAGTCGGATCTTATGCCTGCAACCAAAGAGTTAAACTACGCATATCCTACTATTATCTGGCACATATAATATATGAAAAATGCATAAAAATCAATCCTAAACACACAAAACCGGAAACCGATGGCTCTGATACCAATTGTTGGGTGGATGCTTCGGAGGCTCATTGGCTCCCATGTCCCCGGATTAAAATTTTCACTAATGAAAGGATTAATCCGGATGGGATGAGCTTCCTTAACAACACCATTTCGTCGTCGTGCTAACAACTTGAGTGGTCGCTTGAACAAACTAGTTGTTCAAGCAACACAACTCTTCTAGTTGGTTAGCCGCGGAAGAGACGACGGATGGATCGTCGGTTTTTGTGTTTGTCTTCGGGGTCCATGATTATACAATATATATTCATACACACACATGCATAATCAAAACAAATAAGAACATGCTCAGATCTGTACATAAAGTTAAAATAACTTTATACCTCACGATCTTCTACCGTATGTCCTATCCTTCTCGTGGACGACGTGTGAACGAAGATCCTCCACGAGTAGAAGCCTTCTAGATCGCTTTCTTCTCTACCTTGTCCGCTGCGAACAAAGAGAAGAACTAGAAAATACCTTTCCTATCTAGAACCGGCCACCAAATTAGGGAATTTGGTGCAACCGCCGGCCAAGGAGCAATGGATGATGCGCCGGCCAACTTCTCCAAGAAGAGTTGCCGCCGGCCACTTTTGGAGTATAGGGAGGAGGAAGAGAACCGGCCACCAATGGGAGGAGAACCGCCGGACAAGGAAGAAGGGAAAGACCTTAAGGTTGGGCGCCGGCCAAGTATTGATGGTGCAAGTTGGGCGCCGGCAACAACTAGAAGGAAGGAGAAGTTGCCGCCCAACCCTAGCTCCAAACCCTAGCGGCCCACCTCCAAAAGCCAAACCCTAATTCTTTCAATCCTCTCTTGATTAATTTTTCCACCCAACCCTAGCCATCTATTTATAGAATAGGGCTTAAGCCTCCTTTAATCTCCACCGTCGGATCTAGGGATTTAATCTCCACCGTCGGATCTAGGGTTTTATCCCAACCGTCGGATCTAGGGTTTAATCCCAACCATCGGATCTAGAATTTCATCCCAACCGTCGGATCTAAGGTTTCATCCCAACCGTCGGATCTAGGGTTTTATCCCAACCGTCGGATCTAAGGATCTAATCCCAACCGTCGATTCTAGGATTTCATCCTAACCGTCGGATCTAGGGATTTAATCCCAACCGTTGGTTCTAGGGTTTCATCCAACCACCGGATCTAGGGATTTAATCCCAACCGTTGGTTCTAGGTTTTGTTTTACATTCTTGGATCTAGACTTCACAAGGATTATAGTAGGCTACGATAGGGACCATAAGGAGGAGTTGGGTCTTGGCCACCCGATGGATCGGAACCACACAAACTTTATCCATCAATGATGTTCCATTCCACTAGAGGATCATCATTGAACTACCTCACCAACCCCCATAAATCAATATGGGCTCCATATATTATTTGTACATTAATCTCCCCGTGTTTAAGATATCGAATGTCCGTCAATTAATTAATTTACTGACCATCAATTAATTAACATCTAATTCCTCGAGTAGTACCACTCAACCTTATCATCATGTTGACTAAGTCAACCAGCTGGGTTTACATGATGAACCTTATGAGATCCTCAAGGGGACATCATCAACCTAATATATAGGACACGGTTTCCTCCTATAATCAACGGCACACCATGTAAATAATATTATTTCCCAACTTACCGGGCATATTGATTTAATCCATCTAAATCTCATCCTATTGTAAATCAAAGAAATAAATACTAAGTACATGTGCCCGTTATTATATCGGGATTAAGAGCATGTACAACATAATATCCGAGGTCCGATTCAATTATGTAGTCAGTACTAAATTGAATCACCTCTATGTCGGTCCTACTCAATACACCTAAGTGTACTAGTGTAACTCTATGTTCAAGATAAAACAATACCAAGCTACACTACAACCATGCCAATGGTTTGTCCAAAACCATCTTGGTTGTGAGCCTTTACTTATATTTTACAAGGTACCGATAACATGATCTTCTGTGCCACACCAAGCACCATGTTATCTACAATGTAAAATATTAGACAATATGCACACATATATAATGAATATATAAAATGCAAACAATGATCATGTGATTCTTATTTCAAAATAAAATGTTCATACAAAAAGAGCTAGGCTTTCAGTATACATTCCAACAGACGAGCCTACATCCTATCAAGAAGCTATGATGAGCCCAGATTCTGAGAAATGGCTAGAGGCCATGAGATCCGAAATGGAATCCATGTACACTAACCAAGTATGGACCTTGGTTGATCCACCTGAAGGGGTAAAATGTAACGCCCGTAAAATTCCTAGCAATTTTACAGGAATTTTTGGCTTGATGATCATGGGCCTTGGGTGGGCCTTTTTCCAAAACAAAAGAAAATAAGCCAAAAATGGATGCAAGACCTAGGAATTGAACTCCAAACCTCTAGAGATAGCCAAACCCTATAGATGCACCCACTAACCAGAAGCCCAATAGGATATTATCATTAGAGGAAGGGGGGGGGATTATAGATAAGTGTGATAAAGGCAAATGAAGAGGCATGGAAGAAGAGAAGAGAAACTTCTCTTCCTCCCTTTATAAAGAAGAGGGAAAGTTCTAATTTGCCACTTCCTCTCTTCTTCTCCTTCTCACCGAAACCTAGAGCCTCTCCCTCTCCATTTCCCTCTTTTGGCCAAACCTCATCCAAGCAAGAAAGCAAAGGCTAGGTTGGTTCTTTAGGTTATCTTCCCCACCCAAAGCAAAGCGAAGGATGTAAGTATCCCTCACCTGCATACGAGTAGCTTCGATTGATGTTTGTAAAAGAAATCTATATGTTATATCTAACCAAGCTATGTTTTAGTTTATCAATGAAGTTGTATGCTATGTTTAGGAGGTAGATGATGATGTTAACATGGAAAAAGGAATTAGGTTAAAAGCTAACCCTAATAGCCCCTAAAGCCTATTCGGCCATGCCATGATTTTAGGGTTTTAATGAAGCTCTATGTCATGTTTTTGTAACTATATGATGATGTTAGGATTAAGATGGATTAGGGCAAAAGTTAACCCTAAAAACCCTACTTGGACCATTCGGCCAACCTAGGTTTTTGGGTGAACAAATGAAGTTTTAATCCATATGTTATATGCAAATGAAGTTGTTGTTATATGAAATGGATTAGGTTGTTGTTATATGAAATGAATTAGGTTAAAGGTTAACCCTAAAAACCCTACTTGGACCATTCGGCCAACCTAGGTTTTTGGGTGAACAAATGAAGTTTTAATCCATATGTTATATGCAAATGAAGTTGTTGTTATATGAAATGAATTAGGTTGTTGTTATATGAAATGAATTAGGTTAAAGGTTAACCCTAAAAACCCTACTTGGACCATTCGTCCAACCTAGGTTTTTGGGTGAACAAATGATGTTTTAATCCATATGTTATATGCAAATGAAGTTGTTGTTGTATGAAATGAATTAGGTTAAAAGATAACCCTAGAAGACCCTATGGACCATTCGGCCATCATGCATTTTGGGGATTAGATGAAGTTTTAATATAAGTCTTATGTGCATATGAATTTGTTGTTAAGTTAAATGAATAGGTTAACATGTGTTTTATGTTGGGTGAATTCATGTTGACTTGTGATATTAAATAATGCTAGATGAAGATAACATGCCTTAGGTTAGTGTTTACTTACTTTTGATGCCATGCCTTTTTGCCATGTCTATGTGTATGCGATATTTAAAA
The DNA here is from genome assembly GCA_025175895.1 of Wurfbainia villosa. Classification (NCBI taxonomy): domain Eukaryota; kingdom Viridiplantae; phylum Streptophyta; class Magnoliopsida; order Zingiberales; family Zingiberaceae; genus Wurfbainia; species Wurfbainia villosa. The sequence continues at coordinate 62,456,157 of CM045993.1, forward strand.
TATGTTATGAAATGGAAGAAGATAAGATTATGAAATGAAACAAAATGATATGTTCACGACATGAATATGACATGATGATGAAATGAAGAATGATATATTATGAAATGAAGAATGGCATGTTTACGAAATGAAAGATGATATGTCCATGAAGGTAAGCATGATGTGTTATGAAATGAAGTATGCTATGTTTGCAAAATGAAATAAGCTATGTTATAAAATAAGCATATAAGTATTTTACCTTCCGCATGGTTGTACCAAGACCCTAACAGGGTCTAAGAAGGATGGCTCCTAAGATGCCCTAGGTCGATGGAATAAGACTCGGGCCTAGGATGGGCTTCTATGTATGATTGCCCCTAGGTCGATGGAATAAGACTCGGGCCTAGTACGGGATGGGCTCCAAGATGCCTTAGGTCGATGGAGTAAGACTCGGGCCTAGGATGGGCTTCTACGCTATGACGATTGCCCTAGGTCGACGGACTAAGATCGGGCCTAGTAACCTATTAGGTTCGAGACTTGCTACCTCGGGCCTATTTAGGGATGCGCGCTATGATAATGAAGAAGTGGTACAATGCCGGGCCCAAATATGTTGAGAATTATATTTACGTACCTATAATATATGTTTTCAAAAGCATCCTGCATATGTTACCTGATTAGATTGTTATGTTACATGTTATGTTTGATATGCCATGTTTATGTCACTATGCTACATATGATGCATGTTATGTTTGATATGCAATGTTTATGTCACTATGCTACATATGATGCATGTTATGTTTGATATGCTATGTTTATGTCACTATGCTACATATGATGCATGTTATGTTTGATATGCCATGTTATGTCACTATGCTACATATGATGTATGTTATGTTTGATAGGTCATACCTATATGTTTTATGTTATGTTGATTTGCTACGTTACATATGTTATATGTTATGTTTAAGTAAGTCCTAGACGTACATGACATGATGCTATGTTATAGATGATACATGTTATGCTGCCATGCTATGGATGAGATATGTTATGTTTACTCACGTTATTTATGCTACATGTTAAGTTGATTACGCCACGTATGTTACATGTTATGTGGCTTATATGTTATGAATGTTACATGCTTATACGTTATGAATGGTACATGCTATGATTAATGTCGATATATGGTTTTGTGAGTAGGACTGGATCTTACTAAGCCTATGTGCTTATAGTTTATCTTTCCCTCGTACTGCAGATAAGGGTAAGGGATGGATAAACTAAAGGGAGCAGTAGGAGGGGCCAAATGTGTGTGGCAGTGGCATGGTGGAGAAGATCCGTTAGGTTTATATATATATGTTTACCTATGATGATGATGTTTATGGATGTCCTTACTTATGTCTCCGTATGACAACGATGGTTATGAACCTGAACTAAGCACTAAGTATCTATCTAAGTTATAATGCATGCTCTATGTTAATAAGAAGAAGTAAAGAAGAAGTAAGAAGAAGTATCTATATATGTTATGATGCATGCTCTATGTGAAGAAGAAGAAGTATATATATATATATATATGTCAATGCATGTTTATGTTATAAAAGAAAAAAAAATAATGTCTAAAGTCTTCCGCTGTAAGAAGTACGAAATATGTATAAAGTCTTCCATTTGTATGTATGTATGTATGTATTGTCACATACGCGCCTCTGGATTCTGGGTCCCCAAAAGGACGTGTGGGATAGTTGGTATCAGCGGATCCGCTTTCCACTACACACACATCAAGCTCCAAATCCTGCCGCTCCAAGTAAGAATTCTATGTCTTCTCTAATTTTGTGAATTTGTTTTCCATGTATGATAGGAAATGTTTCTAGCTTAAATATGCATGAAAATAGGTATGATACCCTTATGCTTGTTCTTGTACGATATGAAATACCTTAAGCTTAAACTATGCATGAGAACATGAATGATGCCTTAAGCTTAAAATGACTTTATGTTAGCTTTGGTCTAAGTATGCGTAGGACAACGAACGAAAACTTATACTAGTTTTACCTTAATATATGAAGATAAACATGTCTGGAAGACGCAGTAGTAGAGCTGATGAGCTAGCACCCCCGCATGACCTTACACACGTAGTCACAGAACTCCAACGACAAGTTACAGAACAACAACAAGTAATAACTACCCTAATGAATCGGAAACCCATCGCCACCAACGGGCCCCAGCCCGATGGTTCGACAGGAAGCTTACCTGATCCAGTGGCAGAGACTAAAGCTGGAAAATTTCTCTGGTACTGGTGAACCAAGGGATTCCCAAGCCTGGTTCAAGACGGTGGAAAGCATCGTGGAGCTACTGGACTGGCCCGAATGCGAGAAGATTAAGTGTGTATCATTCTGCCTTTCGGGAGATGCTCGGATGTGGTGGGAACGGGTTAAAACCAAGAGACAAGTAAATCAAATGAGATGGACAGATTTCAAGTACGAGTTCTTCGAAGAATTCTTCCACATGAGGGTGACCAACAAGCATTACGACGAGTTCACTGGGTTCCGACAAGGTGACCGATCGGGCCGGCCGTGAAGAGATTCAACCGACTTCGCACGTCGTGCCTGTGAGTTGGTCAAGACGGAAAGAGAAAGGGTCGACTATGCTGAAGATGCTCCGACCGAAATAGCTCAATGTGGCGGCGGAGTTCATAGACCGCAGACGCAGAGGAGCTGCTCAAGAGTGCCTTAATTACCGAGCATTACCGAACAACATTAGTCGAAAAGAAAGCACCGAGTGAAGGCAGGTCAGCCCCAGAGGTCGAGAGAACCAGAGTGCTTGGAAAGGGAACCCCACGCAAGAGAAGACAATGGGAGAATCCTAAAGGAGGTCCAATGAGCAAGCGGCCAGATCCCTCTGTGTGCTACTCAAGGAAGATACATCCTGAGTATGCTACCAAGGCACAAATCGAGACTGACAGGGCATAGAATCAAGGACTGTCCTATCTGTGTTCGTGCACCTCCTCACCGTATGCCCGGCCCAGAGTGCTCCTCCACATTACATCGGATGAGGCCGCAATCGAAGGAACCCTAATCCACCAAGGAGACTAGAAGCCCCACCAGCTATGACAGATGCTAGGGTATTCTCTCTCACCCAAGAAGATGTGGCAAATGCCTCTACAGTTGTCACAGGTCAGATATTTATTTTCTGTCAGCATGCTACTGCATTATTTGACACTGGGGCAACACATTCGTTTGTTTCTACGCACTTTACTGGAAAGATAGACATACCACCACAAGCTCTAGATCACAAGTTCTTAACCACACTACCCTCGGGAGAGGTAATGCCCTCCACTCATATGCTGCGAGCCGCACTCCATCGTAACCGCGAGAGAACTCTATCGCGATCCGATAATGCTACGCAGATTATGACATTATATTGGGCATGGATTTCCTAAGCAAGTACGGTGCTTCGATCGAGTGCCGAAAAAGGAAAGTGGTATTCCAGCCGGAGGCGGAGCCTAAGTTCGAATTTATCGGAGAACCGAGGAGAAGAGTCAATAAGATTTTATCAGCCCTACAGGCACGTAAGATGTTAGACAGTGGGTGCACTGGGTTTCTGGCACACGTAGTTGATACAAGTCAAGATGAGGACCAGAAGCTAGAGAATGTCAGAGTTGTATGCAACTACCCAGAGGTATTCCCAGATGAACTACCAGGGTTAGCCCCAGATAGAGAGGTAGAATTTGAGATCGAGTTGATTCCTGGTACTAACCCGATCTCTAAAGCACCTTACCGTATGGCACCGGCTGAATTAAAGGAACCGAGGGGACAATACAGGAGTTACTCGACAAGGACTTATTCGCCCAAGTCGCTCTCCATGGGGAGCTCCAGTGCTGTTGGTGAAGAAGAAAGATGGGTCTATGCGAATGTGCATAGACTAATGAGCTACCGAACAATGTGACGATTAAGAACCGATCATTTAGCTGGATTGATGACCTGTTCGACCAACTAAAAGGTGCCGCCTTCTCTAAGATTGACCTGAGGTCCGGCTATCATCAAGTAAAAGTAAAACCAGATGATATACCAAAGACGGCCTTCCGGACAAGGTATGGGCATTACGAGTTCGTAGTTATGCCCTTCGGAGTGACGAATGCACCTGCCCTGTTCATGGATTTGATGAATCGGGTATTCTCGGCATTCCTCGACAAGTTTGTGATCGTCTTCATAGACGACATACTAATATATTCGAGAACCCCCGAGGAGCATGCAGAACACCTGAATGTGGTATTGCAGATTCTTCGGGAAAAACAGCTATTCGCAAAGTTCTCCAAATGCGAGTTCTGGCTTGAACAAGTATCATTTTTGGGTCACGTGATATCCAAGCACGGAGTGATGGTAGACCCAATAAAGATTGAAGCCGTGAGTAACTGGAACCGACCAAAGAATGCCAGCGAAATCAGAAGCTTTCTTGGGCTAGCAAGCTACTACCGGAAGTTTGTAGAGAACTTCTCCAGGATTGCCGCCCCTATGACAGTCCTCACCAGAAAGAACAAGAAATATGAGTGGACGGACGCCTGCGAGAGGAGTTTCACAGAATTAAAAAGGAGACTGACCAGCGCTCCAATCCTTGCTCTTCCGGACAGTAATGAAGGCTTCGACATGTACAGTGACGCTTCCAAGTTGGGACTCGGAGCTGTACTTATGCAGAATGGCAAGGTCATTGCCTATGCCTCTAGGCAACTCAAGGAACACGAAAGGAATTATCCCACCCACGATTTAGAGCTAGCGGTCGTGGTCTTTGCTCTCAAAACATGGAGGCATTATCTCTATGGAGCTCAGTGTAGGATCTATACAGACCACCAGAGTCTGAAATATTTCTTCACACAGAAGGACCTGAACATGAGACAGCGCAGATGGCTCGAACTCGTCAAGGATTATGCGAGATTCTCTACCATCCGGGAAAAGCTAACAAGGTGGCGGATGCACTCAGCAGGAAGTCCTGCACCACCTTGATGCCTCTATCAGTGTTATCTCGACCCTTAGAAAAAGAGATTATGCGTTACGGGGTTGAAATCATCTCCGGACAGCTCTCAACCATGACGATAACACCGACGCTGTTCGATGATATACTGGAAAAGCAAGCCCATGACCCAAGCCTTCAGAGGATCAAGCAAGAGGTCTTAGAAGGAAAGGACGACGGGTTTGGATCTACGATAGTGGAGTACTCTACCTCCGGGATCGCTTGTGTATTCCCGACGATCCAGAATTGCGGAAGGAGATATTTGAGGAAGCTCACAAAACTCCTTATGCGATGCATCCTGGAACCACCAAGATGTACCAAGACCTAAAACGAAAGTTCTGGTGGTTCGGAATGAAAAGAGATGTGGCTCAGTATGTCAGTACTTGCCTGACCTGCCAGAGGGTTAAGGCAGAACACCAGAGACCTGGAGGAACACTGCAGCCGATCCAGATTCCAGAATGGAAATGGGAGGACATTTCTATGGACTTCATCTCAGGATTGCCCAAGACGACAAACGGTTATGATGCTATATGGGTAATTGTGGATAGATTGACGAAGTCCGCCCATTTCTTAGCAATCAAGATGACCTATTCGATGGAGCAACTGGCTCAGTTATATGCTAGGGAAATTATCAGACTACATGGAATTCCTAAGACCATCATTTCTGACAGAGATGGTCGCTTTATTTCCCATTTCTGGGAATGTGTTCAGAAGGCCCTAGGCACGAAGCTATTGTTCAGTACTGCCTTCCATCCCCAGATGGACGGACAGACCGAAAGAGTAAATCAAGTACTGGAGGATATGTTACGAGCCTGCGCCCTAGATTTCAAAGGTAGCTGGTGCCGATACTTATGTTTGGCAGAATTCGCCTACAATAATAGCTACCAGGCTACTATTGGAATGGCACCCTACGAGGCTCTATACGGGAGGAAATGTAGATCTCCCATATGCTGGTACGAGGGTGGTGAAAAGAAGAGGATGGGACTCCAGACGGATTTCATCGACGACACCACCCGAGCTATACAGAACATCCGTCAGAGAATTGAAACTGCTCATAGCCGACAAAAGAGCTATGCGGATATGCGGCGTAGACCGTTAGAATTCGAAGTTGGGGACCTAGTATTCCTCAAAGTGGCTCCTATGAAGGGAGTGATGAGATTCGGAAGGAAGGGTAAACTGAGTCCACGCTACGTGGGACCGTATCCGATATTGCAGAGGATTGGCAAGGTAGCTTACAAGCTAGAGCTGCCTCAAGAGATGTCGGCTATTCACAACGTGTTCCATGTCTCTGTGCTCAAGAAATGCATTTCCAGTACGTACCAAGTGATCGAGCCACAAACAGTACAAGTTCAAGAGGACCTGAGTATTGAAAGTCGGCCTATCCAAATACTAGACCGAGAAATCAAGAGGCTAAGGAACAAAGAGGTGCCCTTAGTAAAGGTCCTGTGGCAGAATCAACGGTACGAGGAAGCTACCTGGGAACGCGAGGAGGACATGAAGCAGAAGTACCCACAATTGTTCTAAGTTTCGAGGATGAAACTTTTAAAAGGTATGAAGGATTGTAACGCCCGTAAAATTCCTAGCAATTTTACAGGAATTTTTGGCTTGATGATCATGGGCCTTGGGTGGGCCTTTTTCCAAAACAAAAGAAAATAAGCCAAAAATGGATGCAAGACCTAGGAATTGAACTCCAAACCTCTAGAGATAGCCAAACCCTATAGATGCACCCACTAACCAGAAGCCCAATAGGATATTATCATTAGAGGAAGGGGGGGGATTATAGATAAGTGTGATAAAGGCAAATGAAGAGGCATGGAAGAAGAGAAGAGAAACTTCTCTTCCTCCCTTTATAAAGAAGAGGGAAAGTTCTAATTTGCCACTTCCTCTCTTCTTCTCCTTCTCACCGAAACCTAGAGCCTCTCCCTCTCCATTTCCCTCTTTGGCGAACCTCATCCAAGCAAGAAAGCAAAGGCTAGGTTGGTTCTTTAGGTTATCTTCCCACCCAAAGCAAAGTGAAGGATGTAAGTATCCTCACTTGCATACAGTAGCTTCGATTGATGTTTGTAAAAGAAATCTATATGTTATATCTAACCAAGCTATGTTTTAGTTTATCAATGAAGTTGTATGATATGTTTAGGAGGTCGATGATGATGTTAACATGGAAAAAGGAATTAGGTTAAAAGCTAACCCTAATAGCCCCTAAAGCCTATTCGGCCATGCCATGATTTTAGGGTTTTAATGAAGCTCTATGTCATGTTTTTGTAACTATATGATGATGTTAGGATTAAGATGGATTAGGGAAAAAGTTAACCCTAAAAACCCTACTTGGACCATTCGGCCAACCTAGGTTTTTGGGTGAACAAATGAAGTTTTAATCCATATGTTATATGCAAATGAAGTTGTTGTTATATGAAATGGATTAGGTTGTTGTTATATGAAATGAATTAGGTTAAAGGTTAACCCTTAAAACCCTACTTGGACCATTCAGCCAACCTAGGTTTTTGGGTGAACAAATGAAGTTTTAATCCATATGTTATATGCAAATGAAGTTGTTGTTATATGAAATGAATTAGGTTGTTGTTATATGAAATGAATTAGGTTAAAGGTTAACCCTAAAAACCCTACTTGGACCATTCGGCCACCCTAGGTTTTTGGGTGAACAAATGAAGTTTTAATCCATATGTTATATGCAAATGAAGTTGTTGTTGTATGAAATGAATTAGGTTAAAAGATAACCCTAGAAGACCCTATGGACCATTCGGCCATCATGCATTTTGGGGATTAGATGAAGTTTTAATATAAGTCTTATGTGCATATGAATTTGTTTTTAAGTTAAATGAATAGGTTAACATGTGTTTTATGTTGGGTGAATTCATGTTGACTTGTGATATTAAATAATGCTAGATGAAGATAACATGCCTTAGGTTAGTGTTTACTTACTTTTGATGCCATGCCTTTTTGCCATGTCTATGTGTATGCGATATTTAAAATATGTTATGAAATGGAAGAAGATAAGATTATGAAATGAAACAAAACGATATGTTCATGACATGAATATGACATGATGATGAAATGAAGAATGATATATTATGAAATGAAGAATGGCATGTTTACGAAATGAAAGATGATATGTCCATGAAGGGAAGCATGATGTGTTATGAAATGAAGTATGCTATGTTTGCAAAATGAAATAAGCTATGTTATAAAATAAGCATATAAGTATTTTACCTTCTACATGGCTTGTACCAAGACCCTAACAGGGTCTAAGAAGGGATGGGCTCCTAAGATACCCTAGGTCGATGGAATAAGACTCGGGCCTAGGATGGGCTTCTATGTATGATTGCCCCTAGGTCGATGGAATAAGACTCGGGCCTAGTACGGGATGGGCTCCAAGATGCCTTAGGTCGATGGAGTAAGACTCGGGCCTAGGATGGGCTTCTACGCTATGACGATTGCCCTAGGTCGACGGACTAAGATCGGGCCTAGTAACCTATTAGGTTCGAGACTTGCTACCTCGAGCCTATTTAGGGATGCGCGCTATGATAATGAAGAAGTGGTACAATGTCGGGCCCAAATATGTTGAGAATTATATTTACGTACCTATAATATATGTTTTCAAAAGCATCCTGCATATGTTACTTGATTAGATTGTTATGTTACATGTTATGTTTGATATGCCATGTTTATGTCACTATGCTACATATGATGCATGATATGTTTGATATGCCATGTTTATGTCAATATGCTACATATGATGCATGTTATGTTTGATATGCCATGTTTATGTCACTATGCTACATATGATGCATGTTATGTTTGATATGTCATGTTATGTCACTATGCTACATATGATGTATGTTATGTTTGATAGGTCATACCTATATGTTTTATGTTATGTTGATTTGCTACGTTACATATGTTATATGTTATGTTTAAGTAAGTCCTAGACGTACATGACATGATGCTATGTTATAGATGATACATGTTATGCTGCCATGCTATGGATGAGATATGTTATGTTTACTCACGTTATTTATGCTACATGTTAAGTTGATTATGCCACGTATGTTACATGTTATGTGGCTTATATGTTATGAATGTTACATGCTTATACGTTATGAATGGTACATGCTATGATTAATGTCGATATATGGTTTTGTGAGTAGGACTGGATCTTACTAAGCCTATGTGCTTATAGTCTATCTTTCCCTCGTACTGCAGATAAGGGTAAGGGATGGATAAACTAAAGGGAGCAGCAGGAGGGGCCAAATGTGTGTGGCAGTGGCATGGTGGAGAAGATCCGTTAGGTTTATATATATATGTTTACCTATGATGATGATGTTTATGGATGTCCTTACTTATGTCTCCGTATGACAACGATGGTTATGAACCTGAACTAAGCACTAAGTATCTATCTAAGTTATAATGCATGCTCTATGTTAATAAGAAGAAGTAAAGAAGAAGTAAGAAGAAGTATCTATATATGTTATGATGCATGCTCTATGTGAAGAAGAAGAAGTATATATATATATATGTCAATGCATGTTTATGTTATAAAAGAAAAAAAAATAATGTCTAAAGTCTTCCGCTGTAAGAAGTACGAAATATGTATAAAGTCTTCCGCTGTATGTATGTATGTATGTATGTACGGTCGCATCACGCGCCGCCCCCTCCGGATTCTGGGTCCCCAAAAGGGCGGGTGTGACATAAAACCCATTGGGTGTAAGTGGGTCTTTAAAGTAAAGACTGACATGGATGGTAATAAGCATGCCTATAAAGTTAGATTGGTGGCTAAAGGATTCAAACAAATTCATGGTATTGACTATGATGAAACCTTTTCACCAGTTGCGATGCTTAAATCCATTCGGATCATACTTGCTATTGCAGCCTACCACGATTATGAGATCTAGCAGATGGATGTCAAAACCGCTTTTCTTAATGGAAAGCTACTCGAGGATGTGTACATGACACAGCCTGAGGGTTTTAAAGATCCAAAGCATCCTGGAAAGGTATGCAAACTACAAAGGTCCATTTATGGACTAAAGCAAGCCTCTCGAAGCTGGAATCTTCGATTCGATAATGCAATCAAGGAGTTTGGTTTCATCAAGAATGAAAATGAACCTTGTGTCTACAAGAGAAATAGTGGGAGCACAGTTGTATTTCTTATCTTGTATGTAGATGACATACTTCTCATCGGAAATGATATTCCCTCACTCCAATCTGTGAAGATGTGGTTAGGGAATTGTTTCTCGATGAAAGACTTAGGTGAAGCTGCCTATATTTTAGGCATCAAGATCTATAGAGATAGATCTAAGAGATTACTTGGCCTAAGTCAGAGTACATACATTGATAAAGTGCTAGATCGTTTTGCTATGCAAAATTCCAAGAAAGGATTTCTACCTTTATCACATGGTGTGAGTCTTTCGAAGACTCAATGTCCCTCTTCTAAGGAGGAGAGAGATCGCATGGATAAGATCCCTTATGCATCTGCTATAGGGTCTATCATGTACGCCATGCTTTGTACTCGTCCTGATGTCTCGTATGCTTTGAGCATGACGAGTAGATACCAGTTGGATCCAGGTGAAAGTCACTAGATAGCAGTCAAAAATATTCTTAAATACTTACGAAGAACGAAAGAATATTTCCTGATATTTGGAGGCAATGAGGAGCTAACTGTAAAGGGTTACAGTGATGCAAGCTTCCAAACAGACAAGGATGACTATAGATCGCAATCGGTAATGCGTGTTTTGCGAATGGTGGAGTGAGTGGAAGAGTTCGGCGTAACACGCTTCGATTCTACAATGGTTTAGCATATATTCTGCGTCCGATGCAAAGAAAGGAGGCTGTTTGGCTCCGCAAGTTCATCAGTGAACTTGGGGTAGTTCCTAACATTGCAGATCCAATAGACCTCTATTGTGACAACAATGGGGCTATTGCACAGGCTAAGGAACCTCGATCACATCAGCAGACCAAACACATACTACGGCGCTTCCATCTCATTCGAGAGATCATCGATAGAGGAGATGTGAGGATATGCAGAGTACCGACAAAAGATAACATCGCAGATCCATTGACCAAGGCTTTAGCACAGAGGAAGCATGATGGTCACACTAGGTCACTAGGTATTAGATATCATAGTGATTGGTACTAGTGCTAGTGGGAGATTGTTAGTTATAGCCCTAGAACCAATCATGTGATGGTTGAATTGGGAACATTTTGTATCATATTCTATAAAGGCAAAGGATTGGTTATTATATATTTATGTCATGCTTATGCCAGCTAAATTAAATATATAATAATGCCCTAGAAAAGTAGGTTCTTATCTACAGCACATCAATTGGCAGAATTGATTATGAGAGGCTGTAGAGAACACTTTCTAAATGTTCCTAGTCAAGTATTAATATGCAAGGGCAATATTAATACATAAAGACTAGCATGTAGGTCAATTGATGACTTGATCTCACAAGTCATGGATATATGATATCAAGTTGACACATGGGTATATATTAGAGAATATATACTGAACTGACCCGCCATGAGAAAGTTTCATGGATCGTCATATGAGTGTCATAAACTTTCTCATGTGACTATTGGTATGAATAGTCCTCAAACTCAAGTCACTACGGTTCCTCACATAAGGAGTTATGTACTTTGGTATCGCCAAACGCCACCGAATGTGGTGGACCATAAAGGCGACATCGGGTATATAACAAATTATGCAGAGGGATGTGAGTGATGTAGATGGGATCTATCCCTCCCATATGACGGGAGTGATATCTGTGGGCCCCTTGATTGAGTAGAACTACTAAAACGCATGGCCATGCTCGAATGAGTCAATATGAGATATTGAGCTCATTTGTTTGAGTTAGTTTACTCAGGGATCAAGAAACACATAGATTGATCGAGGATGACACGCCTATGCCTCATTGGTCAATCTGATATCAAGGATAGAAGGACACGGTCATACATTATAGTAGTCACGGAAAGGTTAGTCGGATCTTGACTTATTTCGTAACTTGGGTAGCAATGATGTATTGCTAGATGCCGCTCATTGCTTGTGTATCTAAAAGAGCTTAGATCCACTGCCAACGTTATGAGAGCCTATAGGGTCACACACAAAGAGCATGATGATTAGAAGAATTAGTGCATTCTAGTTTGACTAGAACAATTTGGGAATGAGCTTAAGTACAAAATGGTTTTTGTACTTTAAGCTTAATGAGAATTTTAGCTTATTGATTTAATGAGATTAATTCAATATGCTAAGCTTAATTGATTTAATAAGATTAATTCAATATGTTACCTTATTGATTTAATGAGATTAATTCAATATGATAACATAAGCTTATTGGATTAATAAGATAAATTCAACATGCATGAATGCCACATAAGCATGCCACCTAAGCATGCCACCTAAGCTTGATGAGGTGGAAGGAGACAAAGGGTTTTGACCTTTGGATTTCCCCCACATGTGGCCGGCCAAACAAGGAGTGTTTATGTTTCAATGCAATTGATTGCATTGAATGTGTTAGGAGGTGAAAGGTTTTTCAATCCTATAAAACACCCCATGGGGTGGCCGGCCAAATGGTTGAAGCTTGAGGCTTGGAGAGAGCTTGGTGTTGAGAGCATTTGGTTGTGTGGCTTTTGTGAGTGTAGCAAGAAGAGTAGTCTTCTTCTTCCTTTCTCTTTTTCCCTACTTTCCTCTCCTTTAGGGACTTCTCTAGCAAGAAGTAAAGGAGAGCTCTTCTAGTTTCTTTTGTGAGACAAGAGCTTGCTCGTGTGGATACATATAGAGGCACGGACATTTGAATGTGCTAAAAGATCCAACAAACCCAAGGAGAAGTGGGATTACAAAGGGCACACAACAAAGGTAATATTCTCCTATAAGATAGGTTTTAAGAAATTTATTTTTGTACGAGGTTTTCTTTCGCAAGGATCACTTGGAAGGGATCCTATTTTTTCATTGCGCATATGCTATTTTGCACACGAGATCCCTACAGTTTGACAATGGGTTGACTATATGGTTGACATGAGGTTGACCATATGATGGAGAAGTCCAAGTGGGACACTTGGCATGAAAAGTCCAAGCATGGGTCTTAACAATGGGAAAGTCCAAGTCTTGAGTACTTGGCAAGGGAAAGTCTAAGCTTGAGTCTTAGTAATTGGAAAGTTTAACTTGGAGTTGGCAAGGGAAGTCCAAGGGTTAATATTGGTGACATAAAGTCCAAGAGTGGAGTCTTGGCAGCATAAGTTCAATGGTTGGAGGCGTAAAGTCCAAGCGTGTGTCTTGGTAGTGTTAGCCCAATGTACCTTGGCGGTGTAGACCAGCTTAGCATGACAATAGTCGATGGAAGCACCTGAAGGCTAACATATGGATGAACAAATCATGGATGACTTGGAGGGATCCAATAGGCATGAGGCTGATGGAGGCGGTGAGAAGGCTTAGGTCTAGGCTAAGGGTGGTCTAGCAAGTATGAGGGCATCATACTTGGGGTAAATGATGCATGCGAATGCGACCTCAAATCTCACGACAAGAACCATCGAGGACTCAAAGTGCGTGCTCATGCTCAACGCCCGCAAGTGTACGGATGTCGTCAAGTAATAAAAAGATTATCGATCCCACAGGGACTGAGATTCGAGTATCGATTGGTTTAGTGGACGTTATTGTTCGGAGTTCCATTCTAATGGTTGTGATGACGAGGGTTGTCAATGGTCCTAACTCTAGTACGGTGTCACACGGAAGAAGAGAATGGTTGCTACAAGTATTTTGAGGAAATTCAAGGATTTCAGTTTCACTTGTGTGTCACAGAACACGCTATTAATTGGGTATTATCTAGACGTCTAACTATGGTCTTGTGGAAGGGACATCATACACTTCCCCGATGAGCCTTCACATCTATCGGGAACTACCTCTGCCATACCAGGTCGACCCCTTGCTTTAGGATGGGATAGGTTGTACGTGAAGGTTGAAGCTTCGCTTCTTGCTTGTACATGGCGATCCTATCAAACGTCCCCGGATTAAAAAAAAATAATCCGAATGAAGATGGATTACCCAACCAACTGATTCATCATCGTGCTATTCGATTTGAGTGGTCGCTTGAACAAACTTATTGTTCAAGTAACCTAACTCTTTTCCTCGATTAGCCATGGAATAGATGATGTACGGATCACCAATTTTTGTGTTTATCATCGGGGTCCATGATCATACAATTGTAAACAATTACATAGAACAAAAGGAAACCAAAACAAGAATTATACCTCTTGATCTTCTATCGTATGACCTATCCTCCTCTTGGACGTCGTGTGGGCGACGATCTTCCAAGAGTCGAAGCCTCCAAGATCTTATATCTTCCCTTCCTTGCTCGCTCCGAACAAAGGGAAGACAATCCTCCTTTCTTCTCCTATCTAGTGCCGACCACCAAGCCTCCTTGCTTGGTTGTTTCCGCCGGCCAAGGAGAGGGAGAAGTTGAGGTGTGCCAGCTCTAGGGAAAGCCAAAGCAAAACCCTAATCAGCCCTTGGAGAGGAGTGGGAGGCACTGGCCAAGAGCAAGGAAGAGAAGTCCTAGCCCTTGTTGCCACTGGCCAAAGTGAGGAAGGAGATGAAGTGGCGCCGCCCAAGATAAGAGCCAAACCCTAGGTTGTGTTGCCACCACTAAATGGAGAAGCCAAACCCTAGGTTGTCGTCCAAGCCTCTAACCCAACTCCAAACCCTTAGCACAACCCCTTCTTCTTGCCGCCCAAGCCTTGGAATCTATTTATAGATTTCGCCCAAGCCTCCTTTTAATCGTGTTCGTTGGATCTAGGCTTCATGAGGGTTTTAAAAGGCTACAATAGGGACCATGAGGAGGAGTTGGATCTTGGCCACCCAATGGATCCAAACTCGATCCATTAATAATGATCCATTCCACTAAAGCGATCATCATTGATCTACCTCACCAACCCCATAATTATATATGGGCTCCACATATTAATTGTACAAATATATCCCCATGTTTAAGATATCGAATGTCCATTAATTAATTAATTTACTGATAATTAATTAATTAACATCTAACTCCATGAGTAGTACCACTCAACCTTGTCATCATATTGGACCAAGTCCACCTGTAGGATTTACATGATGATCCTTATGAGCTCCTTAAGGGGACATCATCATCCTAATATATACGACACAGTTTTCTCCTATAATCAATGGCACATCATGTAAATAATATTATTTCCAAACTTATCGGGCCTATCGGTTTAACACATAAATCTCGCCCATTGGCAAATCAAAGAAATAAATATTAAGTACATGTGTCCATTATTATATCGGGATTAAGAGCATGTACACCATAATATCTGAGGTATGATTCAATTATATAGTCAACAATAAATTGAATCATCTCTAAGTTGGTCCTGCTCAATAGACACAAAGTGTACTAGTGTAATTCTATGGTCAAGATAAACTAATACCAAATTACACTACAACCATGCCAATGGTTTGTCCAAAACCATCTTGGTTGTGAGCCTCTACTTATACTCTACAAGGAACTGATAACATGATCTTCCATGTGACATCACACACCATGTTATCTACAATGTAAAGTATTAGACAATATGCATAACTATAAATATGCAAAAAATGATAATGTGATTCTTATTCCAAAATGAATATGTTCATACAAAGGCTAGGCTTTCAGTATACATCCCAACAGTACGAGGATGCCGAATCAATCCCTATGACGAGTCAGAATGTGTCCCGTTTCCGACTCTATCACACCCTTCTATCTACGGTTACTGAAGATGAGGTCAACCCCTAGGTTCCTCCTTTGTTCTCCTAAATCATTGATACGAGAACTGTCACCCCTCGTATCGACTACGCACAGTAAATAGAAAACCAAAATAAATAGCTATCGATCTAAACAATCACCAATTGCAAATATGATTTCGAGAACAGAAATATATTTGAAATAACATATTATACGCACACAAACTACTCCCTAATCCTAAAATAAGAAAATCTACTCCATAAATACGAGAAGAGAAATACAAAGCATATTAGAATTCATAGAAACAATGTAAACTGCGCAAAGAATGTGAATTACAGTGCACTTTGGCTCTCCTCTCTGGTGTTGATGTGCAAAACTCGATCCTCGAGCGGCCTTCTTCCTCCCCATTGCAAGTTCCTGAAGCTTTTTAGGGCATCGAAGTGTTGTCCTGGTCATCGTGCCTCTCCCCTAGGGTTTTGGCGTAGCTTCCTTTATATAGACATCAGGTTGTATCTCCCCGAAACCTGGAAAATAACTGAATCACGTCAAAATTGCCCAATGCCACATGACCGTGTGGATTCACACGGTCAGGCCATGTGTGGCACTGGGGTGTGAGCCATGTGGATTCACAGGGCCAAGGTGTGTGTCCTTCTGTTCTAGATGCCAAATGCCTTCTTTTCGCTCCAAAAGTGCGCCATTTCCCCCGTAGAATGTTGTCCTGCACACAAGAGTA
Source organism: Wurfbainia villosa (assembly GCA_025175895.1). Taxonomy (NCBI): domain Eukaryota; kingdom Viridiplantae; phylum Streptophyta; class Magnoliopsida; order Zingiberales; family Zingiberaceae; genus Wurfbainia; species Wurfbainia villosa. Next base: position 62,472,606 of record CM045993.1, read on the forward strand.
TAAAGAGCATATATCTGAACCAGAAAATAGGAAATGCATGCAAAATAATGTGAAATATACAAGAATAAAATATAAAATGCAACGGGATGTGAGTGAAACTACTCCTAAACCCCTATATGTTTTGCTCACATCAATTCCCCTAGACTTAAGTCTTTGCTTGTCCTCAAGCAAATCTCAGTGCCATAAAATTTTTAAAAAGAAATTGTCCCATACTTAGCATGTTAACTATATTTATCAAGTGGTATTTTCAATCTAAGAAAAATAGGTATATTCTAAAAAAATCACTAAGTTAGCTTCTCGTGCACGTGCTAAGCGAATCTTCTTAGGGGATACTCATTACATGGTAAGTTAAGTCGTCATCCTATAGCTTTCCTAAGGTCTCCGACTCTTAGGCACTTACCTGCCCAAGGCAAGGGTTATTCCCTAGATCCAACACAAAGTCTCAAAGGCGTGCTCGGTATTGAGAGAAATTGATAGGTGTTTCCCCAGTAACCTCAAAGGGGCACCTAATCATTTCCACCCACAACAACTATTTTTTTATCCCTCATATTTTTTTTTGGATTTTGATTTTTTCGAATGGGCTTCCACAATCCGAGCATCTCCAGTAACTAAAATGCTAAATCAAGAGTCACCTATGGATTCCAAAGTGCTAGACTATTGAGATGAATCATAACTAGGTACGTACTAGATTTTCCCTTTCAGAATGTTCGTCATGTGTAGGTGTATAAATAAAAGCTAACCGATGTAAGTCTAGAATATTCATTAGAGCAAATAAAATAAAATACCATGAGGTAAATGAAGCTAAGCTACCCATGGATACAACCCATGAAGAAAACCTTAAAAATACTACTGAGACAGCTTATAGATAGCAAAAACTAAGTGCTGAAAGAAACTAAACAACCTATGCATGAACAAATGAATGCTAACTAAAATGCAAATATCAAGAAAGAAACTACTGATAGAAACAAAATAAATCAAAACTTGGGGTAGCCCCCCCCCCCCAAGACTTAAGCAAAGCATACCTCTAATATGGTGGACGAGGTGGAAAGTCTGGTAGCTTCGGCATCTCGAGATCCTGGGAGAATCTGGTGCTGAGCCGCTGATGCCACATGTACATGTGGTCGATCTGAGAGCTAGTGGATGTAGCGGCTGCTCTGTGCTTCTCCTCCCTAACCCACTATGCCTGCTGGGCATGCATGTGCTGCCTAACCTCTCGATGGTAGGCAACCTTTTCCTGGCGATGGGCAGCCTCCTTCTGGAAGTATATATAAGCCTCGTTGTAGAACTCCTCGACCCACTAGAAGTGCTCCCATAAGCCATGAAACTCTGCCAACATGTAAGAGTTGTGCTCCTCCCATCACTACCCCTGTGTCTGCTACTCAGCGTGTATGTCATCAAGACGTAATCGAAACTCTAAGAAGTCATAGGCGGATGTACCTACATCCTGCTCAAAAGTAGAACAAGGTGGTGGTGCAGGTGTAGGCTCATGTCGACGTGGACTAGGTGGGATCCTATACATGTGTGGACTGGAGGGAGAGTGATGTACAGGGAGAGAGATGGGTGCCGAAGTGGAGGGTCTCTCATATGGTGGGGACTCCACTCTCAGGTCCAAACGTCAGTTGACGTGTGTGGTGATGGTGGTATGATCAGGGTTGGGGAGCCTAAGGGATGATAAGTTTTACTTTACAAAGCACAAGGAGTGTCCCTCTATCACGATCATCTTCATTGCCATACATGTTAGGGCAATCAACCCATGATATGGTTTTGATGTGTGTGGAAAAGGGTTTAAGTTAGGATGTTTGGATTTGATATATGCATTGGAGTCTTGCAGGACTTAGTAATTCGCACATGGAGCATTGGTGAGTTTCACCTCTCATGACTCGGTCCTTGAGTCAGTGAAGGATAGCTTTGCGGAAGTCGTGCGCTTGGAGCATCCAAGGGACCGTCGGACGAGGAGATTGGAGTGAAGCCAGAGGAAGTAGACTTCAGAGTGAGATGCGAAGGATGGCGATGCAGAGTCATGCGCTTGGCGCATCCGAGGGACGTGGCCAGACGAAGACAACTTCAAAGGCGAGGGACTCCAAGGGATGAGAATGAGCAAATGTAACCCGGGAAGGGGTAGTGTGCTTAGGTGGAACTTGGCCAATTGGCTAAGTCTCGGATGGGATTTCTCGACATCAGTTGACTACCATGTAATGGTAGTCGACTACTCTAAGTCGACTGTGACTCGACTAGTGTTCAAGTCTGGTTCATGTGCCATGATCAGCCATGGATTGGCACCAATCAGAGACCACGATCGATGAAGGCATCACCGATCGGTAGTCACAAGGGTTTCGGGCACAGAATGGAGTGTTCTCTTCCGACACTCGACTGATAGCTCCATCAGTCAACTGATGGTAAGATCAGTCGACTAATGTGGGAGCCATTGGATGGAATCCAACGTGGAAAGAAGTCGTTATTGGGCAACGACTATAGGACCAGTCGACTGATCAGGGCATCAGTCGACTGCTCCTGTGTCAATGGGAAGAAACCCTCTTCTTCTATAAAAGGAAGGGGTGAGGGCATTTGGGAGCCTAATGCTTCAACTTATAACATCTCCCAAAGTGCTCTAAAGATCTTCCACTCTTCTTACTTGCTATTATTCCATTCTATTGTAAGAAGAGGGATTGTAAAGAGGTTACCTCCACCTAGCTTGGTGCAAAGGAGAGATCTAGTGGATTTGGCAAAGGAGTGATTCACCTTGGATGAATTGGATCGTGGATTAGTGGCGAGGCCGTGAACCATGTTATATTCTCTTGTTAGCGAATTGCTCTTTACTTTGCTTTGTCTTTAATTGTTTGTATTAGTATATTCTGCTTACGCTAATAGTGTTTGTAGACGAGCAATGAACGAACGACTTCCACCGTCTATGATAAGGGTTATTCACCCCGCTCTAGCCGGCCACCATCGACCCTACAAGTGGTATCAGAGCCAAGTCTCTTGTCACCGGACTAACCGCCACAACAAGCATTACATCATGAGATGGTCGGCTCTAATATTCATCCGCCGAAGTTTGAGGGGGAATTCGCTTGGTGGAAGAAGCAAATGGAGGTATTTTTCGAAACCAACTTCGAAATTTTATTAATTATGGAAAACAGTTTCGAGATGCCTAGGGATGAAGAAGGGGAGCCATTGGAAAAATCAAGGTGGAGCAAGAGGCAAAGGGAGGAGTACTTGGCGAACTCCAAGGCAAAGCACCACCGCTACAACGTACTCCCCCAACAAGAAGTGAATCGGATAGGGGAATGTGCTAGCGCCAAGGAGATGTGAGAGAAACTCATAGAGATTCATGAAGGCACATCCGAGGCCAAGCTAGCAAGGAGAGATGTCCTTCTCTCCCAACTATCCAATATCAAACTTGAAAAGGGAGAGAAGGTAAAATCCCTACACTCTAGGTTTAAGGAAATTCTAACCGGTTTGACAAGTGTAGGGGAAAAGCTCTCCAACCGGGATATGGTAATGAAGGCTACAAATGCCTTTCCCCGGTTCTCAAGATGGAGCTCTATGGTGGATTCCTTCTACATCTCTAAGAACCTAGAAGTTAGCACCCTGGAGGAATTCTTCTCAACCATGGAGCTCCACGAAACAAGGCTCGAAGGAGTAGTAGAAGAGCCAAAATTTCAACCATCAAGGGGAGTGGCACTATTGGCCAACAAAGGGAAGAAGAAGATGGAGACTCCCTCCTCCTCCAATGAAACATCCTCCTTTTCCTCCTCCTCCATGGATAGCACAGAAGAAGCATACATGGTAAGGAAGGTAAGACATGCTTTGCAAAAATTTAAATTTAATAAATCTAATGATAGGAGGAGAAGACCAAGGGGGAAGGTAATTTGCTACAATTGCCAACAAGAGGGACACATAAGGGATAATTGTCCCCTCTTGAACAAGACCAAAGAGGAGAGGAGAAAGAAAGAAGAAAAGAAGAAGAAGAAGGGGAGAAAGAAGAAAAAGGAAGAGGAGAAGAAGGCCAAGGCACTAAAAGCAAGGACATTCGATGATCCCTCTTCTTCATCATCATCATCATCCAAAGAAGAAGAACATATCTACTCAAATCTTGCCCTAATGGCATTTGATGACCTAGACTCCACCTCCTCCTCCGAAAAAGAAGAAGCAAGCTCAAGTGAGGAGAGCTCAAGTGAAGGGGGAGCTTCTTCTACATCCTCATCATCGGAAGAGGATTTGGTAAGTGAGGTAACGAATCTACCTCCCAAGAAAATTATGTCAATGATTTCTAGCCTTACTAAGGAATTATTTAGGGCTAAAAAGAAAAATAAATGCATGCTAGCTCAAATTAAGAATTTAGAAGAAAAACTAGAACAAGCATGTTTAAATATAAATGATAATATTACTTCTAGTCATGATGATGTATGCTCACATGATCTTTATATGCCATTTGATGTTAATGATGCATGCATAAGGGAAAATAGGGCTTTAAGAGAGAAAGTAGATCATTTAACCAAGCCCTTAGAAAAATTCACTATTGGCTCCAACACCCTTAACATGATCATAGGGAGCCAAAGAGCAAGCTTCAATAGGAAAGGCCTAGGATATAAGGAAAATAAAAATGAAAAGGCTTATAAATATTTAATTGCTAGGGGTCATGATAAAAAGAAAACAATAGCTAGAAAATGGATCCCTAAGGAATTTTTAGTGAACCCCATGGGAAAGAACTTGTTTTGGGTTCCTAAATCCATCCTTAAGGGTTAGGAAAACCCTATGATAGTCAACCATATGGAATTTATCTATATCATATTTTTGGTTGACTTAGGATGGCGGGACTAATTTAGAAATAGTATTAGGTGATGATAATGCACCCATAAATAGTTTAAATCATGCTCAACACTTAGTGTTATATATGTTGATACTCATGACCTATAAATTTTTAGCATAGTATTCGGTGATGATAATGTGCCCATAAATGGATAATAATTCTTAAATTATGATGGTTAATGTAATTGTTACACATGTTTGCAATCATGATTTATGATCTTGATATTTGACACATAGTCATGGGCAATAGGGCTTAAACCATGCTTTAGGTGATACTTGAATTATTATCATGATTTTATACCTAATGCATGATCACAATTTGATTAATACATTTGTTTCATGATCATAATGTGAAATTAATTCATATATGTCTTTATGATCATGTGGGTTGTTAGGATGATACTTAACCTTGTGTAGAATTGCATGAAATTGACGGTTAAGTATATACAAATACCTTTAGGATACATCTCACACTCACTATAGGCTACCTTGATTGAAGACTTAGCATGAGTGAGATGATAGGATGATACAAATGGTCCACTAATGCCTATGGCATTTAGATGGTCATTTAAAATGTCAAAATAGCAATAATAGACCAATCATGGGGAAGACTTATGTTTAATTCATAGACATATTGTCCAAAGATCATGGTTGGATATTTCATATATTTTTAAAACAATTTCTTATTTTTAAAATCTGTGTTCATGTTTTGAAACAATCCAAAGCAAAACTAGGTGTTAAAATTGATACAAACTTGATCAAAAACCTAGTTGTTTTTGAAGCTTTTGGATTTTTGGCTAATTTTCGAAAATATAATGATTTTTCATGAAAAACTATTTTTCATTGATAAAGGATCTTACAAAAAATGTGTTCCCCAAATTTCATGATTTTTTGAATTTTGTAGAATTTTTAATGCATTTTTGAAATTCACCCTGAAAATTAGAAAAATCCAAAATCAGAGTGTCAATCGACTAGTAGTCTGAACCAGTCGGCTGATCGACTGATAACATGCCCAATAACCTTTTTTTATCAGATTTTAAGGCATGTTTTGGTGATTTTTGTTGCCTAGAGTTGATGTCATGCTTGTATAAACTTTGTTTAATATTTTTGATGGTGTCAAAGGGGGAGAAATATGCATGTTTAAGTAAGGGGAGAATTGCATTTAGGGGGAGTTTCATGTATTAAGGGGGAGAGTTGATAATCATGTTTATTTACATGCTTTCTTACCTTAATATTTTTATCAAATGTTTAACTAACTTAAACGCATTGTCACACATCAAAAAGGGAGAGATTGTTAGGGCAATCAACCCGTGATATGGTTTTGATGTGTGTGGCAAAGGGTTTAAGTTAGGATGTTTGGATTTGATATGTGCGTTGGAGTCTTGCAGGACTTAATAATTCGTACATGGAGCATTGGCGAGTTTCACCTCTCATGACTCGGTCCTTGAGTCGGTGAAGGATAGCTTTGCGGAAGTCGTGCGCTTGGAGCATCCGAGGGACCGCCGGATGAGGAGATTGGAGTGAAGCCAGAGGAAGTAGACTTCAGGGCGAGACGCGAAGGATGGCGCTGCAGAGCCATGCGCTTGGCATATCCGAGGGACGTGGTCGGACGAAGACAACTTCAAAGGCGAGGGACTCCAAGAGATGAGAGTGAGTGAATGTAACCCGGGAAGGGGTAGTGCGCTTAGGTGGAACTTGGCCAATTGTCTAAGTGTCGGATGGGATTTCCCGACATCAGTCGACTGCCATGTAATGGTAGTCGACTACTCTAAGTTGACTATGACTTGACTAGTGTTCGAGTCTAGTTCATGTGCCAATAGTCGACTGCCATGGATTGGCAGTCGACTGCGAGACCACCAGTTGACTGATGAAGGCATTATTCGACTGGTCGCAAGGGTTTTGGGCAAAGAATGGAGTGTTTGCTTCCAACACTCGACTGATAGCTCTATCAGTCGACTGATGGTAAGAACAGTGGACTGATGTGGGAGCCATTGGATGGAATCTAACGTGGAAAGAAGTCATTATTGGGCAACGGCTACAGGACCAGTTGACTAATCGGGGCATCAGTCGACTGCTCTTGTGTTAACGGGAAGAAGCCCTCTTCTTCTATAAAAAGAAGGGGTGAGGGCATTTGGGAGCGTAATGCTTCAACTCATAACATCTCCCAAAGTGCTCTAAAGATTTTCCACTCTTCTTACTTGCTATTATTCCATTCTATTGTAAGAAGAGGGATTGTAAAGAGGTTACCTCCACCTAGATTGGTGCAAAGGAGAGATCTAGTGGATTTGGCAAAGGAGTGATTCACCTTGGACGAATCGGGTCATGGATTAGCGGCGAGGCCGTGAACCACGTTATATTCTCTTATTAGCGAATTGCTCTTTACTTTGCTTTGTCTTTAATTGTTTGTATTAGTATATTCCCCTTGCACTAATAGTGTTTGTAGATGAGCAACGAATGAACGACTTCCACCGTCTACGATAAGGGCTATTCACCCCCCTCTAGTCGGCCACCATCGACCCTACAATACACACTCCTAGGTCTATCCTAGGGCTCCCCTCCACTCTGTCTAGTGCAGTGTAGTCGTACCCTATCCTATGACAAATGTGGGTGATTATCCCTCCCAAGATAATCTCTCCTCTCGCCGCTTTGCCCATTTTCACTAGATGTCTAATGAAATGGGATCCTACATCGATATTACTCCTTTCTTGTGGCATGTCCCATAGGCAAAGCAGCACACTCACCCTCACTACACCATCACTCTCTCCTCTCCCAAAGATGGTGCTTGCCATGACCCGATGAAGATACCGAAAGATTGGGTTTTGGAGGCACAAGGCTTTGGCCCTAAAGGGATCATAGTTATGTTCCCCCATTAAGTCGGACCAAAAGATCCGCGCATTAAACCCATTAGAAGTCCTCCGCTCTCCTCCACTAGGTAATCCAAAACAATTATTCCATTGGTGTAAAGTTCACACGTGCTCGATATTAAATAACCTAAATGTGATCCTTCCCTCATCGCTCTCTCTTCCTGTTAGAATCTCTATTTCTAAAGTACTTACAAATTCTAAAACTATCCTAAGGTATGTTGAGTGCCTTATTCCCATGATCTCTCCCCATCCTATTTTTGCAAATAGGGCATGAACATCACCCAACAAGCCTAGGGTTTCTAGGAGTTCTTCATCTAAAAATCTAGTTGCAGTGATTTTATGAGTAGAAAGCACATTATATCTATCTCTATGCTCATTATTGCAAAAAAAAAAAAAAAAGAGTTGGAAGAGCATCACCTTCCTTTGAAGCTTGTGGGGCATCTCTTCTCCTTCCTCTTCGCTCCGAGGTAGCGGATCGGGGCGGCACTTGCCTTGTCCTTCTCATCCTTGCTTCTATTGGGCATCCTTGAGGGTTGGAGAGGCTCCTAGGTGGTGGGGAAGACGATTTCACATGGCTAGGGAAAAGGAAATCAAAGCACACGATGCATTTTGGGACAAAACGCACGGCATGACCTACTTATACCCCACGTGTCATAGCCGTGTGAAAACACATGGCCAGGCTATGTGCACTGTTGGAAGTAAGGACACAGCCGTGTGAAAACACACGGCTAGGCTGTGTGCCACCCATTTCTCTCCCATGGTGCACAATGGTCCGAATTCTCCTTACATGCTCTATCGTGTAGGTTCAAAAATGATTCTCCTTACATGCTCTTTCTAGTCCTAATTTAAATGCAACATGCTAAACGAATATAATTCAAAGTTAAAAACAAACAAATGCAACAAACTAATAAAAAACAAACATAAAATCTAAACTTGGGCTGCCTCCCAAGAAGTACTTGTTTAAGGTCTTTAGCTCGACCGTACCCCTATGTCTCATCTTGGCTCTAGTGACCCAAGGAGATTTTTCTTCCTCCCCTTCTTGATGCTTTTGAATCTTGCTCGTGGGGGAGCAAGATATTTGCTCACTTTATGCCTCCTCCCTTGTGGTCCCTCATCACCACATCTCTTAAATATGACTCGTGGAGGGGCATGATACTTACTCTCTTTATCCCTCCTACCTTGTAATCCTCCATCACCACATCTCTTAGATCTTGCTCGTGGAGGGGTAAGATATTTACTAGCTGTCTTCCTTGATTCAAGATTGAACATGTTTATCTTCATAGAATTATCAAGAGTTTGATCATAGTATTCCATTTTGTCCAAATGTTGTAAATAATATAACTCACCACAAATATCCTCACCAAAAGATTGATCAGTCGATTCTATTATGTCAAATGAAATTTTATCATTACAAATCACTAAATGGGCTTCATTATTGGTAGCTAAAGTTTCGGTGAGGGTTAAGGTAGTCTCTTCTAGACCCTTGAGGTTAGGGGATATTTTGATTGAAGCAATGCACTCCTCAATTAGAGTATCAATTATATAATCCTCAAGTTCTTCTTCAAGTAGTGATTGAATGGATTTTCCTTCTTTACTTCCAATGTCATCCACGTCTTCCTCATCTGTTTATTCAAAGTGAGTCTCCTCCATATTAGGTGTAATTCTGTCATCTAAGCCACCTTCTCGTCGTTTGGTTTATTCTCTTACTAGATCTCGTTGCATAATCTCTGCAAATTGTCGGCTATGCTCCTCGCATTCCCTAATAAAATTGGCTAGCAAGGCTTCTAAGCAGGGACTTGGTTTTGGATAAAATTTACATGATGATTCATAGCTCTCGTGCTCACTTGGAAAATAATATTGAGGGTTCAAGTAGCCAGGGTCATAACTATATGAATAATAATTATCTCGTGGCCCTTGGTTGTAATCATAGGTGACATCTTCTTGCTCAAATTACGAAGGTTCAAATATATCCGGACAATCATTAATGGTATGTTGTGTTTCACCACAATTCTCACAATAAATGTTACCAAAACTCACAATATTAACTTGACCATAAACATGAGAAAAAGCATGCATGTTTATCTACAAGGAAATATGAATAAGGAAAGAGCAACAGAATGAACAAAACTGAAATAAAATAAAATAAAACAAGAAAAGTAAACCTAGCCTAGAAAATTAATAAAGACTAGGAAAATAACCCTAAACTGAATAGAGATAACAAAAATTTAAAACTATATAAACTGGAATAAAGTAAAACTAAAAAGTAAATCTACTCTAGGTCCGATCCAACTGTCCATTTTCGATTCGATATTGAATCAACAGTCCCCGGCAACAGCGCCAAAAACTTGATGCACGCGAACGCGACCTCAAATCTCACGACGGGAATCGTCGAGGACTCGAAGCGCGCACTTATGCTCAATGCTCGCAAGTGCACGGATGTCGTCAAGTAATAAAAAGATTATCGATCCCACAGGGATTGAGATTTGAGTACCGATTAGTTTAGTGGACGTTATTGTTCGGAGTTTCGTTCTAATGGTTGTGATGACGAGGGTTGTCGGCGGTCCTAACTCTAATACGGTGTCACATGGAGGAAGAGAAGGGTTGCTACGAGTCTTTTAAGGGAATTCTAGGATTTCATTTTCGCATATGTGTCGCAGAACACGCTATCAATTGAGTATTATCTAGACGTCTAACTATGGTCTTGTGGAAGGGACATCATACACTTCCTCGATAAGTCTTCGCATCTATCAGGAACTACCTCTACCATATCAGGTCAACCCTTGGCTTTAGGACGGGATAGGCGGTACGAGGATGCTGAATCAATCCCTATGACGAGTCGAAACGTGTCTCGTTTCGGACTCTATCACACCCTTCTATCTACGATTGCCGAAGATGGGGCCAACCCCTAGGTTCCTCCTTTGTTCTCCTAAATCTTTGATACGAGGGTTGTCACCCCTCGTATCGGCTACACATAGTAAATAGAAGACCAAAACAAATAGTTATCAATCTAAACAATCACCAATTGTAAATATGATTTCAAGAATAGAAATATATTTGGAATAACATGTTCTACGCACAAAAACTACTCCCTAATCCTAGAATAGAAAAATCTACTCCATAAATACGAGAAGAGAAACACAAAGCATATTAGAATTCATAGAAACAATGTAAACTACGCAAAGAATGTGAATTACAATGCACTTTAGCTCTCCTCTCCGGCATTGATGTGCAAAACTCGATCCTTAAGCGGCCTTCTTCCTCCCCGTTGCAAGTTCCCGAAGCTTTTTAGGGCATCGGAGTGTTGTCCCAATTGTCGTACATCTCCCCTAGGATTTGGGTGTATCTTTCTATATATAGACATTAGGTCGTATCTCCCCGAAACCTAGAAAATAACTGAATCGCGTCGAAATTGCCCAGCGCCACATGACCGTGTGGATTCACACAACCAGGTTATGTGTGGCGCTGGGGTGCAAGCCGTGTGGATTCACAAGGCCAGGGTGTGTGTTCTTTTTTTTTAACTGCCAAATGCCTTCTTTTCGCTCCAAAAGTGTGTCATTTTCCCTGTAGAATGTTGTCCTGTACACAAGAGTACAAAGAGCAGATCTCCGAACCATAAAATACGAAATGAATGCAAAATAAAGTGACATATGCAAGAATCAAATATAAAATGCAATGGGATGTGAGCGAAAACTACTCCTAAAATCCTATATGTTTTGCTCACATCAGTAAACCTCATGGTTGAGGTGTAGCAGTTGACTGGGATTATGGACCAGCCGACTGGTCAGGTGTTTGACACTTGGCAGCTGAGTTGACACTAAGCAGTCGACTGTCGAGAGTCGACTGACATTTGACTGTGGGAAAATGACCTTGACAGTCAACTACCAGCATTTGGCAGTGGACTAGCCTTGAGAAGTCGACTGCCTTGGAGACCAGTCGACTGCTGCTGGTTTTGGTCATGAGGCAGAATGCTCGGTAGTCGACTTTCATCATCAGTTCTTTGAGAGGTTGTGGAGGCGATTTGAAGGCAAAGTGTAGGCGCATTTCAGGGTCCTTCAAGGTCATCCAAGCAACCAACAAGCAAAGCATTCAAAGCCCTAATTTATAATGTGTTCTTTACATTTCAATTGTAGTTCTTTGTATTTTCTTGTTTTATTCTTGTATTACTTTTGTAATCATTTGTACGAGGGTTCTCCACCTCCAGATTGTTTTGAGAAGGAGTGTATTAATTAGTGGATGTGTTTACATCACTAGAGCTCATTTGAGCTCACCCTGTGGAGTAGGAACCCTTAGATTCCGAACCATGTTATATCATGGTGCTTGAGTTTGTCTTTATTTATTATTCCTTTATTATTATTTCCACTACGCATAACAAGTGTTGTAGACGAATGTGATCGAATTTCATCAAGCAACAAATGCATCATTCACCCCCGCTCTAACGCTCACCGAAGTTCCAAAAGGTTATGCATAACCAACATAGTCGAGAATCTATTGGTCACATGCATAACGATGTCTCAAGAGGCATAAAACTGTTGGGTTTCTGGCACCGCAGTGAGTGTGTATTCGAACATGTTTCATAAACATGTGCATAGCGGAAGAAATAAAAAGCAATAAATCTAATTTATTAGATCACACACACCACATGCATGTATAGTACATGTGTAGACATAACCGTAGTTTCAAATTTTTCAATAAAAGGAAATTATTCTACGTATACCTGCCGTTTCACATGTAGCGGGAAAGGCATCAACCGGAGCGACTCTCGCTTGAATCGCCTCTATCCATATCCACGCCGAGTATTATCGGGATGACTTCACAAATCCATGAGCCTCATCTCGTATGAGTCACTAGCCTAGTGTCGAAGACGATGTGATCGAGAGAAGATCACAATCCAAATCAAAATTCGGATTCAAAATCGAGTCCCCAAAACACACTTCTCCGGAGAGGTATTCGTCAACCGTTTGACAAATCCTTCGTCCTCCACCTTTGAGGATTACCGGAGATCGAATCCCCGACAAGGTAGCCGCTGTCGGAGCTCCAAACGTCGTCCAAACAACGCTCCGACAAGAAGGAAGTAAGCTGTCTAGAAAACTGGACAGCTTTGGTGGAGAACTTGCGCCGGCCAAATAAAGAAAGCAGGCCGCTCCTTGGTCACTTGAGCCAAGGGAAGTCGTCGGAGGGTCGCCGGAGGATCACCGGCAGGAGCTTGGACGCCGACAACAGCTTGGACGGCGGCACAAGGGCTGGGCGGCAACAAGGTTGGGCGGCGGCACAAGAAGAGGAGAGGGAGGGGGGCGGCACCAAAAATAGGATTAGGTTTTCACAAAACCTTTAAGCCCTGTTTTTATAGAGAACATATTCTTCTAATGGTTATTGTTTCATAACCCAAAACCCGTTAACCCGCTCCATTAACTTAAGTTAAAATAAACCAAATCGATTTGGTCTATTTTAAGTTAAAATGAACCAAACCAACTTTGGTTCATTCGTTTAAAACAAACCAAACCCCTTTGGTTTATTCTTCACCATTGGATTAGAATCAAACCAATTTGATTCGTCCATCATGTCTTCATAAGACACGGCTCATCCACACTTCCATTGCTACTGAAACGATTTCATGCTCACTCCTTGTTTGGTCCAACCAAACCTAGTTTCTCTCGGTCTGAGAATCTCATTCTCAAGCTCGTTTTAAATCCTTCGGATTATGCTCGTTGTGCGTGTGACCAAATAGGTTCTCGGTTTATGTTGGTCGTCTATAATTAATTATTAATTATAGAACAATCATGAGTGACACCTAGTAGTACACCATGATCCCCAATTAACCGAAAAGATCAACGGTTGATCCATAACTATTTTTGAAACCTTTTAACAGCTACAATGAATCGTATCATGTTCCCTTCATGCATCTTATACCCACTTGGTTCAGGACATGGTCTATAGTGTCAGTCCCCACTAGGTTGACTACGTCACACCTAACCCAAGTATCATTTCCTCATCCTACGGATTCTAGTTACTGCACATGTATCCAAGAGTACCTTACTCTAAACATGTAATGCTTTGGCCAAAGACTTTAGTAACAATCCGACGAGAGGCCATGGGTATATATATCCTCGCAAGGAGTGGTGAATCCTTTATAGGCTATTCAAACACCTTCGATCACTTCGACTTATACCCAATCATCCCAAGTCCACATATCCTCAGAGATGCTTGCTTAAGATGTCAAAGCATAAGTCTTCATGACCAAGATGACTTGAATACCGCAAGTCAAAGGAACATCGCACTTAAGCTGCAGTAAGAACTTCATTAACATATCTATATATGCAAAGAACCATATGAAGTTTTACAGCTGATCACTCCATTGAACTAGTTACCATAACTAGCATCCATGATTAACTCCGGACATCACAATGTCTCTAGCCAGTGAGAATCAGCTGCTTGGATACACCAAGGAGTATACCTCGTGCTAGTCTTGACATAATTGATGGTGTCCAAATCCATCAATTCATCGACTAGGGATAATTCTAATTTATCACAATTACACATGTAGAGATACTTACTAGTTGTGATCCAATCACAAATTCTCTCATGCTGTGAATCGTATCGTGGACATTCAGTAAATGAGTTTAAGATCTAATCAAATACGTGAAAACATGTATACTCAAATAGTGAATCTTCATTTACCATATAAATGGTTCAAACATAAGGCGATTGCCTTAGGACATCTCTCATATATTACTAACAAACTCCCACTTGGCCTAATGTCAATCGCTACGGTATCCAATACCATAAGCTCTAACATGACCCTCAAACTTACTTTAAGGTAATGCCTTAGTTAAAGGATCCGCTATGTTCCTTTCAGTGGGAATCTTCTCGGTTTATATTTCCTTCCTACTAATGATCTCTTTGATCAAATGATAGCGGTGAAGGACATGTTTGGATCGTTGATGAGACTTTTGTAGGGGATCGATCGGTCGGCTAGAGGGGGGTGAATAGCCCTTTGTCGTTGGATGGTGGAATTTGCTCGTTTAGACAATTGTTAGCGCAAGCGGAATACTAATAAAGACAAGCAAATAAACAAAGAAGAATACAAATAATGCTAACACGAAATATAACGTGGTTCACGACTACGCCGCTAATCCACAGTCCCCGATTCATCCTCGGTGAATCACTCCGCCAAAACCAATCCACTATTGGTCTCTCCTTTGCACCAAGCTAGGTGGAGGTAACCTTTACAAATCAAGATCACTCTTCTTACAATAGAAATGAAGTAAAATCAAGTAAGAAGAGTTTAAATCTTGTGTGGCACTTGGATGATCACTTAAAGCATAAGCATTAGCCTCTCGAAGCCCCATACCCTCTCTTTTTATAGAGAGGAAGCTTTTCTTCCCGTTGGCCGCCACCAGTCGACTGCTACCCTTTGCAGTCGACTCCCGCCACTCCAACGGCCTCCAAACACGTCGGATCCCGACCGTTGTAGTCCAACGGAACACTTGGCAGTCGACTTATGGATCCTATCAGTCGACTGTTGCCTCCGCAGTCGACTGCCCAGTCGGCTACGAGCGATTTTGTGCCCGCAATATCCTCTGTATGAGCTACTTACAATTCACTCATTCTCTCATCTCACTCGAAGTCCCTCACCGAAGCTCTCTTCGTTCGCGGCCACGTCCCTCGACAGCATCAGGCGTACAACTCTGCAATGCTCCTTCGCGTCTCTTGCCTCCGAAGTCTGCTTCCTTGGCTTCGCTTCAAGTATTCTCGTCCGGCGGTCCCTCGGCAGCATCAAGCGCACGGCTCTGCAATGCTCCTTCTCCGACTCAAGCACGAGGTAGTGAGTGATGAACCCGCCTAGGCTCCATGTGCGAATTACTAAGTCCTGCAAGACTCAAACGCACATATCAAATCATAATAACAACCTAACTTAAACCCTTTGCCACACACATCAAAACCATATCACGACAAGAGATTGCCCTAACAATTTCCCCCTTTTTGATGTGTGGCAATCCGTTTAAGTTAGGTAAAAACATTTGATAAAACATTAAGAAAGGAAAGAATGTAAATAAACATGATTAGTAACTCTCCCCCTTAATACATGAATCTCCCCCTAAATATGTTCCCCCTTACTTAAACATATAGTTTTCTCCCCCTTTGACATCATCAAAAAAATTAAAAACAAGTTTATATATCATGGCATCAAGTCTAGAGAGAAACATAACCAAAAACATGCCTTAAAACCATGTATCAAAAATTGTTGGGCTGTTTTTCAGGTGAGCAGTCGACTGCTTTCAGTATGGCAGTCGACTGACACAATGAATTCCGAAATTCTGATTTTCTGGACAAATTTCAGAAATGCATTATAAATTCCAAAAAATTCAAAAAATAGTGAAATTTGGGGAACACATTTCTTTTAAGTATATTTATTAATGAAAAATAGTTTTCCATGAAAAATCATTATATTTTCCGAGATTTGCTAAAAATTCAAAAGCTTTAAAAACCACTAGTTTTTGAGCATGTTAGTATCCATTTTAACACCTAGTCTTGCTTTGGATTGTTTCAAAACATAAACACATGGATTTTAAAGTAAGAAATTGTTTTGAAAACATATGAAATATCCAACCATGATCTTTGGGCAATATGTCTATGAATTAAACATAAGCCTTCCCCATGATTGGTCTATTATTACTATTTTGATACTATAAATGACCATCTAAATGCCATAGGCACTAGTGGACATTTGTATCATCCTAACATCTCACTCATGTTAAGTTTTCAATCAAGGTAACCTATTGTGAGGGTGAGATGTATCCTAAAGGTATTTGTATGTACTTAACCATTATTTTCATGCAATTCTATCAAGGTTAAGTATCATCCTATCATTTCACATGATCATAAAGATGTATATGTATTAATTTTACATTATGATCATAAAATAAATGTATTCATCAAATTGTTATCATGCATTAGGTATTTCATAATGGTAATAAGCAAATATCACCTAAAGCATGATTTATACCCTTAAAGCCCATGACTATGTGCCAAATATCAAGATCATAAATCATGATTGCAAACATACATAGCAATTTCATTAACTATCATGACTTAAGCATTAATATCTATTTATATGCACATTATCATCACCTAACACTATTTCAAAAATTATGTCCCGCCATCCTAAGTCAACCAACATATGATATAGGTAAATTGTATATGGTTGACTATCCTAGGGTTTTCCTAACCCTTAAGGATGGATTTTGGAACCCAAAATAAGTTCTTTCCTATTGGGTTCACTAAATACTCCTTGGGGATCCATTTTCTAGCTATTATCTTCTTTTTATCTTGTCCCCTAGCTATTAAACATTTATAGGCCTTTTCATTTTTCTTTTCTTTATATCCTAGGCCTTTCTTGTTAAAACTTGCCTTTTGGCTCCCTATGATCATGTTCAAAGTGTTGGAGTCGATAGTAAACTTTTCTAGGGCTTTGGTCAAATAGTCTACTTTTTATCTTAAAGCCCTATTTTCATTCATGCATGCATCATTAACATCCAAAGGCATATAATTATCATGTAAGCATGAATCATCATCATTATCATTAAAACATGCTTTTTCTAATTTTTGCTCTAAATCTTTAATTTGATCAAGCATGGTTTTATTTTTCTTCTTTGATCTAAATAAATCCTTAGTGAGGCTAGAAATCATAGAAACTATTTTACTAGGTGAAAGGTTAGTTACCATAGTTTCCATGTCCTCTTCTTCGGATGAAGAGGTAGAGGAGGCTCCCCCTTCACTTGAGCTCTCTCCACTTGAACTTGATCCTTCATTTTCGGAGGAGGAGCAATCTAAGTCGTCAAAGGACATCAATGCTAAGTTGGTGACAAAGGCATTCTCCTCTTCCGATTATGATGAAGATGAGGAGGAGGAAGGATCATCCCATGTCTTTGCTTTGAATGCCTTGGCCTTCTCTTTTTCTTTGGCCTTCTTTTCTTCTTCTTTTCTTCTTTCTTCTTCCTCTCTTCTTTGCTCTTGTTTAGGAGAGGACAATTGTCCCTTATGTGTCCCTCTCCTTGGCAATTGTAACAAATGACCTTTCCCCTTGGTCTTCTCCTCCTATCATTAGATTTATTAAATTGAAAACCTTTTAAAGCACGCCTTACCCTCCTTATCATATAGGCTTCTTCCATGCTATCCATGGAGGAGGATGAGGATGCTTCATCGGAGGAGGAGGGGATCTCTATCTTCTTCTTCCCCTTGTGTGCCATCAAGGCTACTCCTCTTGAAGGTTGAATTCTAGGCTCTTCAACTATTCCTTCAAGCCTTGTTTCGTGGAGCTCCATTGTTGAGAAGAACTCCTCCAATGTGCTCACTTTTAAATTCTTGGACATATAGAAGGAGTCCACCATTGAACTCCATTTCGATGACCGGGGAAAAGCGTCGATTGCTTTCATAAGCATATCCCAGTTCGAAAGTTTTTCTCCTACACTTGTTAGTCCAATCAAAATTTCTTTAAACCTAGAATGCAATGAGGTTACCTTTTCTCCCTTTTCTAATTTTATGTTGTATAGTTGGGAGCGGAGGAGGTCTCTTCTTGCAAGCTTGGCCTCCGAGGTACCTTCATGGAGCTCTACTAGCTTCTCCCACATCTCCTTTGCACTAGAGCATTCCCCTATCCTATTCACCTCTTGTTGGGGGAGTACATTGTAGAGGTGGTGCTTGGCTTTTGAATTTGCCAAATATTCTTCTCTTTGCCTCTTGCTCCACCTTGATTTTTCCAATGGCTCCCCATCTTCATTCCTAGGCATCTCGAAACCGTTTTCCATTATTAATAAAATTTCAAAGTCGGTTTCAAAGAATACCTCTATTCTCTTTTTCCACCAAGAGAATTCGCCTTCAAACTTTGGTGGGTGAATGTTTGAGCCGGCCATCCTTGAATGTGCTTGTTGTGGCGGTTAGTCCTCGACAAGCTTTCCTTGGCTCTGATACCACTTGTAGGGGATCAATCGGCTGGCTAGAGGGGGGTGAATAGCCATTTGTCGTTGGATGGTGGAATTTGCTCATCTAGACAATTGTTAGTGCAAGCGGTATACTAATAAAGACAAGCAAATAAACAAAGAAGAATACAAACAATGCTAACACGAAATATAATATGGTTCACGGCTACGCCGCTAATCCACGGTCCCCGATTCGTCCTTGGTGAATCACTCCGCCAAAACCAATCCACTATTGGTCTCTCCTTTGCACCAAGCTAGGTGGAGGTAACCTTTACAAATCAAGATCACTCTTCTTACAATAGAAATGAAGTAAAAGCAAGTAAGAAGAGGCTCAGGGACACTCTTGGATGATCGCTTTCGATATGAGCATTAGCCATCCAAAGCCCACACCCTCTCTTTTATAGAGAGGGCTGATTTCTTCCGTTGCCGCCACTACCGATCCTGCCCTCTTGGTGACTGTCGCCATTACAACGGCCTCCAACACTCGATCCCGACCGTTGTAGTCCAACTGAACACTTGGCAATGATCGTGATGGACCCCATCACGTGTCGCCTCGTAGTCGAACGCCTACATGGCTACGAGCGGTTCTGCGCTCGACTATGCTGCCTTCTCGGCTGATCGCTATTCCGATAGTCCGATGGCCGGGCATAAACCCATCACCGATCGATACTATTCGCCGACTCGATCACATTCCATCGGCGATCGATGCCCGGAAAACTCATCCGACACTTAGCCATTCCCAAGTTCAGCTAATGAGCTACTTACACCACTCATTCTCTCATCTCACTAAGTCCTCGACACTCTTCGCTCATGGCCAAGTCCCCTAAGAGATCACGGTTACTCGCAATGCCCTTCGCCTCTCTTCTCTCGCTTCCTTGGCTTCGCTTCAAGTCATCTCGGCCTGGTCCTCGGCAAAGATTGCGCCTGGCCTGCAATGCTCTGCTCCTTCTCTGACTCAAGCATGAGGTAGTGAGTGATGAACCCGCCTAGGTTCCATGTGCGAATTACTAAGTCCTGCAAGACTCCAATGCACATATCAAATCATAATAACAACCTAACTTAAACCCTTTGTCACACACATCAAAACCATATCACGGCAAGAGATTGCCCTAACAACTTTGGCTCTTTCGCCTGTGCAATTGCTCCATTGTTGTCGTAGTAAACCGGTATTGCTTCAACAATGGCTGGAACCACACCAAGTTCATAAATGAACTTCTTGATCCAAACAGCTTCCTTTGCTGCTTTCTAAGTTGCAATGTATTCTACCTCAGTGGTAGAATCCACTATAGTGTCTTGTTTGGAACTTTTCCAACTCACTGCGCCCCCATTCAAGGTGAACACGTACCCAGACTGAGACCTGGAATCATCCTTGTCTGTCTAGAAGCTGGCATCTGTTGGGAGTATGGGGAATACAATCAAAGTCCCACATTGGTAAGACATGGAAAAGATCATGTGCTTATAAGAAAAAAGATATCTCCATTGGTATGAGGCCTTTTGGGTAAAGCCCAAAAATAAAACCATGAGGGTCTAGGCCCAAAGTGGACAATATCATGTCATTGTGGAGATATGTGGATATTATAAGTACTAACAATTGGTATCAGAGCCATGGTCCATGTCAAGCCATGAACCTCGAACGAAGGAAGTTGAGCTCCCACGTCCGGATCAAGAGAACCAGACATCAGGAAGGAAGTCTAGTTGGGTCGGGGGGACCGAACAACTGGCAGGATGTCCTGGTGGGTTGAAGATCGGACATCAAGCAGAGAAAATCCTTCGAGGAGGGATAGGCTTGAGGGGGGCCCAATGTGGTCCTTCGTTTGAGGGGGGGATTGTTGGGAGTATGGGGAATACAATCAAAGTCCCACATTGGTAAGACATGGAAAAGATCATGTGCTTATAAGAAAAAAGATATCTCCATTGGTATGAGGCCTTTTGGGTAAAGCCCAAAAATAAAACCATGAGGGTCTAGGCCCAAAGTGGACAATATCATGTCATTGTGGAGATATGTGGATATTATAAGTACTAACAGCATCCATATACCCGCGTATCACCATGTCCCCTTCTCCATATATTAGGAACACATCCTTATTTCTTCTTAAGTACTTAAGGATCATCTTAACAGCCGCCCAATGATCCATTCTTGAATCAGACTGGTACCTACTTGTGACACTCAGAGCATACGATACATCAGGTCTTGTACAAAACATACCATATATGATAGATCCTATTGCGGATGCATAGGGAATCTTACTCATGAAAATCCTCTCGTCTTCTGTGCGTGGGCACATAGACTTCGAAAGGTGTATCCCATGCATGATCGGTAGGAAACCTTTTTTGGATTCCGACATGATAAACCTCTTTAGCACTCGGTCTATATATGTAGATTGCGAAAGACCAAGTAACCGTTTCGATCTATCTCTATAGATCTTAATCCCGAGGATGTAGGTTGCTTCTCCCAAGTCTTTCATGGAGAATATCTTGGACAACCAAATCTTAACCGATTGTAAGATAGAAATATCGTTTCCTATAAGTAATATGTCATCGACATACAATATTAGGAACACGACTACACTCCCACTAACCTTCTTGTACACACAAGGTTCATTCGCATTTTGTGAGAAATCAAACTTTTTGATTGCCTCATCAAAACGGATATTCTAGCTCTTGGATGTTTGCTTCAGTCCTTATATAGACCGTCGCAATTTGCATACCTTGTTTTATCAACCGATGTGAAATCCTCAGGTTGTATCATATACACATCCTCGAGTAGGTTTCCATTAAGGAAAGTTGTTTTCACATCCATCTGTCATATCTCATAATCATAATGAGCCGCTATGGCCAGGAGCATCCGAATGGATTTAAGCATAACACCTTGCTTTTGACGATATCCTTTCACCACCAATCTAGCCTTATAGGTAATCACATTACCATACATGTCGGGTTTCTTCTTAAAAACCCACTTGCACCCTATAGGGTTTATGCCTTCAGGTGGGTCAACCAAGTTCCAAACTTGGTTTTCATACATGGAATCCATTTCCGACTTCATGGCGTCAAGCCACTTATCCCTTTCTGAACATTTTAGAACTTCTTCATAACTGGTAGGCTCCTCATCATCAATGAGTAACACGTCATTCGATTCACTTACGAGAAATTCATATCTCTCAGGAATATTACGTGTTCTACCAGATCTACGAAGATGTGGTGTCTCAATAGATCCAGCTGATGGCTCATCACTATGAGTTATTAGCTATGGTGCTTCACTAGGTATCTCATCAATGTCTATTTGAGTCTCTCAAGCCTCCTCAAGCTCAACGACACTCCCACTATTTTCTTGCAAGAGAAACTCTTTCTCTAGAAACACAGCATGCCTTGAAACAAACACCTTTTGTTCCACAGAATGATAGAATTGGTAACCCCTTGTTTCCTTAGGGTATCCAATAAATAGATATTTATCAGACTTAGTATCTAATTTGTCTGATACAGTCTGCTTCACATAAGCAGGACAACCCGATATCTTCAAGTAAGATACATGAGGTTTCTTACTATTCCATATCTCATATGGAGTAGTAGAGACTACCTTGGTTAGCATTCTGTTTAACAAGTAAACAGTTGTCTGAAGTGCATAGCCCCAAAAGGACTTGGGATGATTCGCATGATTCATCATTGACCTGACCATGTCTAACAAGGTTCGGTTACGCCTCTCAGATATACCATTATGTTGCGGTGTATATGACGGAGTCCATTGAGACAATGTACCATTGTCTCTTAGATAATCTAGAAACTCTTGACTTAAGTATTCACCACCTCGATCCGATCGAAGTATTTTAATACTCTTGTCATGTTGTTTCTCTACTTCATTTTTGAATTCTTTGAACCTTTCAAAGGCTTCAGACTTGTGTTTCATCAAGAACACATACCCAAACTGTGAGTGATCATCGGTGAAGGTAATGAAGTAGTTATAGCCTCCTAGAGCTTGAGTTGACATAGGTCCACATACATCAGTATGTATTAGACCTAGCAACTCTCCCACCCGTTCACCTTTTCCTGTAAAAGGTAACTTAGTCATCTTGCCTTTTAAGCATGATTCACATGTATCATATGAATCCAATTCAAATGATTCCAGAATTCCACATCGGTGTAATTCAGACATACATTTCTTGCTTGCATGGCCAAGACGACAATGCCACATGTAGCAGTCTAATTGATTATCCTTTCGAGCACGTTTGTTGCTCGCTTCGATATTGAAAATGTCACTGGATACATCCAACATATAAATACCATTACTTAAAGTTCTAGTCCCATAAAGAATGTCATTCAAAGTTATGTAACAACAATTGTTACAAAAAGTTAAATGGTACCCATTTCTATTTAAACAAAAAAATAGAAATGATGTTCTTTATTATCGAAGGAACATAAAAGCAATTGTCCAGTTCTAAGACAAATCCTGTAGGAAGTTTCAACAAATACATTTCGATGGCGAGTGCAGCAACCTATGCTTCATTACCAACACGTAAATTTGACTCTCCCTTCATGAGTCTTCTTCTATTTCTTAGCCCATGTATGTCATTACATATATGTGAGCCACACCCAGTATCCAATACCCAAGTGTCTAAGGAAATAGAATGACAATCAATAATGAAGATATCTGAAGAAGATGGGGCATTTGATGCCTTATTCTTCTTCACGGACTCAAGATAAATCTTGCAGTTTCTCCGCCAATGGCCCTCCTTGCCTAATGATGGCAAGTGCCCTTTTGAGCTAGTTATGCCCTTTTAGCCTTTTTCTTCTTCCCCTTCTGTTGTTCCTTTGACTTCCTCTTAGAACCTTTCTTCGAGGAATCAACTAACAGCACCATCCCCTGCTCATGCTTCACAGAAGGCTCCATAGTCTTTAGCATGTTGAGCAGTACCACAGATGAACCTTCTTGCATCTCAGAGGTGAAGAGGAGCTTGGAGACTTCGAACCTTTCGAATCTCACTTGCTCATCAACCAACTCTTAAAGATGAAAGACTATGGTATGAGCATCCATATGCTCAAGCTGCTTTCGCAGCTCAGGTATCATCGCGGCTAGCATGATGCAACTCACTAGTTCAGAATCACTCACATATTTCTGATAGGCCAACAATTGGTCCAGAGTTGTGTCATCACTAGGACGGGCGGGAAGAGGCTTTTCAAGGACATACGCAAGCTTTTCCGCCTTGAGAATAATTCTCAAGTTTCTAAGCCATTCCAAGGAGTTAGGCCCAATCAATTTGTTTGAATTCAAAATAGAGTGCAAATGCAAAGACATCATGATCAAGTGATTAAACTAGAAATACAAATGAAGCATATATGAGAAAGATGATTTAAAATGCATCAACATACATTCATAAATCCCATTCATTTTTTGAATTTCAAAAACCCCAAAAATCACTTTAGGAGATCGTAGGTCCATCTCCGAATGGGCTGATATCCAACATAGATATGAACAACCTTGGAGAGAGTCCAACAAGTCATTCATAGCTATGATGGTAGGTATCAAATATACCAATTGCATATCACATATATGCAACTATCACAATGTGCTATCAACTAATTGAATGTTCACACATACATCAGGTTGTTAACTCATTAACAAGTATGCATCATATGCATAACACCCAAGATCACCTCCCTTCACATCGACCTTGGAGAGAGTCCAACAAGCTGATGCTCCAGGTTAAAGCCAACCTATTAATCGAGAAATAGTTTTAATATGGTTAGAGCGCATTCAACCAATTAGCCCAGCTTGGAGAGAGTCCAACAACCAAAGCTAACGATTGACCTCTGACTCTTACCATATTAGTATTAAACTATTCCATGGTTTGAACATGTTCAAGTTCGAGCCGGGGTTTGAGAGAGTCCAACGACCCAAACAAGAAACAGAACTCTGGTTCTAACCATATTAATGGAAGATGTAAGCTTTAATATTGATTAAGGGTTTTATGTCTCATTCTCTTTGCATGCAAATAACTATTATCTACATGACATGACATACATCTACATGTCACGACATGCATGACATAATGATATGCATCTAATGCAATTACATGACATACAATTATGGCATGTACAAAATTTTCTTATATACCATAACTATTTATGGAAATAAAATATGTTTGAGATTTGATTTCCCAAATCAAATCATGATTAAATTAGGAAACAAATTTCAAAATCTAATCACATATTTTATTTATGGAAGGTCTCGATTAAAGAAAGTCAAATTTAATTTAGGAAACAAATTTCCTAAAGTTGTCAAAAATATTTATGGAAATAAAATATATTTTAGATTTGATTCCTTAAATCAAATAATAATTAAATTAAGAAACAAATTTCCAAATCTAATCATATATTTTATTTATGGAAATTGTTAATTTCCATGAATACTTCTAAACTTTCCAAAAGTAGAAGATTTCCATAAATACTTCTAGACTTTCCAAAATTAGAAAATTTTCATAAATACTTCTAAACTTTTCAAAAGTAGAAAATTTCCATAAATACAACTATGACTATCGCAAAACAATTTTACAATTATGTCGAAATACAACCTGGGCTCTGATACCAGTGTTGGGTTTCCGGCACCGCGGCGAGTGTGTGTTCGAACATGTTTCATAAATATGTGCGCAGCGGAAGAAATAAAAAGTAATAAATCTAATTTATTACCTCACACATACCACACTCATGCATAGTACAATATATGTAGACATAACCGTAGTTTCAAATTTTTCAATAAAAAGAAATTATTCTACGTATACCTGACATTTCACGTGTAGTGGGAAAGGCATCAACCGGAGTGACTCTCACTAGAATCGCCTCTATCCATATCCACGCCGAGTATCATCGGGATGACTTCACAAAGCCACGAGCCTCATATTTGTACGAGTCACTAGCCTCGTGTCGAAGATGATGTGATCGAGAGAAGATCACAATCTGAATCAAAATTCGGATTCAAAACCGAGTCCCCAAAACTCGCTTCTCTGGAGAGGTATTCGTCAACTGTTTGACGAATCCTTCGTCCTCCACCTTTGAGGATTACCGGAGATCGAATTCATGGCAAGGTAGCCATTATTGGAGCTCCAAACATCGTCCAAACGACGCTCCGACAAGAAGGAAGTAAGTTGTCTAGAAAACTAGACAGCTTTGGTGGAGAACTTGCGCCGACCAAATAAGGAAAGCAGGCCGCTCCTTGGTCACCTGAGCCAAGGGAAGTCGCCGGAGGGTTGCCGGAGTATCGCCGGCAGGAGCTTGGATGTCGGCAACAGCTTGGATGGCGGCACAAGGGCTGGGTGGCAACAAGGTTGGGTGGCGGCACAAGAAGAGGAGAGGGAGGGGGCGGCACCAAAAATAGGATTAGGTTTTCACAAAACCCTTAAGAGCTGTTTTTATAGAGAACACATTCTCCTAATGGTTATTGGTTCATAACCAAAAACCCGTTAACCCGCTTCATTAACTTAAGTTAAAATAAACCAAACTGATTTGGTCTATTTTAAGTTAAAACGAACCGAACCAACTTTGGTTCATTCGTTTAAAACAAACCAAACCCCTTTGATTTATTCTTCACCATTGAATTAGAACCAAACCAATTTGATTCATCCATCATGTCTTCATAAGACACGACCCATCCACACTTCCATTGCGACTGAAACGATTTCATGCTCGCTCCTTGTTTGGTCCAACCAAACCTAGTTTCTCTCGGTCTGAGAATCTCATTCTCAAGCTCGTTTTAAATCCTTCGAATTGCACTCATTGTGCGTGTGACCAAATAGGTTCTCGGTTTATGTTGGCCATCTATAATTAATAATTAATTATAGAACGATCATGAGTGACACCTAGTAGTAGTACATCATGATCCCCAATTAATCGAAAAGATCAACCGTTGATCCAGAACTATTTTTGAAACCCTTCAGCGGCTACAATGAATCATGTCCCGTTCCCTTCATGCATCTTATACCCACTTGGTTTAGGACATGGTCTATAGTGTCAGTCCCCACTAGGTTGACTATGTCACACCTAGCCCAAGTATCATTTCCTCATCCTATGGATTCTAGTTACATCACATGCATCCAAGAGTACCTTACTCTAAACATGTAATGCTTTGGCCAAAGACTTTAGTAACAATCCGACGAGAGGCCATGAGTATACATCTCCTTGAAAGGAGTGGTGAATCCTTTATAGGCTATTCAAACACCTTCGATCACTTTGACTTATACCCAATCATCTCGGGTCCACATATCCTCAGAGATGCTTATTTAAGATGCCAAAGCATAAGTCTTCATGACCAAGATGACTTGAATACCGCAAGTCAAAGGAACATCGCACTTAAGCTGCAATAAGAACTTCATTGACATATCTATATATGCAGAGAACCATATGAAGTTTTACAGCTGGTCACTCCAATGAACTAGTTACCATAACTAGCATCCACGATTAACTCTGGACATCATAATGTCTCCAGCCAGTGAGAATCAGCTGCTTGGATACACCAAGGAGTATACCTCGTGCTAGTCTTGACATAATTGATGGTGTCCAAATCCATCAATTCATCGACTAGGGATAATTTTGATACATCACAATTACACATGTAGTGTTGGGAAAAACTCCGGATCTGATGTTCACAACATCGCGGGCAAATACTTCGCACAACCACAGTGGAAACAATAATTATACCGAATCCCACCAGAGATCCATGCAAAACTATATAAATCATTTTCTTTAATCTAGTCTAGATCTTATCTAGAGGAGGAATATACCTTCGGTGCGTGCCTTTTGCAATCCCGCTTTTCCAAACTCTATCGAATCTCAATACGGTATGGGTAACCATATATCTATGGTATCTACACTGACACCCACACTAGCTTTGGAGTCACGTTGTGCTAGCAACCCCTAGCAAAATGCTAAGAACACTTTTGGAATAAGAAGGAGAGGAAGGATGAGATGAGAGAACACTTTCTCTCTTGGCCCTTTTGGCTTGCACACCCAAAACACAAGAACAACACAAGGATTGTCATCCACGTTGAGCACAAAACCCATTTTATGCTCAAGCCATTAATGCCATTATCTCCTCATTAAGACATCTCTTAATACCAAGACCCTTGGTATTCTCCTTCATGAATTCTCATCATGAATACCAAGGCTCTTGGTATTCCCATGCATGATTAATCAAATTAATCATTCATGATGATGAATCATCTTCCATGGTTCAACTTGAGTCTAACTCAAGTTTAACCAGTTTGAGTCTAACTCAAATCTTGGCCATATGCTTAATTGTCCTTTTAGTCCAACTAAAAGAAATCATCTCTAAAACAGAATGTCATTTGTGTGTGACCCTATAGGCTCTTGTAACATTGGCAATGTATCTAAAACACCTTTTAGATACATAAGCAATGAGCGGCATCTAGCAATACATCATTGCTACCCAAGTTACAAGATCGTCAAGATCCGACAACCTTTCCGTGACTATTATCATGTATGACGATGTCCTTCTATCTTAGATCAATCAATGAGGCATACACCGTGTCATCCCCTTATCGATCTTTATGTTTCTTGATCCCCCACTAGACTCACTCAAACAAATGAGCTCAATATCTCGTATTGACTCATTTGAGCATGGCCATGCATTTCGTGGTCCTACTCTATCAAGAGGCCAAAGATATCACTCTCGTTATATGGGAGGGATAGATCCCATCTACATCACTCACATTCCTCCGCATAATTCGTTACATACCCAGTGATTGCCGTTATAGTGCACCCATTTACGGTGTAACGTTAGACGATACCAAAGTACATAACTCCTTATGTAGGGAACCATAGTGACTTCAGGTCTAAGGACTATTCATACCAATAGTCACATGAGAAAGTATATGACACTCATATAACGATCCATGATACTTTCTCATGGTGGGTCAATTCAGAATATATATTCTCCAATATATATACCCATGTGTCAATGTGATATCACATATTCATGACTTGTGAGATAAAGTCATCCATTGACCTACATGCTAGTCTTAATGTATTAATATTTCCCTTGTATATTAATACTTGACTAGGAATATTAAGAATAATATTCTCTACAGCTTCTCATAATCAATTCTACCAATTGATAAACTGTAGATTAGAACCTACTATTCAAGGGCATTATTATATTTATTTTAGCTGGCACATGCATAAAGTAAATATAATAAACAATCCTTGTCTTTTATTAATGAAATATGATACACATGATCCCTAATCAATCATCTCATGATTGACACTACATCTCATGATTGACACTAAGGGATGATACTAACATGTAGAAATACTCACTAGTTGTGATCCAATCACAAATTCTCTCATGCTGTGAATTGTATCATGGACATTCAGTAAATGAGTTTAAGATCTAATCAAATACATGAAAACATGTATACTCAAATAGTGAATCTTCATTTATCATATAAATGGTTCAAACATAAGACGATTACCTTAGGACATCTCTCATATATTACTAACAAAAACAAGCTAAAGAATAAGATTATTAAAGAGAAAGAGGATATCTGGTTGGACTAGACTTAGAGGGGCATAAAATGGGAGTGAAAGAGGTGAACACGAGCATGTCAGTGCCTGACATGGTTGTTCAACACCTTGCCAAGAAAAAAATGGAAGACAGAGTGCTCCATAGCCTAATCGTAGAGCTGGTATGTGTTTGAGAAACACTGTCATGTCTCAGGCTGTGCTTGAAAAGTAGTGTCACATGGTCGTGTTCGACATCTAGAGAGGAACACAACCCTGTCGTGTTGAGAAACACAATCATGTCAAAAAGGCTTTGCCCGGGCTTGGCTAAGGCATGAGAATGTTTTTGACCGTGTTGGACACATCTAGAGGAAAACACGACCCAGTCGTGCTAAGAGGCACGACTCTGCCCAAAAGGCATGACCCTGGCGTGTTTGGAAAGAACGATCATGGGATGATCATGTTGGGCATATCCATATGCGACACGATTATGATGCATTGCATCACCCGACCATGTCACGTCCAAACGTTTCGTCTTCTCATGTTTTAGCAAGATGTGCACACTCTAATTCAGAGATCTATAAATAAGGTTCTTGATGAAACACTAATAGTGCTTTTGGGATAGTTCTTTCCGAGGTTTTTAGTGTTTGTGTCTCCTCCTCTTCTCCTCTTCTTCTCCATGCTTGGCTAGCACTAATCGAAGAGGAAGGCTTATTGCCTTTCGAGAAGTTGTCTCGCGAAGACTCAACATGGATACCGATAAAGGCTAAACTCATCAGTCTTGCTTGAAGTTTCTACAAATTTAAAAGAATCATGAAGGTATGATCTTTTCCCTAACACTTATGTTTATATAATGATCTATGGTCAAAGACAAGAAAACCTTGCTACAAATTTATGGAATATAAGCCAAATTTTTATTTTTTGTTGTACGTGAGTCTTGTAGAATCTGAACGTGTGGTGTTGAGCCATGTTGGGAAAAGCTTGATGATGCCATGCATCATGACTAGTGGTACCTTGAGTGCTGTTGGACAGAGCTCTAGGACACTACAAGTTCCAACAAGTGGTATTAGCAGAGTCATGCTTATTCTATAGACATAGATTGTTTAGTTTAGGATTAGAATACATGTATATTGTGTAGGACCATTGGCGTCGCTAGAAGGGGGATGAATACCGTCGATCGTCGATACTTGAACTTTTATAGAGAAACACACTTGTTCAACGAAAAGCAGCAGAAACAAAAGAAGAAAAATATCACACACAAGAACACAGGTTTTTTACTTGGTCCACAGTTCCCCCACGAACTGCTACATCCAAGGCCTACCTCTACTCTTTCTCCTTTTTGGAAAAGCTCCGATGGTGGAGATGTTAGTATGAGCCCTTAGTGCCAATTATGAGATGATTGGTGAGGGAGACTTTTGTATTATATTCTTGCATTAATAAAGGCAAAGATTGATTATTATATTTCTTTATGTGTGTGCCAGCTAAATAAATATAATAATGCCCATGAATAGTAGGTTGTTATCTACAGTATATCAATTGGTAGAATTGATTATGAGAAGCTGTAGAGAATACTATTCTTAAATATTCCTAGTCGAGTATTGTATTAATAGACAAGGGCTATATTGATACATTGAGACTAGCATGTAGGTCAATGGATGACTTGATCTCACAAGTCATGGATATGTGATATCACATTGATACATGGGTATATATATTGGAGACTATATATACTGAATTGACCCGCCATGAGAAAGTATCATGGATCGTTATATGAGTGTCATATACTTTCTCATGTGACTATTGGTATGAATAGTCCTTAGACCTGAAGTCACTACGGTTCCCTACATAAGGAGTTATGTACTTTGGTATTGTCTAACGTCACACCGTAATTGGGTGACTATAACGGCGATTACTGAGTATGTAACGAATTATGCGGAGGGATGTGAGTGATGTAGATGGGATCTATCCCTCCCATATGACGGGAGTGATATCTTTGGCCTCTTGATAGAGTAGGACCACGAAATGCATGGCCATGCTCAAATGAGTCAATATGAGATATTGAGCTCATTTGTTTGGGTGAGTCTACTTGGGGATCAAGAAACATAAAGATTGATAAGAGGGTGACACGGTCTATGCCTCATTGATCGATCTGAGATATCAAGGATAGAAGGACACTGTCATATGATAATAGTCACGGAAGAGGTTGTCGGATCTCGACATTCTCATCACTTGGGTAGCAATGATGTATTGCTAGATGCCTCTCATTGCTTATGTATCTAAAATGGTTTTGGATACATTGCCAACGTTATGAGAGCCTATAGGGTCACACACAAAGAACATATTATTTTGGAGAGGAAATCATTTTGGTTTGACTAAAATGAATTATTAGTTAATTGGATTAACTAGAATGAGTATGACTCATTACTTGGCTAAATTTGAGTTGGACTCAAATTGGTTTATGTTGAGTTAGACTCAAGTCAAACCAAGAGAAGAAGGCTAAAATGAATAATACATGAATTAATAATATAATACACGAATTAATAATATAATACATGAATTAATAAATGGGGTTTTAAATGGGATTTAAAACTCACTAATGTGCATTTAATGAGCATTAATTGACTTCCTTTCTTTTACCATGGAGAATAAGGAAGTGCATTTAATGTCTCATTAAGGTGTATTATTGTTGCTTCTTCTTCTTCAACGTGGACAATAAAAAAGAAAATCAGATTTTATTTTTCGTTCACAACACAAGAGGGCCAAGTATAGAGTGGAAAAGGAGAGACCTTGGAGTGGTTGCTAGCACAACCGAAAGGGCTTACCTCTTCTCTCCAAGATTGTGTGTGTGTGCACCGTAGAGGCGTGGACATTCTGACCACGCTGAGATCCGCAAGTGTTGCTAACTAGAATTCGAAGGGCACGCTTCGAAGGTAATCTCGATTCCTATATGATAGAATCGATAATTGAAATGAGTATATTTTTTTTGCTTGGATCTCTGGAGGGATCCTAAGTTTTCCGCTGTGAATTTTTGTTTATTGCTCGGGATCCCTACAGGAGAAACCTCTTAATACAAGTTTACAAGAGTTACACAAGAACTTACAGCTGAAAGAGTTTGAGAAGAGCAAGATTACAATATGCAGTATTAGC
Source organism: Wurfbainia villosa (assembly GCA_025175895.1). NCBI lineage: Eukaryota > Viridiplantae > Streptophyta > Magnoliopsida > Zingiberales > Zingiberaceae > Wurfbainia > Wurfbainia villosa. The sequence continues at coordinate 62,504,905 of CM045993.1, forward strand.
TAGGGCTTCTTCTCTTCACTCCTTTGATTGCCTTTGAGGATGTTTAAAACTTGGAGGATGAAGACAAAACACTAGAGAATCACTTCAAGGAGTATAGTGAATAGTAGTTTCGAGTCATGAGGAAAAGAGTCGGAGAAAGCTTTTATAATGAACCAGATTAGGGCTTTTTCCCCCCGCACAGTCGAGTCGCCTCGACTAGCGTTTGATTACCATCCCCAACGATAAGTTTTCCCCCTTAATTTTGACTTATTTCCCATTGAAACATAGGTCCAATCGAGGCAATGAACCATTGCCTCGATTGGTAACCTTAGTTAAGCTTCCATTTGAGCCTACTTCGCTTCTGTTTCAATTGAACAGAGCATCAGTCGAGGTGCCGCCTTGACTGCTACAGATTTCTGCTTAAGTTATTCTATGCTAGTCGAGGTTGCAGTCGACATCGCCTTGCTTCTGTTTGATTGAACAAAGCAGCAGTCGAGGCACCGCCTCGACTGCTATAGGTCTCTGCTCAAAACATGCCATCCCAATTGAGGTGACAATCGATTGCGCCTTGCTTTTGTTCGAGTGAAAGAAGCACCTGTCGAAGCGCCACCTCGACTGATATTGCTTTCTCAACAACTGCGAGGCCAATCGAGTTGTCTCTTAAAACCTAACCATGTCCAGTCGAGGCGATGCCTCGAATGGGTAGGCTTTAGACTAGTCGTGAGCTCTGAGTTCAGCAACTTGTCCAGGATAACAGGTACTAGTTGAGGTGTCGCCTCGACTTTTAAGGCAATCAGTCGAGGTGCTGCCTCGACTACTGCCTTGGCCTTGTCCGTTTAAACTCGTCTAGAGTTGAAACGATGCCTAAGAAGAGGTCTACCCTGTACCCTTTACCTGATGCCCGTGAACCACTGATCATAGGTCTTCCATGCCAACAATCGCTTCCAGGTCTTCATCCGCCAAGACTTCTCATCCGGGTCTTCATGCCAAGACTCCTCGTCCGAGTCTTCATGCCAAGACTTCTCATCCGGGTCTTCATGCCAGGACTTCTCGTCCAGGTCTTCACTTGCCAAGACATCTCGTCCAGGTCTTCACTTTTCAAGACATCTCGTCCGGGACTTCATGCCAAGACTCCTCGTCTGGGTCTTCATTACCTTGCATCCGGTCCTCGACCTACAAGGAATTTCCTGAAAATACATCTCAACCAATCGCGTGAGATAACACATAATTATCACCTTGACTTAAACCCTTATCAAATACCAAAACATCATTTGAGCCTGATTACACCAACAATCTCCCCCTCTTTAATGTTTGACAACATGATTTAAGTTTAGGTGATGCAATTATAGCACAATATAATATTCTCAGAATTGTATAGAATTTGTAATATTTCAGAACTTCATCGAATCATCAAATCAAGATGTGCAATAAGATTGTCATGCCATATTCAAATAGGATATAGATTTGCAATAAGATTGTCATGCCATATTCAAATAAGATGGATTTGCAATAGATTTGCATGCCATATTTAAATAAGATGGATTTGCAATAGATTTGCATGCCTTATTCAAATAAAATGGATTTGCAATAAGATTGTCATGATTTTCAGAACTTCCAGAACTTAGAGGTTTAAGCCCTACTTTAAACTTTAACACTTAAACTTAAACTTCACTTATCTCTCCCCCTTTGGCAAACACACAAAAAGATCATAGGGATGTTGGGAGTATAGGGAATACAATAACTAAAAAAAATAAATTGAGCAATTTATAGTATTCTCCCCCTGAATCCTTACTCCTAGTTATCCAATGCACCAACAATGTATTTTAATAAAATGGATGTCGATCATGTTTTTTATTTTCTGAATGAACCATACATATTGAGTGGCACGGAGAACTCTACTAGATAAAAAAAATTGACAGAGTTTCCCCTTAAAATAGTTGTGATAAAACCTAGTAACAACATTTTAACACATATAGATAGTGAAAAAGAAATACCAAACTCATATTCATAAGTGAGAAAAAAAATTGTAAACATTCAACATTCAAAACATTTTTATACAGATTCACTACATTCCATTCACCGTGTCCATTTCACAGAATTCCTAAATTTTCTACACTTTTCTAGAATTCCAAAATTTAAGAACACACAAAAAAATGTCAAAGCTACATGGTCGGCAAAGAAGGACCCGAAGAATCAGTCACCAGGGAGCGTAGGAGTGTGAGTATTTTCGTCTATTGGTCCAAAATTTGCATTTGTCTAGTAGAAACTTCCGAGAGATACGTATCCATGGTCATCTGAAGCCCCTCAAATCTAGTATCGATAGTCATCTGAAGCTCCTTGAACCTAGTATCCACTGCCTCCATGAACTCAACATAATCGTGGTGCAAGCTATCTAGCTGCTCGGAGATGGAAGAATAGGGTTTGTCAGCTAGAGATAAAGGTTCTTCTTCTTCTTCTTGTGTGCCCATGCCCCATCTCTCATCGGCCTGGTGTCCATTTGCCCACTCAACACTTCAATATGCTTGGGACATGTTGACCAAGGAAAATTTTTGCCATTTTATGAAATCAAAGTCCGACATTTTCTTGATCTTGCCCCTGCTCGTGTTTATGCCTATGGACTCTAACCAAAAAGTAATGATATGTCCAAATGGCATGTAGACTTTCTTTTGGACAGGGACTGTGAAGTGGACGATGCAAAGAAAAATGTTTAATGCAATATTGAAGTCAAGATGATTCTTTAGGAGGTGGAGGGTGAGTAAATGATGTGGTCTTACTTTAGCTTGCCCCCGTGTGATAATAGGGAGAAAGCAACCTACAATGACCTTATATAGGACATTGTCAGGGGTAGCTAATGCCATGGCTAGAAATAAGTTAAGACCGGGTTGTTGTGGTCTTCTAAAGAAATATTCATGAATATCATTGATGGAGTAACCTTCAACAGGTTTTGAATGCTCGGATAGCATTCAAGAACTAACTCTAACCCTCTACACTCTAGGAATGCCATGAGAATATCAGGAGTGAATGTGATATCCCTCTTAGCTACCCTACTTTTATATATGAGTCTATCTCCTATAGGTTGTAGATTATTATAGAACTCAGAAACTAAGTCTACGTTAATATCATGGTCACAGTAGACTAGTTTACTAAGCCTATAAAAATCAAGTACACCTATTACATTTTGAGCAAATGTAGAGAAAAACTCTCTATCTAAGGAGTGAGTAGGCATCAGCTGAAATTTATGATTCATGAATGAATGCTAATGATATTCGGAAGGAAATCGGGAGTCCGTAGAAGGTTTCTCCCTAGATGTTTCCTTCCTACTAACCTCGATTTCTTTTCTTTTTTGCCTAGAGATGCAAAATTATGTCCAAGGTGTAAGATAAATGTGATATGATGCAGAATGATGAATGACATGGACAAAAAAAATGATTAGTGACCAATACTTAACTACGAAATGCGAAACAAAAGAAAAGGAGGAAGAGGTTTATACTTGGGTGCCATTGTCGTTGAATCTGTTTAAAGAGGGTTAGCACTGGACCTTAGAGCTGGAGAGACCTCAGTAAGAGATCGCTTTCTCAGGTGAATGGTCAGCGAACCCTAGCGATGGAGAACTGTTGGATTAGGGTTAGGGCATGACCTAGAAATGGAAATAGAGGCAAGAGGACTTACCCTAGGCTAGATTGGGTCAGAGAGAGGTAGTTTAGGGCTAGACGGTGTTGAATGTCGTCGGAGACTTGAGCAATGACAATGAAGGAGAAAATCAAAGGAGAAATCGTGAAGCAAGAAACGCTGAGAAATCGGGTTTAGGAGATGCAAAAAAGGGGTTTCTTTATATATTCTCGCAATCAGCAGTCGAGTCAATAAGTTGAGCGCCTCGACTGATAGCCCAGTCAAGGTGCTGGCCGAGGCTGACTCGAGTTTGTGCTTCCATTTGAACGACCAGTTGAGGTGGTCGAGTGCACCTCGATTCTGTTCGCTGGCAGCTACACTTGTTAGGTGCCAATCGAGGCACTGATCGAGTGTGCCTCGATTCTGTTTGCCTATTGCACCTAGTTGTCGAGGCGATTACTGAAATGCCTCGACTGTTAATCTGATATTCCGTTTTCCTAGGTATTTTAAGTCCTAAATTCGTTGCACTTAAGTCCCTAAACCATTTTGCAAGTGTCAATACACTTAATAGGCAATTTCTAACATATTTTTGATGTTTTATTTGAGTTTTATTATTGTTTAGGATGTCCAACCAATTTGACTTGGATGGAATTTCCAATCATGATCTTAGAACTAAATACACATGAATTATGTATTGGCCTTCCCCATAATTGGTCAACTTAATGATTTGTATTATTTCCAACCTCATTACTCAAGTTGATGCATCATAATAAGCATTTTGAGTAAATTGGTTGCTCCTAATATCTCACCCCTATCTAGCAATACACAAACATGGTTAATCCTAAGTTTGTGTGAGATGTTTTCCCAAGGTATCCCAAGGCATTTTTCCATTTCTCTTGTATTTATGGATTAGTCCTTAAGATCATAGAGAGGTTTTACTCAGCAACACACATTCCTAATTCTCTTCTTAAATAATTGAATTCATTTTCTGAAAGAGGTTTTGTAAAAATATCAGCAAGATTAGCCTTTAACTCAACATAATTGAGTATGATATCTATTCTTGCTACATGATCCCTAATGAAATGATGTCTTACTTCAATATGTTTCATCCTGGAGTGATTGACAGGGTTTTTAGTCAAGTTTATCGTGTTAATGTTATCACAAAGCAATTGCATGTTTTTATATGAAAACCCATAATCTTCCAGGGTGTGAGTCATCCATAACAATTGCGATACCCTTTCTCCCATGGCTATATACTCAGCCTTAGTTGTGGAGAGAGCAACGCAATGTTTCTTTCGACTCGACCAACTAATTAATGATGAACCTAGAAATTGACAACCCTCACTAGTGTTAGGACCTATACGCCCGCTAGAGGGGGGTGAATAGCATTTCGTCGTCGAAGATGGATCTCGATCGTGCTTGCTACAAAACTTGGTATACGCAGTGGAAATAGAAATAATATAATACAAAGTGCACAAACACAATCACAACACGACGATATAATGTGGTTCGGAACAATATGGTTCCTACTCCACGGATTGGGTTCGAACGAGCCCTAGCAATGCAAACACACACCACTAATCGATAACACCTTCTCGACAATATGTAAGGAGGTGGAGAAACCTCGTACAAATGATTACAAAAGCAATACATAGAAATACAAACAAAATATTAATGAAATGTAAAGAGCACTTTACAAACTAGGGTTTTGAGCGCTTGCTTATTGGTTGCTTGGATGAGCTTAAAGGACCCTGAAATGCACCTGCAATTTGCCTTCAAAACGTCTCAAGAATCCTCCCCAAGAACCATTGGCGAACACTCCCACGAACAGCTCCTTTTAACCTGCATCGGGTTGGATTTCTGCCTTGCAATCGACTGCCAACATCATCAGTTCAACTACTAACACTATTGTTGTGAGACAACGGTCTGATCCACGCTGGAAAAAATCTAACAAGACTCTCATTAGTCGACTGCCAGAGCTCATAGCTGATTGCCCAGTCGGTTATGGAGCGTTCTGTGCTTGCGATCGAACCATCAGTCGACTGCCATACATGGCAGTCGATTGATCCAATGAGCAGTCAACTGCCAAGGCTTTTTTAGCCCTGAACCGCAGTCGAGCACTAGTCGACTCACAACAGTCGAACTAGTTATAATCTCAATCGACTGCTGAGTGTCAACTCGGTTGCCAAGTGTTAAACACTTGACCATCCGATCGGTATAAAACCCCGGTCAACTGATAACATCAAACATGAGGTTTAACCCCAAGTATGGTGCCCCCATACTTGCTAGACCACCCTCAGCCTAGACCTAAGTCTTCTAGCCACCTTCGTCAGCCTCACGCCTATTGGATCCCTCCAAGTCATCCATGACTTGTTCATCTATACGCTAGCCTTCAGGTGCTTCCATCGGCTATTGTCATGCTAATGGTGTCTACACCACCAAGGCACATTTGACTTACGCTTCCAAGACCATGCTTGGACTTTACGCCGTCAACCATTGGAATTATGCTACCAAGACTCCACCCTTGGACTTTACGTCGCCAATATCAACCCTTGGACTTCCCAAATGCCAAGTATCCATGACTTGGACTTTCACCGCCAAGACTACACTCTTGGACTTACGTGGCCCAGACTACACCTTTGGACTTTCCATGCCAACTCTATGTTGGACTTTCCAATTGCCAAGACTCAAGCTTGGACTTTCCCTTGCCAAGACCCATGCTTGGACTTTCTATACCAAGTACTCGAGACTTGGACTTTCTGTAGGGGATCCTTGGAAGCTAGAGGGGGGTGAATAGCTTCTTTTCATTTCTTGATGGAAATCGTTCGTGATTGAGTCTACATTTTTTGTTAGCTCACAGCGGAATAATAGAAATAATGCAATAACGAAATAGACAACAACAAATACACAAGTATTTAACATGGTTCAGAACCGAACGGTTCCTACTCCACGGATCGAGATCTAAAGAGCTCTAGCGATGCCACAAACACACCACTATGCAATAACTCCTTCTCGACACAAGTCAGAGGTGGAGAAACCTCTTACAAAATATTACAATAGTAATACAAGTGAATACAACAAAAGAAAGCAAAGAAAACTTTACACAAATCTTTTGGAAGCTTGATTGTTGATTGCCTTGGACTAGCAGCTGAAGGCCCTGATTTGCAACGGCAAATTGCTTCAAAACATCCAAGAAAATCGGTGGGGATTTCCTCCTCCACAAACACCATTTAAAAGTTGCAACCTAGGTTGGAAATCACCTATCAGTCGACTGCTCGAGACCATCAGTCGACTGATGCCACTGTTGTCTTGAGACAACGGCTAGATCCACGCTGGAAAGATCCAACGGATCCATCATCAGTCGACTGATCATGACCATCAGTCGACTGATAGAGCCTCCACTCGGCTGCTAACCCCAGCAGTAGAGTCAGAGTCCATTCTGTGCCCAAAAAATTGAGCACCGATCGGTGATCACACGATCGATCGACTATAACCAATCGATCATTGCCCTCCTCTGTCGATCATTGCTAGGCTAATTCCTGATCAAACCTAGTTGACTCATGTCGATCGGCCACATGGCACCCGGTCAACATGAGGTTTTCACCCAAGTATGGTGCCCCCATACTTGCTAGACCACCCTTAGCCTAGACCTAAGCCTTCTAGCCACCTCCATCAGCCTCACGCCTCTCGGATCCCTCCAAGTCATCCATGACTTGTTCATCCATTGCGCTAGCCTTTAGGTGCTTCCATCGACTATGTCATACTAACGGTGTCTACACCGCCAAGGCACATTGGACTTATGCTGCCAAGACTCTGCTTGGACTTTATGCCACCAACCATTGGACTTATGCTGCCAAGACTCCCGCTTGGACTTTACGCCGCCAATATCAAACCCCTTGGACTTCTCAAATGCCAAGACTCAAGCTTGGACTTTCCCTTGCCAACCCATATTGGACTTTCCATGCCAAGACCCATGCTTGGACTTTTCATGCCAAGTACTCAAGACTTAGACTTTCCCATGACAATCACATTGTCATATGTTTTTGTCGAACATCAAAACATCTCTCGAGTCAAGCTCGAGTCTTGGTCAATCGTGACCTGGGCCGATTGCACCAACAATCTCCCCTTTTTGATGTTTGACAAAAACCAACCAAACCATTAAGTTAGACCATCTAACTCAAACCAATCATCCCCATCAATTTTCCCAATTGATGTCATTCACCCAATAAGTTCTCCCCCTTTTTGACTAACATCAAAAAGGTTCTCTCAAAGGAGGTCAATGTCTCATGTCCCAATGAGATCTTACAATCTCCCCCTTGGTCCAAAAATAGCTAGGATGCCTACCATCTTCCTAGTGATAAGTCTCATATCACTCAAGAGAGGCAATCCTATACACTCTCTCAATTTCCAAATTGGGTATCTCAAAATCTCATTTTTCCTCCTCATGAGGAAAAATATCATCCATCATCCCATGATGGATACCTCCCCCTAAAGGCTTGCTCCCCCTTGATCATTGCACCAACAATGTCCTTGGGAAGTCCCTAAGCCAATAGGAACTTTAAACCATCAAAATTAAGGCCTAAAGTTTAATATTGAACTTTTCTTCACCTTAAAATTGATACAAACCCTAAACAACTCTCCTAATCCATATCCAATGGATTTTCACCCATTTTAATGCTTCCCAAAGCATATCCTAGGGTTAGGAGTGGTTAGGAAACCTTACCATAGCTAAAATGGGGTTAAATACCCTTAATTTACCTGAACACAGCATAGGCAGTCGAGTTCTTCATAAACCAGTCGACTGTTGTGCCCATCAGTCGATTGGCACCAAGCAACAGTTGACTGATAACTGCGCCAGGGCAATTCTGTTAGGGCACTTCCACTAGGGCGGTTTTTGCCAGGGCGGTTTTCGCCAGAGCGGTTTCCCACCAAGGAAGTGTCGTCGTGTGCCAGGGCGCCATGGCGGTTTTGTCGCCAGAGCAGTTTGCGGGGGTTTCCCGTCGTTTCCACTAGGGTAGTTCTGCAGAGCCATCATTGTCATGGCGTCGATTGATAATAAAACTCAATTTTTCAGTTATTAGAAACAAAGTTTGAAAAATCATAAGTAATTATACATAGCTTGAAAAATCACGAAATTTCATATGTATAATACTTATAACACATACAATCGGTGAAAAATATTGGAAAAATATTTTAACTATTAAAATAGGAGATTGATATAAATTTAAAAAACTATTAAAACTTTAAAGTTTTTTATCTTCTTTGTATCAACTTCTTTAATGGTGATTGCTATCAAAAGATAGACTTCACCAAGGTTTTCTAAAGTGATTTTAAAATGTTTTTGAAAATCTATTTTGAACCATGGATTATTGGCTAGATATACATGACTTGTACATTAGCTTTCCTCATGATTCATATTGATGATTGAAATAAGTTTAAGTTCATCTAGATTCACTACCTATGCACCTTGAACTTAACTTATTTTCCTAAGATCTCATATTTCATCTAAGGTGTATACATACACATACATGTCTATTTAGATGTGAGATGTGGAGTTAGGATTATTATAGCCTCATGCATTTTCTAGGCAACCCTACTTGATTCCCTTATAAATGGGACTCCAAGTCATGCCATTGTCCTTAAATCAAATTTAATCAGGTTAAATGCATGAATGATCATGGCATAAATGATAGAAATAATAAATCATGGCCAATGATCATGAAGTCATGACATATGAATAAGCTCTAAAAATGAACATGACATCTAAAATAATCCTAAACAATATCATGACATGTTATATGATAAGATAGAATTTGATGTTATGACATGGCAAATTTATATAAACAAGCACATAAATACACACACATATAATCAGACAAAAACATTTTTAATAAACAAAACATTTCATTCAATTAAGACTTTAGTTTTTACAACCAAAATAGAAGTTTGAAACGCTCAACTAAAACTAGAATTCCTAAACATCCTCTAGCTCTAATCTCCTGCAGAAGGTGGAGGCAGAGGAGGCTACTGGCTCATGGTCCAGGCCCACATCATCTCGTACATATCAAGCTGACGTTGCTCCATGCGGCTCCGGCACTCCTCCATCCGGGTGTGGTGCTCCTCCATCCGAGTGTGGCGCTCCTCCATCTAGATGAGGTGTTGACCCATGGATGACTGCCCCGATATGATCTCCGCTAGTTGAGAGTCAATCGTCTGCTGGTAATCCTCGAATCTGACCTCCAGCTGTGAAACCTGATCTAAAGGACCTGCTGCTGATGCATCTGCTGGCATATGGTCATCCTCATCAGCAGCATCGGGGTCCTCATACCGTCCTGTAGGCTCTCCAGGCACTAGAGGTGGCTCCCCATGTGCCCTGGGCTGAGCCCAAGGTATCAGCTCTATCTATCCATCTCCGATCCGCAACCCCACCAATGTGAAGTTACGTACTGATATACAGTCGTAAACCTCGGATAACGCCCTCAAAGAACCCCTAGAAATGGTAATGCCTATGGACTCTAACCATGCAATGATGATATGTCCAAAAGGCAAATGAACTTTCCCTTGCACAGGGGATATGAAATGGACAATGCAATGAAACATGTTCAATGCAATGTTCACATCTAATCTATGATGTATGGCATACATGAGGAAGAGATGGGGAGGCCGGATCTTGGCCAGACCCCGAGTCACAATAGGAAGAAAACACCCAACAATGACTTTATAGAGCACATTGTCAGGTGCAGATAACTCACTGATGGGGAAAAGGTTCTGAGCTGGTGGGCGAGGATGGAGAAAAAGGTCCTCATGCATGGAATATAAAGAAATGTGCTCAAACAGAGCAGGAAGAGGTGAATCAAAGGTAGGATAGAAGATAAAGGTATCATCCGATGGCCTACACTCAAGGAACTCCTGCAAGATCGTAGGAGTGAACTCCAAGTCGCATTTTGCAATGCGAGTGGTGTAGGTAGGACCATCGTCTTCCTTCCTCAAGTTTTGGTAGAATTCCTTGAGGAGATCATCATTTATGGCATGAGTACACAAAGCAATCTTTATGAGCTAATAATGCATTAGGATCTCAAGGATGTCCCTACAGAAGTGTCTAAAAAATTGGTTATCGATGTACCTAACCGACATTGGTTGGTACAAATGGGATCCACCTTCATTTGGGTCATTCCTACGCTGTCTTCTACATGATTATATGATGAATGCAATGCAATGCAATGTAATGACACAAGTACCATGATTAGATCAATAATGTGGTGTAAGAAAGAAAAAAAAAATAGGGTTTAAAGGGTATAGAGATATACTTTGGTGCCATTATGCGATTGATGGTTGTGAGGGCCTAACGGGCAGTTGGTTTGCCGGAGAGAACACCGGAGGGTCATCGGAATGATGATCTCATCGGAACCCTAACGCTGGAGGAGAACCCTGTTGGTGCAATCGGCCCAGGTCACGATTGACCAAGACTCGAGTTTAGCTCGAGTGATGTTTTGATGTTTTGACAAAAACATATGACAATGTAATTGTCATGGTAAAGTCCAAGTCATGGGTACTTGACATGGAAAGTCCAAGCGGGACACTTGGCATTTTGGGAAGTCCAAGCATGGGTCTTGGCAAGGTAAAGTCCAAGTCTAGAGTACTTGGCACAAGGGAAAGTCGAAGCATGGGTCTTGGCATGGAAAGTCCAAGGGGTTTGGTATTGGCGGCGTAAAGTCCAAGCGGGAGTCTTGGCGGCGTAAGTCCAATGTGCCTTGGCGGTGTAAACACCGTTAGCATGAAATAGCCGATGGAAGCACCTGAAAGCTAGCGCGATGGATGAACAAGTCATGGATGACTTGGAGGGATCCGATAGGCGTAAGGCTGATGGAGGTGGCTAGAAGGCTTAGGTCTAGGTTAAAGGTGGTCTAGCAAGTATGGGGGCACCAACTTGGGTTAAAACCTTATGTTTGAGGTGTACCAGTCGACTGGTGTCATGTGGCAGTCGACTGGCGTAGTCAACTAGGGTTTGACTGCAGGGAATGGCCAAACAGTCGACTGCCGGAGCTTGGCACTTGACTAATCGGCCGAGCAGTCGACTGATCATGGGATCAGTCGACTGATGCTCGGATTTTCAGCCACATAATGGAGTCTCACTCGACTGCTGAGACGAGCAGTCGAGTGATGGCTCATCAGTCGACTGATTCTCATGATCAGTCGACTGATGTCCTAGCCGTTGGATCTTTCCAGCGTGGATTACACCGTTGTCTCACAGCAACAGTGTGATCAGTCGACTGATGGTCCCGATCAGTCGACTGATCGACCTTTTCCAGCACAGGTTGAAGCTATATAAGGAGCTCGTGATGGAGGAAAAGATAGTGATTTTCTTGGGCGAAATTGAAGGGGAAAGTTGGTGCTTTCCAGTCCTTCAAAGCTAGTTCAAGGCAATCAAAGATCAAGCAACCAAAAGCTTTTGTAAAGTGTTTCCCTTTACTTGCATTTGTATTTCATTATCGTATTTGCTTGTATCTATTTGATTATTGTTGTAATCATTATTGTACGAGGTTTCTCCGCCTCCGGATTGTTCCGAGAAGGAGTGTTTATTAGTGGTTGCGTGTGCATCACTAGAGCTCGTAGAGCTCGATCCGTGGAGTAGGAACCGTGTGGTTCCGAACCATGTTACATACTCGTGTTCTTGTATTGTTTGCGTATTTTGTTATTGTATGATTTCTACTTCCACTGTGTACTAACAAAATTGTAGAGACGATCACGATCGAATTCCATCAACGAACGAACACGCGCTATTCCCCCCCCCCCCCCTCTAGCCATTACAAAGATCCTAACAAGTGGTATCAGAGCCCAGGGCTCTTCTACGGATTAACAACCCGGAGTCAAGACGCTAGAGGAACAAGATGGAATTCCAAGACAAGCTTGGATCGGACATCAACACTCCACCGCCATATGATCGAGAAGACTTTTGGACGTGGAGATCAAGAATGGAGACGTTCTTGATGATGGATATAGAGGATTGGTTCATCCTCGTAGAAGGCTTTGAACCTCCTCGGGACAAAAACGGAAACGTCTTGAAATTGAAGAAGTGGACACGAGAGCAACGTCTCAAGTTCAAGACCGAAATTAAGGTAATAATGTAACGCCCGTAAAAAGTCTCCAGCAATTTTACGAGAATTTTTGGCTTTACGATAATGGGCTTTATGTGGGTTTTCCAAAAATAAAAGGAAATAGCCAAAAAGAGATGCAAGGCCTAGGAATTGAACCCCAAACCTCTAGAGATAGCCAAGCCCTATAGATGCACCCACTAACCATAAGCCCAATAGGATTATATCATTAAGAGAAGAGGGGAATTATAGATAAGGGTGATGAGGGTAAATGAAGGGGCATGGAAAAGAAAAGAGAAACTTCTCTTCCTCCCTTTATAAAGAAGAAGGAAGTTCCCATTTGGCCACTTCTTCCTCTCCTCTTCATCCTCACCGAAACCATCTTGCTCCCCCTCTCCATTTTCACCTTTGGCTGAACTTCATCCAAGCAAGAAGAAGTTAGTTCTTGGCTTCCATAAGGTCAACTACCCACCAAAAGCAAGCGAAGGATGTAAGATTTCCTCACCTGCAGTATATTAGTTTTGTAGGATAAATTACATGAAAGAAATATGAAGTTTGGAGCTTTATATGTTTCGGCCAACTAAGTTTTGGGCTAGGATTCATGAAAATGCTATTAGGGAAACCTTTTATAGGTTGTATGCTCCAAGTAGGGATCTTTAGGTAACAAAAGTCCAAAGGTTTTAACCCTATATGTTTGACCAAGGGTTTAGGGTTAGGATTTCATGAAGAGCTCCCCCTTATGAAGTTAGGTTATGATATATGCCTACATGAATAGATTTAGGTGACAAAAGTCCAAAGATCTTAACCTTACAAGTTTCGGCCAACCCATGAAATTAGGGTTAGGGTTGCATGAAAAATATTTCTAATGATACTATGATAAGTTATAAGACTTCATGAATGAATTGTAGGGGACAAACCCAAGCTTGAGCCCCTCACAAGTTTCGGCCAACCAATGAAACTAGGGTTAGGGTTGCAAGAAAAAGGCTTCTAAGGGAACTAGGGGATGTTGTATGCCTCATGTAGGAGTTTTAGGTGACTAAACACTGCCATGTTGGAATACCTTACAGGTTTCGGCCAGTATTGGTTTTGGGGTTAGGGCTTCTTGAAAACACCCCCCCCCCCTTATGTAGTTAGGCTATGTGATGAACAAGTTTTATAATTTAATATACCATGAATATGCCTAGGAAATATGCTTCATGTTTATGATGTAATGTGCCATGAAATATGCTTAGGTGATGAACATGCTTTATGATTTAATATGCCATGAATATGCCTAGGAAATATGCTTCATGTTTATGATGTAATGTGCCATGAAATATGCTTAGGTGATGAACATGCTTTGTGATTTAATATGCCATGAATATGCCAAAGAAATATGCTTCATGTTTATGATGTAATGTGCCATGAAATATGCTTAGGTGATGAACATGTTTTGTGATTTAATATGCCAAGGAAATATGCTTCATGTTTATGATGTAATGTGCCACGAAATATGCTTATGTGATGAACATGTTTATACTTTAGGTCCCCTTTAGGGTACTCTTATGTTATGAATGCATGTGTCCTTGAGATAAGATGGAGATGCTTCCCTTTCAAGGAGGGATCAAGAGCTCTCCTTATGATAAGATGGAGATGCTTCCCTTTCAAGTAGGGATCAAGAGCTCTCCTTAAGATAAGATAAAATGGAGATGCTTCCCTTTCAAGTAGGGATCAAGAGCTCTCCTTATGATAAGATAAGATTAAGATGCTTCCCTTTTTATGTTGGGGATCAAGAGCATTCTTTATAATATGACAAGAAAAGAAAGGAATTAAGTATTTTACTTTGTAAGAGGTTAAGTACCCGACCCGTCAGGTGGTCGTTAATCAAATCCATAGGGACATAAGAAGACGTAAGAGGTCTTGCCCTGGTAAGACGTAAGAGGTCTTGCTTTGGTAGGTCTGGTGGCTCGCTACCCCAGCCTATTAGAGAACGCGCATTATGTGGTACTTAACCTGGGGCCCCCCAAACAAGTTATGATGATGTTGAAGTATCTATATGTATATGTTTTGAAAAGAAAAGACTTTTATGAAATTGTGTATGCTTATGTTAAAGATTATGAATGCTTACGAACTCATCCTTTATGCATTTTAGATGTTATGAAGTTATGATGTTTAGAGTTAAGTTTAAGAATGTGGTGACTATGTACTTTATGCATGTTTCGAATTTATGATGTCGTGAATGCTTATGGTTAAGTTTAAGAATATGGTGACTATGTACTTTATGCATGTTTCGAATTTATGATGTCGTGAATGCTTATGGTTAAGTTTAAGAATACTTGTGATTATGTACCTTATGCATGTTTAGGATTGATGTTATTATAAATGTTTATGCTCAAGTTAAAAAATGCTTATGATTACGTCCTTTATGCATGTTAGACTCTATGAAGTTATGATGCTTACAGTAGTTTAAGAATACTTGTGATTATGTACCTTATGCATGTTTAGGATTTATGTCATTATAAATGTTTATGCTCAAGTTAAAAATGCTTATGATTATGTCCTTTATGCATGTTAGACTCTATGAAGTTATGATGCTTCTGAGTTTAAGAATACTTGTGATTATGTACCTTATGCATGTTTAGGATTTATGTCATTACAAATGTTTATGCTCAAGTTAAAAATGCTTATGATTATGTCCTTTAAGCATGTTAGATTTTACTAAGTTATGATGCTTATGGTAAGTTAAGAACATTTGGGTTTATGTACTTCCTGCATGTCTAAGTTTTATATCATGAATGCTTATGTTTAGATTATGCCCTGCTTGGTTTTAATTATGCTTAGCATGCTGATGTAAACTCTATGCCATGCTTAGGTTTCATTACGTGGTATGTTGTTGATTAGTGTTACTATGGAATACTTAGGTCATTTATGCTAGCATGCTTATGTTTCTAATGGCTTGATGAAGTTCGTGGTTTTTGTGAGTAGGCAAGAATCTTACTAAGTTATATGCTTATAGTTTATGTTGTCCATATACTGCAGATCAAGGAAACCTGAACTAGAGGAAGTAGCAGGAAGGGCCCAGTGTGTGTGATAGTGGCATGGTGGAGAAAGACCCTATTACTATCTGCTTATATTTATATACTCAATTAACAACTTAAGACATTGCTTCCGCTTATAAGACTTGTGAATTATTAGCACCATGTTGGATGTTGCTTAGTTATGTTATTGTTCAATTACTTAAGAAAGTTGATATGATAGAACTCACGAATGGATCCTTATGTTGGGCATGTTATGAAATGAGATAAGATATGGTAACATGCTAACTATGAATAAGATAGGTGATGCATGTAGAAAAGAAGGTTTATGCCATGATAACATGCTTAAGTATGATGGTGGAAGGATCCATGTGTGTTATGTTTTAAAAGAAAAAAAAAAGAAAGGGGTAAAAGTAGCGCCGCCCTGAGAGCAGATAAGGGCATGCGCCAGTGGTATCAGAGCGGGTTCACCTTTCCACTATCACACATCAAGCCTCCATCCTACTATTTCCAAGTAAGTAATTTTATGCATACTTAAGTTTCCTTTATAATGAAGAATGTCTTCTATCTAGAATGAAATAATACCTCATCATGCTTTAGTAGAATGGACTCACACTTGAGATTTAGATAGAAATAATACCTCATCTTGTTTAGTATAATGGAATCATAGTTGTGACTTAGATAGTATACCTGACCAAGCTTTATACGATGGAAACATGACCCCAACCTAGAAGTATCACTAGAAAGGATACCTTACCTTGTTTATGATATGGGATGTTAGATGCCTGTATAGGAGTAGAAATTATAATAACACCTTAATTAAATTATTTATTTATCACTTAGATAACATGAACGGAGGCGTAGTGCTAGAGGGAATGACTCGCACCACCAGTTTGATGCATGTGGTTACCGAAGCTGACGTCAGTCGAGAACAACGGTTATCAATGCTCTCACGAACCAACAAGGGAACCCTAGCACCATGCCAGGGATGCAGAACGTAACTCCTAACACAACCACTATGGTGCAAGCACCGCAAATCAATGCTGCCACCGGGGCCCGGCCCGAAGCCAGAAAATTTCACTGGTGCCGGCGAACCATGGGATGCCCAAGCCTGGTTCAAAACAGTTGAGAGCATCGTGGAGCTACTGGATTGGCCCGAGCACGAAAAGATAAAATGTGCCTCGTTCTATCTTTCCGGAGATGCAAGGATGTGGTGGGAGAGAGTCAAAGCAAAGAGACAAGTAAATCAAATGAGGTGGACAGATTTTGAAGCGGAGTTCTTCGACGAGTTCTTTCGCAGACGGATCACAAATAAGCACTACGATGAGTTCTCGAGTTACAAGGCGATCTATCGATTAGTGAAGCTATGAAAAGGTTCAACCGATCGCGCCTCTGCGCCGAGTTAGTCGGTGCATCGAAGGCGAGGATCGGACTCCTGTGAAAATGTTGCGGCCAGGAGATAGCCACGAATGTGGCCAGAGTCAATCGACCCCACCACCGAAGAGCTATTCAAGAGTGCATCTGTCACCGAGCACTACCGAACAACATCGATTAGCGAGTAAGGCACGGACCGAGATCTGAAATCTCGAATACTAGTGGAAGAGGATCGCGTGGGCAAGAAGAAACATTGGAATGGCCCAAAAGGGGCCCGAGGCAACGGTGGGTATCCCGATATCCTACATGTGGTAAGAAGCATCTGGGGGAATGTCGTCAGGGCACGAGGAAGTGTTACAACTGTGGACTGGAGGGGCACATAGCTTGGAACTGCCCTACCCGAGTTCAGGCACCTCCTCAGCAGTATGTCCAGTACCCGGGAGCTCCTCCACAGCTTCACCAGATGCAGGCTACGATAGAGGGTCCCCAGATAAGCCAAGGGAGACTGGAAGCCCCACCCGTTGGGACAAATGCGGGTGTTCTCCTCACGGGGAAGATGTGGCGAGTGCCTCGGCGGTTTGTCACAGTCGGATATTTATTTTCACCAAGATGCTCGTGTTATTTGACACTGGGGCAACCCATTCGTTCATCTCTACGCCTTTCACAAGAAAGATAGATAGGCATCCCCAAGTCTTGGACTATAAATTCTTAACAACGTTACCTTCGGGAGAAGTGATGCCATCCACCCATATTCTGCGCGCTGCACCAATTAGACTCGCAGACAGGGAGCTCTATTGTAACCTGATAGTCCTAGATATGTGGGACTATGATGTTATATTGGGCATGGATTTTCTGTACAAGTACGGTGCTTCAATTGAGTGCCGTAAACGGAGGGTGACCTTCCGACCGCGAGGTTTCATTTGAGTTTATCGGGGAGTCAAAGAAAGGAACGAGGAAATTTTTATCGGCGCTAAAAGCCCGAAAAATGCTAGAAAATGGATGCACTGGATTTCTAGCCCATGTGGTGGATACCATATCCGAAAAGAACCAGAAAATAGAAGAGGTCAGAGTGGTATGTAACCATCCGGAGGTATTCCCGGATGACCTACCTAGATTACCACCTGATAGAGAAATTGAGTTCGAGATCGAATTGATTCCCGGAACTAATCCGATCTCCAAGGCACCTTACTGTATGGCGCCGACTGAGTTGAAAGAACTTCGCATACACACCATGAAGTTACTTGACTAGGATTTATCCGTCCCAATCACTCACCATGGGAGCTCGGTGTTGTTCATAAAGAAAAGGATGGATCTATGCGAATGTGTATAGACCATCGGGCACCGAACAACGTGACCATCAAGAATAGGTACCCCTTCCCGTGATCGATGACTGCTCGACCAACCAAGGAGCTATCTCTTTTCCAAGATCGATCTCAGGTCTGGCTATCATCAAGTAAAAGTAAAGCCCGGTGATATTCCGAAGACGGCCTTCCAGACGAGATACAGACATTATGAGTTCGTAGTTATGCCCTTCAGAGTAACCAATGCTCCTGCGATGTTCATGGACCTGATGAATCGAGTATTCTCGGCCTTCCTCGACAAATATGTAATCGTTTTCATCGACGATATTCTTATCTACTCGAGAAACCAAGAAGAGCATGTTGAACATCTGAAGACTGTACTACAGGTTCTTCAGAAAGAGAAACTATATGCAAAATTCTCCAAATGTGAGTTCTGGCTCAATCAAGTGTCGTTCTTGGGTCATGTCATCTCTAAAGAAGGACTCATGGTAGACCCAATAAGGATTGAAGCTGTGAGGAACTGGAATAGGCCAAGGAATGCGAGTGAAGTCAGAAGTTTTCTCGGGCTAGCAGGCTATTACAGAAAATTTGTAGAGGACTTCTCTAGAATTGCTATGACATTCTCACCCGAAAGGACCAAAGAATACAAATGGATCGAGGATTTGTGAGAGGAGTTTTTAATCAAGAGGAGACTAACCAGCGCTCCCATTCTAACTCTCCCTGAAGATAATGAAAGCTTCGATATGTATAGTGACGCTTCTAAACTGGGGCTCGGAGCTGTACTCATGCAAAATGGCAAGGTTATCGCTTACGCCTCTAGACAGCTCAAGGAGCACGAAAGAAATTATCCTACCCATGACTTAGAACTAACAGCCGTGGTGTTCGCTCTGAAAATATGGAGGCACTACTTATACGGAACTCGGTGCAGATTTATCTGACCACGAGTCCGAGATATTTCTTCACTCGAAAGACCTAAATATGAGGCAACGCGCCGATGGCTCGAAACTAGTCAAAGATTATGATTGTGAGATATTCTATCATCCCGGAAAGGCCAACAAAGTGGCAGATGCACTGAGCAGAAATTCCGGTGCCGCTTTAATGTCCTTATCAATGCTATCGCAGCCCCTGAAAAGGGATATAATGAATTACGAAATAGAGATTATTTCTGGACAACTTTCCGCCATGGCTATAGCATCGACGTTGTTCGACGATATATTGGGAAAGCAAGATGGTGATTCAGACATCCAGAAAATCAAACAGGAAGTCCGGGAAGGAAGGGATAATGGATTCCGCCGCCAAGGCGAGTATTATACTTCAGACCGCCTATGCATTCAACGATCCGGAATTATGGAAGAAGATACTCGAGAATCCCATGGAACACCTTATACCATGCATCCTGGATCTAACAAAATGTATCGGACTTAAGGGATAAATTTTGGTGGTCGGGCATGAAAGGATGTGGCTCGATGACGTCGGCACTTATGCGACCCGTAAGGTGAAGCGAACACACGTAAACCTAGGGATTCTGCGCAATGATCTGATTCCAGAGTGGAAATGGGAAGAAATATCTATGGATTTTATCTGGGATTGCCCGTAACAACAAATGGTTACGATGCTATATGGGTAATCATAGACCGGTTGACAAAGTCTGCCCATTTCCTGGCAATTAAGATGACTAGCTCAATTATATGTCAAGGAAATTATCAAATTACATGGAGTGCCTAAGGCTATTATTTCTGACCGTGATGGCCGTTTTACCTCCCATTTCTGGGAATGTGTTCAGAAGGCTCTTGGCACTAAATTGAGATTCAGCACTGCGTTTCATCCTCAAACCGACGGTCAGACAAAAAGAGTGAACCAGGTGCTGGAAGATATGTTGCGGGCTTGTGCCCTAGACTTTAAGGGGAGTTGGTGCCGATATTTGTGCTTGGCAGAATTTGCTTACAACAACAGTTACCAGGTTACTATTGGAATGGCACCATATGAAGCTCTATACGGGAGAAGATGCAGGTCTCCTATCTGTTGGTACGAGGGTGGTGAAAGGAGGGAAATGGGTTTTCGGGCCGATATTATTGACAATACCACCCACGCTATACAGAATATCCGTCAGAGAATCGAAACTGCTCAGAGCCGACAAAAGAGCTATGCGGATATGCGGCGTAGACTGTTAGAATTCGAAGTCGGGGACCTGGTATTCCTCAAAGTGACCCCTATGAAGGGAGTGATGAGATTCGGAAGGAAGGGTAAACTGAATCCACGCTACGTAGGACCGTATCCGATATTGCAAAGAGTGGGCAAGATAGCTTACAAGCTGGAGCTGCCACAAGAGATGTCGGCTATACACGACGTGTTCCATGTCTCTGTGCTCAAGAAATGCTTATCCAGTGTGGACCAAGTGATCAAGTCACAAACTGTACCAGTTCAAGAGGACCTGAGTATGAAAAGTCGGCCTATCCAAATACTAGACCGAGAAGTCAAGAGGCTAAGGAACAAAGAGGTGCCCTTAGTTAAGGTCCTGTGGCAGAATCAACGATACGAGGAAGCTACCTGGGAACGAGAGGAGGACATGAAGCAGAAGTACCCAGAATTGTTTTAAGTTTCGAGGACGAAACCTTTACAAGGTATGAGGGATTGTAATGCCCGTAAAAAGTCTCCAGCAATTTTACGAGAATTTTTGGCTTTACAATAATGGGCTTTATGTGGGTTTTCCGAAAATAAAAGGAAATAGCCAAAAAGAGATGCAAGGCCTAGGAATTGAACCCCAAACCTCTAGAGATAGCCAAGCCCTATAGATGCACCCACTAACCATAAGCCCAATAGGATTATATCATTAAGAGAAGAGGGGAATTATAGATAAGGGTGATGAGGGTAAATGAAGGGGCATGGAAAAGAAAAGAGAAACTTCTCTTCCTCCCTTTATAAAGAAGAAGGAAGTTCCCATTTGGCCACTTCTTCCTCTCCTCTTCATCCTCACCGAAACCATCTTGCTCCCCCTCTCCATTTGCACCTTTGGCCGAACTTCATCCAAGAAAGAAGAAGTTAGTTCTTGGCTTCCATAAGGTCAACTACCCACCAAAAGCAAGCGAAGGATGTAAGATTTCCTCACCTGCAGTATATTAGTTTTGTAGGATAAATTAAATGAAAGAAATATGAAGTTTGGAGCTTTATATGTTTCGGCCAACTAAGTTTTGGGCTAGGATTCATGAAAATGCTATTAGGGAAACCTTTTATAGGTTGTATGCTCCAAGTAGGGATCTTTAGGTAACAAAAGTCCAAAGGTTTTAACCTTATATGTTTCGGCCACCAAGGGTTTAGGGTTAGGATTTCATGAAGAGCTCCCCCTTATGAAGTTAGGTTATGATATATGCCTACATGAATAGATTTAGGTGACAAAAGTCCAAAGATCTTAACCTTACAAGTTTTGGCCAACCCATGAAATTAGGGTTAGGGCTGCATGAAAAATATTTCTAATGATACTATGATAAATTATAAGACTTCATGAATGAATTGTAGGGGACAAACCCAAGCTTGAGCCCCTCACAAGTTTCGGCCAACCAATGAAACTAGGGTTAGGGTTGCAAGAAAAAGGCTTCTAAGGGAACTAGGGGATGTTGTATGCCTCATGTAGGAGTTTTAGGTGACTAAACACTGCCATGTTGGAATACCTTACAGGTTTCGGCCAATATTGGTTTTGGGGTTAGGGCTTCATGAAAACACCCCCCCCCCCCTTATGTAGTTAGGTTATGTGATGAACAAGTTTTATGATTTAATATACCATGAATATGCCTAGGAAATATGCTTCATGTTTATGATGTAATGTGCCATGAAATATGCTTAGGTGATGAACATGCTTTATGATTTAATATGCCATGAATATGCCTAGGAAATATGCTTCATGTTTATGATGTAATGTGCCATGAAATATGCTTAGGTGATGAACATGCTTTGTGATTTAATATGCCAAAGAAATATGCTTCATGTTTATGATGTAATGTGCCATGAAATATGCTTAGGTTATGAACATGTTTTATGATTTAATATGCCATGAATATGCCAAGGAAATATGCTTCATGTTTATGATGTAATGTGCCACGAAATATGCTTATGTGATGAACATGTTTATACTTTAGGTCCCCTTTAGGGTACTCTTATGTTATGAATGCATGTGTCCTTGAGATAAGATGGAGATGCTTCCCTTTCAAGGAGGGATCAAGAGCTCTCCTTATGATAAGATGGAGATGCTTCCCTTTCAAGTAGGGATCAAGAGCTCTCCTTAAGATAAGATAAAATGGAGATGCTTCCCTTTCAAGTAGGGATCAAGAGCTCTCCTTATGATAAGATAAGATTAAGATGCTTCCCTTTTTATGTTGGGGATCAAGAGCATTCTTTATAATATGACAAGAAAAGAAAGGAATTAAGTATTTTACTTTGTAAGAGGTTAAGTACCCGACCCGTCAGGTGGTCGTTAATCAAATCCATAGGGACATAAGAAGACGTAAGAGGTCTTGCCCTGGTAAGACGAAGAGGTCTTGCTCGTAGGTCCGGTGGCTCGCTACCCTGACCCTATTAGGGAACGCGCGCATTATGTGGTACTTAACCTGGGGCCCCCCAAACAAGTTATGATGATGTTGAAGTATCTATATGTATATGTTTTGAAAAGAAAAGACTTTTATGAAATTGTGTATGCTTATGTTAAAGATTATGAATGCTTACGAACTCATCCTTTATGCATTTTAGATGTTATGAAGTTATGATGTTTAGAGTTAAGTTTAAGAATGTGGTGACTATGTACTTTATGCATGTTTCGAATTTATGATGTCGTGAATGCTTATGGTTAAGTTTAAGAATGTGGTGACTATGTACTTTATGCATGTTTCGAATTTATGATGTCGTGAATGCTTATGGTTAAGTTTAAGAATACTTGTGATTATGTACCTTATGCATGTTTAGGATTGATGTTATTATAAATGTTTATGCTCAAGTTAAAAATGCTTATGATTACGTCCTTTATGCATGTTAGACTCTATGAAGTTATGATGCTTACAGTAGTTTAAGAATACTTGTGATTATGTACCTTATGCATGTTTAGGATTTATGTCATTATAAATGTTTATGCTCAAGTTAAAAATGCTTATGATTATGTCCTTTATGCATGTTAGACTCTATGAAGTTATGATGCTTACAGTAGTTTAAGAATACTTGTGATTATGTACCTTATGCATGTTTAGGATTTATGTCATTACAAATGTTTATGCTCAAGTTAAAAATGCTTATGATTATGTCCTTTAAGCATGTTAGATTTTACTAAGTTATGATGCTTATGGTAAGTTAAGAACATTTGGGTTTATGTACTTCCTGCATGTCTAAGATTTATATCATGAATGCTTATGTTTAGATTATGCCCTGCTTGGTTTTAATTATGCTTAGCATGCTGATGTAAACTCTATGCCATGCTTAGGTTTCATTACGTGGTATGTTGTTGATTAGTGTTACTATGGAATACTTAGGCCATTTATGCTAGCATGCTTATGTTTCTAATGGCTTGATGAAGTTCGTGGTTTTTGTGAGTAGGCAAGAATCTTACTAAGCTATATGTTTATAGTTTATGTTGTCCATATACTGTAGATCAAGGAAACCTGAACTAGAGGAAGTAGCAGGAAGGGCCCAGTGTGTGTGATAGTGGCATGGTGGAGAAAGACCCTATTACTATCTGCTTATATTTATATGCTCAATTAACAACTTAAGACATTGCTTCCGCTTATAAGACTTGTGAATTATTAGCACCATGTTGGATGTTGCTTAGTTATGTTATTGTTCAATTACTTAAGAAAGTTGATATGATAGAACTCACGAATGGATCCTTATGTTGGGCATGTTATGAAATGAGATAAGATATGGTAACATGCTAACTATGAATAAGATAGGTGATGCATGTAGAAAAGAAGGTTTATGCCATGATAACATGCTTAAGTATGATGGTGGAAGGATCCATGTGTGTTATGTTTTAAAAGAAAAAAAAAAGAAAGGGGTAAAAGTGGCGCCGCCCTGAGAGCAGATAAGGGCGAGCGCTACAAATAAAGCTTTTAGAAGATTCAATACCTAATGACATTTTGTCTAGTCTAGGTGAATTTCAAGGCGCCAAGGAGCTATGGGAAAATTTAGCCAAGCTCCATGAAGAACCATCCATGGCCCAAGAAGGAGAAAGCTCATCCTCACAAGAAAGTGGGGATTCAGAGGTTGATAGGGAATCAATTTCTGAATCAGTGGAAGAGGAGGTGAAAGAATTGGAGGAGACCTCCACCTCTAGGATTGAGGGGGAGGAAGTTAGACCATCCACTTCGGAGCAAGAGCCAAGTCAAGAAGAAGCCTCTACTTCCGGTCAAGAGGAAGAGCAAGTTCTAGTTTCCGCCACGGCCCTAGGTAACTCAAACATATCAATTTCTAATAAAAATCATATAATGTGTTTTGAGTGTAGGGAATTTGGGCATTACAAGAGCAAATGTCCAAAGAAGGTTAGGAAAGCTCCACCGGCACCAAAAGTCAAGGATGTCGGTTCCCCGACATCTAAAGGCAAGGAGCACATCATATGCTTCAAGTGCAATTCAAAAGGACATTATAGGAATCAATGTCCTAGGGGGAGCTAAAAGACCAAAGAGGGAGCTACACAAGTAGGGGGAGCCTCTAAGGCAAACCCTAAGGTATATTTTCTTAATGCTCAGTCTTTAAATTCTAAGCAAAAGCATGCTAGAATTAATTCAAATAACTTTGCTATTACTCATGAATCAAAGCATGCTAGGAATGATAACTCTAGGTCTATTTCAAAGAAGGAGAAATTTGGGACTAATGTCCCTAGAAATGTCATTTCTAGGAAAACAATTAAGAAAATCGAAAGTCATTTAGGTATCAATCCCAATAAGGGTAGATATATGTTTAAGGTAAATGGTAATGCCCAAAAACCTAATCAAAAATCATTTGGGCAATTAGAATTAGAGAACCAAGCCTTAAGGTCAAGGCTTGAAAAATTAGAAAAGACCCTAAATAAGATACAAAATCAATTTCAAGGGTCTAATGGTCAAAGTCAAGGGTCACGATCTCAAAGTCAACATCTAGGACCCAAAAGACAAAAGTCAATCAAGGGCAAGAAAGGTTTGGGTCACAAACCTAAGCCTAAGGTGGCTTATCATTGTGTTCCATTTGACTATGGAACACAAACTAGGTCTAGTAAGACCAAGGTTGCAAGGGGAGTTACCTCTAGAATCAACCTAGGTAAGACCACAATGACCAAGGCTAACAAGCCTAGAAGGGTCATTAGGAAGGTATCTAGGGAGGTTATCCCTAAGGAATACCTAATTAATTCAATGAGCTCAAATAGATTTTGGGTTCCAAAGAGCATGATTGATTCACGTTAAATGGGTTAGAATGTGACAACCATGATTGGATGAGTAGTTAACTCAACCATGGTAAAGGTGACACTTTAGGTTATTTTCAAGGTTATGGTTACCTTGGAAATACATTTGAGCTTTAATCCTAAAGGATTTTAGGATGTGTCAATACATTTTTGAAAACATGAAAATCAATAAAATTGGCACAATCAAGATTTAGAGGTCATAGTGTGTAACTTTGATTGTTGGCACACTTTAGAAGTTCATGTATCAAGAGAAGTGTGTTTAAGATGTAAAAGTAACATCAAGTGTGATACTCAAGTGCCACA
This sequence comes from Wurfbainia villosa, assembly GCA_025175895.1. NCBI lineage: Eukaryota > Viridiplantae > Streptophyta > Magnoliopsida > Zingiberales > Zingiberaceae > Wurfbainia > Wurfbainia villosa. The sequence goes on from CM045993.1 coordinate 62,530,985, forward strand.
CAACTTGATGTCTTGTACTTACCATGCTTCTTATGTTTCACCATGTGTTTGCATGGAAGGAATGTCTAGGATGGATTGCATCTCACAAAACAAGTCTTTTACCTTGATTGTGTATTTCAACACTTAGAAAAGGTGAGATGTTAGGATTTGGAAATCATTGGATGTTAATGTTTGCCAAAATGAAATAAAATATTAAAATACATTAACGAATACATGAATATAAGTATAACATCAATATGTTCGATATACAAGATTAAACATGATAAAATAGAATAAATTAGATGAAGAAATCTGTAATCACACATGGTAACATCTACGGTGTTTCCCAATTATACAGAACTGAGTTGTACCTTCCGACCAAGGCAGGGTTCATTCCGAAATTGACGGGGGAGTCGTGACTAACTAATCAAGGAAACACTCTATAGCAATAATACGTAAACTGAAACGCACCGAGGCTGAGGGTCATCAATCGAGTGCTCGCTCATCAGTCGAGTGGTGACAACACCAGTCGACTGATGAGCCACATCAGTCGACTGATGTTACTGTAGCACGTCACAGAAGACTCAGCAGTCGATTGCTGAGCCGGAGCAGTCGACTGCCGGTTCGGTAAACCCGCTAATAAGCCGCGATCAGTCGACTGATTCTGCACATCAGTCGACTGGCATCACGATTTTATAATGCCGAACCGCTAGGGTTCGGCGTCTTCACGCGAAGCCTTCTCATTTTCTTTCTCCTCTCCAATCGCCAACCTCTTCTCCGACCAGTCTTTCCGGCCGTGCCAGCCGCCCAAGCCTTAGGTTTGATAGCTAAGCTTTTCTTCTCGCTTTTTCACTCATCTCACAACCCTAGTTCACTCGTTTCCAGCGTTGTTTCCTTGTTTTCGATTAGGGTTCCAGCATCTAAGTCCTCCGGCGAACTTTCCGGCGACCCCCTCAGCAATATCCGAGCATTCCCTCGTCACACCTCCAAATAGCACCGAAGTAAAATTTTCTTACCCAAAAACCCTAATTTTCCTTTCCATTGTAATTTATTTTAATCTAATCGTGTATTGGTGTCCTTGCATGGCATATCATTGCATTACATTCATATAGGAGAGCCCGTAGAAATGATCCACCCGAGGGTGGATCACGATTGTACCAACCTATGTTGGTTAGGTACATCGATAGAGACTTCTTTGCACGTTACTGTAGTGATGTCATGGACATATTTGCATACTATCATCTTACGAAAATTGTCTTATGCACACATGTCATTAATGATGATCTCCTTAAGGAGTTTTATCAGAACCTAAAGAAGGTAGACGATAGGCCTACATACACTACTCGCGTTGCAAAATGGGATTTAGAGTTCACTCCTGCGATATTGCAGGAGTTTCTCGAGTGTAAGCCATCGGATGACACCTTCATTTTCTAGCCCACCTTTGATGCTCCTTTACCCGAGCCATTTGACCATATTTCTTTAGACTCCATGTATGAACATATTTTTGGTCATCCTCGTCCACCAGCTCAAAATTTATTTCCTATTACTGAGCTATCTGCACCTGACAATGTACTCTACAAGGTCATTGTTGGGTGTTTTCTTCCTATCGTGACTTGGGGTCTGGCCAAGATTCGGCCTCCCCATCTCTTTCTACTCTACGCCATGCGTAATAGATTAGACATAAACATTGCATTAAATATGTTTCATTGCATAGTGCATTTCATTTCCCCTGTACAAGGGAAAGTGCATATGTCGTATGGCCACATTATCACAACATGGCTAGAGTCAGTAGGCATCAACATTCACAGGGGTTCTCTGAGAGCGCTATCTGAGGTGTACGACTGCATATCAGTTCGTAACTTCTCGTTAGTGAAGCTACGGATGGGGCTTGGGTAGATGGAGTTGGCGCCTCGACCACCACCCAGAGCACGCGGAGAGCCTCCTCTGGTACCTAGAGAGGCGACAAAGGACTATGAGGATGCAGACACCGCTGATGAGGAGGATCAGATGCCAGCAGATGCATCAGCGGTGGGTCCATCAGATCATCTTGGCCAGCTGGAGTCCAGATCCCAGGATTATCAGCAGACAGTCGACTCAGGCTGTCAGAGCTCTTAGTAGGCCAAGCATCCATGGGCGCATGTCTTGGTCGGATGGAGGAGAGATATAGTTAGATTGCAGAGTCCTAGAGCTGCATCGAGTAGCGTCAACTCGATATATATGAGATGATGCGGGCCTGGACTTTGAGTCAGCAGCCTCCTCCACCGCCACCTCCTGCAGACGACTAGATTTAGAGGATGTTAGATTTTTTTGTTTTTCAGTTTTTGTAGTGAGATTGAGCATATCAAATCTCCATTTTGGATGTAAAAAACTGAAATCTTTTAAATTAAATGAAATTTCTGTTTGTGAAAATCATGTGTGTTTGAGTGAGTATCTGTATTATTGTATTGGTTTATGAAAGTTGTTATATCATGACGTGAAATTGCATATTATCATATAACATGTCATGTCATTGTTTAGAATTATTTTAGATGTCATGTTGTTTTAAATTATATCACATGCCATGACATCATGATCATTGGTCCTGCTTAATTATTGCTATCTTTATACCATGATCATTCATGCATTTATTTTGATTAGAATTGATTTAAGGAAAAATGGCATGACTTGGAGTCTCATTTATAAGAGAATCAAGTAGGGTTGCCTAGAAAATGCATGAGGCCATAATAATCCTAATCCCACATCTCACATTTAAAATTGACATGTATGTGTGTGTATACACCTTAGATAACATGTGAGATGTTAGGATAATAAGTTAGGTTCAAGGTACATAGATAGTGCATCTAGATGAACTTAACTTATTTCAATAATCACTAAGAATCATGAGGAAAGCTAATATACAAGTTATGTATATTTAGCCGATAAACCATGGTTTGAAATAGGTTTTCAAAAACATTTTAAAATCAATTTAGAAAACCTTGGTAAAATCTATCTTTTGATAGCCATCATCATTGTAGAAGTTGATACAAAGTGGATCAAAAACTTTAAAGTTTTAATAGCTTTTGAACTTTGTACCAATCTCCTATTTCAATGGTAAAAATATTTTTCCAAAATTTTTCACCGATTGTATGTGTGATAAGTAATATACGTATCAAGTTTCGTGATTTTTTTATTTACGTAGAATTACTTATGAATTTCCAAAAGTCTAGTCTGATTTTTGAAAATCAGGTTTTTAGTTATCGATCATTGCCTCTACAAAGGCGATCGATGGGTAGCGCGTTGGACTCGACTAGCGGCCTTGATATCACTCGTGTTGCCGTGCGATCGTGATGGGCACGATCATTTAGTAAGATAATCTTGATTTGAAAAAACTAGGTTTGTTTAGCTCGGTTTCAACTACGGTTAAGGTCCCCAATCACTTCTAACCCTAGGATATACTTTGGAAAGTATTATAAAGGGTGAAAATCCATTGGATATGGATTTGAAGAGGTGTTTAGGGTTTGTATCAAATTTAGGGTGTTGGAAAGTTCAATGTTGAATTTCTAACCATATCTTTGATGGTTTAGAGTTCCTATTGGCTTAGGGACTTCCCAAAGACATTGTTGGTGCAATGGTCAAGGGGGAGCAAGCTTTTAGGGGGAGAAATTCATCATGAGATGATGAATGATATTTTTCCTGATAAGGAGGACAATGAGATTTTGAGAGACTCAATTTGGAAATTGGGAGAGCATATAGGATTGCCTCTCTTAAGTGATATGAGACTTATCACTAGGAAGATGGTAGACATCCTAGGTATTTTTGGACCAAGGGGGAGATTGTAAGATCTCATTGGGACATGAGACATTGACCTCCTTGGAGGGTTGACCTTTTTGATGTATGTCAAAAAGGGGGAGAAATTATTATTTGGGATTACCAAAAATTATTATTTGGGATTACCAATTTGGAATAATTGGTAAGAGACTTGAGTTAGTGGTCTAACTAAAATGGTTTGTTTGGTTTTTGTCAAACATCAAAAAGGGGGAGATTGTTGGTGCAATCGGCCCAGGTCACGATTGACCAGGACTCGAGTTTGGCTCGAGTGATGTTTTGATGTTTCGACAAAAACATATGACAATGTAATTGTCATGGTAAAGTCCAAGTCATGGGTACTTGGCATGGAAAGTCCAAGCGGGACACTTGGCATTTTGGGAAGTCCAAGCATGGGTCTTGGCAAGGTAAAGTCCAAGTCTAGAGTACTTGGCATAAGGAAAAGTCTAAGCATGGGTCTTGGCATGGAAAGTCCAAGGGGTTTGGTATTGGCGGCGTAAAGTCCAAGCGGGAGTCTTGGCGGCGTAAGTCCAATGTGCCTTGGCGGTGTAAACACCGTTAGCATGACATAGCCGATGGAAGCACCTGAAGGCTAGCGCGATGGATGAACAAGTCATGGATGACTTGGAGGGATCCGATAGGCGTAAGGCTGATGGAGGTGGCTAGAAGGCTTAGGTCTAGGCTAAAGGTGGTCTAGCAAGTATGGGGGCACCATACTTGGGTTAAAACCTTATGTTTGAGGTGTACCAGTCGACTGGTGCCATGTGGCAGTCGACTGGTGTAGTCAACTAGGGTTTGACTGCAGGGAATTGCCAAACAGTCGACTGCCGGAGCTTGGCACTCGACTGATCGGCCGAGCAGTCGACTGATCATGGGATCAGTCGACTGATGCTCAGATTTTCGGCCACAGAATGGAGTCTCACTCGACCGCTAAGACGAGCAGTCGAGTGATGGCTCATCAGTCGACTGATTCTCATGATCAGTCGACTGATGTCCTAGCCATTGGATCTTTCCAGCATGGATTACACCGTTGTCTCACAGCAACAGTATGATCAGTCAACTGATGGTCCCGATCAGTCGACTGATCGACCTTTTCCAGCACAGGTTGAAGCTATATAAGGAGCTCGTGATGGAGGAAAGGATAGTGATTTTCTTGGGCGAAATTGAAGGGGAAAGTGGTGCTTTCTAGTTCTTCAAAGCTAGTTCAAGGCAATCAAAGATCAAGCAACCAAAAGCTTTTGTGAAGTGTTTCCCTTTACTTGCATTTGTATTTCATTATCGTATTTGCTTGTATCTATTTGATTATTGTTGTAATCATTATTGTACGAGGTTTCTCCACCTCCGGATTGTTCCGAGAAGGAGTGTTTATTAGTGGTTGCGTGTGCATCACTAGAGGTCGTAGAGTTCGATCCATGGAGTAGGAACCGTGTGGTTCTGAACCACATTACATACTCGTGTTCTTGTTGTATTTGCGTATTTCGTTATTGTACCATTTCTACTTCCGCTGGATACTAACAAAACTGTAGAGATGATCACGATCGAATTCCATCAACGAACGAACACGCGCTATTCACCCCCCCCCCCTCTAGCCATTACAAAGATCCTAACAAACCCTAGGGCTGTGAGATGCCATTATGGCTATAGAGAGATCAAAAACATGAACAGGAGAGATGGCTTCAAAACCTAGGGCTTTTGGTCACCGGTGTGGATGGGGAACGACTGGTCGGAGAAGGTTGGCGACAATCGGAGAGAAGAAATCGAGTGAAGAGGGCGTGAAGACGTCGAACCCTAGCAGTTCGGCGTTATAAAATCACGAATCCAGTCGACTGATGTGTGACATCAGTCGACTGATGGCGGGTTAGTGAGCAGTTCACCGAACCGGCAGTCGACTGCTCCGGCTCGGCACTCGACTGTTGAGCATTCTGTGACGAGCTACAGTAACATCAGTCGACTGATAGTGGTCGTCAGTCGACTGATGTGACCGACTCATTCTTTGGGCGAGCCACTCGTGGCTCTTCCGTCGATGAGCAGTACCATCGATCGGTGATGGACAAATCGATCGAGTCTTGGAAGCGACACTCATTCTGGGCTCATGGTGTGTGATGCGTGTTACGGTCATTTTTCAATTTTGAAATTGAGTGAATTTTGATGTCTTCACTCAATTTGTTTCATTTTACCATGTTTATTCATGTGTATCGAATATATTAATGTTATGCTTATGTTCATGTATTTGTTAATGTATTTTAGTATTTTATTTCATTTTTACAAACATTAACAACCAATAGTTTCAAATCCTAACATCTCACCCTTTCTAAGTGTTGAAATACACAATCAAGGTGAATGACCTATTTTGTGAGATGCAATACACCATAAACATTCCTTCCATGCAAACATATGGTAAAACACATGAAGCATGGTAAGTTTGAGACATCAAGGTGTGTAGCACTTGAGTATCAACCTTAATGTAATTTCTAAGCCTTAAGACAATTCTTGATACACTAATTCCCAAAGTGTGCCAAACCCAAAATGGCACACTATAACCTCTAAATCTAGATTGTGTCACTTTTATTGATTTTTCATGATCCCAAGGATGTATTGACACATCCTAAAATCTTTTAGCATATAAGATCAAACATATTTCCAAGGTATCCATAACCTTGAAAATAACCTAAAATGTCAACTTTGCTATAGTTGAGTTAACTACCCATCCAATCAAAGTTGGCACATCCTAAGCCATTTAGCGTGAGTAAATCACGCTCCTTCGAACCCAAAATCTATTTGAGCTCATTGAGTTAATTAGGTATTCCTTAGGGGTAACCTCTCTAGATACCCTCCTAATGACCCTTCTAGGCTTATTAGCCTTGGTCATTGTGGTCTTTCCATGGTTAACTCTAGGGGTGACTCCCCTTGTAACCTTCTTAGTGGCTTCCCTAGATTTCTTAGAAACCCTAGCCACTAGGCACACACCATGGTTGGCCTTAGGGATAACTTCCCTAGAAACCTTGGTTTTCTTAGACCTAGGTTTAGTTCCATAATCAAATGGAACATTATGGTAAGTATGCATTACTTTCTTGGATATAGGCTTGTGACCCAAACCTTGCCTCCTAGATGGTTCTTGCCTCTTACACCCTTTACTTTGACTCCTAGATCCTAGAGTTTGGCCATTTGACCATTTAAATTGATTTTGCATATCTGCAAGGGTCTTTTCCAATTTCTCAAGCCTTGACCTCAAGGCTTGATTTTCTAACTCTAATTGCCCAATTGATTTTTGATTAGGTTTTTGGGCGTTACCATTTTCTTTAGGCATATGCCTACCCTTATTAGGGTTAACGCCTAAATGGTTTTCAATTTTCTTAATTGTTTCCCTAGGAAGGACGTTTATAGGGACATTAGTCCCAAATTTCTTCCTCTTTGAAATAGGTCTAGAGTTATTATTTCTAGATTTTTCTTTAGACCTAAGACCAACATGTTTAGCTTCTAGACAAACATACTTATTATTTCTAGCATGCTTTGATTCATGAGTAATAGCAAAATTGTTTAAATTATTTCTAGAATGCTTTTGCCTAAAATTTAAAGAATGAGCATTATGAAAATATACCTTAGGGTTAGTCTTAGAGACTCCCCCCACATGTGATGCTCCCTTTTGAGTGTTCTTGCTCCCCCTAGAGCATTGACTCCTATAGTGCCCCTTTTGATGGCACTTGAAGTAAATGATGTGCTCCTTGCTCCTTTGACTTTGGGCACCGGCATCCTTGACCTTTGGCGCCGGTGGACTTCTCTTGACCCTCTTTGGGCACTTGCTCTTATAGTGCCCAGTTTCCCTACACTCAAAGCAAATTATATGACTTTTATTTTGAACTGAAATACTTGAGTTACCTAGGGTGATGGTGATCGGAGTGGGTTCTTCATCCCTCCCGGAGGTTGAGGCTTCTTCTTGATTTTGTTCCGGCTCTGGTGTGGATGGTCTCTCCCCCTCAATCCTAGAGGTGGATGCTTCTTCCACCTATTCTACTTCTTCTTCCTCCAATCCGGAAGTTGACTTCATCTCAACTTCTGATTCCTCACTTTCACTTGAGGATGAGCTCTCTTCTTCCTCTTCCTTATCTTCTTCTACTTGTGCCAAGTGAGGCTTCTCATGGAACTTGGCCAATTTGTCCCATAGCTCCTTGGCATCTAGAAATTCACCTAACTTGCACAAGACATCATTAGGTATCAAATTTTCTAAAAGTTTTGTTACCTTGACTTCGGTCTTGAACTTTTAGCGTTGCTCTTGGGTCCACCTTTTTAACTTGAGGACATATCCCTTCTTGTCCCTAGGAGGTTCAAAGCCTTCCATGATGATGAACCAATTCTCTATGTCCATCATCAAGAAATTTTCCATTCTAGCCCTCCACACCAGAAAATCTTCTTGGTCCTATGGTGGCAGAGTGTTAATGTCCCATCCAAGCTTGTCTTTGAATTCCATCTTGTTCCCTCTAGTGTGCTCCCTTAGTTGTTAAACTTAGAAGAGCGGTCTCGATCTGATACCACTTGTAAGGGATCCTTGGAAGCTAGAGGGGGGTGAATAGCTTCTTTTCGTTTCTTGATGGAAATCGTTCGTGATCGAGTCTACAATTTTCGTTAGTGTGCAGCGGAATAATAAAAATAATTCAATAAAGAAATATACAACAACAAATACACAAGTATTTAACGTGGTTCGGAACCGAACGATTCCTACTCCACGGATCGAGCTCTAAAGAGCTCTAGCGATGCCACAAACACACTACTATGCAATAACTCCTTCTCGACACAAGTCGGAGGTGGAGAAACCTCTTACAAAATATTACAACAGTAATACAAGTGAATACAACAAAAGAAAGCAAAGAAAACTTTACACAAATCTTATGGAAGCTTGCTTGTTGATTGCCTTGGACTAGCAGCTGAAGGCCCTGATTTGCAACAGCAAATCGCTTCAAAACGTCCAAGAAAATCGGTGGTGATTTCCTCCTCCACAAACTCCATTTAAAAGATGCAACCTGGGCTGGAAATCGCCTATCAGTCGACTGATGCCACTGTTGTCGTGAGACAACGGCTAGATCCACGCTGAAAAGATCCAACGGATCCATCATCGATCGGCGATCATGACCATCGATCGTCGATTGATAGCCTCCACTCGCTCATTGCTAACCCCGGGATCAGTCGGACTCCGATCGAAAAATTGAGCACTAGTCGATAGATCACATGATCGATCATTGCCAGTCGATCATTGCCCTCCTCATCGTCATTCGCTGGGTCAATTCCCGTAGTCAAACCCTAGTTAACTCATGCCAATTGACTGGTACACGTCAAACATGAGGTTTTAACCCAAATATGGTGCCCCCATACTTGCTAGACCACCCTTAGCCTAGACCTAAGCCTTCTAGCCACCTCCGTCAGCTTCACGCCTCTCGGATCCCTCCAAGTCATCCATGACTTGTTCATCCATTGCGCTAGCCTTCAGGTGCTTCCATCGACTATGTCATGCTAACGGTGTCTACACCGCTAAGGCACATTGGACTTACACTGCCAAGACTCCGCTTGGACTTTACGCCGCCAACCATTGGACTTATGCTGCCAAGACTCCCGCTTGGACTTTACGGTGCCAATATCAAACTCCTTGGACTTCTCAAATGCCAAGACTTAAGCTTGGACTTTCCCTTGCCAACCCATGTTGGACTTTCCATGCCAAGACCCATGCTTGTACTTTTCATGCTAAGTACTCAAGACTTGGACTTTCCCATGACAATGACATTGTCATATGTTTTTGTCGAACATTAAAACATCTCTCGAATAAAGCTCGAGTCCTGGTCAGTTGTGACCTGGGCCGATTGCACCAACACTTTCCCATTGCCAAGTGTCTCACTTGGACTTTCCGTGCCAAGTACCCATGACTTGGACTTTCTTCATCACATGGTCAACCCTAGTCAACCATCAAAATACCCCTCGAGTTAAACTCGAGTCCGGTCAATCATGACCTGGGTCAATTGCACCAACAATCTCCCCAACACATTGTCAAACATCAATGTCAAACATCAAAATACTATTCGAGTCAAACTCGAGTCTGGTCAATCATGACCTAGGTTGATTGCACCAACAATCTCCTCCTTTTTGATGTTTGACAAAAACCAAACACCTTTGAGTTAGACATAAACCCTAACTCAAATCTCCTTACCAATCCTCTCAAATTGGTAATTAACTTGTCTCATAAATTTCCCCATAAATTCTCCCCCTTTTTGACTAACATCAAAAAGGTTCTCCCCAAGGAGGTCAATGTCTCATATCCTAATGAGATCTTACAATCTCCCTCTTGGTCCAAAAACATCTAAAATGTCTTCACTCTTCCTAGTGATAAGTCTCATATCACTCAAGAGAGGCTTCCTATACACTCTTCCAATTTCCAAATTGGACATCTCACATTCCCATTCCTCCCCCTCATGAGGAAGAATACATTCATCATCCCATAATGGATACCTCCCCCTAAAGGCTTGCTCCCCCTTGACCATTGCACCAACAATGTCCTTGGGAAGTCTCTAAGCCTATAGGCACTCTAAACCATCAAAATTAAGGTTAAAAGTTTAAACTTGACCTCTCACTCGCCTTAAATTGATACACACTCTAAACAACACTCCTAATCCATATCCAATGGATTTTCACTCTTTCTAATGCTTTCCAAAGCATATCCTAGGGTTAGGAGTGGTTAGGGAACCTTACCATAGCTGAAATTTGGCTAAATAAATTTGTTTATCCAAAATCAGCTCTAGCAGTCGACTCTGACAGTAATCAATCAACTACCGTGCTCATCAGTCGACTTCCAATAAGTGTCAGTTGACTCATAACTGCAAAATACAGTTTTCAGCATTCAGATGCGAATTTCGATAATACATAATTAATTATACGTAATTTGAAAAATAGTGAAACTTCATACGTATAATACTTATACCAAATACAATGGGTGAAAAATATTTGAAAAATTATTTACCCATAAAATAGTGAGTTTGATACAAAGTTCAAAAGTGAGAAAAACTTCATTGTTTTGGGCTCACTTTGTATCAACATCATTAATGGTGACTTCTATCAAAAGATAGACTACACCAAGGTTTTTCAAAATAATTTTGAAATAGTTTTAAAACCTTATATTGAACCATGGTCTATGGGCTTAATGCACATGACTTGTACACAAGCTTTCCTCATGATTCATTAATAATATAAGGTGAGGTTGAGTTCATCTAGATGCAAAAACTATGCACCTTAAACTTAACTCATTTCCTATCATCTCACATGTGTCTAGGGTGTATCAATACACACACATGTCAATGTGATATGAGATGTGAGTTTTATTCATCCTAAACTAGGGTCTCATACATTTTTCTAAGACAACACTACTTGATTCCCTTATACATGGGACTTCAAGTCATGCCATAGTCTTTAACTCAATTTTATTAATGCATGAAATATGGTCATGGCAGAAATGATAGCATAAATAAGCATGGTCAATGATCATGATGTCATGACATATGATTTAATCTAAACATACATGACATTAAAAGATAAACCCTAAGCATAATCATGACATTTATATGATTTAAATGAATATGATGTCATGACATGGTATATGACAATCAAGACATGGCAAATAACATATAAAGGTATTTAATACCTAAATTTTAATATTAGTTGTCATTTGTTATTATTAAACCCATTTTGCCATATTACTACTAATCTCCCAAGTGTGCCAAAAATCCAAAATGACACACTATGACTTTAAGACCTAAATTGTGTCAATTTAATAAATTTATCAAACTTCTTAAATAATATTGGCACATCCTAAAATCTTTTAGGATTATGATCAAACTTATTTCCAAGATACCCATAACCTTGGAAATGACCTAAAGTGTCACCTTTACCATGGTTAGGTTAAATACCCATCCATTTGAAGTTGGAACACCTAAACCCATTTAGCGTGAATCGATCAGGCTCATAAGGATCCAATACCTATTGGAGCTCCTTGGGTTTACTAGGTATTCGCTAGGAATAACTTCCCTAGATACCCTCCTAATGACCCTCCTAGGCTTAGAAACCTTTTCATTTGGGTCTTACCTAGGTTAACTCTAGGGGTAACTCCCCTTTTAGCCTTCTTAATGGCTTCCCTAGGTTTCCTTGAAACCTTAGCCACTAAGCACCTACCTTTGTCAACCTTAGGGATGACTTCCCTATTGACCTTGATTTTTCTAGACCTAGATTGAGTTTCATAATTGAATGGAACATTATGATAGGTCTTTTTGGGCTTAAGCTTACCCTTGGATGGTTCTTGTTTCCTTGGCCTTTGACTTTGACTCCTAGACCTTAGGCTTTGACTATTTGACCCTTGCATTTGATTTTTCATGTTCCAAAGGGCCTTCTTCAATTTCTCAAGCCTTGACCTCAAGGCTTGGTTTTCTAACTCTAATTTCTCTAATTTGGTGGGCCCGTGGTTTCTTTGATCATTTTTTCCCTTCCTATGCATATGTCTAGATTTCTTTGGAGTAAAGCCTAAATGGTCTTCAATTTTCCTAATACTTGCCTTAGGTAAAATTGTTTTAGGGACATTAGTCCCAAATTTCTCCTTGTTTCTAAAGTTGACATTTTTAGCTCCTAGATAATAAAATATATTATTTCTAATAGCATGCTTTTCATGATGAATTGCAAGTGAATTAAAAATATGCTTTTGCCTATAAATTAAAAAATGTGCATTAATAAATTTTACCTTAGGGTTTGCCTTAGAGGCTCCCCCTACATTTGATGCTCCCTCTTTTCTCCTAGGGCATTGCCTTCTATAGTGCCCCTTTTGATGGCACTTGAAACACACTACGTGCTCCTTGCTCTTGATGGTCGAGGCTCTGGTCTCCTTGACCTTTGACACCGGTGGAGCCTTCTTAACCTTCTTAGGGCACTTATTCTTATAGTGCCCATATTCCCTACACTCAAAACACATAATATGATTTTTAATTTGAATTAATGTGCTTGAGTTACCTTCCACAGTAGGGGAGTCCCGAGCTTCCTCTTCCTCTCGACCAAAGGTAGATGGTTCTTCTTGTTACTCCAATATTGAGGATGCCCTAATCTCCTCCCCCTCAATCCTAGAAATGGAGGCTTCCTCTAATTCAACCTCCTCTACCGATTCGGATGTCGACTCCTTCTCAACTTCCGACTCCTCACTTTCTTGTGAGGATGAACTTGTTTCTTCAACCTCCTCCGATTGAGCCGATGAACATTCCTCTTCTTTTTCGTCTTCTTGAACCGGTTGAGGGTTCTCATGGAATCTTGCCACTTGGCTCCATAGCTCTTGGCATCCATATAATTACCTAACCTACACACAATATTGTTAGGAATCAAATCAACCAAGAATTTTATTACCTTTGTGTTTTTCTCGAATTCTTGAATTTGTTCCTCAGTCCACTTCTTCATCTTGAGGAATCCTCCTTTTGGCCCTCTTGGATATTGGAATCCATCCATCAATACGACCAATTCCTCAAGGTCCCTCATCTTCAAGAAGTCTTCAATTCTTGCCTTCCATTGGTTGAATCCTTCTCGCCCATAGAAATTGTACGGAATTGAGGTGTTGACGTCTCATCCCAATTTATCTTCGAACTCCATCTTCTTCCTCTAGTGGTGCTCTCTTGGTTGTTAATCCTTGAAGAGTTGCCTCACTCTAATACCACTTGTTAGGACCTATGCGCCCGCTAGAGGGAGGTGAATAGCATTTCATCGTCGAAGATGGATCTTGATCGTGCTTGCTACAAAACTTGTTATACGTAGTGGAAATCAAAATAATACAATACAAAGTGCACAAACACAATCACAACATGACGATATAACGTGGTTCGGAACCGTATGGTTCATATTCCGTGGATTGGGCTCGAACAAGCCCAAGTGATGCAAACACACACCACTAATCAATAACTCCTTCTCAACAACACGTCGGAGGTGGAGAAACCTCGCACAAATGATTACAAAAGAAATATACAAAAATACAAGAAAAATATGAATGAAATGTAAATAGCACTTTACAAACTAGGGTTTTGAGCACTTGCTTGTTGGTTGCTTGGATGAGCTTGAAGGACCCTGAAATGCAACTGCAATTCACCTTCAAAACGTCTCAAGAAGCCTCCCCAAGAACCATTGCCAAACTCTCCGACGAATAGCTCCTTTTAACCTGCATCGAGCTAGATTTCCGTCTTGCAGTCGACTGCCAACGTCATCAGTTCGACTGCTAACACTGTTGTTGTGAGACAACGGTTCGATCCATGCTGAAAAAAAATCCAACGGGACTCTCATCAGTCGACTGCCAACATTGGCAATTGACTGCCAGTGCTCGTAGCCAACTGCCCAGTCGACTATGGAGCGTTCTGTGCTTGTGGCCAAACCATCAGTCAACTGCCATATCAGTCAATTGATTCACTGAGTAGTCGACTGCCAAGGCTTTTTCGGCCCTAAATCGTCGAGCACTAGTCGACTCACAATAGTCGAACTGGTCATAATCCCAGTTGACTGTTAAGTGTCGACTCGGTTGCCAAGTTTCAAATACTTGACCATTCGACCGGTATAAAGTCCCGGTCAATCAATAACCTCAAACATGAGGTTTAACCCCAAGGATGGTGCCCCCATACTTGCTAGACCACCCTTAGCCTAGACCTAAGCCTTCTAGCCACCTCCGTCAGCCTCGCGCCTATTGGATCCCTCCAAGTCATCCATGACTTTTTCATCCATACGTTAGCCTTTAGATGCTTCCATCGGCTATTGTCATGCTAACGGTGTTTACACCGCCAAGGCACATTGGACTTACGGTGCCAAGACCATGCTTGGACTTTACGACGCCAACCATTGGACTTATGCTGCCAAGACTCAACCCTTGGACTTTACACCGCCAATATCAACCCTTGTACTTCCCAAATGTCAAGTACTTATGACTTGGACTTTCACCGCCAAGACTACACCCTTGGACTTACGTAGCCAAGACTACACCCTTGGACTTTCCATGCCAACTCCATGTTGGACTTTTTAATTGCCATGACTCAAGCTTGGACTTTCCCTTGCCAAGACCCATGCTTGAACTTTCTATGCCAAGTACTCAAGACTTGGACTTTTCCATTGCCATGTGTCCCACTTGGACTTTCCATGCCAAGTACCCATGACTTGGACTTTCTTTATCACATGGTCAACCCTAGTCAACTATCAAAATACTCCTCGAGTCAAACTCGAGTCTGGTCAATCATGACCCGTGTCGATTGTACCAACACATTGTCAAACATCAAAACACTACTCAAGTCAAACTTGAGTCCGGTCAATCATGACTTTGGTCGATTGCACCAACAACTAGTGCTTTTCCTATCTAGTTTGCATCCTGCATAATCGAAATTAGTATATCCTACTAAATCAAAAGATTCAGTTCTCGGATACCACAATCCAACAATTATGGTTGCTTTAAGACATCTCATAATTCTTTTAATTGCAACCCAATGAGACTCTTTTGCACACGATTGATATCGTGCGCACATACCCACAACAAATACTATATCAAGTCTACTCGCTGTAAGGTATAAAAGACTGCCTATGACACTCCTATAAAGTTTCAAATCAATAGTTTTTCCATCTACATCACTATCTAAATGAGTGTTTTGTGCCATTGGGATGAAAATCTCCTTAACATTTTCCATGTTGAATCTTTTTAGCAATTCCAACGCATATTTTGATTGATAGATATAAATTCCTTCTTTGGTTTGTTTGATTTGCAGTCCAAAGAAAAATGTCAATTCTCCTACTAGACTCATCTCAAATTCACTCTCCATGTGTTCTATGAATTCATTGAGGTAATCCCTATTATTTGAGCCACAAATTATGTCATCAACACAAATCTGAGCTACAAATATATCTTCACAATTTCTTTTCAGAAATAGTGTGGGATCAATTTGACCTCCTCTAAAACCCCTTTCAACTAGGAAGGTTGACAATCTTTCATACCAAGCACGAGGTGCTTGTTTTAGCTCGTAAAGAGTCATCTTAAGCTTATACATGTTTGGAAATTCAGAATTTTCAAACCCCAACGGTTGCTCAACATAGACTTCCTCCTTAATAAGACCATTCAAAAATGCAGACTTCACATCCATTTAATATAATTTGAAGCCCTTATATGCTGCAAATGCTAGCATAAGTCTTATGGATTCTAATCTAGCCATGGGTGCATAGGTTTCATTATAATCAAGTCCCTCAACTTGATTGTAACCTTTGGTAACCAACCTAGCCTAATTTCTTACAATCTCTCCCTTATCATTCATTTTATGCTTAAATACCCATTGTGTGCCAATTATAGTAACTTGATCAGGTCTTGGGACCAAATCCCAAACTTGAATTCTCTCAAATTGTCCCAATTCATCTTACATTGCTATAATCCAGTCACGATCAAGAAAAGCTTCGTCAATTACTTTTGGTTCAATTTCAGAGATTAATGCTACTTAATTTACTTCATTCCTAAAAAATGATCTAGTCCTCACCCCATGATGGATGTCTCCAACAACTTGGTCTAGAGGATGACTAGAGACCATTCTAGTGGATCTTGGTACTTGAGATGTTTCTTGAACCTCACAATTTGACACAAGCTGAAGTGATGACCCTTCTGACCTAGGTATTTCATTATCGGAGTCAAATCTAACTCCCCCTACATTAGTGTTCTCATTTAAACTCAATTTCTTGAGTTTAAATAGAACCTCATCGCTTTCTACCTTTGAATCAATTTGTGTTTTACTTTCTTCAAAAACTACATTTGATGATTACTCCACCAAATTTGTTCTTTTGTTATACACTCGATAAGCCTTACTTGTTAGGGAATATCCTACAAGGATATCTTCATCCGCTTTAGCGGTGAATTTCCCTAGATGATCCTTAGTGTTTAAAATGAACACCTTGCAACCAAATACCCTAAGGTGTTTGATTATTGGTAGTTTTCCAAACCATAATTCATGATGCATTTTTCCTAAGAATCTATGTATCAAAACTTTGTTTTGAACATAGCATGCAATATTAATAGCCTCAACCCACAAATAACTAGGAAGAGCATACTCATTTAGCATACTCCTCGTAGCTTCTTGAAAGACTCTATTCTTCCTCTCTACAACACCATTTTGTTGTGGTGTCCTAGGAGTGGAGAATTCATGTTTGTACCCTTTTCTAGACAAAAATCCTTAAAACTCATGTTTTCAAATTCTCCTCCATGATCGCTTCTAATTTTTTAATTGTTGCATTTTTCTCATTCTCAATTCTTCTACAGAAAGGAATAAAAATTTCTAATGATTGATCCTTATGTTTGAGAAAGAAAGTCCAAGTATATCTAGTATAGTCATCTAATTCTACCAAGCAATATCTACTACCATTCAAGGATTTAGTTGAGCTACTATCAAACAAATCCATATGCAATAAATCTAAAGCACTTGACGTACTTACTGTAGGGAGGTCGGATCGAATCGATTGGCCGGCTAAAGGGGGGTGAATAGCCCTCGTTCGTTGGATGTCATAATTCGCTCGTTCTTCTTGCGTTGGTTGTCTACGATTGTCGTTAGCGCAGCGGAATAACAATAATAATGAAACTAACAACAATACACAATCACACAACACAAGATATACGTGGTTCGGAACCGAATGGTTCCTACTCCACGGGTGAGCTCCTCGACCTCTAGTTATGCGCACGGCACTAACTATAACACTCCTTTTCGACTACACGTCGGAGGTGAAGAAACCTCTCACAAGCAATTACACTAAGTAATGAAATACAAGCAATACAAAGACAAATACGAAATACACGTAAAGAACACTTTACAACGCTTGCTTTGAACCCTTTGCTTGTTGCTTGCTTTAGATGGCTCTTGAAGGTCTGGAATGCAGCAGCAATTCCCCTCTAATAGCTTCACAAAAGACTTGGCGAAATTCTCCAACTCGTGCTCGTTTTCGCGCTACCATCATCACTGATCGATCGACCATCACGACCGTCCCGTAGCCGTTGTCTCACAATGGCCAGATCCACGTTGGTTAAGTTCCAACGGATCACACATCGTCGATCGATGGCACCATCACCGATCGATCAACCATCATCGAGTCCGGGCGAAGCTTGACTCCATTCTCGCGTGCGTGCGGTGTCATCGATCCGTGTCGTCCCTTGGCAGTCGATTGATGCTCCCAACAGTTGACTACCCTCCCTCGGCAGTCGACTGATCAGCCAGACTTGGTTCAGTCGAACACTGGTCGAACCCATATGACCTAGAGCAGTCGACTGGCACCTATGCCAGTCGACTGATGTCGGCTAAAACCTCAAACATAACGATGTTTGAGCCTCCGACACTCAGTCTTAGCCACTTGGCCAAGTCCACCTTATCCCTCATGGAGTTCCCCACCGAAGCTCTCTTCCCTCGGCCTACGTCCCTCGGATGCGCCAAGCGCACGGCTTCGCAATGCCATCCTTCGCGTCTCATGCCCTAGAAGTATGCTTCCCTTTGGGCTCACTCCATTCGCTCCCCGTCCGGCGGTCCCTCGGATGCACCAAGCGCACGGCTTCGCAATGCCATCCTTCACCGACTCAAAGACCCCGAGCCTAGTGAACTTATCAAGTCCTCAAGACTTCCCAAATGCACCAAGCGCACGGCTTCGCAATGCATTTCTCACCAAGCACCAAGCGCACGGCTTCGCAATGCTTTGGATTTCTCATGCCAAGCACCAAGCGCCGCACGGCTTCGCAATGCTTTGGACTTTCCCATTCCAAGCACCAAGCGCACGGCTTCGCAATGCTTTGGACTTTTCCATGCCAAGCACCAAGCGCACGGCTTCGCAATGCTTTGGACTTTCCCATGCCAAGGCTTCCCCCTTGGACTTCCACACCAAGCTCCATGCTTGGATTTTCCATGCCAACCCCATGTTGGACTTTCCCATGACAATCCCATGTCATGAGTTTTGTCTATCATCAAAATATCATTAAGGTACTGCTCGAGTCAAACTCGAGTCAACCTAACCTGGGCCGATTGCACCAACACTTACAACATTTTTGCTTTTGTATGATGCTTTTACTTGTTTACCTTTTTGACACGCATCACATAGTTTGTCCTTTTCATACTTGAGCAATGGTAGTCCTCACACAAGTTCTTTCTTGGCCAACCTCTTAATGTTCTTCATGTTGATGTGTGCGAGTCTTCGATGTCATAGCCATGAGTCATCTTCTTTAGACAAAAGACACTTCACATGCATGTTAGTAGCACTACTAAACTGAACTTGATAGATATTTTCCTTCCTAGTTCCTACTAACATGGTAGCGTTGGATTCATTATGTTAAATTAAGCATTGAGTTGAATAAAATTCTACTCTATACCCTTCATCACATAATTGACTAACACTCAAAAGATTAAAAGCCATTCTTTTAACTAGCAAGACATCCTTAATCCTAAATTGTTCAGAAATACAAATGTCTCCTACTCCTATGACCTTTAGTTTACCACTATTACCAAAAGAAATAGTACCTTTCCTTCTATTTTTAATTGAAGAACTTTGATGAGTCTCCGGTCATGTTCTTGGAGCATCCATTATCCATAAACCATATCATCGGACACTCCCCCTTGATCAGTACCTATTCAAACACGAAATACAAGATCTTTTAGAACCCAGATTTTGGGTTCATTAGCATTCACAACATACTGTTTAGGAATCTATGCTTTAGTTACTTTAGCTTTAACACAATGAGTTCTATTAACTAATGACATGAAACTAAATTCTTTTTGTTTCGGTTTATACCCTATTCTAGCTTTGTTATAGACTGCCCTTTGGGCATCTAGAATCATGTTAAGGGTTTTAGAGCTCGTTGTGAATTTCTCAAGTGTGCACTTGAGATCATCAACTTGTGCTCTCAAAGAGTTGTTCTCTTCTCTAAGTTCTTCAACCTGAGAAGTATTAGTCTTATTTTCTTCAGAAATTGAGTTAAGGTTTCTAAGTTCCTCTACCTAAGATTTTAAAACCTTAACCTTACTCTTAGATCTATTTAAGACATTAGTTAAACATGCTATCGTTTCATATAACTTATCTAGTTCAGGAGATGTTACCTCATCATCAGATGATGATGATGTGTCTTTCGGTGATGTTTTGGTCTTACTTTCATCTCCCTCTAAATCTGAATTGTTCAGAGCCATTAGAGCAGCATGTTTGGTTCCTTTTTCCTTAACTTCCTCCTATGAAGAGTTGGAAGAAGACTCATCCCACGTTGCCTTCAATGCCTTCTTCTTGCTAGGCTTGTCCTCTTTCTTTGTGAGGTCAGGACACTCACTTTTGATGTGCCCCTTCCTGTTACATTCAAAGCAAACAACATCAGTTTTGCCTCTGAATTTATGTGATGTCTTACTCTTCTTCTTGTCCGTGAAAATTTTCTTCACATCCTTCTTGTTGTATTTTCTACTTCTACTCATCATTCTCCTCACAAAATTAACTATCTTGCTGGAAGAAGATTCATCATTGCCATCGCTGCTTTACTCGGATGAAGATGATGATGACTCCCTCTTCTTCTCCTTTTTCTTGTCCTCCTTGTATCGCTCACCTACAATAAAAGTAATACCTTTCTCTTTCGGACCCTTATTAGCTTGTTCATGCAGTTCCATTTCACAAAATAATTCATCTAGTTTTACTATTGATAAATCCCTTGACACTTTGTAGGCATCTACCATAGATGACCACAAAGCATTTCGGGAAAAAGATTTCAGAACATACCTTATCGTGTCTCGATTTTTTAAACCTTCTCCAACCGAATGTAGCCCATTTAGTATCTCCTTAAACCTTCTGTGCAGTTCACCAACAGTCTCGCCATCCCTCATAGCAAAATTCTATAGTTGGTTCATATAGAGATCTCATTTCGCTATTCTCGAGTCTCTTGTACCTTCATTGAGCTCTATCAGTTTGTTCCAGAGATATCGTGCGCTGCTGAATGGGCCAATTTTGTTGAGATAGTCCTTCGCCAAGTCACATTGCAAAGTTACGATGGCCTTGCCATTTGCTTGCGTATTGCATCTTTGTTCAGCAGTACACTGTGCAGATTCGAGGATCCTTCCTTCTGCGTCTATTGGTGCCTTCAGTCACGGAGAACCACATGTCTATCTTAGTCATTAGATAGTATTCCATTCGGCTTCGCTAGTATTGAAAGTTGGTTCCATCGAAGAAAGGAGGTCGGTTTGTATTGTAGCCTTCTTGCATTTCCATTTGAGCTTGCTCTTACGGTTGTGAATCCGGAGAAGAGCACCAAGTTATGATACCACTTGTAAGACCATTGGCGTCGCTAGAAGGGGGGTTGAATAGCGTCGATCGTCGATACTTGAACTTTTATAGAGAAATTTACTTGTTCGACGAAAAGCAGTGAAAACAAAGGAAGAAAAATAGCACACAAGAACACAGATTTTTTACTTAGTTCACAGTTCCCCCACGAACTGCTATGTCCAAGGCCCACCTCTACTCTTTCTCCTTCTCAGAAAATCTTTGAAGGTGGAGAAACCTCTTAATACAAGTTTACAAGAGTTACACAAGAACTTACAGCGGAAAGAGTTTGAGAAGAGTAGGATTACAATATACAGTATTAGCTAGGGCTTCTTCTCTTCACTCCTTTGATTGCCTTTGAGGATGTTTGGAGCTTGGAGGATGAACGCAAAACACTGGAGAATTGCTTCAAGGAGTATAGTGAACAGTAGTTTCGAGTCATGAGGAAAAGAGCCAGAGAAAGCTTTTATAATGAACCATATTAGGGCTTTTTTTGCCCGCACAGTTGAGTCACCTCAACTGGTGGCTCGACTAACATTTGATTACCGTCCCCAATGATAAGTTTTCTTCCTCAATTTTTACTTATCTCCCATTGTAACATAGGTTCAGTGGAGGCGATGAACCATCGCCTCGACTGGTAACCTTAGTCGAGCTTCTAGTTGAGCCTACCTCGCTTTTGTTTCAATTGAATAGAGCATCAGTCGAGGCATCGCCTCGACTGCTATTGATTTCTGCTTAAGTTATGTTATGATAGTCGAGGTTGCAGTCGACATCGCCTTACTTTTGTTCGAACAAACAAAGCAGCAGTCGAGGCGCCGCCTCGATTGCTATGGGTCTCTGCTCAAAGCATGCTACCCCAGTCGAGGTGGCAATCGACTATGCCTTGCTTCTGTTCGAGTGAAAGAAGAACCAGTCGAGGTGACGCCTCAACTGAAATTGCTTTCTTAGCAACTATGAGGCCAGTCGAGTTGTCTCTTAAAACCTAACCACGTCCAGTCGAGGCGACGCCTCGACTGGGTAGGGTTTAGACCAGTCGTGAGCTCTGAGCTCAGCAACTTGTCCAGGATAATAGGTACTAGTTGAGGTGCCACCTCTACTGATAAGGCAATCAGTCAAGGTGTTGCCTTGACCCTTGTCCGTTTCAACTCATCTAGAGTTGAAACAATGCCTAAGAAGAGGTCTACCCTGTACCCTTTACTTGATGCCTGTGAACCACTGTTCATAGGTCTTCCATGTCAAGAATCGCTTTCAGGTCTTCATCTGCCAAGACTTCTCGTCTGGTTCTTCATGTCAAGACTCCTCGTCCGACTCTTTATGCCAAGACTCCTCGTCCGGGTCTTCATGCCAAGACTTCTCGTTCAGGTCTTCATGCCAGGACTCCTTGTCCGGGTCTTCATGCCAGGACTTCTCGTTTGGGTCTTCATGCCAGGACTTCTCGTCCAGGTCTTCATGCCAGGACTTCTCATCCAGGTCTTCACTTGCCAAGATAACTCATCCAGGTCTTCACTTGCCAAGACATCTCGTCTAGGTCTTCACTTGCCAAGACATCTCGTATGGGACTTCATGCCAAGACTTCTCATCCGGGTCTTCATTACCTTGCATCTAGTCTTCAACCTACTAGGAATTTTCTGAAAATACATCTCAACCAACTGCGTGAGATAACACATAATTATCACCTTGACTTAAACCCTTGTCAAACACCAAAACATCATTTGGTCCTGATTGCACCAACATATTGTGGCATATATATTGGTGCAACAAGCCCCGAGTCAATATTGACCAAACTCGAGTGGGACTCGAGTAGTATTTTGATTGTTGGTGCAATCAACCCAGGTCATGATTGATCGGACTCGAATTTGACTCGAATAGTATTTTGATGTTTGACATTGATGTTTGACAATGTGTTGGGGAGATTGTTGGTGCAATCGACCCGGGTCATGATTGACTGGACTCGAGTTTGACTCGAGGAGTATTTTGATGGTTGACTAGGGTTGACCATGTGATGAAGAAAGTCCAAGTCATGGGTACTTAGCATGGAAAGTCCAAGTGGGACACTTGGCAATGGGAAAGTCCAAGTCTTGAGTACTTGGCATAGAAAGTCCAAGCATGGGTCTTGGCAAGGGAAAGTTCAAGCTTGAGTCTTGGCAATTGGAAAGTCCAACATTGAGTTGGCATGGAAAGTCCAAGGGTGTAGTCTTGGCCACGTAAATCCAAGGGTGTAATAGTCTTGGTGGTGAAAGTCCAAGTCATGGGTACTTGGCATTTGTGAAGTCCAAGGGTTGATATTGGCAGCGTAAAGTCCAAGGGTGGAGTCTTGGCAGCATAAGTCCAATGGTTGGCGGTGTAAAATCCAAGCGTAGTCTTAGCAGCATAAGTCCAATGTGTCATGGCAGTGTAGATACCGTTAGCATGACAATAGCCGATGGAAGCACTTGAAGGCTAGCGTATAGATGAACAAGTCATGGATGACTTGGAGGGATCCAATAGGTGCGAGGCTGACAGAGGTGGCTAGAAGGCTTAGGTCTAAGCTAAGGGTGGTTTAGCAAGTATGGGGGCACTATACTTAGGGTTAAACCTCATGTTTGAGGCTATCGGTTCACCGGGGCTTTATACCGGTCAGATGGTCAAGTGTTTGACACTTGGCAACTGAGTCGACACTCAGTAGTCAACTGGGATTATGACCAGTTCGACTATTGTGAGTCGACTAGTGCTCGACTGTGGTTTAGGGTCGAAAAAGCTTTGGCAGTCGACTGCTCATTGGATCAGTCGACTGCTGCCAGTCAACTGCCATGTATGACAGTCGACTAATGGTTCAACTGAGAGCACAGAATGCTCCATAGCCGACTGGGCAGTCGGCTACGAGCACTGGTAATCGACTGCCAATGTTGGCGATCGACTGATGGGAGTCCCGTTGGATTTTTCCAGCGTGGATCAGACCATTGTCTCACAACAACAGTGTTAGAAGTCAAACTGATGATGTTGGCAGTCAACTGCCAGGCGGAAATCCAGCCTGATGCAGGTTAAAAGAAGCTGTTCATGGGAGAGTTTGCCAATGGTTCTTGGGGAGGCTTCTTGAGATGTTTTGAAGGCAAATTGCAGGTGCATTTCAGGGTCCTTCAAGCTCATCCAAACAACCAACAAGCAAGCGCTCAAAACCCTAGTTTGTAAAGTGCTCTTTACATTTCATTCATATTTTGCTTGTATTTCGTTGTATTGATTTTGTAATAATTTGTACAAGGTTTCTCCACCTCCAACGTGTTGTTGAGAATGAGTTATTGATTAGTGGTGTGTATTTGCATCACTAGGGCTTTTTCGAGCCCAATCCATGGAGTAGGAACCTTGATGTTCTGAACCACGTTACATCTTCGTGTTGTGATTGTGTTTGTGTATTTTGTATTGTATTATTTCTATTTCTGCTACATATAACAAGTTTTGTTGCAAGCACGATCAAGATCCATCTTCGAAGACGAAATGCTATTCACCCCCCCCCCCCCCCCCGCCCTCTAGTGGGCACATAGGTCATAACAAGTGGTATCAGAGCGAGGCCACTCTTCAAGGATTAACAACCAAGAGAGCATTGTTAGAGGAAGAAGATGGAGTTCGAAGATAAATTGAGATGGGACGTCAACACCCTAATTCCGTACAATTTCTATGGACAAAAAGGATTCAACCAATGGAAGGCAAGAATTGAAGACTTCTTGATGATGAGGGACCTTGGGGAATGGGTCGTATTGATGGAAGGATTCCAATATCCAAGAGGGCCAAAGGGAGGATTCTTCAAGATGAAGAAGCGGACCAAGGAACAAATTCAAGACTTCGAGAAAAACATAAAGGTAATAAAATTCTTGGTTGATTTGATTCCTAATGACATTGTGTGTAGGTTAGGTAATTATATGGATGCCAAGGAGCTATGGAGCCAAGTGGAAAGATTCCATGAGAACCCTCAACCGGTTCAAGAAGATGAAGAAGAAGAGGAATGTTCATCAGCTCAATCGGAGGAGGCCAAAGAAACAAGTTCATCCTCACAAGAAAGTGAGGAGTCGGAAGTTGAGAAGGAGTCGACATCCGAATCGGTAGAGGAGGTTGAATTGGAGGAAGCCTCCACTTCTAGGATTGAGGAGGAGGAGATTAGGGCATCTTCAATACCGGAGCAACAAGAAAACCATCTACCTCCGGTCGAGAGGAAGAGGAAGCTTGGGACTCCCCTACCGTGGAAGGTAACTCAAGCACATTAATTCAAATTAAAAATCATATTATGTGTTTTGAGTGTAGGGAATATGAGCACTATAAGAGCAAGTGCCCTAAGAAGGTTAAGAAGGCTCCACCGGTGCCAGAGGTCAAGGAGATCGGAGCCTCGACCATCAAGAGCAAGGAGCACGTAGTATGTTTCAAGTGTCATCCAAAGGGGCACTATAGAAGCCAATGCCCTAGGAGAAAAGAGGGAGCATCACATGTAGGGGGAGCCTCTAAGGTAACCCCTAAGGTAAAATTTATTAATTTACCTTCTTTAATTTATAGGCAAAAGCATGTTTTTAATTCACTTGCAATTCATCATGAAAAGTATGCTAGTAGAAATAATAGATTTTATTGTCTAGGAGCTAAAAATGTCCACTTTAGAAATAATGAGAAATTTGTGACTAATGTCTCTAAAACAATTTTACATAAGGTAAGTATTAGGAAAATTGAAGACCATTTAGGCTTTACTCCAAAGAAATCTAGACATATTCCTAGGAAGGAAAAAAATGATCAAAGAAACCATGGGCCCATCAAATTAGAGAAATTAGAGTTAGAAAACCAAACCTTGAGGTCAAGGCTTGAGAAATTGGAGAATACCCTTTGGAAAATGAAAAATCAAATGCAAGGGTTAAATAGTCAAAGCCTAGGGTCTATGAGTCAAAGTCAAAGGCCTAAGAAACAAGAATCATCCAAGGGAAAGCTTAAGTCCAAAAAGACCTATCATAATGTTCCATTTGATTATGGAACTCAATCTAGGTCTAGGAAAACCAAGGTCAATAGGGAAGTCATCCCAAAGGTTGACCAAGGTAGGTGCTTATTGGCTAAGGTTTCAAGGAAACCTAGGGAAGCCATTAAGAAGGTTACAAGGGGAGTTACCCCTAGAGTTAACCTAGGTAAGACCCAAATGACCAAGGTTTCTAAGCCTAGGAGGGTCATTAGGAGGGTATCTAGGGAAGTTATTCCTAGCGAATACCTAGTAAATCCAAGGAGCTCTAATAGGTATTGAGTTCCTAGAAGCGTGATCGATTCACGCTAAATGGGTTTAAGTGTACCAACTTTAAATGGATGGGTAGTTTGTTAGTAATATATGAGAGATGTCCTAAGGCAATCGCCTTATGTTTGAACCATTTATATGATAAATGAAGATTCACTATTTGAGTATACATGTTTTCATGTATTTGATTATATCTTAAACTCATTTATTGAATGTCCACGATACGATTCACAGCATGAGAGAATTTGTGATTAGATCACAACTAGTGAGTATCTCTACATATGTAATTGTGATGTATCAAAATTATCCCTAGTCGATGAATTGACGGATTTGGACACCATTGATTCTGTCGAGACTAGCACGAGGTATACTCTTTGGTGTATCCAAGCAGCTGATTCTCACTGGCTGGAGACATTGTGATGTCCGGAGTTAATCGTGGATGCTAGTTATGGTAACTAGTTCATTGGAGTGACCAGCCGTAAGACTTCATATGGTTCTCTGCATATATAGATATGTCAATGAAGTTCTTACTGCAACTTAAGTGTGATGTTCCTTTGACTTGCGGTATTCAAGTCATCTTGATCATGAAGACTTATGCTTTGACATCTTAAGCAAGCATCTCTGAGGAGATGTGGACCCGGGATGATTGGGTATAAGTCGAAGTGATCGAAGGTGTTTGAATAGCCTATAAAAGATTCACCACTCCTTGCAAGGAGATGTATACCCATGACCTCTCATCGGATTGTTACTAAAGTCTTTGGACAAAGCAGTACATGTTTAGAGTAAGGTACTCTTCGATACATGTGCAGTAACTAGAATCCGTAGGATGAGGAAATGATACTTGGGCTAGGTGTGACGTAGTTAGCCTAGTGGGGACTGACACTATAGACCATGTCCTGAACCAAGTGGGTATAAGATGAGTGAAGGGAATGGGGCATGATTCATTCGAGTTGCTGAAGGGTTTCAGAAATAATTCTGGATCAACCATTGATCTTTTCGGTCAATTGGGGATCATGATGTACTACTAGGTGTCACTCATGATCGTTGTATAATTAATGGTTAATTATAGACGGCCAACATAAACCGAGAACCTATTTGGTCACATGAACAACGAGCGTAATCCGAAGGATTTAAAATGAGCTTGAAAATGAGATTCTCAGACCGAGAGAAACTAGATTTGGTTGGACCAAACAAGAAGCGAGCATGAAATCGTTTTAGTCGCAATGGAAGCATGGATGGGCCGTGTCTTATGAAGACATAATGGACGAACCAAAATGGTTTGGTTCTAATCCAACGGAGGAGAATAAACCAAAGGGGTTTGGTTTGTTTTAAACGAATGAACCAAAGTTGGTTCGGTTCGTTTTAACTTAAAATAAATCATCATGGTTTGGTTTATTTTAACTTAAATTAATGGAGTGGGTTAACGGGCCTTTGGTTATGATCCAATAACCATTAAGAGAATTTGTTCTCTATAAAATAGGGCTTAAGGGTTTTTGTTAAACCCTAATCAAAAGCCCTAACCTAATTGTGGCCGCCCAACCTCTCCCTCCTCTCCATCTAGTCGGCGCCAACTCCTTGCCGCCGCCCAACTCCTCCAACCGGCGACCAGCTGCTGCCGTCTTCTCCACTTGCCGGCGTCGAGCTGCCGGAGGAGCTCCGGGGATCATCCTTGGCTCCGGTGACAAGGTGAGCACATTGCTTTCCTTATTTGGCCGGCGCAAGGTCTCCACCAAAGCTGTCCAGTTTTCTGGACAGCTTGTTTCCTTCTTGTCGGAGCGTCGTTTTGACGACGTTTGGAGCTCCGACAGCGCCTTCCTTACCGGGGATTCGATCTCCAGTAATCCTCATAGGTGGAGGACGAAGGATTCGTCAAACGGTTGACGAATACCTCTCCGGAGAAGCGAGTTTTTGAGGACTCGTTTTGGATCCGAATTTTGATTCGGATCGTGATCTTCTCTCGATCACGTCGTCTTCAACACGAGGCTAGTAACCCGTACGAAGACGAGGCTCATGACTTAGTGAAGTCATCCCAAAGATATTCGGCGTGGATACGGATAGAGACGATTCTAGCGAGAATCGTTCCGGTTGATGCCTTTCCCGCTATACGTGATACGTCAGGTATACGTAGTTTAAGTTTTCTTTTATTGCAAAATTTAAATTTATGGTTATGTCTACACATGTTGTACTATGCATGTGTGTGATGTGTGTGTTGTAATAAATTAGATTTATTATTTTATTCCTTCCGCTGTGCATATGTTTACGAAACATGTTCGAACACACACTCGCCGCGGTGCCGGAAACCCAACAGTGGTATCAGAGCCCAGGTTGTGTTTCGACATAATCGTAAAATTGTTTTGTGATAGTCATAATGATATTTCTAGAAATTTTCTACTTTTGGAAAGTTAGAAGTATTTATGGAAATTTTTCAATTTTGGAAAGTCTAAAAGTATTTATGGAAATCTTCTACTTTTGGAAAGTTGGAAGTATTTATGGAAATTGATATTTTCCATAAATAAAATATTTGATTAGATTTTGGAAATTTGTTTCCTAATTTAATCATGATTTGATTTGGGAAATCAAATCTTTAAATATTTTATTTCAATAAGTAGTTTTGATGATTTAGGAAATTGGTTTCCTAAATTGACTTTCCTTAATCAACTATTTCCACAAATAAAATATGTGATTAGATTTGGAAATTTGTTTCCTAATTTAATCATGATTTGATTTAGAGAATCAAATCTTAAACATATTTTATTTCCATAAATAGTTATGACATATAAGAAAATTTTAAACATGACATAATTGTATGCCATGTAATTGCATTAAATGCATATCATTATGTCATGCGTATCGTGGCATGTAGATGTATGTCATGTATGTCATGCATGTAGATAATAGTTATTTGCATGCAAAGAGGATGAGACATAAAACCCTAACTCAATATTAAAGCCTACACCTTCCATTAATATGGTTAGAACCAGAGTTCCATTTCTTGTTCGGGTTGTTGGACTCTCTCCAAGCCCGGCTCGAACCCGAACATGTTCAAACCATGGAATAGTTTAATACTAATATGGTAAGAGTCAGAGGTCAATCGTTAGCTTTGGTTGTTGGACTCTCTCCAAGCCGGGCTAATTGGTTGAATGCACTCTAACCATATTAAAACTATTTCTCGATTAATGGGTTGACTTTAACCTGGAGCATCGGCTTGTTGGACTCTCTCCAAGGTCGATGTAAAGGGAGGTGAAGTTGGGTGCTATGCATATGATGCATACTTGTTAATGTGTTAACAACCCGATGTATGTGTGAACATTCAATTAGTTGATAGCATATTGTGATAGTTGCATATACGTGATATGCAATCGGTATATTTGATACCTACCATCGTAGTTAAGAATGACTTGTTGGACTCTCTCCAAGGTTGTTCATATCTATGATGGATATCAGCCCATTCGGAGATGGACCTACGATCTCCCGAAGTGATTTTGGGGTTTTTTGAAATTCAAAAAATGAATGGGATTTATAAATGTATATTGATGCATTTCTAAAATCATTTTCTCATATATGCTCATTTTGTATTTCTAAGATTGATCATGATGTCTTTGAATTTGCGTTCCATTTTGGATTCGAATAAATTGATTGGGCCGAACTTCTTGGACTAGCTTAGAAACTTGAGAATTGTTCTCAAGGTTGAAAAGCTTGCAAATGTCCTCGAAGCGCCTCTTCCCGCGCCGTCCTAGTGACAATGCAACTCTGGACCAATTGTTGGCCTATCAGAAACATATGAGTGATTCTGAACAAATGAGTTGCATCATGCTAGCCATGATGGAACCCAAGCTACGGAAGCAGCATGAGCATATGGATGCTCATATCGTAGTCCTTCATCTTTATGAGTTGTTTGATAAGCAAGTTAGATTCGAAAGGTTCGAAGTCTCCAAGCTACTCTTCACCTCTGAGATGCAAGAAGGTTCATCTGTGGTACTGCTTAATATGCTGAAGACTGTGGAGCCTTCTGAGAAGCATGAGCAGGGGACGGTGTTGTTAGTTGATTCCTTGAAGAAAGGTTCTAAGAGGGAGTCAAAGGAACAACAGAAGGGAAAGAAGAAAAAGGCTAAAAAGGCAGAACCAGCTCGAAAGGGCACTTGCCATCATTATGGCAAGTAGGGCCATTGGCGAAGAAATTGCAAGATTTATCTTGAGTCTGTGAAAAAGAATAAGGCATAAGATGCTCCATCTTTTTCATATATCTTCGTTATTGATTGTCATTCTATTTCCTCAGACACTTGGGTATTGGATACTGGGTGTGGCTCACATATATGTAATGACATACATGGGCTAAGGAATAGAAGAAGACTCGTCAAGGGAAAGTCAAATTTACGTGTTGGGAATGGAGCAAAGGTTGTTGCACTCGCCATCGGAACGTATTTGTTGAAACTCCTTGCAGGACTTGTCTTAGAACTGGACAATTGCTTTTATGTTCCTTCGTTGATAAAGAACATCATTTCTATTTCTTGTTTAAATAGAAATGGGTACCATTTGACTTTTAGTAACAATTGTTGTTACATAACTTTGAATGGAGTTCTTTATGGGACAGGAACTTTAAGCAATGGTGTTTATACGTTTGACGTATCCAGTGATGTTTTCAATATCGAAGTGAGCAACAAGCGTGCTCGAAAGGATAATCAATTAGACTCCAACATGTGGCATTGTCATCTTGGCCATGTAAGCAAGAAACGCATGTCCGAATTACACCGATGTGGAATTATGGAATCGTTTGAATTGGATTCATATGATACATGCGAATCATGCTTAAAAGGCAAGATGACTAAGTTACCTTTTATAGGAAAAGGTGAACGAGTGGGAGAGTTGCTAGGTTTAATACATACTGATGTATGTGGACCTATGTCAACTCAAGCTTTGGGAGGCTATAGCTACTTCATTACCTTCACCGATGATCATTCACGGTTTGGGTATGTGTTCTTGATGAAACACAAGTCCGAAGTCTTTGAAAGGTTCAAAGAATTCAGAAATGAAGTAGAGAAACAACATGACAAGAGTATTAAAATACTTCGATCGGATCGAGGTGGTGAATACTTAAGTCAAGAGTTTCTTGATTATCTAAGAGACAATGGTATATTGTCTCAATTGACTCCGCTATATACACCATAGCATAATGGTGTATCTGAGAGGCATAACCGGACCCTGTTGGACATGGTCATGTCAATGATGAATCATGTGAATCTTCCCAAGTCCTTTTGGGGCTATGCACTTCAGACAACTGTTTACTTGTTAAACAGAATGTCAACCAAGGTAGTCTCTACTACTCCATATGAGATATGGAATAGTAAGAAATCTCATGTATCTTACTTGAAGATATGGGGTTGTCTTGCTTATGTGAAGCGGACTGTATCAAACAAATTGGATGCTAAATCTGATAAATGTCTATTTATTGGATACCCTAAGGAAACAAAAGGTTACCAATTCTATCATCTTGTGGAACAAAAGGTGTTTGTTTCAAGGCATGCTGTGTTTCTAGAGAAAGAGTTTCTCTTGCAAGAAAACAGTGGGAGTGTCATCGAGCTTGAGGAGGCTCGAGAGACTCAAATAGACATTGATGAGATACCTGGTGAAGCACAACAGCCGACAACTCATAGTGACGAGCAATCGACTAGACCTATTAAAACACCACATCTTCGTAGATATGGTAGAACATGCAACATTCCTGAGAGATATGGATTTCTCGTAAGTGAATCGAATGACGTGTTACTCATTGATGATGAGGAGCCTACTAGTTATGAAGAAGTGCTGACAAGTTCAGAAAGGGATAAGTGGCTTGATGTCATGAAGTCGGAAATGGATTCCATGTATGAAAACCAAGTTTGAAACTTGGTTGACCCACCTGAAGGCATCAAACCTATAGGGTGCAAGTGGGTTTTCAAGAAGAAAACTGACATGGATGGTAATGTGATTACCTATAAGGCTAGATTGGTGGCGAAAGGATATCATCAAAAATAAGGTGTTGATTATGACGAAACCTATTCGCCTGTAGCTATGCTTAAATCCATTCGGATGCTCCTGGCCATAGTGGCTCATTATGATTATGAGATATGGCAGATGGATGTGAAAACAGCTTTCCTTAATGGAAACCTGCTCGAGGACGTGTATATGATACAACCTGAGGGTTTAACATTGGTTAATAAAACCAAGGTATGCAAATTGAGACGGTCCATATGTGGATTGAAGCAAGCATCCAGGAGCTGGAATATCCGTTTTGATGAGACAATCAAAAAGTTTGATTTCTCACAAAATCCAGACGAACCTTGGGTGTACAAGAAGGTTAGTGGGAGTGAAGTCGTGTTCCTAGTATTGTATGTCGATGATATATTACTTATAGGAGACGATGTTTCAGTCTTACAGTCAGTTAAGATTTGGTTATCCAAGACATTCTCCATGAAAGACCTAGGAGAAGCAACCTACATCCTCGGGATTAAGATCTATAGAGATAGATCGAAACAGTTGCTTGGTCTTTCGCAATCTACATATATAGACCGAGTGCTAAAGAGGTTTAGCATGTCAGAATCCAAGAAAGGTTTCCTACCCATCAGGCATGGGATACACCTTTCGAAGTCTGTGTCCGCGCACAAAAGATGAGAGGATTTGCATGAGTAAGATTCCCTATGCATCCGCAATAGGATCTATCATGTATGTTATGTTATGTACGAGGTCCGATGTATCGTATGCTCTGAGTGTCACGAGTAGATACCAGTCTAATCCAGGAATGGATCATTGGGTGGCTGTTAAGACGATCCTTAAGTACTTAAGAAGAACTAAGGATGTGTTCCTAATATATGGAGAAGGGTACATGGTGATACGTGGGTATACGGATGCCAGCTCCAAACAGACAAGGATGATTCCATATCTTAGTCTAGGTATGTATTCACCTGGAATGGAGGCACAATAAGTTGGAAAGGTTCCAAGCTTGACACTATAGCGGATTCTGCCACTAAGGCAGAATACATTGCAGCTTTGGAAGCAACAAAGGAAGCGGTTTGGATCAAGAAGTTCATCTCTGAACTTGATGTGGTCTCATCAATGATCCAAACATGTGCTTCACCGCTATCATCTGATCAGAGAGATCATTAGTAGGAAGGAAATACAAATCGAGAAAATTCCCACTGAAAGGAACTTAGCAGATCCTTTGACTAAGGCATTACCTCAAAGTAAGTTTGAGGGTCATGTTAGAGCTTATGGTATTGGATACCGTAGCGATTAGCATTAGGCTAAGTGGGAGTTTGTTAGTAATATATGAGAGATGTCCTAAGGCAATCGCCTTATGTTTGAACCATTTATATGATAAATGAAGATTCACTATTTGAGTATACATGTTTTCATGTATTTGATTAGATCTTAAACTCATTTACTGAATGTCCACGATACGATTCACAGCATGAGAGAATTTGTGATTGAATCACAACTAGTGAGTATCTCTACATGTGTAATTATGATGTATCGAAATTATCCCTAGTCGATGAATTGATGGATTTGGACACTATTGATTCTGTCGAGACTAGCACGAGGTATACTCTTTGGTGTATCCAAGCAGCTGATTCTCACTGGCTGGAGACATTGTGATGTCCGGAGTTAATCGTGGATGCTAGTTATGATAACTAGTTCATTGGAGTGACCAGCCGTAAGACTTCATATGGTTCTCTGCATATATAGATATGTCAATGAAGTTCTTACTGCAGCTTAAGTGCGATGTTCCTTTGACTTGCGGTATTCAAGTCATCTTGATCATGAAGACTTATGCTTTGACATCTTAAGCAAGCATCTCTGAGGAGATGTGGACCCAGGATGATTGAGTATAAGTCGAAGTGATCGAAGGTGTTTGAATAGCCTATAAAGGATTCACCACTCCTTGTGAGGAGATGTATACCCATGGCCTCTCGTCGGATTGTTACTAAAGTCTTTGGCCAAAGCATTACATGTTTAGAGTAAGGTACTCTTCGATACATGTGCAGTAACTAGAATCTGTAGGATGAGGAAATGATATTTGGGCTAGGTGTGACGTAGTCAGCCTAGTGGGGACTGACACTATAGACCATGTCCTGAACCAAGTGGGTATAAGATGAGTGAAGGGAATGGGGCACGATTCATTCGAGTTGCTAAAGGGTTTCAGAAATAGTTCTGGATCAACCGTTGATCTTTTCGGTTAATTAGGGATCATGATGTACTACTAGGTGCCACTCATGATTGTTCTATAATTAATGGTTAATTATAGATGGCCAACATAAACCGAGAACCTATTTGGTCACACGCGCAATGAGCGTAATTCGAAGGATTTAAAACGAGCTTGAGAATGAGATTCTCAGACCGAGAGAAACTAGGTTTGGTTGGACCAAACAAGAAGCGAGCATGAAATCGTTTCAGTCGCAATGGAAGTGTGGATGGGCCGTGTCTTATGAAGACATGATGGACGAACCAAAATGGTTTGGTTCTAATCCAACGGAGGAGAATAAACCAAAGGGGTTTGGTTTGTTTTAAACAAATGAACCAAAGTTGGTTCGGTTCGTTTTAACTTAAAATAAATCATCATGGTTTGGTTTATTTTAACTTAAATTAATGGAGCGGGTTAACGGGCCTTTGGTTATGATCCAATAACCATTAAGAGAATTTGTTCTCTATAAAATAGGACTTAAGGGTTTTTGTTAAACCCTAATCAAAAGCCCTAACCTAATTGTGGTTGCCCAACCTCTCCCTCCTCTCCATCTAGTCGGCGCCAACTCCTTGTCGCCGCCCAACTCCTCCAACCGGCGACCAGCTGCTGCCGTCTTCTCCACTTGCCGGCGTCGAGCTGCCGCCGGAGGAGCTCCGGTGATCATCCTTGGCTCCGGCGACAAGGTGAGCACATTGCTTTCCTTATTTGGCCGGCGCAAGGTCTCCTCCAAAGCTGTCCAGTTTTCTGGACAGCTTGTTTCCTTCTTGTCGGAGCATCGTTTGGACGACGTTTGGAGCTCCGACAGTGCCTTCCTTATCGGGGATTCGATCTCCGGTAATCCTCATAGGTGGAGGACGAAGGATTCGTCAAACGGTTGACGAATACCTCTTCAACACGAGGCTAGTAACCCGTACGAAGACGAGGCTCATGACTTAGTGAAGTCATCCCAAAGATACTCGGCGTGGATACGGATAGAGATGATTCTAGCGAGAATTGTTCCGGTTGATGTCTTTCCCGCTACACGTGATACGTCAGGTATACGAAACATATTCGAACACACACTCGCCGCAGTGCCGGAAACCCAACATAGTTGACCTAACCATGGTAAAGGTAGCACTTTAGGTCATTTCCAAGGTTATGGGTATCTTGGAAATAAATTTGATCATAATCCTAAAAAATTTTAGGATTTGTCAATATTATTTAAGAAGTTTGATAAATTGACCAAATTGACACAATTTAAGTCTTATAGTCATAATGTGTCATTTTGGGGTTTTGGCACACTTGGGGATTAGTAGTAATATGACAAAATGAGTTTAATAATAACAAATGGCGACTAATATTAAAATTTAGGTATTATATACCTTTATATTTTATTTGTCATGTCTTGATTGTCATATACCATGTCATGACATCATATTTATTTAAATCATATAAATGTCATGATTATGTTTAGGGTTTATCTTTTAATGTCATGTATGTTTAGATTAAATCATATGTTATGACATCATGATTATTGACCATGTTTATTTATGCTATCATTTATGCCATGATCATATTTCATGCATTAATAAAATTGAGTTAAGGACTATAACATGACTTGAAGTCCCATGTATAAGGGAATCAAGTAGTGTTGTCTTAGAAAAATACATGAAATCCTAGTTTAGGATGAAAAAAACCCACATCTCACATCACATTGACATGTATGTGTATTAATACACCCTAGACATATGTGAGATGATAGGAAATGAGTTAAGTTCAAGGTGCATAATTTTTGCATCTAGATGAACTCAAACTTATCTTATATTATTGATGAATCATGAGGAAAGCTTATGTACAAGTCATGTGCATTAAGCCCATAGACCATGGTTCAATATAAGGTTTTAAAACTATTTTAAAATCATTTTGAAAAATCTTGTTGTAGTCTATCTTTTGATAGAAGTCACCATTAATGATGTTGATACAAAGTGAGCCCAAAACAATGAAGTTTTTCTCACTTTTGAATTTTGTATCAAACTCACTATTTTATAGGTAAATCATTTTTCAAATATTTTTCTCCCATTATATTTGATATAAGTATTATACGTATGAAGTTTTACTATTTTTTAAATTACGTATAATTACTTATGTATTATTGAAATTCGAATCTGAAAGCTAAAAATTGCATTTTGCAGTTATCAGTCGATTGTCATTTATTGGCAGTCGACTGATTACTGTCAGAGTTGACTCCCAGAGCTGATTTTGGGTAAACAAATTTATTTAGCCAAATTTCAGTTATGGTAAGGTTCCCTAACCACTCCTAACCCTAGTATGCTTTGGAAAGCATTAGAAAGGGTGAAAATCCATTGGATATGGATTAGGAGAGTTGTTTAGGGTGTGTATCAATTTAAGGTGAGTGAAAGTTCAAGTTTAAACTTTTAACCTTAATTTTGATGGTTTAGAGTGCCTATAGGCTTAGGGACTTCTTAAGGACATTGTTGGTGCAATGGTCAAGGGGGAGCAAGCCTTTAGGGAGAGGTATCCATCATAGGATGATGAATATGTTCTTACTCATGAGGGGGAGGAATAGGAATGTGAGATGCCCAATTTGAAAATTGGGAGAGTGTATAGGAAGTCTCTCTTGAGTGATATGGGACTTATCACTAGGAAGAGTGAAGGCATCCTAGATGTTTTTGGACCAAGGGGGAGATTGTAAGATCTCATTGGGATATGAGACATTGACCTCTTTGGGAAGAACCTTTTTGATGTTAGTCAAAAAGGGAGAGAATTTATGGGGAGATTTATGGGAGAAGTTAATTACCAATTTGGGAAAATTGGTAATTAAGGAGATTTGAGTTAGGGTTTAGGCCAAACTCAAAGGTGTTTGATTTTTGTCAAACATCAAAAAGGGGGAGATTGTTGATGCAATCGGCCCAGGTCATGACTAACCAGACTCGAGTTTGACTCGAGTAGTATTTTGATGTTTGACATTGATGTTTGACAATGTGTTGGGAAGATTGTTGGTGCAATCAACTCGGGTCATGATTGACCGGACTCGAGTTTGACTCGAGGGGTATTTTCATGGTTGACTAGGGTTGACCATATGATGAAGAAAGTCCAAGTGGGACACTTGGCAATGGGAAAGTCCAAGTCTTGAGTACTTGGCATAAAAAGTCCAAGCATGGGTCTTGGCAAGGGAAAGTCCAAGCTTGAGTCTTGGCAATTGGAAAGTCCAACATAGAGTTGGCATGAAAAGTCCAAGGGTATGTTGGGTTTCCGGCACCGCGGCGTGTGTGTGTTCGATCACGTTTCGTAAACATGAACACAACGGAAGCAATAAAAATAATAAATCTACATTTATTAGAACACACACAACACACGCATGCATATTACAACAAGTGTAGACATAACCGTAAATTTAAATTTGCAATAAAAGGAAATTTATCTACGTTATACCTTTTGTATGACGCGTAGCGGGAACGGCATCAACCGGAACGATCCTCACTAGAATCGTCTCTATCCGTATCCACGCCGAGTACCTCGGGATGACATCGCTAAGCCACGAGCTTCGTCTTCGTACGGGTTACTAGCCTCGTGTTGAAGACGACGTGATCGAGAGATGATCACGATCCGAATCCAAATTCGGATCCTAAGACGAGTCCTCAAAACTCGCTTCTCCGGAGAGATATTCGTCAACCAATTGACGAATCCTTCATCCTCCACCTCAGAGGATTACTGGAGATCGAATCCCCGGTAAGTTAGCCGCTGTCGGAGCTCTAACCGTCGTCCAAACGATGCTCCGACGAAAGGAGAAGAAGCTGTCCAGAAAACTGGACAGCTTGGTGGAGGAGTAGGCGCCGGCCAAAACAAGGAAGCCAAGTGCTCACCTTTTCACCGAGGCCTAGGAAGATCACCGGAGGGTCGCCGGAGGGTTCACTGGCTGAAGCTTGGACGCAGGCAAGGAGATGGACGGCGGCACAACAAGCTGGGCGGCACACCTAGGGTTGGCGCCGAAATCTCCAAGGATGAGGTGGGCGGCAACCTTAGGGCAAGGGTTTTGGATTAGGGCTTAATTATCCATTAAGCCCTCTTTTATAGAGAACTAATTCTCTTAATGGTTATTGGATCATAACCATTAGGCCCGTTAACCCGCTCCATTAAGATAAGTTAAAATAAACCAAACCATGATGGTTTATTTTAAGTTAAAATGAACCGAACCAACTTTTGGTTCATTCATTTAAAATAAACCAAACCCTTTAGTTTATTCTCCTCCATTGGATTAGAACCAAACCATTTTGGTTCATCCATTATGTCTTCATAAGACACGGCCCATCCACGCTTCCATTGCGACTGAAACGATTTCATGCTCGCTTTATGTTTGGTCCAACCAAACTTAGTTTCTCTCGGTCTGAGAATCCCATTCTCAAGCTCATTTTAAATCCTTTGGATTACGCTCGTTGTGCGTGTGACCAAATAGGTTCTCGGTTTATGTTGGTCGTCTATAATTAACCATTAATTATAGAACGATCATGAGTGGCACCTAGTAGTACATCATGATCCCCAATTAGCAGAAAGATCAGCGGTTGATCGAACTATTTACAGAAACCCTTGGCTCGAATGAATCGTGCTCCATTCCCTTCACTCATCTTATACCCACTTGGTTCAGGACATGGTCTATTGTGTCAGTCCCCACTAGGCTGACTACGTCACACCTAGCCCAAGTATCATTTCCTCGTCCTACGGATTCTAGTTACTCCACATGTATCGAAGAGTACCTTACTCTAAACATGTAATGCTTTGGCCACAGACTTTAGTAACAATCCGACGAGAGGCCATGGGTATACATCTCCTCGCAAGGAGTGGTGAATCCTTTATAGGCTATTCAAACACCTTCGATCACTTCGACTTATACCCAATCATCCGGGTCCACATCTCCTTAGAGATGTTTGCTTAAGATGTCAAAGCATAAGTCTCCATGATCAAGATGACTTGAATACCGCAAGTCAAAGGAACATCGCACTTAAGCCACATAAGAACTTCATTGACATATCTATATAGCGAGAGAACCATATGAAGTCTTACGGTGGTCACTCCAATGAACTAGTTACCATAACTAGCATCCACGATTAACTCCGGACATCACAATGTCTCCGGCCCGGTGAGAATCGGTGCTTGGATACACCAAGGAGTATACCTCGTGCTAGACTTGGCGAATTGATGGTGTCCAAATCCATCAATTCATCGACTAGGGATAATTCCGATACATCACAATTACACATGTAGAGATACTCACTAGTTGTGATCCAATCACAAATTCTCTCATGCTGTAAATCGTATCGAGGACATTCAGTAAATGAGTTTAAGATCCAATCAAATACATAAAACATGTATACTCAAATAGTGAATCTTCATTTATCGTATAAATGGTTTATACATAAGGCGATTGCCTTAGGACATCTCTCATATATTACTAACAGACTTCCACTTGGCCTAATGCCAATCGCTATGGCATCCAATACCATAAGCTCTAACATGACCCTCAAACTTACTTTGAGGTAATGCTTTAGTCAAAGGATCCGCTAAGTTCCTTTCAGTGGGAATTTTCTCGATTTGTATTTCGTTCCTACTGATGATCTCTCTGATAAGATGATAGCGGCGAAGCACATGTTTGGATCATTGATGAGACCACATCAAGTTCATAGATGAACTTCTTGATCCAAACCACTTCCTTTCTTTGCTTCGAAGGTGGCAGCGTCAAGCTTGGAACCTTTCCAACTTATTGCGCCTCCATTCTAGGTGAATACATACCCAGACTGAGACATGGAATCATCCTTGTCTGTCTGGAGCTGGCATCCGTATACCCACGTATCACCATGTACCCTTCTCCATATATTAGGAACACATCCTTAGTTCTTCTCAAGTACTTAAGGATCGTCTTAACAGCCACCCAAAAATCCATTCCTGGATCAGACTGGTATTTGCTCGTGACACTCAGAGCATACGATACATCGGGCCTCGTACATAACATAACATACATGATAGATCCTATTGCGGATGCATAGGGAATCTAACTCATGCAAATCCTCTCGTCTTCTGTGCGCGAACACATAGACTTCGAAAGGTGTACCCCATGCCTGATGGGTAGGAAACCTTTCTTGGATTCCGACATGCTAAACCTCTTTAGCACTCGGTCTATATATGTAGACTGCGAAAGACCAAGCAACTGTTTCGATCTATCTCTATAGATCTTAATCCCGAGGATGTAGGTTGCTTCTCCCAGGTCTTTCATGGAGAATGTCTTGGATAACCAAACCTTCACTGACTGTAAGATTGAGACATCGTTTCCTATAAGTAATATGTCATCGACATACAACACTAGGAACACGACTGCACTCCCACTAACCTTCTTGTACACACAAGGTTCGTCTGGATTTTATGAGAAATCAAACTTTTTGATTGTCTTATCAAAACGGATATTCCAGCTCCTGAATGCTTGCTTCAATCCATAAATGGACCATCGCAATTTGCATACCTTGGTTTTATCAACCGATGTGAAACCCTCAGGCTGTATCATATACACGTCCTCGAGCAGGTTTCCATTAAGGAAAGCTTTTTTCACATCCATCTGCCATATCTCATAATCATAATGAGCCGCTATGGCCAGGAGCATCCGAATGGATTTAAGCATAGCTACAGGCGAATAGGTTTCGTCATAATCAACACCTTGTTTTTTTTTTTGACGATATCCTTTCGCCACCAATCTAGCCTTATAGGTAATCACATTACCATCCATATCGGTTTTCTTCTTGAAAACCCACTTGCACACTATAGGCTTTATCCCTTCAGGTGGGTCAACCAAGTTCCAAACTTGGTTTTCATACATGGAATCCATTTCCGACTTCATGGCACCAAGCCACTTATCCCTTTCTGAACTTGTCAGCACTTCTTCATAACTGGTAGGCTCCTCATCATCAATGAGTAACACGTCGTTCGATTCACTTACGAGAAATCCATATCTCTCAGGAATGTTGCGTGTTTTACCAGATCTACGAAGATGTGGTGTTACAATAGGTCCAGCCGATTGCTCATCACTATGAGTTGTCGGTTGTTGTGCTTCACCAGGTATCTCATCAATGTCTATTTGAGTCTCTCGAGCCTCCTCAAGCTCGATGACACTCCCACTATTTTCTTGCAAGAGAAACTCTTTCTCTAGAAACACAGCATGCCTTGAAACAAACACCTTTTGTTCCACAGGATGATAGAATTGGTAACCCCTTGTTTCCTTAGGGTATCCAACAAATAGACATTTATCAGACTTAGCATCCAATTTGTCTGATACAGTCCGCTTCACATAAGCAGGACAACCCCATATCTTCAAGTAAGATACATGAGGTCTCTTACCATTCCATATCTCATATGGAGTAGTTGAGACTACCTTGGTAGGCATTCTGTTTAACAAGTAAACAGTTGTCTGAAGTACATAGCCCCAAAAGGACTTGGGAAGAGTCGCATGATTCATCATTGACTTGACCATGTCCAACAAGGTCCAGTTACGCCTCTCAGATACACCATTATGCTGTGGTGTATATGGCGGAGTCCATTGAGACAATATACCATTGTCTCTTAGATAATCAAGAAACTCTTGACTTAAGTATTCACCACCTCGATCCGATCAAAGTATTTTAATACTCTTATCATGTTGTTTCTCTACTTCATTTCTGAATTCTTTGAACCTTTCAAAGGCTTCAGACTTGTGTTTCATCAAGAATACTTACCCAAACCATGAGTGATCATCGGTGAAGGTAATAAAGTAGCTATAGCCTCCTAAAGCTTGAGTTGACATAGGTCCACATACATCAGTATGTATTAGACCTAGTAACTCTCCCACTCGTTCACCTTTTCCAGTAAAAGGTAACTTAGTCATCTTGCCTTTTAAGCATGATTCGCATGTATCGTATGAATCCAATTCAAACGATTCCAGAATTCCACATCGGTGTAATTCGGACATGCGTTTCTTGCTTATATGGCCAAGACGACAATGCCACATATGGGAGTCTAATTGATTATCCTTTCGAGCACGCTTGTTGCTCGCTTCGATATTGAAGATATCACTGGATACGTCCAACGTATAAACACCATTGCTTAAAGTTCCAGTCCCATAAAGAACTCCATTCAAAGTTTATGTAACAACAATTGTTACTAAAAGTCAAATGGTACCCATTTCTATTTAAACAAGAAATAGAAATGATGTTCTTTATCAACGAAGGAACATAAAAGCAATTGTCCAGTTCTAAGACAAGTCCTATAGGGAGTTTCAACAAATGCGTTCCAATGGCGACTGCAGCAACCTTTGCTCCATTCCCAACACGCAAATTTGACTCTCCCTTGACGAGTCTTCTTCTATTCCTTAGCCCATGTATGTCATTACATATATGTGAGCCACACCTAGTATCCAATACCCAAGTGTTTGAGGAAATAGAATGACAATCAATAACGAAGATATATGAAGAAGATGAGGCATCCGATGCCTTATTCTTCTTCACGGACTCAAGATAAATCTTGCACTTTCTTCGCAAATGGCTCTCCTTGCCATAATGATGGCAAGTTTCCTTTTGTGCTAGTTCTACCTTCTTAGCCCTTCTCTTCTTTCCCTTCTGCTGTTCCTTTGACTCCCTCTTAGAACCTTTCTTCGAGGAATCAACTAACAACACTGTCCCCTTCTCATGCTTCTCAGAAGGCTCCACAGTCTTCAGCATGTTGAGCAGTACCACAGATGAACCTTCTTGCATCTCAGAGGTGAAGAGGAGCTTGGAGACTTCGAACCTTTCGAATCTCACTTGCTTATTAAACAACTCATAAAGATGAAGGACTACGATATGAGCATCCATATGCTCATGTTGCTTTCGTAGCTTGGGTTCCATCGCGGCTAGCATAATGCAACTTGTCAGTTCAGAATCAGTCACACATTTCTCATAGACCAACAATTGGTCCGGAGTTGCATCGTCACTAGGATGGGTGGGAAGAGGTGCTTTGAGGACATACGCAAGTTTTTCACCTTGAGAACAATTCTCAAGTTTCTAAGCCAGTCCAAGAAGTTCGACCCAGTCAATTTATTCGAATCCAAAATGGAACGCAATTCAAAGACATCATGATCAATTTATTGACCTAGAAATACAAAACGAGCATATATGAGAAAATGATTTTAAAATGCATCAATATACATTTATAAATCCCATTCATTTTTCGAATTTCAAAAACCCCAAAATCACTTCGGGAGATCGTAGGTCCATCTCCGAA
Source organism: Wurfbainia villosa (assembly GCA_025175895.1). Classification (NCBI taxonomy): domain Eukaryota; kingdom Viridiplantae; phylum Streptophyta; class Magnoliopsida; order Zingiberales; family Zingiberaceae; genus Wurfbainia; species Wurfbainia villosa. Next base: position 62,574,805 of record CM045993.1, read on the forward strand.
TGGGCTGATATCCATCATAGTTATGAACAACCTTGGAGAGAGTCCAACAAGTCATTCATAACTACGACGGTAGGTATCAACTATACCGATTGCATATCACGTATATGCAACTATCACAATGTGCTATCAACTTATTGAATGTTCACACATACATCGGGTTGTTAACACATTAACAAGTATGCATCATATGCATAGCACCCAACTTCACCTCCCTTTACATCGACCTTGGAGAGAGTCCAACAAGCCGATGCTTCAGGTTAAAGCCAACCCATTAATCGGGAAACAATTTTAATATGGTTAGAGCACATTCAACCAATTAGCCCAGCTTGGAGAGAGTCCAACAACCAAAGCTAACGATTGACCTCTGACTCTTACCATATTAGTATTAAACTATTCCATGGTTTGAACATGTTCGGGTTCGAGCTGGGCTTGGAGAGAGTCCAACAACCCAAACAAGAAACGGAACTCTGGTTCTAACCATATTAATGGAAGGTGTAGGCTTTAATATTATTTAAGGGTTTTTATGTCTCATCCTCTTTGCATGCAAATAACTATTATCTACATGGCATGACATACATGACATACATCTACATGTCACGACACGCATGGCATAATGTTATGCATCTAATGCAATTACATGACATACAATTATGTCATGTATATAATTTCCTTATATGTCATAACTATTTATGGAAATAAAATATGTTTAAGATTTGATTCTCCAAATCAAATCATAATTAAATTAGGAAACAAATTTCCAAATCTAATCACATATTTTATTCATGGAATTATTTGATTAAGGAAAATCTATTTAGGAAATCAATTTCCTAAATCATTAAAACTACTTATGGAAATAAAATATTTTAAGATTTGATTTCCAAAATCAAATCATGATTAATTTAGGAAACAAATTTTCAGAATCTAATCAAATATTTTATTTATGGAAAATATCAATTTCCATAAATACTTCCAACTTTCCAAAAGTGGAAGATTTCCATAAATACTTCTAGACTTTCCAAAATTGAAAATTTTCCATAAATACTTCTAAATTTCCAAAATTAGAAAATTTCCAGAAATAATATTATGACTATCGCAAAACCATTTTACGATTATGTCGAAACACAACCTGGGCTCTGATACCACTGTTGGGTTTCCGGCACCGCGGCGTGTGTGTGTTCGATCACGTTTCGTAAACATGAACACAACGGAAGCAATAAAAATAATAAATCTACATTTATTACAACACACACAACACACACATGCATATTACAATAAGTGTAGACATAACCGTAAATTTAAATTTGCAATAAAAGGAAATTTATCTACGTTATACCTTTCGTATGACGCGTAGCGGGAACGACATCAACCGGAACGATCCTCACTAGAATCGTCTCTATCCGTATCCACGCCGAGTACCTCGGGATGACTTCGCTAAGCCACGAGCTTCGTCTTCGTACGGGTTACTAGCCTCATGTTGAAGACGACGTGATCGAAAGATGATCACGATCCGAATCCAAATTCGGATCATAAGACGAGTCCTCAAAACTCGCTTCTCCGGAGAGATATTCGTCAACCAATTGACGAATCCTTCGTCCTCCACCTCAGAGGATTACTGGAGATCAAATCCCCGGTAAGTTAGCCGCTGTCGGAGCTCTAACCGTCGTCCAAACGACGCTCCGACGAAAGGAGAAGAAGCTGTCCAGAAAACTGGACAGCTTGGTGGAGGAGTAGGCGCCGGCCAAAACAAGGAAGCCAAGTGCTCACCTTTTCACCGAGGCCTAGGAAGATCACCGGAGGGTCGCCGGAGGGTTCACTGGCTGAAGCTTGGACGCTGGCAAGGAGATGGACGGCGGCACAACAAGCTGGGCGGCAAACCTAGGGTTGGCGCCGAAATCTCCAAGGATGAGGTGGGCGGCAACCTTAGGGCAAGGGTTTTGGATTAGGGCTTAATTATCCATTAAGCCCTCTTTTATAGAGAACTAATTCTCTTAATGGTTATTGGATCATAACCATTAGGCCCGTTAACCCGCTCCATTAAAATAAGTTAAAATAAATCAAACCATGATGGTTTATTTTAAGTTAAAATGAACCGAACCAACTTTTGGTTCATTCATTTAAAATAAACCAAACCCTTTGGTTTATTCTCCTCCATTGGATTAGAACCAAACCATTTTGGTTCATCCATTATGTCTTCATAAGACACGGCCCATCCACGCTTCCATTGAGACTGAAACGATTTCATGCTCGCTTTATGTTTGGTCCAACCAAACTTAGTTTCTCTCGGTCTGAGAATCTCATTCTCAAGCTCATTTTAAATCCTTTGGATTACGCTCGTTGTGCGTGTGACCAAATAGGTTCTCGATTTATGTTGGCCGTCTATAATTAACCATTAATTATAGAACGATCATGAGTGGCACCTAGTAGTACATCATGATCCCCAATTAGCGAAAGATCAGCGGTTGATCGAACTATTTACGAAACCCTTGGAGCTCGAATGAATCGTGCCCCATTCCCTTCACTCATCTTATACCCACTTGGTTCAGGACATGGTCTATTGTGTCAGTCCCCACTAGGCTGACTACGTCACACCTAGCCCAAGTATCATTTCCTCGTCCTACGGATTCTAGTTACTCCACATGTATCGAAGAGTACCTTACTCTAAACATGTAATGCTTTGGCCACAGACTTTAGTAACAATCCGACGAGAGGCCATGGGTATACATCTCCTCGCAAGGAGTGGTGAATCCTTTATAGGCTATTCAAACACCTTCGATCACTTCGACTTATACCCAATCATCCCGGGTCCACATCTCCTTAGAGATGTTTGCTTAAGATGTCAAAGCATAAGTCTCCATGATCAAGATGACTTGAATACCGCAAGTCAAAGGAACATCGCACTTAAGCCATAGTAAGAACTTCATTGACATATCTATATAAGCAGAGAACCATATGAAGTCTTACGGCTGGTCACTCCAATGAACTAGTTACCATAACTAGCATCCACGATTAACTCCGGACATCACAATATCTCCAGCCAGTGAGAATCAGCTGTTTGGATACACCAAGGAGTATATCTCGTGCTAGTCTTGACAGAATTGATGGTGTCCAAATCTATCAATTCATCGACTAGGGATAATTCTGATACATCACAATTACACATGTAGAGATACTCACTAGTTGTGATCCAATCACAAATTCTCTCATGCTGTGAATCGTATCGAGGACATTCAGTAAATGAGTTTAAGATCCAATCAAATACATAAAATATGTATACTAAAATAGTGAATCTTCATTTATCGTATAAATAGTTCATACATAAGGCGATTGCCTTAGGACATCTCTCATATATTACTAATAGGGAATAGTCTTGGCCACGTAAGTCCAAGGGTGTAGTCTTGGCGGTGAAAGTCCAAGTCATGGATACTTAGCACTTGGGAAGTCCAAGGGTTGATATTGACAGCGTAAAGTCCAAGGGTGGAGTCTTGGCAGCATAAGTCCAATGGTTGGCGGCATAAAGTTCAAGCGTGGTCTTGGCAGTGTAAGTCCAATGTGTCTTGGTGGTATAGACACCGTTAGCATGACAATAGACGATGGAAGCACCGAATGCTAGTGTATGGATGAACAAGTCATGAATGACTTAGAGGGGTCCAATAGGTACGAGGCTGACGAAGGTGGCTAGAAGGCTTAGGTCTAGGCTAAGGGTGGTCTAGCAAGTATGGGGGCACCATATTTGGGGTTAAACCTCATGTTTGAGGTTATCGTTTTGACCGGGGCTTTATACCGGTCAGATAGTCAAGTGTTTAACACTTGGCAACCGAGTCGACGCTCAGCAGTCGACTGGGATTATGACCAGTTCGACTGCTGTGAGTCGACTAGTGCTCGACTGTGGTTTAGGGTCGAAAAAGCTTTGGCGATTATTTGCTCATTAGATCGATCGGTGATGATGATCGGCCGCCATGTATGGCGATTGGTGATGGTTCGACCACGAGCATAGAAGCGCTACATGTGAGGCGTCGGTATATGATAGTCGACTAATGAGAGTCCTATTGGATTTTTTCCAACGTGGATCGGACTGTTGTCTCACAACAACAATGTTAGCAGTCGAACTGATGATGTTGGCACGACTGTCAGGCGGAAATCCAGCCCGATGTAGGTTAAAAGGAGATGTTCGTGGGAGAGTTCGCCAATGGTTCTTGGGGAGGCTTCTTGAAACGTTTTGATGTCGAATTGCAGGTGCATTTCAGGGTCTTTCAAGCTCATCCTAGCAACCAACAAGCAAGTGCTCAAAACTCTAGTTTGTAAAGTGTTCTTTACATTTCATTCATATTTTTCTTGTATTTTTTTGTATTGCTTTTGTAATAATTTATACTAGGTTTCTCCACCTCCAATGTGTAGACAAAAAGAAGTTATTGATTAGTAGTGTTTGTTTGCATCGCTAGGGCTCTTTCGAGCTCAATCCGTGGAGTAAGAACCTTGAGGTTCCAAACCACATTACGTCTTCGTGTTGTGATTGTGTTTGTGTATTTTGTATTGTATTATTTCTATTTCCGCTGCATATAACAAGTTTTGTAGCAAGCACAATTGAGATCCATCTTCGAAGACGAAACACTATTCACTCTCCCCTCTAGCGGGCACATAGGTCCTAACATTGATGTTTGACAATGGGTTAACAACATATTTGACCATTGTTTGATAATATAGTTTGACCATATGCTGACCATATGACTAGTGGATGATTAGAATATCCAAAGTCATCTGGGGGAGTTATTTGGAGGAGATTGTTGGAGCAATTAAACTCGTAAGTCCAAGTTTGGATACTTGGGAAGGAAAGTCCAAATATAGATATTTGGTAAGGAAAGTCCAAAGGTATAGTCTTGGCAGCATAAGCCCAAGTGTGTAGTATTGGTGATGTAAAGTCCAAGTGAACTTTGGCAATTCGAAAGTCCAATATGGAGTTGACAAGGGAAGTCCAAGCATGGTCTTGGCATGGAAAGTCCAAGCATATTCTTGGCATTTGGAAAGTCCAAGTCATTAGTACTTGACAATTGGAAAGTCCACGTCATGAGTACTTGGCAAAGAGAAAGTTCAAGGGTAGGTTTGGCAGCGTAAAGTCCAAGTATGGGTCTTGGCGGCCTAAGTCCAAAAAGATCTTGGCAATGTTAAAGTCCAAAGGTATAAGTTTGGCGACGTAAAATCCAAGCATGAGTGTTGGTGGTATAAGTACAAATGAACCTTGACAAATGACTCGGTTAGTATAACATAGTCGATGGAAGCACATGAAGACTAACGCAAAGAATAAAGAGTCACAAACTCGAGGGATCCAAGCGGTGTGAGGTTGATGGAGGTGACTAGAAGGCTTAGGTTTAGGCTATGGGTGTGTATCAAATATGAGGGGATCATACTTGGGTTAAATCTCATATTTGAGGTTTATCAGTCGACTGTGATTATGGACCAGTCGACTGGTCGAGTGTTGGATACACTGCCAAAAAAAGTGTATTTGGATCGAAATTTTAGAAGCGGTTAGAAAAGCGATTGTAAAAGGTGAGTTTTTAGAAATGGTAGTATTAACCACTTCTAATTGCGGTTCAATTGGACGAATTTTAGAAGCAGTTATTTGAACCGATTCCATTGAGAACATTTAGAAGCAGTTGTTAAAACGATTATATAAATGACTTTTAGAAACGGTTATGAAACGATTGTAAAAGAAAAACTTTTAGAAATAGTCAATAACCGCTCCTATAACCGCTTTAATTGGGTTTTTTCCTGGCGTTAGAAGCGGTGTTTAGAAGCGATTTTTACCGCTTCTAAAAGGCGTATACGAGAGTAATTAAAAAAAAAGGTGCATCATAAACATCCCTCACTCGCAAACTTAAACAACCTCAATTTAGACGAAGTATAGGCCATTGTAAAGGGAAAAAAAAAAAGAGAAATATACCAAATGCTTTGCACCTTGCCTTTCGTCTTGGAGATAAGTCCAAGAACAGTTTGATCGAGATGGGTCTCAGAGAGACAATTTGAGAGCATAGAATTGGCGGCACGAAGAACATCATCATGGTGGCTATCATCAGTAGAAAGTAGCAAGGCAACTACACTTGAAGATTTCGTTTGAGTGGAGGTGAGTGTAGAGATAGATAATGGTCGAGGGAGCAATGCCATGGATAGACGTTGAAAGCTAGTTGAGGGAACCAATAAGGGTCTTTTAGGAAAAATTTGTAGTGTAGATGGAGCCACCATGAATCCCCTATAAAAGCAAATGATTTTCCCAAAAATCTTAATTGATAGAGAAATATACATTGTTGCTCAAATGTTTAACACGAACCTATCCAACACTAAACTTCAATGGGATAACAATAGTGGCAGAACCCGGATTTTTCCCAGTAGGGACAAGCAAAAATAATTAAAAAAAATCTCGAACATACGAAAGACACATTTCTTTCAGATATCTACGCATATCTACATGGGCAAAAAAATTAAAACAAAAAGATAATAATTATCAAAATTGGTTGAAGTGGAGAGAAGATCAAGTAATTAAGTCAAGACTATCAAAACAATAAACATAAAAAACTATCGCATATTGTGTTATTAAAAAAATCTCAAGTTTTTGATAGTTAGAAAACTCAGTCAATTGAGATCAGAATTGACCATGTCAGCTTAGATTTTGTCCATTTTCTTGGATCATATGGGAAACATGAGATAGAAAATAGAAAGGAATAGCAAACCCATATGAACCGATGGGAATTGATATAAATTGGTAAATTTAGGATGGGATTGGATATAACTGAAGGGATCGGTTAAATAATAATATCAATGTTAATAAAATAAAAATGAACCCTTTTATTTATTTCTCTCCCTCACGTATCCCTCCCAAAATAATTTTACGTTCCCGGCTTTTCCACTCCGTTTCCCTCTCTCGCTGCACCCCATTTCAATACCTTAATTAAACACCATTTTAACCTAAATCTTTTCCATTCTCGCAACCATTCCTTTCGGCTCCTTCTCTTCTACGCAAGAAAGCTCCCGCTAGGTAAGCAGGTGACGAGGCAAGGGGTCGCTTGCGCCCGCCGACGAGGCAGCGAGTGCCCGCTCATGGGGCGTTCGCTGACGATGCAGTGAGCAGCCGCTGACGATGCGGCGAGCAGCCACTACTGACGAGGCGGCGTGCTCGTGGGGCGGCAGCTGACGAGGCGGTGAACGGACGCTCGTGAGTCGACCGTTGACAAGCCGGCGAGCGATCGCTTGTTGGGCGGCCGCTGACGAGGCGGCGAGTGACCGCTCGTGGGGCTGCTGTTGACGAGGCGGCGAGCGACTGAGGCTACCCATGACGAGGCAGCGAGCGACCGGAGACGAGGCAACGAGCGGCCATTTCGCCTCGCCAACGGTCGCTGCCTTGCGATGCATCTGCCATTTTGTGTGATGGCGCTGGCTGCCTCGCGAGTGGCCGCCTCTAGCCGCTGCTTCACCAGGTTGTCATCGAAATTTGCATTCTCTGTTCTGTTCCATATTCTCTGCCATGTTGTATTAGGAAACTGCAAGCGAATTGAAGGAAGAAACAATTTCATTCATCATAGAACACATTAGGACGTTGCTTTTCCTAATCATTGAAATTCAGAATTATTAGGTGAGCACGTTAGCAAATCTTTTTTTATGAAATTTTAACTGCATACACCATTGTTTGCATTTCTTCTAGTTGTTTAACTGCATACACATTAGGATGATGCTATGTTTTATTCGTTTTGAAAATGAACCATGACAAGACCTGAGTTTTTCAGGATTATTCTCTTCCATTGAAATAACAAAAATGCATTTAAAGTAACTTGCAACGCTCTACATTTGATTTTCTGTATGCTTAGCATTATGGGAATTAGAAGCATTTCTGTTGTTGGATCATTAATTAGAGAGTTCTCATTCTGTGATTGAATTGATGTTTCCACTTTTTTCTCCAATATATTGTTAGCTAATTTATCATTTTTGAGAGTAAACCATACACTTCTTGCTGAACTCGATACAGTTAGATTCTTATGGTGTTAACTTTATATTGGTTTATTGTTATTGTTAATTATGTATCTGACTTGTAACTGATCTTTATATTGTTATTTTTAGATAACTTTTGAAAATGACAAACAAAAAAATGCGAATGCTAATCCAAAATAGTCAAAGACGATCTAGGAGAGAAGAATCAAATAATAGAGGAATTGACGATGAAAATGAATCACGAGACAACATCTCATTCACCATTGGAGATACAAAATGATACACAAAATGAGGTGGTTAATGAGCAAGGCGAAAAATATTTTTGGATATGAACAATGAATTAGTTTTGCAACACCAAGTGAAAATTATATTTTTTTAGATGAAAATGAGGTTATATCTTCACCCCAAGCTTAGCAAAGAAGACGTGGCAAGACTATTATGAGAGATATTCATGCATTACATCCCAACCATGCCCTAGTAGTGAAATTCAATGAAAGGGGGCAACCTTACGTTGATCTACAACCGACGCTTGCAAATTTTATTGGGACTATTGCACGGAATGGACATGTGTTACCCCTAAACATTTTAGATTGGAGAAAAATGGCGACAAATCGCTTGAATGATGCATGGAAACTTGTTACTGTAAGTTGACAAGTGTTTAATTTCAATTTTGCATTTAAAGCATGAACATATTTCATTTTATGTTTATAGGCATGTTTTTGTATTCCCAATTGCCATAGAAGAATTATAATGCAAATGATGGGGGCCGCATGGAGACGGTGGAGGATTGAAGTGAAAGCTACTTCTTATGATTCAAATACTCCACTAGAAGAGCTTGTTGCAATACACCCCATTCCACATGGGTTGACACCTCAAACATGGGAAGTTTTATGTAACTATTGGAAGTCTATTGAGGTACAACTAGTATTAATTGTTTTCGACATATGTTTATAGATGTTATCATTTCATTATAAATTTTTATGCCAGAGAACTTCAAGAATCAATAGAGAAAATGCAAACAAAAAAAAAGGACCCATGCACAGGGACACACTAATATTCCATCATTGGAATATAAGTTTGTAAGAATAAAAATTATTTCTTTTCTTCCTTACAGTTAGTTTCTCATTGCTCATTTATTGTTTTACACTTTAATATTCTTATCCTTGAAGTTCTAAGGTTTTATGGGAATCTAGATATTTATTACAAGCAATATAATGTATATAGTCAACTTTTTATGGAATGTGTAAATATTTGGTGTTAAATGTGGATTTTTATCCTTTTAGTCTCAAGAGAATAGTAGAAAACCCAGTCATAATGAAATACAACAATTGAGTCGAAGAAGTAGAAAGAAAGGAGGCGCCCCTGTTGATGATGAGGCAATACGAGTTGAGGTAATAATAATATGTTTCACTTTTTAAGTTGACTTTTAAATATTTTTTTCATTCTATTAACAATTTATTTTCTTATTAGAATTTACTTAAAGAGGCTGTGGATCGTCACCTCCAAGATAAATCTGAAGGAACACAACCAATAGAAGTCTACGAGGAGGCATTTCGGTAACAATTTACTTATAATTTAATTTCATATGGTTCAACTTTAATTATATTCTTTATATAGTGAGGTTTTTGGAATCGAGCATTCTGGTCAGGTTCGATGTTTAGGAGCTGATGCGTTGCCTAGCCAGTGTTCCGAGAGCAATGTAAATGCAACTCAATGTACTGGCAAGATTATCACTCTAATATAGATTCGACGTAGAAATTTAGGAAAATGGAAGAGAAAATTAAAGATATGGAGTTTCGAGAAGCACAACGACAGACAGAAATAGAGCAGATGAAAAGACAGATGCAAGAAAATGAACAAGTCCAAAATTTTGCACGAGTAATGCTAAGTATGATGTCTGAAAGTGCTGGGGGCTCTCATGGACCTGAATTTTTACCGACACATGTAATAATATTTCTCACACAAAAAAATAATTGTTTAAAATTATTCGTATAATTAAGTTACTAATAGTAAATTTATTTATTTTTCTAGATGACAGCTATGTTTGTAAATATTATGCAGCAACAAGGTCCATCAATTGTGGAAGAAAATAGACGTAGATCCTCCCCACCATCAGAACCATCTAATAACTAGAGAGGCTGTCAAATGCAATCGATGAGGTTAGTTTTTAAGTACAACTAGTTTTGTTAGAGTTTTTTTGGCATTCTATTTTCTTTCTATAAAACTATCTTGCTTTGCAATTGTTTATGAATTATATTTAAGCCTGCTACAAGAGGAACTCTGTTAAGTGCTAAAAATATTTCTACAAGAGGAAGTCTAGATTTTAGCATGCTCTACCTCATGTTTTAGATGTTCATTTAGTATACGAACCTAGGTGACAGGAAAGAATAATCATCTTTCTCACATTTTCTTTTGTGGTTTATGCCAAATTCAAGTTATATGTATAACAATCAACCATAAGGAACCAACAAACATCCACTTTCCTATCTGATTGAAGATATGCATTTTGTGAGCACAATTTGTAGTTATGCATGTTAATTCCCTTCACGGTTTTTCTATTCTACTTGATGATTTTTGAACTTTGCCTATATTTGTTCTCCTTCCCATGATAATCCATTGTCATGGCTTCTTGGTGCAATTTTGTATGACATATTTCAAGTAGCAGTATGTGTGGGCTTATACTCGCAATTGGTACTGCATTTACCGCGTTCTTGGTTCAATGAACCCATTCAATGTCATAATTTCCATCATGGACAATGGCAAACTATTTTACTGATAATTATTGTCATAAATTGCTTTTTATTGTAACTGCAGGTTGATACTCTACCTTCAACATGTGGGGCTTGTGGAGCTAGCTGTGTCACTCGCTTTTACTCTACCACACTTGTTCTTTAGTTGAATGGAGAGTTAGATAAGCAGCACCAAATATAGCCACCTATCTACATTTGATCTTTTTTTATTGTTTGTCCATTTTGGTTCTGTGAACTAGCAAGATTGCTCAAGCTGTTTAATGTGCCCCATTTTCTCCGTTCCTGCTCAATATTGTAGTCTAGATATTCCATAATTGACAATTCAAAACTAATCAGGATATTAAAACTCTAGTCCACTAAGTGGACCATTGCAAAATTTGGTTTTAGCAATTCTGCCCTGTCTACCTATATTGTTTCTTGTTCTCTTAATTATTTCCTTTTGAATCCTTATTATTCTTAGCATCTTGTTATTGATGGATCTGTGATTCCTAAACCATCTGCAGAAATTCCATATTTCTGAGAAGTTGTTGTGATGGCAACTACCTGTGATTTGTGTGGCTATCGAAGCTCTGAGGTATGATGTTCCCTCAATCGTTCATGTGGTTAAATCTATCTCACTTCAGTGGCTAGAGATTTTGTGATTTCTTTGAATGTCTAATTGGTCAGGGTTTTAATTGTTTTGGTATTACTGTTTCTGGGCCTTACATTTTCCCAAACAGATAAAGGCTGGCGGTGAGATACCTAAAGAGGAAAGAGAATCACATTGAGTGTGCAGAATTTTGAGGATCTAAGCCGAGATGTGATAAAGGTTAGTCTATTCATTTCCAATGGCCAAATTTTATGATAGGACAATGTATATCAGGCTACTCATTTCCACATGTTTTTGTTAAACTTGCTTGGGGCATGCTTATTACCTGAACACATTATTCCTTGCGTTAAACGGTATATTGTCTCTTGTTACTCATTGGCTTGAACATGTAGTACGCATCCATTATCTATATATGCATGTTGCATATTGATGTTTGATATTTTTAGTTTTATTTTTTTGCAGGATAATTATATAGCAGAGACTGTAACCCACTAATAAACTATCTTGTATAGATTTGTATCTTCTGCTACAGATAAAATGTGAAAATGTCTCTACATATGCAGGATTTATGTATCAGAATTCATAAACAAGCAAGCATACGGGGTTTAAAATCTGATTGACAAACACAATCAGGTGAAAAAGGTTAATATAATTGCAAAGTGATACTAAAAATCTTACCCTGTAGTTGTCATGATATTGCTCCTATCAAACACAAGAAAGCTATCCTTGTATCTTCTATAATTTATGATTAATTGTTCGCTGATCTTTACATTGGAGCAATGTATTGAGCCACAAATTCAAATAAACATTTGACAGCATCTATGCTACTAAATATTAGTTTTACCAGACATTTCCACTCATCTTAGGTGAATCCATTTACATTGTGATGATAATCCAATGAGTTTATATAAAGTTTGACTGGAACTTCTGCTTCTAATCGATACTGAATTGTTCTAACTAATGTTGATTCACTGTTCTCTAAAGATCAATTTCCTGCCTGTTTCTAGATGTTTTACCAGGATTCCTTAACATTTTTAGTTGCTTTCTTTTTTTGTCATGTTTTTTTTTCCCAGTCGGACATGGCCAGTGTAAAAGTTCTTGATCTTGAGTTGGAAATTGCAAGTGGCACTTTAGGTGGAATGGTTACAACAGTTGAAGGCCTTATTACTAAAATTAGTGAAAGTATGTCTTGCTTCCTCAATTTGTGAGCACATCTATGCTTTGATTGTTGGAAGATCTGTGGACGTTGCTGTTTTATTTTCTCGTTTACATTCTCAAAGATTTCTGATCTTACAAATTGTTCTTGCATAGATCTTGAGAGAGTACATGGATTTTCATTGGGCGATAGTACTGATGATTGGAAAAGAAAGAAATGGCAGGATTTCGAGTCCAGGCTTAGCATGGTATGCTAAATGGTGAAGATTTAGCATATTTCTCAAGTGATAACATATGTGTCTCATTATATTTTTATCCTTCTTTTATCGCTCTGGTTTAGTGAGCGCAGCTTCTTTTCAAGTAATATCACTGTTCATCTTTCTCATTTGTTGTTCCTATGTATGCTGACTCACTCATTCTCTCTCTCTTGTAGCTTTTGAGTATAGAAAAACCTTGGACACTTATTATTGATGATGCACTCTCAAGTTCATTTGTTTCCTTTGTCACCGATTCGTTGGAGGATGACAAGCAACTTTTTGGTTCGTTATTGAATTTTCATTCTCGTCTTCATTTTTCATTAGGTTTCGCTTATTGATTGATTATTATGTACATATTATGCTAATGTTTATTATCATGTTGAGTTGCGATACCAGTGGAGGAGTACCAAAGGACTTGGGAGTAGAACGGGGAGTTGGGTTTGAATGACATGGACACATCGCAAGCGGATACAACTTACATAATAGAAGCAGCAGAACAAGGAGTTGGGCTGGAATAACTAGGAGCACATTCAATGTCATAATTTTTATCATGGATAATGCCAGACTATCATATCAAAGTGTAATAGTTTGGATAACTGTTGGATTACTTTTGTTGCTTTTTTTGATAGAGAAATTTTGTTATTGAAAGTTATATATGTTTTGAGAATGGAAGAAGGAATTGTATTAATGGTGTATTATGGAATAAATGGAAATATTTTGGGATGAAATATGAATATTATGTCTTAATTTGGTAATACAATAAATTAGTTTTGCGAATTAAATATCTTCAATTGATTTACTTTAATATTATATTTGGTTTTGAAAATCAACAGGTATAATATATAGGATCCATTTTTAGACGGGGATAATGTTGGGGATCCTTGGAAGGCTAGAGAAGGGTGAATAATTTCTTTTCATTTCTACAAGAATGTTTAGCGGAAGCAAAACAAATATAAACGAAAAGACAAAAACAAGCGCTAACAAGATTGTTTAATGTGGTTCGGAGATTATGCTTCTACTTCACGACAATCTATAAGGTGGATCAATCCAAGTAAATCTTTCACTAAAAACCTTCTTTTATAAAGCACCTCTCTTCTTACAAATGATGGAAATAAAGATTAGGGAAGATGAGGTTAAAATACAATAGAAAGCTTAAGAAGGCTTGGAGAGCTTGAGAGTATAGTTAGGAATGAGAGCACTAACCCTCTCAAGCACCCCAAAGTCTCTTTTTATAGAGAAGAGGTTGATTTTTCTCTTGGGGCTGCAACAGTCGACTGATGGAGACTTTCAGTTGACTGATGCCACTGTTGACCGAATTCAATGACTTCTAACGAAGTCTGATCTCACTTCGTCACTGTCCAACGGAACTATGACCAATCGACTGATCATACCATCAGTCGACTATTGAGTCATCAATCGACTGCTCCGCACAATCAATCGACTCAAAACCTTTTTGTGCCCGTGTCCACTTATAATAATCATCTGTTGGGGTATAACAATCGACTGTTGGACCACAGACCTCAGTTGTCTTCAGTTGACGGACTGATCAATCGATTGGGACAAATCACCAATCGACTGATACACTTCAAGTATGATCAAATCATACTTGAAATCAACTCCCTAGACTTAGACTCAACCTTCTAGCTCTTCCTTCAGTCTTGTGCCTCTAGGATCCCTCCGAGTCCGCGACTCTTTCATCCTTGCACTTGCTTCTAAGAGCTTCCCTCGGTTTTGTCATGTCTTGGGTTTCTCTTTTTGCCAAAGTCCGCTTGGACTTTACGCCGCCAAGACTACATGCTTGGACTTACGCCGCCAAGACCTTGCCTTTGGACTTCCTTGCCAAGGTCCGCTTGGACTTTCCTTTACCAAGTCTTCACACTTGGATTTTCCTGTCACTTAACATATTCACGGTTAGATCACAAATATTGTCTAACTATAAATGATTATCCAAACATCAAAATACATAAATGCTTGGGGCATTGTTGCACCAACAATCTATCCTTTTTTTATGTTTGACAATTATTTAAGTTAGTTCTTGAAATATGCACATAACAAAACATCATATATCCAAATCTAAATTCTAACTTAAAGTTCCCTTCTCCCCCTTTGACACACATCTAAAAGAAAAGGATTCTTGAAAAATAAGCCCATGAACGAATAAAATTTGTCATGCCTTGAACTAAGATATAAAATAGAAATAGGGCTTCCCCTTAATCCAAGACATAGGTCATGATGCATACATATCATGTTGAGCAAAGTATGAAATAAGACATATGAAAATAAGTTCTAACTTTGCACCAGCAATAAGCATTATATAGATTTGGGGATGAAAAAGAATGCATAATAAAATTTCCCCTAAAATAATGCATCAATCAGTCCTACACCCCCTTATTTGCTGGGATTATCATGCCATTGAGTTAGGACATTTAAAATTGCATTTAACACACAAAAATAGGATTGATTTGTAGAAAAATCAGAGTGACAGTCGACTGAATACTGAAGCAGTCAATTGCCACCCCTAAAACGTCATTTTTCAAGATTTCAGCAAAACTTCATAAATGTGCCAAAAATTCAAGAAACATCGAAAAATCATGAAATTTTGTGTACATATTTCTGAAATCATTCTTTATCAAGAAAAAATAATTCACAAAATATATCATTTCCAAATTTTGAAAATGATACAAACTTGAAAACTAGCAAAAACTTTAAAGTTTTTGAAGACTTTGTATCACTTTTGCTTATCAAGTGAAAACTGTTTTTCAAATTATGATAAACATAGTTTAAAATATATTTTATTTGACATTTCCAATCATGTTCTTAGAGCTATATGCGCATCAATTGTACACAAGTCTTCCCAATGATTGGTCCAATTAAGGATTAATGTCTCTAGATGGCACCTTGGTTCATAGTAATGCATCATAACAAGCATGATGAACCAAGTGTATCTTCCTAGCATCTCATAAAACACCTAAGAAATCATGATTTTTGTATTGAGCCACTTAGACATTATGTGAGATGCTATAGAGGTATAATCCTAGGATTTCTATAGGATCATGCAAAATTAAACCTCTATTCTACCAAGCACATTCCAAGTTCTCTCCTAAGTGATGAAAAATCTATTTCGGGGAGAGCCTTGGTGAAAATGTCGGCTAGGTTGGACTTGGATTCTATGTAGTTGAGTTCAATGTCCTCCTTTGCCACATGATTTCTAATGAAGTGATGCTTCACTTCAATGTGCTTTGTCCTAAAGTGATGTACCGGATTTTTAGTCAAATTTATGATACTCACATTATCACAATAGGCTTTAATGTTGGAGTATTGTAGCTCATAATCCTCTAGTGTGTCTCATCCAAAGTAATTGAGCTACACAACCACCCATGGCTACACACTCGGCCTCGGTGGTGGAAAGTGTTAGATATAGCCCTAGAGCCAATCATGTGATGGTTGAAAAGGGAACATTTTGTATCATATTCAATAAAGGCAAAGGATTGGTTATTATATTTACATCTTGCTTGTGCCAGCTAAATTAAATATAATAATTCCCTAGAAAAGTAGGTTCTTATCTACAGCACATCAATTGACAGAATTGATTATGAGAGGCTGTAGAGAACACTTTTCTAAATGTTCCTAGTCAAGTATTAATATGCAAGGGCAATATTAATACATAAAGACTAGCATGTAGGTCGATTGATGACTTGATCTCACAAGTCATGGATATATGATATCAAGTTGACACATGGGTATATATTAGAGAATATATACTGAACTGACCCGCCATGAGAAAGTTTCATGGATCGTTATATGAGTGTCATAAACTTTCTCATGTGACTATTGGTATGAATAGTCCTCGAACCTGAAGTCACTACGGTTCCCTACATAAGGAATTATGCACTTTGGTATCGTCAAACGTCACCCGTAACAGGGTGGACCATAAAGGCGATTACTGGGTATATAACAAATTATGCGGAGGGATGTGAGTGATGTAGATGGGATCTATCCCTCTCATATGACGAGAGTGATATCGGTGGGCCCCTTGATTGAGTAGAACTACTAAAACGCA
This sequence comes from Wurfbainia villosa, assembly GCA_025175895.1. Taxonomy (NCBI): domain Eukaryota; kingdom Viridiplantae; phylum Streptophyta; class Magnoliopsida; order Zingiberales; family Zingiberaceae; genus Wurfbainia; species Wurfbainia villosa. The sequence continues at coordinate 62,591,587 of CM045993.1, forward strand.
TGGCCATACTCAAATGAGTCAATATGAGATATTGAGCTCATTTGTTTGAGTTAGTTTACTCAGGGATCAAGAAACACATAGATTGATCGAGGATGACACGGTCTATGCCTCATTGGTCAATCTGATATCAAGGATAGAAGGACACGGTCATACATTATAGTAGTCACAAAGGTTAGTCGGATCTTGACTTATCTCATAACTTGGGTAGCAATGATGTATTGCTAGATGCCGCTCATTGCTTGTGTATCTAAAAGAGTTTAGATCCACTGCCAACGTTATGAGAGCCTATAAGGTCACACACAAAGAGCATGATAATTAGAGGAATTAGAGTATTCTAGTTTGACTAGAATAATTTGGGAATAAGCTTAAGTACAAAATGGTTTTTGGACTTTAAGCTTAATGAGAATTTTAGCTAATTGATTTAATGAGATTAATTCAATATGTTACCTTATTGATTTAATGAGATTAATTCAATATGATAACATAAGCTTAATTGAATTAATAAGATTAATTCAACATGCATGAATGCCACATAAGAATGCCACATAAGCATGCCACCTAAGCATCCACCTAAGCTAGATGAGGTGGAAGGAGACAAAGTGGTTTTTGTCTCCTTAAGTGGCCGGCCAAACAAGGAAGCCAACTCCTTTTTGGATTGTGTCTCAATGCAATGGATTGCATTGAATGTGTGGAGGTGAAAGGGTTTTTCCAACCCTATAAAAGACTCCATGAAGTGGCCGGCCATTGTAAGCATTGTGGTTGTGAGAGAGCTTGAGAGCTTGGTGGAAGCTTTGGTTGTGTGGTTTTGTGAGTGTAGGCTAGCAAGAAGAGTAGTCTTCTTCTTCCCTTCTCTTTTTCCCTAGCTTCCTCTCCTTTAGGGACTTCTCTAGCAAGAAGTAAAGGAGAGCCCTTCTAGTTTTTCTTTTGTGAGACAAGAGCTTGCTCGTGTGGATACGTATAGAGGCACGGACATTTGAACGTGCTAAAGATCCAACAAACCAAAAGGAAAAGCGGGATTAACAAGGGCACGCAACAAAGGTAATCCTCTCCTATAAGATAGGTTTGGTTTTAGAGAAATTTATTTTGTACGAGGTTTTCTTTCGCAAGGATCACTAGGAAGGGATCCTAATTTTTCCGTTGCGCATATGCTATTTGGCATATAGAATTCCCTACAGAAAGGGCAATACAAGGTTACTTCCTACTACTCCAACTAACTAGGAGGATCCAAAAAATTGGCATCCACCACTAGTACTCTTCCGATTCAATTTGCAATCGGCATAATCGGAATCGGTGTGCCCAATCAAGTCAAAAGACCTAGTCCTAAGGTACCAAAGTCCTACATTTAGTGTGCCTTTGATATATCTTAAAATTCTCTTAACGACCACTAAATGAGACTCTTTGGCACATGATTGGTATCTAGCACACATACCTACCGCAAATAAGATATCGGGTCTACTAGCGGTTAGGTAGAGTAGGCTACCAATCATACTCTTATAAAATTTAAAATCAATTGATTTGCCTTCATTATCATTATCTATTTTGGTGTTAGTTGCCATTGGGGTTGATACTACCTTAGCATTTTCCAAACTAAATTTCTTAATCATTTCTTTGGCATATTTGGTTTGGTATATGTAAATTCCTTCATTTGTTTGTTTAACTTGCAAACCTAAGAAGAAATTTAATTCTCCAACTAGACTCATTTCAAACTCATTCTCCATGTTTTTTTATAAAGTTTTAAAGGAGTTCATCATTTGTTGACCCAAAAATGATGTCATCAACATATATTTGGGCTACAAAGATATCCTTTGATTTTGACTTTATGAAGAGAGTTTGATCTATTTGGCTCCTTCTAAAGTCCTTAGAGATTAAGAAAGAAGATAATCTTTCATACCAAGCCCGGGGAGATTGTTTTAACCCATATAAAGCTTATCTAAGCTTGTATATGTGATTTGGATAGTCTACACTCTCAAACCCGGGAGATTGTTCTACATACACTTCTTCCTTAATGAATCCATTTAGGAATGCCGATTTCACATCCATTTGATGAAGTTTAAATCCCATGTAAGAGGCATATCCTAATAGAATTTTAATTGACTCTAACCTAGCAACCGGGGTATAAGTTTCATCATAGTCAAGTCCTTCAACTTGATTAAAATCCCTTGTAACTAACCTAGCTTTGTTTCTTGTTATGTTTCCTTGATCATCTAGTTTGTTCCTAAAGACCCATCTTGTAGTAACAATGGTGTTATCATTGGGTTTAGGGACTAACTCCCATACTTGACTCCTCTCAAATCGAGTCAATTCTTCTTGCATTGCTAGAATCCAATTCGGATCAAGTAATGTATCATTGATTGATTTGGGCTCAAATTGTGAGATAAGAGCTATTTGACTAGTGGTGGTTCTATGAAAAGACCTAGTTCTAACACCTTGAGAGAGTTCTCCTACAACTTGGTCTAGAGGATGATTTTGATGAATTCTTAATGTTCTAGGAGGTGTTTCAAGTTGATTTAGATCATTGTTATCCTTCTTTCTCCTCTCATCATCGGAATCTCCTCTTCCTCCGTCTTGATCTAATCCTCCCCCTTGATCATTACCCCCTAAGGTCAAGTTTTGAAATTTTTGGGTAATATCTTGGTTTATATCATTAATATCATTATCAATGGGGGATTTCCTAGGGTAAGTATTAGAAGTTTCATCAAATTGAACATTTGAGGATTCCTCAACCTTTTGAGTCCTTTTGTTATAGACTCTATATCCTCTACTAGTGGATGAGTATCCAACTAGGATTCCCTCATCCGCTTTGGACTCAAATTTTCCTAAATTGTCTTTGGTGTTTAAGATGTAAACTTTGCATCCAAAGACTTTGAAATAATGAATTGTAGGAATTGGCTATTCCATAATTCAAAGGGGTTTTTCCTAAAAACCTATGGATTAAGACCCTATTTTAGATATAACAAGCGGTATTAACCGCTTCTGCCCACAAGTAGCTAGGTAGAGAATATGCATTAAATATTGTCCTAGCCGCCTCTTGTAGGGAACGATTTCTCCTTTCCACCACCCCATTTTGTTGGGCTGTTCTAGGACAAGAGAACTCATGCTTGTACCCTTGTTCTAAGCAAAATTTTGAGAAATTAGAATTCTCAAATTCTCCACCATGATCACTATGGATCCGGTTGATTTTGAGATTTCTTTCATTCTATACTCTTTTGCTAAAACCTATGATTATTCCTAGGGTATCATCCTTATGTTTCATAAAATAAACCCATGTGTATCTAGAAAAATCATCAACTATAACTAAGCAATATTTACTATCATTCAAAGACGGAATACTATGGCAATCAAACAAATCTAAATGTAAGATCTCTAAAGGTAAACAAGTACTATTTAAAGTTTTACCCTTGTGTGATGACTTTGATTGTTTTCCTTCTTAGCATGCATCACACATCTTATCTTTGATATACTTCACTTTTGGCAATCCTTTGACTAGGTCCATCTTGGCTATCTTGGCAATATTCTTCATGTTGATATGCCCAAGCCTCCTATGCCATAACTAACTTTCTTCTTCTTTTGCCTTAAGACACTTAGGGGAAATGTTAGAAGCATAGGATAAATCAACATAGTAAATATTTGATTTCCTATATCCTACTAATATGCAATCATTCAATTTCTTGTGCCTTATGAAGAATTTAGTAGAAGTAAATTCAACACTAAAGTTGGCATCACATAATTGGCTAACACTAAGCGAGTTGAATTTCATATTTTTAACTAGAAAAACTTTATGAATAGCAAGTTTTGGGGATACCTCAATTGTGTCTTTTCTTAGAATTTTGAGTTTACTACTATTACCAAATGATACAGTTCCCTTGCTAATGTGGTTGATTATGGAAAATTTGCTCATATATCTGATCATATGTCTTGAGCAACCACTATTAACAATCCACATGCTTGGTCCTTCTACCTAAACAACATGAAAAACACAAGCCTTAGGCACCCAAATTTTTGGACCGGTAGCATCAACTACAAAACTCTTGGGAACACAGGTCTTTTTAACCTTGCTCCTAAGTGTTGATTTTCTACTAATGAGGGAGGTAAAGGCTACTTCCTTCTCCTTAGGTCTATATCCTATTCCGACCTTGTTGTAAATAGCCCTTTGGTCCCTAAGTATCATGTCTAGGTATTTAGAACCATTTGTGAATTTTTCTAAACATGCTCTTAATTCACCTATTTCTTTTTTAAGTTCATCATTTTCATCCTTAAGGGTTGATTTTCTACTAATGAGGGAGGTAAAGGCTACTTCCTTCTCCTTAGGTCTATATCCTATTCCGACCTTGTTGTAAATAGCCCTTTGGTCCCTAAGTATCATGTCTAGGTATTTAGAACCATTTGTGAATTTTTCTAAACATGCTCTTAATTCACCTATTTCTTTTTTAAGTTCATCATTTTCATCCTTAAGTGAGCATGCATCATTACATGAAAGTTCTACATTCCTAATTGCCTTAATTTCTACTTTCAAATCCTTAATCCTAGTTTTAGATTTATCTAAGGCATTCTTAAGATAAACAATAGTCTTGTAAAGTAATTCTACCCTAGGGGAGTCTCTTACCTCATCGTCGCTAAATGATGATTCGTCGCTTGATGATGATGATGACTCCTCACTTGAGCTTCCGACTTCATCTTCCAAAGCCATAAGTGCTACATGTCTTGTAATGTGGCACAACTCCTCGTCATCGGATGAATCTTCTAAAATTTGTGTATCCCATGTTTGTGCTACCATGACCTCCTTCTTCTTTTCTTTCTTATCCTTCTTCTTCTTATCCTTCTCCTCCTTCTTTAGATCCGGGCAATTCGGCTTGATATGCCCTTTCTTATTACAACCATAGCAAATCATGTTAGTGTTAGAAAATGAACTACTAGTAGATTTACCTTTTGAGGATTGGAACATCCTCCTCACATCCTTCTTGGTGAGCTTCCTTGATCTCCCACCAAACTTCTTCAAGTAGTGGGCCACCTCGCTAGCCGATAGTTCTTCGTCGCTTCTAGATTGTTCGTCCTCCGACTCGGATGATGCGGAGACCTCATTCTTTTCTTTCTTCTTCTTCTCCTTTTTACCTACAATAAGAGCTAAACCTTTCTCCTTCGATGAAGTGTTAGCTTGATCATGTAGTTCAAACTCACAAAATAATTCATCTAACTTAACTAAAGGAAGGTCCTTAGAAATTTTATAAGCATATACCATTGATGCCCATAGAGTTGTTCTAGGGAAAGCTTGAAGCACATGCCTTACGAGGTCTCAGTTTTCAACATTCTCACCTATTACGTGTAGTCCGTTGACTACCTTCTTGAATCGACCATGCATTTGGCCCACGATCACGTTGGTCTTCATTCTAAAGCTTTGGAGTTGACCTATCAATAGGTCCCTCTTTGCTCTTATTGTCTCCTTTGACCCTTCATTTAGTTCAATGAGATTCTCCCAAAGCTCTTTTGCGGAGTTGAAGGGGTTGACCTTGGATAGTTGTGTTGGTGCAGGGGCACCAGATAATTGAACCTAAGTTTTGATTATGGCAAAGATCCAAAGTTAAGGTCATATTGTTATCTCATGAGCTGAATTAAGTGTGCAGGAAATGGTTAATATAAATCGAAGATCAGCGACACTCGGAGAATCCCGAGTCAGGAAACCGTGGTGGTCGGGCGACACCAGGAGAACTTTGTGGGAGTCGAAGAACCTAGGTGAAGATCGGAAGCAAACCGATAGGTCATAAAGGACCAGAGGTAAGCATGAGTGCGAAGAGAGATGATAAGGTCGTGTCCTCTATACGGGGATGACCCTAGGTGGCGATCCAACTAAGACTTCCAGTTGAAGGTCTAAGTCGAGATTGGACGGTAAAAAACCATTGCATTTACCATTTTTCGTGCTAACTCTTTGCTGCAGGGAAGTGGCCAGGCTGGCAGTCGACTGCTGGATATTGGCAGTCGACTAATGTCAGTCGACTGATGGCGATGAATTAGCCTTGTGTGCTAGGTCAAAAAGGATAACGTTTGACGCCGCCACTTCGCGATAAGATAAGGTGTCACCTTGTTATAAGTTCCACAAATTGAGGATCTGGATCCGGACTAATTCCAAGGCACGAGTCTATAAAATAAGGGGAGAACTCGAACCCAAAGATCATCAATTCTTTGCTCCCAAGTGCTCCAACAATGCTACGCTTTGACGACGACATTACGATGCCAACACGCCGATGACAAGCTCTTCATCTCAGATTCATATTCGTCGATAGTATCAGTTTATTTAATTTGTAACCGGAGTTTTTATCGTAACGAGGTGAGGTAGGCTTGTTGTCTCATCCTCGAGTTTTTGTCTCTCAGTTTTTGTGATCATTGTCTCCTATCTCTAACAAGGACGAGACTCTATAGTAGATTGCCCCTTCATACGCAATCAAGGATCACGGGGCCTTGGAGTAGCAACCGCTGGGTTGTGATCCAAGTAAAAATAAATTTGTCATATTTATTTTCCGCTGCATTACTCATATTCTTAATTGAACAAACGAAAAGAAATGAAGATTTCACGCTCTCTATTCACCCCCCCCTCTAGCGCGCTTTTCGATCCAACAAGTTGATCCTTGGATAGACTGCATTGAAGTGTGGTCGTTGCTTTTGCGTTGGCTTGAGCCTTCTTCTCCATTTCACTTGTCCAATCCTTTGTTGGTATTTGCACTCCGAATTCATCGACCAGCTTCTTGAATCTATATATAATACTAAACCAATTCTCAATATTATTCATAAGGTAGTATTCCATTCTACCTTTCCAATAACCGAAGTCGTTGCCGTCAAAGAATGGAGGCCTCACCGTGCTATATCCCTCTTTAAACATCATTGTGCTCCGGTTGATGGTTAGATCTTCCGATGTGATCCGGGCTCTGATACCACTTGTTGGGGATCCTTGGAAGGCTAGAGGGGGTGAATAGCCTTTTTTCGTTTCTACAAGAATGATTAGCGGAAGAAAAACAAATATAAATGAAAAGACAAAAGCAAGCACTAATAAGATTGTTTAACGTGCTTCAGAGATTATGCTCCTACTCCACGATGATCCGTAAGGTGGATCAATCCAAGAAAATCTTTCACTAAAAACCTTCTTTTACAAAGCACTCCTTTTCTTACAAATGATGGAAATAAAGATTAGGGAAGAGAAGGTTAAAACACAATAGAAATCTTAAGAAGGCTTGGAGAGCTTGAGAGTATAGTTAGGAATGAGAGCACAAGCACCCCAAGGCCTCTTTTTATAGAGAAGAGGCTGATTTTATCGTTAGGACTACAATAGTCGATAGATGGAGACCTTCAGTCGACTGATGCCACTGTTGACCGAATCCAACGGCTTCTGACGAAGCCTGATCTTGATTCATCACTGCCCAACAGAACTATGACCAGTCGACTGATCATATCATCAATCGACTGATTGAGTCATCAATCGGCTGCTCTGCACAATCAATCGGCTCAAAGCCTTTCTGTGCCCGTGTCCACTTATAACAGTTGAATGTTGGGGTATAACCAGTCGACTACCAAATCCTAGCAATTGACTATTGGACCACATACCTCCGCTTCGCTAATCGATCGATCAATGATCGAGCACCAGCCGATCGATACACTTCAAGTATGGACTAAACATAGCTTCAAATAGCTAGCAATACGTAACTGAACGAAGCTAGCTCTTCCTTCAGCCTTGCACCTTCAGGATCCCTCCGAGTCCGCGACTCTTTCATGTTGGTGCAACAATGCCCCAAGCATTTATATGTTTTGATGATTGGATAATCATCTAAGTTAGGCAATGCTTTGTGATCTAATTATGAATATGTTTGAGTGACAGGGAAATCCAAGTATGAAGACTTGGTAAAAGAAAAGTCCAGGTATGATCTTGGCAAGGGAAGTCCAAGGGATGGATTTGGCAGCGTAAGACCAAGCTTGTAGTCTTGGCAGCGTAACGTCTAAATGAACCTTGGCAAAGGGAAGTCCAAGGGATGGACTTGGCAGCATAAGACCAAGCTTATAGTCTTGGCAGCGTAAAGTCCAAGTGAACCTTGGCAAAGGAAGTCCAAAGTAAAGTCTTGGCAGCATAAGTCCAAGCTTGTAGTCTTGGCGGCGTAAAGTCCAAGCATTTGGCAACCCAAGACATGACGAGGCTGAAGGAAACTCTTGAAGGTAGGCGCAAGGCTGAAGGAAGAGTTAGAAGGTCAAGTCTAGGTCTAGGGGGTAAAATCAAGTATGAAATATTCATACTTGATGATCGATACGATGTATCATCGATCGGGTCGAGGCATTTGGTAGTCGGTAAAACCACGACTATCGATCGCTTGTCATGGCGTAGCCGATGATCGATGATGATCAATCGATCGCCAAAGGCGCGATCGATTGATCAAGAAAAAATTCACCACAGAATGCAGTCTCACTCGATTGCTGCTTTGATCACTCGACTGATCACTCCATCAGTCGACTGATGGAGGGATCAGTCGGCTGATAGGCCTCCCGTTAGAAATGGCGGCTGCGAATCCCCGTGGATCGGTTTTGTCAGAAGCCGTTAGCTTCAACGGCAGTCGACTGATGGTGATCATCAGTCGACTGATCAAAGCCCAACGGGAAAAACAACCCTTCTTCTATAAGAAGGGGCCTTGGGGAGCTTGGTGAAGCTAGTGCTCTTATTCCTAGCTATACCTTTGTGCTCACCAAGCCTTCTCCAAGTGTTTTTATGATTCTAAACCTCCTCTTCTCTAATCTTAATCTTCCATCATTGTAAAGAAGAGGAGTGCATTGTAAGACAAGGTTTCTCCACCTTGGTTCATCCAAAGGAGGTTTTAGTGAAGATTGGCTAGGGCTAATCCACCTTACGGATTACCATGGAGTAGGAGCGTCATCTCCGAACCACGTACATCGGGTGTTAGCATTGTTTTCTTGTTTTGCATTCTTATTTACATTTGCATTTGTATTGCTTCCGCTAACATATTTTATAGAAACGAAGAAAGGCTAATCACCCCCCTCTAGCCATTACAAAGATCCTAACAAGTGGTATCAGAGCCCGGATAGCTTGGAAGATTTCACCATCAACCAAGGCATCAATGGCTCTTCAAGAGGGATATAGCACCGCCAAGCCACCGCTCTTCGATGAGAGTCACTTTGCATATTGGAAAGGTAGGATGAAGTATTATCTAATGAGTAATATTGAAATTTGGCATAGCATTGTAGATGGCTTTGAGGAACCGGTGGATGAACATGGAAATCCTATTCCAAGCAAGGATTGGACAAGAGAAATGAATAGGAGGTTCGAATCAAATGCAAAGGCGGTACTCACCATCCAATGCGGCATTACAATGGAGCAACTCAACAAGGTGGGGCCTTTCGAATCCGCCAAGGAGTTATGGGAAAAGCTCATTGAGCTAAATGAAGGATCCAAGGAGTCAAAGAGGGCTAAGAAGGACTTGCTAATTGGACAACTTCAAGCCTTCCAAATGAAGATGCATGAAACTGTAAGCCAAATGCATGGAAGGTTCAAGGAGATTGTGAATGGACTCCACATCATAGGTGAGCGAGTTGACAACTGGGATTTGGTAAGGTACATACTTCAAGCATTTCCTAGAAATTCTCTATGGACTTCTATAGTTGATGCTATTAAAGTAACTAGGAATCTTTCTCAAATTAAAATTGATGAATTATTTTGTGAGTTTGAATTGCATGAGCAAACTAACATGTCCTCTAAGGAAAAGGGTTTAACTCTATTTGTTGAAAAGAAGGAAAAGAAGAAGAAAGAAAGGAAAGAAGTGTCATCATCATCCGAATCGGAGCATGACTCAAGTAGTGATGGAGACTCATCTAGCGAGATGACAAACTTTGTCAAGAAACTCTATAGAAAATCAAAGGAGTTCAAGAATAGAGAAGCAAGGAAGGGGTCCCATTCTTCAAGAGATAAAATTAGTGGTAATTCAAATTTTAATAATAATGTGATTTGCCATGCTTGCAATAAGAAGGGGCACATAAAGCCGAATTGCCCGGAGCTAAAAAAGAAGGAAGAAAAAGAAAAGAAAAAGAAGGAAAAGAAGGAGAAGAAGAAGGAGGCCATGATGGCTCAAACCACATGGGACACACCAAGTGTTGAAGATTCCTCCTCTGATGATGAGCTTTGCCACGTCACACGCCATGTGGCACTTATGGCCCAAGGAGACGACTCCGGTACATCAAGCCAAGAAGAAGACTCTTCAAGTGATGAATCGTCATCTAGTGACGATGAGGTAATGAACTCTCCTAAAGTTAAGCTTCTTTATAAATCAATTGCTTATCTTAAAGAGGCTTTAGATAAGCCTAAATCTAAGGTTAGAAGCATGAAGGTAGAACTAAAGGCCATTAGGAATGAAAAACCGTCACATATTGATTCTTGCATACTTAAGGAAGAGAATGAAAAACTTAAGGATGAGGTTAGTGAATTAAAGGCATGCTTAGAAAAATTTACAAATGACTCAAAATATCTTGACATGATCCTTAGCCGACAAAGAGCCGTTTACAATAAGGCCGGTTTAGGATATAAGTCAAAAGAAAAAGAAGTTGCTTATATCTCATTGATTAATAGAAAAGTAACCATTAAGGGTAAGGTTAAGAAAGCATGGGTACCTAAGAAGTTCTTACTTAATGTTACCGGTCCAAATGTTTGGGTACCAAAAGATTATGTTTTTCATGTGATTTAGGTAGGAGAGCAAGTATGTGGATTATGGATAGCGGTTGCTCAACACACATGACCGAGGATGTGAGCAAGTTCTCCACAATTAAGTATGTGAAGAAGGGAGCGGTGTCTTTTGGAAATAATGGAAAACTCAAGATACTAGGTAGAGGTACAATTGAGGTATCCCCCAAAATTGTCATTCACAAAGTTTTACTAGTTGAAAATATGAAATTTAATTTATTAAGTGTTAGTCAACTTTGTGATGCAAGCTACTATGTTTCTTTTGAATCCTCAAAATGCATGATTAGACACAAGGAATTAAATGATTGTATGTTAGTTGGATATAGGAAATCAAATATTTATTATGTCGATCTTTCATATGCTTCTAACATTTCTACTAAGTGTCTTGTTGCAAAAGAAGAAGAAAGTTGACTATGGCATAGGAGATTGGGGCACATCAACATGAAAAACATAGCCAAGGTAGCCAAGTTGGAGTTGGTCAAAGGGCTACCAAAGATCAAGTATGTCAAGAACAAAATATGTGATGCATGCCAAGAAGGAAAACAAACAAAGGCATCACACAAAGGTAAAACCTTAACTAATACCTTTTTACCGTTAGAATTATTGCATCTTGACTTATTTGATTGCCATAGTACTCCTTCTTTAAATGGTAACAAATATTGTTTAGTCATAGTAGATGATTTTTCTAGGTATACTTGGGTTTATTTTATGAAACATAAGGATGATACCTTAAAAATACTCATAGGATTTAGTAAAAGAGTTGAAAATGAAAAGAGTCTCAAAATCAACCGGATCCGTAGTGATCATGGTGGTGAATTTGAGAATTATAAATTTTCACAATTTTGTTTAGAGCAAGGGTACAAGCATGAGTTCTCTTGTCCTAGAACACCCCAACAAAATGGGGTGGTGGAAAGGAGAAATCGTGCCCTACAAGAGGCGGCTAGGACTATGCTTAATGCATATTCTTTACCTAGCTACTTGTGGGCGGAAGCGGTTAATACCGCTTGCTATATCCAAAATAGGGTTCAAATCCATAGGTTTTTAGGAAAGACACCATTTGAATTATGGAATGAGACTATCCCCACAATTCATTATTTCAAAGTCTTTGGATGTAAGGTTTATATTTTAAACACTAAAGATAACTTAGGAAAATTTGAATCTAAAGCGGATGAGGGGATCTTAGTTGGATACTCATCTACGAGTAGAGGATTTAGAGTCTACAATAAGAGAACTCAAGGGATTGAGGAGTCTTCTAATGTTCAATTTTATGAAACCACTAGTACCTACCCTAGAAAGTCCTCCATTGATAAGGATATTAATGACAATAATCAAGACATTACCCAAAAACTTCAAAATTTGACCATAAGGGGTAATGATCAAGGGTGAGGAAGAGGAGATTCCGATGATGAAAGGAGGGTAGAAGATAACAATGATCAATTTGAAACCCCTTCCAGAACCCTAAGAATTCATCAAGATCATCCACTTGACCAAGTAGTAGGAGATCTATCTCAAGGAGTAAGAACTAGGTCATTTCATAGACCTCCTACTAGTCAAGTAGCTCTTATTTCACAAATCGAGCCCAAATCGATCAATGATGCGTTACATGATCCGGATTGGATTTTGGCAATGCAAGATGAATTTGCTCAATTTGAGAGGAGTCAAGTATGGGAGTTAGTACCTAGACCAAATGATAGCACCATAATTACTACAAGATGGGTCTTTAGGAATAAGCTAGATGACCAAGGAAATATCACTAGAAATAAGGCTAGGTTGGTTGCTAGGGGATTCAATCAAGTTGAGGGACTTGACTATGATGAGACTTATGCCTCGGTTGCTAGGTTAGAATCTATTAGAATTCTCTTAGGATATGCTTCCTATATGGGATTTAAACTTTATCAAATGGATGTTAAATAGGCATTTCTAAATGGTTATATTAAGGAAGAAGTATATGTAGGACAACCACCCGGGTTTGAGAACATAGATTATCCAAACCACGTATATAAGCTTAGGAAAGCATTATATGGGTTAAAACAAGCTCCCCGGGCATGGTATGAAAGATTGTCATCCTTCTTAATCTCTAAGGATTTTAGAAGAGTCCAAGTAGATCAAGCCTTGTTCATAAAGTCAACATTAAAGGATATCTTCATAGCCTAAGTATATGTTGATGACATTATTTTTGGGTCAACAAATGATGATCTTTTTCAAGACATTATAAAAAACATGGAGAATGAATTTGAAATGAGTTTAGTTGGAGAGCTTAACTTTTTCCTAGGGTTACAAGTCAAGCAAACCAATGAAGGGATTCATATTTATCAAACCAAATATGCAAATGAAATGATTAAGAAATTTGGTTTGGAAAATGCCAAAATTGTAACCACTCCTATGGCCACTAGCACTAGAATAGATAGTGATCATGATGGTAAATCAATTGATCTTAAACTTTATAGGAGTATGATTGGTAGCCTACTATACCTAACCGCTAGTAGACCCGATATCTTATTTGCGATAGGTATGTGTGCAAGATACCAATCTTGTGCCAAAAAATCACATTTAGTAGCCGTTAAGAGAATTTTAAGATATGTTAAAGGCACCCTAAATGTAGGACTTTGGTATCCTAGGACTAGGTCTTTTGAATTGCTTGGCTATACCGATTCCGATTATGCATGTTGCAAATTGGATAGGAAGAGTACTAGTGGTGGATGCCAATTTCTTGGGTCCTTCCTAGTTAGTTGGAGTAGTAGGAAGCAACATTGTGTTGCTTTATCAACCACCGAAGCTGAATATGTGGCTATGGGTGGTTGTGTAGCTCAATTACTTTGGATGAGACATACTCTGGAGGACTATGAGCTACACTACTCTAACATTAAAGTTTATTGTGACAATGTGAGTACCATCAACTTGACTAAAAATCTGGTACATCACTCTAGGACCAAGCACATTGAAGTGAAACATCACTTCATAAGAGACCATGTGGCAAGAGGGGACATTGAACTTAATTATGTAGAATCTAAGTCCAACCTTGCCGATATCTTCATCAAAGCTCTTCCTGAAACCGAATTTTCATCTTTAAGGAGAGAGCTTGGTATGTGCTTTGTAGAGTAAAATTCTAGGTTTGCATGATCCCATATTCATATGTTAGCTTTATACCTTGATGACTGATAAGCCTGAAATCCGAATTTCAGCCTTTTCAGCCCAAATTCAGAAATGCGTTAGAAATTCCAGAGATCTCGAAAAATCACAAAATTTTGCATACACATTTCTGAAATCATACTCTATCAAGGAAAAATAGTTTGAAAAATAATTGTTTTCTAGATTTCGAGATTGATACAAACTTGGAAACTAACAAAAGTTCTAATGTTTTTGCAAACTAGTCGACTGATACACTGTGTCTTCCGACAAATAGCTTCATTTTGTGATATTTAGTGTATCCTTGATGCCCTAACACACTAGCATGATAATATTGGGTATATTAACACTTGTGTAACTGTTTCATGCAATATTCTAGGGGGAGTTTTCATAATGTATATCTTTTCATCCCCAAACTTACATTACTGGTGCAAAGTTAGGACTTAACCTTCAAACTTTTGTTATGCTTTGCTTCAAATGTTCGTCACACATCAAACAACATATCTTGGATTAAGGGGGAGCTTAATTTCAGTCTTATACCTTAGTCCAAGATACAAAAACCTTAATTCTTTCAAGAAATCTATGAATTCTTCTCTTTTCGATGTATGTCAAAGGGGGAGAAGGAATGGTTAAGTTAGAATTCATATTATGTGCATATTGAAAAGGCCTAACTTATATGATTGCCAAACATCAAAAAGGGAGAGATTGTTGGTGCAACAATACCCCAAGCATTTATATGTTTTGATGATTGGATAATCATCTAAGTTAGGTAATGCTTTGTGATCTAATTATGAATATGTTTGAGTGACAGGGAAATCCAAGTATGAAGACTTGGTAAAAGAAAAGTCCAGGTATGATCTTGGCAAGGGAAGTCCAAGGAATGGATTTGGCAGCGTAAGACCAAGCTTGTAGTCTTGGCAGCGTAAAGTCCAAATGAACCTTGTCAAAGGGAATTCCAAGGGATGGACTTGGCAGCATAAGACCAAGCTTATAGTCTTGGCAGCGTAAAGTCCAAGTGAACCTTGGCAAAGGAAGTCCAAAGTAAAGTCTTGGCAGCATAAGTCCAAGCTTGTAGTCTTGGCGGCATAAAGTCCAAGCATTTGGCAACCCAAGACATGACGAGGCCGAAGAAAACTCTTGAAGGCAGGCGCAAGGTCGTTAGAAGGTCAAGTCTAGGTCTAGGGGGTAAAATCAAGTATGAAATATTCATACTTGATGAGTATCAGTCGACTGATATGATGTATCGATCGTCGTCAGCATTCGACCGAGTCGGTAAAACCAGACTATCATCGATGCCTTAGTCATGCGATCGGTGATGTTGATCGATCGATCGCCAAAGGTAGCTGATCGATCAAGAAAAATTCACCACGCGGTCACACTCATTGCGCTGATCACTCGGTCGATCACTCCATCGATCGATGGAGGGATCGATCAATCCGATAGGCCTCCCATTGGAAATGGCGACTACGAATCCCCGCGGATCGGTTTTGTCGGTCGTTAGCTGGCAGCCGATCGATGGTGATCATCATCACGATCATCAAAGCCCAACGGGAAAAACAACCCTTCTTCTATAAGAAGGGGCCTTGGGGAGCTTGGTGAAGCTAGTGCTCTTATTCCTAGCTATACCTTTGTGCTCACCAAGCCTTCTCCAAGTGTTTTTATGGTTCTAAACCTCCTCTTCTCTAATCTTAATCTTCCATCATTGTAAAGAAGAGGAGTGCATTGTAAGACAAGGTTTCTCCACCTTGGTTCATCCAAAGGAGGTTTTAGTGAAGATTGGCTAGGGCTAATCCACCTTACGGATTATCGTGGAGTAGGAGCGTCATCTCCGAACCACGTACATCGGGTGTTAGCATTGTTTTCTTGTTTCATATTCTTATTTACATTTGCATTTGTATTGCTTCCGCTAACATATTTTGTAGAAACGAAGAAAGGCTAATCACCCCCCTCTAGCCATTACAAAGATCCTAACATTTCATCCTTGCACTTGCTTCCAATAGCTTCCCTCGGTTTAGTCATGTCTTGGGTTTCTCTTTTTGCCAAAGTCCTCTTGGACTTTACGCCGCCAAGACTACATGCTTGGACATATGCTGCCAAGACCTTGCCTTTGGACTTCGTTGCCAAGGTCCGCTTTGACTTTCCTTTACCAAGTATTCACACTTGAATTTTCTTGTTACTTAACACATTCACAGTTAGATCACAAATATTGCCTAACTATAAATGATTATCCAAACATCAAAAATACATAAATGCTTGGGGCATTGTTGTACCAACAAATAATAGGAGCAGTTTTTTGCCGCTCTTATAATTTGAAAAAAATTATTAAGACATTTATAGGAGAGATATTAATTGCTCCTAATATTAGGATTCCCACTGATTAATAACCACTTCTAATAACACCCGCTTCTAAAATATATTTTTCTAAATCAGCCTTCAACCTCTTCTAAAGGTGTCTATTATAAGCGATTGTTTATGTAACACCACCGGTTAGAAAAACCGTTGCTGTTGAGCTTAGCACCGCTAGTATCTGGACCGGTTTTGAAACTGCTTTAATATATTCAGATGCGGTTAAAAATCAGTGCTAAATGGGCATTAAAACTACTTCTAAAACTATTATTTTTTGTAGTGATACTTAGAAGCCTAGTTGACTCTGATTAGTCGACTGGGGTTATGGCCCAGTCGACTAATCAAGTAGTTGACTGAGGCTCAACTGCTGATATGTGCTTTGGCAGTCGACTACTAGTGTTTAGCAGTCGACTGCTAGGCATTGATGAGTGAGCATCACTCTTTGGTTTTGATGTATGAACCATAGTTAAAGTTATGACTTACTTGTGTTCTAATATCAGTGTTAAGTGTGCAAACTTAACAGGAAGTCCTAGTAGGTCGTGTTGACTGAATATTAGGCAAATATCTTGATAGATCAAGAGGATCGGACACCAGGCATGAATTCTAGATGGGTCGAGTGGACCGAACATTTGGCATGAAGACCGGTTAGGTCCGGAGACTGAACAATCAGTAAAAAGTTCAGTTGGGTCAGGTAGATCGGATAGCTGGTGGAAGCCCTGGTGGATTAGATCGAATGTCAAGAGTGGTAAGTCCGGCAGGCAACCGGTAGGTAAGCCTCGAGTGGAGAGGTGAGGCCGAGTCCTCTGTAGGGGGAAAAAGCTAGGCGTCGATTCGACGGAAAGTCTGTGTGGGACTTAGAAGTCGAGACCGAGCAGTATTACTACTGCTATCATATTTGATTTTATCTATTTGTGCTAATCTTGTTTTACAGGGATCAGTCGACTGAATGGACTCTAGTTGACTAAGGTTCAGTCGACTCAGTTTGTTTCAGTCGACTGGATACACACTTGGCAGGATTAGCTGGTGATTAATCAAATATTTGGTACCGTAGTTGGAAAGAGTTTCAGTCGACTAGGGAGTTTCAGTCGACTGAAGTGGCAAACTTCTCGATGCAGAGCGGGGTGACCTAGAGTCGACTAGAGAGTATTCAGTCGACTGGAAGACCAGAAGTTCCATATCGACAAACTGATGTGGAGTCGACTAGAGGGCATTCTAGTCGACTTGAAAAGGTTTATAAAACAACTGCTTGACAAGCTCCGACAAGAAGACAACTATTATGTCGAAGTGCTGCCTTTATTCATTCTCGTCCAAAGAGCTTTCGTTCCACATAAAGATGCTTTTTCGACACTCCGTGCCTTCTTCAAAGATCCTACTAGTGTCGGTATAATTAGCTCTTAATTATTGTACTTATTTTTTCTTGTGTACTTAACGTCAAGAGAGGGTAGTGTGTTACTTGTCACGCCCGCCCTTTTTTAACGGCAGTTGGAGGGGTGGCGCGACGCGATCATACATACATGCATTAATAGCGGAAGCCTTAACATTTTTTTCTTTCTTTTTAAAACATAAACCATGAAACATGGAGCATGCATCATCATTTCATAAGTACTTAGTTCAAGTTCAAGATAATCAACTTAAGGACATCAAGTAGCAACCATCAACATCAAGTAGAGTTCGACTCTTATCAACTAACATGCAAAACATAAAGGAAAACATGCATAAGTTTGGGAACATAAACAGATCTCCTCCACCATGCCACTACCACACACACTTTGCCCCTCCTGCTGCTCCCTTTAGCTTAGCCATTCTTTACCCTTATCTGCAGTACAAGGAGACATAAAACTATAAGCACATAGGCTTAGTAAGATCCTTTCCTACTCACAAAAATCATACATCAAGAACTAGACATAGAGTAGTGACATGATCATTTAAGAACATATAAGCATAACATTCATATAAACATTCAAGAACATATAAACATAGCATTCATATAAGAGAAATGACATGAGCATTCAGAAACATATAAGCATAGCATTCATATAAGAGAAATGACATGAGCATTCAGGAACATATAATCATAACAATCATATAAACATCATAATCACCTAGACATGAAATAAGGGTATATGCAAGATGCTCTTTGAAAACATATATCTTATAGGTACTTAAACATAATCTCAACATATTGGGCCCAACATTGTACCACATACATCATCATCATAGCGCGCATCCCTAATAGACCCGAGGTAGTTAATCCCAAACCTACTAGAGTACTAGGCCCGTACTATGTCCGTCAGCCTAGGGGCAACATAACATAGAAGCCCATCCTAGGCCCGTACTTATGACCGTCGGCCTAGGGCAACTAGGAACCCATCCCGTACTGGGTCCGTACTACGACCATCGACCCAGGGGCACGTAGGAACCCATCCCGTACTGGGTCCGTACTACGACCATCGACCCAGGGGCACGTAGGAACCCATCCCTTGGACCTTATTAGGGTTCGGTACAAGCCATGCAAAAAGTAAAATAGCATATCATGTTCATTATTATAACATATCATATTTCTTTTCATAACATATCATATTCCTTATCATAACATATCATATTTATTTTTACAAACATAACATGTTCCTTATCATGGCATATAACATTTCTTTTTCTATACATATCATGTTCCTTATCGTGGCATATTGTTGGGTTTCCGGCACCGCGGCGTGTGTGTGTTCGATCACGTTTCGTAAACATGAACACAGCGGAAGCAATAAAAATAATAAATCTACATTTATTACAATACACACAACGCACGCATGCATATTACAACAAGTGTAGACATAACTATAAATTTAAATTTGCAATAAAAGGAAATTTATCTACGTTATACCTTTCGTATGACGTGTAGCGGGAACGACATCAACCAGAACGATCCTCGCTAGAATCGTCTCTATCCGTATCCACGCTGAGTTCCTCGGGATGATTTCGCTAAGCCACGAGCTTCGTCTTCGTACGGGTTACTAGCCTCGTGTTGAAGATGACGTGATCGAGAGATGATCACGATCCGAATCCAAATTCGGATCCTAATACGAGTTCTCAAAACTCGCTTCTCCGGAGAGGTATTCGTCAACCAATTGACGAATCCTTCATCCTCCACCTCAGAGGATTACCAGAGATCGAATCCCCGGTAAGTTATCCGCTGTCGGAGCTCTAACCGTCGTCCAAACGATGCTCCGACGAGAGGAGAAGAAGCTGTCCAGAAAACTGGACAGCTTTGGTGGAGGTGATAGGCGCCGGCCAACCAAGGGAGATAGAGCTCACCTTGATGCCAAACTTGAAGGAGATCACCGGAGCACTAACCGGTAGAAGCTCGACGCCGGCGAGGGGGAAGGAAGCAACCTTCTGGACGCTGGTTGGAGGAGCAATGGGCGGCGGCAATGGAGTTGGCGCCAACTCCTTCAATGGGGTGGGCGGCAACTAGGTTTAGGGCTCTTCAATTAGGGCTTAATTATCCATTAAGCCCTCTTTTATAGAGAACTAATTCTCTTAATGGTTATTGGATCATAACCATTAGGCCCGTTAACCCGCTCCATTAAGATAAGTTAAAATAAACCAAACCATGATGGTTTATTTTAAGTTAAAATGAACCGAACCAACTTTTGGTTCATTCGTTTAAAATAAACCAAACCCTTTGGTTTATTCTCCTCCATTGGATTAGAACCAAACCATTTTGGTTCGTCCATTATGTCTTCATAAGACACGGCCCATCCACGCTTCCATTGCGACTGAAACGATTTCATGCTCGCTTTATGTTTGGTCCAACCAAACCTAGTTTCTCTTGGTCTGAGAATCCCATTCTCAAGCTCGTTTTAAATCCTTTGGATTACGCTCGTTGTGCGTGTGACCAAATAGGTTCTCGGTTTATGTTGGCCGTCTATAATTAACCATTAATTATAGAACGATCATGAGTGGCACCTAGTAGTATATCATGATCCCCAATTAACCTAAAAGATCAACGGTTGATCCAAAACTATTTCTGAAACCCTTCAGCAGCTCGAATGATTCGTGCCCCATTCCCTTCACTCATCTTATACCCACTTGGTTCAGGACATGGTCTATTGTGTCAGTCCCCACTAGGCTGACTACGTCACACCTAGCTCAAGTATCATTTCCTCGTCCTACGGATTCTAGTTACTGCACATGTATCGAAGAGTACTTTACTCTAAACATGTAATGCTTTGGCCAAAGACTTTAGTAACAATCCGACGAGAGGCCATGGGTATACATCTCCTCGCAAGGAGTGGTGAATCCTTTATAGGCTATTCAAACACCTTCGATCACTTCGACTTATACCCAATCATCCCGGGTCCACATCTCCATAGAGATGTTTGCTTAAGATGTCAAAGCATAAGTCTCCATGATCAAGATGACTTGAATACCGCAAGTCAAAGGAACATCGCACTTAAGCCACAGTAAGAACTTCATTGATCTATATATGCAGAGAACCATATGAAGTCTTACGGCTGGTCACTCCAATGAACTAGTTACCATAACTAGCATCCACGATTAACTCCAGACATCACAATGTCTCCAGCCAGTGAGAATCAGCTGCTTGGATACACCAAGGAGTATACCTCGTGCTAGTCTCGACAGAACTGATGGTGTCCAAATCCATCAATTCATCGACTAGGGATAATTCCGATACATCACAATTACACATGTAGAGATACTCACTAGTTGTGATCCAATCACAAATTCTCTCATGCTGTGAATCGTATCGTGGACATTCAGCAAATGAGTTTAAGATCCAATCAAATACATGAAACATGTATACTCAAATAGTGAATCTTCATTTATCATATAAATGGTTCATACATAAGGCGATTGCCTTAGGACATCTCTAATATATTACTAACAGACTCCCACTTGGCCTAATGCCAATCGCCACGGTATCCAATACCATAAGCTCTAACATGACCCTCAAACTTACTTTGAGGTAATGCCTTAGTCAAAGGATCCGCTAAGTTCCTTTCAGTGGAAATTTTCTCGATTTGTATTTCGTTCCTACTGATGATCTCTCTGATAAGATGATAGCGGCGAAGCACATGTTTGGATCGTTGATGAGACCTTGGCTCTTTCGCCTGTGCAATTGCTCCATTGTTGTCGCAGTAGACCGGTATTGCTTCAACAATGGCCGGAATCACACCAAGTTCATAAATGAACTTCTTGATCCAAACCGCTTCCTTTGCTACTTAAGGCGCAATGTATTACGCCTCGGTGGTAGAATCCGCTCTGATCTCTTATTGGAACTTTTCCAACTCATGCGCCCCATTCAAGGTGAACACGTATTATCGGAGACACGGAATCATCCTTGTCTGTCGGAAGGCGTATACGCGTATCACCATGTCCCCATATATTAGGAACACATCCTTAGTTCTTCTCAAGTACTTAAGGATCGTCTTATGACCGCCCAATGATCCATTCCTTGATCGGTGGTATCTGCTCGTGACACTCGAGGCGATACATCGGGCCTCGTACATAACATAACATACATGATAGATCCTATTGCGGATGCATAGGGAATCTTACTCATGCAAATCCTCTCGTCTTACGTGCGCGGACACATAGACTTGAAAGGTGTACCCCATGCACGATGGGTAGAAACCTTTCTTGGATTCCGACATGCTAAACCTCTTTGCTTTTCGGTCTATATATATATGAAAGACCAAGCAACCATTTGATCTATCTCTATAGATCTTAATCCGAGGATGTAGGTTGCTTCTCCCAGTCTTTCATGGAGAATGTCTTGGATAACCAAACCTTCAGCGGTAAGATTGAAACATCGTTTCCTATAAGTAGTATGTCATCGACATACAATACTAGGAATACATTGCCTCCCACTAACCTTCTTGTACACACAAGGTTAAATGCGGATTTTGTGAAATCAAACTTTTTGATTGTCTCATCAAAGCGGATATTCGACTCTGGATGCTTGCTTCAATCCATAAATGGACCGTCGCAATTTGCATACCTTGGTTTTATCAATCGATGTGAAACCCTCGGTATCATATACATGTCCTCGGCGAGTTTCCATTAAGGAAAGCTGTTTTCACATCCATCTGCCATATCTCATAATCATAATGAGCCGCTATGGCCAGGAGCATCCGAATGGATTTAAGCATAGCTACAGGCGAATAGGTTTCGTCATAACCAACACCTTGTTTTTGATGATATCCTTTCGCCACCAATCTAGCCTTATAGGTAATCACATTACCATCCATGTCGGTTTTCTTCTTGAAAACCCACTTGCACCCTATAGGCTTTATGCCTTGGTGGGTCAACCAAGTTCAACTTGGTTTTCATACATGGAATCCATTTCGACTTCATGGCACCAAGCCACTTATCCCTTCTGAACTTGTCGGCACTTCTTCATAAGCGGTAGGCTCCTCATCATCAATGAGTAACACGTCGTTCGATTAAACTTACGAAATCCATATCTCTCGGGAATATTGCGTGTTCTACGGATCTCTGAAGATGTGGTGTTACAATAGGTCGACCGATTGCTCATCACTATGAGTTGTCATTTGTTGTGCTTCACCAGGTATCTCATCAATGTCTATTTGAGTCTCTCGAGCCTCCTCAAGCTCGACGACACTCCCACTGTTTTCTTGCAAGAGAAACTCTTTCTCTAGAAACACAGCATGCCTTGGAACAAACACCTTTTGTTCCACAGGATGATAGAATTGGTAACCCCTTGTTTCCTTAGGGTATCCAATAAATAGACATTTATCAGACTTAGCATCCAATTTGTCCGACACAAATTCGCTTCACATAAGCAGACAACCCCATATCTTCAAGTAAGATACATGAGGTTTCTTACTATTCCATATCTCATGGAGTAGTTGAGACTACCTGTAGGCATTCTATTTAACAAGTAAACAAATGTCATGCATAGCCCCAAAAGGACTTGGGAAGAGTTGCATGATTCATCATTGACTGACCATGTCCAACAAGGTCCTAAGCACGCCTCGGATACACCATTATCTGTGGTGTATAGGCGGAGTCCATCGAGACAATATGCCATTGTCTCTTAGATAATCAAGAAACTCGACTTAAGTATTCACCACCTCGATCCGATCGAAGTATTTTAATACTCTTGTCATGTTGTTTCTCTACTTCATTTCTGAATTCTTTGAACCTTTCAAAGGCTTCAGACTTGTGTTTCATCAAGAACACATACCCAAACCGTGAGTGATCATCGGTGAAGGTAATGAAGTAGCTATAGCCTCCTAATGCTTGAGTTGACATAGGTCCACATACATCAAGATGTATTAGACTTAGTAACTCTCCCACTGCTCACCTTTCCAGAAAAAGGTAACTTAGTCATCTTGCCTTTTAAGCATGATTCGCATGTATCGTATGAATCCAATTCAAACGATTCCAGAATTCCACATCGGTGTAATTCGGACATGCGTTTCTTGCTTATATGGCCAAGACGACAATGCTACATATAGGAGTCTATTTGATTATCCTTTCGAGCATGCGTGTTGCTCGCTTCGATATTGAAAATGTCACGGGATATGTCCCACGGATAAATGCCATTACTCAAGGTTCCAGGTCCATAAAGTACGCCATTTAAAGTTATATAACAACAATTGTTACTAAACGTCAAATGGAAACCATTTCTATTTAAACAGGAAATAGAAATAATGTTCTTTATTAGAGAAGGAACATAATAGCAATTGTCCAGTTCTAAGACTAGTCCACTAGGGAGCTTCAGCAAATAAGTTCCGATGGCGACCGCAGCAACCTTTGCTCCATTGCCAACTCGCAAATTTGACTCTCCTCTGACAAGTCTTCTTCTATTCCTTAGCCCCTGTATGTCATTACATATATGTGAGCCACACCCAAAGATCCAATACCCAAGTGTCCAAGGAAATAGAATGACAATCAATAACGAAGATATTCAAGAGGATGGGGCATCTGATGCCTTCTTCTTCTTCATGGACTCAAGATAAATCTTGCAGCTTTCTTGCTGGCCTTCCTTGCTACAGTTGATGGCAAGTGCCCTTTCCTGTTCCGCCTCTTCTTTGCCTTTGTTCTTTCCTTTCTTCTCGTTCTTTTGCCTTCCTCTTAGAACCCTTCTTTGAGGAATCAACTAATGTAACCGCCTTTCCTCATGCTTCATGTAAGGCTCCACAGCCTTCAAAGATATCGAGGAGCTCGAATGGTGGATTCCAATTTGTTCATCCGATAGTTCATCACAAATCAGAAACTCTTGGGCAAACAATGCAGAATTAAGTCAATACTTAACTCATGATCCATCACAAAACCGAGGGTAGCTAGCCGCCGATGTACCCGCTCATCTTTAGCACAATCGCACTACAGATGAACCTTCTTGCATCTTCGTGGTGAAGAGGAGCCTAGAGACTCGAACCTTCTGATCTCGCTGCTCATCGAACAACTCATGAAGATGGAAGACCATAGTATTAGCATCCATGTAGCTCTGTTCCATCGCTAGCATGATGCAACTCGCCAAAATCACACATGTTTCGATAGACCAACATTTGGTCCGAGTTGCATCGCCCTTAGGACGCCGTGAAGAGGCTCTTCAAGGACATATGCAAGCTTTTCCGCCTTTGAGAACAATTCTCGTGTTCTAAGCCACCCAAGAAGTTAGGCCCACTAATTTGTTCAATCCAAAATAGTGCGCAAATTCAAAGACGCTCATGATCAATTTATTGACCTAGAAATACAAAACGAGCATATATGAGAAAATGATTTTAAAATGCATCAATATACATTTATAAATCCCATTCATTTTTCGAATTTCAAAACCCAAAATCACTTCGAGATCGAGGTCCATCTCCGAATGGGTCGATATCCATCATAGTTATGAACAACCTTGAGAGAGTCCAACAAGCCATTCATAACTACGACGGTAGGTATCAACTATACCGATTGCATATCACGATATGCAACTATCACAATGTGCTATCAACTAATTGAATGTTCACACATACATCGGGTTGTTAACACATTAACAAGTATGCATCATATGCATAGCACCCAACTTCACCTCCCTTTACATCGACTGAGAGAGTCCAACAAGCCGATGTCCGTTAAAGCCAACCCATTAATCGAGAGAATAGTTTTAATATGGTTAGAGCGATTCAACCAATTAGCCTAGCTTGGAGAGAGTCCAACAACCAAAGCTAACGATTGACCTCGACTCTTACCATATTAGTATTAAACTATTCCATGGTTTGAACATGTTCGTTCGAGCTGCTGAGAGAGTCCAACAACCCAAACAAGAAATGAACTCGGGTTCTAAACTATATTAATGGAAGGTAGGCTAGGCTTTAATATTGTTTAAGGGTTTTTATGTCTCATCCTCTTTGCATGCAAATAACTATTATCTATATGACATGACATACATGACATACATCTACATGTCACGACACGCATGGCATAATGTTATGCATCTAATGCAATTACATGGCATACAATTATGTCATGTATATATTTCCTTATATGTCATAACTATTTATGGAAATAAAATATGTTTAAGATTTGATTCTCCAAATCAAATCATAATTAAATTAGGAAACAAATTTCCAAATCTAATCACATATTTTATTCATGGAATTTTTTGATTAAGGAAAATCTATTTAGGAAACCAATTTCCTAAATCATTAAAACTACTTATGGAAATAAAATATTTTAAGATTTGATTTCTCAAATCAAATCATGATTAAATTAGGAAACAAATTTCCAGAATCTAATCAAATATTTTATTTATGGAAAATATCAATTTCCATAAATACTTCCAACTTTCCAAAAGTGGAAGATTTCCATAAATACTTCTAGACTTTCCAAAATTGAAAAATTTCCATAAATACTTCTAAATTTCTAAAATTAGAAAATTTCCAGAAATACATTATGACTATCGCAAAACCATTTTTACGATTATGTCGAAACACAACCTGGGCTCTGATACCACTGTTGGGTTTCCGGCACCGCGGCGTGTGTGTGTTCGATCACGTTTCGTAAACATGAACACAGCGGAAGCAATAAAAATAATAAATCTACATTTATTACAACACACACAACGCACGCATGCATATTACAACAAGTGTAGACATAACCGTAAATTTAAATTTGCAATAAAAGGAAATTTATCTACGTTATACCTTTCGTATGACGTGTAGCGGGAACGACATCAACCGGAACGATCCTCGCTAGAATCGTCTCTATCCGTATCCACGCCGAGTTCCTCGGGATGACTTCGCTAAGCCACGAGCTTCGTCTTCGTACGGGTTACTAGCCTCGTGTTGAAGACGACGTGATCGAGAGATGATCACGATCCGAATCCAAATTCGGATCCTAATACGAGTTCTCAAAACTCGCTTCTCCGGAGAGGTATTCGTCAACCAATTGACGAATCCTTCGTCCTCCACCTCAGAGGATTACCGGAGATCGAATCCCCGGTAAGTTATCCACTGTCGGGGCTCTAATCGTCGTCCAAACGACGCTCCGACGAGAGGAGAAGAAGCTGTCCAGAAAACTGGACAGCTTTGGTGGAGGTGATAGGCGCCGGCCAACCAAGGGAGATAGAGCTCACCTTGATGCCAAACTTGAAGGAGATCACCGAAGAACTAACCGGCAGCAGCTCGACGCCGGCGAGGGGGAAGGAAGCAACCTTCTGGACGCCGGTTGGAGGAGCAATGGGCGGCGGCAATGGAGTTGGCGCCAACTCCTTCAATGGGGTGGGCGGCAACTAGGTTTAGGGCTCTTCAATTAGGGCTTAATTATCCATTAAGCCCTCTTTTATAGAGAACTAATTCTCTTAATGGTTATTGGATCATAACCATTAGGCCCGTTAACCCGCTCCATTAAGATAAGTTAAAATAAACCAAACCATGATGGTTTATTTTAAGTTAAAACGAACCGAACCAACTTTTGGTTCATTCGTTTAAAATAAACCAAACCCTTTGGTTTATTCTCCTCCATTGGATTAGAACCAAACCATTTTGGTTCGTCCATTATGTCTTCATAAGACACGGCCCATCCACGCTTCCATTGCGACTGAAACGATTTCATGCTCGCTTTATGTTTGGTCCAACCAAACCTAGTTTCTCTCGGTCTGAGAATCCCATTCTCAAGCTCGTTTTAAATCCTTTGGATTACGCTCGTTGTGCGTGTGACCAAATAGGTTCTCGATTTATGTTGGCCGTCTATAATTAACCATTAATTATAGAACGATCATGAGTGGCACCTAGTAGTACATCATGATCCCCAATTAACCGAAAAGATCAACGGTTGATCCAGAACTATTTCTGAAACCCTTGGCTCGAATGATTCGTGCCCCATTCCCTTCACTCATCTTATACCCACTTGGTTCAGGACATGGTCTATTGTGTCAGTCCCCACTAGGCTGACTACGTCACACCTAGCCCAAGTATCATTTCCTCGTCCTACGGATTATAGTTACTGCACATGTATCGAAGAGTACTTTACTCTAAACATGTAATGCTTTGGCCAAAGACTTTAGTAACAATCCGACGAGAGGCCATGGGTATACATCTCCTCGCAAGGAGTGGTGAATCCTTTATAGTCTATTCAAACACCTTCGATCACTTCGACTTATACCCAATCATCCCGGGTCCACATCTCCTTAGAGATGTTTGCTTAAGATGTCAAGGCATAAGTCTTCATGATCAAGATGACTTGAATACCGCAAGTCAAAGGAACATCGCACTTAAGCCACAGTAAGAACTTCATTGACATATCTATATAAGCAGAGAACCATATGAAGTCTTACGGCTGGTCACTCCAATGAACTAGTTACCATAACTAGCATCCACGATTAACTCCGGACATCACAATGTCTCCAGCCAGTGAGAATCAGCTGCTTGGATACACCAAGGAGTATACCTCGTGCTAGTCTCGGCGTAATTGATGGTGTCCAAATCCATCAATTCATCGACTAGGATAATTCCGATACATCACAATTACACATGTAGAGATACTCACTAGTTGTGATCCAATCACAAATTCTCTCATCGTGAATCGTATCGTGGACATTCAGTAAATGAGTTTAAGATCCAATCAAATACATGAAACATGTATACTCAAATAGTGAATCTTCATTTATCATATAAATGGTTCATACATAAGGCGATTGCCTTAGGACATCTCTCATATATTACTAACACATATCATGTTCCTTCTTCATAGCATATCATGTTCCTTCTTCATAGCATATCATGTTCATTTTCATAACATAAAGAGTGCTCTTAGTCCCCATTCATAGGGAAGCATCTCTTAGGCATTCATCATACATACTTCTTTATCATGATGCAATGAGCATAACATAATCATACATTTATACAATTAACATGGACATAAGGTAGTGACATAAACCAATCATGCTATCATAAGGTCTAGCTAACATCATATTTGCATTTTATCTACATGTAGCATGGCATGGAGGATTGGTAGAGGGCATGTACATGGGCTGGCCAAAACCCTAAGGGAGGGTTCTTAGGAGTTTACATGCTAAAACAACTTGTGGATGTTGGAAGATTGTTGGTGCAATCGTCCCAGGTAGACTCCCGATGTTATTTTGATGATAAACAAAACTCATGACATGGGATTGTCATGGGAAAGTCCAACATGGGGTTGGCATGGAAAATCCAAGCATGGAGCTTGGTGTGGGAAAGTCCAACATGGGGTTGGCATGGGAAGTCCAAAGCATTGCGGAGCCGTGCGCTCGGTGCTTGGTGAGAAAAGCATTGCGGAGCCGTGCGCTCGGTGCTTGGTGAGAAATGCATTGCGAAGCCGTGCGCTTGGTGCATTTGGGAAGTCTTGAGGACTTGGTAAGTTCACTAGGCTCGGGGTCCTTGAGTCGGTGAAGGATGGCATTGCGAAGCCGTGCGCTTGGTGCATCCGAGGGACCGCCGGACGGGGAGCGAAGGGAGTGAGCCCAAAGGAAGCATACTTCTAGGGCATGAGACGCGAAGGATGGCGTTGCGAAGCCGTGCGCTTGGCGCATCCGAGGGACGTAGGTCGAGGGAAGAGAGCGGTGGGAACTCCGTGTGGACTTGGCCAAGTGGCTAAGATCGAATGTCGGAGGCTCAAACATGGTAATGTTTGAGGTTTTAGTGACATCGATCGGTAGCATAGGTGCCGATCGGCTCTCGTCAAATAGGTTCGACCGATGTTCGATGAACAGGCGATCGTCGATCACGGTCGTCGAGGAGGGATCGGTGATAGGATGACGATCGGCCCGCGGGACGGCAGCGATCGGCGATGACCGCAGACGCGAGAATGGAGTCGAGCTCGCCCGACTCGGTGATGGATGATCGATCGGTGATGGGTGCCATCAGTCGACTGATGTGTGATCCGTTGGAACTTGTCCGACGTGGATCCGGCCGTTGTGAGACAACGGCAACGATATCAGTCGACTGATGGTCACGATCAGTCGACTGATGGGCGCGAGATCAGCTTGATGCAGGTTATAAAAGGAGCTCAAGAGGAGGATTTCGCCCAAGACTTTAAGGGAGCTATTGGAGGGGAATTGCTGCTGCATTCCAGTCCTTCAAGAGCCAACCAAAGCAAGCAACAAACAAGTGATCAAAAGCAATCGGTGAAAAGAGTTTCTTTTGTATTGTATTTGTATTCTTGTTTGTATTTCTATATTACTTTGTAATTGCTTGTGAGAGGTTTCTCCACCTCCGACGTGTTGTCGAGAAGGAGTTTGAGTTAGTGCCGTGAGCATAACTAGAGCTCGAGGAGCTCGCCCGTGGAGTAGGAACCATTCGGTTCCGAACCACGTATATCTTGTGTATTGCGTGTGATTGTATTTGTTGTTAGTATTGTTATTTGTATTAGTATTCCGCTGCGCTAACAACAATCGTAGACAAGCGACGCAAGAAGAACGAGCGAATTACGACGTCCAACGAACGAGGGCTATTCACCCCCCTCTAGTCGGCCAACCGATCCCCCCAACAGTGGAAGGTCTACTTAACATCACACCAACATCATACACATATAGAGTATGGCATAAACATTATGAACAAGCATAACATGGTGTGGTCTAAACTCCATGGGGTTCTAACAAAATTCTAAACTCTAAACAACTTGTACAAGATCTAACTAACCACATGTTAATCTCCATTACATATAGATCATGGCATGGAAGGCCTTTAGGGGCCTAAATAGGTCTTGGCCGAGAGCTTCAAGAAACCTTAAGATCAATCACTTAAATCTAACTTAGCTATCAACTTGTTATCTTCATCTACATTCAAAACATAGCATGACTACATATAGATCATAGCATGGAAGACCATTAGGAGCCTAAATGGGTCTTGGCCGAGAGTTTCAAGGGGCTTAAAGATCCAACACTTAAATCTAGCTTAGCTATCAACATATTATCTTCATCTACAATCAAAACATAACATGACTACATATAGATCATAGCATAGAAGACCATTAGGAGCCTAAAAGGGGTCTTGGCCGAGAGTTTCAAGAAACTTTAAGATCAAACACTTAAATCTAGCTTAGCTATCAATATATTATCTTCATCTACAATCAAAACATAACATGACTACATATAGATCATAGCATAGAAGACCATTAGGAGCCTAAAAGGGGTCTTGGCCAAGAGCTTCAAGGAACCTTAAGATCAAACACTTAAATCTAGCTTAGCTATCAACATATTATCTTCATCTACAATCAAAACATAACATGACTACATATAGATCATAACATAGAAGACCATTTGGAGCCCAAAAGGGGTCTTGGCCGAGAGTTTCAAGAAGCTTTAAGATCAAACACTTAAACCAAGTCTATCTAGAAACATATTATCATCATATTCATACAAAACATAGCATGAACAATCATGGGAAGCATGAAGGAGGTCTTGGCCGAAAGTTTCATAAAGGATTTTCTTAACAACCATCAACCGAAGCAACTTGTACTGCAGGTGAGGGGATACTTACATCCTTCGCTTTGTTTAGTAGTAGAATATACCCTAGGTTGTGCCAAGACTAGAGCTTTCTCCTAGCTTAGTTGGTTTTCGGAAATGGGAGAAGGGGGAGCTAGGGTTTCGGTGAGGAAGAAGAAGAGGAGGGGAGAATGACAAATTTTGTTTCTCTTGTCTCCTCATTCTCATATTTATTCACTTGAAGGTGTCCCTTAGCCTCCCTTACCCCTTATTTATCATTTTCCATATCCTTCTAATAGCACAACCCTGCTGGGCTTCTGGTTATTGGATGCATCTCAAGGTTTAGTTATCTACTTGGAGGTTTAGGGTTCAAACCCTGGGCCATGCATCCTTTTTGGCTCTATTTCTTTTATTTTTTTGTATGAGCCCACATAAAGCCCATTATAATCATGCAAAAATTCTTGTAAAATTGCTAGAAATTTTACGGGCGTTACAATCCTTCATACCTTTTAAAAGTTTCGTCCTCGAAACTTAGAATAACTCTGGGTACTTCTGTTTCATGTCCTCCTCGCATTCCCAGGTGACTTCTTCGTACCGTTGATTTTGCCACAGGACCTTCACTAAGGGCACCTCTTTATTCCTTAGTCTTTTGACTTCTCGATCTAGTATCTGGATAGGCCGACTTTCATAACTCTAGTCCTCTTGAACTTGCACTGTTTGTGGCTCGATCACTCGGTCTGTACTGGAAATGCACTTCTTGAGTATTGAAACGTGGAACACGTTGTGAATAGCCGATATCTCTTGAGGCAGCTCTAGCTCATAAGCTACCTTGCCAACTCTCTTCAGTATCGAATACGGTCCCACATAGCGCGGACTCAGCTTACCCTTCCTTCCGAATCTCATCACTCCCTTCATAGGGGCTACCTTGAGGAATACTAGATCCCCGACTTCGAATTCCAACGGTCTACACCGCATATCTGCATAGCTCTTTTGCCGGCTTTGAGCAGTTTTAATTCTTTGGCGGATGTTCTATATAGCTCGGGTGGTGTCGTCAATGCAATCTGTTTGAAGTCCCATCCCCTTCTTTTCACCACCCTCGTACCAGCATATAGGAGATCTACATTTTCTCCCATATAGAGCCTCGTAGGGCGCCATTCCAATAGTAGCTTGGTAGCTATTATTGTAGGCGAATTCTGCCAAGAATAAGTATCGGCACCAGCTCCCTTTGAAATCCAAGGCGCAAGCTCGTAACATATCCTCCAGTACTTGATTCATCCTTTCGGTCTAGCCGTCAGTCTGAGGATGAAAGGCAGTACTGAATAATAGCTTCGTGCCAAGGGCCTTCTGAACACATTCCCAGAAATGGGAAATAAAGCGACCATCTCTGTCAGAAATGATGGTCTTAGGAATCCTGTGTAATCTGATAATTTCCTTAGCATAAAATTGAGCTAGTTGCTCAGTCAAATAGGTCATCTTGATTGCTAAGAAGTGGGCAGACTTCGTCAATCTGTCCACGATTACCCATATAGCATCATATCCGTTCGTCGTCTTGGGCAGTCCTGAGATGAAATCCATAGAAATATCTTCCCATTTCCATTCTGGAATTTGGATCGGCTGCAGTGTTCCTCCAGGTCTCTGGTGTTCTACTTTAACCCTCTGGCAGGTACTGACATACTGAGCCACATCTCTTTTCATACCGAACCGCCAGAATTTTCTTTTTAGATCTTGGTACATCTTGGTGGTTCCAGGATGCATCACATAAGGGGTTCCATGAGCTTCCTCAAATATCTTCTTCCGTAATTCTGGATCATCGGGAATACACAAGCGATCCCTGAGGTAGAGTACTCCACTGTCAGAGATACGAAATCCATCATCCTTTCCTTCTAGGACCTCTTGCTTGGTCTTTTGAATGCTCGGGTCATGGGCTTGCTTTTCTAATACATCGTCGAACATCGTCGGTGCTATCGTCATGGTAGAAAGCTGTCCAAAAATGATTTCAACCCCGTAATACATAATTTCCTTTTCTAAGGGTCAAGATAATACCGATAGAGACATCAAGGTAGCACAGGAATTCCTACTGAGTGCATCGGCCACCTTGTTCACTTTTCCGGGATGGTAGAAGATCTCACAGTTATAATCCTTGATGAGCTCGAGCCATCTGCATTGTCTCATGCTTAGGTCCTTCTGTGTGAAGAAATATTTCAGACTCTGGTGGTCTATATAAATCCTACACTGAGCTCTATATAGATAATGCCTCCATATTTTGAGAGCAAAGACCACGACCGCTAGCTCTAGATCATGAGTGGGATAATTCCTTTCATGTTCCTTGAGTTGCCTAGAGGCGTAGGCAATGACCTTGCCATTCTGCATGAGTACAGCTCCGAGTCCCAACTTGGAAGTGTCGCTGTACATGTTGAAGCCTTCGTTACTGTTTGAAAGAGCAAGGATTGGAGCGCTGGTTAGTCTCTTTTTCAATTTCGTGAAACTCTTCTCGCAGGCGTCCGTCCATTCATACTTTTTGTTCTTTCTGGTGAGAACTGTCATAGGGGCTGCAATTCTAGAGAAGTTCTCTACAAACTTCCTGTAGTAGCTTGCTAGCCCAAGAAAGCTTCTCATCTCACTGGCATTCTTTGGTATGTTCCAGTTACTCACAGCTTCAATCTTTATTGGGTCTACCATCACTCTGTGCTTGGATATAACGTGATCCAAAAATGATACTTGATCGAGCTAGAACTCGCATTTGGAGAACTTTGCATATAGCTGCTTTTCCCGAAGAATTTGTAACACCATATTTAGGTGTTCTGCGTGCTCTTCTTGGGTTCTCGAATATATCAGTATATCGTCGATGAAAACAATCACAAATTTGTCAAGGAATGCTGAGAATACCCGATTCATCAGATCCATGAACATAGCAGGTGCATTCGTCACTCCGAAGGGCATAACTACGAACTCATAATGTCCGTATCTTGTTCGGAAAGCCGTCTTTGGTATATCATCTAGTTTCACTTTCACTTGATGATAGCCAGACCTCAGGTCAATCTTAGAGAAGACGGTGACACCCTTTAGCTGGTCGAACAGGTCATCAATCCGTGATAAAGGGTACCTGTTCTTGATTGTCAGATTATTTAGTGCTTGGTAGTCTATGCACATTCGCATAGACCCATCTTTCTTCTTCACCAACAGTACTGGAGCTCCCCATGTTGGGATGTATACTGAAAGCCTAGCTCTTTTGTATGAACATCTTTATTTTGAAATAAGAATCACATGATCATTTTTTGCATATTTTTATGATTATGCAAAATTGTCTAATATTTTACATTGTAGATAACATGGTGCTTGGTGTGGCACAGAAGATCATGTTATCAGTTCCTTGTAGAATATAAGTAGAGGCTCACAACCAAGATGGTTTTGGACAAACCATTGGCATGGTTGTAGTGTAGCTTGGTATTGTTTTGTCTTGAACATAAAGTTACACTAGTACACTTAGGTGTATTGAGCAGGACCGACATAGAGGTGATTCAATTTGTTGCTGACTACATAATTGAATCGGACCTCGGATATTATGTTGTACATGCTCTTAATCCTGATATAATAACGGACACATGTACTTAGTATTTATTTCTTTGATTTACCAGAGGGTGAGATTTCTATGGATTAAATCAATATGCCCGGTAAGTTGGGAAATGATATTATTTACATGGTGTGCCGTTGATTATAGGAGGAATCTGTGTCCTATGTATTAGGTTGATGATGTCCCCTTGAGGAGCTCATAAGGTTCATCATGTAAACCCTGCAGGTTGACTTAGTCAACATGATGATAAGGTTGAGTGGTACTACTCGAGGAGTTAGATGTTAATTAATTGATGGTCAGTAAATCAATTAATTGACGAACATTCGATATCTTAAACACGGGGAGATGGATGTACAAATAATATATGGACCCCATATTAATTTATGGGGGTTGGTGAGGTAGTTCGATGATGATCCTCTAGTGGAATGGAACATCATTGATGGATCAAGTTTGTGTGGTTCCGATCCATCGGGTGGCCAAGACCCAACTCCTCCTCATGGTCCCTATCGTAGCCTAATATAAACCTCATGAAGTCTAGATCAAATGATGGAAAACAAATCTCTAGATCCGACGGTTGGGATTAAATCCCTAGAACCGACGGTGGAGATTAAATCTCTAGATCCGACGGTTGGGATTAAAACCCTAGAACCGACGGTTGAGATTAAATCTCTAGATCCGACGGTTGGGATTAAATCCCTAGAACCGACGGTTGAGATTAAATCTCTAGATCCGACGGTTGAGATTAAAACCCTAGAACCGACGGTGGAGATTAAACCAAGGCCTAAACCTAACTCTATATATATGGGAGATTGGGTTGGGCGGCAACTAAGTTTTTTGGTTGGATGATGGATGGTTTAGGGGATTAGGGTTTGCTTCCTTTGGAGGCAAGAAACCCTAGTTGGTTTAGAATTTTTGGGCGGCTAGGGTTTGGGAGCAAAGGTGGGCGACAACAAGTGGAAGATGTTCTTCTTCTTCTTCCTAAGGCATGGCCGGTCCCTTCCTTCTACCCTCTACCTTGGTTGGTCCACACTCTATCCTTCTTCCCCTCTTCCATGGCCGACACATAGAAGATGGTTTTCAAAGAGATTAGGGTTTTGCCTTTCCTTTGGTTGGGCGGCAAGAAATCCTAGGTTAGGGTTTGGTTGGGCGGCTAGGGTTTGGAAATTGGAGTGGGCGGCAACTATAGGAGAGGTTCTCTTCTTCTTCCTAAGGTGTTGCTGGGACCTATCTCTATTTCCTCTACCTTGGTCGGCACTCAACTCATTCCTCTTCTCCTCTTTATTTCATCTTGGCCGGCGGCACTAGAAGCTAGGGTTTGTCCCTAGTTTGGTTCCTTGGTGGTTTCCATTTTGTTCTCTCTATTCTTGGGGCCGGCGACATCAATCCTTTGTGGATTGGTGGTTGGCTCAAGCAAGAAGGGAAAGAGAGTTCTTCTTTCTTTGGATTGAAGAAGATCTAGGAAGCTTCAACTTATGGAGGATCTTCGCCCACACGAAGTCTACAAGGAGGTTAGGACATACGATAGAAGATCAAGAGGTATAAACGTTTTACAACTTTTATTATTGTTCTTTGCATGTTCTTATTGATATGCTAGCTTATGTTCTTTATGTTAGTATGTGTTGATTATACTAGTTTACATTTTTATGTATTTGTATAATCATGGACCCCGAATAAGAAACACAAAAACCGGCGATCCGTCCATCGTCTCTTCCGCGGCTAACCGACTAGATTGTGTTGCTTGAACAACTAGTTTGTTCAAGCGATCGCTCAAGTCGTTAGCACGACGACGAATTGGTTGTGCTTAGGAAACTCATCCCATCCGGATTAGTTTTCATTAGTGAAAATTTTAATCCGGGGACATGGGAGCCTATGAGCATTCCGAGAAATAGCACATTACCAACAAATGGTATCAGAGCCATGGTTTCCGGTTTTGTGTGTTTTGGATTCGGTTACTTTCATGCACATATCATATATTGAGTATGCCGGATAATAGTAGGATGAGCGTAGGCTAACTTTTTGGTTGCAGGCATAAGATCCGACTATTATGGCTATATGTGTGTATGTGGTTGTGTGTATATTATTTGAATCCTCGGGGTTGACGAGGCTAGATTAGTATTTAATTTTTGTAATTAAATACGGCATTGTTTATCCACTCTTTATTTTATTTTACTTTCGATCTAGATTTCATGTACACTCCCTTGTGGAGTATAGGATCGATGGATGTAAAATAAAATAGGTTTTATTCTCGGCTAGGATCTCCGGATGACTCGTACATGGCGTAGGAGGAGCGGACGAGGTGGCGACACGACGGGACGCATATTGGAGAACAATGCCATAATAGTTGGAAAAATTCTGGTTTTTCCATATTTATTGCTTATTTGTTTTATATGCATGTTGTGTGTGCTTGAAAATTCCTCATTGTCAATTTACTAAGTGGGAGAGGGACATTTTAATTAATTCCCACGGCCTCCATTACAATTTGACATGTGATGCAACAAACTTGCGCGTCGGTTTTGAGTGCCTTCCTCCCCATCGGATGAGTTTGTTTGCGGATCACTAGGTCAAATAATGGTTATAGGAAATTATCTAGGAGCGTGTGTACTTCCACAGTGGTAAGGCACATAATCTGAAATAATTCCCTTAGTACCGTGTAATGGTGCACACTTAGATGCAAATAAAATGTGCTTTTATTTGTAGGGCCGAAGAGAAACCAACTATTAATTTTATTTGTCAAAAAGTAAGGTTGACAAGATAATAAAATTAATGGGTTAAACCTCCTCTTACAAATGAAGAATTCGTATACGTCCACACTATCGTGGCATGCGATATTCTCGGTGTTTGAGGTGTTGGTTGATTTCGAAATTTTATTGTTTGAGGAATCAATAATTTTTAATGAAATCTACAGTAATAATAAGCATGTTGTGTGTGCTTGGAAAATTCCTCATTTTCAATTTACTAAGTGGGAGAGGGACATTTTAATAAATTCCCGCGGCCTCCATTAAAATTTGATGTGTGATGCAACAAACTTGCGCGTTGGATCTGAGTGCCTTCCTCCCCATCAGATGAGTTTGTTTGCGGATCACTAGGTCAAATAATGGTTATAGGAAATTATCTAGGAGCGTGTGTACTTCCACAGCGGTAAGGCACATAATCCGAAATAATTCCCTTAGTACCGTGTAATGGTGCACACTTAGATGCAAATAAAAAGTATCCTCCCCATCGGAGTCACTGCTTTTATTTGTAGGGCCAAAGAGGAACCAACTATTAATTTTATTTGTCAAAAAGTAAGGTTGACAAGATAATAAAATTAATGGGTAAAACCTCCTCTTACAAATGTAGAATTCGTATACGTCCACACTATCGTGGCATGCGATATTCTCGGTGTTTTGAGGTGTTGGTTGATTTCGAAATTTTATTGTTTGAGGAATCAATAATATTTGAAATCTAATATTTTGATCATTGTGATTCTTAGGATTTTCAAAAATGACTTTCAATCCACTTACTATGATACTAAAGGAAATAAACTTACTGTACCTAAATAATGTTGATTGGAAAAGATTCAAGATATTGTCTTATCTGCTAAGGAGTACAAGTATGTACTCTTCAAAGAGTGTCCTCAAGCCATCATTGCTCAAAAGGGTTTCTACTTCTAAGCCGAAAGGCAAGAAGAAGAAGAAACAAGGTGAAGCAAAGATGGTGGGAGGATCTCAGGGAAGAGTGAAAAAACCCGAAAGGCAAGTACTTCACTTGCAGCGGGATGGACATTGGAAGAAGGATTGTCCCAATTCAAAAATGTAACAAAGGTATATCTTTTGGACTAGTCATTGAAACATGATTAGCGGTGATATCTACGGTGCACTGGTGAGTTGATACGGAGCCACTAATCATGTCTGCAACAATTTGCAGGGGTTCCAGGAAACCCGATGACTAGCTAAAGGAGAGATTACCATTTACTTGGGCAATGCCATGATGGTGGCGGCTATTGCAGTGGGAGAAGTTTTATTTATCTCTTGAAAATAATAAAACTTTGGTTCTGGAAAATTCCCTTTATGTACCTTTATTTAGAAAGAATTTAGTTTCAGTTTCTAAATTTTTATGGATGGATAATCTATTTCTTTTTATATGATTTGTTATAAAAGGAATAGGGACATTATCTTTTCAGGTACATAGATAGGAAATTTATAACTTGAACCACAAGCTCCCACGATGCAAATAGAAGTTAATAACTCATCTTCTAATTCCGATAAGAGAAAAAAAACCTTCGAAGATGAACCAAACATATCTTTGTGATCTTAGGCTTGGTCATATTAACCTAAGCAGAATTCAAAGGTTGATAGCTGATGGACCTTTGGGTTCATTAGTGGTGGAGGATCTCCCAACCTGCAAATCTTGCTTGGAGGGTAAGATGACCAAGAGGCCTTTCAAGGCCAAGGGGTATAGATCCAAAGATGTGTTGGAATTGGTTCATTTTGATTTGTGTGGTCCTATGGCTATCTAGGCAAGAGGTAATCTTGAATATTTCGTCTCTTTTGTAGATGATTATTCAAGATGTGGATGACACTACGATCTGATCGTGGTGGTGACAACCTCTTGGGAGAGTTTAGGAACTACTTATCAGAGGTTGGGATTCAATCCCAATTGACTGCACCTGGCACACCCTAGTAGAACGGTGTAGTGGAGCGAAGGAATAGGACTCTTATGGAGATGATTAGATCGATGATGAGTTATTCTGACTTATTTTATAGTCCTAGAGATCAGAGAGTGATCGTTAACATGAACGCCAGATTTCTAGAGGAAGACTATGTGATAACCCACAAGCCCAAGAGTAAAATTGTTCTAGAGGAGTTAAAAGGGAAGTCACTTCTTTAGTACCATCGGTACAAGAGGATATACCACATGTCACTGCACCGCGTGTCACAAAGGATACACAGATGATACCTCGTCGTAGTGGGAGGGTTGTTAGACAGCCTCTTAGATTCATGTTTTTGGATGAATCTTCTGATTTGGTCCCTAGCAAACATGAACCTGATCCCTAGACATACGACGAGGCAATCCAAGATATAAATATAGCATCTTGGCAAAGTGCAATGAATACTGAGATTGAATCTATGGATTCAAGTCAAGTCTGGGAGCTCTTATGCATTGCAGCTCATATGGATTATGAGGTGTGATAGATGGATGTCAAGACAGCTTTCCTTAATGGAAGTCTTGAGGAAAACATCTATATGAAGCAACCAGAGGGATTCATTGCTAAGGGCAAAGAGCGTATTGTATGTAAGCTTAATCGGTCCGTTTATGGACTGAAGCAAGCTTTGAGGTCTTGGAACATCCGCTTTGATGAGGTAAATCCAGACTTATGGATTTATTCAAAGTCCGGATGAGTCTTGTGTATACAAGAGATGTGACGGAAACGTAGTGGTATTTCTTGTACTATACGTAGATAATATTTTGGTAGTTGGCAACAATATCAGAGTGTTATCAGACGTAAGGG
Source organism: Wurfbainia villosa (assembly GCA_025175895.1). NCBI lineage: Eukaryota > Viridiplantae > Streptophyta > Magnoliopsida > Zingiberales > Zingiberaceae > Wurfbainia > Wurfbainia villosa. The sequence goes on from CM045993.1 coordinate 62,631,773, forward strand.
TATGGTTGTCCAAACAGTTTTGAAGGACTTGGGAGAAGTGGATCACAACCTTGGGATCAAGGTTGTTGTGCTTATCCCAAGCTTCATACATAGACATGATTTTGGATCGTTTTAGCATGCAGAACTCCAAGAAGGGTTTTCTACCTTTCAGGTATGGAGTTACTTTATCTAAGGAGATGTGTCCTAGATCATCTGAGGTGATAAAGGAGCTGAAGGCGATTCCTTATGCTTGGGCAGTAGGAAGCCTCATGTATGCTATGTACGAGACAAGATATCTGCTTTGCCGTGAGCATGGTTAGCAGATATCAGAGTAATCCAGGACAGGGACATTGGACTGCGGTAAAAGCATATATTGTAGTGCTTGAGAAGGACTAGGGATTATATGCTAGTTTACCGGGCAGACAAATTACTCCCTGTGGGTTGCATGGATTGCAATTTCCAATCAGATAGGGATAATAGTAAGTCTACCTCAGGTTTTGTGTTTACTTTAGGAGGTGGAGCCATTGTATAGAGGAGTGCCCAGCAGAAATACGTGGCGGACTCCACCATGGTAGCTGAGTATGTGGCAGCCTATGAGGCAGCCAAAGAAGCTGTGTGGTTCAGGAACTTTCTGATGGACTTGGATGTGATTCCTGGTTTGCCCAGAACTATCACAATTAATTGTGATAATAATGGTGCAGTTACAAACTCGAAGGAACCACGAGCCCACAAGGCTAGTAAACACATAGAGTGCAAGTACCACCTGATACGAGAAATCGTAAAGGAGGTAGAAGTTGCTGTCGCCTAGATTGCATCAGAGGATGACCTAGTAGGCCCTTTCACTAAGGCCCTTCTAGCAAGAGCTTTGATAGGCATGTGAAGGGAAGGGGAATCAGATGTATGGTAGTATGATGACAGCATAGTCTTTTAGTATAAGTGGGAGATTGTTGGGATGTATACTGAAAGCCTAGCTCTTTTGTATGAACATCTTTATTTTGAAATAAGAATCACATGATCATTGTTTGCATATTTTTATGATTATGCAAAATTGTCTAATATTTTACATTGTAGATAACATGGTGCTTGGTGTGACACAGAAGATCATGTTATCAGTTCCTTGTAGAATATAAGTAGAGGCTCACAACCAAGATGGTTTTGGACAAACCATTGGCATGGTTGTAGTGTAGCTTGGTATTGTTTTGTCTTGAACATAAAGTTACACTAGTACACTTAGGTGTATTGAGCAGGACCGACATAGAGGTGATTTAATTTGTTGCTGACTACATAATTGAATCGGACCTCGGATATTATGTTGTACATGCTCTTAATCCCGATATAATAACGGACACATGTACTTAGTATTTATTTCTTTGATTTACCAGAGGGTGAGATTTCTATGGATTAAATCAATATGCCCGGTAAGTTGGGAAATGATATTATTTACATGGTGTGCCGTTGATTATAGGAGGAATCCGTGTCCTATGTATTAGGTTGATGATGTTCCCTTGAGGAGCTCATAAGGTTCATCATGTAAACCCTGCAGGTTGACTTAGTCAACATGATGATAAGGTTGAGTGGTACTACTCGAGGAGTTAGATGTTAATTAATTGATGGTCAGTAAATCAATTAATTGACGGACATTCGATATCTTAAACACGGGGAGATGGATGTACAAATAATATATGGACCCCATATTAATTTATGGGGGTTGGTGAGGTAGTTCGATGATGATCCTCTAGTGGAATGGAACATCATTGATGGATCAAGTTTGTGTGGTTCCGATCCATCGGTTGGCCAAGACCCAACTCCTCCTCATGGTCCCTATCGTAGCCTAATATAAACCTCATGAAGTCTAGATCAAATGATGGAAAACAAATCTCTAGATCTGACGGTTGGGATTAAATCCCTAGAACCGACGGTGGAGATTAAATCTCTAGATCCGACGGTTGGGATTAAAACCCTAGAACCGACGGTTGAGATTAAATCTCTAGATCCGACGGTTGGGATTAAATTCCTAGAACCGATGGTTGAGATTAAATCTCTAGATCCGACGGTTGAGATTAAAACCCTAGAACCGACGGTGGAGATTAAACCAAGGCCTAAACCTAACTCTATATATATGGGAGATTGGGTTGGGCGGCAACTAAGTTTTTTGGTTGGATGATGGATGGTTTAGGGGATTAGGGTTTGCTTCCTTTGGAGGCAAGAAACCCTAGTTGGTTTAGAATTTTTGGGCGGCTAGGGTTTGGGAGCAAAGGTGGGCGGCAACAAGTGGAAGATGTTCTTCTTCTTCTTCCTAAGGCATGGCCGGTCCCTTCCTTCTACCCTCTACCTTGGTCGGTCCACACTCTATCCTTCTCCCCCTCTTCCATGGTCGGCACATAGAAGATGGTTTTCAAAGAGATTAGGGTTTTGCCTTTCCTTTGGTTGGGCGGCAAGAAATCCTAGGTTAGGGTTTGGTTGGGCGGCTAGGGTTTGGAAATTTGAGTGGGCGGCAACTATAGGAGAGATTCTCTTCTTCTTCCTAAGGTGTTGCCGGGACCTATCTCTATTTCCTCTACCTTGGTCGGCGCTCAACTCATTCCTCTTCTCCTCTTTATTTCATCTTGGCCGGCGGCACTAGAAGCTAGGGTTTGTCCCTAGTTTGGTTCCTTGGTGGTTTCCATTTTGTTCTCTCTATTCTTGGGGCCGGCGACATCAATCCTTTGTGGATTGGTGGTTAGCTCAAGAAAGAAGGGAAAGAGAGTTCTTCTTTCTTTGGATTGAAGAAGATCTAGGAAGCTTCAACTTGTGGAGGATCTTCGCCCACACGAAGTCTACAAGGAGGTTAGGACATACGATAGAAGATCAAGAGGTATAAAAGTTTTACAACTTTTATTATTGTTCTTTGCATGTTCTTATTGATATGCTAGCTTATGTTCTTTATGTTAATATGTGTTGATTATACTAGTTTACATTTGTATGTATTTGTATAATCATGGACCCCGAATAAGAAACACGAAAACCGGCGATCCGTCCGTCGTCTCTTCCGCGGCTAACCGACTAGATTGTGTTGCTTGAACAACTAGTTTGTTCAAGCGATCACTCAAGTCGTTAGCACGACGACGAATTGGTTGTGCTTATGAAACTCATCCCATCCGGATTAGTTTTCATTAGTGAAAATTTTAATCCGGGGACATGGGAGCCTATGAGCATTCCGAGAAATAGCACATTACCAACACCCCATGGAGAGTGACTTGGGCGTATGAGTCCCTTGTCGAGTAACTCCTGTAGCTGTTCCTGAAGTTCCTTCAATTCAGCCGGCACCATACGGTAAGGTGCTTTAGAGATCGGGTTAGTACCAGGAATCAATTCGATCTCAAATTCAATTTCTCTATCTGGGGCTAACCCTGGTAGTTCATCTGGGAATACCTCTGGGTAGTTGCATACAACTCTGACATCTTTGAGCTTCTGGTCCTCGGCTTGACTTGTATCCACCACATGTGCTAGAAACCCAGTGCATCCACTATCTAACATCTTGTGCGCCTGTAGAGCTGATAGAATTTTATCGATTCTTTTCCTTGGCTCTCCAATAAATTCAAACATAGGTTCTGCCTTCGGCTGGAAGACCACTTTTCTTTTGCGGCACTCGATCGAAGCACCATACTTGCTTAAGAAATCCATGCCCAATATGACATCATAATCCTACATGTCGAGCACTATCAGATCATAGTAGAGTTCTTTGTCTGTGATTCGGATGGGTGCGGCTCGCAGCATATGAGTAGAGGGCATTACTTCTCCCGAGGGCAGGGTGGTTAAGAACTTGCGATCCAAAGCTTGTGGTGGCATGCCCATCTTTTTCGTGAAAGGTGTAGAAACAAACGAATGTGTTGCCCCAGTATCAAATAATGCAGTAGCACGCTGACATAAAATAAATATCTGACCTGTGACAACTGTAGAAGCGTTCGCCACATCTTCTTGGGTGAGAGAGAATACCCTGACATTCGTCGTCACTAGCAGGGCTTCCAATCTCCCTTGACTTATCGGGGTACCTTCGATTGTAGCCTGCATCTGGTGTAGATGTGGAGGAGCACCCTTGTACTGGGTATACAGCTGAGGAGGTGCCTGAACCTGAATAGGACAGTCCTTGACTCTATGCCCTTCTCGTCCACAGTTGTAGCATCTATTCGTGCCCCTGTTGCACACTCCGGGATGTATCTTCCCGCATGTAGTACACAGAGGGATCTTGGGCTGCTTGTTCGCTGGACCACCTTTAGAGTCATCCCATTGCTTTCTCTTGCCAGTGTGGTTCCCTTTCCAAGTACTCTGGGTTCTCTGACCTCCTGACTGGGCTTGACTCCTGCCTTCATTCAGTGCCTTCTTTTGTTGGTTAATGTTGTTCAAGTAATGTTCGGTAATCAAGGCACTACTGAACAGCTCCTCTGCGGTCTATTAACTCCGTCGGCCACGTTCAGAGCTATCTCGGGTCGGAGCATCTTCAGCATGAGTCTAACCCTTTCTCTTTCTGTACTGACCAACTCTGGGCATAGGCGTGCGAGTCAGTTGAATCTCTTCAAAGCTTCACTAACTGATAGGTCACCTTGCCGAAACCCAGTGAACTCATCGTAATGCTTATTTGTCACCCGCATATGGAAGAATTCTTCAAAAAATTCATACTCGAAGTCCATCCATCTCATCTGATTCACTTGCCTCTTTGCTTTAACCCTTTCCCACCACATTCGGGCGTCTCCCGAAAGGCAAAATGATGCGCACTTAATCTTCTCGCATTCGGGCCAGTCTAGAAGATCTACGATGCTTTCCACAGTCTTGAACCATGCCTGGGCGTCCCATGGTTCACCAGTACCAGAGAAATTTTTCGGCTTCAACCTTTGCCACTGGATTAGGTAAGCTTCTCATCGAACTATCATGCCAGGGCCTGTTGGTGGGGCAGTAGGGTTTCCTCGCTGGTTCATTAGAGCATTTATCACTTGTTGTTGCTCTGTGACTTGACGCTGGATTTCAGTAACTACATGCGGAAGGTCAGGTGAGGGTGCTATCTCAACAACTCTATTACTGCGTCTCCTAGCCATGTTTATCTTCATATATTATAATGAAGCTAGCATAAGATTATCATTCATAATTTATGCATTATTTAAACTAAAGGCTAGTATAAGATTATCCTACATATATTCATGCATATTTAAGCTAAAAGCATTTCTTATCATACATGAAAAAAAATAGAGTAGGCATAGAATTTCTTACTTGGAGCGGTAGGATTGGAGCCTGATGTATGTGTAGTGGAAAGGCAGATCTGCTCTGATACCAACCTGTCACGCTCGCCCTTTTTTAATGGCGGTTGGAGGGGCAGCGCGACGCGATCATATATACATGCATTTATAGCGGAAGACTTAACATTTTTTTTTCTTTCTTTTTAAAACATAAAGCATGAAACATGGAGCATGCATCATCATTTTATAAGTACTTAGTTCAAGTTCATGATAATCAACTTAAGGACATCAAGTAGCAACCATCAACATCAAGTAGAGTTCGACTCTTATCAACTAACATGCAAAACTTAAAAAAAAACATGCATAAGTTTGGGAACATAAACATATCTCCTCCACCATGCCACTACCATACACACTTTACCCCTCCTGCTGCTCCCTTTAGCTTAGCCATTCTTTGTTGGGATGTATACTGAAAAATCTATCTTTTGTATGAACATCTTTATTTTGAAATAAGAATCACATGATCATTGTTTGCATATTTTTATGGTTATGCATATTGTCTAATACATTACATTGTAGATAACATGGTGTGTGGTGTCACACAGGAGATCATGTTATCGGCTCCTTGTAATGTATAAGTAAAGGCACACAACCGAGATGACTTTGGACAAACCATTGGAATGGTTTTAGTGTGATTTGGTGTTGGTTTGTCTTGACCATAGAATTACATTAGTAAACTTTGTGTGTATTGAGCAGGACCGACTTAGAGGTGATTCAATTTATTGCTGACTACATAATCGAATCGGATCTCAGATATTATATTGTACATACTCTTAATCCCGATATAATAACGGGCACATATACTTAGTATTCATTTCTTTGATTTACCAATAGGCGAGATTTATAGATTAAATCGATAGGCTCAGTAAGTTGGGAAATAATATTATTTATATGGTGTGCCATTAATTATAGGAGGAAACTGTGTCCTATATATTAGGATGATAATGCCCCCTTGAGGAGCTCATAAGGTTCGTCATGTAAACCCTGCAGGTGGACTTGGTCCGACATGATGAAAAGGTTGAGTGGTACTACTCATGGAGTTAGATGTTGATTAATTAATGGTCAGTAAATTAATTAATCGATAGACATTTGAGATCTTAAACACGGGAAGAAAATGTACATATAATATATGGAGCCTATATTAACTTATGGGGGTTGGTGAGGTAGATCAATGATAATCCTTTAGTGGATTGGATTATCATTAATGGATCGGAGTTTATATGGGCTTGATCCATTGGGTGGCCAAGATCCAACTCCTCCTCATGGTCCCTATTGTAGCCTATTAATACCTCATGAAGCCTAGATCCAATGGATGGAAACAAAACTATAGATCCAAAGGTAGAGATTAAATCTCTAGATTCGACGGTTGAGATTAATCTCTAGATCTGACGGTTGAGATTAAATCCCTAGAACCAATGGTGGAGATTAAAATAAGGCTTATCCCTAACTCTATAAAAGGAGGCTTTAGGGTTGGTGTGGAGAGAAATTTGGAAGCAAGGGAGTTTGGAGTTGGCGGTAAGAGGCTTGGAGTTAGGGTTTGGAGCTTGGCGGCACCAAATAAGGAAATTCTTTCCTTGTCTTCTTATTCTCCATTGGTGGCCGGTGTCCATACAACTCCTATCCCCCCTTGGATGGTGCCCAAACCCAGCTCTCCTCTTCTCCTTGGCCGGTGAAACCAAGGCTTAGGGTCCTCCCTTGGAGCTTTTGGCCGGCATCCATCTTTCTCCTTCTCCTTGTTGGTTGGCGGCAAGCAACTTGCTTGTTGCTTGTTGGTTGGCTAAAGGAAGGAGAAGGGTCTTGTTTCTATTCTTCCTCTTGCTTGGAACGAGCAAGGAAGGAAGATTGGTGATCTAGAAACTTCAACTTTTGGTAGATCGTCACCCACACGACGTCCGAAAGGAGGAAGGTCATACAATAGAAGATCGAGAGGTATATCACTTATATATCTTCATGTGTAACATGCTTATATTTTTTTTTTTCAATTATATGAATGTTATATTCTATTTTGTGGCTAAATATACTTGGACCCCGAACATAAACACAAACGTCGATGATCCGTACATCGTCTATTCTGCGGCTATTTGTAGAATAGAGGTTGGTCGTTTGAACAACAAGTTTGTTCAAGTAACTACTCTAATTGAATAGCACGACGATGACAAGGTTGCTTGGGCAATCCCTCTTGTCAAGGATAATTTTTTTTTATCCGGGGATGTAGAAGGGATCGCCATGAACAAGCGACCGAGTTGAAGTGGGAAGCGAAGTTTCCTACCTTCAAGTGGTATCAGAGCCACGGTTTCCAGTTTTCTGTGTTTAGGATTCGGTTAATTATGCATTTTTCATATATTATATGTGCCGGATAATAGTAGGATACGCGTAGGTTAACTCTTTGGTTGCAGGCATAGGATCCAACTATTATGACCATATGTGTGTATGTGATTATACGTGTGTAATTGTATATTTTGTTGAATCCTCAGGGTTGACGAGGCTAGTATTTGATTTTTTGTAAATTAGATACGATATTGTTTAGCCACTCTTTTTATTTTAGTTTACTTTCAATCTAGATTTCAAGTACACTCGCTCGTGGAGTATAGGATCGATGGATGTAAATTAAAATAGATTTTAGTCTCGGCTCGGATCTCCGGATGGCTCATACATGGCGTAGGAGGAGCGGACGAGATGGCGATGCGACGGGAGACATATTGAAGATAAAAGCCATAATAGTTGGAAAATAATTATTTTTCATATTTATTGCTTATTGTTTGATATGCATGTCGTAGGCTAGAAAATTCCTCAATTTCAAATTACTAAGTGGGAGAGGGAAATTTTTATAAATTCCCATGACCTCCATTACGATTTGACAAGTGATGCAAACAAACTTGTGCGTCAGCTCTGAGTGCCTTCCTCCCAATCGGATGAGTTTGTTTGCGGATCACAAGGTCAAATATGGTTATAGGAAATTATCAAGGAGCGTGTGTACTTCCCCATCGGAAGGCACATAACCCAAGATAATTACCTTGGTACCGAGTAATGGTGAACACTTAGATACAAATATAAGTATCCTTCCCATCGGAGTCACTGCTTTTATTTGTATGGCCTAAGAGGAACCAACTATTAATTTTACTTGTCAAAAAGTTAGGTTGACAAGATAGTAAAATTAATGGGTAAAACCTCCTCTTACAAATGTAGAATTCGTATACGTCCACACTATCGTGGCATATGATATTCTCGGTGTTTTGAGGTGTTGGTTGATTTTAAAATTTTATTGTTTGAGGAATTAATAATTTTTTGAAATCTAATGTTTTGATCTATGTGATTCTTAGGTTTTCTTTCAAAATGACTTTCAACCCACTTGCTGTGATACTGAAAGAGAATAAACTTACTGGACCCAACTATGTTGATTGGAAGAGGAATCTAGACATTGTCTTGATTGTTGAGGAATAGAAATATGTACTCCTCGAAGAGTGCCCTGCTAAGCCTGTGGATGATTCTGGGGAAAAGGAGAAAGAGAGTTATAAGAAGTGGATAAAGGCCGATGAGATGGCACGGTGTTACATTTTGGCATCTATGTCAAATGTACTGCAACATCAGCATCAAGCCATGCCCACTACTTATGACATAATGCTCAATCTCAAAGAGCTTTTCGGACACCAGAATTGGGCTGCTAGGCAAGAAGCCATGAGAAACTTTATGACGACCACCATGATCGAGGGAACACCCGTGAGGGATCATGTTCTCAAGATGATGGCTCATTTGAATGAGCTAGATGTCCTTGGAGCTGAGATCGATGGAGAAACCCAGGCCAATATCATTCTCCAGTCTCTACCTAGGAGTTTTGAGCAGTTTTGTCTGAACTACAACATGAACAAGAGGTTGTATTCATTGGCGGAGCTTCTGACAGAACTCCAGGCGGCATAGGGGCTATTTCATCAGAGTGCTCAGGCACATGCCATGGTGACCCAAAAGGTTTCTACTTCTAAGCCAAAAGGCAAGAAGAAGAAGAAACAAACTGGGCCAAAGGCGGTGGGAGGAACTCAGGGAGGAGTGAAGAAGCCGAAAGGCAAGTGCTTCACTTGTAAGCAGACTGGACACTGAAAGAAGGACTACGCCAACCGCAAGCAGAACAAAGGTATATCTTTTGGTCTAGTCATTGAAATATGTTTAGCGGTGTTATCTATCGGCACATGGTGTATAGATACGGGAGCCACTGATCATGTCTGTAATACTTTGCAGGGGTTCCAGGAAACTAGACGACTGGCTGAGAAGGAAATTACTGTGTACTTGGGGGATGCCACGAAAGTGGCGGCTATTGCAGTGGGAGACGTTCATTTATCTTTTGAGAAAAATAAAGTTTTGGTTCTTAAGAATTGCCTTTATGTACCTTTATTTATAAAGAATTTAATTTTGGTTTCTAAATTGTTTATGGATGGATATTCTATTTCTTTTAATGACATAGTTGTTATAAAAAGGAATAGGGACATTATCTGTTCGGGTGCATTAATAGGAAATTTATACACACTTGAACCAAAAGCTCCCATGATGCAAATAGAAGTGAATAACTCATCTTCTAATTCTAATAAGAGAAATGAACCTTCGAAGATGAACCAAACATATCTTTGGCATCTAAGACTTGGTCATATTAACCTAAGCAGAATTCAAAGGTTGATAGCTGATGGACCTCTGGGTTCATTAGTGGTGGAAGATTTCCCAACCTACGAATCTTGCTTGGAAGGTAAAATGACCAAGAGGCCTTTTAAGGCCAAGGGGTATAGAGCCAAAGATGTGTTAGAATTGGTTCATTCTGATTTGTGTGGTCCTATGTCTATCTAGGCTAGAGGTGATTTTGAGTATTTTGTCTCTTTTATAGACGATTATTTGAGATATGGATACATTTACCTGATGCGCCGCAAGTCTGAATGCTTTGACAAGTTCAAAGAATTCAAGGCTGATGTGGAGAAACGTCAAGGTAAAAGTATCAAGACACTACGATCTGATCGTGGTGGTGAGTACCTCTTGGGAGAGTTTCGAAATTACTTATCAGAGGCTGGGATTCAATCCCAATTGTCTGCACCTGGCACACCCCAGCAGAATGTTGTAGCAGAGCGAAGGAATAGGACTCTTATGGAGATGGTGAGATCGATGATGAGTTATTCTGAGTTGCCAGATTCATTCTGGGGATATGCTCTAGATACGGCTATGTACATTCTGAACTTGGTTCCATCTAAATCAGTGCCTTTTACTCCCATAGAATTGTGGACTGAGCGAAAGCCTAGTCTAAGACATATTCGGATTTGGGGGAGTCCAACACATGTGCTGAAGGCGGATGCTGGTAAGTTGGAACCTCGTATAGAAGTACGCATGTTCATTGGCTATCCTAGAGGAACGAAGGGTGGTTTGTTTTATAGTCCTAGAGATCAGAGGGTGATTGTTAGCACGAACGCAAGATTTCTAGAGGAAGACTATGTAATGAACCACAAGCCCATGAGTAAAATTGTTCTGGAGGAATTGAAAGGGGAAGTCACTTCTTCAGTACCACCGGTACAAGAGGATATACCACAAGTCACTGCACCGCGTGTCACAGAGGATACATAGGTGATACCTCATCTTAGTGGGAGGGTTGTTAGACAACCTGATAGATTCATGTTCTTGGGAGAATCTTCTGATTTGGTCCCTGGCAAACATGAACCTGATCCCTGGACATATGACAAGGCAATCCAAGATAAAGATGCGGTATCTTGGTAAAGTGTAATGAATGATGAGATTGAATCTATGGATTCAAATCAGGTTTGGGAGCTAGTAGAACCACCCGATGGTGTAAAAACCATTGGATGCAAGTGGATCTACAAAAGAAAGAGAGGAATAGATGGGAAGATTGAGACCTTCAAAGCGAGGCTTGTTGCGAAGGGGTATACTCAGAAAGAGGGTATCGATTATGAGGAGACCTTTTCACCGGTAGCCATGATCAAGTCTATCTGGATTCTCTTGTGCATTGCAGCTCATATGGATTATGAGGTGTGACAGATGGATGTCAAGACAGCTTTCCTTAATGGAAGTCTTGAGGAAAACATCTATATGAAGCAACCAGAGAGATTCATTGCGAAGGGCAAAGAGCATCTTGTATGTAAGCTTAATCGGTCCATTTATGGATTAAAGCAAGCTTCGAGGTCTTGGAACATCCGCTTTGATGAGGTGATCCAGTCTTATGGATTTATTCAAAGTCCGGATGAGTCTTGTGTATACAAGAGATGTGACGGAAACGTAGTGGTATTTCTTGTACTATACGTAGATAACATTTTGTTAATTGACAACAATGTCAAGGTGTTATCGGACGTAAGGGTATGGTTGTACAAACAGTTTGATATGAAGGACTTGGGAGAAGTGGGACACATCCTTGGGATCAAGGTTATAAGGGATCGTAGGAAAAGGATGTTGTGCTTATCCCAAGCTTCATACATAGACATGATTATGGATCGTTTTAGCATGCAAAACTCCAAGAAAGGTTTTCTACCTTTCATGCATGGAGTTCCTTTATCTAAGGAGATGTGTCCTAGAACATCTGAGGAGATAGAGGAGATGAAGGCGGTTCCTTATGCCTCGGCAGTAGGAAGCCTCATGTATGCGATGCTATGTACGAGACCAGATATCTGCTTTGCCGTGGGCATGGTTAGCAGATATCAGAGTAATCCAGGACAGGGACATTGGACTGCAGTAAAGCATATATTGAAGTACCTGAGAAGGACTAAGGATTATATGCTAGTTTACCAGGCAAACCAATTACTCCCTGTGGGTTACACAGATTTTGACTTCCTATCAGATAGGGATAACAGTAAGTCTACTTCAGGTTTTGTGTTTACTTTGGGAGGTGGAGCCATTGTATGGAGGAGTGTCAAGCAGAAATGCGTGGCGGACTCCACCATGGAAGCTGAGTATGTAGCGGCCTCTGAGGCGGCCAAAGAAGCTATGTGGCTCAGGAACTTCTTGATGGACTTGGATGTGATTCCTGGTTTGTCCAGAACTATCACAATTTATTGTGATAATAGTGGTGCAGTTGCAAACTCGAAGGAACCACGAACCCATAAGGCAAGTAAGCACATAGAGCGTAAGTACCACCTGATACGAGAAATCGTAAAGAGAGGAGAAGTTGTTGTGGCCAAGATTACATCGGAGGATAACTTGGCAGATCCTTTCACTAAGGCTCTTCCAGCGAGAGCTTTTGATAGGCATGTGGAGGGAATGGGGATCAGATGTATGGAAGTTTGAGGACAGGATAGTCTTTTAGTATAAGTGGGAGATTGTTGGGATGTATACTTAAAAGTCTATATTTTGTATGCACATCTTTATTTTGAAATAAGAATCACATGATCATTGTTTGCATATTGTCTAATACATTACATTATAGATAACACGGTGTGTGGTGTCACACGGGAGATCATGTTATCGGCTCCTTGTAATGTATAAGTAAAGGCTCACAACCGAGATGGCTTTGGACAAACCATTGGAATGGTTGTAGTATGATTTGGTGTTGGTTTGTCTTGACCATAGATTCACACTAGTACACTTTGTGTGTATTGAGCAGGACCGACTTAGAGGTGATTCGATTTATTGTTGACTACATAATCGAATCGGACCTCAGATATTATATTGTACATACTCTTAATCCCGATATAATAACGGACACATATACTTAGTATTCATTTCTTTGATTTACCAATGGGTGAGATTTATAGATTAAATCGATAGGCTCGGTAAGTTGGGAAATGATATTATTTATATGGTGTACCATTGATTATAGGAGGAAACCGTGTCCTATATATTAGGATGATGATGTCCCCTTGAGGAGCTCATAAGGTTCGTCATGTAAATCCTGCAGGTGGACTTGGTCCGACATGATGAAAAGGTTGAGTGGTACTACTCATGGAGTTATATGTTGATTAATTAATGATCAGTAAATTAATTAATCGACGGACATTCGAGATCTTAAACATGGAGAGAAAATGTACATATAATATATGGAGCCCATATTAACTTATGGGGGTTGGTGAGGTAGATCAATGATAATCCTTTAGTGGATTGGATTATCATTAATGGATCGGACTTTATGTGGGCTTGATCCATTGGGTGGCCAAGATCCAACTCCTCCTCATAGTCCCTATTGTAGTCTATTAATACCTCATGAAGCCTAGATCCAATGGATGGAAACAAAACTCTAGATCCAAAGGTAGAGATTAAATCTCTAGATCCGACGGTTGAGATTAAATCTCTAGATCCGACGGTTGAGATTAAATCCCTAGAACCAATGGTGGAGATTAAAACAAGGCTTATCCCTAACTCTATAAAAGGAGGCTTTAGGGTTGGCGTGGAGAGCAATTTGGAAGCAAGGGAGTTTGGAGTTGGCGGCAAGAGGCTTGGAGTTAGGGTTTGGAGCTTGGCGGCACCAAATAAGGAAATTCTTTCCTTGTCTTCTTCTTCTCCATTGGTGGCCGGCGTCCATACAACTCCTCTCCCCCCTTGGCCGGTGTCCAAACCCAGCTCTCCTCTTCTCCTTGGCTGGTGGAACCAAGGTTTAGGGCCCTCCCTTGGAGCTTTTGGCCGGCATCCATCTTTCTCCTTCTCCTTGTTGGCCGACGGCAAGCAACTTGCTTGTTGCTTGTTGGTTGGCTAAAGGAAGGAGAAGGGTCTTGTTTCTATTTTTCCTCTTGCTTGGAACGAGCAAGGAAGGAAGATTGGTGATCTAGAAGCTTCAACTTTTGGTAGATCGTCACCCACACGACGTCTGAAAGGAGGAAGGTCATACAATAGAAGAATGAGAGGTATATCACTTATCTATCTTCATGTGTAACATGCTTATATTTGTTTTTCAATTATATGAATGTTATATTCTATTTTGTGGCTAAATATACTTGGACCCCGAACATAAACACAAAAGCCGGTGATCCGTACATCGTCTATTCTGTGGCTATTCGTAGAATAGAGGTTGGTCGCTTGAACAATAAATTTGTTCAAGTGACTACTCTAATCGAATAGCTCGACGATGACAAGGTTGCTTGGGCAATCCCTCTTGTCAAGGATAAATTTTTTTTATCCAGGGACGTAGAAGGGATCGCCATGAACAAGTGACCGAGTTGAAGTGGGAAACGAAGTTTCCTACCTTCATTCTTTACCCTTATCTGCAGTACAAGGGGACATAAAACTATAAGCACATAGGCATAGTAAGATTCTTTCCTACTCACAAAAACCATACATCAAGAACTAGACATAGAGTAGTGACATTATCATTTAAGAACATATAAGCATAACATTCATATAAACATTCAAGAACATATAAACATAACATTCATATAAGAGAAATGACATGAGCATTCAGAAACATATAAGCATAGCATTCATATAAGAGAAATGACATGAGCATTCAGGAACATATAAGCATAACAATTATATAACCATCATAATCACCTAGACATGAAATAAGGGTATATGCAAGATGCTCTTTGAAAACATATATCTTATAGGTACTTAAACATAATCTCAGCATATTGGGCCCGACATTGTACCACATACATCATCATCATAGTGCGCATCCCTAATAGACCCGAGGTAGCTAATCCCGAACCTACTTAAGTACTAGGCCCGTACTATGTCCGTCGGCCTAGGGGAAACATAACATAGAAGCCCATCCTAGGCCCGTACTTATGACTGTTAGCCTAGGGCAACTAGGAGCCCATCCCGTACTGGGTCCATACTATGACCGTCGACCCAGGGGCACGTAGGAGCCCATCCCTTGGACCTTATTAGGGTCCGATACAAGCCATGCAAAAAGTAAAATAGCATATCATGTTCCTTATCATAACATATCATATTTCTTTTCATAACATATCATGTTCCTTATCATAACATATCATATTTCTTTTCATAAACATAACATGTTCCTTATCATGACATATAACATTTCTTTTCCTATACATATCATGTTCCTTATCATGACATATCATGTTCCTTCTTCATAGCATATCATATTCCTTCTTCATAGCATATCATGTTCCTTTTCATAACATAAAGAGTGCTCTTAGTCCCCATTCATAGGGAAGCATCTCTTAGGCATTCATCATACATACTTCTTTATCATGATGCAATGAGCATAACATAATCATACATTCATACAATTAACATGGACATAAGGTAGTGACATAAACCAATCATGCTATCATAAGGTCTAGCTAACATCATATTTGCATTTTATCTACATGTAGCATGGCATGGAGGATTGGTAGAGGGCATGTACATGGGCTGGCCGAAACTTTAAGGGAGGGTTCTTAGGAGTTTACATGATAAAAAAACTTGTGCAAGGTCTACTTAACATCACACCAACATCATACACATATAGAGTATGGCATAAACATCATGAACAAGCATAACATGATGTGGTCTAAACTCCATGGGGTTCTAACAAAATTCTAAACCCTAAACAACTTGTACAAGATCTAACTAACCACATGTTAATCTCCATTACATATAGATCATGGCATGGAAGGTCCTTAGGGGCCTAAATAGGTCTTGGCCGAGAGCTTCAAGGAACCTTAAGATCAATCACTTAAATCTAGCTTAGCTATCAACATGTTATCTTCACCTACATTCAAAACATAGCATGACTACATATAGATCATAGCATGGAAGACCATTAGGAGCCTAAATGGGTCTTGGTCGAGAGTTTCAAGAGGCTTAAAGGTCCAACACTTAAATCTAGCTTAGCTATCAACATATTATCTTCATCTACAATCAAAACATAACATGACTACATATAGATCATAGCATAGAAGACCATTAGGAGCCTAAAAGGGGTCTTGGCCGAGAGTTTCAAGAAACTTTAAGATCAAACACTTAAATCTAGCTTAGCTATCAACATATTATCTTCATCTACAATCAAAACATAACATGACTACATATAGATATAGCATAGAAGACCATTAGGAGCCTAAAAGGGGTCTTGGCCGAGAGTTTCAAGAACTTTAAGATCAAACACTTAAATCTAGCTTAGCTATCAACATATTATCTTCATCTACAATCAAAATATAACATGACTACATATAGATCATAGCATAGAAAACCATTAGGAGCCCAAAGGGGGTTTTGGCTGAGAGTTTCAAGAAACTTTAAGATCGAACACTTAAACCAAGCCTATCTAGAAACATATTATCATCATATTCATACAAACATAGCATGGACAATCATGGGAAGCATGAAGGAGGTCTTGGACGAAAGTTTCATAAAGGATTTTCTTAACAACCATCAACCGAAGAAACTCGTACTGCAGGTGAGGGGATACTTACATCCTTCGCTTTCTTTAGTAGTAGAATATACCCTAGGTTGTGCCAAGACTAGAGCTTTCTCTTAGCTTAGTTGGTTTTCGGAAATGGGAGAAGGGGGAGCTAGGGATTCAGTGAGGAAGAAGAAGAGGAGGGGAGAATGACAAATTTTGTTTCTCTTGTCTCCTCATTCTCCTATTTATTCACTTGAAGGTGTCCCTTAGCCTCCCTTACCCCTTATCTATCATTTCCCATACCCTTCTAATAGCACAACCCTGCTGGGCTTCTGGTTATTGGATGCATCTCAAGGTTTAGTTATCTACTTGGAGGTTTAGGGTTCAAAACCTGGGCCATGCATCCTTTTTGGCTCTATTTCTTTTATTTTTTTGAAGGAGCCCACATAAAGGCCATTATAATCATGAAAAAATTCTTGTAAAATTGATAGGAATTTTATGGGCGTTACATTACCCATCTATTACTTTTGTAAAAAGTGAAACCCTCCGAAGTCGAGAGTTCTCGAGTGGTAGGGTATATAGTGATTGTCCATCGATATAGCTCTCGGAAGAGCTACGAGCCTTGGAGTAGCAACCCAGTTAGGGTTGTGAATCAAGTGTTGGGACCGTGATGTCCACTTGAGGGGGGGGGGTGAATAGCGATTCGACGTTGATGGAATTCGTTTGCGTGCTTTCTACAATTTGATTAGTACGAAGTGGAAATAATAGAAATAACAAATTAGACAAGCACACAACACCAAATATAACATGGTTCATAACCTCATGGTTCCTACTCCACAGGGTGAGCTCAAATGAGCTCTAGCAATGCAACCAACACCACTAAACAATAATACTCCTTCTTGACAACAAGTCGGAGGCAGAGAAACCTCGTACAAATGATTACACTAAGTAATACAATGGATACAAGAAAATACAAATATGAAATACAATACAAGTAAAGAAAAACACTTTACAAGGAGCTTTTGATTGCTTGATCTTTGATTGCCTTGGACTAGCCTTGAAGGACTGGAAAACACCAACTATTCCCCTTCAAATTGCCCAAGAGAACTCTTTCCAAATCTCTCTCCATGAGCTGCTTTTATAACCTGCATTCGGGCTGGATTTCACCTAGCAGTCTACTGCTCCTGTAGCCGTTGTCTCACAATGACCTGAGCCACGTTGGATAAGTTCCAATGGATAGACCATCAGTCAACTAATCACGTCCATCAGTCAACTGATCGAGTCATCACTTGACTGTAAACCCCTAACAGTCAACTCGAAAACATTCTATCCCCGAAAACCCGACTAGTAGTCGACTGATCACCATATCAGTCGACTACTTAGGCCAACAGTCGACTGCTAGGCTATTTCCTATAGTCGAATACTAGTCGACTCACATCAGTCGACTGCCTATAATATCAGTCGACTGATAACCTCATCCATGAGGTTTTAACACCAAGTATGATGCCCTCATGCTTGCTAGACCACCCTTAGCCTAGACCTAAGACTTCTAGCCACCTCTGTCAGCCTCACGCCTATCATATCCCTCCAAGTCATCCATGACTTATTCATCCATATGCTAGCCTTCAGATGCTGCCAAGACTCCGCTTGTACTTTACGCCGCCAACCATTGGACTTATGCTGCCAAGACTCCACCCTTGGACTTTACGCCGCCAACCATTAGACTTATGCTGCCAAGACTCCACCCTTAGACTTTACGCCGCTAATATCACCCCATGGACTTCCCTTGCCAACCCATGTTGGACTTTCCAATTGCCAAGACTCAAGCTTGGACTTTCCCTTGCCAAGTACCCATGACTTGGACTTTACCATGCCAAGTACTCAAGATTTGGACTTTCCATGACAATCACATTATCATACATTTTTGTCGAACATCAAAATACCGCTCGAGTCAAACTCGAGTCTTGTCAATCGTGACCTGGGCCGATTGAATCAATAATCTCCCCCTTTTTGATGTTTGACAAAAACCAAATACCTTTGAGTTAGACCACTAACTCAATCCAATCATCCCAATTCTCCCCCTTTTTGACATATATCAAAAAGGTTCTCCCAAGGAGGTCAATGTCTCATATCCCAATGAGATCTTACAATCTCCCCCTTAGTCCAAAAATATCTAGGATGCCTTAACTCTTCCTAGTGATAAGTCCTATATTGCTTAAGAGAGGTAATCCTCACTTTTTCAAAATTTCCCAATTTTCTCTCTCATGAGGAAAAACACATCCATCATCCCATGATGGATACCTCCCCCTAAAAGCTTGCTCCCTCTTGACCATTGCACCAACAATGTCCTTGGAGAGTCACTAAACCTATAGGAACACTAAATCATCAAAATTAAGGGAAAAAGTTTAAACATGAACTCTCACACACCTTAAAATTGATACACACCCTAAACAACTCTCCTAATCCATATCCAATGGATTTTCATCCTTTCCAATGCTTTCCAAAGCATATCCTAGGATTAGGAGCAGTTAGAGTAACCTAACATAGCTGAAACATGGGCTAAATATCCTTGTTTATCCGAAATCAGCATTGGCAGTCGACTTTGACAGTAATCAGTCGATTGCCCTATGCATCAGTCGACTGACATAAAGAATTAGTCGACTGATATCTACAAAATGCAGAAATTAGAAATCAAAAATGGATTTTCGAAATTCATAAGTAATTATACATAATACGAAAAATAACAAAAATTTATATGTATAATACTTATGACAAATACAATGGGTGAAAAATATTTAAAAATTAATTTACTCACAAAGTAGTGAAATTGATACAAAGTTCAAAAATGAGAAAAACTTCATTGTTTTGAGCTCACTTTGTATCAACATCATCAATGGTGACTTCTATCAAAAGATAGACTGCACCAAGGTTTTTCAAAATGATTTTGAAATAGTTTTCAAACCTTATATTGAACCATGGTTTATGAGCTTAATGCACATGACTTGTATACAATCTTTCCTCATAATTCATCCATGGTACAAGATGAGTTTGAGTTCATCTAGATGCAAAAACTATGCACCTTGAACTTAACTCATTTTCTAGCATCTCACATGTGTCTAGAGTGTATCAATACACACACATGTCAATGTAATGTGAGATGTGAATTTTGTTCATACCTATACTAAGGTCTCATGCATTTTCTAAGCAACACTACTTAATTCCCTTATACATGGGACTTCAAGTCATGCCATAGTTCTTAACTCAATTTTATTAATGCATGAAATATGATCATGGCATAAATGATAGCATAAATAAACATGGCCAATGATCATAATGTCACGACATATGATTAAATCTAAATATACATGACATAAAACCTTAAACCTAAGCATGATCATGATATATTATATGATAAAAATAAATATGATGTCATGACATGGTATATGGCAAATAAAGCATCACAAATACAATGTATAGGTATAGCAATACCTAAATCTTAATATTAATTGTCATTTGTTATGATTAATTCCATTTTCCCATATTATTACTAATCCCCCAAGTGTGCCAAAAATCCAAAATGACACACCATGACTCTAAGACCTAAATTGTGCCAATTTGATCAATTTATTAAACTTCTTACATAATATTGGCACATCCTAAAATCCTTTAGGATTATGATCAAACTTATTTCCAAGATACCCATAACCTTGGAAATGACCTAAAGTGCCACCTTTACCATGGTTAGGTTAACTACCCATCCATTTAAAATTGGCACACCCTAACCCATTTAGCTTGAATCGATCACGTTCCTAGGAACCCAATATCTATTGGAGCTCCTTGTGTTAACTAGGTGTTCCTTAGGGATGACCTCCCTAGATACCCTCCTAATGACCCTTCTAGCCTTCGTAGCCTTGATCATTTGTGTCTTGCCTAAGTTAACTCTAGCGGTAACTTTCCTTGTAACGTTCTTAGTGGCTTCCCTAGGTTTCTTCGAAACCCTAGCCACTAGGCACCTACCATGGTTAACTCTAGGGATGACTTTCCTTTTGACCTTGGTTTTTCTAGACCTAGTACTAGTTCCATAATCAAATGGAATATTGTGATAAGTCTCCTTAGGCTTAGGTTTGTGACCCAAACCTTGCTTGCCCTTGGGTAGACCTTGCCTCCTAAACCCTAGGTCTTGACTCTTTGACCCTAGGCTTTGACTATTTGACCCTTGCATTTGATTTTGTATCTTTCTAAGGGTCTTCTCCATCTTCTCAAGTTTTGACCTCAAAACTTGATTTTCTACTTCTAATTTTTCAATTTTGGTGGGCCCATTATTTCTTTGGTCATTTTTGCCCTTCCTAGGCGTATGTCTAGATTTCTTTTGATTAAAACCTAGATGATCTTCTATTTTCCTAATACTTGCCTTAGGTAGAATTGTTTTAGGGACATTAGTCCCAAATTTCTCCTTATTCCTAACATGGCAAGACTTTGCACATAAACAATAAAGTTTACTATTTCTAGCATGCTCTTTATGATAAATAGCAAGATTACTTCTAGCATGCCTTTGACTATTACTTAAAGAATGAGAATTACTAAAATATACCTTAGGGTTTGCCTTAGAGGCTCCTCCTACATGTGATTATCCTTCTTTTCTCCTAGGTAATTGGCTTCTATAGTGCCCCTTTTGATGACACTTGAAGCACACTACGTGCTCCTTGCTCTTTCTCATGGGGGCACCGACATCCTTGACTTTTGGTGCCGGAGGAGCCTTCTTGACTATTTTTGGACACTTACTCTTGTAATGCTCGGCTTCCCTACACTCAAAGCATATGATATGAATTTTATTTTTAAACGAAATGCTTGAGTTACCTAGGGTGGTGGTGAGGCCTCTTGAGCTTGTTCATCACTTCTTCTGAAAGTAGATGACTCTCCTTGCTCTTGCCCTTACTCCGGAGTAGATGGTCTTGTTGGAGGATCGATTGGCCGGCTAGAGGGGGGTGAATAGCCCTCGTTCGTTGGATGTCGTATTTTGCACGTCTACAAAATGTTAGCGCAAGCGGAAGCAATAAACTAAGACAAGCAAATAGAAATAAAACAAAGACAATACAGACACGGAGATATAACGTGGTTCACGGCTACGCCGCTAATCCACGGTCCGATTCATCCACGGTGAATCACTCCGCAATCTATCCACTAGATCTCTCCTTTGCACAAAGCTAGGTGGAGGTAACCTCTTTACAACAACACTCCTCTTACAAATATAATGAAAATAAGCTTGGGTAAGAGGATGGAAAGCTTTAGGGAACTTTGGGAGAGTGTTAGAGTGTAAGCATTAGCCTCTCAAAGCCTTACCCCCTTCCTTTTTATAGAGGAAGAGGGTTTCTTCCCGTTGACACAGGATCAGTCGACTGATGGCACCCATCAGTCGACTGGTCCCGTAGCCGTTGCCCAATAACAGCCGCTTTCCACGTTGGATACCATCCAACCAGATCGCATCACCGATCGTGATGGCACCATCGATCGGCCGTGCTCGATCCGAGTGCCCACCGAGTGGACTCCATTCTGCGTGTGCATGCATCGATCGACCGCCATTCCTTGGCAATCGATGCTGCCGACATCGATGCCGATCCATAGCGTCGTGACAAGCACTAAACCGGTCTTATACGATCGATCGACCCATCGACTCGACGATCGGCGCCATGACATGGCGATCGGCCGGTGTCGAAAACCCATCCGACACTTGGCCAAATGGCCAAGTTTCACCTAAGAGCTACCCTTCCGGGTTACAATCGCCACTCTCATCCTCGGAGTTCTCGCCGAAGTTCTTCGTTTGCGGCCACGCCCTTGGCGCATCGATCAGCGGCTCAGAATGCTCCTTCGCGTCTCTTGCCTCGAAGTCTACTTCCTCCGGCTTCACTCCAAGCTTCTCGTCCGGCGGTCCCTCGGATGCTCCAAGCGCACGACTTCCGCAAAGCTATCCTTCACCGACTCAAGGCACGAGTCATGAGATGTGAAACTCGCCATGGCTCCATGTGCGAATTACTAATTCCTGCACGATTTCAACGCACATATCAAATCAACATATCAAGCTAACTTAAACCCTTTGCCACACCATCAAAACCATATTACGGCAAGAGATTGCCCTAACAATCTCCCCCTTTTTGATGTGTGGCAATCCGTTTAAGTTAGGTAAAAACATTTGATATAAATTTTAAGGAAAGAAAGCATGTAAACGTAATCATGATATAGCAACATGCAACTCCCCCTTAATCCATGAAACTCTCTATGTAAATTTTTCTTATCATAAATTTCTCCCTCTTTTATAATTAACTTAAACATAATATTTTCTCCCCCTTTGACACCATCAAAAAGATTATCATTAATTTAGAAAGACATGACATCAAGTCTAATGGAAAGAAAATACCACAAGTTGAATTTAAAATCGGAATTCAGGCTTACTGGTCTGATATTCGGTCCATCAGTCGACTGGTTCAGATACCAGTCGACTGGCACGTGAATCTCGGGATTTTTGATTTTCAGATCGAATTTTAGAAATGCATTAAAAATTTCAAAAAATTCAAAAAATCATGAAATTTGGGAAACACATTTCTTTTAAGTATATCTATCAGTGAAAAATATGTTTTCATGAAAAATCATTATATTTCCACGTATTTGCCAAAAATCCAAAAGCTTTAAAAACTACTAGGTTTTTGATCATAAGAGTATCCATTTTAACACCTAGTCTTGCATCCAATTGTTTCAAAACATGAATACATATATTTTAAAGTAAGAAATTGTTTTGAAAACATATGAAATATCCAACCATGATCTTTGGGCAATATGTCTATGAATTAAACATAAGCCTTCCCCATGATTGGTCTATTATTGCTATTTTGATACTTTAAATGACCATCTAAATGCCATAGGCATTAGTGGACATTTGTATCATCCTAACATCTCACCCATGCTAAGTTTGCAATCAAGTTAGCCTATTGTGAGTGTGAGATGCATCCTAGGGGGTATTTGTATATACTTAACCAATATGTTCATGCAATTCTATCATGGTTAAGTGTCAACCTAATAATCCTCATGATCATAAAGACATATATGAATGAATTCTACATTATGATCATGAAACTCATGTCTTCATCAAATTATAATCATGCATTAGGTATTATATGATGATAATAAATAAAGTATTACCTAAAGCATGATTCAAACCTATTTCTTATGATAACGTGCCAAATTTCAAAAACATAAATCATGATTGTAAATATTCATAGGAATTACATTAATCATCATGATTTAAGCATCATTATCTATTTATGGGTACGTTATCATCACCCAACACTATCTAAAAAATGTTGTCCCGTCATCCTAAGTCAACCGAAATATGATATAGGTTAGGTCCATGTGGTTGACTACCCTAGGGTTATTCTAACCCTTAAGGATGGATTTTGGAACCCAAAATAAGTTCTTTCCTATTGGGTTCACTAGATATTCCTTGGGGATCCATTTTCTAGCTATTACCTTCTTCTTATCTTGTCCCCTAGCTATGAGGCATTTGTAGGCCTTTTCATTTTTCTTTTCTTTGTATCCTAGGCCCTTTTTGTTAAAGCTTGCCCTTTGGCTCCCTATGATCATGTTCAAGGTGTTGGAGCCAATTGTGAATTTTCCTAGGGCTTTGGTTAAATAATCTACCTTTTCCCTTAATGCCCTATTTTCCTCTATGCATGCATCATTAACATCCAAAGGCATATAATCATGTGAGCATGCATCATCATGGCAAGAAGAAACATTATCATTTAAGCATGCATTTTCTAGCTTTTGTTCTAATTCCTTAATTTGACTAAGCATGCTTTTATTTTTCTTTTTCATGCCAAATAACTCCTTAGTTAAACTAGAAATTATGGAAACTATTTTCTTAGGAGAAGCATTCGTTACCATAGTTTCCATATCCTCTTCTTCTTCTGATGAGGAGGATGTAGAAGCTCCCCCTTCATTTGAGCTCTCCCCACTTGTGCTTGATTCTTCATTTGAGAAGGAGGAGCAATCCGAGTCATGAAGAGCCATCAGTGCTAGGTTGGAGTAGACATGCTCTTCTTCTTCGGATGAGGAGGCGGAAGCACCGTCATCCCATGTCTTGGCTTTGAGTGCCATGGCCTTCCCTTTTCCTTTGGCCTTCTTCTCCTCTTTCTTCTTGCTCCCCTTCTTCTTCTTCTTTTCTTCCTTCTTTTTCTTCTCTTCCTTGCTCTTGTTTAGGAGGGGACAATTGTCCCTTATGTGCCCCTCTCCTTGGCAATTATAGCATATGACCTTCCCCCTTGGTCTTCTATTCCTATCATGAGATTTATCAAATCTAAAATTCTTAAATGCACGCCTTACCTTCCTTACCATGTAGGCTTCTTCCGTGCTATCCATGGAGGAGGTAGAGGCTTCATCATCGGAGGAGGAGGGGACTTCGATCTTCTTTTTCCCTTTGTTGGCCATCAAGGCCACTCCCCTTAAAGTTTGGACTCTAGGCTCTTCTTGTATACCTTCAAGCCTTGTCTCATGAAGCTCCATGGTTGAAAAGAATTCCTCCAAGGTGCTCACTTCTAGGTTCTTGGAGATGTAAAATGAGTCCACCATGGAGCTCCATCTTGAGGACCGGGGGAAAGCATCTATGGCCTTCATTACCATATCCCGGTTGGAGAGCTTCTCTCCTACACTCGTTAGCCCAATTAATATTTCTTTAATTCTAGAATGTAGGGAAGTTACCTTTTCTCCCTTTTCAAGCTTAATATTTGATAGTTGGGAGCGGAGGAGATCTCTTCTCGCTAGCTTGGCTTCCGAAGTGCCTTCATGAAGTTCAACCAATCTCTCCCACATCTCTTTGGCACTTGAGCACTCCCCTATTCTATTTACTTCTTGTTGGGGAAGGACATTGTATAGGTGGTGCTTGGCCTTTGAATTCGCCAAGTATTCTTCTCTTTGTCTCTTGCTCCACCTTGATTTCTCCAATGGCTCCCCATTTTCGTTCCTAGGCAACTCGAAACCGTTTTCCATAATTAACAATATTTCAAAGTCGGTTTCGAAGAATACCTCCATTCTCTTTTTCCACCAAGAGAATTCGCCGTCGAACTTTGGTGGGTGGATGTTTGAGCCGGCCATCTTTAGATGAGGTGTTTGTTGCGGCGGTTAGTCCTCGACAAACAACCTTGCTCTGATACCACTTGTTGGAGGATCGATTGGCCGGCTAGAGGGGGGTGAATAGCCCTCGTTCGTTGGATGTCGTATTTTGCTCGTCTACAAAATGTTAGCGCAAGCGGAAGCAATAAACTAAGACAAGCAAATAGAAATAAAACAAAGACAATACAGACACGGAGATATAACGTGGTTCACGGCTACGTCGCTAATCCACGGTCCGATTCGTCCACGGTGAATCACTCCGCAATCTATCCACTAGATCTCTCCTTTGCACAAAGCTAGGTGGAGGTAACCTCTTTACAACAACACTCCTCTTACAAATATAATGAAAATAAGCTTGGGTAAGAGGATGGAAAGCTTTAGGGAACTTTGGGAGAGTGTTAGAGTGTAAGCATTAGCCTCTCAAAGCCTTACCCCCTTCCTTTTTATAGAGGAAGAGGGTTTCTTCCCGTTGACACAGGATCAGTCGACTGATAGCACCCATCAGTCGACTGGTCCCGTAGCCGTTGCCCAATAACAGCCGCTTTCCACATTGGATACTATCCAACGATCGCATCGATCGATGGCACCATCGTCGATCGGTGCTCGATCGATGAGTGCCCGAGTCGACTCCATTACGTGCCCGTGCCTGCGGTGCCATCGCCGACATCACCGACCGCTATCCATGGCTGATCGACAAGCACTAAACGCCGGTCTTATACGACCGATCGACCCATCGACTTAGAGCGATCGGCGCCATGACATGGCGATCGTGGTGCTCGAAAAACCCATCCGACACTTGGCCAAATGGCCAAGTTTCACCTAAGAGCTACCCTTCCCGGGTTACAATCGCTCACTCTCATCCCTCGGAGTCCCTCGCCTTCGAAGTTCTCTTCGTTTGTGGCCACGTCCCTCGGCAGCATCAGGCACACGGCTCTGCAATGCTCCTTCGCGTCTCTTGCCTCGAAGTCTACTTCCTCCGGCTTCACTCCAAGCTTCTCGTCCGGCGGTCCCTCGGATGCTCCAAGCGCACGGCTTCCGCAAAGCTATCCTTCACCGACTCAAGGCACGAGTCATGAGATGTGAAACTCGCCATGGCTCCATGTGCGAATTACTAAGTCCTGCACGACTTCAACGCACATATCAAATCAACATATCAAGCTAACTTAAACCCTTTGCCACACTATCAAAACCATATTACGGCAAGAGATTGCCCTAACAGGTCTCTCCTCCCCCTCAATCCTAGAGGTGGAGGCCTCTTCCACTTCTTCCTCCTCTACCGATTCGGATGTCGAACACTCCTCGACATTCTCTTCTTAAGCCGGTGATGGATCTTCATGATATTTTGCCAATTTGCTTCAAATTTCCTTGGCGTCTTTACAATCTCCTATCTTGATCAAAGCATCATTAGGAATTATGCTAAATAATATACCCATTATCTTATTATTTATGTTGAAGTATCAGAGTTGCTCTTTGCTCCAATTCTTCTTCTAGAGTTTTCTTCCTTCTTCGTCCTTTGGAGTGTCAAAACCTACTAGGACACTAATCCAATTATCAAAATCGCATATAAGAAATTGCATCATTCTACCTTTCCAATACGCAAAATCTTCGGGGTTGAAGAACGGTGGAATGTTTATGTCGTCACCCAATCTTTCTTGAAGATCCATCTTCTTCCCTCTAGAGTGCTCCCTCGGATGTGAAGCCGGTGAAGAGCGACCCACTCTGATAGCAATTGTTGGGACCGTGATGTCTGCTAGAGGGGGGGGGGTGAATAGCGATTCGACATTGATGGAATTCGTTTGTGTGCTTGCTACAATTTGATTAGTACGCAACAAAAATAACAAAAATAACAAATTACACAAGTACACAACACCAAATATAACATGGTTCAGAACCTTAAGGTTCCTACTCTACGAGGTGAGCTCAAATGAGCTCTAGCGATGCAACCAACACCACTAAACAATAATACTCCTCAAAAACAAGTCAGAGGCGGAGAAACCTCATATAAATGATTACACTAAGTAATACAATGGATACAAGCAAATACAAATATGAAATACAATACAAGGAAAGAAAAACACTTCACAAGGAGCTTTTGATTGCTTGATCTTTGATTGCCTTAGACTAGCCTTGAAGGACTAGAGAGCACCAACTATTCCCCTTCAAATCGCCCAAGAGAACCCTTTCCAAATCCCTCTCCACGAGCTACTTTTATAACCTACATTTGGGCTGGATTTCGCCTAGCAGTCGACTGATCAAGGCCATCAGTCGACTACTCTTGTAGCCATTGTCTCACAATGGCCCAAGCCACATTGGATAAGTTCCAATGGATAGACTATCAGTCGACTGATCATGCGTATCAGTCGACTGATCGAGTCATCACTCGACTGTCAACCCCTAATAGTCGACTCGGAAATAATCTGTCCTCGAAAACCCAACCAGTAGTCGACTGATCACCATATCAGTCGACTGCTCAGGTCAATAGTCGACTGCCCAATATTAGCAGTCGACTACTAGGCCATTTCCTGTAGTCGAACACCAGTCGACTCACAGTCGACTGCCCATAATATCAGTTGACTGATAACCTCATCCATGAGGTTTTAACACCAAGCATGATGCCCTCATACTTGCTAGACCATCCTTAGCCTAGACCTAAGCCTTCTAGCCACCTCCGTCAGCCTCACGCCTATCGAATCCCTCCAAGTCATCCTTGACTTGTTCATCCATACGCTAGCCTTTAGGTGCTTTCATAAGCTATTGTCATGCTAATGTGGTCTATACCGCCAAGGCACATTGAGCTTACACTGCCAAGACTCCGCTTGGACTTTACGTCGCCAACCATTGGACTTATGCTGCCAAGACTCCACCCTTTGACTTTACGCTGTCAACCATTGGACTTATGCTGCCAAGACTCCACCCTTGGACTTTACACCGCCAATATCACCCCTTGGACTTCCCTTGCCAACCCGTGTTGGACTTTCCAATTGCCAAGACTCAAGCTTGGACTTTCCCTTACCTAGTACCCATGACTTGGATTTTACCATGCCAAGTACTCAAAACTTGGACTTTCCATGACAATCACATTGTCATATATTTTTGTCGAATATCAAAATACCGCTTGAGTCAAACTCGAGTCTGGTCAATCGTGACCTGAGTCGATTGCACCAACACCAAGTAAAAGAAATTGTCTCCAGTTTATTTTATTTTATTACTGCTACATACTTTGAATTAATTTCAAAATATAAAAATAAATTTTCAAAATTTAAAGAAAATTGTAACCTCTAAGATTCACCCCCTCTCTTGAAGTGTCGCTATCCTACAATTGATATCAGAGCGGGTGCACTCCGAATTTGGTGCAACCACCATTGAGAGCATTAGAATTATTTTATTTATTTTTCCAACACTAGAATAATTTTTAAATATTTTTCTATCACTAGAATAATTTTTAAATAATTTTCCAACACTAGAATAATTTTTAAATAATTTTCCAACATTAGAATAATTAAATTAAGTTTCTATATTTTAGAATAATTAAATTAATTTTTACAATAGTTAAATCAATTTTATGTATTTTAGAAAAATTAAATTAATTTTCTGCATTTTAGAATAATTAAATCAATTTTCTACATTTTAGAATAATTAAATCATTTTTCTGTATTTTAGAATAACTAAATTATTTTTCTATATTTTCGAATAACTAAATTAATTTTCTACATTTTAGAATAATTAAATTAATTTTTTGCATTTTAGAATAACTAAATTAATTTTCTGCATTAAATAAAATTTTAATTACTTTCTGCACTTAGCTTAATTTTTATTCTAGAATAATTTTTTCTTTTAACTTAGAATAAATTTTCCATTAATTTGTGGACTTAGTATAAATTTAATTCTATCACAATATTATTTAATTTAAATAACTCTAGGAATAATTCTCAACTTTAATTAAAAACCTATTATTAAAATATTTATTTAGGAATGTCACACTTAGAAGGGTATAACACTGTTCGCCCTCCTCTCTTCAACGGAGAGGACTTTTCCTATTGGAAAAGGCGAATGAAGTGTTACTTGAAAATTGACCTAGAGGTTTGATTTTTGATTAGTAAAAAGTTTGTAGCTCCGGTAGACGACTCGGGTGAGTTGTTAGAACCGAAAATATGGATTGCGGACGTTAGAAAATGGACTCAAGTCAATTACAAGGCGCTTAACACCTTACAATGCGGACTTAGCAAAGAAGAGCTCAATAGGGTGGGTCCATTCAAAAACTCTAAGGAATTATGGGACAAATTAATTGAATTACATGAAGGTGCAAATGCCACTAGGATAGCTAAACGGGACATGTTACTAAATAAATTATTTAATTGTAAAATGAATGAAAATGAAAATACTAGTCAACTTCATATGAGAATAAAAGATATTTTAAATGGATTACATTTAATAGGACACCAAATAGAAAATAGGGACATAATTAGGTATACACTTAAGGCATTCCCGAGGTACGCCTTATGGACATCCATTATTGATGCATATAAGGTTTCTAATAATCTTTCCACAATTAGACTAGACAAATTATTTTGCGAACTTGGACTACACGAACAAGTTAACTCGGGTCAAACCGAGAATGGTATTGTTTTAGTGGCAGGTGTAGGGATGTATACTGAAAAGTCTATCTTTTGTAAGAACATCTTTATTTTGAAATAAGAATCACATGATCATTGTTTGCATATTTTTATGGTTATGCAATATTGTCTAATACTTTACATTGTAGATAACATGGTGTGTGGTGTCACATAGGAGATCATGTTATCGGCTCCTTGAAAAGTATAAGTAAAGGCTCACAACCGAGATGACTTTGGACAAACCATCGGAATGGTTGTAGTGTGATTTGGTATTGGTTTGTCTTGACCATAGAATCACACTAGTGCACTTTGTGTGTATTGAGTAGGACCGACTTAGAGGTGATTCGATTTATTGCTGACTACATAATCGAATCAGACCTCATATATTATTTAGTACATGCTCTTAATCCCGATATAATAACGGGCACATATACTTAGTACTCATCTCTTTGATTTACCAATGGGCGAGATTTATAGATTAAATCGATAGGCTCGGTAAGTTGGGAGATGATATTATTTATATGGTGTGCCGTTGATTATAGGAGGAAACCGTGTCCTATATATTAGGATGATGATGTCCCCTTGAGGAGCTCATAAGGTTCATCATGTAAACCCTGCAGGTGGACTTGGTCCGGCATGATGAAAAGGTTGAGTGGTACTACTCAAGGAGTTAGATGTTGATTAATTAATGGTCAGTAAATTAATTAATCGACGGACATTCGAGATCTTAAACATGGGGAGAAAATGTACAAATAATATATGGAGCCCATATTATCATATGGGGGTTGGTGAGGTAGATCAATGATGACCCTTTAGTGGATTGGAGCATCATTAGTGGATCGGACTTTATGTGGGCTTGATCCATGGGTGGCCAAGATCCAACTCCTCCTCATGGTCCCTAATGTAGCCTATTAACACCTCATGAAGCTTATATCCAAAGGATAGAAACAAAACTCTAGATCCAAAGGTAGAGATTAAATCTCTAGATCCGATGGTTGAGATTAAATCTCTAGATCCGACGGTTGAGATTAAATCCCTAGAACAAATGGTGGAGATTAATCCAAGGCATAAACCCAAATCTATAAATAAGGCTTAGTGGCTTGGGTGGCAACATGATGGATGAGGGGATTAGGGTTTGTCCCTTGGGCGACAACCAATCCTAATTAGATTAGGATTGGGAGTGGGGGCTAGGGTTAGGGTTTTGGGGATTAGAGTGGGCGGCAACAAGAAGATGAAGGTTTTTCCTTCTTCTTCCTAAGGTTGGCCGGCCCCTATTCTTCTCCTCTCTACCTTGGCATGAGCTCATCCTATTCTTCTTCCCCTCTTCCATGGCCGGCAATAAGGAAAGCTAGGATTAGGGTTTGAAAGCTTAGGGTTTAGGAGGCTTGGGTGGCACCAAATAAGGAAGTAGTTTGTTTTCTTCTTCCTTTCCCTTGGTGTCCGGCGCCCACAACCCTCTTTCCAGCCCTTGGCTGGCGTCCAAAGACCCTATTCTCCTTCTCCTTGGGTGGTGGAAACAAGACTTCGGGGTTTCCCTTGGTGTCTTGGCCGGTTTCCACCATTATCTCCTTCTCCTTGTTGGCCGGCGGCAAGCATTCTTCTTGTTGCTTGTTGGTTGGCTATAGGAAGGAGATGAGCCTTGTTTCTATTCTTCCTCTTGCTTTGGAAGAGCAAGGAAGGAAGATTTGTGATCTAGGAGCTTCGACTTTTGGTAGAGCATTGCCCACACGACGTCCGAAAGGAGGAAAGACATACATTAGAAGATCGAGAGGTATATCGATTCTCTAATTTTTATATGTTACATGTTTGTATTTGTTTTTCAATTATGAGCATGATATAAATCTGTATATGGCTAAATAATACTTGGATCCCGAGCATAAGCACAAAAACCGGCGATCCGGACATCGTCTATTCCGCGGCTACTCGTAGAATAGAGGATGGTCACTTGAACAACTAGTTTGTTCAAGTGACCTCTCTAAACGAATAGCACGACGATGACTTGGTGGTTTGGGCAATCTCTTTTGTCTAGGATTAATTTTTTTTAATCCGGGGACATCGAAGGGATCGCCATGGACAAGCTACCGAGGTGAAGTGGGAAGCGAAGCTTCCCCTAACGTACTCGATAAGCTAAACCCTACAATTAGTGGGAGAGCTTTCAGGCAAAACCTTTAGCAGGTTCGACCAAAAAGGAAAAAAAAGTGAGAAGTGAATCTGAAGACAAGTCGGAGTCGGACCCAAACGGAGAAGAAGAAATCATAAACATGGTCCAGAAGATGTTCAACCGGAGAAAGAGGTTTATGAAGAAGGATGCTAAGAGAGTCATCGACAACAAACCGAGACCCTGATTGGAAGTGACCTGCTACGAGTGCAATGGAAAAGGACACTACAAATCTGAGTGCGCGAATCTAAAAAAGGAAGAAAAACCAAATAATGAAAATAAGAAGAAAGCACTTAAGGCAACTTGGGATGAATCGTCCTCAGATGAGTCGGACGCAGAAGAGACGAAGAGAAGCTTCGTGGCATTCATGGACAATTCAAACTCCGGAGTCGAGTCAAGTTCCGAGTACGAATCCGATTCCGAGTCCGAGAGAAGCCATGGATCCGCATCCGTTTCCGAAGGACTAGACGATGTAACTTCTCCCTTAGAAGATAAGTTGTACAATATAATTACATGCTTAGGTAGGAAGTTAGCTATGTCCGAGAATCGAGTCGACTCGCTTCTTAAGGAAGTCAACTACTTAAGGAGCAAGTCAACTTGAAGACTTCGACTTGGCAAACTAAGGATAGAGACACAACTCAAGTTGCAAAGATTGAGAAAGAGAATTCGGTCATAAAAAGGCAAGTAGAAGATCTAA
Source organism: Wurfbainia villosa (assembly GCA_025175895.1). Lineage (NCBI taxonomy): Eukaryota > Viridiplantae > Streptophyta > Magnoliopsida > Zingiberales > Zingiberaceae > Wurfbainia > Wurfbainia villosa. Next base: position 62,664,897 of record CM045993.1, read on the forward strand.
CCGGATCATTGGAAATGTTCACTTTGGGTTCCAAGTATCTCAACATGATGCTTGGATCTTAGTGAGCTGTTTACAACAAGTCCGGACTCAGACACAAAGCTAGATCCTCCTATAAATCATACATGTCATTACTTAGCCGAAACGCTAAGAATCGAGTCCAAGCATGGGTTCCTAAGTCTAGCTTAGTCAACCAAGTTGGACCAAATCAATTTTGGGTTACCAAGAGTCAAGTTCACTTAGTGAACAAAGCTCAACTCAGCTATGACTTAGGGGGAGCTAAAACTTTGCTTGTTTCCTTGTTTAGTTAAACTATTGCATATTTTAGTTTATTTTACTTGCTTAATTTAGAATGGACTAGATAGGAAACAAAGTAGTTTAAACTTGAACAACCTAGTACTAAGATGAAGTGAACTGATAGTAAGTTAGGGAAGCTCTTCAAAGTGCATGTCTAGAAAGCGGTCGTTGCTCCAATATCCAAGAAGGCCATGTGCCTCGCCACGACCTGGTGCACTAAGTCGAGTGGAACTAACCGAAGCTAACTCACTAAGTTTTTAACTAGTTAGACCAAGGCTTAGTCCAAAGTGAATCAAGTAGTTGATTCCTTCATTGACTTTGTCTAGGAAGTGGTCGTTGCTCCGATATCCAAGAAGGCCATGTGCCTCGACACAACATGAAAGTCAATGCTAGAAAACTTACTTGACTAGCTCAAGCTAAACTTGAATCTAACACAAGTTTAAAAAAATTTGAAATTGTTCATTAAAATTAATTAAGATAAAAAAAAATTCTCATCTCACAAAACCCATAGGAGTAATGTGTATTGAAAACCTAGCTTGGGTGAGATGAGTTAGAATTTAATCAAGCTTAATTAGTTTAATACAATTTACCTAACATAACAATTTACTTAACATCTTTACTTAAAACTAAACTTAACAAATTTACTTAATTAAACTAAACTAAACTTAATTAACCTACTAAACAGAACTTGATTAACTTACTAAATTAAACTTAATCATCTAATCAATTCAATCCAACCAATTTAATCAACTCAAATCAATTAAGTGAATCAACGAAATTAACCTAATAAAATAAATTAAATCAAATTAAACATAAACATTAACCAAAAATAAAAAATAATCAAATTTAGTCGGCTGGAACATTTCCAGTCGACTCGGCAAGAGGCGACTGAATCAATTTCAGCTGCCTCCAAACCTCGGGAAGGTAAAATGCGACTCCAATTGACTGAAACTAATTCAGTTGACTGAAATACAACGGTATATAAGAATTAGGCATCGTAGTAAATGGTAAAATTAATTACAGTTGACTGAAACAAGTCCAATTTACTCTAATTTAGTCGACATAACTATTTCCAGTCGACTGGGTTCTGTCTATAAGAACAGCGCTAGGGCTATGCCAAATCTACTTATCACCACCTCATCCCACCACAAAAACCCTATTTTCAACCTTTCGAAGCATCTAGGTCATCATATCTCCTTCATAATATTATCTACAATGGCGAGGTAATAATTCTAAACCCTAAATTCAATTATTTTCAATAAATATTAAATAATTGCAATTTAATTAGGGGTAAAAGAAGAGTCGTTGAGGTTGAGTCATCTACTCCGTGCATGGACATTAGGTTTCCTACTGAGGGGCATAGGATTAGATTTGAGAATACCCTTTATACTCCCATGCCTACTAGATACATTAGTAGATCATTTTTTAGTAACTCATGCATGACTAGTATAGAAGTCATAACACATTACGGATTAGAGAAACTAGTTTATTGTAAAAACTCTTTTAACATAGATGTATGTGCAAAGTTATTCAATAATTTTAGTAAAATTAATGATCTTACATATTCGACTAGAGTACAGGGTAAGGATTTTATCTTTACCCCCTCAATGTTGAGAGAGCATATATTACTCATGCATTGATCATGTCCGGTTGCATGCTTTCCATCCACAGAGTTAACGTACGATGACCCCTACTCGGACATTACATTAGATAGAATACATATGCATCTATTTGGTGAGGAGAGAACTCCGTCTGTGAGTATCTTCAGTTCCACTAGACTCAGAGTACATGATGCCCTGTACCGAGTCATAGTGGACTACATTCTGCCACTCACCACTAGGGACATCACTCTGATGCACCCCTATCATTCATTTTTACTTTATGTACTTAGTCATATATTAAATTTATCCATTAGTTTATAGATGTTCCATTCCATCATTCATCATTCTAGGTCAGTCACTAGCAGGAAGACACATTTGCCTCACTGCCATGTCCTCACATCTTTACTAGGCTCATTAGGGTTTGATGTTACCACAGGTAACATCAAACAACTTATTGAGTATGACATGATAGGTTCTAGGCAGTTTGGTTTAGCTAAAATAGGTTTATATGAAAATAATTCCTTGCATGGAAGAGAGATGGTCCTTAGCTCCATCACTAGCCTGAGCCGGAGCAGGAGCTAGAGCCTGAGATTGACCCCTAGCACCACTCTGAGTCTGAGCATCAGGAAGCCCCAGGATTCGACAGTCTATCACCTTTTCTTGGGATTCCAGCACCTCCTACTGTAGCAGAGAGGTTATCCAGAGTGGAGGATGTGATGCAGCGCCGAGAGCAGCAGCATCAGGCTCGTCATCTTGAGATGATGCAGATGTTCCAAGCGTAAAGAGATGATCATCTAGAGATGATGGAGTTTTTTTAGATCTTGGAATATGGGTCATCCACCTCCTCCACCTTCCGACTAGGACTATTTTAGTTATGCTATTTGTCACTATTTGAACTTATATAATAAATTTGATAACATTTAAATCTTGGTTGTGATTTGAATTATGCTTAGTAGACTAGGATGTTTTCATGATCATTACTCAAAATTTATTTTGAAAAGTAATATTATATTATTTTTAAAGGAAAATAAAAAAAATCTAGCCTAGGTCAATTTAGATTTCATGATCCTATAGATCTAAGTAAGCCTTCGCATCTTATAAACACCTAAGATTATCTATTTGTGTATTGAGCCACGAAGATGGGCATGAGATGTTAGGACTGCACCCCTGGTTCCAAATATAGATTCAGTGCATCGACATGAACCAACATTGGGTTTACAAGAGCAAATTAATCACTTCGGTGACTAACTCTAATTCAAAGCTTGATGATAAGCTCTATATCACTTGAGCTAGTTGGACATTTGCTTTAAGGATGATTTTTAGATGTGTATTTTTAAATATAAAAATAATATCTTAGAATTCATGCTTGGACATATTTTCTATCACATTTACATCATCTTGAAAATTTTGAAAATTTTAAGATTCATTTGAATTTTTTAGCTATTTTCAAGGGGGAGTTAGAAAATTTAGAAAATTTAGAAAATTTAAAATTTTGAAAAATATTGAAAATTTTTAAATATTAAGGGGGAGTTAGAAAATTTTGAAAAGCTTTGGAACTTGAAAATATGTTTTTAGGGGGAGTCATAATTTTAAAATCATGGAATTTAGAAATATGTTTTGGGGGAGTTAGAATTTTAAAATTTTGGAAAAATGTTTTTATTTGAATTTTTAGAAAATTTAATTTTTTGAAAATTTGATAAAGGGAGAGATCCTATTTTTAAGTGAAGAAAACCTTATTAAATATAGAGGGAGGATTGATTTCAAAATTTAAGTATTTTTGAGCTTAATATTTAATGGTTGAAACACTTTAACTCTGAGCTTTAAAGTTGTGGCATTTTAAACTTAAATTTGATTTTGATGTATGCCAAAGGGGGAGAGAGGATATATAAAGTTAGAAAAAAGAGACTTATTGAAAGGGAGATGTAAAAATTTATATATGCATATCATACATGTTTAACTTAATGCATTTCATATATATGTCAAAATTTGAATATTGTTGTTTGAGTCTCCTTACTTTAACTGATGTGTTGTCATACATCAAAAAGTCGGAGATTGTTGATGCAGTGAGCATCACTCCCTGGTTTTGATGTATGAACCATAGTTAAAGTTAGGACTTGTGTTCTAATATTAGTGTTAAGTGTGCAGGCTTAACAGGAAGTCCTAGTAGGTCGTGTTGACCGGATACTAGGCAAATATCTTGACAGATCAGGAGGATCGGACACCAGGTATGAAGTCCAGATGGGTCGAGTGGACCAGACATTTTGCATGAAGACTGGTTGGGTCAGAAGACCAGACAATTGACAAAAATTCTAGCTGGGTCAGGTAGACCGGACAGCTAGTGGAAGCCTTGGTAGGTCAGATCGAATGTCAAGAGTAGTAAGTCCGACAGGCAGTCAGTAGGTAAGCCTTGAGTGGAGTGTAACAACCCAAATTTTAGTTCCAATACTTTTATTTATTTATTTAGAAAAAAAATATAGAAAAAAGAATAGGAAGAAAAAAAAAGGAAATTTTTTTTTGAATAAATGGTTCGTTAGCCGAGGCTCGAACTATGAATCGTTGGCCTGGGGGAATAGGCTTCCTACCACTAAGTCATAAGATTACCAATGAGTAAGGTATAACAGAATATATCTATAGGCGAAAAAAAGGAAGAAGATGGTTAATTTAGCTAAGCATTTAAAGGGATAATTAAATTAGAAAAATCTTAATTTATATATAGTTTTTGTTTTTCTCTCTCTCCCTCTCATTTTTCCCTAGTTGCCTCTCTCTCTCTCCCTCTCATTTTTCCAGCTGCCTCTCTCTCTCTCTCCCTCTCATTTTTTTTCCAGCCGCCTCTCTCAGTCTCCCTCTTGTTTTTCCAACCGCCGAAGCGAGGAAGAAGCATGTCTTCTCTTTGGATAATTCAAAAGGGGATTTTTCAAGAGGCATTTTCTCAAGGACATGGTAGAGGATCACGCTAAAGCCAAGGAACACGTAGGAGGTTTTATCTTTATGAAATCTAGCAGTATAAATTGGTGAAAAGCATAGGAAGTAAGTATTGCTCACCTACAGTATAAGTAGTTATCGTATGTTATTGATATATTTTTATGTGCATGTTATTTGCAGTTATGCATGGTATTTTAGTACATGATTTTATCGTTATGTCATGTTGTTTTAGTATCATGTTTATATCCATATTGAGGATGTGATTTATGATCATACATGTGGTAGATGAATTGTAGCTTAAAATTATATGCAGGATGTAGAGTAAGCTGAAAAAAAAATTTCCTTTATAAGGAAACTTTAAAGATGCTCCCCGTTCGAATTGGGGATTAAGAGCACAACGATCTTCAGTATGCTCCCCATTTCAATTTTTGGGGGTCAAGAGCATAAGGATTTTGATGATGCTCCCCATTCGTGATTTAGGGGATTAAGAGCATTCTTTCAGTATGTATAATAATATAAGTATAAAGAAAGTATTTTACTTTTGAAATGGCATGTACCGGGCATCAGTTTTGCCCACGGGCCAAGACCCTCAGTCTCAGTTACCCTAGTAGGTTCGGTGGTTGGCCACCCCGGCCTATTAGGAAAGCGCGCATTGGTACTATGCCGGGCCTATATCCAGGATGATTATTAATTTGAAGTATCAGTATAATTATAAGTAAAAGTTTTTAAAGTTAATCATTCCAGTTCAGATACACTATTTACAAGTTTTAAAATACTTAAGATCATGGTTTATATAAGAGACATGTATTCAGAGTTATGATTTCTAGTTATGCACGCATGTGTATCAATGTATCAAGGGTAAGATAACTAGTTGCATGATTTCATACGTTGCATGTTTTGTGAGCATAGAAAGTACTTACTAAGCGTTATTCCTTACAGTTTGCATTTCTTTATACTGTAGATAAAGGTAAAGAAAAGCTTCAGTAAGGTGGCATGGCGGATGAAGTGCTGGGTGTGTGTGGCGACGGAATAGTGGAAGTAAAAGATCCTAAGTGCAGATGTCTAAACCAGATTTTTAGTTTCTGATTGTTTTCTTTTGATATTGTTGAAGTTCAACCGGATTGCTTATGGTTGAGACCAAAGAATGCTAGAGTCATATTGGGTTAGTCTTAATACTTGCATGTTATGTGAAGATCTTGAAATGGTTATTGTTTAAGTGATGTCAAGGTCCTTGTAATCATTTTAGTTGTTAGCATGTTGTGTTAGTATATTGCATGAAATCAAGAAATAGACAGTAAAGTAGTGACATCTCCCCTGGTAGAGAGTGGAAAGACTAGGGGGGGGGGGTGTTACAAGATGGTATCAGAGCGGGTTCCGCCCTTCCGTCAGACACACATCGAGCATCAGTCCTGCCGCCTCCAAGTAAACAAGTATTTATCTGCTTTATTTACTTTATGAGTAGTAAGGAATACTTCTTTTAAGTTAAACATGCTCACCTAGAATGTTCTCTTTGAGTTAAACATGCTTGCATATATATATATGAAGATGATAGACAGTAAGTAATAGAGCATATCTAGGTATGTATGTGAGGATGATAAAAAGTAGTGATAATAGCCTTATAGTGGTTTAACTTTATCATCTTATGAAGAGCAAGAAATGCTTCGAGGAAGACCCCATAGAGGACAAGGAATGAATGAAGAAGTACCACCACCTGCCTGGATGTAGATAGTCACCACCCAACAAAGAAGTGGCGGAAGAAAGCAGGTCATCAATACCTTGATGACGAATCAGTGAGAAAATCCTATTACTTAGCCAGGGACTCAGAATGCCATTCCAACTACATCTTCCGCCCCACCAGTCCCACCGACAGCTCCAATGGGAGGGGTGAGGCAAGAGGCCTATCTGATTCAATGGAAAAAGATGAAGCTAGAGAGTTTTGCCGGTGCTAGTGAACCATGGGATGCTCTGGCATGGTTCAAGATAGTAGAGAGGATAGTGGAACTGCTGGACTGACCTGCGAATGAGAAAGTCAAGTGCGCCTCGTTCTGTCTGACCGGAGATGCTAGAATGTGGTGGGAGCGAGTAAAGGCCAAGAGGGTGGTGAACCAAATGTCATGGATGGACTTTGAGACGGAGTTCTTCGAGGAATTCTTCCATATGCGAGTCACCAATAAGCATTATGATGAGTTCATGGAGTTCCGACAAGGGGATTTATCAGTAGATGAAGCGGTGAAGAAGTTCAATAGGTTGGCTCGTCTGTGCCCAGAATTGGTCAGTATTGAGCAGGAAAGAGTTAGGTTGATGCTAAAGATGTTGAGATCGGAGATAACTCTGAATGTGGCAGGTGGAATTAATAGACCACAGACTACTGAAGAGCTAATCAGCAGTGCACTAATCACGAAGCATTACATGAATAGTATCAAGCACCAGAAGCTAGCCTCGATAGAAAGTAAAAGCCAGGGAAGTTCAGGAGATCAAAAACCTCAGAGTGGTAATTTGAACTGGAAGCGAAACAACAATGGCAAGAGGAAACAATGGAATAATGCAAAGGGAGGTTCAGCCAGTAAGCAACCTACGTATCCTACATGTTCTAAGTGTGGGAGGAAGCATCCAGGAGTTTGCCTCCAGGGTGTGAGTGGGTGTTATATATGTGGTGTCGAGGGATACTTCGCCAAACAGTGCCCCACCAAGACCAATCTGCCTCCGCCACAGTCTATTCAGTATGGAGGTAGACTAGCCCAGCTACATCAGATGCAGGGAGCACTGGAGGGTCCTTACATCAGACAAGGAAGATTGGAGGCCCCATCAGTTACACCTAATGCCCGGATCTTCTCCCTCACCAAGGAAGAGGTAGCAATGCTTCTACCAGAGTCACAGTCGATACCTATCTCAGTCACATGCTAATGATCATGGATACTGGGCAAAACCCATTCTTTCATGTCTATGGCATTTGTTAAGAAGATAGATATAACTCCGGATATCTTAGATATTCAATTTTTAACGACCCTACCTTCAGGTGAAATAATGACATCTACACACTGGTTGCGTGCTGTGCTGGTCAAAATTTCAGACAGAGAGCTTTATAGTGATATGATCTTGCTGGACATGCATGACTATGATGTCATCTTTGGAATGGATTTTCTTAGCAAGTACGGTGCTTCCATTGAGTGCCGTAAGCAAAGGGTAGTATTCCAACCCGAGATCGAGGCTAAATTTGAGTTTATTGGAGAACCAAGGAAGAAGACTAAGAAGTTCTTGTCTGCCATGGAAGCTCAGAAGATGCTAGCTAGTGGATGCACTGGGTATTTAGCACATATATTTGATACTAAGCAAGAAAGAAACCAAAAGCTGGAAGAAGTCCCAATCATATGTGACTACCCGAAAGTATTTCCTAATGAGCTACCAGGACTAGCACCTAGAAGGGAAGTTGAGTTTGAGATTGAGCTTATTCTTGGTACCAACCCAATCTCAAAAGCACCCTATCGTATGGCTCCAGCTGAATTGAAAGAGCTTCAGGAACAATTATGGGAGTTATTAGACAAGGGATTCATCCGCCCTAGTCATTCCCTGTGGGGAGCTCCAGTGTTGTTCGTGAAAAAGAAAGATGGGTCTATGAGGATGTGCATAGACTACCGAGCCTTGAATCAAGTGATGATCAAGAACAGATATCCTCTACCAAGGATAGAGGATTTATTTGATCAATTGAGGGGAGCCACAGTCTTCTCCAAGATTGACTTGTGGTCAAGTTATCATCAAGTAAGAGTTAAAGAGGATGATATACCGAAAACAACCTTCCGAACGAGGTATGGACACTATGAGTTCGTGGTCATGCCCTTCGGAGTGAAAAATGCACCCGCTATGTTTATGGACTTGATGAATCGGATATTTAAGGAGTACTTTGACAAGTTTGTGGACGTTTTCATTGACGACATCCTTATCTACTCGAGAACCCAGGAAGAACATGTTGAACACTTGAAGACAGTCTTGCAGACCCTTCAGCAAAGACAGTTATATGCAAAGTTCTCCAAGTGTGAGTTTTGGCTTGATCGAATATCATTTCTGGGTCATGTTATTTCAAAAGATGGATTTATGGTAGACCTGACAAAGATAAAAGCAGTTAGTAATTGGGTTCAATCAAAGAATGCCGGTGAAGTCAGAAGTTTCCTCGGATTAGCAGGGTACTATCAAAATTTTGTGGAAAACTTCTCAAGGATAGCTTCACCGTTGACGGTTCTTACCAGAAAGAACAAGAAGTTCGAATGGACCAAAGATTGTGAAAAGAGCTTCCTTGAATTAAAGAGGAGACTCACAAGTGCTCCAGTGCTTACCCTTCCAGAAAGTAATGGGGGATTTGACCTGTATAGTGATGCATCCAAGATGGGACTCGGAGCAGTACTTATGCAGAAGGGTAAAGTCATTGCTTATGCATTTAGACAACTTAAGGACTACGAAAAGAATTATCCCACTCATGACCTTGAGTTGGCAGTAGTGGTCTTTGCTCTGAAAGTTTGGAGACATTACTTATATGGAGTCCAATGCAAGATTTACATAGATCACCAGAGTCTGAAGTATTTCTTCACTCAGAAGGATCTGAATATGCGACAGTGCAGATGGCTTGAGCTAGTAAAGGATTATGACTGTGAAATCCACTACCATCCTGAAAAGGCAAACAAAGAAGCAAACGCGCTGAGTAGAAAATCATACGCCACTTTGATGTCCCTAGCAACACTATCCCAACCATTGGAGAAAGAGATAATGAATTTTGGGCTTGAGATCATTTCTGGATAGCTCTCCACCTTGACCATAGTACCTACACTGTTTGAGGATATATTAGCGAGATAGGACAAAGATCCTAGCATCCAAAGGATCAAGCAAGAGATCCAAGAAGGAAAGGATGAAGGATTCCGTGTCTTTGACAGTGGGGTATTATATTTGGGTGAACACCTATGTATCCCCAAGGACCCAGACTTAAGAAAGAAGATCCTAAAAGAAGCTCATGGGATCCCATATTCGATGCATCCTGGATCAACCAAGATGTATCAAGATATAAAAGGGAAATTCGGGTGGCTTGGTATAAAGAGGGACGTGGCTAAGTATGTTAGCACTTGTCTGACATGTCAGAGAGTGAAAGCAGAACACTAGAGACCAGGAGGAGTTCTACAACCTATCCAGATTCCAGAATGGAAGTGGGAGGAACTAGCCATGGATTTCATAGTAGGATTGCCCAAAACAACCAATGGCTACGATTCTATTTGGGTAGTTGTCGATAGATTAACAAAGTCTGCTCACTTCATGCCTATCAGAATATCATACTCCATGGAACAGTTAGCCCAGTTATAAGTCAAGGAAGTGATTAGACTGCATTGAGTACCTAAGACCATTATCTCTGATAGAGACAGTCGCTTCACTTCACACTTCTGGGAGTGTATTCAGACAACCCTCGACACTAAGCTACGATTCAACACTGCATTTCATCCTCAGACAGATGGGCAAACAGAAAGAGTGAAACAGATTTTAGAGGACATGCTCAGAGCTTGTGCCTTAAATTTTAAAGAAAGCTGGTGCAAATATTTTTGTTTGGTAGAGTTTACCTATAATAATAGTTATCAAACCACAATTGGAATGCCACCTTATGAAGCCTTGTATGAAAGGAGATGCAGATCACCTATCTGTTGGTATGAGGGTGGCGAGAAGAAAGAAATGGGACTCAAGACTGATTTTATAGATTACGCCACCAAAGCTATAAAGAACATAAGGCAAAGGATAGAGACTGCTCAAAGTCGGCAGAAGAGTTACGCTGATGTCCGACGCAGACCCCTAGAGTTCCAAGTCAGAGATTCAGTGTTCATTAAGGTACCTCCTATGAAAGGGGTAATGAGGTTTGGGAAGAAAGACAAGTTAAGTCCCAGATATGTAGGCTCCTACCTGATCACCAAGAGAGTTGGAAAGGTAGCTTATGAGATAGAGCTACCACAGGAAATGTCTGCTATCCACAATGTATTTCATGTTTCAATGCTTAAGGAGCACGTCCCAGACACCAACCAAGTGATTGAGCCACAGACGATACAGATTCAGACAGATCTAAGTTATGAAAGTCGACCTATTCAAAAAATAGATCGAGCAGTCAGGAAACTAAGAAATAAAGAAATACCATTAGTAAAAGTCTTAGGGCAAAGTCAAAGGTTTGAAGATGCAACATGGGAACGTGAGGATGACATGAAGAAAAAGTACCCCGAGTTGTTCTAAGTTTCGAGGACGAAACTTTTATAAAGTATAAGGGATTGTAACAATCCAAATTTTAGTTCCTATACTTTAATTTATTTATTTAGAAAAAAAAATATAGAAATAAGAATAGGAAGAAAAAAAAAGGAATTTTTTTTTGAATAAATGGTTCGTTAGCTGAGGCTCGAACTATGAACCGTTGGTATGGGGGAATAGGCTTCCTACCACTAAGTCATAAGATTACCAATGAGTAAGGTATAATAGAATATATCTATAGGCGAAAAAAAGGAAGAAGTTGGTTAATTTAGCTAAGCATTTAAAGGGATAATTAAATTAGAAAAACCTTAATTTATATATAGTTTTTGTTTTTCTCTCTCTCCCTCTCGTTTTTTCCCAGTCGCCTCTCTCTCTCTCCCTCTCATTTTTCCAGTCGCCTCTCTCTCTCTCTCCCTCTCGTTTCTTTTTTTCCAGCCGCCTCTCTCTCTCTCTCCCTCTCGTTTTTCCAGCTGCTGAAGCAAGGAAGAAGCTTGTCTTCTCTTTGGATAATTCAAAAGGGGATTTTTCAAGAGGGATTTTCTCAAACACGTGGTAGAGGATCACGCTAAAGCCAAGGAACACATAGGAGGTTTTCTTTTTATGAAATCTAGCAGTATAAATTGGTGAAAAGCGTAGGAAGTAAGTATTGCTCACCTACAGTATAAGTAGTTATCGTATGCCATTGATATATTTTTATGTGCATGTTATTTGCAGTTATGCATGGTATTTTAGTACATGATTTTACCGTTATGTCATGTTGTTTCAGTATCATGTTTAGATCCATATTGAGGATGTGATTTATGATCATACATGTGGTAGATGAATTGTAGCTTACAATTATATGCAGGATATAGAGTAAGCTGAAAAAAAGTATTTCCTTTATAAGGAAACTTTAAAGATACTCCCCGTTCGAATTGGGGATTAAGAGCACAATGATCTTCAGTATACTCCCCATTTCAATTTTTGAGGGTCAAGAGCATAAGGATCTTGATGATGCTCCCCATTCGTGATTTAGGGGATTAAGAGCATTCTTTTAGTATGTATAAGAATATAAGTATAAAGAAAGTATTTTACTTTTGAAATGGCATGTACCGGGCATCAGTTTTGCCCATGGGCCAAGGCCCTCAGTCTCAGTTACCCTAGTAGGTTCAGTGGTTGGCCACCCCGACCTATTAGGAAAGCATGCATTGGTACTATGCCGGACCCATATCCAGGATGATTATTAATTTGAAGTATCAGTATAAGTATAAGTAAAAGTTTTTAAAGTTAATTATTCCAGTTCAGATACACTATTTACAAGTTTTAAAATACTTAAGAGCATGGTTTATATAAGAGACATGTATTCAGAGTTATGATTTCTAGTTATGCACGCATGTGTATCAATGTATCAAGGGTAAGAGAACTAGTTGCATGATTTCATACGTTGCATATTTTTGTGAGCATAGAAAGTACTTACTAAGCGTTATTCCTTACAGTTTGCATTTCCTTATACTGCAGATAAAGGTAAATAAAAGCTTCAATAAGGTGGCATGGCGGATGAAGTGCTGGGTGTGTGTGGCGACGAAACAGTGGAAGTAAAAGATCCTAAGTGCATATGTCTAAACCAGATTTTTAGTTTTTGATTGTTTTCTTTTGATATTGTTGAAGTTCAACCAGATTGCTTATGGTTGAGACCAAAGAATGCTAGTCATGTTGGGTTAGTCTTAAAACTTGCGTGTTATGTGAAGATCTTGAAATTGTTATTGTTTAAGTGATGTCAAGGTCCTTATAATCATTTTAGTTGTTAGCATGTTGCGTTAGTATATTGCATGAAATCAAGAAATAGACAGTAAAGTAGTGACATCTCCCCTGGTAGAGAGTGGAAAGACTAGGGGGGGGGGGGTGTTACATGGAGAGGTGAAGCCGAATCCTCTGTAGGGGGACAAAGCTAGGCATCAATCCGACAGAAAGTCCATATGAGACTTAGAAGTCGAGATCGAGTAGTATTGCTACTGCTATCATATTTGATTTTATCTATTTGTGCTAATCTTGTTTTGCAGGGATTAGTCTACTGAATGGACTCCAGTCGACTGAGGTTTAGTCGACTCGGTTTGGTTTAGTCGACTGGATACACACTTGGCAGGATTAGCTTGTGATCAATCGAAGATCTAGCACCGCAGTTGGAAAGACTTTCAGTTGACTGGGGAGTTTCAGTCGACTGAAGTGGCAAACTTCTCGATGCGGAGTTGGGTGACCTAGAGTCGACTGAAGAGTATTCAGTCAACTAGAAGATCAGAAGTTTCATATTGACGGGTTGATGTGGAGTTGACTAGAAAAGGTTTATAAAACAAATGCTCGACTAGCTCCAACAAGAAGACAACTATTATGTCGAAGTGTTGCCTCTATTCATTCTCGTCCACAAGAGCTTTCATTCCACATAACGACGCTTTTCTGACACTCCGTGCCTTCTTCAAAGATCCTACTAGTGTCGGTATAATTAGCACTTAATTACTGTACTTATTTTCACTTGTGTACTTAACATCAAGAGAGGGTAGTGTATTACCCATCTATTACTTTTGTAAAAGCGAAACCCTCCGAAGTCGAGAGTTCTCGAGTCGGAAGGTATATAGTGATTGCCCATCGAAGTAGCTCTCGGAAGAGCCACGGGCCTTGGAGTAGCAACCCAGTTAGGGTTGTGAACCAAGTAAAAGAAATTGTCTCCATTTTATTTTATTTTATTACCACTGCATACTCTTAATTAATTTCAAAATATAAAAATAAGTTTTTAAAATTTAAAGAAAATTGTAACCTCCGAGATTCACCCCTCTCTCTCAGAGTGTCGCGATCCTATACTAGGCTTGAGTAGTCAATTGGAATTAAGTGACCAAGGCACATAATGTCTAGCAGTTGACTGCTACATCAGGAAAGTCTACTAATGGGTACTAAGCTGACGTGGATTAAGCTGTTGTGAGGCAATGACTAAGTGTCTAGTCGAGTGCTAGGTAAGAGAAATCGACTGGAAGGCAAAAAATTAACCCGAGCTGAGTTATAAAAGGAGCTCGATCGGAAGATTTGGAGCTATCAATTCTTGTGCTTTGAGGAGGGGTTTTACTGCTACATTCTAGACCTTCCAAGGCATTCAAAGTAACCAATAAGTATTCTATTGGATCAAAAAAGATACTAGAGGGGGGAGGGGGTGAATACCGTCCTAAAAACTTTTCTTTTCTCTTTAAAAAACTTCGCAATGGAAACAATAAAACACAAAGGATTTTTTACTTTGTTCATAGCCAACCGACTTCTAGTCCAAGGCCTTGCGATCCTTGATCACTTTTGAAGGGCAATCAACTAAAAAGGTCTCTTTCTTGTTGGAGGTAAGAGACAAAACAATTACACAATATTAAAAGGTCAGTAACAACCTTACCGATCCTTTTAGAAATTAAGTACACAAATGAAAAACTAAATAATAATTATACCAACAAATGAATGGAAGAGGAAGCTCGGTCAGAGTATCATTGTAGCACGAAGATTCATGACAGGGAAGCAAGAGCACTTAGTAGCATTGATTACTAAGGTTTGTGTCCTTCCCTCCTTTTATAGACTAGTGCCTTGGAAAAAGTCCTGATCTAGATCCAAATCTCGTGGATCTTATCTTAAGGTGGTAGCTTTGATCGATAATTCTTTGACCTTGTGCTTTGGGCTGATTCGTCGACATCAGTCGACTGCGTTACCAAGTCATTCGACTAGTAATTCCTATCAGTTGACTACTGTAAGGTACTTACTTGATGTTTCTATTGGTGCAATCGGCCTAGGTCACGATTGAGCAGACTCGACATTGACTCGAGGAGTATTTTGATGTTCAACAAAATGTATAACAATGTGATTGTCATGGGAAGTCCAAGTCTTGAGTACTTGGCATGGAAAGTCCAAGCATGAGTCTTGGCAATTAGAAAGTCCAATATGGGTTAGCAAGGAAAGTCCAAGGGTGTAATCTTGGCCACGTAAGTCCAAGTGTGTAGTCTTGATAACGAAAGTCCAAGTCATGGGTATTTGGCAATTGGGAAGTCCAAGGTTTGATATTGGCGGCGTAAAGTCCAAGGGTGGAGTCTTGGCAGCATAATGTTGGATCGATAGCGGATTGCTAGAGGGGGGGTGAATAGTGATAAGACAATTCGTTTGTTTTCAATGATTCAAAAATCAAAGCACGCAGCGGGAAAGTAAAATAACACAATGGGTTTACTTGGTTCATAGCCTACGGCTGCTACTCCAAGGCCCTAGTGGTTCGAGACCACACACGGAGGGCAAAAGAACTAAAATAGTCTCCTCCTCGTCGGAGGTAGGAGACAAGCGATTACAAAAAGAGATCAAAGTAGAGGGACACTCCCCCTCTCCTTGTTATAATAAAAACTCGAAAAGGAATACAATTTGAAACTGAGTTATAAATTAAAAAGTTATCGATGACTTAAAAGGATGAAGATTGGAGCTCGAGTCATCGTTTCTGCAGTGCTTCATCGTTGGAAGATCGTCGGAATGTCACAGCGTATTGGAAGCACTTGGAGGCTCTTGGAATGAATGGAAAAGGGGTGGAGAACCCCTACTTTTATAGCCTTGTGAAACCCTAATCGTTGAGATGAGGTTTTATGAGGTGATGCAACCTAGCCTTTGGAAAATGGTGATAAGCTTTGACTCTCCTCGAGGCTGATCCTTGACTAGCAGTCGACTAATCAACCCTATCAGTCGACTGCTGGAGGCATCAGTCGACTGATACAAGCCATCAGCCAACTGATGGCAGGATTTTCAGCTGCAATGAAGAGTTAGCTCGAAAATGCAGTTAGTATAAGTAAGCTCGATGACCATTTACCATCCGATCTCGACTTAGACCTTCCATGGGAAGTCTTGGTTGGATCGACGCTTAAGGATGTCCCTGTACGGAGGACACAACCTTACTTACACTCACTCACATGAGCTTACCTCAACCTTTAACTTTGAAGCTTTGCTTCCGGTCTTCACCTGAGTTCTTCGGCTTCCTCCGAAGTTCTCTCGGTGTTGCCTGACCACCACGTTTCCCTTCGGGTGTCGCTGACCTTCAGCTCTAGCTTTAGCACTCTCTGCACACTTGATTTAGCTCGTGAGATAACAAAATGAGCTTAACTTTGTATCGTTTGCTATAATCAAAACTCAGGTTCGACTTAGTTGCCTACTGCACCAACAATCTTCCCCTTTTTGATCTATGGCAAACCCATACAAAGTTAAGGAATTAATATGCATTATCATGAAATTGAAATGAAGAATTTAATTTGAAAATTAACTAAGAGTAATAGAGACTCTCTTTCAAGTACTCCCCCTTGAAGAAATCTCCCCCTTGATCGAGGGTGAGTTTTTGAAAGAAGGTCTTAACCCTCCCCCTTGATGTTTGCTACTTAGGAAGAGTTTAAGTAATTAACAATTACTTGAAGTTGGCCTTAGTATTAAAAATAAGTTTAAGTTAAGAAGATTTCTTAACTTGGCCTTTCTCCCCCTTTTTCAACTAATAGAATTAAGTTTGCAAAAATTAAGTTAAGTAAACATTAACTTTTTGCCATGAGAATATAGATTATGTTACTAAGTTAAGTTATCAAAAAAAAAAAAAAATTGATCCCTTAACTTTGTCCTTTTCTCCCCCTTTTGCCATAAATCGGAAAGAGTGGGGGGTCTTGAGAAACATAATTTTTTAAATTATAGTTTTAAGCTTTAGTTCCAAGTCCAAGCATGTTCCACATAATTTTGAAAATAATATATTAAAAATAAGCTCATCTATTTGTATGTTCAACTCTTTTTTACTTGATTGATATAAAATGATCAATAAATCCTGATTAGAGTCGGTTAATATAGATGATTATACTTCGTGGTTCATGGTTCATGGCGATGCACTAGCTCTACATTTGGAACCAGGAGTAAGGTCCTAACATCTCATGCCCATCTACGTGGCTAAATACACAAACACATTGATCCTATGTGTTGTGAGATGTGTTGACTCCTTAAATCTATAGGTACATGATATCTAGGGTAAGCCCTAAGCTAATTCCATTAACAAGAAAAGTAAATAATAGAGTTATAAGAAGTTATGATTTGTAAATCCTACTCTATTACGCACATGCCCAATTTTCATTGTAATAGACTAAATTCGGCTTCGGGTAGGGGTTTAGTAAAAAGGTCCGCTAAGTTCGACTTCGATTCCACGTATTTGAGTTGTATGGTTCCGTTTTCCACATGTTCTCGAATGAAGTGATGTTTAACCTCTATATGTTTGGTTCTAGAATGACATACGGGGTTTTTTTTGTTAAGTTAATTGAACTAATATTATCTACGTGAATTTTAGTATTTGTGAAGTCTAACTTAAAGTCTCGGAGAGTGTGCTTCATCCAAAGAAGCTGAGTAACACACTCACCCATTGTGACGTATTCGGCTTCGGTGATAGACAAGGCAACACAGTGTTGCTTCCTATTGGACCAAATCACTAGACTCGAGCCGAGAAGTTGACAACAACCACTCATGCTCTTTCTATTGAGTTTACTACTGGTATAGTCCGAGTCGGAGTAGCCAATTAGTTCAAACTCGATAGATCTAGGGTACCAAATACCTACACTTAGTGTGTCCTTTAGATATATAAGGATACCCTTGACTACGGTTAGGTGAGACTCCTTGGCACAGGTTTGAAACCTTGCGCACACACTTACTACGAATAAAATGTCGGGTCGACTCGCAGTTGAGTATTGAAGACTCCATATTGCACTCCTATAGTATTTTAGGTTGATGGGCTTTCCTTCTAAGTCCTCTCCTATATTGACATTAGTTGCCATGGGTGTATTGATGGTTTTAGCGTCTTGCATTCCAAAATGTTTAATTAATTCCCTAGTATATTTTTGTTGATGTAAATATATTCCATCCTTAGTTTGCTTAATTTGTAGTCCTAGAAAGAAACTCAATTCACCTACTAAATTCATTTCAAATTCACTTTCCATAAGTGAAATGAACTCATTTAGTAGGATCGAATTGGTTGTTCTGAAAATGATATCGTCTACGTAGATTTGTGCTATAAAGATTTCCTTACCTACGGTTTTTACGAAAAGGGTCGGATCGACTAGGCCTTGGTTAAACCCTTTTGACTTAAGATAAATTGAAAGCCTCTCGTACCAAGCTCGAGGAGCTTGTTTGAGTCCATAAAGAGATTTCTTTAGTTTAAGGACATGGTCGGGTTTATCTAGACTTTCGAATTCGGGGTGTTGGTTAACATAAACCTCTTCCTTAATATATCCATTCAATAATGCTGACTTGACATTCATTTGAAATAATTTAAATCCTAGATGTGCATCATATGCTAACAACATTCAGATGGATTCTAGTCTAGCTACTGGGGCATAGGTCTCATCGTAATCTAATCCTTCGACTTGACTAAACCCTTTAGCGACTAATCTCACTTTATTTCTAACTACTTCACCTTTATTATCAAGCTTGTTTCGAAAGACCCACCTTATTCCAATGATTGTTTTATCTTTAGGTGGTGGTACTAATTCCCAAACTTCATTCCTAGTGAATTGAGCTAGCTCTTCTTGCATTGCAATAATCCAATCGGGATCAAGAAGGGCTTGTTCAATGGTTTTGGGTTAGATTTTAGAAATCAAGGAGATTTGGCTATGATTTTGGTATGAAGCTCTAGTTCGAAATCCTAGGCTAGGATCACCTATCACTTGGTCGATAGGATGATTCGTTTGAATCCTAATTTGACTTGGGTTAGGGTCACCTATCACTTGGTCGATAGGATGACTCATTGGACTTGGGTTAGGATTAATACTAGACTCGATCTCAAGGTCAGAGTCGAGTCTGGTATGAATCGGTTCATTAGTTGGTGTTGCTATGGATTTTGTAGGTTCGTGTCCTTCATCGAACACTACATTAATGGTCTCTTCAACTCTAAGGGTGTCATGGTTATATACCCTATAGGCTCTACTTGTAGTCGAGTATCCTAAGAAGATTTCGATAGAGGTTTTGAAGGTGAACTTTCCTAGGTAATCCTTAGTGTTCAGGATATGTACCTTACATCCAAATACCCTAAAGTACTTAATTTTAGGTACTTTGTCGTGATAGATTTCGTACGAGGTCTTAAGGTGCCTCTTTACCATAAGGAATAGCAAGCCGTACTAACGACTTCTGCCCAAAACCTATCAGGTAGGTTATATTCGTTTAACATTGTCCTAGCAGCTTCTTGTAGAGTTTTATTTTTACATTCGACTAGGCCATTTTGTTGTGGGGTTCTAGGATATGAGAATTCATGGTGGTATTCGTTTAGGTTACAGAAATCTATAAACTTATGGTTTTCAAATTCACCACCATGATCACTCCTAAGTCTTTTAATTTTCGATTAGTTTAAACAAATTGATTAGTTGATCTAGGGTATCACTTTTGTATTTGATGAACCTAACCTAGATAAATCTAGAATAGTCGTCAATTATGACTAAGCAAAATTGACTACCATTAAGTGACTTAGCTCCATGTGAATCGAATAGATCCATATGTAGGAGCTCAAGAACACTTTTGGTTCGTTCTTGATTAGTTAGTTGATGTTGTGTCCTAGATTGTTTACCTTGTTGACAAGCATTACAAATTTTATTGTCTAAGTTGTTGAGGTTAGACAAACCTTTGACTAAGCCACTCTGACTCATCTTGTGGATGAGTCTTGGGTGTGAGTGACCGAGTCGTCGGTGCCACAACCAAGATTCCTCTTGCTATGTTATAAGACACTTGGTTGAGGAGTTAGGTAGATTAATAGTATAGATGTTGCTATTCCTAGTTCCTTTAAGGATTGTTTTAGAAGTTTCATTTGTTTTAATTATGCATTCATTTTCTAGAAATATGAACTTATAGTTATTATCACACAACTGACTTATGCTAAGTAAATTATATTCGAAATTTTCAACTAGTAAAACGTTTTGAATGACAAAGATTGAGTTGAGCTCAATATCACCTGATCCGATGATTTTGAGCTTGCCGTTGTTTCCAAAAGCTATCGATCCTTGTCGTTTGAATTGAAGCTTCGAAAACTTAAGTTGATCCCCAGTCATGTGTCGGGAGCAACCACTGTCCAACATCCATTGATCCTACACACAAGGTAGTTAGATCGGATATTGGAATTTTAAGATTTGGTTGTAAATTATTAGACCTAGATCATCTCACCCATTTCTACATGATCAAACACGTTATCCTTATGTGTTCTTGTGATATGCCTCCAATTTTACTTGATTTAAATTTAATGATTTGAAACTAGTCAATCTTGTGTTAGATTCGGATTTGACCCTAAACTCATCAAGTCACCTTTTCAAGATCTTGGCTTCCAGGTCGTGGCGAGGCACAGGGGCCTTCTTTGATCGGAAAAATGACCACTTCCTTATACAAAGGTAATTTCGAGAAAATAGTAACTTGACTCACCTAAGACCACTTCTTGGTCTAACTAGTCTAGGATACGGTGAGGTAGCTTCAGCTAGTTCCACTCGGTCAAGTGAACCGAACTAGATACGCCTTATCTAGCTCGAGTACCCAAGACTTCGCTTTCCTAGCGTACTATCATCTCATCGCGTCCTGGTACTATGTTATCAAGTATTGACGAGTTATAGTCCCTAACTAACCACTCTAAAAAGAAAAAGAAAAAAACCTAAGCATGCAATTTCTAAGTAATAGCACAAATAAATTTTGTACTGGCTCCCCCTGGACCATTGAATCGGTTTGGTCTTTCCACATAGTGGATTTGGTCCTTGGGAACCCAGTATTGGTTAGACCCTAATTGAGAAATCAAAGTGGTCTTAGGGACCCATGCTTGGACAAGTTTTTTATGTTGACTTACAATCGACATATATGACTTGTTAGTCGTATTTGAGCTAAACCCAAGCCCGTCCTTGTTGTATATGTCCCTTTGCGATCCAAGTAGGAGGTCAAGTCCCTTAGATTCCAAAGTGAACCTTTCCAACGTGTTCCTAAGATCTTCGACTTGACTTTTCAAAAATGAGTTCTCAACTTCGAGCTTTTAAACTCGAGTTGAGTCCTCCTCTTGAACTTGACTAGTTGAAGAGGTTAGGGAGATCTCGTGTTTAAGGAGTTTAACCTCCTCAACCAGGGTCTCTACCTTGGACTCGGACTTAGCTAACTTCCTAGTTAGAAACTTAATTGCATTATATAAAGTACTAATGAGGGATCGACTTACCTTGAGCGTATCTCTTGAACCGGATATGGATCCGTGGCTTGTCTTGAATAGTGATTCATGGAGTTCAAATTCTGAAAAGAATTCATCTAACCTAATTTTCGATAAGTCCTTAGAAAACTTGTAGACATCAACCATGGATGCCCACAAGGTAGTCCTAGGAAATGAATTCAAAACATAACTTATGAGGTCGCGATTTTCAACCTTTTTTCCGATGACGTGCAAATTGTTGACGATGTCTTGTACACGGGCGTGTAGTTGAGTCACCATCTCATGTTCCTATATTTTTAAATTATATAATTTATTGAAAAGAAGGTCCCATTTTCATACCTTAGCTTCGTCGGTTCCTTCGTGTAGTTCCACTAACTTGGTCCACAAGTCCTTCGCACTGATAAAGGGGTCGACGTGATTGAGCTCCTCCTTGAACAAATCACATTGGAGGATTTGAGTCACCTTGGCATTGGCTTCGACTTGTCTTTTTGTAGCATTGGTCCATTGGTCATAATCCAAGGATTCACCCACTTCATTAGTCGGAAGTGTGAATCCTGTTTGGATTATGATCCACATTTCGATCTGGGTCTTAAGGAAGCACTCCATCCGACCCTTCCAATAAAGGAAGTCATCTCCATTGTAAAACAAAGGTTGGACGGTGCTAAAACTCTCGAGATGGGCCATTGACAAAAAAAAAAACAAGTGAAGAGAAAGAATCTAGCAACGATAAAAACAATGAAATGTACCAAGACTTACGTCTTGGATTAGTAGTGCGGGAGAAAATTTAAACGAATGAAAAAAGACTCGTAAAATTCAAAACAAATCTGTAAAAAGGCTAGATTGGTAGTTTCACCAAATCTTAGCGCCCCCGGCTCTGATACCAATTGTTGGATCGATAGCGGATCACTAGAAGGGGGGGGTGAATAACGATAAGACAATTCGTTCATTTTCGATGATTCAAAAATCAAAGCATGCAGCGGGAAAGTAAAATGACACAATGGGTTTACTTGGTTCATAGCCTATGGCTGCTACTCCAAGGCCCTAGTGGTCCGAGACCACGCACAGAGGGCAAAAGAACTAAAATAGTCTCCTCCTCGTCGGAGGTAGGAGACAAGCGATTACAAAAAGAGATCAAGGTAGAGGGACACTCCCCCTCTCCTTGTTATAATAAAAACTCGAAAAGGAATACAATTTGAAACTGAGTTATAAATTAAAAGGTTACCGACGACTTGAAAGGATGAAGATTGGAGCTAGAGTTGTCATTTCTGTAGTGCTTTGTCGTCAGAAGATCGTCGGAATCTCGCAGCGTATCGGAAGCACTTGGAGGCTCTTGGAATGAATGGAAAAGGGATGAAGAACCCCTACTTTTATAGCTTTGTGAAACCCTAATCGTTGAGTTGAGGTTTCGAGGTGATGCCACCTAGCCTTGAGAAATGGTGATAAGCTTTGACTCTCCTCGAGGCTGATCCTTGACCAATGATGATCGATCAACTCTATCGACCGTTGGAGGCATCGATCGATCGATACAAGCCATCACGATCGATGGCGTGGTTTCCAACAATAAAGAGTTAGCTCGAAAATGAAGTTAGTATAAATAAGCTCGATGGTCATTTACCATCCGATCTCGATTTAGACCTTCCATGGGAAGTCTTGGTCGGATCGATGCCTAAGGATGTCCCCATACGTAGGACACGACTTTACTTACACTCACTCACACGAGCTTACCTCAACCTTTACCTTTGAAGCTTTGCTTCCGGTCTTCACCTGAGTTCTTTGACTTCCTCCGAAGTCCTCCTGGTGTCGCCCGATCACCATGGTTCCCTCCGGGTGTCGCTGACCTTCAACTCTAGCTTTGACACTTTCTGCTCACTTGATTTAACTCGTGAGATAACAAAATGAGCTTAACTTTGTATCATTTTCTATAATCAAAACTCAGGTTCGACTTAGGTGCATACTGCACCAACACATAAGTCCAATGGTTGACAGCGTAAAGTCCAAGTGTCGGTCTTGATAGCGTATGCCTAAATGTGCCTTGGCGGTGTAGACCAGCTTAGCATGACAATAGCCGATGGAAGCACCTAAAGGCTAGCTTATAGATGAATGAGTCATGGATGACTTAGAGGAATCTGATAGGAGTGAGGTTGATGGAGGTGGTTAGAAGGCTCAGGTCTAGGCTAAGGGTGGTCTAGCAAGTATGAGGACATCATACTTGGGATAAATCTTATGGTTAAGGTGTAGCAGTCGATTGGGGTTGTGGACAAGTCGATTGGTCAAGTGTTTTGACCCTTGGCAGCTGAGTCGACACTGAGCAGTCGACTGAGATTATGACCAGTCGACTGTTGTGAGTCGACTAACATTAGACTGCGGCAAGTGGCCTTGGCAGTCGACTGCTAGCATTGGGCAGTCGACTGGACATGAGTAGTCAACTGCCATGGAGGGCAGTCGACTGCTACTGGTGTTGGTCGCTAACACAAAATGCTCGGTTGCTGACTGAGCAGCCGGCTATGAGCTTGGCAATCGACTGCTGTTAATGGCAATCGACTGCCAGTGTATCCTTTGGCTTGAATGGCAATGTGAATAAAGTCCGTTGTGAGACAACGACACTGTTTGCAGTCGACTGGGGCCTTTTGGTAATCGAATGCTAGGCGGAAATCTAGGTCACCTAGAGGCATAAAAGGAGCTCGAAGGGGAGGATTTCCATAGCGATTTCTTGGGCGATTTGAGGTGATTTGCTGGTGCAAGTCAGGATCTTCAAGTGCGGCTCAAGTGATCAACCAAGCAAGCATTCAAAGCATCTTTTGTAAAGTGTTCTTTACATCATGTTTTGTATTTACTTTGTAATTTCTTGTATTACTTTTGTAATCACTTGTAAGAGGTTTCTCCACCTCCGGTGTGTCACCGAGAAGGAGTGTTTTTGATTAGTGGTGGTGTGCATCACTAGAGCTCGATAATGAGCTCATCCTGTGGAGTAGGAACTAGGTTCTGAACCATGTTACATCGTTTATGCTTGTGTGTTGCGTGTTTATCTGTATTTATCTTTTGTATTTCTATATTCTGCTTTGCAAACTAATAAATTGTAGAGACAAGCACGATCGAATTCCATCAAGGGAATGAACACGATGCTATTCACCCCCTCTAGCGCTCACCGAAGTTCCTACAATTGGTATCAGAGTGAGGCTACTCTTCAAGGTTTAACAACTAAGGGAGCACGCTAGAGGAGAAGATGGAGCTCAACGAGAGATTGGGAGATGACATAGCAATTCCACCCGCCTTTGACCGCGAAGATTTCGTATATTGGAAAGGTAGGATGGAATATTTCTTAATGTCCAATATAGAAAATTGGTTTGCCGTGATTATAAGATTCGATGTGCCGTGATTATAGGATTCGATGCTCCGAGGGGGAAGAATGGAGAAATCCTCAAGATGAAGAGGTGGACCGAGGAGCAACGGCAAAAATTCGAGACAACCGTTAAGGTAACAAAAATGTTAGTAAATTCTTATTTAAGTTATAGAGATGCTAAGGAGTTGTCGAACAAGTTAGTCAAGTTCCACGAAAATCCCGAACCGACACAAGAAAAAGAAGAAGAGGAGTGTGTTAGGATGTATACTGAAAGTCTAGCTTTTGTATGAACATCTTTATTTTTGAAATAAGAATCACATGATCATTGTTTGCATTTTATATTTATTATATGTATGCATCTTGTCCAATACTTTACATTGTAGATAACATGGTGTGTGGTATCACACAGAAGATCATGTTATCAGTTCCTTGTAGAGTATAAGTAGAGGCTCACAACCAAGATGGTTTTGGACAAACCATTGGCATGGTTGTAGTGTAATTTGGTATTATTTTATCTTGACCATAGAATTACACTAGTACACTTTATGTGTATTAAGCAGGACCGACTTAGAGGTGATTCAATTTATTGCTGACTACATAATTGAATCATACCCCAGATATTATGGTGTACATGCTCTTAATCCCGATATAATAACGGGCACATGTACTTAGTATTTATTTCTTTGATTTATCAATCGGCGAGATTTATGGATTAAATCGATAGGCTTTGTAAGTTGAGAAATAATATTATTTACATGGTGTGCCGTTGATTATAGGAGGAACCCGTGTCCAATTTATTAGGATGATGATGTCCCCTTGAGGAGCTCATAAGGATCATCATGTAAACCCTACAAGTGGACTTGGTCCGACATGATGATAAGGTTGATTGGTACTACTCATGGAGTTAGATGTTGATTAATTAATTGTCAGTAAATAAATTAATTAACGGACATTTAATATCTTAAACACGGGGAGACATTTGTACAATTAATATATGAAGCCCATATTTATTTATGGGGGTTGGTGAGGTAGATCAATGATAATCCTCTAGTGGAATGGATTATCATTAATGGATTGGATTTTATGTGGGTCGGATCCATTAGGTGGTCAAGATCCAACTCCTCCTCATGGTCCCTATTGTAGCCTAATAAAACCCTCATGAAGCCTAGATCCAATGGACACGATCACAAGGGAGGCTTGGGCGAAATATATAAATATTCCTCCAAGGCTTGGGTGGCAAGAGTATCAAAGAGATTTTAGGGTGTAGGTTTGGAGTTGGCTTTGGCTTGGGCGGCAAGGGTGTGCTAGGCTTTGTCTCCTAGGGTCAGCGACACAAGGAAGTTGAGGTGTTCCTTCTCCTTTTCTTCATTGCCGACACCACCCTCTCTTCCTCTCCTTTTGCCGACGACGCCACCGTCTTCCCCTCTTCTTTGGCCGACGGCAAGAGTTAGGTTTTCTTCCCTTGGAGCTCTTGGCTAGCGCCCACACACTCTCCCTCTCCTTAGGGCCGGCGGACATCAACCTTTGTGGTTGGTGGTTGGCGCAAGAAAGGAGAAGAAAGGGTCTTTGGTTATATTCTTTTGTTCGGAGCAAACAAGGAAAGGAAGATACATGATCTAAGAGGCTTCAACTCTTGGAGGATCATTGCCCACACAACGTCCAAGAGGAGGAAAGGACATACAATAGAAGATCAAGAGGTAAACAAGAGGTATAATTCTTATTTAAGTTTCTTTCTCGTTCTATGCAATTTGTATGTAATTGTATGTGGTTAATTTACTTGAACCCCAAAGATAAACACAAAAATCGGTGATCCGTACAACATCTATTCCGCGGCTAATCGAGGAAAAGAGTTAGGTTGCTTGCGAAGGGTTTTTGGCTTTTCAGTCCGTGACGGAAAACTTCGCTTCCCACTTCTCCTCGGTCGCTTATTCATGGCGATCCCATCGATGTCCCCAGATTAAAAAAAAATTAATCCTAGACAAAAAGGATTGCCCAAACAACCAAGTCATCGTCGTGCTATTCGTTTAGAGAGGTCACTTGGACAAACTTGTTGTTCAAGCGACCAACCTCTATTCTACGAGTAGCCACGGAATAGACGATGTTCGGATCGCCGACTTTTGTGTTTATGTTCGAGATCCAAGTATTATTTAGCCACAAATAGAATATATCAAGCTCATAATTAAAAAAACAAAAACAAACATGTTACAAAAAAGAATAGAGAATCGATATACCTCTCGATCTTCTAATGTATGACCTTCCTCCTTTCGGACGTCGTGTGGGCAACGATCTACCAAAAGTTGAAGCTCCTAGATCGCCAATATTCCTTCCTTGCTCATTCTGAGCAAGAGGAAGAATAGAAACAAAGCTCCTTTTCTTCTTTCAACCAACCACCAACATCTAATGTTGGAGCTTGCCGCCGACCAAGAAGGAAGAGGAGATTAGGGTGGAAACCGGGCAAGACACCAAGGGAAAGCCCTAAATCTTGTTTCCACCAGCCAAGGAGAAGGAGAAGAGGGAGTTTGGACACCGGCCAAGGGCTGGAAGGGCTTCAATGGGCGCCGGCAAGCTTGAGGAAGAAGAAAAATAAGGAAGTTGTTTCCTTATTTGGTGCCGCCAATGCTCCAAACCCTAGCCCTTGCTTCTTGCCGCCAACCTCCAAAAACCCTAGCTTCTCTAATTTCTTGCCGCCAACCCTAAGCCTCCTTTTATAGAGTTTAGGGATAAGCCTTGTTTTAATCTCCACCATTGGGTCTAGGGATTTAATCTCAACCGTCGGATCTAAAGATTTAATCTCAACCGTCGGATCTTAGAGATTTAATCTCTAGCTTTGGATCTAGAGTTTTGTTTCTATCCATTGGATCTAAGCTTCATGAGGTGTTAATAGGCTACAATAGGGACCATGAGGAGGAGTTGGATCTTGGCCACCCATGGATCAAGCCCACATAAAGTCCGATCCATTAATGATAATCCAATCCACTAAAGGATCAGCATCGATCTACCTCACCAACCCCCATATGATAATATGGGCTCCATATATTATTTGTACATTTTCTCCCCATGTTTAAGATCTCGAATGTCCGTCGATTAATTAATTTACTGACCATTAATTAATCAACATCTAACTCCATGAGTAGTACCACTCAACCTTTTCATCATGTCGAACCAAGTCCACCTACAGAGTTTACATGATGAACCTTATGAGCTCCTCAAGGGGACATCATCATCCTAATATATAGGACACAGTTTCCTCCTATAATCAACGACACACCATATAAATAATATCATTTCCCAACTTACCGAGCCTATCGATTTAATCTATAAATCTCGCCCATTGGTAAATCAAAGAAATGAATACTAAGTATATGTGCCCGTTATTATATCGGGATTAAGAGTATGAACAATATAATATCTGAGGTCCGATTCGATTATGTAGTAAGCAATAAATCGAATCACCTCTAAGTCGGTCCTGCTCAATACACACAAAGTGCACTAGTGTGATTCTATAGTCAAGACAAACCAATACCAAATCACACTACAACCATTCCAATGGTTTGTCCAAAGTCATCTCGGTTGTGAGCCTATACTTATACTTTACAAGGAGCCGATAACATGATCTCCCGTGTGACACCACACACCATGTTATCTACAATGTAATGTATTAGACAATATGCATAGCTTTAAAAATATGCAAACAATGATCATGTGATTCTTATTTCAAAATAAAGATGTTCATACAAAAGAAAGACTTTTCAGTATACATCCCAACAATCTCCCACTTATACTAAAAGACTATGTTGTCCTCAAACTGCCATACATCTGATCCTCATTCCCTCCACATGCCTATCAAAAGCTCACGCCGAAAGGGCCTTAGTGAAAGGATCTGCCAGGTTTTCCTTCGATTCAATCTTGGCCACAACAACTTCTCCTCTCTTTACGATTTCTCGTATCAGGTGGTACTTGCGCTCTATGTGCTTACTTGCCTTATGGGCTCATAGTTCCTTCGAGTTTGCAACTGCACCACTATTATCACAATAAATTGTGATAGTTCTGGGCAAACCAGGAATCACATCCAAGTCCATCTGGAAGTTCCTGAGTCACACAACTTCTTTGGCCACCTCAGAGGCTGCCACATACTCAGCTTCCATGGTGGAGTCCGCCATGCATTTCTGCTTGACACTCCTCCATACAATGGCTCCACCTCCCAAAGTAAACACAAAACCTGAGGTAGACTTACTGTTATCCCTATCTGATTGGAAGTCGGAATCCGTGTAACCCACAGGGAGTAATTGGTCTGCCTGGTAAACTAGCATATAATCCCTAGTCCTTCTCAGGTACTTTGATATATGTTTTACCGCAGTCCAATGTCCCTATCCTGGATTACTCTGATATCTGCTGACCATGCCCACGACATAGCAGATATCAAGTCTCGTACATAGCATCGCATACATGAGGCTTCCTACCGCTGAAGCATAAGGAACCGCCTTCATCTACTCTATCTCCTCAGATATTCTAGGACACATCTCCTTAGATAAAGGAACTCCATGCCTGAAAGGTAGAAACCCCTTCTTGGAGTTCTGCATGCTAAAACGATCCATAATCGTGTCTATGTATGAAGCTTGGGATAAGCACAACATCCTTTTCCTACAATCCCTTTTAACCTTGATCCCAAGGATGTGTCCCACCTCTCCCAAGTCCTTCATATCAAACTGTTTGGACAACAATACCCTTACATCCGATAACACCTTGATATTATTTCCAATCAACAAAATGTCATCTACGTATAGTACAAGAAATGCCACTACATTTTCGTCACATCTCTTATATACACAAGACTCATCCGGACTTTGAATAAATGCATAAGACTGGATTACCTCATCAAAGAGGATGTTCCAAGACCTCGAAGCTTGCTTCAATCCATAAATGGATCGATTAAGCTTACATACAAGATTCTCTTTGCCCTTAGCAATGAATCCCTCTGGTTGCTTCATATAGATGTTTTCCTCAAGACTTCCATTAAGGAAAGTTGTCTTGACATCCATCTGCAACACTTCATAATCCATATGAGCTACTATGCATAAGAGAATCCGGATAGACTTAAGCATGGCTACCGGCGAAAAGGTCTCCTCATAATCGATACCCTCTTTCTGAGTATACCCCTTCGCAACAAGCCTCGCTTTAAAGGTCTCAACCTTCCCATCTATTCCTCTCTTTCTCTTGTAGATCCACTTGCATTCAATGGTTTTTACACCATCGAGTGGTTCTACCAACTCCAAGACTTGATTTGAATCCATAGATTCAATCTCAGCATTCATTGCACTTTGCCAAGATACTACATCTTTATCTTGGATTGCCTCGTCATATGTCCAGGGATCAGGTTCATGTTCGCCAGGGACCAAATCAGAAGATTCTCCCAAGAACATGAATCTATCAGGCTATCTCACAACACTCCCACTACGACGAGGTATCTCCTGTGTATCCTTTGTGACACGCGGTGCAGTGACTTGTGGTATATCCTCTTGTACCGGTGGTACTGAAGAAGTGACTTCCCCTTTTAATTCCTCTAGAACAATTTTACTCTTGGGCTTATGGCTCATCACATAGTCTTCCTCTAAAAATCTGGCGTTCGTGCTAACGATCACCCTCTGATCTCTAGGACTATAAAATAAACCACCCTTCGTTCCTCTAGGATAGCCAACGAACATGCGTACTTCTGTACGAGGTTCCAACTTACCAACATTTGCTTTCAGCACATGTGTTGGACTCCCCCATATCCGAATATATCTTAGACTAGGCTTTCGCCCAGTCCATAATTCTGTGGGAGTAGAAGGCACTAATTTAGATGGAACCAAGTTCAGAATGTACACCGCCATATCTAGAGCATATCCCTAGAACGAATCTGGCAACTCAGAATAACTCATCATTGATCTAACCATCTCCATAAGAGTCCTATTCCTTTGCTATGCTACACCATTCTGCTGGGGTGTGGTAGGTGCAGACAATTGGGATTGAATCCCAACCTCTGATAAGTAACTCCTAAACTCTCCCAAGAGGTACTCGCCACCACGATCAGATCGTAATGTCTTGATACTTTTACCTTGACGCTTCTCCACATCAGCCTTGAATTCTTTGAACTTGTCAAAGCATTCAGACTTGCAGCGCATCAGATAAATGTATCCATATCTCGAGTAATCATCTATAAAAGAGATGAAATACTCAAAACCACCTCTAGCCTGGATAGTCATAGGACCACACAAATCAGAATGAACCAATTCTAACACATCTTTGACTCTATACCCCTTGGCCTTAAAAGGCCTCTTGGTCATTTTACCCTCCAAGCAAGATTCACAGGTTGGGAAATCCTCCACCACTAATGAACCTAAAGGTCTATCAGCTATCAACCTTTGAATTCTGCTTAGGTTAATATGACCAGACATAAGATGCCAAAGATATGTTTGGTTCATCTTTGAAGGTTCTTTTCTCTTATTGGAATTAGAAGATGAGTTATTAATTCATCATGGGAGCTTTTGGTTCAAGTGTGTACAAATTTCCTATCAATGAACCAGAACAGATAATGTCCCTATTCCTTTTTATAACAACTCTGTCATTAAAAGAAATAGAATATCCATCCATAAATAATTTAGAAATCGAAATTAAATTCTTTCTAAATAAGGGTACATAAAGGCAATTCTTAAGAACCAAAACTTTATTTTTCTCAAAAGATAAATGAATGTCTCCCACTGCAATAGCCGCCACCTTCGTGGCATCACCCAAGTACACGGTAATCTCCCCTTCAGCCAGTCGTCTTGTTTCCTGGAACCCTTTGTTCTGCTTGCGGTTAGGGCAGTCCTTCTTCCAGTGTCCAGTCTGCTTACAAGTGAAGCACTTGCCTTTCGGCTTCTTCACTCTTCCCTGAGTACCTCCCACCGCCTTCGCCCCAGTTTGTTTCATCTTCTTCTTTCCTTTCGGCTTAGAAGTAGAAACTTTTGGGTCACCATGGCATGTGTCTGAGCACTCTGACGAAATAACCCCTCTACCGCCTAGAGTTCTATCAGAAGTTCCGCCAACGAATACAACCTCTTGTTCATGTTGTAGTTCAGGCGAAACTGCTCAAAACTCCTAGGTAGAGACTAGAGTATGATATCGACCTGGGTTTCCTCATCGATCTCAGCTCCAAGGACCTCCAGCTCATTCAAATGAGCCATCATCTTGAGAACATGATCCCTTACGGGTGTTCCCTCGATCATGGTGGTCGTCATCAAGTTTCTCATGGCTTCTTGCCACGTAGCCTGATTCTGGTGTCCAAAAAGCTCTTTGAGATTGAGCATCATGTCATAAGATGTGGGCATGGCTTGATGCTAATGTTGCAGTACATTTGACATAGATGCCAAAATGTAACATCGCGCCATCTCATCAGCCTTTACCCACTTCTTATAACTCTCTCTCTCCTTTTCCCCAGAATCATCTGCAGGCTTAGGAGGGCACTCTTCGAGGAGTACATATTTGTATTCCTCAGTAGTCAAGACAATGTCAAGATTCCTCTTCCAATCTACATAGTTGGGTCCAGTAAGTTTATTCTCTTTCAATATCACAGCAAGCGGGTTGAAAGTCATTTTGAAAGAAAACCTAAGAATCACATAGATCAAAACATTAGATTTCAAAAAATTATTGATTCCTCAAACAATAAAATTTTAAAAACAACCAACACCTCAAAATACCGAGAATATCATATGCCACAATAGTGTGGACGTATACGAATTCTACATTTGTAAGAGGAGGTTTTACCCATTAAGTTTACTATCTTGTCAACCTAACTTTTTGACAAGTAAAATTAATAGTTGGTTCCTCTTTGGCCCTACAAATAAAAGCAGTGACTCCGATGGGGAGGATACTTATATTTGTATATAAGTGTTCACCATTACTCGGTACCAAGGTAATTATCTCGGGTTATGTGCCTTCCGATGGGGAAGTACACACACTCCTTAATAATTCCCTATAACCATATTTGACCTTGTGATCCACAAACAAACTCATCCGATGGGGAGGAAGGCACTCAGAGCTGACGCGCAAGTTTGTTTGCATCCCTTGTCAAATCGTAATGGAGGCCGTGAGAATTTATAAAAATATCCCTCTCCAACTTAGTAATTTGAAATTGAGGAATTTTCTAGCCTACGACATGCATATCAACAATAAGTAATAAATATGAAAAATAAATTATTTTCCAACTATTATGGCTTTTGTCTTCAATATGTCTCCCGTCGCATCGCCTTCTCGTCCGCTCCTACGCCATGTACGAGCCTTCCGGAGATCTGAGTCGAGACTAAAATCTATTTTAATTTACATCCATTGATCCTATACTCCACGAGGGAGTGTACATGAAATCTAGATCGAAAGTAAACTAAAATAAAAAGAGTGGCTAAACAATGCCGTATCTAATTTACAAAAAATCAAATACCAGCCTCGTCAACCTCGAGGATTCAACAAAATATACTATTACACACATACAATCACATACACACATATGGCCATAATAGTCCGATCTTATGCCTGCAACCAAAGAGTTAAACTATGCATATCCTAATATTATCCGGCACATATAATATATGAAAAATGCATAAGAGTAACCGAATCCTTAAACACACAAAACCGGAAACCTTGGCTCTGATACCAATTGAAGGGTTTTTGGCTTTTCAGTCCGTGAGGGGAAACTTCGCTTCCCACTTCACCTCGGTCGCTTGTTCATGGCGATCCCATCGATGTCCCCGGATTAAAAAAAATTTAATCCTAGACAAAAGAGATTGCCCAAACAACCAAGTCATCGTCGTGCTATTCGTTTAGAGAGGTCACTTGAACAAACTTGTTGTTCAAGCGACCAACCTCTATTCTACGAGTAGCCGCGGAATAGACGATGTCCAGATCGTCGGCTTTCGTGTTTATGTTCGGGATCCAAGTATTATTTAGCCACAAATAGAATAAATCATGCTCATAATTGAAAAACAAAAACAAACATGTTACAAAAGAGAATAGAGAATCGATATACCTCTCGATCTTCTAATGTATGACCTTCCTCCTTTCGGATGTCGTGTGGGCGATGATCTACCAAAAGTTGAAGCTCCTAGATCGCCAATCTTCCTTCCTTGCTCATTCCAAGCAAGAGGAAGAATAGAAACAAAGCTCATTTTCTTCTTTCAACCAACCACCAACATCCAATGTTGGAGCTTGCCGCCGGCAAAGAAGGAAGAGGAGATTAGGGTGGAAACTGACCAAGACACCAAGGGAAAACTCTAAATCTTGTTTCCACTAGCCAAGGAGAAGGAGAAGAGGGAGTTTGGATGCCAGCCAAGGGCTGGAAGGGCTTCAATGGGCACCGACAAGCTTGAGGAAGAAGAAAAATAAGGAAGTTGTTTCCTTATTTGGTGCTGCCAATGCTCCAAACCCTAGCCCTTTCTTCTTGCCGCCAACCTCCAAAAACCCTAGCTTCTCTAATTTCTTGCCGCCAACCCTAAGCCTCCTTTTATAGAGTTTAGGGATAAGCCTTGTTTTAATCTCCCCCATTGGTTCTAGGGATTTAATCTCAACCGTCGGATCTAGAGATTTAATCTCAACCGTCGGATCTTAGAGATTTAATCTCTACCTTTAGATCTAGAGTTTTGTTTCTATCCATTGGATCTAAGCTTCATGAGGTGTTAATAGGCTACAATAGGGACCATGAGGAGGAGTTGGATCTTGGCCACCCATGGATCAAGCCCACATAAAGTCCGATCCATTAATGATAATCCAATCCACTAAAGGATTATCATTGATCTACCTCACCAACCCCCATAAGATAATATGGGCTTTATATAATAGATGTACATTTTCTCCCCGTGTTTAAGATCTCGAATGTCCGTCGATTAATTAATTTACTGACCATTAATTAATCAACATCTAACTCCATGAGTAGTACCACCCAACCTTTTCATCATGCCGGACTAAGTCCACCTGCAGGGTTTATATGATGAACCTTATGAGCTCCTCAAGGGGACATCATCATCTTAATATATATGACACGGTTTCCTCCTATAATCAATGACACACCATATAAATAATATCATTTCCCAACTTACTGAGCCTATCTATTTAATCTATAAATCTCGGCCATTGGTAAATCAAAGAAATGAATACTAAGTATATGTGCCCATTATTATATCGGGATTAAGAGTATGTACAATATAATATCTGAGGTCTGATTCGATTATGTAGTCAGCAATAAATCGAATCACCTCTAAGTTGGTCTTGCTCAATACACACAAAGTGCACTAGTGTGATTCTATGGTCAAGACAAACCAATACCAAATCACACTACAACCATTCCAATGGTTTGTCCAAAGTCATCTCGGTTGTGAGCCTTTACTTATACTTTACAAGGAGCCGATAACATGATCTCCCGTGTTACACCACACACCATGTTATCTACAATGTAATGTATTAGACAATATGCATAGCCATAAAAATATGCAAACAATGATCATGTGATTCTTATTTCAAAATAAAGATGTTCATACAAAAGATAGACTTTTCAGTATACATCCCAACAGCTTGAACAACAAGTTTGTTCAAGCAACCACTCTAATCGAATAGTACGATGATGGATCGGTTGCTCGGGTAATCTGTCTTCGTCAAGGATTATTTTTTTTAATCCGAGGACATAGATAGGATCGCCATGCACAAGTAACCGAAGTGAAGCGGGAAGCAATGCTTTGACCCTTCAAGTGGTATCAGAGCCACGGTTTTTGGTTTTGTGTTTAGGATTTGGTTACTTTTATGCACTTATCATATATTATGCGTGCCAGATAATAGTAGGATGTGCGTAGGCTAACTTTTTGGTTGCATGCATAAGATCCAACTATTATGGACATATGTGTATATATGTGATTGGATGTGTGTAATTGTAATATTATTTGAATCCTCGGGGTTGACGAGGCTAGTATTTAATTTTTGTAATTAAGTACGACATTGTTTATCCACACTTTTATTTTAGTTTACTTTCGATCTAGATTTCATGTACACTCCTTTGTGGAGTATAGGATCGATGGATGCAAATTAAAATAATTATTCTCGACTCGGATCTTTGGATGACTTGTACATGGTGTATGGAGGAGCGGATGAGATGGCGACACGACGGGAGGCATATTGGAAAACAAAAGCCATAATAGTTGGAAAATATTTTTCATATTTATTGCTTCTTGTTTGATATGCATGTTGTTTGCTTGGAAAATTCCTCATTTTAAATTACTAAGTGGAAGAGGGATATTTTTTAAATTCCCATGGCCTCCATTACAATTTGACATGTGATGCAAACAAACTTACGCATCGGCTCTTAGTGCCTTCCTCCCCATCAGATGAGTTTATTTTGCAGATCACCAGGTCAAATATGGTTATAGAAAATTATTTAGAAGCGTGTATACTTCCCCATCAGAAGGCACATAATCCAAGATAATTGCCTTAGTATTGGGTAATGGTGAACACATAGATGCAAATAATAATATCCTCCCCATCGGAATCACTGCTTTTATTTGTAGGGTCGAAGAGGAACCAACTATTAATTTTATTTGTCAAAAATTAAGGTTGACAGGATAGTAAAATTAATGGGTAAAACCTCCTTTTAAAAATGTAGAATTCGAATACGTCCACACTATTATGGCATACGATATTCTCGATGTTTTGAGGTGTTGGTTGATTTTAAAATTTTATTGTTTGAGGAATCAATAAATTTTTGAAATCTAATGTTTTGATCTATGTGATTCTTAGGTTTTTCAAAAATGACTTTCAACCCGCTTGCTGTGTTACTAAAGGAAAATAAACTTACTGGACCTAACTATGTTGATTGGAAAAGGAATCTGGATATAGTCTTGACTGCTGAGGAGTACAAATATATACTTCTCGAGGAGTGTCCTCCTAGCCTATGGATGATTCTGGGGAAAAGGAGAAAGAGAGTTATAAGAAGTGGATAAAGGCTTATGAGATGGCGCAGTGTTACATTTTGGCTTCTATGTAAAATGTATTGCAACATCAGCATCAAGCCATGCCTACTGCTTATGACATGATGCTCAATCTCAAGGAACTTTTCAGACACCAGAATCGGGCTGCTAGGCAGGAAGCCATGAGAAACTTGATGACGACCATCATGGTTGAGGGAACACCCATGAGGGATCATATTCTCAAGATAATGGCTCATTTGAATGAGCTGGAAGTCCTTGGAGCTAAGATCGATGGGGAAACACAGGTCGATATCATTCTCCAATCTCTACCTAGGAGTTTTGAGCAGTTTCAACTGAACTACAACTTGAATAAGAGGTTGTATTCATTGGTGGAGATTTCGACAGAACTCCAGGCGGTAGAGGGGCTTTTTCGTTAGAGTGCTCAGGCTCAGGCCATGGTTGCTCAGAAGGTTTCTTCTTCTAAGCTGAAAGGAAAGAAGAAGAAGAAACAAGGTGGAGCAAAGGTGGCAGGAGGATCTCAGGGAGGAGTGAAGAAGCCGAAAGGCAAGTGCTTCACTTGCAAGCAGACTGGACATTGGAAGAAGGACTGCCCCAACCGAAATCAGAACAAAGGTATATCTTTTGGTCTAGTCGTTGAAATATGTTTAGCAGTGTTATCTATCGACACCTAGTGTGTAGATACGAGAGCCACTGATCATGTCTGCAATACTTTGCAGGGATTCCAGGAAACCAGACGATTAGCTGAGGGGGAGATTACCGTCTACATGGACAATGCTACAAAGGTGGTGGCTATTGCAATGAGAGATGTTTATTTATCTTTTGATAGGAATAAAACTTTGGTTATGAGAAATTGCCTTTATGTACCTTCGTTTAGAAAGAATTTAATTTCAGTTTCTAAATTGTTTTTGGATGAATATTCTATTTCTTTTAATGACAGAGTTGTTATAAAAAGGAATAGGGAGATTATCTGTTCTGGTACATTGGTAGGTAATTTGTAGACTCTTGAACCAAAAGCTCCCACGATGCAAATAGAAGTAAATAACTCATCTTCTAAATCTAATAAGAGAAAAGTACCTTCGAAAATGAACCAAACATATCTTTGGCATCTAAGGTTAGGTCATATTAACCTGAGTAGGATTCAAAGGTTGATAACTGATGGACCTTTGGGTTCATTAGTGGTGGAAGATTTCCCAACCTGCGAATCTTGCTTGGAAGATAAAATGACCAAGAGGCCTTCTAAGGACAAGGGGTATAGAGCCAAAGATGTGTTGGAATTGGTTCATTCTGATTTGTGTGGTCCTATGTCTATCCAGGCTAGAGGTGGTTTTGAATATTTTGTCTCTTTTATAGATGATTATTAAAGATATGGATATATTTACTTGATGCGCCGCAAGTCTGAATGCTTTGATAGGTTCAAAGAATTCAAGGCTGATATGGAGAAACGTCAAGGTAAAAGTATCAAGACACTACGATCTGATTGTGGTGGTGAGTACCTCTTGGAAGAGTTTTGGAATTACTTATCAGAAGAGATTCAATCCCAATTGTCTACACCTAGAACACCCCATCAGAATGGTGTAGTAGAGCGAAGGAATAGGACTCTTATGGAGATGGTTAGATCAATGATGAGTTATTTTGAGTTACCAGATTCGTTCTGGGGGTAAGCTTTGGATACGACAGTGTATATTCTGAACTTGGTCCAACACATATGCTGAAGGCAGATGCTAGTAAGTTGGAACCTCATATATAAGTGCGCTTGTTCATAGGCTATCCTAGAGGAACGAAAGGAGGTTTGTTCTATAGTCCTAGAGATCAGAGGGTGATCGTTAGCACGAATGCTAGATTTTTAGAGGAAGACTATGTGATGTGTTAGTAATATATGAGAGATGTCCTAAGCCAATCGCCTTATGTTTGAACCATTTATATGATAAATGAAGATTCACTATTTGAGTATACATGTTTTCATGTATTTGATTAGATCTTAAACTTATTTACTGAATGTCCACGATACGATTCACAGCATGAGAGAATTTGTGATTGGATTACAACTAATGAGTATCTCTACATGTGTAATTGTGATGTATCTGAATTATCCCTAGTCGATGAATTGATGGATTTAGACACCATTGATTCTGTCGAGACTAGCACGAGGTATACTCCTTGGTGTATCCAAGCAGCTAATTCTCACTGGCTGGAGACATTGTGATGTCCGGAGTTAATCGTGAATGCTAGTTATAGTAACTAGTTCATTGGAGTGACCAGCCGTAAGACTTCATATGGTTCTCTGCATATATAGATATGTCAATGAAGTTCTTACTGCTGCTTAAGTGCGATGTTCCTTTGACTTGCGGTATTCAAGTCATCTTGATCATGAAGACTTATGCTTTGACATCTTAAGCAAGCATCCCTGAGGAGATGTGGACCCGGGATGATTGGGTATAAGTCGAAGTGATCGAAGGTGTTTGAATAGCCTATAAAGGATTCACCACTCCTTGCGAGAAGATGTATACCCATGGCCTCTCGTCGAATTGTTACTAAAGTCTTTGGCCAAAGCATTACATGTTTAGAGTAAGGTACTCTTCGATACATGTGCAGTAACTAGAATCTGTAGGACGAGGAAATGATACTTGGGCTAGGTGTGACATAGTCAACCTAGTGGGGACTGACACTATAGACCATGTCCTAAACCAAGTGGGTATAAGATGAGTGAAGGGAATGGGGCATGATTCATTCGAGCTGTTGAAGGGTTTCAGAAATAGTTTTGGATCAACCGTTGATCTTTTCGGTTAATTGGGGATCATGATGTACTACTAGGTGCCACTCATGATTGTTTTATAATTAATGGTTAATTATAGATGGCCAACATAAACCGAGAACCTATTTGGTCACACGCACAACGAGCGTAATCCGAAGGATTTAAAACGAGCTTGAGAATGAGATTCTCAGACCGAGAGAAACTAGTTTTGGTTGGACCAAACATGGAGCGAGCATGGAATCGTTTCAGTCGCAATGGAAGCGTGGATGGGCCATGTCTTATGAAGACATGATGGATGAACCAAATTGTTTTGGTTCTAATCCAATGAAGGAGAATAAACCAAAGGGGTTTGGTTTGTTTTAAACGAATGAATCAAAAGTTGGTTCGGTTCGTTTTAACTTAAAATAGACCAACATGGTTTGGTTTATTTTAACTTAAATTAATGAAGCGGGTTAACGGGCTTTTGGTTATGATTCGATAACCATTAAGAGAATTTGTTCTCTATAAAATAGGGCTTAAGGGTTTTTGTTAAGCCCTAATCCTTGCAGCCCAAAAGTTGCCGCCCACTTCTCCTTGGTGTAGTCGGTGCTAAACTCTTACCGCCGCCCACAACCGCCCAAGCTCCCTTGCCGACATTTAGCAACTGCCGTCCTCTCCCCTTGCCGGCGTCGAGCTGCTGCCGGAGGAGCTCCGGTGATCTCCTTTGGGTCCGGCGACAAGGTGAGCTTCAACCTTCCTTATTTGGCCGGCCCCTATTCCTCCACCAAAGCTGTCCAGTTTTCTAGATAGCTTGTTTCCTTCTTGTCGGAGCTCCTCCGGGTGGAGGAATTTGAACGTCACCTATGAGGATTACCTTTGTTGCGTGCCCTTTTTAATCCCGCTTCTCCTTGGGTTTGTTGGATCTTTTAGCACGTTCAAATATCCGTGCCTCTATATGTATCCACACGAGCAAGCTCTTGTCTCACAAAAGAAACTAGAAGAGCTCTCCTTTACTTCTTGCTAGAGAAGTCCCTAAAGGAGAGGAAGGTAGGGAAAAAGAGAAAGGGAGAAGAAGACCACTCTTCTTGCTAGCCTACACTCACAAAAGCCACACAACCAAAGCCTCTCACCACCAACTCTCTCCAAGCCTCAAGCTTCCACCACTTTGGCCGACCACCCCATGGAGTGTTTTATAGGATTGAAAAAACCTTTCACCTCCTATCACATTCAATGCAATCAATTGCATTGTTTGGCCGGCCACATGTGGAGAAATTCCAAAGGTCAAAACCCTTTGTCTCCTTCCACCTCATAAAGCTTAGGTGGCATGCATAGGTGGCATGCTTATGTGGCATTCATGCATGTTGAATTAATCTTATTAATTCAATAAGCTTATGTTATCATATTAAATTAATCTCATTAAATCAATAAGGTAACATATTGAATTAATCTTATTAAATCAATTAAGCTTAGGCTATCATGATTACATATTTATTTAATCTTATTAAATTAATAATCTTAGCATATTGAATTAATCTCATTAAATCAATAAGCTAAAATTCTCATTAAGCTTAAAGTCCAAAAACCATTTTGTACTTAAGCTTATTCCCAAATTATTCTAGTCAAACTAGAATGCACTAATTCTTCTAATCATCATGCTCTTTGTGTGTGACCCTATAGGCTCTCATAACGTTGGCAGTGGATCTAAACTCTTTTAGATACACAAGCAATGAGCGGCATCTAGCAATACATCATTGCTACCCAAGTTACGAAATAAGTCAAGATCCGACTAACCTTTCCGTGACTACTATAATGTATGACCGTGTCCTTCTATCCTTGATATCAGATTGACTAATGAGGCATAGACTGTGACATCCTCGATCAATCTGTGTTTCTTGATCCCTGAGTAAACTAACTCAAACAAATGAGCTCAATATCTCATATTGACTCATTCGAGCATGGTCATGCGTTTTAGTAGTTCTACTCAATCAAGGGGCCCACAGATATCACTCCCGTCATATGGGAGGGATAGATCCCATCTACATCACTCACATCCCTTCGCATAATTTGTTATATACCCAGTAATCGCCTTTATGGTCCACCCTGTTACGGGTGACGTTTGACGATACCAAAGTACATAACTCCTTATGTAGGGAACCATAGTGACTTCAGGTTTGAGGACTATTCATACCAATAGTCACATGAGAAAGTTTATGACACTCATATGATGCTCCATGAAACTTTCTCATGGCGGGTCAGTTCAGTATATATTCTCTAATATATACCCATGTGTCAACTTGATATCATATATCCATGACTTGTGAGATCAAATCATCAATTGACCTACATGCTAGTCTTTATGTAT
Organism: Wurfbainia villosa; assembly: GCA_025175895.1. Lineage (NCBI taxonomy): Eukaryota > Viridiplantae > Streptophyta > Magnoliopsida > Zingiberales > Zingiberaceae > Wurfbainia > Wurfbainia villosa. The sequence continues at coordinate 62,706,578 of CM045993.1, forward strand.
TAATATTGCCCTTGCATATTAATACTTGACTAGGAACATTTAGAAAAGTGTTCTCTACAGCCTCTCATAATCAATTCTGCCAATTGATGTGCTGTAGATAAGAACCTACTTTTCTAGGACATTATTATATTTAATTTAGCTGGCACAAGCAAGACGTAAATATAATAACCAATCCTTTGCCTTTATAAAATATGATACAAAATGTTCCCTATTCAACCATCACATGATTGGTTCTAGGGCTATAACTAACAATCTCCCACTAGCACTAGTACCAATCACTATAATATCTAATACCTAGTGACCTAGTGTGACCATCATGCTTCCTCTGTGCCAAAGCCTTGGTCAATGGATCTGCGATGTTAGCTTCTGTCAGTACTTTGCATATCCTCACATCTCCTCTATCGATGATCTCTCGAATGAGATGGAAGCACCGCAGTATGTGTTTGGTCCGCTGATGTGATCGAGGTTCCTTAGCCTGTGCAATAGCCCCATTGTTGTCACAATAGAGGTCTATTGGATCTGCAATGCTAGGAAGTACCCCAAGTTCACTGATGAACTTGCGGAGCCAAACAACCTCCTTTACTGCATCGATCGACGCAAAGAATATACTCGGCTCATTGTAGAATCAGCAACTGTGTCCTGCTTCAAACTCTTCCAGCTCACAGCTCCACCATTCAGGCAAAACACGTACCCCGATTACGATCTATAGTCATCCTTGTCTGTTTGGAAGCTTGCATCACTGTAACCCTTTACAGTTAGCTCCTCATTGCCTCAAAATATCAGGAAATATTCTTTCATTCTTTGTAAGTATTTAAGAATATTTTTGACTGCTATCCAGTGACTTTCACCTGGATCCGACTGGTATCTACTCGTCATGCTCAAAGCATACGAGACGTCAGGACGAGTACAAAGCATGGCGTACATGATAGACCCTATAGAAGATGCATAAGGGATCTTATCCATGCGATCTCTCTCCTTCTTAGAAGAGGGACATTGAGTCTTCGAAAGACTCACACCATGTGATAAAGGCAGAAATCCTTTCTTGGAATTTTGCATAGCAAAATGATCTAGCACTTTATCAATGTATGTACTCTGACTTAGGCCAAGTAATCTTTTAGATCTATCTCTATAGATCTTGATGCCTAGAATATAGGCAGCTTCACCTAAGTCTTTCATCGAGAAACAATTCTCTAACCACATCTTCACAGACTGGAGTGAGGGAATATCATTTCCGATGAGAAGTATGTCATCTACATACAAGATAAGAAATACAACTGTGCTCCCACTATTTCTCTTGTAGACACAAGGTTCATCTTCATTCTTGATGAAACCAAACTCTTTGATTGCATCATTGAATCGAAGATTCCAGCTTCGAGAGGCTTGCTTTAGTCCATAAATGGACCTTTATAGTTTGCATACCTTTCCAGGATGCTTTGGATCTTCAAAACCCTCAGGTTGTGTCATGTACACATCCTCGAGTAGCTTTCCATTCAGAAAAGCGGTTTTGACATCCATCTGCCAGATCTCATAATCGTGGTAGGCTGCAATAACAAGTATGATCCGAATGGATTTAAGCATCGCAACTGGTGAAAAGGTTTCATCATAGTCAATACCATGAATTTGTTTGAATCCTTTAGCCACCAATCTACCTTTATAGGTATGCTTATTACCATCCATGTCAGTCTTTACTTTAAAGACCCACTTACACCCAATGGGTTTTACCCCTTCAGGTGGATCAACCAAAGTCCATACTTGGTTAGTGTACATGGATTCCATTTCGGATCTCATGGCCTCTAGCCATTTCTCAAAATCTGGGCTCATCATAGCTTCTTGATAGGATGTAGGCTCGTCAAGATCGACAAGCAATACATCACCGTTGTCAGTCAAGAGAAAAGAATATCTCTCGGGTTAACGACGGATCCTATCAGATCTACGAAGAGGTTGGTCTACTTGAACAGGTGTTTGCTCCACAACTCTTTGGGCAACAATTTCCTCATCCACACTTTGTGGTGCCTGTTCATTTTCCATCGAAGCCTTAGTGTTATCTTCATCTTGAATTTCTTCAAGATGAATTTTACTCCCACTAGTTTTTCTAGAAATAAATTCTCTTTCTAGAAAGACAGCATTTCTGGCAACAAACACCTTGCCAAGTGTGGGATTGTAAAAGTAATATCCCTTAGTTTCCTTGGGATATCCTACAAAATAACACTTATCTGATTTGGGTCCTAGTTTATCTGAGACTTGACGTCTAACATAAGCTTCACAACCCCAAATCTTTATAAAAGACATTTTGGGACTCTTCCCAGTCCATAACATATATGGTGTCTTTTCTACGGCTTTTGATGGGACGCGATTAAGTGTGAAAGCGGCTGTCTCTAGAGGTAAACCCCAAAAGGAAGTAGGTAGATCAGTCTGGCTCATCATTGATCGTACCATATCTGATAGAGTACGATTTCTCCTCTCAGATACACCATTCCATTGTGGTGTTCTAGGTGGAGAGAGTTGGGATATTATCCCACACTCAGCCAGGTGATCACGAAACTCTTGACTAAGGTATTCACCATCTCGATCTGATCGAAGTAGCTTAATACGCTTACCAAGTTGGTTTTGTACTTCATTCTTGAATTCTTTGAACTTTTCAAAGGATTCTGACTTATGTCTCATCAAATATAAGTAGCCAAATCTACTCATATCATCAGTGAAAGTAATAAAGTACTTATAGCCTCCTCTGGCTTCGACATTGAAAGGGCCACATACATCAGTATGTATGAGTCCTAACAAGTCTGTCGCTCTCTCGCCATGTCCACTAAATGGAGTTTTAGTCATCTTTCCTAAAAGACAAGATTCGCATACCTCATATGATTCAACATCAAATGAGTCCAATAATCCATCTTTATGGAGTTGGGATATGCGTTTTTCATTTATGTGACCTAGGCGACAGTGCCAGAGATATGTTTGGTTCAAATTATTCGATTTGAACCGTTTGGTATTTACGTTATAAATTGGGTTTTCTAAATCTAGAACATAGAGACCATTCATAAGTGGTGAATTACAATAGAACATTTCATTCAAATAAATGGAACAACATTTGTCCTTTATTATAAAAGAAAAGTTTTTCTAAACAAGATACAGAAATTATGTTCTTCGTTAATGCAGGTACATAAAAGCACTGCTCTAGTTCTAAGATAAGCCCAGTGGGCAAAGACAAAGAATATGTTCCTACAGCTACAGCAGCAACTTTTGCGCCATTGCCTACTCGTAGGTCCACTTCGCCCTTTGCCATTAGTCTACTATTTCTCAGTCCCTGCACATTAGTACAAATGTGAGATGCACATCCAGTATCTAATACCCATGTAGAAGAAATAGATAGATTAACTTCTATAACGTGTATACCTGAGGCAGAAGTCCCACTTCTTTTCTTCTTTACTTCCTCAAGGTAGACTTTGCAGTTCCGCTTCCAGTGTCCAGTCTCACCGCAATGGAAACAGTCCCCTTCCTTAGGTACTTTACCTTTACCCTTTGAAGTGGATGAATTGGCCTTGCCTTTGGCTTGGGTCTTACCCTTGCCTTTGCGCTTACCTTTGCCCTTCTTGACCATTAGTACGTTACTAACTTTCTTCTTGAGATTCGGTTCAGCAGTTCTTAACATGCTGAGAATCTCAGGCAAAGGCTTATCAATTTCATTCATGTTATAATTCATGAAGAATTGATTATATGCTTCCGGCAATGATTGCAGGATAACATCGGTTGCCAATTCTTGGCTCAGTGGAAAACCTAGTCTTTCAAGGTTCTCAACGTACCCTATCATTTTAAGTACGTGAGTTCCTACAGGTGTTCCTTCTTGCATCTTGCATGCAAAAAGAGCCTTAGACACTTCAAAACGCTTGTGCCTAGCTTGTCCTTGATATAGTTGTTTCAAATGCTCAACCATACCATAGGCATCCATGTTCTCATGTTGCTTCTGAAGCTCAGAGTTCATGGTGGCAAGCATAAGACATGACACATCTAATGCGTCATCTTGATGCTTCTTATAAGCATCCTTTTCAGCACGAGTGGCCGCAGGGGCGGGTGTTTCAGGGATAGACTGCTCTAGGACATACAGTTTACGTTTTTGCTTGAGGATAATCCTCAAGTTCCTATACCAGTCTAGAAAGTTAGCTCCATTGAGCTTTTCTTTCTCAAGGATAGATTGCAAGTTGAGGGGGTGTGTCGTGTTAGATGACATGGTGATCTACAACATTAAAATGCAAAATTAAGTATCATACCTAAATCATTTAATTAGGCCTTTAATTAAATGAGGTTCCCACTAAATTCTCATAGCTTTGATATGTGCTAATCATTGATGTAGGCAAACACATTTTGCTTACATCATTAGCTTCTATTTAGCTATAAATTTATATGGGATAAAGATCCACATCATACTTCATCTTGAGTTAGCTTTGGCTAATCGCCCAAGACGTAGTATGATTAGGTAGGCAATCTTTTTCCAATTACATCTGATGTAACTCTTTAATAGCTTTGGTTAAGTTTAGATTAGTTTAGTGCTTATTCCTAAACCAGCTTCCAGGCCGTGGCGAGGCACAGAGGCCTTCTTTGATATCGGAGCAACGACCACTTTCTAAGACAAAGCTGATGTTCGGAAATCACCCAAAACTAATTTTTAAAACTTATGTTCAAAGCTAATATATGCCTCTACTTTCTTAATTAATTAAGAAAAACTTAATTAAGTCTTAACCAAGTTTGATAGCGGGACATCACGATTGTCCACTCGCACTCTTCCAAGATAAAATGCATTGCTTTGCTTTGGCAAACCCAACAACAAATGATCGAGGAAGTAGTGAGTACCAAACTTTGGTAGGCATATCGTTTTTTGACTTATTAAGAAATAAACTTAAACATGCATCACATACATATTAGCATACATCACATATAAGCTAAATTAACATGCATCACATACATATTAAACTAAGCATGTCATGGTTATGACCCTTATTCTACAATCTTCTCAAGCCAATGAAAAGATTGATTGGTCAACCTAGGGATAGCATCTTCTCCTAAGTGCTTCCTTTTGGTTGTCTTGTGTTGTTGACTTCCTCCTTGTAACGTCATCTTCCAATGGACCCTCCATCTTTATTTTGTATATTACAAAAGGAGAAATACTCGAGTTACATTCGAGTCTAAAACTAATTTTACAACAAGAATTTTAGGAGAAAGGCACGACACGCATGCCGTATTAAGAATTACAACACACATTCACAAACTTTTTGGGACTAGGCCATAACCATGCACCATGTCAATTTTAACTTTTAAAAGACATCGGATATTTTATTATGTTTGAAAAATTGCTAATGCAATTATCAACTCATAATAAAATTTATCCTACTTCTATATCATATATAAAATAGAGAAAACCTATTTTTTTTTATACGATCTTTCGCAAGTGGCTCTGATACCACTGTAGGGATTTTTTTTATGCAAAATAGCATATGCGCAACGGAAAAATAGGATCCCTTCCAAGTGATCCTTGCGAAAGAAAACCTCGTACAAAAAAAAAATTTCTCTAAAAGAAAAACCTATCTTATAGGAGAATATTACCTTTGTTGCGTGCCCTTTTTAATCCCGCTTCTCCTTGGGTTTGTTGGATCTTTTAGCACGTTCAAATGTCTGTGCCTCTATATGTATCCACACTGTTGGGATGTATACTGAAAGTCTAGCTCTTTTGTATGAACATCTTTATTTTGAAATAAGAATCACATGATCATTGTTTGCATATTTTTATGATTATGCAAAATTGTCTAATACTTTACATTGTAGATAATATGGTGCTTGGGTGTGGCACAGAAGATCATGTTATCAGTCCCTTGTAGAGTATAAGTAGAGGCTCACAACCAAGATGGTTTTGGACAAACCATTGGCATGGTTGAAGTGTAGCTTGGTATTGTTTTGTCTTGAACATAAAGTTACACTAGTACACTTAGGTGTATTGAGCAGGACCGACATAGAGGTGATTCAATTTATTGCTGACTACATAATTGAATCGGACCTCGGATATTATGTTGTACATGCTCTTAATCCCGATATAATAACGGGCACATGTACTTAGTATTTATTTCTTTGATTTACTAGAGGGTGAGATTTCTATGGATTAAATCAATATGCCCGGTAAGTTGGGAAATGATATTATTTACATGGTGTGTCGTTGATTATAGGAGGAATCCGTGTCCTATGTATTAGGTTGATGATGTCCCCTTGAGAAGCTCATAAGGTTCATCATGTAAACCCTGCAGGTTGACTTAGTCAACATGATGATAAGGTTGAGTGGTACTACTCGAGGAGTTAGATGTTGATTAATTGATGGTCAGTAAATCAATTAATTGATGGACATTCGATATCTTAAACACGGGGAGATGGATGTACAAATAATATATGGAGCCCATATTGATTTATGGGGGTTGGTGAGGTAGTTCAATGATGATCCTCTAGTGGAATGGAACATCATTGATGGATCAAGTTTGTGTGGTTCCGATCCATCGGGTGGCCAAGATCCAACTCCTCCTCATGGTCCCTATCGTAGCCTAATATAAACCTCATGAAGTCTAGATCAAATGATGGAAAACAAATCTCTAGATCCGATGGTTGGGATTAAATCCCTAGAACCGACGGTTGAGATTAAATCTCTACATCCGACGGTTGGGATTAAATCCCTAGAACCGACGGTTGAGATTAAATCTCTAGATCCGACGGTTGAGATTAAAACCCTAGAACCAACGGTGGAGATTAAACCAAGGCCTAAACCTAACTCTATATATATGGGAGATTGGGTTGGGCGGCAACTAAGTTTTTTGGTTGGATGATGGATGCTAAGGAGATTAGGGTTTTGCCAAGCCTTGCTTGGGCGGCAAGCAACCCTAAAGAGGAAACCCTAATTAGGGTTTGGCTCCTTTGGATGGGCGGCCAAGGTTAGGAAAGAAGGGTGGGCGGCAGCTTGTGGAAGATCTCTTCTTCTTCCTTGAAGGTGGCTAGCTCTTAGATCTCTTCTCTCCACCATGGTTGGGCGGCAAGAAATCCAAAGGAAGAAAGGTTGGGCGGCTAGGGTTTGAAAGCTTGGTTGGGCGGCAACTATACGGGAAGTGTTCTTCTTCTTCCTAGGGTGTTGTCGGCTACTTCTTTTTTCCCTATACCTTGGCCAGCGCCCAACATGTTCCTTTTCTCCTCTTCACTCCATCTTGGCCAGCGGCACTAGAAGCTAAGGTTTGTCCCTAGTTCGGTTCCTTGGTTGTTTCCATATTATTCTCTCTATTCTTGGGGTCGGCGGGATCAATCCTTTGTGGATTGGTGGTTGGCTCAAGCAAGAAGGGAAAGAGAGTTCTTCATTCTTTGGATTGAAGAAGATCTAGGAAGCTTCAACTTGTGGAGGATCTTCGCCCACACGAAGTCTACAAGGAGGTTAGGACATACGATAGAAGATCAAGAGGTATAAAAGTTTTACAACTTTTATTATTGTTCTTTGCATGTTCTTATTGATATGCTAGCTTATGTTCTTTATGTTAGTATATGTTGATTATACTAGTTTACATTTATATGTATTTGTATAATCATGGACCCCGAATAAGAAACACAAAAACCGGCGATCCGTCCGTCGTCTCTTCCGCGGCTAATCGACTAGAAGAGTTTGGTTGCTTGAACAACTAGTTTGTTCAAGCGATTGCTCGAGTCGTTGGCATGACGACGAATTGGTTGTGCTTAGGAAACTCATCCCATCAGGATTAGTTTTCATTTATTGAAAATTTTAATCCGGGGATGAATTGGTTGTCCTAAGGCAATCGCCTTATGTATGAACCATTTATATGATAAATGAAGATTCACTATTTGAGTATACATGTTTTATGTATTTGATTGGATCTTAAACTCATTTACTGAATGTCCACGATATGATTCACAAGATGAGAGAATTTGTGATTGGATCACAATTCAACCCCGTTATGGCTATATGTTTGTATGTGCTCTAAGCTCATTATTGTATGATGGGCTGCTTCACTCCATTATTTTGAATCGGGCCGAGACATCGCAAGCCATGATTACTTTCTAGGAAGGATGCATTTTGTAGCAACATGTAACTGAATGTGATGTCCGGAGTTAATCATGGATGCTAGTTATGGTAACTAGTTCATTGGAGTGACCAACCGTAAGACTTCATATGGTTCTCTGCATATATAGATATGTCAATGAAGTTCTTACTGTGGCTTAAGTGTGATGTTCCTTAGACTTGCGGTATTCAAGTCATCTTGATCATGGAGACTTATGCTTTGACATCTTAAGCAAACATCTCTAAGGAGATGTGGACCCGGGATGATTGGGTATAAGTCGAAGTGATCGAAGGTGTTTGAATAGCCTATAAAGGATTCACCACTCCTTGCGAGGAGATGTATACCCATGGCCTCTCGTCGGATTGTTACTAAAGTCTTTGACCAAAGCATTACATGTTTAGAGTAAGGTACTCTTCGATACATGTGGAGTAACTAGAATCCGTAGGACGAGGAAATGATACTTGGGCTAGGTGTGACGTAGTCAGCCAAGTGGGGACTGACACAATAGACCATGTCCTAAACCAAGTGGGTATAAGATGAGTGAAGGGAATGGGGCACGATTCATTCGAGCTACTGAAGGGTTTCAGAAATAGTTCTGGATCAACCGTTGATCTTTTCGGTTAATTGGGGATCATGATGTACTACTAGGTGCCACTCATGATCGTTCTATAATTAATGGTTAATTATAGACGGCCAACATAAACCGAGAACCTATTTGGTCACACGCACAACGAGCGTAATCCAAAGGATTTAAAATGAGCTTGAGAATGGGATTCTCAAACCGAGAGAAACTAGGTTTGGTTGGACCAAACATAAAGCGAGCATGAAATCGTTTCAGTCGCAATGGAAGCGTGGATGGGCCGTGTCTTATGAAGACATAATGGATGAACCAAAATGGTTTGGTTCTAATCCAATGGAGGAGAATAAACCAAAGGGTTTGGTTTATTTTAAACGAATGAACCAAAAGTTGGTTCGGTTCGTTTTAACTTAAAATAAACCATCATGGTTTGGTTTATTTTAACTTATCTTAATGGAGCGGCTTAACGGGCTTTATGGATATGATCCATTAACCATTAAGAGAATTAGTTCTCTATAAAAGAGGGCTTAAGGGATAATTAAGCCCTAATCCAAAACCCTAGCTTGGAGTTGCCGCCCAACCTAGTTGTGCCGCCCAACCTCCATTGCCCGACTTGTGGTGCTGCCGTCTAGCTCCTTGCCAGCGTCAAGCTTCAGCCGGTGATCCTCCGGCGACCCTCCGGTGATCTTCCTAGGCCCCGGTGAAAAGGTGAGCACTTGGCTTCCTTGTTTTGGCCGGCGCCTACTCCTCCACCAAGCTGTCCAGTTTTCTGGACAGCTTCTTCTCCTCTCGTCGGAGCGTCGTTTGGACGACGGTTAGAGCTCGACAGCGGATAACTTACGGGGATTCGATCTCCGGTAATCCTCTGAGTGGAGGGCGAAGGATTCGTCAATTGGTTGTGAATACCTCTCGGAGAAGCGAGTTTTGAGAACTTCGTATTAGGATCGAATTTGGATTCGGATCGTGATCATCTCTCGATCACGTCGTCTTCAACACGAGGCTAGTAACCCGTACGAAGACGAAGCTCGTGGCTTAGCGAAGTCATCCCGAGGAACTCGGCGTGGATACGGATAGAGACGATTCTCGCGAGGATCGTTCCGGTTGATGTCGTTCCCGCTACACGTCATACGAAAGGTATAACGTAGATAAATTTCCTTTTATTGCAAATTTAAATTTACGATTATGTCTACACTTGTTGTAATATGCATGCGTGTGTTGTGTGTGTTGTAATAAATAGAAGTATTTATTATTTTTATTGCTTCCGCTGTGTTCATGTTTACGAAACATGATCGAACACACACACGTCTTGATGCGGAAACCCTTGGTATCAGAGCCCAGGTTGTGTTTCGACATAATCGTAAAAATGGTTTTTCGATAGTCATAATGTATTTCTGGAAATTTTCTAATTTTGGAAATTTAGAAGTATTTATGGAAATTTTTCAATTTTGGAAAGTCTAGAAGTATTTATGGAAATCTTCCACTTTTGGAAAGTTGGAAGTATTTATGGAAATTGATATTTTCCATAAATAAAATATTTGATTAGATTCTGGAAATTTGTTTTCTAATTTAATCATGATTTGATTTGGGAAATCAAATCTTAAAATATTTTATTTCCATAAGTAGTTTAATGATTTAGGAAATTGGTTTCCTAAATAGATTTTCCTTAATCAAATAATTCCATGAATAAAATATGTGATTAGATTTGGAAATTTGTTTCCTAATTTAATTATGATTTGATTTGGAGAATCAAATCTTAAACATATTTTATTTCCATAAATAGTTATGACATATAAGGAAATATATACATGACATAATTGTATGCCATGTAATTGCATTAGATGCATAACATTATGCCATGCGTGTCGTGACATGTAGATGTATGCCATGTATGTCATGCCATGTAGATAATAGTTATTTGCATGCAAAGAGGATGAGACATAAAAACCCTTAAACAATATTAAAGCCTACACCTTCCATTAATATGGTTAGAACCAGAGTTCCGTTTCTTGTTTGAGTTGTTGGACTCTCTCCAAGCCCGGCTCGAACCCGAACATGTTCAAACCATGGAATAGTTTAATACTAATATGGTAAGAGTCAGAGGTCAATCGTTAGCTTTGGTAGTTGGACTCTCTCCAAGCTGGGCTAATTGGTTGAATGCGCTCTAACCATATTAAAACTATTTCCCGATTAATGGGTTGGCTTTAACCTGGAGCATCGGCTTGTTGGACTCTCTCCAAGGTCGATGTAAAGGGAGGTGAAGTTGGGTGCTATGCATATGATGCATACTTGTTAATGTATTAACAACCCGATGTATGTGTGAACATTCAATTAGTTGATAGCACATTGTGATAGTTGCATATACGTGATATGCAATCGGTATAGAAGATACCTACCGTCGTAAGTTATGAATGGCTTGTTGGACTCTCTCCAAGATTGTTCATAACTATGATGGATATCAGCCCATTCGGAGATGAACCTACGATCTCCCGAAGTGATTTTGGGGTTTTTGAAATTCGAAAAATGAATGGGATTTATAAATGTATATTGATGCATTTTAAAATCATCTTTCTCATATATGCTCGTTTTGTATTTCTAAAATTGATCATGATGTCTTTGAATTTGCGTTCCATTTTGGATTCGAATAAATTGACTGGGCCGAGCTTCTTGGACTGGCTTAGAAGCTTGAGAATTGTTCTCAAGGTTGAAAAGCTTGCAAATGTCCTCGAAGCGCCTCTTCCCGCCCGTCCTAGTGACGATGCAACTCTAGACCAATTGTTGGCCTATCAGAAACATGTGAGTGATTCTGAACAAATGAGTTGCATGCTAGCCGCGATGGAACCCAAGCTACGAAAGCAGCATGAGCATATGGATGCTCATATCATAGTCCTTCATCTTTGTGAGTTGGTTGATGAGCAAGTGAGATTCGAAAGGTTCGAAGTCTCAAAGCTCCTCTTCACCTCTGAGATGCTAGCGATATCTTGTGGAGTCTTACGAGAAGCATGAAGCGGGACGGTGTTGTTAGTTGATTCCTCGAAGAAAGGTTCTAAGAGGAAGTCAAAGGAACAGCAGAAGGGAAAGAAGAGAAGGGCTAAGAAGGTAGAACTAGCACAAAAGGAAACTTGCCATCATTATGGCAAGGAGAGCCATTTGCGAAGAAAGTACAAGATTTATCTTGAGTCCGTGAAGGAGAATAAGGCATCGGATGCTCCATCTTCTTCAGATATCTTCGTTATTGATTGTCATTCTATTTCCTCAAACACTTGGGTATTGGATACTGGGTGTGGCTCACACATATGTAATGACATACATGGGCTAAGGAATAGAAGAAGACTCGTCAAGGGAGAGTCAAATTTACGTGTTGGGAATGGAGCAAAGGTTGCTGCACTCTCCATCGGAACGTATTTGTTGAAACTCTCTGCAGGACTTGTCTTAGAACTGGACAATTACTTTTATGTTTTTTCGTTGATAAAGAACATCATTTCTATTTCTTGTTTAAATAGAAATGGGTACCATTTGACTTTTAGTAACAATTGTTGTTACATAACTTTGAATGGAGTTCTTTATGGGACTGGAACTTTAAGCAATGGTGTTTATACGTTGGACGTATCCAGTGATATTTTCAATATCGAAGCGAGCAACAAGCGTGCTCGAAAAGATAATCAATTAGACTCCTACATGTGGTATTGTCGTCTTGGCCAAGTAAGCAAGAAATGCATGTCCGAATTACACAAATGTGGAATTCTGGAATCGTTTGAATCGGATTCATACGATACATGCGAATCATGCTTAAAAGGCAAGATGACTAAGTTACCTTTTACTGGAAAAAGGTGAACGAGTGGGAGAGTTACTAGGTCTAATACATATTGATGTATGTGGACCTATGTCAACTCAAGCTTTAGGAGGCTATAGCTACTTCATTACCTTCACCGATGATCACTCACGGTTTGGGTATGTGTTCTTGATGAAACACAAGTCTGAAGCCTTTGAAAGGTTCAAAGAATTAAGAAATGAAGTAGAGAAACAACATTTCAAGAGTATTAAAATACTTCGATCGGATCGAGGTGGTGAATACTTAAGTCAAGAGTTTCTTGATTATCTAAGAGACAATGGTATATTGTCTCAATGGACTCCGCCCTATACACCACAGCATAATGGTGTATCCGAGGCGAATCTTAGGACCTTGTTGGACATGGTCAGGTCAATGATGAATCATGCAACTCTTCCCAAGTCCTTTTGGGGCTATGCACTTCAGACAGCTGTTTACTTGTTAAACAGAATGCCTACCAAGGTAGTCTCAACTACTCCATATGAGATATGGAATAGCAAGAAACCTCATGTATCTTACTTGAAGATATGGGGTTGTCCTGCTTATGTGAAGCGGACTGTATCAGACAAATTGGATGCTAAGTCTGATAAATGTCTATTTATTGGATACCTTAAGGAAACAAGGGGTTACCAATTCTATCATCCTGTGGAACAAAAGGTGTTTGTTTCAAGGCATGCTGTGTTTCTAGAGAAAGAGTTTCTCTTACAAGAAAGCGATTGGGAGTGGGAGTCGAGCTTGAGGAGGCTCGAGAGACTCAAATAGACATTGATGAGATACCTGGTGAAGCACAACAGCCGACAACTCATAGTGATGAGCAATCGGCTGGACCTATTGTAACACCACATCTTCGTAGATCTGGTAGAACACGCAATATTCCTGAGATATATGGATTTCTCGTAAGCGAATCGAACGACGTGTTACTCATTGATGATGAGGAGCCTACCAGTTATGAAGAAGTGCTAACAAGTTCAGAAAGGGATAAGTGGCTTGGTGCCATGAAGTCGAAAATGGATTCCATGTATGAAAACCAAGTTTGGAACTTGGTTGACCCACCTGAAGGGATAAAGCCTATAGGGTGCAAGTGGGTTTTCAAGAAGAAAACTGACATGGATGGTAATGTGATTACCTATAAGGCTAGATTGGTGGCGAAAGGATATCGTCAAAAACAAGGTGTTGATTATGACGAAACCTATTCGCCTGTAGCTATGCTTAAATCCATTCGGATGCTCCAGGCCATAGTGGCTCATTATGATTATGAGATATGGCAGATGGATGTGAAAACAGCTTTCCTTAATGGAAACCTGCTCAAGGACATGTATATGATACAGCCTGAGGGTTTCACATCGGTTGATAAAACCAAGGTATGCAAATTGCGACGGTCCATTTATGGATGAAGCAAGCATCCAGGAGCTGGAATATCCGTTTTGATGAGACAATCAAAAAGTTTGATTTCTCATAAAATCCAGACGAACCTTGTGTGTACAAGAAGGTTAGTGGGAGTGCAGTCGTATTCCTAGTATTGTATGTCGATGACATACTACTTATAGGAAACGATGTTTCAATCTTATAGTCAGTGAAGGTTTGGTTATCCAAGACATTCTTTATGAAAGACCTGGGAGAAGCAACCTACATCCTCGGGATTAAGATCTATAGAGATAGATCGAAATGGTTGCTTGGTCTTTCGCAGTCTACATATATAGACCGAGTGCTAAAGAGGTTTAGCATGTCGGAATCCAAGAAAGGTTTCCTACCCATCAGGCATGGGGTACACCTTTCGAAGTCTATGTGTCCGCGCACAGAAGATGAGAGGATTTGCATGAGTAAGATTCCCTATGCATCCGCAATAGGATCTATCATGTATGTTATGTTATGTACGAGGCCCGATGTATCGTATGCTCTGAGTGTCACGAGCAGATACCAGTCCGATCCAGGAATGGATCATTGGGCGGCTGTTAAGACGATCCTTAAGTACTTGAGAAGAACTAAGGATGTGTTCCTAATATATGGAGAAGGGTACATGGTGATACGTGGGTATACGGATGCCAGCTCCAGACAGACAAGGATGATTCCATGTCTTAGTCTGGGTATGTATTCACCAAGAATGGAGGCGCAATAAGTTGGAAAGGTTCCAAGCTTGACGCTATAGCGGTCGCCACTAAGGCGTAATACATTGCGACTTTAGGCGATAAAAGGCGCTTTGGATCAAGAAGTTCATCTCTGAACTTGATGTGGTCTCATCAATGATCCAAACATGTGCTTCACCGCTATCATCTTATCAGAGAGATCATCAGTAGGAACGAAATACAAATCGAGAAAATTCCCACTGAAAGGAACTTAGCGGATCCCTTGACTAAGGCATTACCTCAAAATAAGTTTGAGGGTCATGTTCGAGCTTATGGTATTGGATACCGTAGCGATTGGCATTAGGCCAAGTGGGAGTCTGTTAGTAATATATGAGAGATGTCCTAAGGCAATCGCCTTATGTATGAACCATTTATATGATAAATAAAGATTCACTATTTGAGTATACATGTTTTATGTATTTGGTTGGATCTTAAACTCATTTACTGAATGTCCACGATACGATTCACAGCATGAGAGAATTTGTGATTGGATCACAACTAGTGAGTATCTCTACATGTGTAATTGTGATGTATCGGAATTATCCCTAGTCGATGAATTGATGGATTTGGACACCATCAATTCGCCGAGACTAGCACGAGGTATACTCCTTGGTGTATCCAAGCGGTGATTCTCCTTTGGCTGGAGACATTGTGATGTCCGGAGTTAATCGTGGATGCTAGTTATGGTAACTAGTTCATTGGAGTGACCAACCGTAAGACTTCATATGGTTCTCTGCATATATAGATATGTCAATGAAGTTCTTACTGTGGCTTAAGTGTGATGTTCCTTAGACTTGCGGTATTCAAGTCATCTTGATCATGGAGACTTATGCTTTGACATCTTAAGCAAACATCTCTAAGGAGATGTGGACCCGGGATGATTGGGTATAAGTCGAAGTGATCGAAGGTGTTTGAATAGCCTATAAAGGATTCACCACTCCTTGCGAGGAGATGTATACCCATGGCCTCTCGTCGGATTGTTACTAAAGTCTTTGGCCAAAGTATTACATGTTTAGAGTAAGATACTCTTCGATACATGTGGAGTAACTAGAATCCGTAGGACGAGGAAATGATACTTGGGCTAGGTGTGACGTAGTCAGCCTAGTGGGGACTGACACAATAGACCATGTCCTGAACCAAGTGGGTATAAGATGAGTGAAGGGAATGGGGCATGATTCATTCGAGCTACTGAAGGGTTTCAGAAATAGTTCTGGATCAACCGTTGATCTTTTCGGTTAATTGGGGATCATGATGTACTACTAGGTGCCACTCATGATCGTTCTATAATTAATGGTTAATTATAGACGGCCAACATAAACCGAGAACCTATTTGGTCACACGCACAACGAGCGTAATCCAAAGGATTTAAAACGAGCTTGAGAATGGAATTCTCAGACCGAGAGAAACTAGGTTTGGTTGGACCAAACATAAAGCGAGCATGAAATCATTTCAGTCGCAATGGAAGCGTGGATGGGTCGTGTCTTATGAAGACATAATGGATGAACCAAAATGGTTTAGTTCTAATCCAATGGAGGAGAATAAACCAAAGGGTTTGGTTTATTTTAAACGAATGAACCAAAAGTTGGTTCGGTTTGTTTTAACTTAAAATAAACCATCATGGTTTGGTTTATTTTAACTTATCTTAATGGAGCGGGTTAACGGGCCTAATGGTTATGATCCAATAACCATTAAGAGAATTAGTTCTCTATAAAAGAGGGCTTAATGGATAATTAAGCCCTAATCCAAAACCCTAGCTTGGAGTTGCCGCCCAACCTAGTTGTGCCGCCCAACCTCCATTGCCGCCCAGCTTGTGGTGCTACCGTCTAGCTCCTTGCCAATGTCCAAGCTTCAGCCAGTGATCCTCCAGTGACCCTCCGGTGATCTTCCTAGGCTTCGGTGAAAAGGTGAGCACTTGGCTTCCTTGTTTTGGCCGGTGCCTACTCCTCCACCAAGCTGTCCAGTTTTCTGGACAGCTTCTTCTCCTCTCGTCGGAGCGTCGTTTGGACAACGGTTAGAGCTCCGACAGCGGATAACTTACCGGGGATTCAATCTCCGGTAATCCTCTGAGGTGGAGGACGAAGGATTCATCAATTGGTTGACGAATACCTCTCCGGAGAAGTGAGTTTTGAGAACTCGTATTAGGATCCGAATTTGGATTCGGATCGTGATCATCTCTCGATCACGTCGTCTTCAACACGAGGCTAGTAACCCGTACGAAGACGAAGCTCGTGGCTTAGCGAAGTCATCCTGAGGAACTCGGCGTGGATATGGATAGAGACGATTCTAGCGAGGATCGTTCCGGTTGATGCCGTTCCCGCTACACGTCATACGAAAGGTATAACGTAGTTAAATTTCCTTTTATTGCAAATTTAAATTTACGGTTATGTCTACACTTGTTGTAATATGCATGCGTGTGTTGTGTGCGTTGTAATAAATAGAAGTATTTATTATTTTTATTGCTTCCGCTGTGTTCATGTTTACGAAACATGATCGAACACACACACGCCGCGGTGCCGGAAACCCAACACGATGAGCCTTCGAGGAATAGCACGATGCCAACACACACGAGCAAGCTCTTGTCTCACAAAAGAAACTAGAAGAGCTCTCCTTTACTTCTTGCTAGAGAAGTCCCTAAAGGAGAGGAAGGTAGGGAAAAAGAGAAAGGAAGAAGAAGACCACTCTTCTTGCTAGCCTACACTCACAAAAGCCACACAACCAAAGCCTCTCACCACCAACTCTCTCCAAGCCTCAAGCTTCCACCACTTTGGCCGGCCACCCCATGGAGTGTTTTATAGGATTGAAAAAACCTTTCACCTCCTATCACATTCAATGCAATCAATTGCATTGAAAAATAATCAACATGTGGAGAAATTCCAAAGGTCAAAACCCTTTGTCTCCTTCCACCTCATCAAGCTTAGGTGGCATGCTTATGTGGCATGCTTATGTGGCATTCATGCATGTTGAATTAATCTTATTAATTCAATAAGCTTATGTTATCATATTGAATTAATCTCATTAAATCAATAAGGTAACATATTGAATTAATCTTATTAAATCAATTAAGCTTAGGCTATCATGATTACATATTTATTTAATCTTATTAAATTAAGAAGCTTAGCATATTGAATTAATCTCATTAAATCAATAAGCTAAAATTCTCATTAAGCTTAAAGTCCAAAAACCATTTTGTACTTAAGCTTATTCCCAAATTATTCTAGTCAAACTAGAATGCACTAATTCTTCTAATCATCATGCTCTTTGTGTGTGACCCTATAGGCTCTCATAACGTTGGCAGTGGATCTAAACTCTTTTAGATACACAAGCAATGAGCGGCATCTAGCAATACATCATTGCTACCCAAGTTACGAAATAAGTCAAGATCCGACTAACCTTTCCGTGACTACTATAATGTATGACTGTGTCCTTCTATCCTTGATATCAGATTGACCAATGAGGCATAGACCGTGTCATCCTCGATCAATCTATGTGTTTCTTGATCCCTAAGTAAACTAACTCAAACAAATGAGCTCAATATCTCATATTGACTCATTCGAGCATGGCCATGCGTTTTAGTAGTTCTACTCAATCAAGGGGCCCACAGATATCACTCCCGTCATATGGGAGGGATAGATCCCATCTACATCACTCACATCTCTCCGCATAATTTGTTATATACCCAATAATCGTCTTTATGGTCCACCCTGTTACGGGTGACGTTTGACGATACCAAAGTACATAACTCCTTATGTAGGGAACCGTAGTGACTTCAGGTTTGAGAACTATTCATACCAATAGTCACATGAGAAAGTTTATGACACTCATATGACGCTCCATGAAACTTTCTTATGGCGGGTCAGTTCAGTATATATTCTCTAATATATACCCATGTGTCAACTTGATATCATATATCCATGACTTGTGAGATCAAGTCATCAATTGACCTACATGCTAGTCTTTATGTATTAATATTGCCCTTGCATATTAATACTTGACTAAGAACATTTAGGAAAGTGTTCTCTACAACCTCTCATAATCAATTCTGCCAATTGATGTGCTGTAGATAAGAACCTATTTTTCTAGGGCATTATTATATTTAATTTAGCTGGCACAAGCAAGACGAAATATAATAACTAATCCTTTGCCTTTATAGAATATGATACAAAATGATCCCTATTCAACCATCACATGATTGGTTCTAGGGCTATAACTAACAAAGACATCTTGGGATTTCTCCCTATCCATATCGTATATGGTGTCTTTATTACAGCCTTGGATGGTACACGGTTAAGGGTAAAGGCTGCTGTGTCTAGAGCATATCCCCAAAAGGATATAGGAAGATCTGTGTGACTCATCATAGATCGTACCATATCTAATAGGGTACGATTCCTCCTTTCGGATACACCATTCCACTGTGGTATTCCAGGAGGAGTGAGTTGGGATAGAATCCCACACTCAGCTAGATAGTCACAAAACTCATGGCTAAGGTATTCACCACCTCGATCTGATCGAAGTATCTTAATACTCTTGCCAAGCTAGTTTTGTACTTCATTCTTGAATTCTTTTAACTTTTTAAAGGATTTTGATTTATGTGTCATAAGATACACATAACCATATCTATTGAAGTCATCAGTAAATGTAATGAAGTACCTGTAACCACCTCTAGCAGCAACATTGAAAGGGCCACATACATCACTATGTATAAGTCCTAACAAGTTTGTTGCTCTTTCGCTGTGTCCACTAAAGGGAGTCTTGGTCATCTTACCTAAAAGGCAAGACTCGCATGTCTCATATGATTCAAAATCAAATGAGTCTAGCAGCCCATCCTTATGGAGCTGAGATAAGCGACTCTCGTTTATGTGACCTAAGTGACAATGCCAGAGATAGGTTTGGTTCAACTCATTTGACTTGAACCTTTTGGTACTTATGTTATAGATAGGGCTCTCTAAGTCTAGAAAGTAGAGTACGTTCATTAGAGGTGCACTACAATAGAACATATCATTTAAATAAACTGAACAACATTTGTTCTTTATTATAAATGTAAATCCTTTCTTGTCCAAATAAGAAACCGAAATTATGTTCTTAGTTAAGGCAGACACATAACAACATTCATCTAATTCTAGTATAAGCCAGAGGGCAGAGATAGATCATTAGTTCCTACAGCAACAACAACAACTCTTGCTCCATTGCCTACTCGTAGCTCCACCTCGCCCTTTGTCAATGCCCTGCTATTTCTCAGCACCTGCACATTGGTACAAATGTGAGATGCACATCCGGTATCTAATACCCATGATGAAGAAATAGATAGATTGACTTCTATAACATTTATACCTGAAGTAGAAGTCTCACTTCTCTTCTTCTTAAGATCTTCCAGGTAAGCTTTGCAGTTACGCTTCCAGTGTCCAGCTTCCTTGCAGTGGAAGCAAGCCCCTTCCTTGGCCACGCCTCCTTTGGGTTTAAGTTCTTTGCCATTGGCCTTGGCTTGGGACTTTCCCTTACCTTTAGGCTTTCCCTTGCCTTTCTTCTTTTTCACCATCAAAATGGAGTCAGATTTTCCCTTCTTAAGGTTGAGCTCAGCAGTTCTCAACATGCTGCGCATCTCAAGCAGTGGCTTATCAATTTCATTCATGTTGTAATTCATGACAAATTGATTGTAGCTTTGCGGCAAAGACTACAAAATCAAGTCAGTGGCCAGCTCTTGGCCAAGGGGGAATCCCAATCTCTGTAGGTTTTCTACGTACCCAATCATCTTGAGTACACATGGACCTACGGGAGTCCCATCTTGCATTTTGGAACCAAACAATGCCTTAGAGACTTCATATCTCTCGTGCCTTGCTTGTCCTTGATATAGTTGACGAAGATGTTCAACCATATCATAAGCATTCATGAACTCGTGTTGCTTCTGAAGCTCAGAGTTCATGGTCGCAAGCATTAGATATGACACATCTAATGCATCATCTTGATGCTTCTTGTAAGCATCTTTTTCAGCTCGCGAGGCAGTGACAGAAGGTGCCTCCGGAATGGGCTGATCCAGGATGTATAGTTTCCTTTCTTGGGTGAGAACGATTCTCAGGTTCTTGTACCAATCCAGGAAATTTGCTCCATTGAGCTTGTCCTTCTCAAGGACAGAACGCAGAGAGAGAGTGTTCGTGTTTGTCGACATAGTAATCTACAACATACAATGCAGAGAATTAATATCATATTCCTTTTATCATTTAATTAGACCTTTAATCAAATGATGTTCCCACTGAATTATAGGAATTTTGTAGAATCGAGTTATGGATGTGGTCAAATCACATTTCTAGATTCATACAAAATAGCTATAATTCCTGCGGGACAAGATCCACATCATACTAAGCCTTGAGTTAGCTTTGGCTAAATCGTCCAAGACTTATTACAATCGATGGGTAACACATTACCGATTATATCTCTATGCAACTCTTGTTTATAGGATCAAGACCCACATTTACAAAAGACCTTGAGTTAGCTTTGGCTAAATCGCCTAAGATTTAGTGTAAATGCAATCTTATCCTATCTTTCCAACGGTTGGAATATGCCTATAGTTCTACTCGATCCAATTGAGTTAACTAGTTTTACTCAATCTAATTGAGCTTACTCTAACCCAAGATGTGATAGGCAGGACCAAGATTGTCCCTCCGTACCCTACCAAGATAATATGCGTTGCTCTGCTTTGGCAGATTCAACAACTACAAATGATCGAGGTAGTGATGGGTATCAAGGACTTGGTAGGCATTTTTCGAGTTGATTCGATTAAGATCTAATCTAATCGTAATGTGTATCATATATGTATTGAGGCCTTTATTATCCTATACTAGCATGCATCACATACATACAAGCATTATTCTAGCATGCATCATATACATACAAGCATTATTCTACTAGCATGCATCACATATATACAAGCATAACAAATATATATATATATATATATATATATATATATATATATATATATATATATATATATCAACATATATACATATATATAAATTAATTGTGATTAGGTCATGGCCCTACTACGATCTTCTCAGGCCAATGAGAAGATCGGACGGTCAACCTAGGGTTAGCGTCTTCTCCAAGTGCCTCCTTTGACCGCCATGTGTCGTCGACACCCTGCTCGTAACTCCGTCTTGAAGTGGACCTTCCACCGCTCCATTTTGTACATTACAAACATGAAACTCGAGTTACATTTGAGTCTAAAACTATTTACAACTAGAATATTAAAATAAGAGGCACGACACGCAGGTTGCATGCCCTATACAACAAGCACAATCACAAAAACGGCACGCAGGTCGTATTATGAATTACGACACATTAACATCCAATCATATTTGGGTTTTTGGGATATGACAATCACAGAATTATACATAATACTAAATTATGTATTTTACAGAAAATTTCTATAATTTTTCCTATTTTATTTCAATTTTATGAGTCACCTCTCCGTAACAGTCCCGCTAAGCGGTTTCCGGGCGCGATTGCGGGACAAGGTCCCTTTCGGGGATAGGGGCAGTGCCCCTACTCGCAAAAATAAACTTTGTGAGTGTCCCTACTAGATCTTACAGAGACTTAATCACTGTCCCAAAAACCTAAAGCGAGAACTCACCGTTTCGGAGAGTTTTTCTCAACGGTTGAAGCCTACAAGTGTCCCAACACTTGTTGCTTCGACTCTTTGAGAAAATACCCAAAAATTCTATAAAAATAGGAAATTTACAGAAAATTAAAAATCTATAATTTTTATATCTAATACAAAAACTACAAATATGAAACACATATATGCTTCGCACGTGGCTCTGATACCACTGTTTGACTTTCTGAGCCGCAAAAATTGTATTTTGCGTTGCGAAAACCTCGGAAGCCCGGCCAGGGATCCGTGCGAAGTATAACAAATAAAACTAACATATATGTGTTTAATACCTTTAGATCTACTCTAGATCTACATGATAAGAAATTACCCTTGAAGCGACGCCCTTCGCTTATCCCGCTCGTCCAAAAGCTTCGCCGGAACTCAAGAGTGTCAAGTGCACACTCCTCTATTGGTATCCACACGAACAAATGGTGGAGAAAACACAACCTTGAGTGTGCTAGCACCCCCTTGGATGGTTCAGCCAAGATAGAGGATTGGGAGACAGCTTGAGAGGAAGAAGATCCAAGGAAGAAGAAGATGGAGTTACCACCAAATGAATTAATTCACATCTAATGGAGTGGCCGACTACTTCAATACTTGGGGGGTTACATGCATGCATGTAACTCCAAGAGCCAATGTCTCTTGGTCTCCCTCATGAGGTGGCACCACATGAAAAGTCAATGATGATGTGGAACATCATCATTGGCCGACCTCCATGCCATGTCACCATGACATGGCAATTGGTCAAGTCAAAATTGACCATTCATCTTCCTTCTTAAGTCAAATCAAATTTGACCTCTTATCTCCCATGGTTGATCAAATCCAACCACTTGATTCAAGTCAATTTGATTTAATGAATCTCTATTCATTAATTTAAATTGACTCAATGAATCAAATCTAAATTAGACTCATTCAACACTTGAATCAAATTGAGTATAACTCAATTAGTCTAATTTGGATTACACTTAATCCAATTTGGTTCATCCCATCAACCTAATCCTAATGGTTCATCATATGAACCTAATCTCCATCTAATTGCTCTTTGTGTGTGACCCTTTAGGTTCTTGTAACGTTGTCAATGTCCCTAAACCGATTTAGGAACATAAGCAATGAGCGGTATCTAACAACACATCATTGCTACCCAAGTTACAAGAATATTGAGCTCCGTCACCTTTGTGACTACTAATTGTGACTCTCACAATTTGTGACAATGTCCCTCTATCCTTGACATCTAGATTGACCAATTGAGGCATAGACCGTGTCATCCTCGGTACAATCTATATCTTGAACTCCAAGTAGACTCACTCTAATCAAATGAGCTCAATATCTCATATTGACTCATTTGGGCATGGCCATGCACTTCGTGGTCTCACTCTATTAAGAATATCGATGTCACCCCAGTCATATAGGAGGGATAGATCTCATCTACATCACTCACATCCCTCTGCATAATTTGTCACATACCCAGTAATCGCCTTTATAGTCAATCCATTTACAGGTGACGTTTGACGAAGCCAAAGTATGCAACTCCTTATGTAGGGAACCATGGTGACTTCAGGTCTAAGGACTAGTAGTCATACTAATAGCCACATGAGAATGTATATGACACTCATATAACGATCCATGATACTTTCTCATGGCGGGTCATTCAGTATACATTCTCCAATGCATACCCATGTGTCAACTTGATATCTCATATCCATGACTTGTGAGATCAAGTCATTGTGTTGACCTAAATGCTAGTCTCTATGCATTAACATTGTCCCTGAATGTTAATACTTGACTAGGAATGATTAAGAGTAGTGTTCTCTATATCATCTCATTATCGATTCAACCAATCGATTGATATAGATAAGAACCTACTACTCAAGAACGTTATTATACTTAGTTATTTGGCACCAATACAAGTAAATATAATAACCATACCTTTATAAATAGGAATATGATGCAATAAAGTCCATACAACAATCATCACATGATTGGCTCTAGGGCTTTCACTAACATCTATCAAGAAAATAGGAGAACATCTAGGCTTAAACCCTAAATGGACTAGGCATATGCCTAGAAAGAACCATGCCCAAGAATTAAATCAAAATTCTAAAATTGGGCAATTAGAATTAGAAATTCAAGCCTTGAGGTCAAGGCTTGAGAAATTAGAAAAGATCCTCAAAAAGATGCAAGATTCAATTATAGGGTCAAATGGTAAGATTCAAAGGTCTAGACCTCAAAGTCAACACCTAGGGCCAAAGAGAGAAAAGTCAACCAAGGGCAAGAAGGGTTTGGGTCACAAACCTAAGCCTAAGGTGGCTTATCATAGTGTTCCATTTGATTATGGAACACAAATTAGGTCTAGGAAGACCAAGGTCAATAGGGAAGTCATCCCTAGAGTTGACCATGGTGTGTTCCCAGTGGCTAGGGTTTCAAGGAAATCTAGGGTGACCACTAAGAAGGTTGCAAGGGGAGTAACCCCTAGAGTTAACCTAGGCAAGTCCAAAATGACCAAGGCTAACAAGCCTAGAAGGGTCATTAGGAGGGTATCTAGGGAGGTTATCCCTAAGGAATACCTAGTAAACCCTAGGAGCTCAAATAGGTTTTGGGTTCCTAAGAGCGTGATTGATTCATGCTAGATGGGTTTAGGGTGTGCCAACTTTAAATGGAAGGGTAGTTAACCTAACCATGGTAAAGGTGGTACTCTAGGTAATTTTCAAGGTTATGGATACCTTGGAAATAGATTTGATTTATGATCCTAAAAGATTTTAGGATGTGTCAATACATTTTTAAGATTATAAAAAATCAATTAAATTGACACAAATTAGGTTTAGAGACTATAGTGTGTCATTTTGGGTTTTTGGCATACTAGGGAGAAAAGTGATAATATGGCAAAATATATTTAATCATATCAAATGGCACTTAATATTAAAATTTAGGTATTAGTATACCTATACATTTTATATGACATGCCTTGTTTGCCATATAACATACCATGACATCATATCTATTTTTAATCATTTAAAATATCATGATCATGTTTAGGGTTAAGGATTAATGTCATGTGTTTTCAGATTATATCATATGCCATGACATCATGATCATTGGCCATACTTTATTATGCTATCATTTATGCCATGATCATACTTCATGCATTTAAGTTAATGAAAATTGATTTAAGGACTTTGGCATGACTTGGAGTCTCATTCATAAGGGAATCAAGTAGGGTTGCCTTAGAAAAATGCATGAAACCCTAGATTAAGAGAACAAAACCCACATCTCACATCACATTGACATGTATGTGTATTTATACACCCTAGATACATGTGAGATGCTAGGATATGAGTTAAGTTCAAGGTGCATAGTTTTTGCATCTAGATGAATTAAAACTCATCTAATTTCTTTGGTGGATCATTAGGAAAGTTTGTGTACAAGTCATGTATATTGAGCCTAAGGAATATGATCCAAAATAAGATTTCAAAAATATTTTAAAATTATTTTAGAAAACCTTGGTGAAGTCTATCTTTTGATAGCAATCACCATTGATGAAATTGGTACAAAGTGAGCCAAAACTTAGAAGGTTTTCTTCACTTTTGAATTTTGTATCAATTTCGATATTTTATGGGTAAAATATTTTTCTATCATTTTTCACCCATTGTATATTTCATAAGTATTATACGTATGAATTTTCATGATTTTTTGATATACGTATATTTATTTATGCATTTATGAAATTCAACTCTAATAACTGAAAATCAGATTTTTAGTTATCAGTCGACTGCTCTTGGTGGCAGTCGACTGATGAGAGTGGTAGTCGACTGATTTCTGATAAAGTCGACTACCAAGGCTGATTTCGGGAAAACAAGGTTGTTTAACCCAATTTCAACTATGGTAAAGGTCTCTAACCACTCCTAACCCTAGGATATACTTTGGGAAGCATTAGAAAGGATGAAAATTCATTGGATATGGATTAGGAGAGGTGTTAGGGTGATGTATCAAATTTAAGGTGTAGAGAGTTCATGTTTGAACTTTGAACCTTATTTTTGATGGTTTAGAGTTCCTATTGGCTTAGGGACTCCCCAAGGACATTGTTGGTGCAATGGTCAAGGGGAAGCAAGCCTTTAGGGGGAGGTATCCATCATGAGATGATGGATGATATTTTTCCTCATGGGGAGGAGAAATGGGATTTTGAGATACCCAATTTGAAAATTGGGAGAGTGGATAGGATTGCCTCTCTTGAGTGATATGGGACTTATCACTAGGAAGATGGTAGGCATCCTAGGTATTTTTGGACCAAGGGAGAGATTGTAAGATCTCATTGGGACATGAGACATTGACCTCCTTGGAGAGAACCTTTTTGATGTTAGTCAAAAAGGGGGAGAATTTATTGGGAGAATGACATCAATTGGGGAAATTAATGGGGATGATTGGTTTGAGTTAGTGTTCTAACTCAATGGTTTGTTTGGTTTTTGTCAAACATCAAAAAGGGAGAGATTGTTGGTGCAATCGGCCCAGGTCACAATTGACCAGAACTCGAGCTTGACTCGAGAGATGTTTTGATGTTCGACAAAAATGTATGACAATGTGATTGTCATGGGAAAGTCCAAGTCATGGGTACTTGGCATGGAAAGTCCAAGTGGGACACTTGGAATTTGGGAAAGTCCAAGCATGGGTCTTGACATGGAAAGTACAACATGAGTTGGCAAGGGAAAGTCCAAGCTTGAGTCTTGGCATTTGAGAAGTCCAAGGGGTTTGATATTGGTGGCGTAAAGTCCAAGCGGGAGTATTGGCAGCATAAGACTAATGGTTGGCGGCGTAAAGTCCAAGCGGAGTCTTGGTGGCATAAGTCTAATGTGCCTTGGTGGTGTAGACAACGTTAGCATGACATAGCCGATGGAAGCATCTGAAGGCTAGCGCAATGGATGAACAAGTCATGGATGACTTGGAGGGATCCGAGAGGCGTGAGGCTGACGGAGATGGCTAGAAGGCTTAGGTCTAGGCTAAGGGTGGTCTAGCAAGTATGGGGGAACCATACTTGGGTTAAAACTGTTGGTGCAATCGGCCCAGGTCACGATTGACCAGGACTCGAGCTTTTCTCTAGTGATGTTTTGATGTTTCGACAAAAACATATGACAATGTAACTGTTATGGGAAAGTCCAAGTCTTGAGTACTTGGCACAAGGAAAGTCCAAGCATGGGTCTTGGCATGGAAAGTCCAACATAGGTTGGAAAGGGAAAGTCTAAGGGGTTTGGTATTGGCGGCGTAAAGTCCAAGCGGGAGTCTTGGCGGCGTAAGTCCAATGTGCCTTGGCGGTGTAGACACTGTTAGCATGACATAGCTGATAGAAGCATCTGAAGGCTAGCACGATGGATGAACAAGTCATAGATGACTTGGAGGGATCCGAGAGGCGTGAGGCTGATGGAGATGGTTAGAAGGCTTAGGTTTAGGCTAAGGGTGGTCTAGCAAGTATGGGGGCACCATACTTGGGTTAAAACCTCATGTTTGAGGTGTGCCAGTCGACTGGTGCCATGTGGCAGTCAACTGGCGTAGTCAACTAGGGTTTGACTGCAGGGAATGGCCAAACAGTCGACTGCCGGAGCTTGGCACTCGACTGATCGGCCGAGCAGTCAACTGATCATGGGATCAGTCGATTGATGCTCGGATTTTCGGCCACAGAATATAGTCTCACTTGACCGTTGGGACGAGCAGTCGAGTGATGGCTCATCAGTCGATTGATGCTCATGATCAGTCGACTGATGTCCTAGCCGTTGGATTTTTCCAGCGTGGATTACACCATTGTCTCATAGCAACAGTGTGATCAGTCGACTAATGGTCCTGAGCAGTCGACTGATCGACTTTTTCCAGCACAGGTTGAAGCTATATAAGGAGCTCATGATGGAGAAAAAGATAGCGATTTTCTTGGGAAAAATTGAAGGGGAAAGTTGGTGCTTTCCAGTCCTTCAAAGCTAGTTCAAGGCAATCAAAGATCAAGCAATCCAAAGCTCTTGTAAAGTATTTTTCCTTTACTTGCATTTGTATTTCATTATATTTGCTTGTATCTATTTGATTATTGTTGTAATCATTATTGTACGAGGTTTCTTCGCCTCCGGATTATTCCGAGAAGGAGTGTTATTATAGTGGTGTGTGATTGGCATCGCTAGGGTTTGTGCGAACCCGATCCATGGAGTAGGAACCGTTCGGTTCCGAACCACGTTAAATATTCATGTTATTGTGTTGTGATTGTGTTTTGTTATTGTTATTTTATATATATTTCGCTGTGCTAACGAAACTTGTAGACACAATCTCGATTGAATTCCATCAACGAACAAACACGTGCTATTCACCCCCCCCCCTCTAGCTTCCAAACGATTTCCTAACAAGTGGTATCAGAGCCCGGGGCTCTTCTACGGATTAACAACCCGGAGTCAAGATGCTAGAAAAACAAGATGGAATTCCGAGACAAGCATGGATCAGACATCAACACTCCACAGCCATATGATCGAGAAGACTTTTGGACGTGGAGATCAAGAATGGAGACGTTCTTGATGATGGATATAGAGGATTGGTTCATCCTCGTAGAAGGCTTTGAACCTCCTCGGGACAAAAACATAAACGTCTTGAAATTGAAGAAGTGGACACTAGAGCAACGTCTCAAGTTCAAGACCGAAATCAAGGTAATAAAGCTTTTAGAAGATTCAATACCTAATGACATCTTGTCCAGTCTAGGTGAATTTCAAGGCGCCAAGGAGCTATGGGAAAATTTAGCCAAGCTCCATGAAGAACCATCCATGGCCCAAGAAGGAGAAAGCTCATCCTCACAAGAAAGTGGGGATTCGGAGGTTGATAGGGAATCAATTTCCGAATCAGTGGAAGAGGAGGTGAAAGAATTGGAGGAGACCTCCACCTCTAGGATTGAGGGGGAGGAAGTTAGACCATCCACTTCGGAGCAAGAGCCAAGTCAAGAAGAAGCCTCTACTTCCGGTCAAGAGGAAGAGCAAGTTCGAGTTTCCGCCATGGCCCTAGGTAACTCAAACATATCAATTTCTAATAAAAATCATATCATGTGTTTTGAGTGTAGGGAATTTGGGCATTACAAGAGCAAATGCCCAATGAAGGTTAGGAAAGCTCCACCGGCACCAAAAGTCAAGGATGTCGGTTCCCCAACATCTAAAGGCAAGGAGCACATCATATGCTTCAAGTGCAATTCAAAAGGACATTATAGGAATCAATGTCCTAGGGGGAGCAAAAAGACCAAAGAGGGAGCTACACAAGTAGGGGGAGCCTCTAAGGCAAACCCTAAGGTATATTTTTATAATGCTCAGTCTTTAAATTCTAAGCAAAAGCATGCTAGAATTAATTCAAATAACTTTGCTATTACTCATGAATCAAAGCATGCTAGGAATGATAACTCTAGGTCTATTTCAAAGAAGGAGAAATTTGGGACTAATGTCCCTAGAAATGTCATTCCTAGGAAAACAATTAAGAAAATCAAAAGTCATTTAGGTATCAATCCCAATAAGGGTAGATATATGTTTAAGGTAAATGGTAATGCCCAAAAACCTAATCAAAAATCATTTGGACAATTAGAATTAGAGAACCAAGCCTTAAGGTCAAGGCTTGAAAAACTAGAAAAGACCCTAAATGAGATACAAAATCAGTTTCAAGGGTCTAATGGTCAAAGTCAAGGGTCAAGATCTCAAAGTCAACATCTAGGACCCGAAAGACAAAAGTCAACCAAGGGCAATCAAGGTTTGAGTCACAAACCTAAGCCTAAGGTGGCTTACCATAGTGTTCCATTTGATTATGGAACACAAACTAGGTCTAGGAAGACCAAGGTTGCAAGGGGAGTTACCTCTAGAGTCAACCTAGGTAAGACCGCCATGACCAAGGCTAATAAGCCTAGGAGGGTCATTAGGAAGGTATCTAGGGAGGTTATCCCTAAGGAATACCTAATTAATTCAATGAGCTCAAATAGATTTTGGGTTCCAAAGAGTGTGATTGATTCATGTTAAATGAGTTAGAATGTGCCAACCATGATTGGATGGGTAGTTAACTCAACCATGGTAAAGGTGACACTTTAGGTTATTTTCAAGGTTATGGTTACCTTGGAAATACATTTGAGTTTTAATTCTAAAATATTTTGGGATGTGCCATTTTTTTTAAATCATGAAAATCAATAAAATTGGCACAATCTAGATTTAAAGGTCGTAGTGTGTCACTTTGATCTTTGGCACACTTTAGGAATCAATGTATCAAGAAAAGTGTGTTAAGGTATAGAAGTTACATCAAGAGTAATACTCAAGTGCCACACACCTTGATGTCTTGTACTTACCATGCTTCATGTGTTTCACCATATGTTTGCATGGAAGGAATGTCTAGGGTGGATTGCATCTCACAAAACAAGTCTTTTACCTTGATTGTGTATTTCAACACTTAGAAAGGGTGAGATGTTAGGATTTTGAAACCATTGAATGTTAATGTTTGCTAAAATAAAATAAAATATCAAAATATATTAACAAATACATGAATATAAGCATAACATAAATATGGTCGATATACAAGATTAAACATGAGAAAATGGAATAAGTTAGATAAAGAAATGATTATCGGTCGATTGATAACATATCGTAAGTCAAGCGATCAGTCGCTTCCGGACTCATTGTTTGCACATCGATCGCTGATGGGATACATCGATCGGTGATGGTAATCTTATTCTGGTGAGGTCATCGATCAGTGCTCGGCAGCGGATCAGTGATGATCACATCGATCGGCCCGATGCTCTTAACCGAACCGCGACCACGAAGACCGATCGATTCTGGCCGGAAGCGATCATTTATCGGCTCGGTAAACCCGCTAATAAACCGTGATCAGTCGACTGATGCTGCACATCAGTCGACTGCGTCGTGATTTTATAACACCGAACCGCTAGGGTTCGACGTCTTCACGCTACGCCCTCTCGTTTTTTTTCTCCTTCTCCTCTCCGATCGCCAACTTCCTCTCCGACCAGTCTTTTCAGCCGTGCCAGCCGCCCAAGCCTTAGGTTTGATAGCTAAGTTTTTCCTTTCACATTTTCACTCATCTCACAACCCTAGTTTATTCGTTTCCAGCGTTTATCTCTTCGTTTCCGATTAGAGTTCTGACGTCCAGTCTTCCGACAAACTTTCCGGCGACCCCCTCAGCGATATCCGAGCATTCCCTCATCACCCCTTCAAATGGCACCGAAGTAAAATTTTCTTACTCAAGAATCCTAATTTTTCCTTTTCATTGTAATCTATAACAATCTAATCGTGTATTGGTGCCCTTGCATTTCATATTGTTGCATTACATTCATGTAGGACATCCCGTAGAAATGATCCACCCGAGGGTGAATCACGATTGTACCAACCTATGTTGGTTAGGTACATCGATAAGAATTTTTTTAACCGTTACTGTAGTGACATCATGGACATATTTGCATATTAACATCTTATGAAAATTGTCTTATGCACACATGCCATTAACGATGACCTCCTTAAGGAGTTTTATTAGAACCTAAAGAAGGTAGACGATGGTCCTACCTACACTACTCGCGTTGCAAAATGTGATTTAGAGTTCACTCCTGCGATATTGCAGGAGTTTCTCGAGTGTAAGCCATCGAATGACACCTTCATTTTCTACCCTACATTTGATGCTCCTTTACCCGAGCCATTTGACCATATCTCTATGGACTCCATGCATGAGCATGTTTTTGGTCATCCTCGTCCACCAGCCCAGAATTTATTTCCTATTGCTGAGTTATCTGCACCTGACAATGTACTCTACAAGGTCATTGTTGGGTGTTTTCTTCCGATCGTCACACTGGTCCGCCAAGATTCACCTCCCATCTCTTTCTACTATATGCCATGCGTAATAGGTTAGACATAAACATTGCACTAAACATGTTTCATTGTATTGTGCATTTCATTTCCCCTGTACAAGGGAAAGTGCATATGCCTTATGGGCACATTATCACAGCATGGTTAGAGTTAGTAGGCATCAACATTCACAGGGGATCACTGAGGTCGCTATCTGAGGTGTACGACTGCATATCAGTTCGTAACTTCTCGTTAGCGAAGCTGCAGATGGGGCCTGGACAGATGGAGTTGGTGCCTCGACCACCACCCAGGGCACGCAGAGAGCCTCCTCTGGTACCCAGAAAGGCGGCAGAGGACTATGAGGATGTAGACGCCGCTGATGAGAAGGATCAACTGCCAGCAGATGCATCAGTGGCGGGTCCATCGGATTGTCTTGGCCAGCTGGAGTCCAGATTTCAGGACTATCAGTAGACGACCGACTCTAGGCTGTCAGAGCTCTTAGTAGGGCAAGCATCCATGGGTGCATGTCTTGGTCGGATGGAGGAGAGATACATGCAGATTGCAGAGTCCCAGAGCCGTATCGAGCAGCGTCAGCTTGATATGTATGAGATGATGCGGGCTTGGACTTTGAGCCAGCAGCCTCCTCCACCTCCACCTCTTGCAGACGACTAGATCTAGAAGATGTTAGGATTTTCTTTTGTTTCTCAGTTTTTGTAATGAGATTGAGTATATCAAATCTCTGGTTTTGAATGTAAAAAACTGAAATCTTTTAAATTGAATGAAATTTATGTTTGTGAAAATCATGTGTGTTTGAGTGTCTATTTGTATGAATGTATTGGTTTATGAAAATTGCTATATCATGACATGAAATTTCATCCTATCATATAGTATGTCATGCCATTGGTTATGATTATTTTAGATGTCATGTTTGTTTTTTATATATTACATATCATGACATCATGATTATTGGTCATGCGTTATTATTGTTATGATTTGTGCCATGATCATCCATGCATTTTATTGTGATTAAAATTGATTTAAGGAGAAATGACATTACTTGAAGTCCTATTTCTAAGGGAATCAAGTAGGGTTGCCTAGAAACTGCATGAGGCCATAATAATCCTAACCCCACATCTCACATCACATTGACATGTATGTGTATTTATACACCCTAGATACATGTGAGATGCTAGGATAATAAGTTAGGTTCAAGGTGCATAGGTAGTGCATCTAGATGAACTCAAACTTATTTTAATTATCACCAATAATCATAAGGAAAGCTAATATACAAGTTATGTATATTTAGCAAATAAACTATGGTTCAAAATAGGTTTTCAAAAAATGTTTTAAAATCAATTTAGAAAACCTTGGTGAAGTCTATCTTTTGATAGCCATCATCATTGTAGAAGTTGATACAAAGTAGATCAAAAACTTTAAAGTTTTAATAGTTTTTGAACTTTGTACCAATCTCCTATTTTCATGGTAAAAATATTTTTCCAAAATTTTTCACTGATTGTATGTGTGATAAGTAATGTACTTATCAAGTTTCATGATTTTTTGATTTACGTAGAATTAATTATGAATTTCCAAAAGTCGAGTCTGATATTTGAAAATCAGGTTTTCGATTATCGATCATTGCCTCTGAAGCGATCGGTGATGGGCAAGATTGGACTCATGCGGCAGTATCACTCGATTGTTGCTAGCCGTGCCGATCGGTGATGGACACATCGATCATTGTAAAGTAACAGTCATGTCAATCTTGATTTGAGAAAACTAAGTTTGTTTATCCCAATTTCAGCTGCGGTTAAGGTCCCTAACCACTCCTAACCCTAGGATATGCTTTGGGAAGCATGATGAAGGGTAAAAATCCATTGGATATGAATTAGGAGAGGTGTTTAGGGTTTGTATCAATTTTAAGGTGTTGGGAAGTTCAATGTTGAATTTCTAACCTTCATTTTGATGGCTTAGAGTTCCTACTGGCTTAGGGACTTCCCAAGGACATTGTTGGTGCAATGGTCAAGGGGGAGCAAGCCTTTAGGGAGAGGTATCCATCTTGGGATGATGGATGTGTTTTTCTCCTTGAAGAGGAGAAATTATTGGGAAAGTATCATCAATTGAGAAAATTGATGGGCTCTTGATACCCAATTTGGAAATTGGGAGAGTGAATAGGATTGCCTCTCTTGAGTGATATGGGACTTATCACTAGGAACATGGTAGGCTTCCTAGGTATTTTTAAAACAAGGAGGAGATTGTAAGATCTCATTGGGACATGAGACTTTGACCTCCTTGGAGAGATGACCTTTTTGATGTATGTCAAAAAGGGGGAGAATGTTTGGAAAATTATTTGGGATTACCAATTTGGAATAATTGGTAAGAGACTTGAGTTAGTGGTCTAACTCAAATGGTTTGTTTGGTTTTTGTCAAACATCAAAAAGGGGGAGATTGTTGGTGCAATCGGCCCAGGTCACGATTGACCAAGACTCGAGCTTGGCTCGAGTGATGTTTTGATGTTTCGACAAAAACATATGACAATGTAACTGTCATGAGAAAGTCCAAGTCTTGAGTACTTGGCACAAGGAAAGTCCAAGCATGGATCTTGGCATGGAAAGTCCAACATAGGTTGGCAAGGGAAAGTCCAAGGGGTTTGGTATTGGCGGCGTAAAGTCCAAGAGGGAGTCTTGGCGTCGTAAGTCCAATGTGCCTTGGCGGTGTAGACACTATTAGCATGACATAGCCGATGGAAGCATCTGAAGGCTAGCGCGATGGATGAACAAGTCATGGATGACTTGGAGGGATCTGAGAAGTGTGAGGCTGATGGAGATGGTTAGAAGGCTTAGGTCTAGGCTAAGGGTGGTCTAGCAAGTATGGGGGCACCATACTTGGGTTAAAACCTCAAGTTTGAGGTGTGTTAGTCGACTGGTGTCATGTGGCAGTCGACTGGCATAGTCAACTAGTGTTTGACTGTAGGGAATGGCCAAACAGTCGACTGTCAGAGCTTGGCACTCGACTGATCAGTCGAGCAGTCGACTGATCATGGGATCAGTCGACTGATGCTCGGATTTTCGGCCATAGAATGGAGTCTCACTCGACCGCTGGGATGAGCAGTCGAGTGATGGCTCATCAGTCGATTGATGCTCATGATCAGTTGACTGATGTCCTAGCCGTTGGATTTTTCCAGCGTGGATTACGATCGATGGTCTGAGCGATCGATCGATTTTTTCGACAAAGTTGAAGCTATATAAGGAGCTTGTGATGGAGAAAAAGATAACGATTTTCTTGGGCAAAATTGAAGGGGGAAGTTGGTGCTTTCCAGTCCTTCAAAGCTAGTTCAAGGCAATCAAAGATCAAGCAATCCAAAGCTCTTGTAAAGTGTTTTTCCTTTACTTGCATTTGTATTTCATTATATTTGCTTGTATCTATTTGATTATTGTTGTAATCATTATTGTACGAGGTTTCTCCGCCTCCGGATTGTTCCGAGAAGGTGTGTTATTATAGTGGTGTGTGATTGGCATCGCTAGGGTTCGTGCGAATCCGATCCGTGGAGTAGGAACCATTCGGTTCCGAACCACGTTAAATATTCATGTTATTGTGTTGTGATTGTGTTTCGTTATTGTTATTTTATATATATTCCGCTATGCTAATGAAACTTGTAGACACAATCTCTATCGAATTCCATCAACGAACAAACACGTGCTATTCACCCCCCCTCTAGCTTCCAAACGATTTCCTAACAAAAACCTCATGTTTGAGGTGTGCTAGTCGACTGGTGTCATGTGGCAGTCGGCTGGCCTGAGTCAACTAGGGGTTGACTGTGGGAATTGGCCTAGCAGTCGACTTCCAAAGGTGGGCAGTCGACTGAGTGGCTGAGCAATCGACTGATTGTGTGATCAGTCGACTGGTGCTTGGTTTTTCGGGCATAGAATGGAGTTTGACTTGACTGCTGGGGTTAGCAGTCGAGTGGAGGCTTGAGCAGTCGACTGATGGTCATAATTAGTCGACTGATGATGGATCCGTTGGATTTTTTCTGCGTGGATCTAGCCATTGTCTCAACACAACAGTGGCATCAGTCGACTGATGGTCCCGAGCAGTCGACTGATCGGCATTTTCCAGCCAAGGCAGAAGCTTTAAATGGAGCTCGTGGAGGAGGAAAAGGCATCCGGTTCTTGAGCATCCTTGGGGCGATTTGTTACTGCAAATCAGGGTCTCCAAGGCCATTCTTCAAGCAACCAAAAGCAAGCAATCCAAAGGCATTTGTAAAGTGTTTTCTTTACTTGTATTGCATTGTATTTGCTTGTTGTATTTAGTTTATGGTTGTAAACTATTGTATGAGATTTCTCCGCCTCCGGATTGTTCCGAGAAGGAGTGTTTATTAGTGGTTGCGTGTGCATCACTAGAGCTCGTTGAGCTCAACCATGGAGTAGGAACCTTGAGGTTCCGAACCACGTTAAATACTTGTGTTTGTGTGCTTGTTATTGTGATTATTGTATTATCTCTATATTCCGCTGCATACTAAAAATCATAGGCAAGCGAACACGATCAAATTCCATCGAGCAACGAAATCAAGCTATTCACCCGCCGCCTCTAGCGTTCCAACGATCCCCTACAAGGCTTAGGTCTAGGCTAAGGGTGGTCTAGTAAGTATGAGGGTATCATACTTGGGGTTAAATCTCATGTTTAAAGTTATCAGTCGACTGGGGCTTTGGATCAGTCATTTGGTCAAGTGTTTTAACACTTGGCAGCTGAGTCAACTTGTAGCATTTGATTGGGATTATGGCCAGTTGAACTGCTCAAAGTCAACTTATGTTCGACTACAGGAAATAGCCTAGCAATCGATCGCGTGATTGGCCGATCGATGACTTGACGATCACCGGCCATGGATAGAAGTCGACCATCGTGGTTACGGGAGCAGAATGCTCGATAGCCTACTGGTCAGTCGGCTACGACCTTGGCAGTCGACTACTGGGTAATGGAAGTCGACTATCAGTGTATCCATTGGAACTTATCCAACGTGGATCGAGTTATTATCTCACAACGACTACAAGAGCAGTCGACTTATGGTTTCGATCAGTCGACTGCTAGGCAAAATCCAACCCGAATGCATGTTATCAAAGCAGCTCGTGGAGGAGGTTTTTGCCATGGTTTCTTAAGGTGATTTGTGGTGATTTTCTCATGCAATTCAGGGTCTCCAAGTGAAACTCAAGTGACTAAACAAGCAAGCATATAAGAGTGCATCTGTAAAGTTTTCTTTACATGTTTTTGTGTATTTCATTTGTATTTGCTTGTTTTATTTCATTTATTATTATAAACACTTGTACCGGGTTTCTCCACCTTTGACGTGTTATCGAAAAGGAGTTTTATTAGTGGTGAGTGCATTACTAGAGCTCGTTGAGCTCAACCCGTGGAGTAGGAACCTTGAGGTTCCGAACCACGTTGTATTTGTGTGTTGTGTCATTATTTGTTTTCACAATTGTATTTCTATATTTCGTTGTGCTAACGACGATTGTAGAGATGAACACAATCAAAATCTATCGATGTATGACACGCTATTCACCCCCCTTCTAGCGACGATCAATTCCCAACAGTTTTACACTTAATTTTCTCTTAACTTTGTGTCGGTTTGTCATAGATCAAAAAGGGGGAGATTGTTGGTGCAGTGGCACCAGATAATTGAACCTAGGTTTTGATTATGACAAAGACACAAAGTTAAGGTCTTATCGTTATCTCATATGCTTGGTTAAGTGTGCAGAGATGATTAAGCTAAGCCGAAGGTCAGCGACACCCGGAAAATCTTGAGCCAAAAAACCGTGGTGGTCGGGCGACACCGGGAGAACTTCGTGGGAGTCGAAGAACCCAGGTGGAAATTAGAAGCTAAGCGACTGGCCAAAAAAGACCAGAGGTAAGCATGAGTATGAAGAGAGATAGTAAGGTCATGTCCTTCGTACGGGGATGACCGTAGGCAGCGATCTGACTAAGACTTCTAGTGGAAGGTCTAGGTCGAGATTGGATGGTAAGGAACCATCATATTTACTATCTTTCATTTGTTTTATGCTAACTCTTTTTTGCAGTTGAATAACCAAGATGGCAATCGACTGCTGGCTATTGGCAGTCGATTGCTGCTGGCATCAGTCGAATGATGAGGGCCATCAGTCGATTGCTATTCAAACTGCCCACTTTGATAAGGTCAAGATAAGAACCACTTTTCTTGGGGTGAGGTGTCCATTTGGATTAGATCTTTCACTCAACGTTTAGGGGGTTGGAGGGCTATAAAAGAAGGGGGTTTTCACCCCTTTAGGTCAATCAAATTTACTCTCAATGTGCTGCCACAACGTCAAAATTCTACACCGTCGTAATGCCGACGTGAAGCCAAAGATCTCCACTTTACTTCCTCGGTAGATTCATTTAGTTATTTTATTTTGTACTTAATTTTATACTCAGAGCTTTTATCGTACGAGGTGAGGTAGGCTTGTTGTCTCATCCTCGAGTTTTAGTTTTTTGAGTAATCATTGTCTCCTACCTCCAACGAGTAGGAGACTCTATAGTAGATTACCCCTTCGTACG
The DNA here is from genome assembly GCA_025175895.1 of Wurfbainia villosa. Taxonomy (NCBI): domain Eukaryota; kingdom Viridiplantae; phylum Streptophyta; class Magnoliopsida; order Zingiberales; family Zingiberaceae; genus Wurfbainia; species Wurfbainia villosa. Next base: position 62,745,215 of record CM045993.1, read on the forward strand.
CGGTCAAGGATCGCGGGGCCATGGAGTAACAACCTTTTGGTTGTGAACCAAGTAAAAATAAAGTGTCTCATTATTTCTTATTATTATTCATTCCTCTGTGCATCACTCGAGTTTTAGATGAACGAAAAGTTTTTTACGCTGACTATTTACCCCCCACCCCCCCTCTAGCGCGCTCTTTCGATCCAACACTCTCTACACTAATATAGCATAGTGAATGACCCAGATTATTTCCCAATGAGTGTAATTGATAGAACAATAGTCTTAGGATTATTAATTATTTCTTTGTGTTTTTTATTATAAATGGGGTTTGGAATGTAAAAGTCTATTCCTACTGAATGAATGACAATGTACATAATTAAAACTCTAATCTAAATAAACTATGATACACTAAAAGTAAGCTAATGAACAATTAAGTTACAGAACAATTAAACTAAGGAACAACTAAGCTAAGGAACCATTAACATAATGAACAACTAAGCAAAGTTGCAACAAAGCACAAATAATTCGTGAATGACAAATTAAACTACAACTAAGCTCCAAATTAAACTGCAAGATAAATTCCAAATCAAACTACAAGATAAACTACAATGATCAATTAAATCCATGAACCAAATGAACTACAATTAACTACAATGATAAAAATTAATGGACGATAACAAATCAATTCATGTCATGAATTCCAAAGATAAAGTAAACTGATGATCCTGAAGGGGTGGATCTGAAGCTTCGCTTCCCACCTCAGTCACTAGTGCATGGAAATCCCATCTATGTCTCTGGATTAAAAAAAAAATAATCCTTGACGAAGAGGGATTCCCCAAGCAACCAATCCATCATCGTGCTATTCGATTAGAGTGGTCACTTGAACAAACTTATTGTTCAAGCAACCTACCTCTTTTCTTCGATTAGCCATGGAATAGACGATGTACGGATCGCCAGTTTTTGTGTTTGTCTTCGGGGTCCAAGTAAATTAGTCACTACAATACATACAAATTGCATAGAATAAGAAAACATACTTAAACAAGAATTATACCTCTTATTTACCTCAAGGTCTTCTATTGTATGTCCTATCCTCCTCTTGGACATTGTGTGGGCAATGATCCTCCAAAGAGTTGAAGCTTCCTAAATCACATTCTTCCCTTCCTTGCTCGCTCCAAACAAAGGGAAGAATAAAACAAAACTTCTTCTCCTATCTAGAACCGACCACCAAGCCACCAACTTGGTTGTTGCCACCGGCCAAGGAGAGGAAAAAGGAGATGGAGTGGGCGCCGGCCAAGAGCTCCAATGGAAGAAGAAAGAGATGCCCTAGGAAAGGAGAAGCCGACCAAGATCAAAGGAGAAGAGGAAACCCTTATCCTTTTCTTGTGTTGCCGCCGGCCCTAAGGGAGAAGCCAAACAAGTTGCCGCCCCACCCTTGAAACTCCAAACCCTAGCTCTCTAAAAGAACTCTTGTTCCCAAGCCAAGGGAAGCAAAACCCTAATCTCCCAAAAGATCTATGCCGCCCAAGCCTTAGCCCTCCTTTTATAGAGCTAGGCTTAAGCCTCCTTTCAATCTCCACCGTCGGATCTAGAGATTTAATCTCCACTGTCGGATCTAGAGATTTAATCTCCACCGTCAGATCTAGAGATTTAATCTCCACCGTCGGATCTAGAGTTCCATTTTCCACCATCGGATCTAGGCTTCATGAGGGTTTTAATAGGCTACAATAGGGACCATGAGGAGGAGTTGGATCTTGGCCACCCAATGGATCGAGCCCACATAAAGTCTGATCCATTAATGATAATCTATTCCACTAGAGGATTATCATTGATCTACCTCACCAACCCCCATAAATAAATATGGGCTCCATATATTAATTGTACAAATATCTCCCCATGTTTAAGATATCGAATGTCCATCAATTAATTAATTTACTGACAATTAATTAATCAACATCTAACTCTATGAGTAGTACCACTCAACCTTATCATCATGTCGGACCAAGTCCACCTGCAGGGTTTACATGATGATCCTTATGAGCTCCTCAAGGGGACATCATCATCCTAATATATAGGACATAGTTTCCTCCTATAATCAACGACACACCATGTAAATAATATCGTTTCCCAACTTACCGAGCCTATCGATTTAATTTATAAATCTCACCCATTGGTAAATCAAAGAAATAAATACTAAATACATGTGCCCGTTATTATATCGGGATTAAGAGCATGTACACCATAATATCCGAGGTCCGATTTAATTATGTAGTCAGCAATAAATTGAATCACCTCTAAGTCGGTCCTGCTCAATACACACAAAGTGCACTAGTGTAATTCTATGGTCAAGACAAACCAATACCAAATCACACTACAACTATACCAATGGTTTGTCCAAAACCATCTCGGTTGTGAGCCTCTGCTTATACTCTACAAGGAACTGATAAAATGATCTCCCGTGTGACACTACACACCATGTTATCTATAATGTAATGTATCAGACAATATGCATAACCATAAATATACAAACAATGATCATGTGATTCTTATTTCAAAAATAAAGATGTTCATACAAAAGATAGACTTTTCAGTATACATCCCAACAGATCCACCACACTCGGAGAAGGAACCACCCTCTCCAGCGACGACGACAATTCAAACAGCTCCCTCCAGTGGATGGGATGAATAGATTCCTTGTCGAAAAATCCTCCGACAAGTGTTGAACTGGAACTGGATGCAAGCCTTCTTCTTCGGCGATGGATGGTGGAGCTGTCGAATACCCACAGCCAATGGATGGATTTGAAAAGGCAAAGCTGTTGAATCCCGACTGTGGAAAGGAAGGGAACCAAAATAGTGGCATGTAGGGCTCTTCACCAGTGATGGAATGAATACTCTGCCACCAGAATTTAGAGCTCAACACACTGTCGAAACTGGGAAAGGGTGCTGCCGAATCATGATAGTAGTAATTAACCTCAACATTTCGAATCACGTCCAGCTGAGGTGTCTCAGCTCCGGCCATAGGCGCATGAAGGTTCGTCGGTGAAGAGTGCCAGAATCCCCTTCATCTGCTCGCTGTCGATCGAGCTACCAAATCCCCGGATCTCGATCTATTGGCAGGATGGGAAGGGATCTGTAAGATATGGGAAAAAAATTATTAATATAATGGATTAACTCTTTAAGAAACTAATTAGGTTTAATTAGTAGTTGGATTAGATTAGGGTTAATTGAGGTTGGGTTTAATTAAATTTGGCTGAACCAGTTTGGCCTGAACCGTCTGACTTGAACCGGTTAACCGAATGACCTTTAAAAGAGTTGAACGAATCTTTTCACCTCATTTCTTCTTCTTCCCCATTGCAATTTCTCCTTCTCTATCGAGCTTTTCTTCCCCGATTGGCGACTCTTCGCACTCGTCGCGATCTCTCTTTCTGTCGTTGATCATGAGCTCAGACTGCCTCCCCTCAGCTAAAGGATCATGAAAGAAATTATCCGGTGCATGATCTGGAGTTAGCATCCATTATTTTTGCACTAAAGATATGGAGACATTATCTGTATGAGATTAATTTTGAGATCTATACAGACCATAAGAGCTTGAAATAACTTTTCACTCAGAAGGAATTGAATCTTAGACAGAGATGATGGATGGAATAGTATCCAATTGATGTAGGTTTGCTACCATAGATCCAGTGATGTTGGAGCTGGGGATTAAACTTGAGGTAAACTGCCATGCCTGTAGGATATGTTGGTGATTCTCTACGTTTTGTGTTGATGTAGCAATGAAGTGTGATTCAGATATAATCCCTGTTTTTCCCTTTATCGGTTCTATTCATGGTGTTTCCGGACCTGTTGTTGCGTGAATGGCAGGGGAGGTGTTGTATGTGGTGCTTATGTGCGATATTGATGATTTAGTTGTGGATGTCAATTGATCTATGTGGTTGTGATCTATTCGGTAGATGGAGAATTTAGTGTGTGAATGTTGGATCAATGCGGTTCGCTAGAGGGGGGGTGAATAGCGAAAGAAAAAACTTTTTCGAATTCGTTTCAAGACAAATATACGCAGCGGAAAGATAAGCAAAACAAAAAGTAAAGGAGACAATAGAAACAAGATATTTACTTGGTTCGTAGCCGAAGGCTACTACTCCAAGGCCCTAGTGGTCCTTGACCACGCACGGAGGGCAAATCACTAAACAAACTCCTCCTCATTGGAGGTAGGAGTTAATCGATACAAAAAAACTTGAGGTAGAGGGACACTCCCCCTCTCCTCGTTACGATAGAAAAATAGCTTCGAAGAATGTAAATGAGCAACGACACTAAAATTAAAACCAACGTACAAAAATAAAGGAAATGAAACCTAGACGTCGGAGAAGAAGAAGCACGTTGTTGTCGGTAGCTTTGCGGAGACTTTTTGGAAGCTTAGAATTGTTGTTAAAACCCTAGGTTTGGCCCTCCTTTTATAGCCTTTGAGCCCCTTTTCGAGTAGGTCTTCAACCAATCACAAATGGACACCAAACCGCTTTGAGGTGGAGTGATAAGCCTTGACTCTTCGAATCTGATCATTGACCATCGATCGATGACCATCATCGATCGATCGTGATGGCATCGATCGATTGATGACCTTCGGCGATCGTGATACCCGACAATCGAGTCCTCAGGCGGCGATCGGTGATGCTTGCTGCAAGTCAAAGTTAGCTCAATAAAAACATAATTTCGATGGTCATCGACCATCCGATCTCGACCTAGACCATCTATAAGATGTCTTTGGTCGGATCTACGCTTAAGATCATCCCCGTAAAGAGGATACGACCTTACTTACTCTCGCACACACGAGCTTACTTCGATACTTACGTGTCGCTTTTGCTTCCGGCCTTCCACTCGATTCCTTCGGCTCCCTCCGAAGTAACTCGAGTATCGCCCGACCACCGCGGCTTCCTCCAGGTGTCGCTAGCCTTCAGCTCCAGCTATATCAATCTTCTGCACACTCGATTTAGCTCGTGAGAAAACAAAATAGACTTAACTTTTGTGTCTTTACTATAATCAAAACACAGGTTCGATTTCGGTGCCTCACTGCACCAACAGTGAATTGATTGGATATGCCATGTGGATGGAGGATGGGTTTGTAAGATTAGGTCTATTGGTTAGTATTTGATATGTTGAGAGGAAACTGTGGGATCAATGGAGAGAGTTTGGTTGGGAGAATCAGCTCAGGATGAATGTAGATCTGGGGTTACGAGAGGTGTGTGTGATGAACAGGTATTTTGTATCATGGTACCATTTCAAATTAATTACCGAACCCCCTAACTACACTATTATAGCATAGTGGATGGCTTGGATCGTTTCCCAACGAGTGTAATCGACAGAATAGTAAATTTAGGATTTCTAATTATTGCTTTGAGTTTTCTAATGAAGATGGGGGTTTGGATTTTGATGCTCTAACCTACGGTTGCAAGATAATTAAAAATCTAAACTAACATGCAACAACAAAATCAAACAATGCAGGAATTAAAACAATAAAAACTGGAAGAGGAAATAATCTAATCAACCCAAGATATGCCCAGTGAATGAACAAGTTTCTCTGGCTAAGTCCGACGAAGCTCGATCAAGACTCCGCAAACGGAAGTGGATGTGGAATGGTGTAAACTCTTGAATCCAGTAGTTTGATGGATGCTCCGAACTCTCATGGATCCGGTTGAGCTCGAAGAAGTGTCGTCAAGGCAGACTCCTCCTCGAATCCAAAAGAGAAGGTGGATGAGTTGTGGAGATGGAGGACGTTGCCAAAATCTCTCGATGAAGCAGTTCCTCCTCGAATCCGTGGAGGAAAATGGATGGACGCAAGGTGGAGGCAGCTGCTAAGGCTTAAGAAAAGAAGAGATTTAACTAACAACCTAATGAAATAAGCTATGCATCAACGAAATCTACTGCATGAACATGATTAAAAGATAGCAACTACTTAATGAAAATTGCAATGAAATTAAAGGAACTATAAATTAAGCATCCTAATCTATGTGCATCTAATCAAAACACATAAACTCTAACATTCAACCTAATTAAAACTCACAAGACATTAAACTAACTCATTCAAGCATTTTATCAAACACTAGGTAAGCATGAAGAAAATTAACCCAAGAACATGCAATTCAAAACATGGATGATCATGATTTACAAACATTTAACCCAATCTAAACGACCAAACAATCAATTGCAATCCAATTGAGAATGTTGTCCTAAAGTTGAAATTGCTGTTCAAAATCTGGATGAAGGTAGAATTGGACTGTCGTGAAAGTGGAAGTTCTGTCGGCGTTGCTGGTGGTAGAGGTTGTTGGATAAAAGGGCTGCGAAGGCTATGATGGGTGGTTGCCGGAGCTATGAAGGTCGTTGGCCGGAAACAATGGCTGATCGGAGACTGGAAAAGCACCGCCGGAGCTGTGGAACAGGGCTGGCGGAGATAGGTCGAAATTGATGTCGCTATCGACGGTAGAGGGCGATGATGGAGTGGACTACCGGTCACTAGAGAAGGAGGGAATCCCCTTTCCTCTCCGGTGACCGGCGAGGAAGGGGAAGAGCGTGGCGAGAGAGGCGGAGGGCGTTTGTCGTGGAAGAGAAGAAGGTCGACGCCGGTTGAGCTGCGATGAGGAAATGTTGGATTTTAAAGGCAATTTTCGTGACCAACTGATCCAAGCCCCATTTAATCTCAACCATCCATTAAAGATAGGTTAATTGAATCTGATTAATCCATGAACTAGGTTGTGATCCAACGGCTGAGAATTCTCTGACTTTGAATAGATAGATCTAATCTATCTGAAAAGATAATCATGATCGGTCAAATCTGGATGAAGGCCTAAGATGTCTAGATCTAAATGTATGGATCGAATCTCCCCAGATCTGGGTAGATGGCTCAGAATCAAGTTGCTTTCATGGACGGTCCATATCGCTCAGATCTAATCTCTTGATTAAATTGCCTTCGATCATGATGAAGGGTCCAGATCAATCCAGTTTGAAATGATCCTTCTAGCCCTAGATGAAGCCATATTTGATCCAACTTGAGTCTAGTCCAGTGGCTCATCTCGATCTCCTGCAAATAAAGAAATTTTACATATATGTCCAAAATTTAGGAGAATTTACAATTATATCCAAAAATATATCCAACTTATAAAACATGCAAATAATCGATAATTAATCACTCGAGAGGATAAAAACAGTGATATTACGGACCAAAATAACACGATAAAATGACTGTTATCAATTCCCCCACACTTATTCTTGCACGTTCCGAGCAAGTAAAGAAAACTAAAAGTAAACTGAAAGTATATTTCCCTAATAATTCCTAATCATACATAGAAAATAATGAAAGAAAGTTACCTAGGATTGTCAAATCTCAAAGACTCAAGCAATTATGGACTCAAATCTTACACAGGTTAACAAACATGGTGACTTCAATCCATCATGAATAGACTAAGAATGATTAATCCTCACAAGGTAAGTGGTGGTTTCTCTCGCTCTTATAAGCATGTAATAATGGAGTTCACTCAAGCTACTCATGGTTTATGAACTACCATATTCTTGCTTTTCTTCTATCTTCACCACTATATACACATAAGAATGCACAATCACTGAAGGCTTATTAAGAATGTAAGGGAAACAAGAATACAAGAAAATTGACAATATGTGCGAAAGGAAAGAAAAGTACGAAATGAAATAGCTATAGAAATGCAAGAAGATATGGAAATACTGGAATGCTACATAGATGAGTACAAGAAAGCATTGCCCTAAAAAAAATTCTTCCAACCCAATAAACATGTAAACAACCCTTATCACATTCTTCAATACAAATATACTCATGATATACAATAGATCTCTCAATGATTGTAACAAGGAATGTCATTAACAAAAATACTATCACACATAAATAAAAATGGCACAACATGTCAAAATTTTCACAATACTTTTTTTTTTCATAGGCACCCAATTTATTTATTTTTTCAACTTTTTTTTTAGCTTTTTTTTTCAAACTTTTTTTTTCAACTTTTTTTTTCAAACTTTTTTTTCAACATGTAGTGCACTTCCCTATGCTCCAACATCAAGCTCAGCTAAAAAGATAAAGAGCATAGCTAACTCATGGTGATCAAGCACGACTTGTCTATGCTTACACTAAATTTCCCTGAGCTACTCTCTCCCCCACACTTAAATTTTTGTCCATCCTGGGCAAAACACTCATCATGAAACATCCAATATTCCACATCAAACAAAATGGAAATAAAAAGAAATGACATGATGAAAGTACAGAAAGACAGTAGAATGACTAATGAAAATGGCATGACGTATGATAAGAAAATTATTTGAGTAGCATGTGACAACAAAAGTAGTAAAGGGAAACAAGTGAGATAGCCTTCATAGTAATTATGCAAATCCATGGTTGTGTGGTCTCGAAAGAATCAAAGCAAGTTCTAGAGTTACAATAACCATAAGTGCACCACACACAAGCAATAAAAATAGGCTCAATCCTCACTAGGTAAACAAAATTAATCAACTCAGTCTATCAACTTAGAATCCATCACCAAGTAGTAACCACATGCAATCAAATAATCCATTCATGAAAATAAATCCCTGAAACTCGACAATCAAATTTAACTAGCTTTCATGGCTTCTAAGAAGATATAAAGGAATGCATAGAGAATTTATTTCAAAACACGACTAAACAAAGACTCAACAACCAAAACATAACAACTAAAACAAAAACAAATGAAGTAAAAGAAACATATATACAAGGGAAAAGAAAAGAGATGAGATGGAGCAAACTCCCCTGAGGTCCTGGTGGTTGAAGAAGGTTCAGTAGGAGAAGCCACTCAGGCAGTGGAGTGCTCCGAAAGAAATCCCGTCCCGGTAGTTGAAGAAGATTCAGCTTTAACATCCACGCGGGGAGTGGAATGGACTGAATGTGGGTGAACGCCTTCATGATGTGATCATGATAGTACTGTGCTGCTCCCTTCAATAGGATCGCCTTCTTATATGTTTTCTCTGGCGGTCAGAGGCGATTCAGGAAAAGTGTCCAGCCTTGGAATTGGATTATTTCATTTTCTGTTAAGTTCTTCATCAGCAAAATTCTTAGAAACTCTGGTTGAGATGGAAGTGTCCAGTCTGGGGGCCTCCAGCTATCCACCACTTCCATGGGAATCAGCTCGTCAGAATTGCTTGCCGCCACTGTCTCACTTGTCTTCTGGTCTGGCTAACAAGTCTGGGCACTGGCATCTGGAAGCTGCTCCTTTTCTTCAGAATAATTTAGGGCACAAACAGCATCACAGAGTAAATCTAAGCTACTAGTATCATCCTGCAAGTCATCGACCATAGAAACAACTTCATCATTATCTTGAGCATCAAATAGTACATCATCATCATGCACATTAGTAGAGGAGTCCTGTAGAGCTGCAGAAGAAGGAACATATATATCACTAGCTTTGCAATCCATCTCCTCAAGCACATCACTGCCATCAGGAATGATCTCTGGGGAAAACTGGGAGGAATCTTGTGCTTGTGTTTGGCTGATGGACGATGCAATTAGATCCAACTGGATTTGCATGTTATGTATCCGCTGTTGCTGTTGTTGATGTCTATCACTAATTTGTTGATGCATCTGTTGTTGCATCTGTTGCATCTATTGCATATGTTGCTACATCAATGATCCTAGCTATAAAAGCTTTTCTAGTGTCTCTGTAGTTAACTCAGCTTGTTGGAATGGTTGTAGTCCATCGCACACTTTGTCATCTTGAAATCCCAATGGACTTTGATAAGCTGAAAAATTCTGAGATTCTTCCTGATGTGCTTCTCCATAACTGTTACTTGATTGATCACCCTATTTGGGCATGTACATGTCGATAGATAGTGGGGGTAGATAGCACTGAGACTGCTCAGGAACATAGAGTGGTGTGTGCCCATACCTGAAATCTGAATCAAAATTATGAAAAGATATACCAGGAACTGAATTATACCTGTCCTGCTAATACGATTGATGATACTGAGAATGTTGAGGATCAGGTTGATGATATTGAGGCTGGTACTGATAATACTCCTATTGTCCAGTGCCTGAATAGTAAGCATCACTGAGATCTCCAAATGGTTGATAATATGGATCCATGTTGTAAGAGATTCCTAATCTTTCCTGAAAAACTAACAAACACAATCAAAGTCACAGGAAATAGACATGATCAAGTACACGGATATGCAAGAAATAAAAGAATGCAGCCCTAAACAAAAGTTTTTGAATTTTTTTGAATTTTTTTTTCAGAAAAATGGGTAAGAAATACTATGTCTACCAAGCATCATTACACTCCCCAATAACGGCGCCAAAATTTGATGAATAGGTATTTTGTATCGTGGTACCATTTCAAATTAATTACCGAACCCCCTAACTACACTAATATAGCATAGTGGATGGCTCAGATCATTTCCCAATGAGTGTAATCGACAAAATAGTAAACTTAGGATTTCTAATTATTGCTTTGAGTTTTCTAATGAATATGGGGGTTTGGATTTTGATGCTCTAACCTACGGTTGCAAGATAATTAAAAATCTAAACTAACAAGCAACAACAAAATCAAATAATGCAGAAATTAAAACAATAAAAACTGGAAGAGGAAATAATCTAATCAACCAAAGATATGCCCGGTGAATGAACAAGTTCCGGCTAAGTCCTACGAAGCTCGATCGAGACTCCGCAAATGGTAGTGGATGTGGAATGGTTCAGACTATTGAATCCAGTAGTTTGATGGATGCTCTGAACTCTCGTGTATTCGATTGAGCTCGAAGAAGTGTTGTCGGGGTGGACTCCTCCTCAAATCCGAAAGAGAAGGTGGATGAGCTGTGGAGATGGAGGACATCGCCGAAATCTCTCGATGAAGCAGTTCCTCCTCGAATCCGTGGAGGATGGATGGACACAAGGTGGAGGCGGCTGTTAAGCCTCAAGGGAAGAAGAGATTTAACTAATAACCTAATGAAATAACCTATGTGTTGGTGAAACAATGCCCCAAGCATTTATATATTTTGATGTTTGGATAATCATCTAAGTTAGGCAATGTTTTGTGATATAATTATGAACATGTTTAAGTGACAGGAAAATCCAAGTATGAAGACTTGGTAAAAGACAAGTCCAAGTGTGATCTTGGCAAAGAGAAGTCAAAGGAAAGGTCTTGGTGGCGTAAGTCCAAGCATGTAGTCTTGGCGACGTAAAGTCCAAGCAGTCCTTAGCAAAGAAAGACCAAAGGCAAGTCTTGGCGGCATAAGTCCAAGCATGTAGTCTTAGCGGCAAAAAGTCCAAGCGTACTTTGGCAAAGAAGAAACCCAAAGCATGACGAAACCAAAGGAAGCTTTTGAAGGCAAGCGCATGGATAGAGTCGTGGACTCAGAGAAATCCTGGAGGCGCAAGGCTGATGGAGAAGCTAGAAGGTTAAGTCTAGGCTTAGGGTATGTTTTCAAGTATGAATTATTCATACTTGGGGTGTGCCAGTCGACTGGAACATGGTGTCAGTCGAACTGGCCTTTAAAATACAGCATTAGAGGTTGGAGAGATGTTGGCGATCGGGGTTTTCGGTCAGGCTGAATCGAATCGACTTCGGACGACTACCACATACAAGCCGGCAATTGACTTCCATTATTGGCGATCGATCGCCACGAGCGAAAGACCCATAGCCGATTAGTGGCTGGCATTCTGACGCGAATCGCCATCGCTTTGTTGCGGCGATCGATAGTCTTCCTATTGGCAATGACGATGGCAAATCTCGCGAATACGGCTATTCAGAAGCCGTTAGAATCGGCGGCAGTCGACTGATGTAAGTCATCAGTCGACTGATAGACCTCCAATGGAAAAAAGAGGCTCTTTCCTATAAAAAGAGGCCAAGGGGAGCAAGAAGAGTCTAATGCTTATATTCTGATCATTCTTCTAAGCTCCCACAAGTTTTCCAAGCTTTCTAAGTGTATTAATTTCTTTCCTCCTCTCAAATCTTCATTGTCATCTTTTGTAAGAAGAGGAGGTCTTTGTAAAGAGAAAGCTTATTAGTGAAGATTGATTTGGGTTGATCCACCTTAAGGATCGTCGTGGAGTAGGAGCATTATCTCCGAACCACATAAAAGCTTCCGCGTTAGCATTGCATTTTCGTTTCTACTATTATTGTATTTGTTGTGTTTCCACTAATCTTTTGTAGAAAATGAAAAGAGGCTATTCACCCCCCCCCCTCTAGCCATTCAAGGATCCTACAAGTGGTATCAGAGCCCAGATCGCATTGTAAGATCTAACCATCAACCGAAGCATGGCATTTCAAGAGGGATATAGTACAGCGAGGCCTCCATTCTTCGACGGCAATGACTTCGACTATTGGAAAGGTAGGATGGAATACTACCTCATGAATGACATCGAAAATTGGTTTAGTATTGTAGATGGATTCGAAAAGTCGATCGACGAATTCGGAGCACCACTACCGACAAAAGATTGGACTAGAGAGATGGCAAAGAAAACACAAGCTAATGCAAAAGCAACGACCACACTTCAATGTGGTCTATCCAAGGAGCAAATTTCCAAAGTCGGGTCTTTCAACTCAGCAAAAGAGCTTTGGGAGAAGCTCATCGAATTGAATGAAGGTTCAAAGGAGACTAGAAGAGCCAAAAGAGATCTATTGATAGGTCAACTCCAAAGTTTCACCATGAAGACCAACGAGACCGTGAGCCAAATGCACGGTCGCTTCAAAGAAGTAGTCAACGGACAGGTGAGAAGGTCGACAACCAAGACCTTGTAAGGTATGTACTCCAAACCTTCCCTAGAACAACCTTATGGGCTTCAATGGTAGATGCTTATAAGGTCTCTAGGGATCTCTCTTTGGTTAAGTTGGATGAGTTATTTTGTGAATTTCAATTACATGAACAAGCTAACACTTCATCCAAAGAGAAGGGTATAGCTCTTTTTGTAGGCAAGAAGGACAAAAAGAAGAAGGAGAAGAAAGAAATGTCCTCCTCATCCGAATCCGAGGAAGATTCATCTAGTAGTGAAGATGAGCTATCGGCAAGCGAGGTGGCTCATTACGTCAAGAAGTTTGGTGGGAGATCAAGGAAACTCACCAAGAAAGATGTGAGGAGGATGTTCCACTCCTCAAGAGGTAAGCCTTCAAATAGTTCAAATTCTTCACCTAATGTAACTTGTTATGGTTGTAATAAGAAAGGGCACATCAAGCCAAATTGCCCGGAACTAAAGAAGAAGGAAGAGAAAGAAAAGAAGCATAAGGAGAAGAAGGAAAAGAAGAAGAAAGAAGCAATGGTGGCTCAAACTTGGGACACCCGAAGCATGGAAGACACTTCCGATGATGAAGAAGTATGCCATGCCACCCGAAATCTAGCCCTCATGGCTTTAGAGGAAGAAGTCGGGAGCTCAAGTGAGGAGTCTTCATCCTTTTCATCAAGTGACAATCATCATCAAGTGATGATGATGAGGTAAACAACTCACCTAAGGTAGATTTACTTTACAAGGCTATTGCATGTCTTCAAAATGCTTTGAATAGATTGAAAACTAGGATTAAGGATTTAAAAATAGAGATTAAATCACTTAAGAGTGTAGAATCATCTTGTGGTAAATTATCTAGTGATGATGATGCATGTACTCTTAGGGATGAAAATGATGAATTGAGAAAAGAAATAGGTAACTTAAGAGCATGCTTAGAAAAAATTACTAATGGTTCTAATTACCTAGATATGATAATTAAGGATCAAAGGACTATTTACAACAAGGCCGGAATAGGATATAGACCTAAGGAAAAGGAGGTAGCATTTACATCCCTTGTTAGTAGAAAAACCATTATTAAAAGCAAGGGTAAAAGGCTTGGGTTCCTAAGAAGTTTCTAATTGATGCTAGTGGTCCAAGATTTGGGTACCAAGGATTGTATTTTTCATGTGATATAGGTAGAAGAACCAAGCTTGTGGATCGTTGATAGTGGGTGCTCAAAACACATGACCGGTGATGAGAGAAAATTCTCCACTATCAACCACACTAGCAAGGGAAAGGTATCATTTGGTAATAGTGGCAAACTTAAGATTTTAGGAAAGGGCACAATTGAGGTATCCCCCAACCTTGTCATTCATAAAGTATTATTGGTTAAAAATATGAAATTTAATTTACTTAGTGTAAGCCAACTATGTGATGCAAATTTTGATGTTAAATTTGATTCCTCAAAATGTTTTATAAGACATAAAACTCTAAATGATTGCATGTTAGTAGGTTTTAGGAAATCAAATATATATTATGTTGATTTATCCTATGCTACTAATGCTTCTACTAAGTGTCTTATTGCAAAAGAGGAAGAAAGTTGGCTTTGGCATAGGAGACTAGGACACATAAACATGAAGAACATCGCCAAAATAGCAAAAATGAAGCTAGTCAAAGGGTTGTCTAAAGTCAAATTTCTCAAGGACAAAATATGTGATGCATGCCAAGAAGGGAAACAATCAAAAACATCACACAAAGGTAAAAATTTACTTAGTACCGCTTTACCTTTAGAACTTTTACATATGGACTTATTTGATTGTCATAGTACCCCTTCTATGATTGGTAGTAAATATTGCTTGGTAATAGTAGATGATTTCTCTAGGTTTACTTGGGTATTTTTCTTGAAAAATAAAGATGAAACCCTAGGAATAATCATAGGATTTAGCAAAAGAGTAGAAAATGAAAGAAAACTCAAAATCAACCGGATCCGTAGTGATCATGGTGGAGAATTTGAGAATTCTAATTTCTTAACCTTTTGCTTAGAACAAGGGTATAAGCATGAGTTTTCTTGTCCTAGAACACCCCAACAAAATGGGGTTGTGGAAAGGAAAAATCATGCCCTACAAGAAGCGGCTAGGACTATGCTAAATGCATATTCTTTACCTAGCTACTTGTGGGCGGAAGCGGTTAACACCGCTTGCTATATCCACAATAGGGTGTTAATTCATAGGTTCCTAGGAAAAACCCCATTTGAATTGTGGAATGGTACAATTCCAACAATTCACTATTTTATGGTCTTTGGATGCAAAGTTTATATTTTAAATACCAAAGACAACCTAGGTAAGTTTGAGTCCAAAGCGGATGAAGGAATCCTAGTTGGATACACATCCACTAGTGTAGGGTATAGAATTTACAATAAAAGGACTCAAAAGATTGAGGAATCTTCAAATGCCCAATTTGATGAAACTTCCAATACATACCCTAGGAAATCCCCTATTGATGATGATATTAATAATGAACATCAAGAAATTACCCAACAATTCCAAGATTTAACTTTAGGGGGTAATGATCAAGGGGGAGGATTGAATCAAGGGGGAGTAAGAGGTGATTCCGATGATGAGCAAAGGATTGAGATTAATTATGATCAAACTCAAATTAATACACCTCCTAGAACCATAAGAGCTCATCAAAATCACCCCTTAGATCAAATTGTGGGTGAATTATCTCAAGGTGTTAGGACTAGGTCATTTCATATGGATCTCATTAGTCATATAGCTCTAATTTCTCAAATTGAGCCTAAAACAATCAAAGATGCATTACTTGATCCGGATTGGATCTTAGCAATGCAAGATGAATTGACTCAATTTGAAAGGAGTCAAGTATGGGAGTTAGTTTCTAGACCTAATGAAAACACCATCATTACTATAAGATGGGTCTTTAGGAACAAACTAGATGGCCAAGGGAATATTACTAGGAATAAGGCAAGATTAGTTGCAAGGGGCTTTAATCAAGTTGAAGGACTTGACTATGATGAAACATATGCCCCGGTTGCTAGGTTAGAGTCTATTAGAATACTATTAGGGTATGCCTCCTATATGGGTTTCAAACTCCATCAAATGGATGTTAAATCGGCATTCCTAAATGGGTTTATTAAGGAAGAGGTATATGTAGAACAACCTCCCGGGTTTGAGAATATGGACTATCCAAACCATGTATACAAGCTTAGGAAAGATTTGTATGGTTTGAAACAAGCTCCCCAGGCTTAGTATGAAAGATTATCATCTTTCTTAATCTCTAAGGACTTTAAGAGGGGTAGTATAGATCAAACTCTATTTATAAAGTCAACATCAACGGACATCTTTGTAGCCCAAGTATATGTTGATGACATTATCTTTGGGTCAACAAATGATGAACTTCTCCAAGACTTTATTAAGAATATGGAAAAAGAGTTTGAAATGAGTCTAGTTGGGGAATTAAATTTCTTCCTAGGATTGCAAGTCAAACAAACAAGTGAAGGAATTTATATTTACCAAACCAAATATGCTAAGGAAATGATTAAGAAATTTGGTTTGGAAAATGCTAAGGTAGTTTCAACTCCAATGGCAACCAATACAAAAATAGATAGTGATAATGAAGAAAAAGAAATTGATCTTACACTCTATAGGAGCATGATTGATAGCCTTTTGTACCTAACCGCTAGTAGACCCGATATATTATTTACGGTTGGTATGTGTGCTAGGTACCAATCATGTGCAAAAGAATCTCATTTAGTTGCCGTTAAGAGAATCTTAAGATATATTAAAGGCACACTAAATGTAGGACTATGGTACCCTAGGACTAGGTCTTTTGATTTGGTGGGGTACACCGATTCCGATTATGCCGGTTGCAAATTGGATCGGAAGAGTACTAGTGGTGGATGCCAATTCCTTGGGTCCTCCCTAGTTAGTTGGAGTAGTAGGAAGCAACCTTGTGTTGCCCTATCCACCACCGAAGCCGAATATGTGACTATGGGTGGTTGTGTAGCTCAACTTCTATGGATGAAACATACTTTAGAGGACTATGAGCTATCTTACTCCAACATAAAAGTATTTTGTGATAATGTGAGCACCATAAATTTGACTAAAAATTCGGTGCATCACTCTAGGACCAAGCACATTGAAGTGAAACATCACTTCATTAGGGATCATGTGGCTAAGGGGGACATTGAGCTTAATTACATTGAATCTAAGTCCAACCTAGCCGACATCTTTACCAAGCCTCTCCCCGAAATAGAATTTTCATCACTTAGGAGAGAACTTGGAATGTGCTTTGTAGAATAGAAGTGTAGGTTTGCATGACCCCATAAAAATCTAGGTTTTATACCTCTAACCATCTCACAATAGACCTAAGAAACCATGATTTGTGTATTTAGCTACCTAGAAATCATGTGAGATGTTAGGAAGATGCACTTGGTTCATCATGCTTGTTATGATGTATTACAATGAACCAAAGTGTCATCTAGAGACATTAATCCTTCATTGGACTAATCATTGGGAAGGCTTATGTACAATTAATGTGCATATAGCTCCAAGAATATGATTGGAAATGTAAAATAAAACAAAATTTAAACTATGTCTATCAAACCTTGAGAAACAATTTTCAATTGATAAGCCAAAGTGATACAAAGTTGCAAAAATATCATAACTTTTGCAAAATCTCAAGTTTGTGTCAATATCAAAATCTATAGGTGATATATTTTTAAAATAATTTTTCCTTGATAGGAAATGATCTAACAACATTAACCACAAAATTTCGTAATTTTTTGATCTTTATTGAATTAATTATGAATTTTTTAATCTGGCCAAAAATGCTATCGGTGATATGGATCGCGTGCTTATCGCCTTGATTCGGTAATCTGACAATATCGAATCGGGCTTACGGTTCGCTATCGGTCAGCCGCCATTTATGGCGATCGTAACCGAAGCACTCGTATCGTGGCAGTTCGGCTGATCTCCATCGATTCAGCTGACTAACTAGTGATCGGCTAGCATCCACGGTTTTTAGGGTTTTCCCACCAGTTCGACTCGCCAAAACTTCCTGACTTCCTTCTTCTTCTTCTTCCGACGAATTTCCACCGCACTTCTCTAGCCGTTCTCCCTCATTTTCAGGCGATTTCACCGACCGGTGCTCCCATTTGAAGTGTTCTCCGACTCGAGGACCACCTCCTCTCGCGCGGTTCCCACCTAGTCTTCACCGCAGACCACTCGCTCGGCTAGGGTTTCGTGGAAACTACCTTTCGGCACCTTTTTTTCTTTGATCTTTCACCATGCCGCCTAGGTAAACCCTCATCCTTGCTCATAGTTTGGTTGTTCCTATAGTTTTGTTTCACTAACCGGTGTTTGTTTTGTTGTCTTTGTGTATGCATTCATCATCCTTAACCTACATTGCTCTTTTCGCACATTTATACTTAAGCATTATGCATCTAAGCGTGCCCGGGTACCACCGACCAATGAGGGTCCGTCAAACCCTCCACCCATTGTCGATCCTAGGTTTCCAAACTCCACACTTGAAAATGCCTTCATTAAAAATAAATTTCAACTCATCCCACCTTGATCAATGGACCCAAATTTTCTTAAGGACTACTGCTTTGATATTGTTCAAATCATCCAATTCTACAAACTTGAATCATTAGTCTTTTGTGAACATCATGTCAATATCACCCTTCTTTCTGAATTCTTCAACAATTTGCGACCGGTTGGAGATGGCTTGAGATACCGGACTCGCATTGCTCAGTGCGATCTGGATTTCAGTCCCCAGATCTGGACAGATTTTCTCGGATGTCGCTCTTCCGAGAATGATTTCATTTTGTATCCGTCTTGGAGTGATCCACTTCCACCTCCCTTTGAGGAGATTTCTCTAGATTCACTTCATACTACTTTCTATAATTCTCCTCGTCCTTTGAACACCAATCTCTTTCAATCCCAAGAGCTTTCTGCTTCTGACAATGTCCTTTATAAGGTCATTGCTCATTGTCTTCTTCCTATAGTTACACGCGGGTTGGCCTTAGTTCGACCTACACACTTCCTTCTCATGCATATCCTCCGTCAGTACTTAGACATTGATATTGGTCTCAACACCTTCCACTACATTACTCACTTCATAAAGCAAAACAATGGGAAGGTTCATATGCCATTTGGAAATGTCTTTACTCAGTGACTTAGTTCCGTAGGCATTGATGTCAACATAGGGGTCATTAAAATCATGAATAAAAAATATGACCAGATGACTCATCGGAGCTTCTCCTTGGCGGGCTTGAAGGCCGGCGAGGGGTCCATTTTCTGGGACCCTGCACGACGGCCAGCAAGTGGCGCTCCGGCACCAGAGGATGCCTCTACTGTAGAAGATGCTGAGGGTGTTGTTGATGAGAGAGTCTATGCGAAGGGGACTGCTGCAGGCGATGCTGTTCTGCCAGACTCATCCTTCATTGCCCGCTTCGATGCTTTTGCAGAGCGGGTAGATACACGTCTTAAGGAGCTTCGCTTGGGGCAACAGGAGCTTCGCCGGGAGCATCTGGAGCTCCTCTCCCTCGTGAGTGGGATGCATTGGCAGCAGCATGACATTTTGGTGATTCTCCGCTCTCCTGCACCCGGACACCCACCTCCTCACGATGGTTCATCATCTGCACCAATGGATGTTGATGACGACGATCTTTAGCTAGCATGTTTTTGTTATTTTCTTTTTGGTCATATGTACGGCACAAACTCAAACTTGTGTAATGATTTTTGGTTAATGAAATGAAGTTGTGTTTTGCTTAGTTCATTTCTATTAGTGCCTACATTACTATAATTTGTTATTTTCAAGTTTAGAAATTGAGCACATAGTACTAAGTTATGAATATTGATACGATACAATTCCACTTTTGCTTCATATTTTTATCATTTTGAATATCGTATCAATTCGTTAATCTGATGAGCATGTTTTTCGTCTAATATTTTTCATATGTTATATTAGTCAAATAAAATGTGTATGATGAGTTTCGTGATTTTTGGACATCCACGGAATTTTCTACGCATTTTTAAACCTTGACTGAAAAATTCGGATTTCAGTTATGTCGATATCGATCGCTGATTATTGGCGCCGATCATTTATAAGCGGCTTGATTGGTGATGACAATTTAATTTGGAATAGAAAACGGTTTTTCATCGGTTAAAAGGTCCAATTTTGGACATTATATTATTCCCACAGTATATACATGATAACTTGTATGGAAATAAGGATCTTCTTGATGCACTGGTTTAGGGGGAGGTACATCCCTTAATTCCATAATTGTTGGTGCAAAGCTAGGACATATTTGCCTATTCTATTGTTTATGCTTTGCTTCACATGTTATTTCTACATCATGAATCATGTTTTGGATT
The DNA here is from genome assembly GCA_025175895.1 of Wurfbainia villosa. NCBI lineage: Eukaryota > Viridiplantae > Streptophyta > Magnoliopsida > Zingiberales > Zingiberaceae > Wurfbainia > Wurfbainia villosa. Next base: position 62,765,318 of record CM045993.1, read on the forward strand.
AAGGGGGAGCTTCATATCAATTTTATACCTTTGTTCAAGATGTGTCAATTATAATTCTTTCCTGCACTTATTGGATAAACTCTTCTCTTTTTGTTGTATGTCAAAGGGGGAGAAGGGATATTTAAGTTAGAATTCATATTGAAATATGTTTATGTGCATATGTTAAAGACCTAACTTAAATGATTGCCAAACATCAAAAAGGGGGAGATTGTTGGTGCAACAATGCCCCAAGCATTTATATATTTTGATGTTTGGATAATCATCTAAGTTAGGCAATATTTTGTGATCTAATTATGAACATGTTTAAGTGAGGAAAATCCAAGTATGAAGACTTGGTAAAAGACAAGTCCAAGTGTGATCTTGGTAAAGAGAAGTCAAAGGAAAGGTCTTGGCGGCGAAGTCCAAGCATGTAGTCTTGGCGGCGTAAAGTCCAAGCAGTCCTTGGCAAAGAAAGACCAAAGGCAAGTCTTGGCGGCATAAGTCCAAGCGTACTTTGGCAAAGAAGAAACCCAAAGCATAACGAAACCAAAGGAAGCTTTTGAAGGCAAGCGCATGGATGGAGTCGTAGACTCAGAGAAATCCTGGAGGCGAAAGGCTGATGGAGAAGTTAGAAGGTTAAGTCTAGGCTTAGGGTATGTTTTCAAGTATGAATTAGTCATACTTGGGGTGTGCCAGTCGACTGGAACATGGTGTCAGTCGAACTGGCCTTTAAAATGCAGCATTAGAGGTTGGAGAGTTGTTGGCAGTCAATTGGGGTTATCGATCCTGAATCACGAGAGTCGACTGACCGACTACGCGATACAAGCCGCGGCATGATCCCGCGAACGACAGCGTCGTAGTGGCCGATCGGCTCACGGGTATATGATCGACATCGCCATCGCGGCCGATCGATAGTCTTCCGTTAAGCAAAAGAGGCTCTTTCCTATAAAAAGAGGTCAAGGGGAGCAAGAAGAGCCTAATGCTTATATTCTGATCATTCTCCTAAGCTCCCACAAGTTTTCCAAGCTTTCTAAGTGTATTAATTTCTTTCCTCCTCTCAAATCTTCATTGTCATCTTTTGTAAGAAGAGGAGGTCTTTGTAAAGAGAAAGCTTTTAGTGAAGATTGATTTGGGTTGATCCACCTTAAGGATCGCCGTGGAGTAGGAGTGTTATCTCCGAACCACGTAAAAGCTTCCGCGTTAGCATTGCATTTTCATTTCTACTATTATTGTATTTGTTGTGTTTCCACTAATCTTTTGTAGAAAACGAAAAGAGGCTATTCACCCCCCTCTAGCCGTTCAAGGATCCTACACTATGCATCAACGAAATCTACTGCATGAACATGATTAAAAGAGAGCAACTACTTAACGACAATTGCAATGAAATTAAAGGAACTGTAAATTAAACATCTTAATCTACGTGCATCTAATCAAAACACATAAACTCTAACATTCAACCTAATTAAAACTCACAAGACATTAAACTAACTCATTCAAGCATTTTATCAAACACTAGGTAAGCATGAAGAAAATTAACCCAAGCACATGCAATTCAAAACATGGAAGATCTTGAATTACAAACATTTAACCCAATCTAAATGACTAAACAATCAATTGCAATCCAAATGAGAATGTTGTCCTAAAGTTGAAATTGCTATCGGAAAATGTTGTCCAAAATCTGGATGAAGGTGGAATTGTACTGTCGTGAAAGTGGAAGTGTTACGGGCACTGCTGATGGTAGAGGTTGCTAGATAAAAGGGCTACGAAGGCTATGATGGGTGGTTGCTGGAGCTATGAAGGTCACTGGCCAGAAACAATGGCTGATCGAAGACTAGAAAAGCACCGTCGGAGCTGTGGAACAGGGATGGCCGAGATAGGTTGAAATTGATGTCGCTGCCGATGGTAGAGGGCAGTGATGGAGTGGACCCTTGGTCACCGGAGAATGAGGGAATCCCCTTTCCTCTCCAACAATCGACGAGGAAGGGGAAGAGTGCGGCGAGAGAGGCGGTGTAATGCCCGTAAAATTTCTAGCAATTTTATAAGAATTGTTGGCTTGATGATAATGGGCTTTATGTGGGTTTTTTCAAAAATAAAAGAAAATAAGCCAAAAGGGATGCAAGGACTAGGAATTGAACCCCAAACCTCTAGAGATAGCCAAGCCCTATAGATGCACCCACTAACCAGAAGCCCAACAAGAATGTATTGTTAGAAGAACATGGGAAATTATAGTTAGAGGTAAAGGAGATGAAGGGACTCTTCAAGTGAATAAATAGGGGGAATGAGGGGGCATGAGTTACCAAACTTGTTTTCTCCTCTTCTTCTTCTTCCTCACTGAATCCTAGAGCTTCCCCTCTCCATTCCTTTGGCCAAACCCCATCCAAGCAAGGAGAAGGATAGATTTGGCTTTCCTTAGGTCTTCTTTCCACTAAAAGCAAAGCGAAGGATGTAAGTATCCCTCACCTGCATACGAGTAGCTTTCGGTTGACATTTTGTGTAGAAACCCCTATGATATGTTCGGCCAACATGTGTTCTTGGTGTTTTCTTGAAGTTCTATACCTTGTTTTACATGCACATGATGAAGTTAAGATGTATAATAAATTAGGTTAAGAGTTAACCCTAGAAACCCCTATGATATGTTCGGCCAACATGTGTTCTTGGTGTTTTCTTGAAGTTCTATACCTTCTTTTACATGCACATGATGAAGTTAAGATGTAGAATGAATTAGGTTAAAAGTTAACCCTAGAAACCTCTAAGGACTATTCGGCCAACATGTGTTTTTGGTAATTAAATGAAGTTTTATTCCATGTTTTATATGCATATGATGTTGTTAGTATATTAATTGGATTAGGTTAAAAGACTAACCCTAAAAGCCCCTTGAACCATTCGGCCACCCCTCTATTATGATGACTCCATGAAGTTTTAATCCATGTTTTATATGCATATGATGTTGTTAGTATATTAATTGGATTAGGTTAAAAGACTAACCCTAAAAGCCCCTTGAACCATTCGGCCACCCCTCTATTTTGATGACTCCATGAAGTTTTAATCCATGTTTGTATGCATATGATGTTATTAGTATGTTAGAGAGATTAGGTTAAAAGACTAGCCCTAAAAACCTACATAGACCATTCGGCCACCCCCTTGTATTGATGTTCCAATGAAGTTTTAATCCATGTTTTATATGCATATGATGTTGTTAGTATGTTAATTGGATTAGGTTAAAAGACTAACCCTAAAAGCCCCTTGAACCATTCGGCCACCCCTTATTTTGATGATTCAATGAAGTTTTAATCCATGTTTTATATGCATATGATGTTGTTAGTATGTTAATTGGATTAGGTTAAAAGACTAACCCTAAAAGCCCCTTGAACCATTCGGCCACCCCTTATTTTGATGATTCAATGAAGTTTTAATCCATGTTTGTATGCATATGATGTTGTTAGTATGTTAATTAGATTAGGTTAAAAGTCTAACCCTAAAAGCCCCATGAACCATTCAGCCAACCATTGTCCTTTAACATGCTCTAGGTTAGGTTAACATGTGTTTTATGTTTGGGTGAATTCATGTTGACTTGTGATATTAAATGATGCTAGATGAAGATAACATGCTCTAGGTTAGTGGTTACTCACTCTTGATGTTATGCCTTATGCCATGCCCTATATGTATGTGATATTTAAGATATGTGATGAAATGAAATACGATACGATTGTGAAATGAAAATGATATGTCCATGAAATGAATATGATATGAAATACGATATGATTATGAAATGAAAATGATATGTTTATGAAATGAATATGATATGATTATGAAATGAAGTATGTTATGTTTGCAAAATAAAATAAGATATGCCATGATAAAAGCATATAAGTATTTTACCTTCTGCATGGCTTGTACCAGGACCCTAATAAGGTCCAAAAAGGGATGGGCTCCTAAAATGCCCTAGGTCGACGGACTAAGATCGGGCCTAGGATGGGCTCGTATGAATGATTGCCCCTAGGTCGACGGACTAATATCAGGCCTAGTACGGGATGGGCTCCAAGATGCCCTAGGTTGATGGAGTAAGACTCGGGCCTAGGATGGGCTTCTACGCTATGAAAATTGCCCTAGGTCGACGGACTAAGATCGGGCCTAGTAACCTAGTAGGTTTGAGATTTGCTACCTCGGGTCTATTTAGGGATGCGCGCTATGATGATGAAGAAGTGGTACAATGTCGGGCCCAAATATGTTGAGATTATGTTTACGTACCTATAAAATATGTTTTCAAAAGCATCCTGCATAGGTTACACGATTTGATTGCCATGTTCACATGCTATGTTGATATGTCATATATGTGTTGCATGTTATGTCATGTTTATGTTGCTATGTTACATATGTTGTATGTTATGTTTGATTAAGTCATATATTTACATGATATGCTGCTATGTTATAGATGATACATGTTATGCTGCTATGTTATGGATGATACATGTTATGTTTACTTATGTTACTTATGCTACATGTTAAGTTGCTTACGTCATGTATGTTACATGTTATGTTGCTTATATGTTATGAATGTTACATGCCATGATTAATGTCGATGTATGGTTTTTGTGAGTAGGACAACATCTTACTAAGCCTATGTGCTTATAGTTTACTTTTCCCTCGTACTGCAGATAAGGGTAAGGGATGGATAAACTAAAGGGAGCAGCAGGAGGGGCCAAATGTGTGTGGTAGTGGCATGGTGGAGAAGATCCGTTATGCCCTTATATATATGTTTCCCTATGACGATGACGTTTATGGATGTCCTTATTTATGTCTCCTTATGATGATGATGTTTATGAACTTTAACTAAGCACTAAGTATCTATATATGTTATGATGCATGCTCTATGTTAATAAGAAGAAGTAAGGAAGAAGTAAGAAGAAGTATCTATATATATTATGATGCATGCTCTATGTTAAGAAGAAGAAGTATCTATATATGTCAATGCATGTTTATGTTTTAAAAGAAAAAAAAATGTGTCTAAAGTCTTCCGCTGTAAGTAGTAAGAAGTGTATGTATGTACGGTCGCGTCACGCGCTGCTCCTCCGGACCCTTGGAAAAAGGGCGGGCGTGACAGGCGGAGGGCGTTTATCGCAGAAGAGAAGAAGGTCGACGCCAACTGAGCTGCGATGAGGAAATGTTGGATTTTAAAGGCAATTTCCGTGACCGTTCGATCCAAGCCCCATTTAATCCCAGCCGTCCATTAAAGATAGGTTAATTGAATCTAATTAATCCATGAACTAGGTTGTGATCCAACGGCTAAGAATTCTCCGACTTTGAATGGATAGATCTGATCCATCTGAAAAGATAATCACGATCGATCAAATCTGGATGAAGGCCTAAGATGTCCAGATTTAAATGTACAGACCGGATCTCTCCAGATCTGGGTAGTCCATATCGCTCAGATTTAATCTCTTGATTAAATTGCCTTCGATCATGATGAAGGGTCTAGATCAATCCAGTTTGAAATGATCCTTCTAGCCCTAGATGAAGCAATATTTGATCCAACTTGAGTATAGTCCAGTGGCTCATCTCGATCTCCTACAAATAAAAACAAATTTTACATATAAGTCCAAAATTTAGGCGAATTTACAATTAGATCCAAAAATATATCCAACTCATAAAACATGAAAATAATCGATAATTAATCACTCGAGAGGATAAAAATAGTGACATTAAGGACCAAAATAACACGACAAAATGACAGTTATCAGCGTGTTCGAAGTTCTAACTCGTAGATGAGGAAAGGACAAGAACATAGAAATGACGTAGTAGTTGAGTTGTGTATTTGTCTGATACTTGTATTTAATCATAGTTTGCTATTATGTGCAAGTTTGGGATACGAAGTAGGTCCACGACCGTGAGGATTATTTTAAGCTTTGTATCAGGTGGGTAATATCTACCCTGGACAGATAGTTTTGACTAATTCCAGTGCATGAATTTTGACTTATGCTAATACTTTTGACCTTGAATCCGCTCTTATTTATTCATGTGCTTGTACTTAGCCTTGACCTTTGAGATAAATTGCTGTTAATTCAACGTCCTTTTATCAATAGGATATTGTATCACGTACAGGGGAGATGTTGTCCATTTTTTGGCTCGGCATACTTTCAGGGCGTGACAGGATCAATCGTCAATTGGATGGAGGGAATGCCGCTGAGGAGTGCTACCGGAACTGTCACCACAGTGTGGAGAAAATCATCGATCACTGCGCGTGAGGAGGAAGAAGGTCGCGGCATGGTTTCTCTCGGTGTCACTATTTGCACAATTTAGAAAAAGAGGAATTTTAAGCTGATTTTTCATGGTTGTCCGATCCAATGGCCCTCAAATCCTAGCCATCCATTAAAGCTAGGGTAAAATTCCTTGATTAATATATTAGCTAGGCTATGCATCCAACGGTTAAGATTTCTCTGATTTTGAATGAAAGGATCTGATCAATCTGAATGGATGATCATGATCGGTCTAATATGGATGAAGGGCTAAGATTTCCAGATCTAAATGTACGTACTGGATCTCTCCAGATCTGAATAGATGGCTCATAATCAAGCTGCTTTCATCGGACATTCCATATTGCTCAGATTTGGTCTCTTTATTGAATTGCCTTCGATCTTGATGAAGGGCTCAGATTAAATCATCTTGAAATGCCCATTATTATCCTAGATGAAGCCATATTTGATCCAACTTGAGTCTAGTCCATTGGCTCATCTCGTCCCCTACAAACAAAGATAAAATTTGCATATAAGTCCAAAATTTAAGCAAATTTATAATAAGGTCCAAAATGAATTCAAACTCAAAAAACATTTTAATAATCAATAATAAATTACTCGAGAGAATAAAAACATTGATATTAAGGAGCAAAATAATACGATAAACTGGTAGTTATCAATTTTCCCACACTTATTCTTGTGCGTTCCGAGCAAGCAAAGAAAATCAAAAGTAAACTGAAGGTATATTTCCCTATCAATTCCCAAGCATACATAGAAAATCATGAAAGAAAGTTATCTAGGATTGTCAAATCTCAAAGACTCAAGCAATCATGGACTCAAATCTTACACAGATTAACAAACATGGTGACTTCAATCCATCCTGAATAGACTACGAATGATTAAGCCTCACAAGATAAGTGATGGTTTCTCTCACTCTCATCAGCATATAATAGTGTTGTTCACTCAAGCTACTCATGGTTTATGCACTATCATATGCTTGCTTTTCTTCTACCTTCACCACTATATACACATAAGAATGCACAATCATTGAAGGCTTATTAGGAATGTAAGGGAAACATGAATAAAGGAAAAAATGATAGTATGTGTGGAAGGAAAGAAAAGTAGGAAATGAAATAGCTAAAGAAATGCAAGAAGATATGGAAATACTGGAATGCTATATAGATGAGTACAAGAAAGCAATGCCCCAAAAGTTTTCATCCAAGCTAGCTTTTTACAATTCACTAAACATGTAAACAACCCCTATCACTTTCACAATACAAATTCATATATGATAAACAATAAATATCTCAATAGTTGCAATAAGGGATGTCTATCACTCAAATAAAAATAATGCACCATATGTCAAAGAAATTGGGTTTCATTGCTTTTATTCATTTAGCCAAATGTTTTTTTCCCAACTTCTTTTCTTTTTTTCCAATTTTTTTTTCAACTATTTCTTTCAACTTTTTTTTTCCAATCATTTTTTTTCTCTTAACATGCAGTGCACTTCCCTATGCTCTAAAAAAATATCAAGCTCAGCTATAAAAATAAGAACACGGCTTGTCTATAGTGATCAAGGACGACATGTCTATGCTTACATTGAATTCTCCTGAGATATACTCTCCCCCACACTTAAACTTTTGTCCATCCAGGGCAAAAACTCATCATGGAAGATCCAATATTCCACATCCAAAAATAGAAATAGAGAAAAAATGACATGATGTAGGAATAGAAAGACAATAGAATGAATAATGAAAATGGCATGGCGTATGATAAGGAAATAATTTGAGTAGCATGTGGCAACAAAAATAGTAAAGGCAAACCAATGAGATTGCCTTCATAGTAATCATGCAAACCTATGGTTGTGTGATCTCGAAAGAATAAAAGAAAGTTCTAGAGTTACAATAACCACAAGTGCGCCACACAAAAGCAATAAAAACATGCACAATCCTCACTAGGAATGAAAAGAAAATCATCTCAATCTATCAACACACAATCCAACACCAAGTAGTGACCATATGCAATCAAATAGTCCATTCATGACAATAAATCCTCAAAACTTGTCCATCAAATTTAATTAGCTTTCACAACTTCTAAGATGATATAAAATAATACATAGGAAATTTATTCGAAAAATCGACTAAACAAAAACTCAATGACAAAACTTAACAACTAAAATAAAAACAAATAAAGTAAAAGAAATGTATATACAATGAAAAGAAAAGAAGATGAGATAGAGCAAACTCCCCTGAGGTCCTAGCGATTGAAAAAGATTCAGTAGAAGAAGCTACACAGTTCGTGGAGTGCTCCGAAAGAAATCCCTTCCCGGTGGTTGATGAAGATTTAGCTTTAACATCCACGTTGGGAGTGGGATAGACTTAATGGAGGTGAGTGCTTTCTTGATGTGATCAGGGTAGTTCCATGTTGCTCCCTCTGAAATGATCACCTCATCATATGTAATCTCTGGTGGTTGGAGGCAATTCATTAGAAGTTTCCAACCTGGAGGTTGGACTATTACATGATATGCCAGGGCCTTCTTCAGTAAAATTTTTGGAGACTCGATCTCAGGTGGGAGTGTCTAGTCTGGGGGTGTCCAACTATCCACCACTTCTGTAAGAATTGACTTTTGATCATGCATAACAGGTGGTTGCACAGCTAAATATGATAATTTTGTAGGCACTGCCTCCTCTACAACTAGAATATCGATAGGAGGATCTAGCAACACACCAATGTCATCATCCTCAACATCTAACACAGCAGCAACTTCATCCATAATTACACATGCAACATCATCAACAAAAACATCTACAATAATAATACTCTCATCCAGTTTTCTGCATGCATCAACACTATCTTCAAAGTTCCCAACATCGACATTCACATCAATATCAGGAGCATCAGAAATTACATCATCACCATGTAAAGTAGAAGAGGAGTCATGTAGAGTTGAAGAAGTAGAACCAAGGATATCCCCAACCCTGCAATCCATCTCCTCAAGCACATTTGTCTTGCTCGCCATAAAGCAACGAGGAATACCCTCTAATGAAGGTTGAATGACTTCTTGTGCCTGCATCTATTGGATGGATGATCTAAGTTGATCTAACTGACTTTCCATTTCATGCTCTGATGCTTCAATTTCTTGTTGGGAATAGATACCACTGGTCATTTCCATTTGCTTTGTAGCTAGCTACTAGATACACTTCCTCAAATCTTGTATTGAATTTTCTCGTTGGCTAGGGATAGCAGCTTGTTTATTGTAGTTCTGAAATCCCAATGGACTATGATATGTAGAAGAGTTATGAGCATCTAGATGTTGTGATATCCCATATGTGTAACGTGATTAATCTCCCCAACTAGGCATGTAAGAACTGGTAGATGGGAGAGATGGATAGCTGATGCACGCGAATGCGACCTCAAATCTCGTGACGGAGACCGTCGAGGGCATGAAACCTTAGTTTAGGATAACAAAACCCACATCTCACATTAAATTGACATGTATGTATATTGATACACCCTAGATACACGTGAGATGTTAGGAAAATAAGTTAAGCTCAAGGTGCATAGATAGTGCATCTAGATGAATTTAAACTTATCTCAATCATCAATATGAATCATGAGGAAAGCTAATGTACAAGTCATGTACATCTAGCCAATAGTCCGTGTTTCAAAATAGGTTTTCAGAATCATTTTAAAATCCCGCACAAAAAGATTATCGATCCCACAGGGACTGAGATTCGAGTACCAATTTATTAAGTGGACATTATTGTTCGGAATTAAGTTCTAAGAGTTGTGATTTCGAGGGTTGATGGCAGTCTCAACTCAATGCGGTGTCACACGGAAGAAGAAAGAAACTAGTTGTGAGTCTTTGGAAGGGATTCTAGGATTTCGATTTCGTTTGTGTATCGCAGAACACATTATCAATTGGGTTTTGTCTCGGTTTCTAGCTATGGTTTTATGGAAAGGACATCATACACTCCCCCGATGAGCCTTCGCATCTATCGAAAGCTACCTCTTCCATTACCAGGTCGACCCTTAGACTTAGGATGGGATAGTCGATATGAGGATGCTGAATCGATCCTTGCGACAAGTCAAAAATGGGGCGCATTTCCTACTCTATCGCATCCTTCTACCCACGATTATGGGGGATGATACCAACCCCTAGGTTCCTCCTTAATTCTCCTAAATCTTAGATACAAGGGTTGTCAACCCTCGTATCGGCTAGTACGGTAGATAGAAAACCAAAACACATAGATATCGGTCTAAACTAATACCAATTGTAAATACAAATTCAAGAACAGAATTCAATTTGGAATGACATGTTCTACGCACACAAACTACTCCCTAATCCTAGAATCGACGAGTCTACTCCATAAATAAGAGAGAAGAAACACAAAGCACGATCATGTTCGTATAAACAATTGAAATTATGCAAAGAACAAAAATTACAATGCAATGTGGCTCTTTTCTCCGCCATTGAAGTGCAGAACTTGGATCTCCGGCGGATTTCTTCCTCCCCGTTGTGAGTTCTCGAAGCTTTTTAGGGCCTCGGAGTGCTGTCCCAGCCGTCATGCCTCCCTCCTAGGGTTTGAGCATAGCCTCCTTTATATAAACATCAGCCTGGATCTCCTCGAAACCTGGAAAATAATCGACTCGCGTCGGAATCGCATAGCGCCACACGACCGTGTGGATCCACACGATTAGGTCATGTGTGGCACTGTGGCATAGGCTGTGTTTTTGTAGGACTAGAGTGTGTGTCATTCTACTCTAGCTGCCAAATGTCTTATTTGTAGAAGAAATGTTGACCGCTAGAGGGGGTGAATAGCGTCGTAGGATGCGTGAATGGATTTAAATTGCGTTCGTCTACAATTTTCATTAGCGCGCAGCGGAATAATAAAAATAATGCAATAATGAAATAGACAACCATAAATACACAAATACACAAGTATTTAACTTGGTTCAAAACCGAATCGTTCTTACTCCACGGATCGAGCTCTAAAGAGCTCTAGTGATGCACACGCAACCACTAATCACAAATACTCCTTCTCGACACAAGTCGGAGGCGGAGAAACCTCGTACAACTATTCTTACAACAATAAGAAATAGATATAAGCAATTACAATAATGAAATATAATGCAAGTAAAGAAAACTACTTTACAATTGCTCTTTTGAATGCTTGATCTTTGGTTGCTTGAATTGCACTTGGAGACCCTGATTTAAAATAGCAAATCACCCCAAAAGGCCTCAAGAAATGCTGGTGAAATCCTCCTCCACGAGCTCCATTTAAAGCTTCTACCTGAGTTGGAAATCGTCGATCAATCGACTGCTCGGGACCATCAGTCGACTGATGCCACTGTTGTCATGAGACAATGACTAGATCCACGCTGAAAAAATCTAATGGATCAATCATCAGTCGACTGATCGACCCTCCACTCGACTGATATCCCTAGCAGTCGAGTCAGACTCCATTCTGTGCTAGAAAAACTGAGCACCAGTCGACTGATCACACGATCAGTCGACTGCTCAGCCAATCAGTCGACTGCCCACCTTTGGCAGTCGACTGCTTGGCCAATTCTCGTAGCCAAACCCTTGTTAACTCACGCCAGTCGACTGCCACATGGCACCAGTCGACTGATACACCTCAAACATGAGATTTTAACCTCAAACATGAGGTTTAACCCAAGTATGGTGCCCCCATACTTGCTAGACCACCCTTAGCCTAGACCTAAGCCTTCTAGCCACCTCCGTCAGCCTCACGCCTCTTAGATCCCTCCAAGTCATCCATGACTTGTTCATACATTGCGCTAGCCTTCAGGTGCTTCCATCAGCTATATCATGCTAACGGTGTCTACACCGCCAAGGTACATTGGACTTACACCGCCAAGACTCCGTTTGGACTTTACGCCGCCAACCATTGGACTTATGCTACCAAGACTCCCACTTGGACTTTACGCCGCCAATATCAAACCCCTTGGATTCTCGAATGCTAAGACTCAAGCTGGGACTTTCCCTTGCCAACCCATGTTGGACTTTCCATACCAAGACCCATGCTTGGACTTTTCTTTGCCAAGACCCATGCTTGGACTTTTCCTTGCCAACCCATCTTGGACTTTCCATGCCAAGTACTCAAGACTTGGACTTTCCATGACATAGTCAACTCCAGTCAACCATCAAAATCCCCCTCGAGTCAAACTCGAGTCCGGTCAATCATGACCCGGGTCGATTGTGCCAATAATCTCCCCAAAACAATATCATACATCAATGTCAAATATCGATGTCAAACTTCCATGTCAAACATCAAAACATCACTCAAGTTGGAAACAGTCGACAATTAAGGAGCAATTAGATCGACAGAGGATCCTGGAAACAGTCGCACCAAACAAGGATGGGGAAGCAACTAAGGAGACGGGCACACCAACTGGCACGCAAGGGCACAACTTTGGAGTACTGGGATTACTCCAAGGGAAAGAGATAGAAAAGGGAAGTAAGCACAGCAATGAAGAAGGCATACAACAAAAGAAACAACCGGAAAACGAGACAGAAGTTGCAAACATACCACATGGTAGAATAATGCATAATCAGAAGATATCAGGTCCACAAAAATAGTGCTGGCCAACTTGCATACGGGGAGATGGAGATGATCAGACACAAGACCAGCCAGGACTAGCCAGGGAACAATCATATCAATGGAGAACCCATTGTGCACTCACATCAAGTAAAGATGACAAAGAAGCAATGGAGATTGACACTCAAACTGGCACACAGGGATATATTTCTGAGAATACTGGTTTGTCGCACACATGAGTTCTGAATATTCAGGCTGGAACATGGACAGTAATAATACATGAGGAATGCCATGGAAATGAGACACCAAAATATGCGACAGTATGGACGAGGCAAATGCAAAAGCAACAAAGGGAGCACATTGAGAATGGGAATAAGGGAGGCCATCAACAGCAAGAACAAATGCCAATGGAGACAAACGCTAAAACAGCTACCCCAGATTCAGGAAATATAAATATGGCAGCTAGCCAGCGAAGTATCAGACAAAGTTCTAGGAGGCTGGTGCAAAGCCAGAATGAACGGGAACAGAATATTCGGAATCTACAGGAGAAGCAAGATGGAAGTGTAAACAAGGTGATTATGATGTGCCAACCAACCACCAAAGGGATAGAGAATGAAATGGCAGACCAAGGAGTGGAACAACAACAGACACACACAATGCTGACCAGAAGGGCATAGGAGGGCAAAAGAGAAAATAGCAAAGGGGGAACTAGTGAAGACACAACAGGCCGGGAAATAGTTGTAGAGGCTTTACCACCAATCATACTAGCCCTACCAGCTGCACGATGGAGCAAGGGAGGATTGCTGATAAAATTGGATCAAAGGAATGACAGGAAGCAATCTGAGAATGAAAGGAATTCAGACAAAAGGAAGAAGCAAGAATAGAAAGAGGCTACTACCATGGCTAGACGGCGAAAGCCGACTGCACAACCATGAAGATTGGATCATGGAACATAAGAGGTTTAAATAAAGGCCTCAAACAGAAGGCGGTGGCAGAACTCCTTCTGAAACAAAAGCTAGGTGTGTTAGGGGTGTTGGAGCTGAAGTTAACCCAGTAGTACTATCAAGCATTGAAAGATAAAAGATTCCAGAAATGGGAGACGAAACAATAGTTGTTCAACTCATCCAGAAGCAGAATGTTGCTTATATGGGACCCGCAACTTGTTAACCTACACATCCAACAAAGGGAAGAGCAACTAATACACACGACAGTTACCTGCAAAATCACGGGGATAACATATGCAGTCACTTTTGTTTATGGGCAGCTATCTATCACGAGCAGGAAAGCAATGTGGGAAGCACTTGCACAGATTGCGAGATGCATGGAGATGTCGTGGTTAATCCTAGAAGATTTCAACTCCCCACTATCACCCACTGATAAGAAAGGGGGAATGGCAGTCACAACATATGCAACAATAGATTTTCAGGAATTTACTCTTGAGGCAGAGGTTGAAGACTTGCGCTCCATTGGGTGTCAATACACATGGACTAATGGTCACATAGTAAGCAAGCTTGACCGTGCAATGGTGAACAAAACCTGGATGGAACATAACCAAAGTAGTTATGCAGAATTCAGGGCACCAGGAACAATATCAGACCATGCGGCCTGTATTGTATATGTGCTAGGGACCACATGGGAGAAACCCAAGCCATTCAAATTCTATAACATGTGAACATTACATCCTAATTTTTGGCAGCTGGTAGAGGATAAATGGAGTAGCAACAATTTCAGAAATGTGGCGGGCACGACACAATATAGGCTTAGACAAAAGATCACATTCCTCAAAAAAGACCTCAAGCAGCTCAATCGGCTTCATTATCAACACATTCAGGAGAAAGCAAAACAGGCAAGAGAGCAATTGGAGGAAGTCCAACATGCAGGGTTAACACAAGGACAAATGGATGACAGTTATCAAACAATAAGGAAAAAGGCTGAATTACTTGAGAGGGATGAATATCTATTCTACCTGCAGCGAGCCAAACATGAGTACTTTAGAGTAGATAAGAACACAACCTTTTTTCATACCATGGTCAAGCGAAATAACAAACGAAGGGAAATTGTGGCAATTGAAAAGAGCACTGGGGAGACCACTGCATCATCGGAGGAAGTAGTGCAGGAATTCCTATCATACTTTCAGGGCCAATTAGGAGAACAAGGGCATAGGATAGATTTCCAAGGGGAATGCATGCAATTTGGAAGACAACTAACTGAGGTGCAACAGACAAGACTAATTAGGCTGCCAACTGAGGAAGAAATAAAAGAAGCTTTATTTGACATTGGGGACCTCAAAGCTCCAGGGCATGATGGGTACAATTCAAAGTTCTTCAAGTGCACATGGAATACAATTAAGCAGGATGTCACAACAGCAGTCATGGAGTTCTTTGAAAATGGCCAACTCCTAAAATCCTGGAACCACACTTTAATTTGCTTAATCCCGAAGTCAGCACATGCCAGCAAGGTTCAAGATTTTCGATCGATCTCCTGCTACACTGTCTTTTCCAAGATAATTTCCAAGATCCTAGCAAGCAGAATGGCAGAGATTGCAGATCAATTGCTTCACCCATCACAGACCGCTTTCGTTCAAGGGCGTAGTATCACTTATAACATACACCTGGCACAAGAACTCTTCTGCAGCTATACAAGGAAACGTGTATCCCCAAGAAGTATACTTAAAGTTGATTTGCAGAAAGCCTTTGATTCAGCCCACTGGAGCTTCCTGCAGGAAGTTCTCAGAGCACTGAAATTCCCCGAAACTTACATCACATGGATCAAAGAATGTGTCACCACCCCAACATACTCAATAGCCATCAATGGCAACATTCACGGCTTTTTCAAAGGTGGCAGAGGACTTTGACAGGGAGATCCTTTATCCCCATATCTATTTGGACTATGTATGGAATACCTTTCCCGATTGCTTGCAAAGTGCACTAGCCGGTTTGACTTTCATTTCCATCCAAAATGTGAACATCAAAGAATATCCCATTTGGTATATGCTGATGATCTGCTACTCCTAAGCAGAGGGGATGGGCAATTAGTGCAAGTGCTAATGGATTGCTTGTCGTAATCTGCAAATATGGCAGGGCTCACAGCTAACATGGGCAAATCCAACATATATATGGCAGGAGTTGAACAAAGGGATCGGGAAAGACTACTATCCATCACAGGTTTCAACGAAGGAGAGATGCCATTTTGATATTTAGGTATCCCAATAGCATCGCAGAAGATGAAGATTGCGGACTATAGCCCAATAATGGAGACCCTCATGAAAAGAATCAGCTCCTGGCCCAAGGATACACTATCATATGCGGGCAAGAGTCAACTTATATCCTCGATTCTGCAGGGGGTTGAATGCTATTGGATGTCGGTCTTGCCTCTTCTAGCCACTGTCATAGATAGGATATATAGCTTCTATCGCACATTCATGTGGACTGTGAAAAACCCACCAGTAGCTTGGTCTAAGATATGTAAACCAAAAGAAGAAGGTGGGCTGGGATTGAGGGATCTAAAGGCATGGAACATGGCACTACTGGCAAAAGCACTGTGGAGGATACAACAAAAATAGGACACCTTATGGATATGCTGAGTGCATCACACATATATACAGCAACAAGGAGTTTGGGAATGGAAGAGCAAGCATAAGGACTCCCCACTAATTAAGAAGTTGACATACATCAAAGATAATATCATAACATCAGCGGGCTCTCCAGAAAAGGCAGAAGAACTCCTGGATGCATGGTTTGGCCAAAGTAAAGGTGGAGTCAAGAAGGCGTATGACCATTTCAAAACTGCAGGAACTAGGAAAACCTGGGCACCGACGGTATGACAGAAAGATATCCAACCAAGCCACAGGTTCATGATGTGGATGCTAGCTCAAGGGAGGCTGCCTATGCGTGCTGGGAAAGAATATCTAGATGATCGAAGATGTGTTTTCTGCAGCCAAGAGGAGGAGACATTAGATCATGTTTTTTTCAAATGTGGACAGATCCGACAGCTCTGGGATAGAGTAAGAGGATGGCCAATGATGAGACCAAGTATGCAGACACACCGTCAGATGCTGCGCACATTCAGAATGCAATACAAGGAAGACAACAACATAAACAGGACTTGTCACCTAGCCATGGCAGCACTGATTCATCATGTTTGGTGATCAAGAAACTCCATGAGATTTGAAGGGACAAGGTTTGAAGGTGACATGATCTTCCGGAAGATTCAAATTCATGTATATAGGGCTTTGGAGGACCACACCCTTCAGCTCCCCATAGGCATCACATGAAGGTGACAAAGGCAGGTTAGCTATTTCTTTCTTACCTTCTCGCTCCTTTCTTCTAGCACTGTGCTAACCTCCTATATCCAGCCTCCCTCTCACTGAATCAAAGCTCATCTCACTCCACTAAAGCAAGATATCCAGCCTACTCCTATAACCATTGTTACATCCTCTTATCCACTTTAGACCACATGACACCTTATAGCCCATGCACATCCATAACCCACATTTGCTCCACCTGGGCATCACTTTAGAACACTTTTCTTCCCATAGCACAGGGTGATGTGATCTTCCGCAAGAGTCAAAACTCATGTTTATAGGGCTTCAGAGAATTGCATGAAGGAGACAAAGGCAGGGCATTTCTCCCTATCTCTCTCTCTCTCTCTCTCTCTTTCTCTCTGCTTTATTCTAACACTGTGTCCACCTCCTACTTTCCCTTATCCCCTCACTTCTTCAAGGCTGACACCTTGTCATAGACCAGTTTGCCTTATTCCTCCTAATTCCAGGGAAGTTCCCTTACTCCCCTATCACTCCAGGGGACCTTCCCCCCCCCCCCCCCCCTCATTCTTCCTCTTTCTACCTCCATTCCAGGGACGCTTATCCCTGGACAGGGTACTTCTCCTATCCAGGGCACATGCCCCTTTGGCCCCACCATCCCGGCCACTTCACTACCAGGGCATTTCCCCCTTACTCACTCTCTTGCTACCTCCATTCCAGGGCACTGCCCCCCCCCCATTCCCTCTCCTTCTGCCTTCATTCCAGGGCACTTCTCCCTAGATAGGGTACTTCTCCTGCCCAGGGCGCACGCCCCCCCCCTAGCCCCACCATCTCGGACACTTCACTTCCATGGCACTTCCCTCTTTCTCCCTCTCCTACCTTCATTCCAGGGCACTTCTCCCTGGATAGGGTACTTCTCCTGTCCAGGGCACATGCCCCCTGGCCCCACCACCCCAGTCACTTCACTTCTAGGGCACTTCCACATCATTCTCCCTCTCTCTTCTTTCATTCCTGAGCACTTCCTGGCTTGGACAGGACACTTCTTCAGTCCAGGACACTTCACCCTTGACAGAGTACTTCCCCTCTTCCAGGGTACTTTGTGCAAAAAAAAAACAGTTTTTTTTAAGGCAGAGCGGTTTACAAGAAGGGTAGGGCGGTTTTCCTCCAAAGGAAGAGAGGTTTGCAAGAAGGGTAGGGCAGTTTTCCTCCAAAGGAAGAGCGGTTTGCAAGAAGGGCAGATTGGTTTTTCCAAAGGCAGAGCGGTTTTGCTTGGGCCTGTCCAGGGCACTTATCGCGACACAGGGCACAGGGCACAGGGCACCTTGGCCTGTCCAGGGCACCTCTCCTACACAAAGTACCTCACCCTGCCCAGACCACTTCACCGAGGGCCCATATCACCAGGGCACTGTACTGGCTCCAGGCGGCTGCCTCAACCCTAGGTCCCAGGGCACTTTTCCAGGGCGCGACCGGAGTGTTGTCCTCCAGGGCACTATGATGCCTCAAGGGCTCCGATAGGGCATTGTGCAAGGGTGCTTCGACAGACCAGTTCTCCGAATGGTTTCCAGGGCACTACCCAGAGCACTGATCTAGGGCACTATTTCCAGGGCAGTCTAGCAGCAGGGCGGTCTAACGTGATACTAGTGGCGGACTGAGCACCTTGAGTCTAGGGCACTGTGTTAGTAATATATGAGAGATGTCCTAAGGCAATCGCCTTATGTATGAACCATTTATATGATAAATGAAGATTCACTATTTGAGTATACATGTTTTATGTATTTGATTGGATCTTAAACTCATTTACTGAATGTCCACGATATGATTCACAGCAAGAGAGAATTTGTGATTGGATCACAACTAGTGAGTATCTCTACATGTGTAATTGTGATGTATCGGAATTATCCCTAGTCGATGAATTGATGGATTTGGACACCATCAATTCTGTTGAGACTAGCACGAGGTATACTCCTTGGTGTATCCAAGCAGCTGATTCTCACTGGCTGGAGACATTGTGATGTCCGGAGTTAATCGTGGATGCTAGTTATAGTAACTAGTTCATTGGAGTGACCAACCGTAAGACTTCATATGGTTCTCTGCATATATAGATATGTCAATGAAGTTCTTACTGTGGCTTAAGTGTGATGTTCCATAGACTTGCGGTATTCAAGTCATCTTGATCATGGAGACTTATGCTTTGACATCTTAAGCAAACATCTCTAAGGAGATGTGGACCCGGGATGATTGGGTATAAGTCGAAGTGATCGAAGGTGTTTGAATAGCCTATAAAGGATTCACCACTCCTTGCGAGGAGATGTATACCCATGGCCTCTTGTCGGATTGTTACTAAAGTCTTTGGCCAAAACATTACATGTTTAGAGTAAGGTACTCTTCGATACAGGTGGAGTAACTAGAATCCGTAGGACGAGAAAATGATACTTGGGCTAGGTGTGACGTAGTCAGCCTAGTGGGGACTGACACAATAGACCATGTCCTGAACCAAGTGGGTATAAAATGAGTGAAGGGAATGGAGCACGAATCATTCGAGCTGCTGAAGGGTTTCAGAAATAGTTCTGGATCAACCGTTGATCTTTTCGGTTAATTGGGGATCATGATGTACTACTAGGTGCCACTCATGATCGTTCTATAATTAATGGTTAATTATAGACGGCCAACATAAACCGAGAACCTATTTGGTCACACGCACAACGAGCGTAATCCAAAGGATTTAAAACGAGCTTGAGAATGGGATTCTCAGACCGAGAGAAACTAGGTTTGGTTGGATCAAACATAAAGCGAGCATGAAATCGTTTCAGTCGCAATGGAAGCGTGGATGGGCCATGTCTTATGAAGACATAATGGATGAACCAAAATGGTTTGGTTCTAATCCAATGGAGGAGAATAAACCAAAGAGTTTGGTTTATTTTAAACGAATGAACCAAAAGTTGGTTCGGTTCGTTTTAACTTAAAATAAACCATCATGGTTTGGTTTATTTTAACTTATCTTAATGGAGCGGGTTAACGGGCCTAATGGTTATGATCCAATAACTATTAAGAGAATTAGTTCTCTATAAAAGAGGGCTTAATGGACAATTAAGCCCTAATCCAAAACCCTAGCAAGGAGTTGCCGCCCACCCCATTGAAGGAGTTGCCGCCCAAGCTCCTTGGCCACCCAGCCCATTGTGCCGCCATTCAAGTTGTTGCCGGCGTCCAAGCATCGGCCGGTGATCCTCCGGCGACCCTCCGGTGATCTTCCTAGGCTTCGGTGAAAAGGTGAGCACTTGGCTTCCTTGTTTTGGCCGGCGCCTACTCCTCCACCAAGCTGTCCAGTTTTCTGGACAGCTTCTTCTCCTCTCGTCGGAGCGTCGTTTGGACGACGGTTAGAGCTCCGACAATGGATAACTTACCGGGGATTCGATCTCCAGTAATCCTCTGAGGTGGAGGACGAAGGATTCGTCAATTGGTTGACGAATACCTCTCCGGAGAAGCGAGTTTTGAGAACTCGTATTAGGATCCGAATTTGGATTCGGATCGTGATCATCTCTCGATCACGTCACCTTCAACACGAGGCTAGTAACCCGTACGAAGATGAAGCTCGTGGCTTAGCGAAGTCATCCCGAGGAACTCGGCGTGGATACGGATAGAGACGATTCTAGCGAGGATCATTCCGGTTGATGTCGTTCCCGCTACACCTCAAAGAAAGGTATAACGTAGTTAAATTTCCTTTTTTTGCAAATTTAAATTTACGGTTATGTCTACACTTGTTGTAATATGCATGCGTGTGTTGTGTGTGTTGTAATAAATAGAAGTATTTATTATTTTTTATTGCTTCCGCTGTGTTCATGTTTACGAAACATGATCAAACACACACACGTCGCGGTGCCGGAAACCCAACAGTGGTATCAGAGCCCAGGTTGTGTTTCGACATAATCGTAAAATGGTTTTGCGATAGTCATAATGTTATTTCTGGAAATTTTCTAATTTTGGAAATTTAGAAGTATTTATGGAAATTTCTCAATTTTGGAAAGTCTAGAAGTATTTATGGAAATCTTCCACTTTTGGAAAGTTGGAAGTATTTTATGGAAATTGATATTTTCCATAAATAAAATATTTGATTAGATTCTGGAAATTTGTTTCCTAATTTAATCATGATTTGATTTGGGAAATCAAATCTTAAAATATTTTATTTCCATGAGTAGTTTTAATGATTTAGGAAATTGGTTTCCTAAATAGATTTTCCTTAATCAAATAATTTCCATGAATAAAATATGTGATTATATTTGGAAATTTGTTTCCTAATTTAATTATGATTTGATTTGGAGAATCAAATCTTAAACATATTTTATTTCCATAAATATTTATGACATATAAGGAAATTATATACATGACATAATTGTATGCCATGTAATTGCATTAGATGCATAACATTATGCCATGCGTGTCGTGACATGTAGATGTATGTCATGTATTTCATGCCATGTAGATAATAGTTATTTGCATGCAAAGAGGATGAGACATAAAACCCTTAAACAATATTAAAGCCTACACCTTCCATTAATATGGTTAGAACCAGAGTTCCGTTTCTTGTTTGGGTTGTTGGACTCTCTCCAAGCCCGGCTCGAACCCGAACATGTTCAAACCATGGAATAGTTTAATACTAATATGGTAAGAGTCAGAGGTCAATCGTTAGCTTTGGTTGTTGGACTCTCTCCAAGCTGGGCTAATTGGTTGAATGCGCTCTAACCATATTAAAACTATTTCCCGATTAATGGGTTGGCTTTAACCTGGAGCATCGGCTTGTTGGACTCTCTCCAAGGTTGATGTAAAGGGAGGTGAAGTTGGGTGCTATGCATATGATGCATACTTGTTAATGTGTTAACAACTTGATGTATGTGTGAACATTCAATTAGTTGATAGCACATTGTGATAGTTGCATATACGTGATATGCAATCGGTATAGTTGATACCTACCGTCGTAGTTATGAATGGCTTGTTGGACTCTCTCCAAGGTTGTTCATAACTATGATGGATATCAGCCCATTCGGAGATGGACCTACGATCTCCCGAAGTGATTTTGGGGTTTTTGAAATTCGAAAAATGAATGGGATTTATAAATGTATATTGATGCATTTTAAAATCATCTTTCTCATATATGCTCGTTTTGTATTTCTAAAATTGATCATGATGTCTTTGAATTTGCGTTCCATTTTGGATTCGAATAAATTGGTAGAGCTTCTTGGGTGGCTTAGAAGCTTGAGAATTGTTCTCAAGGTTGAAAATCTTGCAAATGTCCTCGGCGCCTCTTCATTCCTAGTAATGATGCAACTCTAGACCAATTGTTGGCCTATCAGAAACATGTGAGTGATTCTGAACAAATGAGTTGCATCATGCTAGCCGCGATGGAACCCAAGCTACGAAAGCAGCATGAGCATATGGATGCTCATATCGTAGTCCTTCTCTTTGTGAGTTGGTTGATGAGCAAGTGAGATTCGAAAGGTTCGAAGTCTCAAAGCTCCTCTTCACCTCTGAGATGCTAGAAGGTTCATCTGTGGTACTGCTCAATATGCTGAAGACTGTGGAGTCTTCTGAGAAGCATGAGCAGGGGACGGTGCTGTTAGTTGATTCCTTGAAGAAAGGTTCTAAGAGGAAGTCAAAGGAACAGCAGAAGGGAAAGAAGAGAAGGGCTAAGAAGGTAGAACTAGCACAAAAGGAAACTTGCCATCATTATGGCAAGGAGAGCCATTTGCGAAGAAAGTGCAAGATTTATCTTGAGTCCGTGAAGAAGAATAAGGCATCGGATGCCCCATCTTCTTCAGATATCTTCGTTATTGATTGTCATTCTATTTCCTCAAACACTTGGGTATTGGATACTGGGTGTGGCTCACACATATGTAATGACATACATGGGCTAAGGAATAGAAGAAGACTCGTCAAGGGAGAGTCAAATTTACGTGTTGGGAATGGAGCAAAGGTTGCTGCACT
Organism: Wurfbainia villosa; assembly: GCA_025175895.1. Taxonomy (NCBI): domain Eukaryota; kingdom Viridiplantae; phylum Streptophyta; class Magnoliopsida; order Zingiberales; family Zingiberaceae; genus Wurfbainia; species Wurfbainia villosa. The sequence goes on from CM045993.1 coordinate 62,788,327, forward strand.
CTCCATCAGAACGTATTTGTTGAAACTCCCTGCAGGACTTGTCTTAGAACTGGACAATTGCTTTTATATTTTTTCGTTGATAAAGAACATCATTTCTATTTCTTGTTTAAATAGAAATGGGTACCATTTGACTTTTAGTAACAATTGTTGTTACATAACTTTGAATGTAGTTCTTTATGGGACTGGAACTTTAAGCAATGGTGTTTATACGTTGGACGTATCCAGTGATATTTTCAATATCGAAGGGAGCAACAAGCGTGCTCGAAAAGATAATCAATTAGACTCCTACATGTGGTATTGTCGTCTTGGCCAAGTAAGCAAGAAATGCATGTCCGAATTACACAAATGTGGAATTCTGGAATCGTTTGAATCGGATTCATACGATACATGTGAATCATGCTTAAAAGGCAAGATGACTAAGTTACCTTTTACTGGAAAAAGGTGAACGAGTGGGAGAGTTACTAGGTCTAATACATACTAATGTATGTGGACCTATGTCAACTCAAGCTTTAGGAGGCTATAGCTACTTCATTACCTTCACCGATGATCACTCACGGTTTGGGTATGTGTTCTTGATGAAACACAAGTCTGAAGCCTTTGAAAGGTTCAAAGAATTCAGAAATGAAGTAGAGAAACAACATGACAAGAGTATTAAAATACTTCGATCGGATCGAGGTGGTGAATACTTAAGTCAAGAGTTTCTTGATTATCTAAGAGACAATGGCATATTGTCTCAATGGACTCCGCCAAATACACCACAGTATAATGGTGTATCTGAGAGGCGTAACCGGACCTTGTTGGACATGGTCAGGTCAATGATGAATCATTCGACTCTTCCCAAGTCCTTTTGGGTCTATGCACTTCAGACAGCTGTTTACTTGTTAAACAGAATGCCTACCAAGGTAGTCTCAACTACTCCATATGAGATATGGAATGGTAAGAAACCTCATGTATCTTACTTGAAGATATGGGGTTGTCCTGCTTATGTGAAGCGGACTGTATCAGACAAATTGGATGCTAAGTCTGATAAATGTCTATTTATTGGATACCCTAAGGAAACAAGGGGTTACCAATTCTATCATCCTGTGGAACAAAAGGTGTTTGTTTCAAGGCATGTTGTGTTTCTAGAGAAAGAGTTTCTCTTGCAAGAAAACAGTGGGAGTGTCGTCGAGCTTGAGGAGGCTCGAGAGACTCAAATAGACATTGATGAGATACAGTGAAGCACAACAACCCAACTCATAGTGATGAGCAATCTGGACCTATTGTAACACCACATCTTCGTAGATCTGGTAGAACACGCAATATTCCTGAGAGATATGGATTTCTCGTAAGTGAATCGAACGACGTGTTACTCATTGATGATGAGGAGCCTACCAGTTATGAAGAAGTGCTAACAAGTTCAGAAAGGGATAAGTGGCTTGGTGCCATGAAGTCGGAAATGGATTCCATGTATGAAAACCAAGTTTGGAACTTGGTTGACCCACCTGAAGGCATAAAGCCCATAGGGTGCAAGTGGGTTTTCAAGAAGAAAACTGACATGGATGGTAATGTGATTACCTATAAGGCTAGATTGGTGGCGAAAGGATATCGTCAAAAGCAAGGTGTTGATTATGACGAAACCTATTCGCCTGTAGCTATGCTTAAATCCATTCGGATGCTCCTGGCCATAGCGGCTCATTATGATTTTGAGATATGGCAGATGGATGTGAAAACAACTTTCCTTAATGGAAACCTGCTCGAGGACGTGTATATGATACAGCCTTAGGGTTTCACATCGGTTGATAAAACTAAGGTATGCAAATTGCGATGGTCCATTTATGGATTGAAGCAAGCATCCAGGAGCTGGAATATCCGTTTTGATGAGACAATCAAAAAGTTTGATTTCTCACAAAATCCAGACGAACCTTGTGTGTACAAGAAGGTTAGTGGGAGTGCAATCGTGTTCCTAGTATTGTATGTCGATGACATATTACTTATAGGAAAGCGATGTTTCAATCTTCTGATCAGTGAAGGTTTGGTTATCAAGACATTCTCCATGAAAGACCTGGGAGAAGCAACCTACATCCTCGGGATTAAGATCTATAGAGATAGATCGAAACGGTTGCTTGGTCTTTCGCAGTCTACATATATAGACCGAGTGCTAAAGAGGTTTAGCATTTCGGAATCCAAGAAAGGTTTCTTACCCATCAGGCATGGGGTACACCTTTCGAAGTCTATGTGTCCGCGCACAGAAGACGAGAGGATGTGCATGAGTAAGATTCCCTATGCATCCTCAATAGGATCTATCATGTATGCTATGTTATGTACGAGGCCCGATGTATCGTATGCTCTGAGTGTCACGAGCAGATACCAGTCTTATCCAGGAATGGATTATTGGGTGGCTGTTAAGACGATCCTTAAGTACTTGAGAAGAACTAAGGATGTGTTCCTAATATATGGAGAAGGGTACATGGTGATACGTGGGTATACGGATGCCAGCTCCAGACAGACAAGGATGATTTCATGTCTCAGTTTGGGTATTTATTCACCTAGAATGGAGGCGCAATAAGTTGGAAAGGTTCCAAGCTTGATGTTAACTAAGGCGAGAATACATTGCACTTTAGGCGACAAAGGAAGCGGTTTGGATCAAGAAGTTCATCTATGAACTTGATGTGGTCTCATCAATGATCCAAACATGTGCTTCACCGCTATCATCTTATCAGAGAGATCATCAGTAGGAACGAAATACAAATCGAGAAAATTTCCACTGAAAGGAACTTAGCGGATCCTTTAACTAAGGCATTACCTCAAAATAAGTTTGAGGGTCATGTTCGAGCTTATGGTATTGGATACCGTAGCGATTGGCATTAGGCCAAGTGGGAGTCTGTTAGTAATATAAGAGAGATGTCCTAAGGCAATCGCCTTATGTATGAACCATTTATATGATAAATGAAGATTCACTATTTGAGTATACATGTTTTATGTATTTGATTGGATCTTAAACTCATTTACTGAATGTCCACGATACGATTCACAGCATGAGAGAATTTGTGATTGGATCACAACTAGTGAGTATCTCTACATGTGTAATTGTGATGTATCGGAATTATCCCTAGTCGATGAATTGATGGATTTGGACACCATCAATTCTGTCAAGACTAGCACGAGGTATACTCCTCGGTGTATCCAAGCAGCTGATTCTCACTGGCTGGAGACATTGTGATGTCCGGAGTTAATCGTGGATGCTAGTTATGGTAACTAGTTCATTGGAGTGACCAACCGTAAGACTTCATATGGTTCTCTGCATATATAGATATGTCAATGAAGTTCTTACTGTGGCTTAAGTGTGATGTTCCTTAGACTTGCGGTATTCAAGTCATCTTGATCATGGAGACTTATGCTTTGACATCTTAAGCAAACATCTCTAAGGAGATGTGGACCCGGGATGATTGGGTATAAGTCGAAGTGATCGAAGGTGTTTGAATAGCCTATAAAGGATTCACCACTCCTTGCGAGGAGATGTATACCCATGGCCTCTTGTCGGATTGTTACTAAAGTCTTTGTCCAAAGCATTACATGTTTAGAGTAAGGTACTCTTCGATACATGTGGAGTAACTAGAATCCGTAGGACGAGGAAATGATACTTGGGCTAGGTATGACATAGTCAGCCTAGTGGGGACTGACACAATAGACCATGTCCTGAACCAAGTGGGTATAAGATGAGTGAAGGGAATGGGGCACGAATCATTCGAGCTGCTGAAGGGTTTCAGAAATAGTTCTGGATCAACCGTTGATCTTTTCGGTTAATTGGGGATCATGATGTACTACTAGGTGCCACTCATGATCGTTCTATAATTAATGGTTAATTATAGATGGCCAACATAAACCGAGAACCTATTTGGTCACTCGCACAACGAGCGTAATCCAAAGGATTTAAAACGAGCTTGAGAATGGGATTCTCAGACCGAGAGAAACTAGGTTTGGTTGGATCAAACATAAAGCGAGCATGAAATCGTTTCAGTCACAATGGAAGCGTGGATGGGTCGTGTCTTATGAAGACATAATGGATGAACCAAAATGGTTTGGTTCTAATCCAATGGAGGAGAATAAACCAAAGGGTTTGGTTTATTTTAAACGAATGAACCAAAAGTTGGTTCGGTTCGTTTTAACTTAAAATAAACCATCATGGTTTGGTTTATTTTAACTTATCTTAATGGAGCGGGTTAACGGGCCTAATGGTTATGATCCAATAACTATTAAGAGAATTAGTTCTCTATAAAAGAGGGCTTAATGGATAATTAAGCCCTAATCCAAAACCCTAGCAAGGAGTTGCCGCCCACCCCATTGAAGGAGTTGCCGCCCAAGCTCCTTGGCCGCCCAGCCCATTGTGTCGCCGTTCAAGTTGTTGTCGGCGCCCAAGCTTCGGCCGGTGATCCTCCGGCGACCCTCCGGTGATCTTCCTAGGCTTCGGTGAAAAGGTGAGCACTTGGCTTCCTTGTTTTGGCCGGCGCCTACTCCTCCACCAAGCTGTCCAGTTTTCTGGACAGCTTCTTCTCCTCTCGTCGGAGCGTCGTTTGGACGACGGTTAGAGCTCTGACAGCAGATAACTTACCGGGGATTCGATCTCCGGTAATCCTCTGAGGTGGAGGACGAAGGATTCGTCAATTGGTTGACGAATACCTCTCCGGAGAAGCGAGTTTTGAGAACTCGTATTAGGATCCGAATTTGGATTCGGATCGTGATCATCTCTCGATCACGTCGCCTTCAACACGAGGCTAGTAACCCGTACGAAGACGAAGCTCGTGGCTTAGCGAAGTCATCCCGAGGAACTCGGCGTGGATATGGATAGAGACGATTCTAGCGAGGATCGTTCCAGTTGATGACGTTCCCGCTACACCTCAAAGAAAGGTATAACGTAGTTAAATTTCCTTTTTTTGCAAATTTAAATTTACGGTTATGTCTACACTTGTTGTAATATGCATGCGTGTGTTGTATGTGTTGTAATAAATAGAAGTATTTATTATTTTTTATTGCTTCCACTGTGTTCATGTTTACGAAACATAATCGAACACACACACGCCGCGGTGCCGGAAACCCAACACACTGTAGTGTCCAGGGCAGTCCAGCTTGATCTAGATGATGGCCAAGGTTTTTTTGCATCCAAGGCACTGTTACATCCAGGGCACTCAGCCTCCAGGGCACTCAGCCTCTAGGGCACTGATGCGTGGCCTTCCAGAGCTAGGGCACTTTTACGTCCAGGCCACTGTAGCGTTCAAAAAAAAAAAAAAAAGAGGGTTTTTTGGGGTGAATAGGCTCACCCAGAATGACCTATCTAGTCCGTAGCAAACGGCTATGGTAAAGACACTATAAATCCATTTATGGCTGAGGCTTGGCCAATAAGCTTAGTAGAGGTGAATAGGTCCACCTGAATGGCCTATCTAGTCCGTAGCAAATGGCTACGGTAAAGACAAGGCAAATCCGCTGATGGCTGGTCACTTGCCAAAAGTGACAAACTTTGGATGATCACCACACGAGTAAGATGGAGAAGACGGACACGGAAGGATAGTGCGAGGAGGTACACGCGGAGGAACGGACGCAGAGGGATAGTATGCATGGCAAGGGAAACACGGATGATGCACTCATGATATCCACAAGTGCAGATAGGTATGCATGTATGAGTTCATGTACTCACAAGAGATGAGGTACCCATGAGAGCACATGTATACCCCCCCTGGATACACCTCAGATCTGACACATCATCAGACATGACATGAGTGTGCATCCCAAGATTTTGTATGATTGTGCTTTTCTTGATGATACATATTTACCTTTCATAAAAAAAAAACATCACTCGAGTCAAACTCGGGTCCGGTCAATCGTAACCTGGGCCGATTGCACCAACAATCTCCCTCTTTTTTATGTTTGACAAAAACACATACCTTTAAGTTAGAACTCAAATCTCCTTACCAATTATCCCAAATTGGTAATTTCACTTTCTCCCCAATTCTCTGAATTGACAATTGATAACACTCTTCATACGATTCTCCCCCAAAACATTTTGGAGAAAGGTAAGATTACCAATTTCCATAACATTCTCTCCCAAAACATTCTCCCCCTTTTTGACTAATATCAAAATGGTTCTCTCCAAGGAGGTAAATGTCTCATGTCCCAATGAGATCTTACAACCTCCCCCTTTGTCCAAAAATACCTAGGATGCCTACCATCTTCCTCGTGATAAGTCCCATATCACTTAAGAGAGGCAATCCTATACACTCTCCCAATTTCTAAATTGGGTATCTCAAAATCTCATTTTTCCTCCTCATGAGGAAAAATAACATCCATCATCCCATGATGGATACCTCCCCCTAAAGGCTTGCTCCCCCTTGACCATTGCACCAACAATGTCCTTGGGAAGTCCCTAAGCCAATAGGAACTCTAAACCATCAAAAATAAGGTTCAAAGTTCAACATAGAACTTTCCCATCCTTAAATTTGATACAAACCCTAATCACCTCTCCTAATCCATATCCAATGGTTTTTCACCCTTTATAATGCTTCCCAAAGCATATCCTAGGATTAGGAGTGGTTAGGGAACTTTACCAGGGCCCAAAATGGACTAAACAATCTTGTTTTTCTCGATCAACTGGCGATCGACTTTATCGAGAGATCGATCATTTTAGTCTCAATCGATCGGCCACCAGAGGCGGTCGGTGATAACTAAAAATCTCGATTTTCAATTATCAGAAATGAGATTTGAAAATTCATAAATAATTATACGTATATCGAAAAATCATGAAAATTCATACGGATAATACTTATGACCAATACATTGGGTGAAAAATATTTGAAACTTATTTTACCCATAAAATAGTAAAATTGATACAAAGTTCAAAACTATTAAAATTTTCAATGTTTTGGCCCTACTTTGTATCAACTTCATCAATGGTGATTGCTATCAAAAGATAGACTTCACCAAGGGTTTCTAAATGGATTTTAAAATGTTTTTAAAATCTTATTTTGGATCATATTCCTTGGGCTCAATATACATGACTTGTACACAAGCTTTCCCAATGATCCACCATTAAGTTAAAGATGAGTTTTAGTTCATCTAGATGCAAAATCTATGCACCTTGAACTTAACTCATATCCTAGCATCTCACATATATCTAGGGTGTATAAATACACATACATGTCAATGTAATGTGAGATGTGAGTTTTGTTCTCCTAATTTAGGGTTTTATGTATTTTTCTAAGGCAACCCTACTTGATTTCCTTATGAATGGGACTCCAAGTCATGCCAAAGTCCTTAACTCAATTTTAATCAAATTAAATGCATGAAGTATGATCGTGGCATAAATGATAGCATAAATAAACATGGCCAATGATCATGATGTCATGACATATGATATAATCTAAAAACATATGACATTAAACCTTAATTCTAAACATGATCATAACATATTAAATGATTAAAAAATAAAAATGATGTCATGGCATGTTATATGGCAAATCAAGCATGGCATATAAAATGTATAGGTATACTAATACCTAAATTTTAATATTAATTGTCATTTGATATGATTAAGTATATTTTGTCATATTATCACTTTTCTCCCTAGTGTGCCAAAAACCCAAAATGGCACACTATGACCTCTAGACCTAAGTTGTGCCAATTTGATTGATTTATCAAACTTCTTAATTAATATTGGCACATCCTAAAACCCTTTAGGATTCAAGATTAAAACACATTTCCAAGGTATCCATAACCTTGAAAATTACCTAAAGTGTCACCTTTACCATGGTTAGGTTAACTACCCTTCCATTTAAAGTTGGCACACCCTAAACCTATCTAGCATGAATCAATAACGCTCTTAGGAACCCAAAACCTATTTGAGCTCCTAGGGTTAATTAGGTATTCCTTATGGATAACCTCCCTAGATACCCTCCTAATGACCCTTCTAGGCTTGTTAGCCTTGGTCATTTGGGTCTTACCTAGGTTGACTCTAGGGGTGACTCCCCTTGTAACCTTCTTAGTGGTTTCCCTAGGTTTCTTCGAAACCCTAGCCACTAGGCACACACCTTGGTTACCCTTAGGGATGACTTCCCTAGTAACCTTGGTCTTCCTAGATCTAGTCTGTGTTCCATAATCAAATGAAACACTATGATAAGCCACATTAGGCTTAGGTTTGTGACCCAAACCCTTCTTGCCCTTGGTTGACTTTTGTCTCTTAAGTCCTAGGTGTTGACTCTTGGTCCTAGACTCTTGACTTTGACCATTTAACCCTTTTATTTGGTTTTGCATAATTTTAAGGGTATTTTCTAATTTTTCAAGTCTTGACCTCAAGACTTGATTTTCAACCTCTAATTGCCCAATTTTAGAATTTTGATTTAATCCTTAGGCATGGTTCTTCCTAGACATATGCCTAGTCCATTTGGGATTAAAACCTAGGTGCTCTTGTACCTTTCTAATTGTCTCCCTAGGTAGAATCGGTCTAGAATTATTTGACCTAAATTTGTCTTTAGATAGATTTGTTTTAGGAACATTAGTCCCAAATTTCTCCTTATTAGAAAAGTGGACATTTTTAGCTCCTAAACAAAAATATTTGTTATTTCTAGCATGTTTTTCATGATAAATAGCAAGATTACTCTTAACATGCTTTTGCCTATTAATTAAGGAAGGAGCAAAATTAAAATATACCTTAGGGTTTGCCTTAGTAGCTCCCCCTACTTGTGATGCTCCCTTTTGCCCCTTCTTCTCCCCCTTCGGGCATTAACTCCGATAGTGTCCCGGTTGTCAGCATTTGAAGCAAATCACTCGCTCCTTGCTCTTTTGCGTTGAGGCACCGGTCTCCTTGACTTTTGGCATGTGTGGAGCCTTCCTTACTCTTTTTGGGCACTTACTCTTGTAATGTCTGGCTTCCCTACACTCAAAACATATTATATGAATTTTATTATTAATTGACATGCTTGAGTTACCTAGGGTGGTGGTTAGGGCCTCTTTAGCTTGTTCATCACTTCTCCCGAAAGTAGATGGCTCTCCTTTCTCTTGCCCTCACTCCAGAGTAGATGGTGTCTCCTCCTCAATCCTAGAAGTGGATGCTTCTTCCACTTCTTCCACCTCTTCTTCCACCGATCCGGAAGTTGATTCCTTCTCGACTTTCGACTCCTCACTCGCTTGTGAGGATGAGAATTCATCTTCGGCCTCCTCTTCTTGAGCCGGTGATGGGTCTTCATGGTGCTTGGCCAATTCCCTCCAAAGCTCCTTGGCATCCATGCAATCACCTAGGCTACACAAGAAGTCATTAGGTATCAAATCAAATATGCATTTTACTACCTTCTTATTTTTCTCAAATTGTTGGAGTTGTTCTTCACCCCATATCTTCTTTTTAAGGAAGCCACCTTTTGGTCCTCTTGGATATTCAAATCCATCCATTAAGATGGACCACTCCTCAAAGTCTCTCATCATAATGAAATCTTCAATTCTTCTTTTCCATGAATTGAAGCCTTCTCATCCATATAGGGTATAAGGCACCGGTGTGTTGATGTCCCAACCTAGTTGTTCTTCCAACTCCATCTTCACCCTCTAGCGTTTTTGTCTTAGCTCCCGACGGTTAGTCCGTAGAAGAGCCCTGGCTCTGATGCCAATTGTAGAGGAAATGTTGACCGCTAGAGGGGGTGAATAGCGTCGTAGGATGCATGAATGGATTTCAATTGTGTTCTTCTACAATTTTCGTTAGCGCGCAGCGGAATAATAGAAATAATACAATAACGAAATAGACAACCACAAATACACAAATACACAAGTATTTAACGTGGTTCAGAACCGAATGGTTTCTACTCCACGGATCGAGGTCTAAAGAGCTCTAGTGATGCACACGCAACCACTAATAACAAATACTCCTTCTCGACACAAGTCGGAGGCAGAGAAATCTCGTACAACTATTCTTACAACAATAAGAAATAGATACACGCAATTACAATAATTAAATACAATGCAAGTAAAGAAAACTACTTTACAATTGCTCTTTTGAATGCTTGATCTTTGGTTGCTTGAATTGCACTTGGAGACCTTGATTTACAGTAGCAAATTACCCCCAAAAACCCTCAAGAAACACTAGTGAAATCCTCCTCCACGAGCTCTATTTAAAGCTTCTACCTGAGCTGGAAATTGTTGATCAGTCGACTGCTCAGGACCATCAGTCGACTGATGCCACTGTTGTCGTGAGACAACGGCTAGATCTGTAGGGAATCTCGTATGCCTAATGGCATATGCGCAACGGAAAATAGGATCCCTTCCAAGTGATCCATGCGAAAGCAAACTCGTATAAAATAAATTTCTCTAAACCAAACCTATCTTATAGGAGAGGATTACCTTTGTTGCGTGCCTTTGTTAATCCCGCTTTTCCTTTCGGTTTGTTGGATCTTTAGCACGTTCAAGTGTCCGTGCCTCTATACGTATCCACACGAGCAAGCTCTTGTCTCACAAAAGAAACTAGAAGAGCTCTCCTTTACTTCTTGCTAGAGAAGTCCCTAAAGGAGAGGAATCTAGGGAAGAAGAGAAAGGAGGAAGAAGACTACTCTTCTTGCTAGCCTACACTCACAAAGCCACACAACCAAAGCTTCCACCAAGCTTCTCAAGCTCTCTCTCACAACCACACCACAATCACAATCCAAATGATGCTTTGGCCGGCCACTCCATGGGGCCTTTTATAGGGTTGGCAAAACCCTTTCACCTCCTACAATTTAATGCAATCCATTGCATTGAGACCCCTTTTGTTTTGGCCGGCCACTTAAGGAGACAAAAACCATTTTGTCCCCTTCCACCTTATCTAGCTTAGGTGGATGCTTAGGTGGCATGCTTATGTGGCATTCATGCATGTTGAATTAATCTTATTAATTCAATTAAGCTTATCTTATCATATTGAATTAATCTTATTAATTCAATTAAGCTTATGTTATCATATTGAATTAATCTTATTAAATCAATAAGGTAACATATTGAATTAATCTCATTAAATCAATTAGCTAAAATTCTCATTAAGCTTAAAGTCCAAAAACCATTTTGTACTTAAGCTTATTCCCAAATTATTCTAGTCAAACTAGAATACTCTAATTCCTCTAATTATCATGCTCTTTGTGTGTGACCCTATAGGCTCTCATAACGTTGGCCATGGACCTAAACTCTTTTAGATACACAAGCAATGACATCTAGCAATACATCATTGCTACCCATTCTGAGATAAGTCAAGATCCGACTAACCTTTCCGTGACTACTATAATGTATGACCGTGTCCTTCTATCCTTGATATCAGATTGATCAATGAGGCATAGACCGTGTCATCCTCGATCAATCTATGTGTTTCTTGATCCCTGAGTAAACTAACTCAAACAAATGAGCTCAATATCTCATATTGACTCATTCGAGCATGGCCATGCGTTTTAGTAGTTCTACTCAATCAAGGGGCCCACCGATATCACTCCCGTCATATGGAAGGGATAGATCCCATCTACATCACTCACATCCCTCCGCATAATTTGTTACATACTCAGTAATCGCCTTTATGGTCCACCCTGTTACGGGTGACGTTTGACGATACCAAAGTACATAACTCCTTATGTAGGGAACCGTAGTGACTTCAGGTCTAAGGACTATTCATACCAATAGTCACATGAGAAAGTTTATGACACTCATATAACGATCCATGAAACTTTCTCATGGCGGGTCAGTTCAGTATATATTCTCCAATATATACCCATGTGTCAACTCGATATCATATATCCATGACTTATGAGATCAAGTCATCAATTGACCTATATGCTAGTCTTTATGTATTAATATTGCCCTTGCATATTAATACTCGCCTAGGAACATTTAGGAAAGTGTTCTCTACAGCCTCTCATAATCAATTCTGCCAATTGATGTGCTGTAGATAAGAACCTACTTTTCTAGGGCATTATTATATTTAAATTAGCTGGCACAAGCAAGATGTAAATATAATAACCAATCCTTTGCCTTTATAGAATATGATACAAAATGTTCCCTATTCAACCATCACATGATTGGTTCTAGGGCTTTAACTAACAATCTCCCACTAGCACTAGTACCAATCACTATGATATCTAATACCTAGTGACCTAGTGTGACCATCATGCTTCCTCTGTGCCAAAGCCTTAGTCAATGGATCTGCGATGTTAGCTTCTGTCGGTACTCTGCATATCCTCACATCTCCTCTATCGATGATCTCTCGAATGAGATGGAAGCGCCGCAGTATGTGTTTGGTCCGCTGATGTGATCGAGGTTCCTTAGCCTGTGCAATAGCCCCATTGTTGTCACAATAGAGGTCTATTCGATCTGCAATGCTAGGAACTACCCCAAGTTCACTGATGAACTTGCGGATCCAAACAACCTCCTTTCTGCATCGATCTTTGCAATATACTCGGCTTCATTGTAGAATCGAATCGTGTCTGCTTGAACTCTTCCACGGCTCCACCATTCGGCAAAACACGTACCGATTGCGATCTATAGTCATCCTTGTATTTTGGAAGCTTGCATCACTGTAACCCTTCTGATTAGCTCCTCATTGCCTCCAAATATCGGGAAATATTCTTTCGTTCTTCGTAAGTACTTAAGAATATTTTTTGATCGCTATCCATTGACTTTCACCGGATCTCGAGTATCTACTCGTCATGCTCAAAGCATACGAGGCGTCAGAGCAGTACAAAGCATGGCGTACATGATAGACCCCATAGCTGATGCATAAGGGATCTTATCCATGCGATCTCTCTCCTCCTTAGAAGAGGGACATTGAGTCTTCGAAAGACTCACACCATGTGATAAAGGCAGAAACCCTTTCTTAGAATTTTGCATAGCAAAACGATCTAGCACTTTATCAATGTATGTACTCTGACTTAGGCCAAGTAATCTTCTAGATCTATCTCTATAGATCTTGATGCCTAGAATATAGGCAGCTTCACCTAAGTCCTTCATCGAGAAACAATTCCCTAACCACATCTTCATAGACTGGAGTGAGGGAATATCATTTCCGATGAGAAGTATGTCATCTACATACAAGACAAGAAATACAACTGTGCTCCCACTATTTCTCTTGTAGACACAAGGCTCATCTTCATTCTTGATGAAACCAAACTCTTTGATTGCATCATCGAATCGAAGATTCCAGCATCGAGAGGCTTGCTTTAGTCCATAAATGGACCTTTGCAGTTTGCATACCTTTCCAGGATGCTTTGGATCTCCAAAACCCTCAGGTTGTGTCATGTACACATCCTCGAGTAGCTTCCATTCGAAAAGCGGTTTGACATCCATCTGCGGATCTCATAATCATGGTAGGCTGCAATAGCAAGTATGATCCGAATGGATTTAAGCATCGCAACCGGTGAAAAGGTTTCTTCATAGTCAATACCATGAATTTGTTTGAATCCTTTAGCCACCAATCTACCTTTATAGGTATGCTTATTACCATCCATGTCGGGTCTTTACTTTAAAGACCCACTTACACCCAATGGGTTTTACCCCTTCGGATCAACCAAAGTCCATACTTGGTTAGTGTACATGGATTCCATTTCGGATCTCATGGCCTCTAGCCATTTCTCTAACTGGGCTCATCATAGCTTCTTGATAGGATGTAGGCTCGTCAAGATCGACAAGCAATACTTCACCGTCAGTCAAGAGAAAAGAATATCTCTCGGGTTGACGACGGATCCTATTAGATCTACGAAGAGGTTGGTCTACTTGAACAGGTGTTTGCTCCACAACTCTTTGGGCAACAAATTCCTCATCCACAACACTTTGTGGTGCCTGTTCATTTTCCATCGAAGCCTTAGTGTTATCATCATCTTGAACTTCTTCAAGATGAATTTTACTCCACTAGTATTTCTAGAAATAAATTCTCTTTCTAGAAAGACAAAGATTTCGCAACAAACACCTTGCCTAGTGTGGGATTGTAAAAGTAATATCCCTTAGTTTCCTTGGGATATCCTACAAAATAACACTTATCTGATTTGGGTCCTAGTTTATCTGAGACTTGACGTCTAACGTAAGCTTCACAACCCCAAATCTTTATAAAAGACATTTTGGGACTCTTCCCGGTCCATATCGTATATGGTGTCTTTTCTACGGCTTTTGATGGAACGCGATTAAGTGTGAAAGCGGCTGTCTCTAGAGCTAAACCCCAAAAGGAAGTAGGTAGATCAGTCTGGCTCATCATTGATCGTACCATATCTAATAGAGTACGATTTCTCCTCTCAGATACACCATTCCATTGTGGTGTTCCAGGGGGAGTGAGTTGGGATATTATCCCACACTCAGCCAGGTGATCACGAAACTCTTGACTAAGGTATTCACCACCTCGATCTGATCGAAGTAGCTTAATACGCTTACCAAGTTGGTTTTGTACTTCATTCTTGAATTCTTTGAACTTTTCAAAGGATTCTGACTTATGTCTCATCAAATATAAGTAGCCAAATCTACTCACATCATCAGTGAAAGTAATAAAGTACTTATAGCTTTAGGGAAATCTCGTATGCCAAATGGCATATGCGCAACGGAAAATAGGATCCCTTCCAAGTGATCCATGCGAAAGCAAACTCGTATAAAATAAATTTCTCTAAACCAAACCTATCTTATAGGAGAGGATTACCTTTGTTGCGTGCCCTTGCTAATCCCGCTTTTCCTTTCGGTTTGTTGGATCTTTAGCACGTTCAAGTGTCCGTGCCTCTATACGTATCCACACGAGCACGCTCTTGTCTCACAAAAGGAAAACTAGAAGAGCTCTCCTTTACTTCTTGCTAGAGAAGTCCCTAAAGGAGAGGAAGAGAGGGAAAAGGAGAAAGGAAGAAGAAGACTCCTCTTCTTGCTAGCCTACACTCACAAACCCACACAACTAAAGCTTCCACCAAGCTTTCTCACAACCACAACACCAAAAACTCACTATGGCCGGCCACTCCATGGAGCCTTTTATAGGGTTGGAAAAACCCTTCCACCTCCTTCACATTCAATGCAATCCATTGCATTGAGACACACTCAAAAAGGATTTGGCTTCCTTGTTTGGCCGGCCACTTAAGGAGACAAAACCATTTTGTTTCCTTCCACCTTAACTAGCTTAGGTGGATGCTTAGGTGGCATGCTTATGTGGCATGCTTATGTGGCATTCTTATGTGGCATTCATGCATGTTGAATTAATCTTATTAATTCAATTAAGCTTATGTTATCATATTGAATTAATCTTATTAAATCAATAAGGTAACATATTGAATTAATCTCATTAAATCAATTAGCTAAAATTCTCATTAAGCTTAAAGTCCAAAAACCATTTTGTACTTAAGCTTATTCCCATATTATTCTAGTCAAACTAGAATACTCTAATTCCTCTAATTATCATGCTCTTTGTGTGTGACCTATAGGCTCTCATAACGCGTTGGCGTGGACCTAAACTCTTTTAGATACACAAGCAATGAGCGGCATCTAGCAATACATCATTGCTACCCAAGTTCTGAGATAAGTCAAGATCCGACTAACCTTTCCGTGACTACTATATAATATATGACCGTGTCCTTCTATCCTTGATATCGATTGATCAATGAGGCATAGACCGTGTCATCCTCGATCAATCTATGTGTTTCTTGATCCCCGAGTAAACTAACTCAAACAAATGAGCTCAATATCTCATATTGACTCATTCGAGCATGGCCATGCGTTTAGTAGTTCTACTCAATCAAGGGCCCACCGATATCACTCTCGTCCATATGAGAGGATAGATCCCATCTACATCACTCACATCCCTCCGCATAATTTGTTATATACCCGATGTCGCTTTATGGTCCACCATTACGGGTGACGTTTGACGATACCAAAGTACATAACTCCTTATGTAGGGAACCGTAGTGACTTCAGGTCTGAGGACTATTCATACCAATAGTCACATGAGAAAGTTTATGACACTCATATAACGATCCATGAAACTTTCTCATGGCGGGTCAGTTCAGTATATATTCTCCAATATATACCCATGTGTCAACTTGATATCATATATCCATGACTTGTGAGATCAAGTCATCAATTGACCTACATGCTAGTCTTTATGTATTAATATTGCCCTTGCATATTAATACTCGACTAGGAACATTTAGGAAAGTGTTCTCTACAGCCTCTCATAATCAATTCTGCCAATTGATGTGCTGTAGATAAGAACCTACTTTTCTAGGGCATTATTATATTTAAATTAGCTGGCACAAGCAAGATGTAAATATAATAACCAATCCTTTGCCTTTATAGAATATGATACAAAATGTTCCCTATTCAACCATCACATGATTGGTTCTAGGGCTTTAACTAACAATAGCCTCCTCTGGCTTCGACATTGAAAGGGCCACATACATCAGTATGTATGAGTCCTAACAAATCCGTCGCTCTCTCGCCATGTCCACTAAATGGAGTTTTAGTCATCTTTCCTAAAAGACAAGACTCGCATACCTCATATGATTCAAAATCAAATGAGTCCAATAATCCATCTTTATGGAGTTGGGATATGCGTTTTTCATTTATGTGACCTAGGCGACAGTGCCAGAGATATGTCTGGTTCAAATCATTCGATTTGAACCGTTTGGTATTTACGTTATAAATTGGGTTATCTAAATCTAGAACATAGAGACCATTCATAAGTGGTGCATTACAATAGAACAAAATAAATGGAACAACATTTGTCCTTTATTATAAAAGAAAAGTTTTTCTTGTCTAAACAAGATACAGAAATTATGTTCTTTGTTAATGCGGGTACATAGAAGCACTCCTCTAGTTCTAAGATAAGCCCAGTGGGCAAAGACAAAGAATATGTTCCTACTGAAGAACTTTGCGCCATTGCCTACTCAGAGGTCCACTTCACCCTTTGCCATTATTCTACTATTTCTCCCTCGCACATTAGTACAAATGTGAGATGCACATCCGGTATCTAATACCCATGTAGAAGAAATAGATAGATTAACTTCTATAACGTGTATACCGAGGCGAAGTCCCACTTCTCTTGTTCTTTACTTCCTCAAGGTAGACTTTGCGATTCCCGCTTCCAAAGTCGATCTCAATGGAAGCAAATCCCTTCCTTAGGTACTTTACCTTTACCCTTTGAAGTGGATGAATTGGCCTTGCCTTTGGCTTGGTCTTACCCTTGCCTTTGCTACCTTTGCCCTTTTGACCATTAGTACATTACTAACTTTCTTCTTGAGATTTGGTTGCTTCTTAACATGCCGAGAATCTCAGCAAAGGTTTATCAATTTCATTCATGTTATAATTCATGACGAATTGATTGTATGCTTCGCAACGATTGCGTGATAACATCATTGCCAATTCTTGGCTCTGGAAAACCTAGTCTTCATGGTTCTCAACGCACTCCAATCATTTTGAGTACGTGAGTTCCTACAGTGTTCCTTCTGCATCTTGCATGCAAAAGAGCCTTAGACACTTCAAAACGCTCTAGCTTGTCCTTGATATAGTTGTTTCAAATGCTCAACCATATCATAGGCATCCATGTTCTCATGTTGCTTCAAGCTCGAGTTCATGGTGGCAAGCATAAGACATGACACATCTAATGCGCCATCTTGATGCTTCTTATAAGCATCCTTTTCAAGACGAGTGCATGGGCGGTGTTTCAGGGGTAGCTCTCTAGGACATATAGTTTGCGTTCTTGCTTGAGGATAATCCTCAAGTTCCTATACCAGTCAAGAAAGTTTGCTCCATTGAGCTTGTCCTTCTCAAGGACAGATCGCAAGTTGAGGGGGTGTGTCGTGTTAGATGACATGGTGATCTACAACATTAAAATGCAAAGTTAAGTATCATACCTAAATCATTTAATTAGGCCTTTAATTAAATGAGGCTCCCACTAAATTCTCATAGCTACTATTTAGCTATAAATTTATATGGGATAAAGTTCCACATCATAATTCGTCTTGAGTTAGCTTTGGCTAATCGCCCAAGACGTAGTATAATTAGGTAGGCAATCTTTTGCCAATTACATCTGATGTAACTCTTTAATAGCTTTGGTTAAGTTTTAGATTAGTTTAGTGTTTATTCCTAAACCAACTTCCAGGCTGTGGCGAGGCACAGGGGCCTTCTTGGATATCGGAGCAACGACCACTTCTAAGACAAAGCTGATGTTCGGAAATCACACAAAACTAATGTTAACACTTATGTTCAAAGCTAATATATGCCTCTACTTTCTTAACCAATTAAGAAAACACTTAATTAAGTCTTAACCAAGACTGATAGCAGGACATCACGATTGTCCACTCGCACCCCTCCAAGATAAAATGCATTGCTTTGCTTTGGCAAACCCAATAACAAATGATCGAGGAAGTAGTGAGTACCAACTTTGGTAGGCATATCGTTTAGACTTATTAAGAAATAAACATGTATCATATACATATTAGCATACATCACATATAAGCTAAACTAATCATGCATCACATACAAGCTAAACTAACATGCATCACATACATATTAAACTAACGTGTCATGGTTATGGCCCTTATTCTACAATCTTCTCAAGCCAATGAAAAGATTGATTGGTCAACCTAGGATAGCATCTTCTCCTAAGTGCTTCCTTTTGGTTGTCTTGTGTGTTGACTTCCTCCTTGTAACCTCATCTTCCAATGGACCCTCCATCCTTGTTTTGTACATTACAAAAGGAGAAATACTGAGTTACATTCGAGTCTAAAACTAATTTTACAACAAGAATATTAGGAGAAAGGCACGACACGCAGCCGTATTAAGAATTACAACACACAATCACAAACTTTTTGGGACTAGGCCATAACCATGCACCATGTCATTTTAACTTTTAAAAGACATTGGATATTTTATTATGTTTGAAAATTTGCTAATGCAATTATCAACTCATAATAAAATTTATCCTACTTCTATATCACATATAAAATAGAGAAACCTATTTTTATACGATCTTCGCAAAGTGGCTCGATACAACTGTAGGGAATCTCGTATGCCTAATGGCATAGCAAGAACGGAAAATAGGATCCCTTCCAAGTGATCCATGCGAAAGCAAACTCGTATAAAATAAATTTCTCTAAACCAAACCTATCTTATAGGAGAGGATTACCTTTGTTGCGTGCCCTTGTTAATCCCGCTTTTCCTTTCGGTTTGTTGGATCTTTAGCACGTTCAAGTGTCCGTGCCTCTATACGTATCCACACGAGCAAGCTCTTGTCTCACAAAAGAAACTAGAAGAGCTCTCCTTTACTTCTTGCTAGAGAAGTCCCTAAAGGAGAGGAATCTAGGGAAGAAGAGAAAGGAGGAAGAAGACTACTCTTCTTGCTAGCCTACACTCACAAAGCCACACAACCAAAGCTTCCACCAAGCTTCTCAAGCTCTCTCTCACAACCACACCACAATCACAATCCAAATGATGCTTTGGCCGGCCACTCCATGGGGCCTTTATAGGCTGGCAAAACCCTTTCACCTCCTACAATTTAATGCAATCCATTGCATTGAGACCCCTTTGTTTTGGCCACTTAAGGAGACAAAAACCATTTTGTCCCCTTCCACCTTATCTAGCTTAGGTGGATGCTTAGGTCGCATGCTTATGTGGCATTCATGCATGTTGAATTAATCTTATTAATTCAATTAAGCTTATGTTATCATATTGAATTAATCTTATTAATTCAATTAAGCTTATGTTATCATATTGAATTAATCTTATCAAATCAATAAGGTAACATATTGAATTAATCTCATTAAATCAATTAGCTAAAATTCTCATTAAGCTTAAAGTCCAAAAACCATTTTGTACTTAAGCTTATTCCCAAATTATTCTAGTCAAACTAGAATACTCTAATTCCTCTAATTATCATGCTCTTTGTGTGACTTATAGGCTCTCATAACGCTGGCAAAGGGACCTAAACTCTTTAGATACACAAGCAATGAGCGCATCTAGCAATACATCATTGCTACCCAAGTTACGAGATAAGTCAAGATCCGACTAACCTTTCCGTGACTACTATAATATATGACCGTGTCCTTCTATCTCTGATATCGATTGATCAATGAGGCATAGACCGTGTCATCCTCGATCAATCTATGTGTTTCTTGATCCTCGAGTAAACTAACTCAAACAAATGAGCTCAATATCTCATATTGACTCATTCGAGCATGGCCATGCATTTTAGTAGTTCTACTCAATGGGGCCCACCGATATCACTCGCCATATGGAAGGGATAGATCCCATCTACATCACTCACATCCTCCGCATAATTTGTTACATACCCAAGAATCGCTTTTATGGTCCACCTCTACATGTGACGCTGACGATACCAAAGTACATAACTCCTTATGTAGGGAACCGTAGTGACTTGTGTCTAAGGACTATTCATACCAATAGTCACATGAGAAAGTTTATGACACTCATATAACGATCCATGAAACTTTCTCATGGCGGGTCAGTTCAGTATATATTCTCCAATATATACCCATGTGTCAACTCGATATCATATATCCATGACTTGTGAGATCAAGTCATCAATTGACCTACATGCTAGTCTTTATGTATTAATATTGCCCTTGCATATTAATACTCGCCTAGGAACATTTAGGAAAGTATTCTCTACAGCCTCTCATAATCAATTCTGCCAATTGATGTGCTGTAGATAAGAACCTACTTTTCTAGGGCATTATTATATTTAAATTAGCTGGCACAAGCAAGATGTAAATATAATAACCAATCCTTTGCCTTTATAGAATATGATACAAAATGTTCCCTATTCAACCATCACATGATTGGTTCTAGGGCTTTAACTAACAAGATCCACGCTGAAAAATCTAACGGATCCATCATCAGTCGACTGATCATGACCATCAGTCGACTGATCAAGCCTCCACTTGACCGCTATCCCCAGCAGTCGAGTCAGACTCCATTCTATGCCTAAAAAATCGAGCACTAGTCGGTGATCACGCACGATCGATCATTTGCTCAATCGATTATTTGCCCACCTGCAGCGCAATCAACTGTTAGGCCAATTTCCACAGTCAAACCCTAGTTGACTCACATCAGTCGACTGCCACATGGCATCAGTCGACTGATACACCTCAAACATAAGGTTTTAACCTCAAATATGATGTTTAACCCAAGTATGGTGCTCTCATACTGTCTAGACCACCATTAGCCTAGACCTAAGCCTTCTAGCCACCTCCGTCAGCCTCACGCCTCTCGAATCCCTCCAAGTCATCCATGACTTGTTCATCTATTGCACTAGCCTTCAGGTGCTTCCATCGGCTATGTCATGCTAACGGTGTCTACACCGCTAAGGCATATTGGACTTACGTCACCAAGACTCCGCTTGGACTTTACACCGCCAACCATTGGACTTATGCTGCCAAGACTCCCGCTTGGACTTTACGCCGGACCCCTTGGACTTCTCGAATGCTAAGACTCAAGCTTGGACTTTCCCTTGCCAACCCATGTTGGACTTTCCATGCCAAGACCCATGCTTGGACTTTTCCTTGCCAACCCATCTTGGACTTTCCATGCCAAGTACTCAAGATTTGGACTTTCCATGACATGGTTAACTCCAGTCAACCATTAAAATCCCCCTCGAGTCAAACTTGAGTTCAATCAATCATGACCCGGGTTCATTTTTACCAATAATCTCCCCAAAACAATATCAGACATCAATGTCAAATATCGATGTCAAACTTCCATGTCAAATATCAAAGCATCACTCGAGTCAAACTCGAGTCCGGTCAATCATGACTTGGGCCGATTGCACCAACAATCTCCCCCTTTTTGATATTTGACAAAAAATACATACCTTTAAGTTAGAACACTTACTCAAATCTCCTTACCATTTATCTCAAATTGGTAATTTCATTTTCTCCCCAATTCTCCGAATTGGCAATTGATAACATCAATTGATAACACTCTCCATACCATTCTCCCCCCAAAACATTTTAGAGAAAGGTAATATTACCAATTTTCATAACATTCTCTCCCAAAACATTTTCTAGTGTATCGACAGTGAGATGTTAGGACCTTACTCCTGGTTCAAGATGTAGATCTAGTGTATCAACATGAACCATGGAGTATAATTATCTAAAATAACCAACTCTAATCAGGACTTGTTGATTATTCTATATCAATTAAGTCAAAAAGAGTTGAACATACTATTAGTTGAGCTTATGTTTAAACTATTATTTTCAAAATCTACTAGGGACATGCTTGGACTTACAAACTTTATTTTCTAAATTTTTTTACAAACCCCCATACTTTTTGATTTATGGGAAAATGGGGAGAAAAAGACCAAAGTTAAGGGATCTTGATTACTTAACTTACTTAAACTTTTTAGTGGCAAACATTAAGGGGGAGAGCTAAGATCCTTTTTCAAGTACTCACCTAAGGTCAAGGGGGAGGTTACCTCAAGGGGGAGGACTTGAAAAAGAGTTTTACTCATACTCTTACTCATGCTAAACTTACTAAGTTATTCATACTAACTTACTAAGTTATTCATTTATACTTCTTTCATGTTTATGCTAATTGGATCTAATAATTTCACTTACTTAATGTACTTTATGCTTTAATTTTCCCTTAACTTTGTGTCGGTTTGCCATAGATCAAAAAGGGGAATATTGTTGGTGCAGTAGCACCAGATAATCGAACTTAAGTTTTGATTATGGCAAATGCCCAAAGTTAAGATCATATCGTTATCTCATGAGCAGAACCTAGTGTGCAGAAATAATTAAGTAGAGCTGAAGGTCGGTGACACACGGAAAATCTCGAGTCGAGAAATCGTGGTGGTTGAGCAACACTGGGAGAACTTCGGATGGAGTCAAAGAGCCTAGGTTAAGACCGGAAGCTAAGCTACAAGTCATAAAGGACAAGAGGTAATCTCAAGTGTGAGTGAAGGTAAGGTCGAGTCCTCCATACGGGGACATTTTTAGGCTGTAATCCGACTAAGACTTCCAGTAGAAGGTCTAGGTCGAGACCGGACGGTAAGTGACCATCGAATTTACCTCTACTTGTATATTTCAAACTAACTCTTTGTTGCAGTCGAATAACCTAGCCATTAGTCGACTATTGACTATTAGCAGTCAATTGCTGCTAGAATCAGTCGACTGATGAAGGTCATCAGTCGACTGCTATTCAAACTGCCAGCTTCGATAAAGGTCAAAGTTAATCCCCTTATCTTGGGGTGAGGTGGCTTTTTTTGGTGGATCTTGATCTCAACGTTCAATGGGTAGAAGGGCTGTAAAAAGAGGAGGGATTCACACCATTTGACATCAATTAAAGCTTCCGAAATGCTCCCGCAATGTTGTATCTCTACGACGATGAAATGCTGCCGCAACGCCGATGACATGTCCTCGACTTCAATCTTCAATCATCGTCGGTATAAGTTTTCAGTATTCATTTCAGTTCCTTGTATTAAGCTTTTCATCTTTGAGTTCTTTAATCGTAACGAGGAGAGGTGGGATTGTCCCTCTATCTCATGATTTCTTTATTTTGTAATCATCGTCTCCTACCTCCAATGAGAAGGAGGCTTTTTAGTGCTTTGCCCTTTTTATACGGTCTAGGATCGCAAGGGCTTTGGATTAGCAACCGTTTGGTTGTGAACCAAGTAAAAATTAATTGTGTCGTTTATTTTCCACTGCACTACTTTGTTATTGTCGAATTGAATGAAAAGACGAAAAAAAATTTACGCTCGCTATTAACCCCCCCCCCTTCTAGCACGCTTTTTGATCCTACATGTTGGAACCTCTAAGGTTACTCTAGGGAACATATGAATGTAGTTCTGCAGCAGTTCTGTAGATTCTTGCTTTAGATGGAGTAAGCTGGAAGTGATCTACTGGTACCTCTTGCAGCTGTCAAAATGTTGGAGGAAAACACCCTTCAAGTCCTTAAAGTAGGCCACAAAGCCAAGACACAATGAAGAAACCCACCTCTGAGCTAAAGACACCAAGGTGGTTATAAATGTACGATACTTGATGGCGTCCGTGTACCGATGAAGGTGCGCAGTGCTCTCGAATCGACACAGGTGCTCCTATGGATATGCATCTCCATTGTAGTTCCCTACCTGAGGGGTCCGAAAGTGGAGCGGTGGGTCCTCCAACAATATGTCTTATGTGAAGGGAGACAACTCGTATTGATCCAGAACTGTCGTGGACTGGTTTTCTCCTTATTCCTCTCTCCCTCATAGTGGGAGAAGGAAAATAAGTTGATCAACCCTCGTGGTTGGTTCTAGTTCGGGTGCAGCTCCCTGATCATGATGGCCAAAAACGGGGATGCATGATGTAGGGGATCGTTGTAATGCTAGAGGGGGAGTGAATAGCGTCATGTTATGCGTCGATGGAATTCGTTCGCGTTCATCTCTACAAAACTCGTTATGTGCAGTGGAATAATAATAAAATAAATAACGAAATAAGATAAACACGAACACAAGCATATAACATGGTTCAGAACTGAACGGTTCCTATTTCACGGATCTAACTCTAAAGAGCTCTAGCGATGCACACGCAATCACTAATCACAAATTACTCCTTCTTGACACAAGTCGGAGGTGGGAAACCCCATACAATGATTACACTAAGTAATACAAAAGATACAAGCTAATAAAAGTATAAAATACAATGCAAGTAAAGAAAAATCACTTTACAATAGCACTTTGGTTGTTTGATCTTTGATTGCTTGAATCCTAGTTGAAGACCCTGATTTGCAGCAGCAAATCGCCTCAACAATCCTCAAGAAATCACTTGCATTTTCCTCCTTCACGAGCTCCATTTAAAGCTTCAACCTGTGCTGGAAAATGCCATCAGTCGACTGCTCGGGACCATCAGTCGACTGATTCCACTGTTATCGTGAGACAACGACTAGATCCACGCTGGAAAAATCCAACGGATCCATCATCAGTTGACTGATCATGACCATCAGTCGACTAATCAAGCCTCCACTCGATTGTTGGCTGCAGTAGTCGAGTGAGACTCCATTCTGTGGCCGAAACACAGAGCATTAGTCGACTGACCACATGATCGATCATTGCTCATCCATCGATCATTGCCCACTCTAGCGATCATGGCACTGCCACTTCTCGCGATCAAACCCTAGTTGACTCTTACGTTTTAACCTCAAACATGAGGTTTAACCCAAGTATGGTTACCCCATACTTGCTAGACCACCCGTAGCCTAGACCTAATCCTTCTAGCCACCTCCGTCAGCCTCACGCCTCTCGAATCCCTCCAAGTCATCCATGACTTGTTCATCCATTGCGCTAGCCTTCAGTGCTTCCATCGGCTATGTCATGCTAACGGTGTCTACACCACCAAGGCACATTGGACTTACACCACCAAGACTCCGCTTGGACTTTATGCCGCCAACCATTGGACTTATGCTGCCAAGACTCCCGCTTGGACTTTATGTCGCTAATATCAAATCCCTTGGACTTCTCAAATGCCAAGACTCAAGCTTGGACTTTCCCTTGCCAACCCATGTTGGACTTTCCATGCCAAGACGCATGCTTGGACTTTTCCTTGCCAAGACCCATGCTTGGACTTTCCATGCCAAGATCCATGCTTGGACTTTTCCTTGCTAAGTACTCAAGACTTAGACTTTCCATGACATGGTCAACTCCAGTCAACCATCAAAGTCTCCCTCGAGTCAAACTCGAGTCCGGTTAAACATAACCCGGGTTGATTGTATAAATAATCTCCCCAAAATATTAACAAACATTAATGTCAAACATCAATGTCAACTCACTTTGTCAAACATCAAAATATCACTCGAGTCAAACTCGAGTCTGATCAATCGTGACCTTGGCCAATTGCACCAATAATCTCTCCCTTTTTGATGTTTGACAAAAACACATACTTTTGAGTTAGAACACTAACTCAATTATTCTTACCAATTTCCCAAATTGGTAATCCCAAACATTCTCCCCCTTTTTGACTAACATCAAAAAGGTTCTCTCCAAGGAGGTCAATGTCTCATGTCCCAATGAGATCTTACAATCTCCCCCTTGGTCCAAAAATACCTAAGATGCCTACCATCTTCCTAGTGATAAGTCTCATATCACTCAAGAGAGGCAATCATATACACTCTCCCAATTTCTAAATTGGGTATCTCAAAATTTCATTTTCCCTCCTCATGAGAAAAAATACCATCCATCATCCCATGATGGATACCTCCCCCTGAAGGCTTGCTCCCCCTTGACCATTGCACAAACAATGTCCTTGGGAAGTCCCTAAGCCAATAAGAACTCTAAACCATCAAAAATACGGTTAAAAGTCCAAACATGAACTTTCCTACCCCTAAATTTGATACATCGACCTAACACCTCTTCAAATTCATATCTAATGGGTGTTTACCCTTTATAATGCTTCCCAAAGCATATTATAGGATTAGGAGTAGTTAGGGACCTTTACCATAGCTGAAAATGGGCTAACAAACCTTGTTTTCCCAAATTCAACCTTGGCAGTCGACTCTCTCTGATACCAGTCGATTGCCACCCTCATCAATCGACTGCCATCAAGGGCAGTCGACTGATAACTGAAATTTCAGAATTTCAATTGTTAGAAACGAAATTTGAAAAAATATAAATAATTATACATAACTCAAAAAATCATGAAATTTCATACGTATAATACTTATGACCAATATAATGGGTGAAAAATATTTGAAAATTATTTTACCCATAAAATAATGAAATTGATACAAAATCCAAAAGTGAATAAAAACTTCAAAGTTTTAGCTCACTTTGTATCAATCTCATCAATCGTGATTGCTATCAAAAGATAAACTTCACCAAGGTTTTTCAAAAGGATTTTAAAATGTTTTCAAAACCTTATTTTGGATCATATTCCTTGGGCTCAATGTACATGACTTGTACACAAGCTTTCCCAATGATCCACTTGTTGGTTAAAGATGAGTTTTAGTTCATTTAGATGCAAAAACTATGCACCTTGAACTTAACTCATATCCTAGCATCTCACATGTATCTAGGGTGTATAAATACATGTACATGTCAATGTAATGTGAGATGTGAGTTTTGTTCTCCCTAATCTAGGGTTTCATGCATTTTTCTAAGGCAACTCTACTTGATTCCCTTATAAATGAGACTCCAAGTCATGACATTGTTCTTAACTCAATCTTCATTAATTTAAATGCATGAAGTATGATCATGGCATAAATGATAGCATAATAAAGCATGATCAATGATCATGATGTCATGACATGATATAATCTAAGCATACATGACATTTAACCTAACCCTAAACATGATCATGACATTTTAAACGATTAAAAATAGATATGATGTCATGCAATGTAATATGATAAACAAAGCATGGCAAATAAAATATATAGATATAATAATACCTAAATTTTAATATTAGTTGTCATTTGATATAATTAAATAAATTTTACCATATTATCACTTTTCTCCCTAGTGTGTCAAAAATCCAAAATGACACACTATGACCCCTAATCCTAAATTGTGCCAATTTGATTAATTTTTCATAATTCCAAAAATGTATTGGCACATCCTAAAATCTTTTAGGATTATAAATCAAATCTATTTCCAAGGTACCCATAACCTTGAAAGTTATCCTAAAGTGCCACCTTTGCCATGGTTGAGTTAACTACTCATCCAATCAAGGTTGGCACACCCTAATCCATCTAGCGTGAATCAATCATGCTCTTAGAAACCCAAAATCTATTTGAGCTCCTAGGGTTAATTAGGTATTCCTTAGGGATAACCTCCCTAGATACCTTCCTAATGACCCTCCTAGGCTTGTTAGTCTTGGTCATTGTGGTCTTACCTAGGTTGACTCTAGGGGTGACTCCCCTTGCAACCTTCTTAGTGGCTTTCTTAGGTTTCCTTGAAACCCTAGCTACTAGGCACATTTTTTGGTTACTCTTAGGGATAACTTCCCTAGTAACCTTGGTCTTCCTAGACCTAGTTTGTGTTTCATAATCTAATGGAACACTATGATAAGCCAACTTAGGCTTAGGTTTGTGACTCAAACCTTGCTTGCCCTTGGTTGACTTTTGCCTCTTAGGTCCTAGGTGTTGACTTTGACTTTTGGATCTAGACTTTTGATCATTTGACCCTTTAAATTGATTTTGTATATTCCTAAGGGTCTTCTCAAGTTTCTCAAGCCTTTACCTCAAGGTTTGATTTTCAACCTCTAATTGCCCAATTTTAAAATTTTGATTTAATCCTTGGGCATAGTTCTTCCTAGGCATATGCCTAGTCTATTTAGGGTTAAGACCTAGGTGTTCTCCTATTTTCCTAATAGATTCCCTAGGTAAAATATTTTTAGGGACATTAGTCCCAAATTTCTCCTTATTATCTAAGTGGACATTTTTATCTCCTAAATAAAAATATTTGTTATTCCTAGCATGCTCTTTATGATAAATAGCAAGATTGCTAATATTATTTCTAGCATGCTTTTTGACTTTAAAATTTGAAGGTGCATTAATGAAATATACCTTAGGGTTAGCCTTAGCTCCCCCTACATGAGTTGCCCGTTCTTGCCCCTTCTTCTTCCCCATAGGACATTGACTCCTATAATGTCCTTCTTGGTGACACTTGAAGCACACCACATGTTTTTTTCTTTTAATTGTCGGGGCTTCGACTTCCTTTGACTTCTCTTGACTTTTAGGTGTCGGTGGAGCTTTTCTTACTTTCTTTGGGCACTTTCTCTTGTAGTGCCCGACCTCCTTACACTCAAAACATATAATATGATTTTTATTTACAATTGAAATGCTCGAGTTACCTAGGGTGGTGGTGGTCAAATTTTGAGCTTCTTCATCTTGACCGGATGTTGAAGGCTCTTCCTCTTGCTCTGGTATGGAAGGCGGTCTAACTTCCTCCCCCTCGATCCTAGAGGTGGAGGTCTCCTCCAATTATACTTCCTCTTCTTCTTCCACTGACCTGGAAGTTGAATCCTCCTCAACTTCCGAATCCTCACTTGCTTGTGAGGATGAGCTTTCTTCCTCCTCTTCCTTTTCTTCTTGGATTGAGTGAGACTCTTCATGGAATTTTGCCAATTTCTCCCATAGCTCCTTGGCGTCAAGATATTCACCTAGCCTAGACAAAACATCATTAAGTATCAAATCTTCTAAAAGTTTTGTTACCTTGGCTTCGGTCTTGAATTTTTGCCGTTGCTCTTGGGTCCATTTCTTCAACTTGAAGACTTGTCCCTTCTTATCCCTAGGAGGTTCAAAGCCTTCTACGAGGATGAACCAATCCTCTATGTCCATAATCAAGAATGTCTTTGATGCGGACGGGTGAAATCTGTTCCCTCCTTTCCAATGCAGTGAAGCACGGATGGAGATCTCAGAGGGTTAAGAGATGTAACAATGACAGATCTCCATCCTTCTTCTCCGGCGAGGCGGTTGTCGCTCCCCTTCTCCTCCTGCGTCCCCTTCTCTCTTGTTGGGTTGGAATAATTGCGGATCCCTCTTTCCTCCTTGCTTCCTCCCTTTTATCTTCCCTTTTCCTTCATCGTAACGTCGTGGGTTATCTCCATCGTACACGTGGCCACCACCTCCACCTGGAGAATAATTCTGTTACAGATATGAGGAGTGAGGACTCCTTGGAATATTGCGTGGGGCCTCCCAAGCCGTTTCCTAACACCTCTTCCTCTACTTTTCGGGTAACTAGGTTAGACTATCTCCCTCAACCATCCGCTTTGAGTGAAGCTAGCTTAGGTCTATAGCCCACGGGTGCCCTAGCCCTAGGGTTCCTCATCAACCCGAACCAATTCCTCTTTTTCCCGTGCCAAACTTCCTTCGTATCAATCAGGTTAAGTCGACCCTCTATCCATCCCATCGGCTTCTGGAATTATCTAGCTGAACCAATTCTTGTTCCACTCTTAGCGAAGTGCCCTCCGTCTCTTCTTTGCTGTGTCAATTGCTTCTGCTAACTCTCCCGTGCCAATTGATTTCGATATTCTCCCGTACCAATGGCTTCTGATATTCGCGCCCGAACCAATGGCTTCTGATATTCACGCCCGAACCAATGGCTTCTGATATTCGCCCCCGAACCAATGGCTTCTGATATTCGCGCCCGAACAAATGGCTTCTGATATTCGCACCCGAACCAATCTTCCTTTTCTCCCTTCGCTGAGCCGAATATTTTGGATCGAATCATGGGTCACCCTCTAACCCTTCTATCAGGAATTATGTAGAAAAGGTACCAGCAATATCATTAGTCAACCCTGAAAAATAGTCAAGCGAAGTTATAAGCTTGACTTTCTAAATGTACATAAAGTTTCTGACCTATTCTTCATTTCTCAACTTAAATCCATCTGTTCCCTTATACCTCCCTTATGTATACTCAAAGAGGCCCGATGGGCTCATGGGTCCCGCTTCTCCTTTTCCTTTCGTGCAGTTGAATCGTCACGGAAAACCCTATATAAACCCCTGCCTTCTCCTTTTAGGTATCATTTAGTGTGCTTAACAATCTAGCCTGTTCTTCTCCTTCTGTGATTTTCACCGGCGGCGTTTCGGCGACCCAATCCTTCCTTTCCCCACACGATTCTTCCTTAACCTCCGAGTAAGTGCTCTGCTTTGTTCACACCCATGGCTCCTAGGACCATCCCTTCATCCGCTTGGTATGAACATACCATAACTCAGTTAGATTGTAACCATTATTTCTTTAACATCAAGAACAACTATATAGACCCCTCTATAAAATGTTGTTTCACGACTAAACTACATCAGCCCCATAATCCTCCTCCCGATTTGACATGCTTTTTCTCCGAATAATTTCTTAACGGCTTATCCCTGCCAGTACCATCGGTCTATTTGGACCTTCTAAACTTCTATGGACTTCCCCTGAATCAATTCACCCCCAACTCCTTTCGAATTTTATCGGGAGCTCATATAGTGTTCCAACACTTGAACCTCTCTTTAACCCCCGAAATATTCCATTGCTTCTTCCAATTAAAATCTTCCAAGGCAGATCTCTTCTATTTATCTAGCCGTCCAGACTGCCAATTCTTGGTGAACCTGCCTACTTCCCACAAGGACTGGGAAGAATTGTATTTCTTTGTACAGCTTCCTGAGTCTCTACCCTATTCTGATACATGGAAGGTAGCCCTTCCCGAATTGCCTCCCTTCCGAGAAATGAGGATCAAATGCCCCTTCCCGGAAGTTTATAGAGTATTAGGAGAGTTACATTACTGCTCAAACCACCTAATAGAAACTCCCCTTTTGAGCCACTTTGGATTGTCTCCTCTACCTTTGACGACTTCGATTGCTGTAGGTAGGGTGATACTTACCCTGCAATATGACTTCCTTTCTATGTTATTTATCTTTCTTATCAGTATACCTTGCAGATAATCTAATGCAGAAGGCTTTAGTGGAAGGGGAGGCGATAGAGGCTGCCAAGAAGAAGAAAACCTCGACTAAAAGAGGAAAATCAGTAGCAGCTCCGTCATCCCCCCGAAAAAAGCTGTGGCTCACCAAGAAAGGAGCCCCAAGTTCATCGGCTCGTCTCCCTTCGCCTTCGGACCAACCGGGGTCTCAGCCCCTAACCATTTATGAGCCGAGAAGAGGAGGCACTACCTCATCTGCCCTTTCTCCCTCTCCTCAAGGAGGGGATTCTCCCTCCCAGTTTCTTCATTCCTCCCCATCTGCCCAAAATTCACCCCCACCTTCTCATACGGAGTCCCTCCAAGCTCATATACCTTCCGACTCAAGAGCTGCTCCTACCCCCCTTCGTCGTATCAGACCCCCATCTTCCTCGGAAGATCCTTCCCTTCCTGTTCCTCCGAAGGCCACCTTGGGATCCCTGCTGAAGATTCGGCACCCCTCGGAGGTAAAATTCTTCAATCAGTCGGGCATACAAGGCCCGTGCGAGCAAGTGAGCAAGCTGTTGGCAGAGGTATCTACTCTTTCTTTTCCTCCTCTTCACTATGGGTATCTCTATATGGCGATATATACTGATAGTTTTTCCTTCCATTTAGACCTCCACCCAACATAACAAAATGGTGGTTCAGCTGGCACAATTCCAATCTAGTGTGGAGACTCGCAACTTCGCCGCTGTATCACAACAAAAAGAGCTCGTTCAGCGATTAAACGAGCAAGAGGCAAAGGAGGCGAACTTCAGGGGCCAATGCGAAGATGCCATGATGCAACTAGCCCTGGTCCGAAGCGAGAAAGAAGAGCTGCAACGAAAAAATGAAGAACTTGAACAGCGCCTCTTCTTACAGTCCAGCGAACTGCAACAGGTAGACGTCCTGACCCATGAACTGACGGAGTACAAGGGATATCTTGAGGATGTCATGATCAAGGCTGCTGACTCCTCGACTACTATTATACAGCTTCAGCAAGAGCGACACCGGCTTGAATTGGAGCGTCAAACATGGGAAGCCACCAAGGAATCTTGTACAGAGAAATGTCAGGAGCTTTCCTCCATGGTGGCAGCTCTTTCTCAAACCTTATCGCCGGTGACTCAGCAACAGTCTACCCTCTACCAGGAGTACTCAGAAGCTCTTTCAGCCTTTGGCAGCAAGCTATAAAGGCAGCCACCGAAAGAGATGCTTTGGCGGCTAAATTGGCAGAAAGTCAAGCTCAGGTGGTTCAATATCAAGACCAACTGAAGGAGCAAGAAGCCGACCTCAAAGGACGCTATGTCAAGAAGGGGGTAGATTTATTTATACAAGGTTTTGAGGGGTCCTCGGCTCAAAATGCAGAACAAGGATACCCGCCTCCTGGCACGGACACTAGCTATTTAGATCCCACGGAGGCGCTAGCTAAGTGTCCGCCCAAACTCTTTGAGTTGTAATTTCTACTATTCTCCTTTTTGGTAATTTTGTCAATAGCCTCTCTTTTGCTTCTGAATGATGAATTTGTCCATATGTTTAGTTATCATCATCTTGTCATGTTTCTTGACGGATCGGGAATTCTGGACCAATTTTAAACTCCTCCCTCTTTGTACCGTTATCTCTTTTCCCGTATTGTATGGCGCAATCACCTTGTTGGTTCGGGCTTATTTGAGATATCTCGAATAACATTATTCACATCCGTCCCAATTTTGGTTCGGGAATCCGCTTGAAGTATCTTGCCTAATTTTATTTACATCCGTCCCGATTTCGGCTCGGGGATTTGCTTTAAGTGACTCTTGCCTATTGGTTTTCCCCATTCCTTTTACTGCTTCGGAAACTGTATCAACCTCTTTGTCTTCTTCCCCTTCCCAAGAACTTCTATTGTCGCTTTTCTTCCATTATAAATCATTGCCCTCCCTGTCTTCATCCTCCTATCTCACTATCATGGCTTCAGAGGGGCACCCCATCGAAATTTCTTCAAATTCAGAATCTTTCGAGCTGCAGGACTGGGTTTCTGAAGAAAATGAAGATTCGGAGACCCGCTCAATTGCCACTTCAGCTTTTCGTCCTCTTCCTTTTCCGCCTCACACTCCAACTCCAACCCCTCCTACAGGGAGGTCCTTTTGTGCTCCCTTCCCTTCCTTCCGCAATAGAGTGTGGAATCCTCCCTTCACATGGGAGTATACGGTGGGAGACCCCCGTGCCACTGCCGAACTTCCTCCACTTCCACCAGCATTAGCTTTCATCCCAGTCCCCCCGGCGAAAGCTCATCCTTCTCCGTTTGATGAAGGTCCATCCGCCATTCCTCCATCTCAAGGCGAGCGCTTCAAGGTCATCTTGGCGCCCTCTCCCCCCAAAGAGACCTCTCCCGCTTCGTCTGTTAGGAGTAATCAGAGAAAATCTGTATAGATCAAGTTACTGTAATCATTTCAAATATTTCAATAAAAACGAGGGGGGAACTTGATGTTTGCTTTTGTCTTTTTCTTGTAGGAGTAAGGTTTCTGTCTTCATAAAGACTGTAATCTGGTCCGAACATACCTTCTTCTATCATCGCCCGGGGATTCGGACCCTTTTAATTGCAGTTATAGTCCCGTCGACCTTCCCCTTACTGCCCCCACATTTCCTCTTCTTTACTGGCATTTATTATCCCTATTTCTTCTACCAATAAATGCACTTTTCCCCTTCGTCGCTATAAAAACCTCCGCCCCTTACCTGATAGCTTCCATCCTTTCCCTTTCCTCTTATTTGCCATGGACAGAATATCTGAACAGGGTAGCAGTTCCTCTCCTGCTGAAGAGCAGATAAACGAATGCCGCTACATATCTAGCCTGGAGGAGCAAGTGAAGTATTTACAACAACAGCTGAAGAAATCTTCCGCCAGTAATCGCTCCCTGCATCAACAACTGGTTTGTTCCCAAAAGGATCTGACCAAGCAAATCTTCCTGCAGCAGTCTTACCGTCAGCAATTACTGTGCCAACCTCGACCGCACAAAGGAGCTCCATCCGTTCCTCCCAGCAAAGAGCTGTAATACCCTAGATGTATAAGGGTTTCTTTTTGTTATTTCCCTCTTGTAAATGACTTGAAATATGTAATTTTTCCGCATCAATGAACTTTTCCCTGTTTATCTTCTTCTTCCCGTATCTCTTGAGTTGTGCCGTGTTTTACTTCTTTCTGTACTGACATATAGTTGAGGCATATTTTGGTTCTCCTTCCTTTTCACCCTACCGGGAATATAGAACCATTAAATGAATCGGCTCTGCTATTTTACAGGAATAAAACAATATAGAGTTAAACAAGGACTTCAACTTCTCCCCCTTTACAGGGACAAAAAGTGATATATAACTGAGGAGATCTCAGTTCTTCCGTTCCGCCACCACACGGGGATATCTTCCGCTTCGCGGGGATAAAATTTTTGAGTATAACCGAATGAATTTCGATTCTTCCGTTCCGCCACCACACGGGGATATCTTCCGCTTCGCGGGGATAAAAATGTATACATATAATACATAACCGAGGAATCTTGGTTCTTCCGTTCCGCCACCGCACGGTGATATCTTCCGCTTCGCCTCGCGGGGATAGAAATTTATACATATAATACATAACCGAGGAATCTCGGTTCTTCCGTTCTGCCACTACATGAGGATATCTTCCACTTCGCCTCACGGGGATATATAATACATAATCGAGGAATCTCGGTTCTTCCGTTCCGCCACCACACGGGGATATCTTCCGCTTCGCCTCGCGGGGATAGAAATTTATACATATAATACATAACCGAGGAATCTCGGTTCTTCCGTTCCGCCACCGCACGAGGATATCTTCCGCTTCGCCTCGCGGGGATATATAATACATAACCGAGGAATCTCGGTTCTTCCGTTCCGCTACCGCACGGGGATATCTTCCGCTTCGCCTCGCGGGGATATATAATACATAACCGAGGAATCTCGGTTCTTCCGTTCCTCCACCACACGGGGATATCTTCCGCTTCGCCTCGCGAAGATAAAAATTTATACATATAATACATAACCGAGGAATCTCGGTTCTTCCGTTCCGCCACCACACGGGGATATCTTCCGCTTCGCCTCGCAGGGATAAATAATACATAACCGAGGAATCTCGGTTCTTCCATTCCGCCACCGCACGAGGATATCTTCCGCTTTGCCTCGCGGGGATAGAAATTTATACATATAATATATAACCAAGGAATCTCGGTTCTTCCATTCCTCCACCACACGGGGATATCTTCCGCTTCACCTCACGGGGATAGAAATTTATACATATAATACATAACCGAGGAATCTCGGTTCTTCCGTTCCGCCACCACACGGGGATATCTTCCGCTTCGCCTCGCGGGGATAGAAATTTATACATATATGGCTCAGAAGCCATCAACATAAAGGAGGCAACGTTTTCATATCATCCCTCTTTTGTGCTTGTCTTCCGAAGGGGACCGCCTATATCCGCCCCTTCCCATGCAAATGAAGGCTTTAGTACATACTGGCCATTTAGAAAAAATAACCCTTCTTTCCCTTTCACTTAGGGCCTCCTTCACCACAGACAAGGAGCCCAATAATGGTTACAAGCCCACTCTCCTTCCTTTTATAGGGGATCCCTTTGTCTTCGTTTCTTTTTCTATCTTCATCCCCTTGCCTTTTCATCTCCTTCTTCTCCGTCTATTCGTTCCTCCGCCGCCATACACCGTTGCCTCAATCCCTTTTTTCAGCCCTTTCTCTTTATTCTCAGACCCTCAAAATGCATTCTACCTTCTTCCAGGAGATAGCGGGTCATTATCCACATCGCAAGAGGAAGGCCGGTCAGCCGTCGGCTCTGTCTTCTTCTTCACTTTCCCCGGTCACCACCACACCTGCTTCATCTCGTCCGTCTTCCTCTCCTCCCCCTGCATCCCTTGTTACTTCCGCCCCGGAGAAAATCGGGACAATTAGTCCTTCCTCGATTTCTCCGGCATTTACAAACCCTAGCTCTCATACTTTTTCTCCCTCTGCCACCGATATTCAGAAGTCGCCTTCTCCTTCATCGCAACCTGAGGATGAACCTGGGGAGGATGCACTTCCATGTCAGCCGATGACAGAGGCTGGCTGATGAACGGATATTTGTCGTGGTACCATTTCAAATTAATTACCGAACCCCCTAACTACACTAATATAGCATAGTGGATGGCCCGGATCGTTTCCCAACGAGTGTAATCGATAGAATAGTAAACTTAGGATCACTGATTATTGCTTTTGGTTTTCTAATGAAGATGGGGGTTTGGGATTTGAGATCTAACCTACAATTGCAAGGTAATTAAAATCCTAAACTAATATGCAATAACTAAAACAAACAAAGCAGGAATTAAAGCAATAGAAACTGGAAAAGGAAATAATCTAATCAACCCAAGATATGCCCGGTGAATGACCAAGGTCCTTCGGCTAAGTCCAGCGAAGCTCAATCGAGACTCCGCAAGTGACAGTGGATGTGGGATGGTGCAAACTCCTGAATCCAGTAGTTTGATGGACACTCCGAACTCTCGCGGATCCGGTTGAGCTCGAAGAAGTGTCGTCGGAGCGGAACTTCTCCTCGAATCCGAAAGAGAAGGTGGATGAGTTGTGAGATGGAGGACGTCGCCGAAATCACTCGATGAGGCGGTTCCTCCTCGAATCCGAAAGAGAAAAGTGGGTGGAGGCAAGGTGGACGCGGCTGCTAAGGCTCAAGGGAAGAAAAGATTTAACTAACAACCTAATGAAAACATGATTAAAAGAAAGCAATTAAAGTAAAGCATGAAATTAAATCTAATCTAACTAACTACGGCCTAATTACTCTAAGAGGCATTTAATCAAACACTACATGTGCATGGAACAAATTAAACTAAACGTGTGCAATTCAAACATGAAAGGGAATTTGGCTACTAGCATTCAACAAACTAAGCTAAACAATCAACACATCAACATGGAAGAAGAAATTGCTGTCCGAATGACAAAATGCTGGAAACAGGGCTGCTGGAAATCTATGTGAAGAAGCTGGAAATGGAACTGCCGGATCGATGAAGGAGGAGCTGTAATGGGGTGCTGATGGTGAAGGAACGAGCTGCCGGCGGCGTCTGTGGTGGAACGAGGGTGGCTGCTGATGGTGAAGGAACTGAACTGCGGAGGATACGTTGTCGTAGCCGATCGGAGGAGAATCCTCACTCCAATTCGTCGGATGCTCGCGCGCGCGTGAAGAAGATGGAGTGCTGTGGCTGCCAGAGCTGGAGGTGGTGGATGGACACCGGTCACCGGAGAATGGAGGAGATCCCCTTCCACCTCTCCCGCGACCGGTGGGGAAGGAGCTAAGCGCGGCGGCAGAAGCGGCGTCGGGCGGAAATCATGGATTAAGAACTGTGTCGGCTGTGTCCAAAGCCCGTGTCGTTTTGGCACTGCCCGTGTCGACACGCCTGTGCTCGGTTGTATCCTACAAGAAGACATCGAAAATGTTAAAAATCAATCCAAATTATGTAGGAATGATCATTATAGTCCAAAACAAGTCCTGCTCATAAAATGTGCTAATTCTCCACAATTAAACAATAAAAGGATAGAATCATCAATTATTAAAGCCAATATAAACTACCAAAACGAGTGTTATCAATTCCCCCACACTTATTCTTGCACGTCCCGGGCAAGCAAAAAGAACAACTTCCCCCTAAGTAACTCATATCATTGCCTCAAAAGAAAGTAAAAAGTAGTTACTTAGGCTTATCATATTTATTTAGACCAAGGCACATAGATCCGATTCAGACACAAGTCACTAAGCATGGTGATTTCAACACATGATTAACTAAAGCTTGATGCAATCCTCACAAGATATATGATGCATAAGGTAGTGCTCTCACTCTCAATAGCATGTAAGTAAATGGAGTTCCACTCAATGCAACTAATGATGTTTCACTACCATATGCTTGCATATTTTCTACTCTCCATCACTAGATCACAAGTTTCCGTGACTCCAAAGGCTTATCATCATGAAGTAAAATTTGTGGAAAATCACAATAGAACATAAGAAAGCAAGAGGTTGTGGAAAGATGATATGACAATGTAATAAGGAAGGCAATAAACACTATCTAGGGTTTGAGGAATTTAGAAATTTCCGTTCAGTTTCAAACTTCCAAATTGCTTCCAATTGAATTTTCCTAATTATACGACTTGCAATTCCTGCATTTCAAACTCCTTCTACGCAAACTCCCTAGCCGTGCCAATTTCTACAGACTATGTAACTTCTTCTCCGACATTACAATTCCCTTTCCTGCCGATTGAGTGTTGCAACATTCCAGAATTTCTAATTCATTATTAAACTTTTATTTCCAGTATCTGGAAATTAAGTTTCAACACTTCCAATTGGCTCAAATTCCAGATTCTTGAGATGAGTTTCTAAATCATGTTTAACTCCCAGAATTTCAGAACTCAATAACTGCAGGCTCAAAAATTTTTTATGTTTTTTTTTTAACCATAACGAAGTACAACTTCCCTTTTTAGACTTTCAAGCTGTTCAAAATTCAGGGTCAAGTGACCCATCAATTTAGTTTGAATTCCAACTTTACTCAACCTAGGTCCCAGGTCTGAAATGCCTAATGTGTGACGACAAAATTTCAAATTTCGTTATGCAAAAATTCAGAATTCTGCAGCTTCCTCCAATTGCAGACAATTGGACTTCATTAGCCTTACAGACTATCCAGTGCCAGTGTGCTGACCTTTTCCATGATACCGAATAATCCAGTAATCGGCTACAACTCTTTCCTTTTTTTTTTTTTTAATCTGATTCTGCATAGATGTTATCATCCGATGTGTCAATAAAACCAGTGCACTTAATACTCTATAATCTCTGTGTGTGCACATTTCTTTCCAGCTGGTATACAGTTTCCTTTTCCTTAGTCCAAATCTCTCAACAAAGAAAATATGACCTCAAAGGCAATCAAGGTTAGTCCAACCCTGGTAATCAAGTGCTCATGCTTACCATTATATCTCACCTTACCTTCAACAAGACAACAAGAGAACCATCCTCACATCCTCTCAAGATCCCCCACACTTAAAATTTGACCGTCTCGGGCAAGAAATCCAACAAGATAAATTGTTTGAGACAATAAGAAGAAGGCATTTATACAAAGAAGATAGCGCAAGAGAAATTCCAAGGGTATAGAGAAGATAGCCTTTATCATTATCACAACTTTTATGAAATTGTAACCTTGAGAAGAAACATAGCAAGTTCTAGAGCTCCACAACAAGATTGCATATCACACACAAGGAGAAAATGGCTAGATCCTTACTAGGTGTGTAAAATAATCAAGTACAATCAACCAATTAGCATCCATCACCACACTAATGAGCATATGCATGTAAAGTATCTAATCATGCCCTAGAATTCAGAAAACATGATAATCAAACTTAACTAACTTTCACATCCCCTAAAATTGATACGAGCACTCAAGGATTCTATTCAAAGATTTTATTCACTAACACATTTATGCAAACAAAAATAACAAAAGCATTAAAAAAAAAACTGAACTCCCCTTTAAATTGGATAGATGGGGTTGTCTAGTGCTTCACATTCCAACACCGCATGCATAACTCCATCATGAAATTTCTTCAAGCGGTGCCCATTCACTTTGAAGGTCCATCCATCTTCCTTGTCCTGCAACTCAATCACTCCATAGGGAAAGTTATTAATAATGTAGAAAGGCCCATCCCACTTAGATCTCAATTTACCTGGAAACCATTTGAGTCTGGAGTTGTACAACAAAACTTTATCACCTATTTGAAACTCTTTCCTCAGTATGTGCTTATCATGATATGATTTGGTCTTTTCCTTGTAAATCCGAGAGTTCTCATAGGCTTCAAGTCTTAACTCTTCCAATTCCTGTAATTGCATTTTCCTCCCAACTCCAGCTTGATCCATATCCAGGTTACATGACTTGACTGCCCAGAATGCTTTGTGTGCTATCTCAACTGGTAAGTGACATGCTTTGCCAAACACAATCCTAAATGGTGACATTCCAATTGGTGTTTTGAAGGCGGTTCTGTAAGCCCACAAGGCGTCATCCAACCTTTTGCTCCAATCTTTCCTGTCAGGTTTTACCATTTTTTCCAAAATCTGCTTAATCTCTCTATTTGATACCTCTGCTTGCCCGTTTGTCTGAGGATGATAAGCAGTAGCAACTTTGTGCAAAACGCCATATTTGTTAAGCGGCATCTTCATGTGTCTATTACAGAAATGGGACCCTTGATCACTAATGATCGCCCTGGGCCACCCAAACCTGCAAAAGGTTGGAGCAAAAGGTTGGATAATGCCTTGTGGGCTTACAGAAATGGTAAAACCCATACATGAAACCATAAGAAACAGGAAATGGACCCATAAAGTCGATTCACCATACATCAAACACTTCACCAAACAAAATAGACTGTTGGGGCATCTCATTTCTACGTCCAATACTCCCGACTTTTCTACATTGTTCGCATGTTCTAGTAAACTCATATGCGTCACGGAACAGACTAGGCCAATATAAACCTGAATCTAAAATTTTCCTAGCTGTTCTTTGTGGTCCAAAATGTCCTCCACAAGATAAAGAATGGCAAAATGTAAGAACAGATTGAAACTCGCCGTTAGGAACACATCGTCTAATTACCTGATCGCTGCACCACTTCCACAAGTAAGGTTCATCCCAAACATAGTATTTAGCATCACATCTTAATTTGTTAACCTGTACTTGAGAGAAATTTGCAGGTATACCACCGTGCAACAAAATAATTAACGATGTCAGCATACCATGGTACTTCCCCTTGCAGTGTCAGGAGTTGTTCATCTGGAAAACAATCTGGAATGGGTGTAAGCTCCCTATCCTGCATGATTCTGCTCAAATAATCAGCCACCATATTTTCCTTTCCACTCCTATCACGTATTTCCATGGCGAATTCTTGGAGTAGAAGTATCCATCTGATTAATCTGGGCTTTGCATCTGACTTCTTTAAAAGGAATTTGAGAGCTGCATGATCTGAAAAGACAACCACATGAGAGTACAATAAATATGAACGAAACTTATTCAACGCAAACACAATGGCCAGAAGCTCTTTTTCTGTGGTTGTATAATTT
Source organism: Wurfbainia villosa (assembly GCA_025175895.1). Taxonomy (NCBI): domain Eukaryota; kingdom Viridiplantae; phylum Streptophyta; class Magnoliopsida; order Zingiberales; family Zingiberaceae; genus Wurfbainia; species Wurfbainia villosa. Next base: position 62,829,754 of record CM045993.1, read on the forward strand.
GCTTGAGCAGGATCTAACGTCTTGGATGCATAATAGATAACATGTGACACTCCGTCAACCCTTTGAGCCAACACTGCACCCACTGCAAAATTAGAAGCATCACACATTAATTCAAAAGGTAATTCCCAATTAGGAGAACTCATAATAGGAGCTGAGATGAGAGCATCCCTGAGTTGGTTGAAAGCGTCCTTGCATTTTTTATCGAATCAAAATTCCACATCCTTTTGCAGTAAGCGTGAAAGGGGAAGGGCTATATCACTAAAATTTTGAATGAATCTTCTGTAAAAACCTGCATGACCAAGGAAAGCTCGAACCTCCCGCACGCATGTGGGATAAGACAAAGAAGAAATTGTAGGGGATCGGTACGGCCGGCTAGAGGGGGGTGAATAGCCCTCTTCCAATGGATGTTGGAATTCTCTCGTTCGTTTGCTCGTCTACACAATCGTTAGCGCAAGCGGAAGCATAAACAATAAAGACAAAGCAATAAATGAAAATACAAACGCTAACAAAGAACGTAACGTGGTTCACAGCTACGCCGCTAATCCACGATCCCGATTCGTCCGAGGTGAATCACTCCTCCAAAGCCAATCACTATTGGTCTCTCCTTTGCACCAAGCTAGGTGGAGGTAACCTTTACAATCAAGATCACTCTTCTTACAAATAGAATGAAGTAAAAACAAGTAAGAAGAGTTTAGAGCTTGTGGGGCACTAGGAAGATCACTTAGAGCATAAGCATTAGCCTCTCAAAGGCTTACACCCTCTCTTTTTATAGAGAGGGCTGATTTCTTCCCGTTGGCCGCCACGATCATTGCCGCCCTTGGCGATCATTGCCGTCATTACTACGGCCTCCGAACACGTCGGATCCCGACCGTTGTAGTCCAACAGAACTCTTGGCGATCGATGGACCTCATCGGTCACATGCCTCGTAGTCGATCGCATCGGCTACGAGCGGTTCTGGCCAAAACCCTATTGACGATCACACTTGTCGGTGATCGATGAGCTGATCGCCCACATATGCCGCGATCATTGCGCGCCACAATCCAATCGATATACGGTCACTCACTCGACTCGGGCGATCGCCATGACATGGCGATCGGCCGGTGTCGAAAACCCATCGACACTTGGCCAAATGGCAAGTTTCACCTAAGAGCTACCCTTCCCGGGTTACAATCGCTCACTCATCTCTCGAGTCCCTCGCCGAAGTTCTCTTCATTCTCGCCACGTCCTCTCGGCGATCAGCGCACGGCTCTGCAATGCTCCTTCGCGTCTCTTGCCTCGAAGTCTACTTCCTCCGGCTTCACTCCAAGCTTCTCGTCCGGCGGTCCCTCGGATGCTCCAAGCGCACGGCTTCTACAAAGCTATCCTTCACCGACTCAAGGCACGAGTCATGAGATGTGAAACTCGCCACGGCTCCATGTGCGAATTACTAAGTCCTGCACGACTTCAACGCACATATCAAATCAACATATCAAACTAACTTAAACCCTTTGCCACACCATCAAAACCATATTACGGCAAGAGATTGCCCTAACAATCTCCCCCTTTTTGATGTGTGGCAATCCGTTTAAGTTAGGTAAAAACATTTGATATAAATTCTAAGGTAAGAAAGCATGTAAAGATAAACATGATATAGCAACATGCAACTCCCCCTTAATCTATGAAACTCTCTATGCAAATTTTCTCCCCCTAAAATAATTAACTTAAACATAATTATTTCTCCCCCTTTGACACCATCAAAAAGATTAACACTAAGTTATAAGCTCATGGCATCAAGTATAAAGAGAAACATACACTAAAATCAGTCAAAACTTGATAAAATCAGGTTATCAGATTGTTCATTGATCCATCATCATCATATCAAGATGGCGGATCGGCAAAATCTGAATTTCTGATTTTCTGGATGAATTTCAGAAATGCACTATTAATTCCAGAAAATTCAAAAAATCATGAAATTTGGGGAACATATTTCTTTTAAGTATATCTATCAGTGAAAAATAGGTTTTCATGAAAAATCATTATATTTCTACATATTTGCTAAAAATCCAAAAGCTTTAAAAACTACTAGGTTTTTGATCATAAGAGTATCCATTTTAACACCTAGTCTTGCATCTAATTGTTTCAAAACATGAATACATGTATTTTAAAGTAAAAAATTGTTTTAAAAACATATGAAATATCCAACCATGATCTTTGGGCAATATGTCTATGAATTAAACATAAGTCTTCCCCATGATTGGTCTATTATTGCTATGTTGATATTTTAAATGACCATCTAAATTCCATAGGCATTAGTGGACATTTGTATCATCCTAACATCTCACCCATGCTAAGTTTGTAATCAAGTTAGCCTATAGTGAGTGTGAGATGCATCCTAGGGGGTATTTGTATATACTTAACCAATATATTCATGCAATTCTATCATGGTTAAGTATCAACCTAACAATTAACATGATCATAATGACATATATGAATCAATTTCACATAATGATCATGAAATACATGTTTTCATCAAATTATAATCATGCATTAGGTATTATATGATGATAATAAACAAAGTATCACCTAAAGCATGATTCAAACCTATTTCTCATGATAACGTGCCAAATTTCAAAAACATAAATCATGATTGCAAATATACATAGGAATTACATCAATCATCATGATTTAAGCAATATTATCTATTTATGGGCACGTTATCATCACCCAACACTATTAAAAAAAAATGTTGTCCCGCCATCCTAAGTCAACCAAAATATGATATAGGTCAATTCCATATGGTTGACTACCCTAGGGTTTTCCTAACCCTTAAGGATGGATTTTGGAACCCAAAATAAGTTCTTTCCTATTGGGTTCACTAAGTATTCCTTGAGGATCCATTTCCTAGCTATTACTTTCTTCTTGTCTTGTCCCCTAGCTATAAAGCATTTGTAGGCCTTTTCATTTTTCTTTTCCTTGTAGCCTAGGCCCTTTTTGTTGAAACTAGCTCTTTGGCTCCCTAAGATCATGTTCAATGTGTTGGAGCCAATTGTGAATTTTTCTAGGGCTTTTGTTAAATAATCTACTTTTTCCCTTAACACCCTATTTTCATTTATACATGCATCACTAACATCTAATGGCACATAAAGGTCATGTGAGCATGCATCATTTAAGCTAGAAGAAATATTATCATTTAAGCATGCATTTTCTAGCTTATTTTCCAATGCCTTAATTTGATTAAGCATGCTTTTATTTTTATTTTTCATTCCAAATAAGTCCTTAGTTAAACTAGAAATTATGGAAACTATTTTCTTAGGAGAGGCTTTCGTTACCATAGTTTCCATGTCCTCTTCTTCTTCGGATGATGAGGATGTAGAAGCTCCCCCTTCATTTGAGCTCTCCCCACTTGAGCTTGATCCTTCATTTTCGGATGAAGAGCAATCCAAGTCATCAAAGGCCATCAAGGCCAAATTGGTGACAAAGGCATTCTCCTCATCCGATGATGATGAGGAGGATGAGGATGGGTCATCCCAAGTCCTTGCCTTGAGAGCTTTGGCCTTTCCTTTTTCCTTTGTCTTCTTCTCCTCGTCCTTTTTCTTCTTGCTCCCCTTTTTCTTCTTCTTTTCTTCCTTCTTTTTCTTTTCTTCTTTGCTTTTGTTTAGGAGGGGACAATTATCCCTTATGTGCCCCTCTCCTTGGTAATTGTAGCATATGACCTTCCCCCTTGGTCTTCTATTCCTATCATTAGATTTATTAAATCTAAAATTCTTAAATGCACGTCTTACCTTCCTTACCATATAGGCTTCTTCGGTGCTATCCAAGGAGGAGGAGGAAGACGCTTCGTCATCGGAGGAGGAGGGAATTTCCATCTTCTTCTTCCCCTTGTTCGCTATCAAAGCTACTCCTCTTGAGGGTTGAATTCTAGGCTCTTCTTGTATTCCTTCAAGCCTAGTTTCGTGAAGCTCCATTGTTGAGAAAAATTCCTCCAAGGTACTTACTTCCAAGTTCTTGGAGATGTAAAATGAGTCCACCATGGAGCTCCATTTTGAGGACCGGGGAAAGGCATCTATGGCCTTCATTATCATATCCCGGTTTGATAGCTTCTCACCTACACTTGTTAGCCCAATTAATATTTCTTTAAACCTAGAATGCAATGAAGTTACCTTTTCTCCCTTTTCTAATTTGATGTTTGATAGTTGGGAGCGGAGGAGGTCTCTCCTAGCTAGCTTGGCCTCGGATGTGCCTTCATGGAGTTCTACAAGCTTTTCCCACATCTCTTTGGCGCTAGAACACTCTCCGATCCGGTTGATCTCTTGTTGAGGGAGCACATTGAGAAGATGATGTTTTGCCTTTGAGTTTGCAAGGTGCTCCTCTCTTTGCTTCTTAGTCCAACGTGATTTTTCAATTGGGTCACCCCTTTCATCCCTAGGCAACTCGAAACCATTTTCCATTATAAGCATGATATCAAAATCGGTCTCGAAGAATACCTCCATTCTCTTTTTCCACCAAGAGAATTCGCCGTTGAACTTCGGTAGGTGGATGTTTGAGCCGGCCATTTTGAAAATTTACTTGTTGTGGCGGTTAGTCCTCGACAAACTTTCCTTGGCTCTGATACCACTTGTAGGGGATCGGTACGGCCGGCTAGAGGGGGGTGAATAGCCCTCTTCCAATGGATGTTGGAATTCTCTCGTTCGTTTGCTCGTCTACACAATCGTTAGCGCAAGCGGAAGCATAAACAATAAAGACAAAGCAATAAATGAAAATACAAATGCTAACAAAGAATGTAACGTGGTTCAATGCTCAGCCGCTAATCCACGATCCCGATTCGTCCGAGGTGAATCACTCCTCCAAAGCCAATCACTATTGGTCTCTCCTTTGCACCAAGCTAGGTGGAGGTAACCTTTACAATCAAGATCACTCTTCTTACAAATAGAATGAAGTAAAAACAAGTAAGAAGAGTTTAGAGCTTGTGGGGCACTAGGAAGATCACTTAGAGCATAAGCATTAGCCTCTCAAAGGCTTACACCCTCTCTTTTTATAGAGAGGGCTGATTTCTTCCCGTTGGCCGCCACCAGTCGACTGCCGCCCTTGGCAGTCGACTGCCGTCACTACAACGGCCTCCGAACACGTCGGATCCCGACCGTTGTAGTCCAACGGAACTCTTGGCAGTCGACTGATGGACCTCACGATCATTCTCCTAGTCGATCGGCGATCGGCTACGAACGGTCTGGCGAAACCTATTGACTACCGATCATTGTCTTGGCCGATCGATGATCTGGCAATGATCGCCCACATATGGCCGATCGCTGGCCACAATCCGATCGATCATATACCGGTCAAACTCACTCGACTCGGGCGATCGCCATGACATGGCGCGATCGGTGTGTCGGGAAAACCCATCTGACACTTGGCCAAATGGCCAAGTTTCACCTAAGAGCTACCCTTCCCCGGGTTACAATCGCTCACTCTCATCTCTCAGAGTCCCTCGCCTTCGAAGTTCTCTTCATTCTCGGCCACGTCCCTCGGCAGCATCAGGCGCACGACTCTGCAATGCTCCTTCGCGTCTCTTTCCTCGAAGTCTACTTCCTCCGGCTTCACTCCAAGCTTCTCGTCCGGCGGTCCCTCGGATGCTCCAAGCGCACGGCTTCCGCAAAGCTATCCTTCACCGACTCAAGGCACGAGTCATGAGATGTGAAACTCGCCACGGCTCCATGTGCGAATTACTAAGTCCTGCACGACTTCAACGCACATATCAAATCAACATATCAAACTAACTTAAACCCTTTGCCACACCATCAAAACCATATTACGGCAAGAGATTGCCCTAACAATCTCCCCCTTTTTGATGTGTGGCAATCCGTTTAAGTTAGGTAAAAACATTTGATATAAATTCTAAGGTAAGAAAGCATGTAAAGATAAACATGATATAGCAACATGCAACTCCCCCTTAATCTATGAAACTCTCTATGCAAATTTTCTCCCCCTAAAATAATTAACTTAAACATAATTATTTCTCCCCCTTTGACACCATCAAAAAGATTAACACTAAGTTATAAGCTCATGGCATCAAGTATAAAGAGAAACATACACTAAAATCAGTCAAAACTTGATAAAATCAGGTTCAGACTTGTTCATTATCCATCACGATCATCAAGATGGCTGACCGCAAAATCAATTTCGATTTTCTGGATGAATTTCAGAAATGCACTATTAATTCCAGAAAATTCAAAAAATCATGAAATTTGGGGAACATATTTCTTTTAAGTATATCTATCAGTGAAAAATAGGTTTTCATGAAAAATCATTATATTTCTACATATTTGCTAAAAATCCAAAAGCTTTAAAAACTACTAGGTTTTTGATCATAAGAGTATCCATTTTAACACCTAGTCTTGCATCTAATTGTTTCAAAACATGAATACATGTATTTTAAAGTAAAAAATTGTTTTAAAAACATATGAAATATCCAACCATGATCTTTGGGCAATATGTCTATGAATTAAACATAAGTCTTCCCCATGATTGGTCTATTATTGCTATGTTGATATTTTAAATGACCATCTAAATTCCATAGGCATTAGTGGACATTTGTATCATCCTAACATCTCACCCATGCTAAGTTTGTAATCAAGTTAGCCTATAGTGAGTGTGAGATGCATCCTAGGGGGTATTTGTATATACTTAACCAATATATTCATGCAATTCTATCATGGTTAAGTATCAACCTAACAATTAACATGATCATAATGACATATATGAATCAATTTCACATAATGATCATGAAATACATGTTTTCATCAAATTATAATCATGCATTAGGTATTATATGATGATAATAAACAAAGTATCACCTAAAGCATGATTCAAACCTATTTCTCATGATAACGTGCCAAATTTCAAAAACATAAATCATGATTGCAAATATACATAGGAATTACATCAATCATCATGATTTAAGCAATATTATCTATTTATGGGCACGTTATCATCACCCAACACTATTAAAAAAAAATGTTGTCCCGCCATCCTAAGTCAACCAAAATATGATATAGGTCAATTCCATATGGTTGACTACCCTAGGGTTTTCCTAACCCTTAAGGATGGATTTTGGAACCCAAAATAAGTTCTTTCCTATTGGGTTCACTAAGTATTCCTTGAGGATCCATTTCCTAGCTATTACTTTCTTCTTGTCTTGTCCCCTAGCTATAAAGCATTTGTAGGCCTTTTCATTTTTCTTTTCCTTGTAGCCTAGGCCCTTTTTGTTGAAACTAGCTCTTTGGCTCCCTAAGATCATGTTCAATGTGTTGGAGCCAATTGTGAATTTTTCTAGGGCTTTTGTTAAATAATCTACTTTTTCCCTTAACACCCTATTTTCATTTATACATGCATCACTAACATCTAATGGCACATAAAGGTCATGTGAGCATGCATCATTTAAGCTAGAAGAAATATTATCATTTAAGCATGCATTTTCTAGCTTATTTTCCAATGCCTTAATTTGATTAAGCATGCTTTTATTTTTATTTTTCATTCCAAATAAGTCCTTAGTTAAACTAGAAATTATGGAAACTATTTTCTTAGGAGAGGCTTTCGTTACCATAGTTTCCATGTCCTCTTCTTCTTCGGATGATGAGGATGTAGAAGCTCCCCCTTCATTTGAGCTCTCCCCACTTGAGCTTGATCCTTCATTTTCGGATGAAGAGCAATCCAAGTCATCAAAGGCCATCAAGGCCAAATTGGTGACAAAGGCATTCTCCTCATCCGATGATGATGAGGAGGATGAGGATGGGTCATCCCAAGTCCTTGCCTTGAGAGCTTTGGCCTTTCCTTTTTCCTTTGTCTTCTTCTCCTCGTCCTTTTTCTTCTTGCTCCCCTTTTTCTTCTTCTTTTCTTCCTTCTTTTTCTTTTCTTCTTTGCTTTTGTTTAGGAGGGGACAATTATCCCTTATGTGCCCCTCTCCTTGGTAATTGTAGCATATGACCTTCCCCTTGGTCTTCTATTCCTATCATTAGATTTATTAAATCTAAAATTCTTAAATGCACGTCTTACCTTCCTTACCATATAGGCTTCTTCGGTGCTATCCAAGGAGGAGGAGGAAGACGCTTCGTCATCGGAGGAGGAGGGAATTTCCATCTTCTTCTTCCCCTTGTTCGCTATCAAAGCTACTCCTCTTGAGGGTTGAATTCTAGGCTCTTCTTGTATTCCTTCAAGCCTAGTTTCGTGAAGCTCCATTGTTGAGAAAAATTCCTCCAAGGTACTTACTTCCAAGTTCTTGGAGATGTAAAATGAGTCCACCATGGAGCTCCATTTTGAGGACCGGGGAAAGGCATCTATGGCCTTCATTACCATATCCCGGTTTGATAGCTTCTCACCTACACTTGTTAGCCCAATTAATATTTCTTTAAACCTAGAATGCAATGAAGTTACCTTTTCTCCCTTTTCTAATTTGATGTTTGATAGTTGGGAGCGGAGGAGGTCTCTCCTAGCTAGCTTGGCCTCGGATGTGCCTTCATGGAGTTCTACAAGCTTTTCCCACATCTCTTTGGCGCTAGAACACTCTCCGATCCGGTTGATCTCTTGTTGAGGGAGCACATTGAGAAGATGATGTTTTGCCTTTGAGTTTGCAAGGTGCTCCTCTCTTTGCTTCTTAGTCCAACGTGATTTTTCAATTGGGTCACCCCTTTCATCCCTAGGCAACTCGAAACCATTTTCCATTATAAGCATGATATCAAAATCGGTCTCGAAGAATACCTCCATTCTCTTTTTCCACCAAGAGAATTCGCCGTTGAACTTCGGTAGGTGGATGTTTGAGCCGGCCATTTTGAAAATTTACTTGTTGTGGCGGTTAGTCCTCGACAAACTTTCCTTGGCTCTGATACCACTTGTAGGGGATCGGTACGGCCGGCTAGAGGGGGGTGAATAGCCCTCTTCCAATGGATGTTGGAATTCTCTCGTTCGTTTGCTCGTCTACACAATCGTTAGCGCAAGCGAAAGCATAAACAATAAAGACAAAGCAATAAATGAAAATACAAATGCTAACAAAGAATGTAACGTGGTTCACGGCTACGCCGCTAATCCACGATCCCGATTCGTCCGAGGTGAATCACTCCTCCAAAGCCAATCACTATTGGTCTCTCCTTTGCACCAAGCTAGGTGGAGGTAACCTTTACAATCAAGATCACTCTTCTTACAAATAGAATGAAGTAAAAACAAGTAAGAAGAGTTTAGAGCTTGTGGGGCACTAGGAAGATCACTTAGAGCATAAGCATTAGCCTCTCAAAGGCTTACACCCTCTCTTTTTATAGAGAGGGCTGATTTCTTCCCGTTGGCCGCCACGATCATCACGCTTGGCGGCCATTCTATCCTGGCGGCCTCCGAACACGTCGGATCCCGACCGTGGTAGTCCAACGGAACTCTTGGCGATCGGTGATGGACCTCATCGATCACTTTGCTCGATCCCACGGCGCCCGATCGGCTCAGCGTTGGCTAAACCCTAATGACCCGATCGATGGTCTTGGTAGTCGATCGCCTTGCCCACGTATGGCGATCATTGCTAGCCAATCTAGTCGGTCGTATACCGGTCGCCAAACTCACTCGACTGAGCGATGCCGCGACATGGCAATGATCGTGTCGAAAACCCATCTGACACTTGGCCAAATGGCCAAGTTTCACCTAAGAGCTACCCTTCCCCGGGTTACAATCGCTCACTCTCATCTCTCAGAGTCCCTCGCCTTCGAAGTTCTCTTCGTTCTCGACCACGTCCCTCGGCAGCATCAGGCGCACGGCTCTGCAATGCTCCTTCACGTCTCTTGCCTCGAAGTCTACTTCCTCCGGCTTCACTCCAAGCTTCTTGTCCAGCGGTCCCTCGGATGCTCCAAGCGCACGGCTTCCGCAAAGCTATCCTTCACCGACTCAAGGCACGAGTCATGAGATGTGAAACTCGCCACGGCTCCATGTGCGAATTACTAAGTCCTGCACGACTTCAACGCACATATCAAATCAACATATCAAACTAACTTAAACCCTTTGCCACACCATCAAAACCATATTACGGCAAGAGATTGCCCTAACAGAAATAACCTTAACCTTAGCAGGATCTACCTCTATGCCCCTACTCGAAACAATATGTCCTAAAACAATACCATGTTCAACCATGAAATGGCACTTCTCAAAGTTTAAGACCAGGTCAGTTTCCACACATCTCTGCAAAACTTGAGAAAGACTATCTAAACATTCATCGAATGATGAGCCATACACAGTAAAATCATCCATAAATACTTCCATACAATGCTCTAATAAATCTACAAAAATGCTTACCATGCATCATTTGAAATGTACACAGGCGTTGCAGAGCCCAAAGGGCATGCGTCGGAATGCAAATGTCCCATAGGGGCATGTGAATGTAGTCTTCTCCTGGTCCTCGGGTGCTATGCAAATCTAATAATATCCCAGAGAATCCATCCAAGAAGCAGTAATGAGTCTTTCCCGCTAATCTCTCCAACATTTGATCAATAAAAGGTAGTGGGAAATGATCCTTCCTTGTAGCCTGGTTAAGCTTCCGATAATCTATGCACACCCTCCATGAATTTTTCACTCTTGTGGAAATCATCTCACTGTCCTCATTGACAATCACGCTATCCCCGATTTCTTTGGTACCACATGTATTGGGCTCACCCGACTATCCAAATGGGATAAATGATACCTGCTTGCAACAATTTTTGAATCTCTGTCTTTACCACTTCGGTAAGCAATGGGTTCAATCTTCTCTGTGGTTGCCTGACTGGGTTCTTGTTCTCCTCCAGAAAAATCCTATGCATGCAAAAGGAAGGGTTGATGCCGTGAATATCTGCAATGGTCCATCCTATGGCCTTCTGATAAAGCCTTAGCAAATCCAACAACCTTATCTCCTGATCTGCTCCTAAATTCTTAGCAATAATGACCGGTAATTCCTTCTCTTTCCCCAGGTAAGCATACTTCAAGTGCTCCGGCAAAAGTTTCAATTCCAGTTTTGGAGGTTGATCATGGGAAGGAAACAATTTTTCAGGACCTGCTTCTATTAATGAATTCCCTGCAAAAGCATCCTCAATGTTATCAATGATGCTAATAGAGTCATCTTCTATTACCTCAGAGTCGGTATCCCTATCAATCCACGAAGTCTCTGCACTACCTTCCAACACGTCAAGAATATCAATGTTAAGTAGTGAGTGATCTTCTTCAGGATACCTCATTGCTTCAAGAATGCCAAACTGCACGTCTCCAAACTCCATGGTCAATGTTCCTGCATGTACATCAATCTTTGTCCTTGCAGTCTTGAGGGACGACCTCCCTAAAATCAGAGGAGTTTGGCTTGAAGTCATATCTCCTTCCATATCAAGAACGTAAAAATCAGCTGGAAAAATCAGATCCTTCGCCTTAACTAAGACATCTTCAATAACTCCATCTGGATGAGCTAAACTTTGATTGGCTAATTGAATAATTACCCCAGTCGGTTGTAATGGTCCAATACCTAGGGATAGGAAAACAGACTTAGGCATGACATTAATGGATGCACCCAGATCCAACATTGCATTTGAGAATCTGCATTCTCCAATCACACATGGTATGGTAAACATTCCTGGATCTTTACATTTCGTGGGCATTGCCTGAATCAAAGCTGATACATTCTTTCCCATGCTTACCAATTCATTACCTTTCAGTTTCCTCTTATGAACACAAAGATCCTTCAAAAACTTAGCATATCTTGGTATATGTTTGATAACCTTCAATAATGGTATGTTTACTTCCACCTTACTGAAAATGTCCACCAATTCTTCGAGATCATTAGTCCTTCCTGCAGTAACATTTTTCTCAGAAATTCCTGCTCTTTGAGGGAAAGGAATCTGCACTACCTCTTGCGATTTATCACCTGATTGTAATTTTTGTTCCTTTTCTTCGTCAGAAACTGCTATAGGCACAGGTGCATGAACTGTGGCAGGTCTCGGAAGGTTGGGATATATCATAGTTTTCCCACTCCTTAGTGACATAGCACTCACATTCCCTCTGGGGTTTGGAATAGACTGAGTTGGTAGTTGACTGGACCCTTGGGTGGCCGAGTGTCGTAGCCATCTGACTCATTTGCCTTTCTAAATTCTGAATGGCACTATCACTCCTCTGTTGTTGTTGTTGAAATTGTGCTTGTTGTTGTAACAAAAGTTATTGCATCATGTCTTTCAAATCCTGTGTGGATGAATCTAAATGACTTGGTCCAGAAATAAGCTGTGATTGTGAAATCTGGGAAGGTTTATACTGCGTGGAACTATTATGAAATCCTAGAGGCTTCTGCAAGTTTGTTGCAGCAGGCTGGAATGATGGTTGTTGTACCCGATTGGTCTGCTGCTGTGTAGAATTATTTCCATACCTCAGATTTGGATGATCTCTCCATCCAGGATTGTATGTAGTTGACATAGGATCATCTGTGATCTTTGTGTTTCTTGATATTGCGATCTATTCGAAACATATTTCTTTGCTGCCACCAGTCCGAGACAAACCCTCCTTCTTACATTGCAAGGTTAAGCGGTCGGTAGAGTGTCTTTGCCTCGCACAAATCGCAAACTTCGTGTTGGTTGAGCAGACTGAGTATATGCCTATCGAGTCTGACTAATAGCTATCTGCCTTAACATTGTTTCAATCCCATCCAACCGAGACTCGATTCTAGGTTGTTCAAGATGTCGAGTCCCGAACATGATGCACACTCTTGATGGAGTGCGGTCCGACTCCCAAATTAGCGATAGTTAGCATAATCTGCCGTAATCTCAATAAGTTCCTTGGCTTGAAAAGGTGTTTTGTTTACAAGCGCTCCTCCACTAGCATCTATCATATTCCTATCCATAGGTAACAATCCTTCGTAAAAGTATTGAATCAACAATTGCTCACTAATTTGGTGTTGGTGGCAGCTCGCACAGAGTCTCTTGAAACGCTCCCAATACTCGTATAATGTTTCCCCAATCAGTTGTTGAACTCCACATATATTTTTCCTGATTGCTGCAATCCTTGATGCAGGAAAGAATTTCTCCAGAAATATTTTGCTCATATCATTCCAACTAGTAATGGATCCTGGGGGAAGATAGTAATACCAATCCTTAGCCTTGTCATCAATGAGAATGGAAATGCCCCGAGCTTCATGTCATCCTCGATATGGTTTGAGGCTTCATGGTTGAGCACACCATATGGAATTCCGGAGGTGTCTGCTTGGATCCTCACCACCTAAGCCATGAAACTTTGGTGTGAATGAATTACGATCTTAGCTCAAAATCCCCTTCAAGTCCCTGATACCTGATACACGAAGGTTGATAAGCTACATTTGGCTCTGCCAATTCTCTGAGTGTTCTATCACTGCTTTTTGTGTTGTTGTCTTCCATGCTAATCACTGAAATCCTCTGAGCTCTCTATAAAGCGTGGAATGTTCTGTCAATCTCTGGATCGTATGCTGGTATCTGCTCTGTAGATGTCCTAGTCATGCACTATAGTCTCACTGCAAGCAAGTAAACAAGACACAACTGGTGTAGAACAGGTATAGCAACGACAAGTATAATGAGGTATTGAAATGTCAAATTGTTTTCTTAAAAAAAATTATATTACCTCCTCAGCAATACAAGTAAATGGAAATATAATTGGAAATTGAGAAGTAAAATTATTTTTCAAGCAAACACATTAGAACTGCCTATGCACCTCTATCAATCCCCGGCAACGGCGCCAAATTTGATGAACGGATATTTGTCGTGGTACCGTTTCAAATTAATTACCAAACCCCCTAACTACACTAATATAGCATAGTGGATGGCCCGGATCGTTTCCCAACGAGTGTAATCGATAGAATAGTAAACTTAGGATCACTGATTATTGCTTTTGGTTTTCTAATGAAGATGGGGGTTTGGGATTTGAGATCTAACCTACAATTGCAAGGTAATTAAAATCCTAAACTAATATGCAATAACTAAAACAAACAAAGCAGGAATTAAAGCAATAGAAACTGGAAAAGGAAATAATCTAATCAACCCAAGATATGCCCGGTGAATGACCAAGGTCCTTCGGCTAAGTCCAGCAAAGCTCAATCGAGACTCCGCAAGTGACAGTGGATGTGGGATGGTGCAAACTCTTGAATCCAGTAGTTTGATGGACACTCCGAACTCTCACGGATCCGGTTGAGCTCGAAGAAGTGTCGTCGGAGCGGAACTTCTTCTCGAATCCGAAAGAGAAGGTGGATGAGTTGTGAGATGGAGGACGTCGCCAAAATCACTCGATGAGGTGGTTCCTCCTCGAATCCGAAAGAGAAAAGTGGGTGGAGGCTGTTGGATCGAGAAGCGTCGCTAGAGGGGGGGTGAATAGCGATCGTAAATCTTTTCTTTTTCGTTCGTTCGATACGCAAAGTAAGCACAGCGGAAAATAAATGAACACATTTATTTTACTTGGTTCACAACCCAGCGGTTGCTACTCCAAGGCCCTATCGGTCTTAGACCGCGTACGGAGGGCAAAGCACTAAAACGTCTCCTCCTCGTTGGAGGTAGGAGACAACGATTACAAAAACCGAATATACGAGGATGAGGCAACAAGCCTACCTCACCTCGTTATGAAGATAAAAATACAGAATATAATATCAAAAATATTACTTGAATCTGCTGTCGACGAAGAAGATCAAAACTTGGCGTCGCGTCGGCGTTATGACGGTGTTGAAGCGTTGGCGTTGTAGGAGCACTTGATGAATAATTGATGTGATTTGGAGATGAATCCTCCCCTCCTTTTATAGACTTTAGCCTCTGAATTTGTCTCCTATTTCTTTGGAACGGATCATGAATTTTTCCAAATTTTTATCGCGAAGTGGCCGCGTCAAACGTTATCCATTTTGACCTAGCGCAAAAGCTGAATCGTCGCCATCAGTCGACTGATGCCTCTCATCGATCGATGATACGATCGATGCATCTCATCACTCAATCGATAACGATCGGCCCAATGTCCGGTGATCATGCCACACGCCACTTCCTGCGTAAGAGATTAGCTCGGAAAATGATAAATACGACGGTTTCTAACCGTCCGATGTCGACCGAGACCTTCCACAGGAAGTCTTAGTCGAATCGTCGCCTACGGTCGTCCCCGTAAAGAGGACACGACCTTACAATCTCTCACTCACACGAGCTTACCTCGATAGTAGCTCTCGCTTAGGCCTTCCACTCGATTCCTTTGGCTCCTCGAATTCACTCAAGTGTCGCCCGACCACCACGGCTTCCTCCGGGTGTCGCTAGCCTTCAGCTCCAGCTTTAGTACTTTTCTGCACACTTGATTTAGCTCGTGAGATAACAATATAAACTTAACTTTGTGTCTTTGCCATAATCAAAACACAGGTTCGATTATCTAGTGCCCCTGCACCAACAATCTCCCCCTTTTTGATCTATGGCAAACCAACAAAAAGTTAATTGAAATTAAAGCATAAAAAAAATATAGTAGATGATGAATGCCATTCCCAAAACTCTCCCTTAACCAAAACTCCCCTTAACCCTAGGTGAGTTTTGAAAGAGATACTTTAGTTTTCAAAAACAAATTTTGTGTTTCAAAATGAAATTTTGTGTTACTCCCCTTAACTTTCACTCTTCTCCCCTTTTCCATAAATCAAAAAGAGTGTTGGGGTTTTTGTATAAAATAGGGGTTTAAAACAATGTCGTTTATGAATGCATCTAGATAAATCAAATATGAGTCCAAGCATCGTCTCAATAGTTAGATAGATTGGTTCGAGGTGTGTCCCTCTGCACCAATAATCTAAAGATTTATAATATAACCCTTAAGATTAGTTTGCTCTCCCCCTTAGTCAAATATATGAAGTATAAGAGATGTAGGGGGCGCTAAACTTTAGCCTCAGAGTTGTTAAGTACAATAGTTGAGAAAATAAGTAGTATTTTGAAGGGATTGTTTCAAGTATATTTCAATTATCCTTAACATCTCACCCATTCTATGTGTCTCATAATTTGTTCACCTTATATGTTTTGTGAGATGATTTTAAATTGATTAAAGATAGTCAACCTTGGGTTAGATTCAGATTTAACCTTTAGATCGTTAAGTAAGTTTTCGAGAAACTGGCTTCCAGGTCGTGGCGAGGCACAGGGGCCTTCTTTGATCGGAACAACGACCACTTCCTTAGACAAAGCCAAATTCAAGAAAATATCACTTAAGTCACTTAGGGTTACTTCCTGGTCTAACTAGTTTAGGATACGGCGAGGTAGCTTTAGCTAGTTCCACTCGGTCAAGTGCACCAAGCTAGATACGCCTTATCTAGCTCGAATACACGAGACTTTGTCTCCCTAACGTACTATCATCTCGCCGCGTCCTGATACTATATTATCAAGAGTTGACTAACTAGTTATTTATGAAAAGAGGCTCCCCGAGGCTCAATCTTTTCGAAGGATTTTAGTTGGTTATGTACGTATTCTAAGTAAGTTCACAAGTTAACAGAAATTCTAAGCATGCAATGGTTTTGCTAAGTAAGCGGGTATACTATTTTAGTGTTAGCTCCCCCTAGACCATTGAACCAATAAGGTCTATTCAAATAATGAACTTGATCCTGAGGAATCCAATACTTATTAGTCCTAATATGTGAATTTAATAAAACCTTTGGGACCCATGCTTGGACTCTTTGATGACTACGATTTACGATAGACATATAAGACCTATTCGTAGTCTTTGACTTAAATCCGAGTCCGGCTTTGTTGTACATGGCTCTTTGGGTTCCAAGTAGTCGGTTAAGGTTCTTAGATCCCAACGTGAACTTTTCCAACCTAGCCTCGACCTCTTGAACTTGGTCTTTCAAGAGAGAATTCTCCTTCTCAAGTTTTTCAATTTGGGTTGAGTTTCTCTCTTGAACTTGACTAGTTGAAGAGATTAGAGTAGCCTCTTGCTTGAGGGTTTCAACCTCCTCAAGTAACGACTCAACCCTAGACTCAGACTTAGTTAATTTCCTATTAAGCAGTTTAATTGTACTGTAAAGTGTACTAATTAAAGAGAAATCAACCTTAACTTTCCCTTTTGGTCCGGCTTTGAGTTTCTCTCGAAATAATCTTGGGTGAGTCGGAGTTGTAGTTGGACTCGGCCGGATTCGACTCGGACTCCTCCGTTCTTGCCATGTAAGCTATGTCTTCTCTGTTGTCCCAAGTTGCATGGAAGGCTTTCCTTGCTCCCTTTTTCTTTGGTTCTCATTCTTCAATTTCCTTCTTTCTTGTCGAACTATTCTCCGCACAATATTGACTATTATGGCCTCCTCTTGGATTCGGATTCGTCTTGAGTTCGAGTTCATCTACTTGCCTAGTAGGTGGCTTGCTCCTTTGTCCTGCAAGTAGAGCAATACCTCTCTCGGCCCGGATCACGTTAGTTTGCTTATGAAGTTCAAACTCGGAAAATAATTCATCTAACCTAAGCTTCGATAGGTCCTTAGAGACCTTGTAGGCATCGACCATGGATGCCCACAAGGTAGTCCTAGGAAATGAATTAAGAACGTGCCTTAGTAGGTCACGGTTTTCGACCTTGTGTCCGATGGTGTGTAGGCCATTGACAATGTCTCGACGCGGCGTGTAGTTGCGTTGCCGCCTCGTGTTCTGCATCTTGAGGTTATACAACTTATTGAAAAGAAGGTCACGTTTACATACCTTAGCATCGGACGTTAGCTCAATTAATTTATTCCATAGGTCCTTGGCGCTAATGAATGGTCCGATGCGGTTGAGTTCCTCCTTGGACAAGCCGCATTGCAATATTTGGGTTGCTCTTGCATCGGCTTCGATTTGCCTCTTGGTTGCATTTGTCCACTTGTTGAAATCCAATGGCTCTCCTTGATCATTGGTGGGTAAAGCAAAGCGATTTGGATTATTATCCAAGTCTCGACTTGGGTTTCAAGAAACACTCCATCCGACCTTTCCAATAACGGAAATCATCTCCGTTAAAGAACGGAGGTCGGGTGGTGCTATATCCTCAATGTGAGCCATTAAGTATCTTGCAAAACACAAATAAAAACCAAAGAGAATTCCAAGAATTGGTCTTGGATTAGTAATGCGAAATAATAGGAAAAAACAGAAATAAATAAGGAGGATAAGAAACTAACAAAAATTTGAAACTTACGACCTTCGATGTCCCGAAAGTACTAAACGTTGGATTTTGGGGCTGGAAATAGCTTGTTACGGGGTAAACCCCGTAAGAAGTGTAGATCTTTCAAAGAGCTTCGATTTGGTGGGTAGATCGTTTAGTCCACTTGTAGCAAAAGTTATGCTCGTTTGATCGTGAGGTACTCGAAGGAGATTAGTACTTGCAAAACACAACAAAAAACTATGTACCAAGACTTGGTCTTGGATTAGTAGTCAGAAACAAAAACCTAAGAAATATATCGAATCGAAAAATACGAAAATAAAACCAAAGCGTGCTAGATTGGTGGTTTCACCAAATCTTAGCGCCCCCGCTCTGATACCAATTGTTGGATCGAGAAGCGTCGCTAGAGGGGGGGGTGAATAGCGATCGTAAATCTTTTCTTTTTCGCTCGTTCGATACGCAAAGTAAGCACAGCGGAAAATAAATGAACACGTTTATTTTACTTGGTTCACAACCCAGCGGTTGCTACTCCAAGGCCCTATCGGTCCTAGACGCGTCACGGAGGGCAAAGCACTAAAACGTCTCCTCCTCGTTGGAGGTAGGAGACAACGATTACAAAAACCGAATATACGAGGATGAGGCAACAAGCCTACCTCACCTCGTTATGAAGATAAAAATACAGAATATAATATCAAAAATATTACTTGAATCTGCTGCCGACGAAGAAGATCAAAACTTGGCGTCGCATCGGCGTTATGACGGTGTTGAAGCGTTGGCGTTGTAGGAGCACTTGATGAATAATTGATGTGATTTGGAGATGAATCCTCCCCTCCTTTTATAGACTTTAGCCTCTGAATTTGTCTCCTATTTCTTTGGAACGGATCATGAATTTTTCCAAATTTTTATCGTGAAGTGGCCGCGTCAAACGTTATCCGTTTTGACCTAGCGCAAAAGCTGAATCGTCGCCATCGATCGATGCCTCTCATCGATCGATCGATGGCGATGATCGATGCATCTCATCGACCAACTCGATAATACATTGCCCAATGTCCAGAATGATCACACCGGCTGGCCACTTCCTGCGAAGAGATTAGCTCGGAAAATGATAAATACGACGGTTTCTAACCGTCCGATCTCGACCTAGACCTTCCATAGGAAGTCTTAGTCGAATCGTCGCCTACGGTCATCCCCGTAAAGAGGACACGACCTTACAATCTCTCACTCACACGAGCTTACCTCGATAGTAGCTCTCGCTTCCGGCCTTCCACTCGATTCCTTCGGCTCCCTCCGAATTCACTCAAGTGTCGCCCGACCACCACGACTTCCTCCGGGTGTCGCTAGCCTTCAGCTCCAGCTTTAGTACTTTTCTGCACACTTGATTTAGCTCGTGAGATAACAATATAAACTTAACTTTGTGTCTTTGCCATAATCAAAACACAGGTTCGATTATCTAGTGCCCCTGCACCAACAGAGGCAAGGTGGACGCGGCTGCTAAGGCTCAAGGGAAGAAAAGATTTAACTAACAACCTAATGAAAACATGATTAAAAGAAAGCAATTAAAGTAAAGCATGAAATTAAATCTAATCTAACTAACTATGACCTAATTACTCTAAGAGGCATTTAATCAAACACTACATGTGCATGGAACAAATTAAACTAAACGTGTGCAATTCAAACATGAAAGGGAATTTGGCTACTAGCATTCAACAAACTAAGCTAAACAATCAACACATCAACATGGAAGAAGAAATTGCTGTCCGAATGACAAAATGCTGGAAATAGGGCTGTTGGAAATCTATGTGAAGAAGCTGGAAATGGAACTGCCGGATCGATGAAGGAGGAGCTGTAATGGGGTGCTAATGGTGAAAGAACGAGCTGCCGGCGGCGTCTGTGGTGGAACGAGGGTGGCTGCTGATGGTGAAGGAACTGAACTGCGGAGGATACGATGTTGGAGCCGATCGGAGGAGAATCCTCACTCCAATTTATCGGATGCTCGCGCGCGCATGAAGAAGATGGAGTGTTGTGGCTGCCGGAGCTGGAGGTGGTGGATGGACACCGGTCACCGGAGAATGGAGGATATCCCCTTCCACCTCTCCGGCGACCGGTGGGGAAGGAGCTGAGCGCGGCGGCAGAAGCAGCGTCGGGCGGAAATCGCGGATTAAGAACTGTGTCGGCTGTGTCCAAAGCCCGTGTCGTTTTGTCACTGCCCGTGTCAACACGCCTGTGCTTGGTTGTATCCTACAAGAAGACATCGAAAATGTTAAAAATCAATCCAAATTATGTAGGAATGATCATTATAGTCCAAAACAAGTCCTGCTCATAAAATGTGCTAATTCTCCACAATTAAACAATAAAAGGATAGAATCATCAATTAATAAAGCCAATATAAACTACCAAAATGAGTGTTATCAATGGCTCACCCCTGCCTTCTATCTCCCCTGAATATCATTCTTCCTCCGAACCCATGGCGGTTGATATCCCCTTACTGCAAACTTCCCCCTCCACTCATCGCCTGGAGAGCCCTTCTCCTCCCATAAATATCATCCCCCTTCTCCCCATCACTAGTGAACTTCCCACCTCAATATCATCTGTCCCATCTTCTTCCTTTTCTCCCAGGAGTCTTTGGATCCTGAACTTAGAGGAAGTGGTTCCTTGCATGGAAAGCCTACGTCATGCTCTGGATTTGGTATGTTTTCTCAATTAGCTTCCTTAGCTTTGTCTTACTAACCGATTTCTTTTTCACAACCGGCATGCAGGCCTTGACCAACCATCAAGAGTTGGATCGCTCCCTCCATCAATATCGGGCTCAAGCTCAAGAATGGGAGCGGCAACAACGGGAAGATTTGGCGAATACTCAAAATCAAGAACGGCTCCTGTTGCAACAATTGCACCTGTGCCAGGAGCAATTAGCCGAAGCTCGCCAACAAATTCAGAAGGATGCTGATACTATTGCAGTGTTAAAGGAACAACAGCGATCAGGTGTGGAGCCACCCGTCCCCCAGCGGGAAGTCCAACCGGCTCCTCTTGATAAGGAGTCTTCCTCGGCTCAAGAG
Organism: Wurfbainia villosa; assembly: GCA_025175895.1. Lineage (NCBI taxonomy): Eukaryota > Viridiplantae > Streptophyta > Magnoliopsida > Zingiberales > Zingiberaceae > Wurfbainia > Wurfbainia villosa. The sequence continues at coordinate 62,850,876 of CM045993.1, forward strand.
TTAATATGTCTCCAAGGGCAGGTAGCAGAGCTCCTCAAGGGGAAGCAACAGGATTCCGACACCATCGCTCGCCTTCAGGTTCAATACCGGCAAGCACAGGATAAGATAGGAGACCTCCGCACCCGCTTGTGCAAGGAGGTACAAGAAAACTCATCCCTCATAAATTCCAGGGCGCATGCTCACGCCCGTCTACGCAGGCAAGAGACTTCCCTCCAGAGGCTGGGCACTGAACTCGCCCGGACCAGATCTTATTCTGAAGCAGTGGAGGGGATTTCAGCTTCTATGCGTCAAAATATGATGGAGATGACACACCTTGTGCAGCAGGACCAAAATTCCCAAGCCGACGATGTTTCCATACTAGCTGATGCCATTATGGAGGTGTCACGCCGCTATGTTGATGTACGCCGAGAACTTCAAGAACAACAAGAAAAATGCCAAAGGCTTCATCGAGAGCGAAGCCCTGACCGTCCGAACCGCCAGGAGCGACTCATCATTTTACTGCGCGCCACTTATCAGGACGGATTTAATGAAGCGGTTCGGCAGTATGCCGACCAAGGATTACCTCCTCCAACTTATCCTTCATTTTCTTTAAATTGGGAGGCTGACTTTCGACGTTATCCTCCCGACCGATTTAAGCTGTAATTCGATATCTTATTTTGAAACGGGAATTTTCTTTCCATTTTCTTTCTCTTCTTCAAGATTTATTAACAGTATCGTATTGCTCTTGTAAATAACTTATTAATGAAATTTAGAGAGTACTTGGCATCTAATTAACGCGATCAAGTTAAGGAGTACACCCCTTCGAAGTCTAATAATTTCTCTTCTTCTATTCTCTACTCCTCATACAGTGTGAAAAAGTTTTAAATGAATGGCATTCCAAGGTCGTGGAAGCTCTTTTCCTTGGTCATCTTTCAGATAATATGCTGACCCTGCTATGTAGTGCGTTATTTCATAGGGTCCTTCCCAGTTTGGAGCTAGCTTTCCGGGGTCTCCAGCGGGATTAACTTTACGCAAAACCCAATCCCCTTCTTGAAATCTTCGAGGCATCACTTTCTTATTAAAGGCTCATTGCACTCTTTGCTTGTAGAATTCCGCTCACCTCCGTGCCATTTCCCGCTTTTCCTCCACCAAGTCCAATTCAGTGCTTCGGATAAGTTGGTTCTGCTTTGGTTCGTACGCCTTTACCCGAGCGCTATTTAACAGAAATTCGACCGGAATAATAGCTTCCGTCCCGTACACCAAACTGAAGGGAGTTTCTCCTGTTGCTATCTTGGGTGTAGTTCGATAGGCCCACAGGACACCTGGTAACTCTTCTACCCAGTTTCCCCTCTAAGCCCCCAATTTGGTCTTTAATCCTTGAATGAGGATCCTGTTAGTCACCTCCACTTGCCCCTTCGCTTGAGGGTGAGCTACCAAAGTGAAAGCCTGTTGAATGTTGAGACTTTGGCACCATTCTTGGATCTTTATTTCTTGGAACTGTCATCCATTGTCACTGACTATTTTTCGAGGAATACCGTATCGACAAACAATGTTTCTCCATAAGAACTGTATTACGACATTCTCGCATGCTACGGCTTCCACCCATTTGGAAAAATAATCCACAGCCACCAATAAAAACTTCTTCTATAAAGGCGTCGCTGGCATCAGACCTACTATATCCATTCTCCATTGATCGAAAGGACAGGAAGAGACCACAACTTTCATTAACTCAGTCGGTAGTTCGGAACGGTTGCTATGCTTCTGACAAGCGGGGCAAGCTTGCACTATACGAGCAGCATCTTGCTGGAGAGTAGGCCAAAAATATTCTGCTAATAGGGCCTTTCTTGCTAAAGCTCTCCCTCCTAAATGATTGTTGTAGCAACCTTCATGAATCTCCCAGAGTACCCATTCCGCATCCTCATTTCCCAAGCATTTCAATAAGGGTCGTCCGAAAGAAGTCTTGTATAAGTCTCCATTTAAGAGGGTGAACCGTTTGGCTCGGTTTATTAAAGCGGAGGCCGCTATTTTTTCTTCAGGGACCTTCCCGTGCCGTAAATAAGCTATGATGTCAGTCCTCCAATCAAGAATTAGGCTTGATTCGGGTGCGTCTTCCTCCGCGCCGCATATTGCTAAGGAAGTATGGATTTTCGTATGGATCGTTTCCGAGGACTTCATTCCCTCCATAACACTAGCCATCCGAGCCAATTCATCTGCCTTCCCATTATTCTCCCGCGGGATTTGCTTTAAGAGGACCTGACGGAATTGAGCCTTTTCTTTTTCAAAAGCCTTCAAGTACTTATGCAGTCTTTCCTCTCGAACCGCAAAAGAACCTTGAAGTTGTGATATTACCAACTGGGAATCCAAATGGATTATAACGGAAGAAGCTCCCACTGCTTTAGCAACCTGCAATCCCGCTAGAATGGCTTCATATTCTGCCTCATTATTAGATGCCCGATATCCCAGGCGAACGGCTAGTCGAGTTTCTTCACCATCAGGGGAAATTAATAGAACACCGACGCCGCTGCCCGTAGATCCTGAAGAACCATCTACGAATATATTTCATGCCTCTGATCCCTCCTCTTTTGCTGTCGAACCATCTTCCGAGTCGCAGGGTACCTCTGCCAGAAAATCAGCAAGCGCTTGGGCCTTGATAACCGTTCGAGGTTGGTAGTGAATATCATACTCGCTTAGTTCTACCACCCATTTGGCCAATCTTCCAGAAAAATTGGGCTTAGTGACGACCTTGCCCAATTCGCTGTGTGTTAGAACGGTGATGGGATGAGCCAAAAAATACGGCCTTAATTTGCGGGTGGTTAGCACTAGGATATATGTCAACTTCTCCAGCTCCGTGTAATGGAATTCCGCCCCCTTCAGAATATGGCGGGTATAATAAATAGGCTGCTAGTGAGAACCTTCTTGCTTCAATAATACCGAACTAATGGCTCCCTCTGAGACGGCCAGATACATCCATAATGGTTTTCCAGCTATTGGTTTGGCTAGCAGTGGGAGTCCAGCCAAATATTTCTTCAACTCCTGGAAAGCCTATTCACATTGATCATCCCACTGAAATTTAGTAGCCTTGCGCAGGATCTTGAAGAAAGGTAGCCCTTTGTTCGCCGATCTGGCTATGAATCGTGATAAAGAAATGATCCTGCCCACCAGCTTCTGGGTTTCCCGCAGATTAGCGGGTGACTTCATGTTACATAGTGCTTGCACCTTCTCAGGGTTGGCTTGCAACCCTTTCTCAGTCACGATGTACCCCAAGAACTTGTCGCTCTTTACCCCGAACAGGTATTTGTTAGGGTTTAGCTTCATATTAAACCGCCTCAATGTAGCGAAGGTTTCATTTAAGTCCTTGACTAAATCCCGAGTGGCCTTCGATTTGACTAATATGTCATCCACATAGACTTCCACATTTTTCCCTTTCTGTTCTGCAAAGATTTTATCCATAAGGCGCTGATAGGTGGCCCCTGCGTTCTTTAATCCGAACGGCATTACCACATAAGCGTATAACCCTCCTGCAGTCACAAAGCTAACCCTCTTTTGATCTTCTTCGGCCAAAGGTATTTGATGATATCCTTGATATGCATCCATTTGGGACACCACTTCATATCCCACAGTAGAATCCACCAATTGATCAATACGAGGCAAGGGGTAGCAGTCTTTAGGGCACGCTTTATTTAAATCACGAAAATCGATACACATCCTCCATTGCCCCGAAGGCTTGGGGACCAAGACTATATTGGAAACCCATTCGGGAAACTGGATATCCTTTACATGACCCACTTTTAGCAGTTTGCCCACTTCTTCGGCTATGACCTTGTCCTTTTCTAGTCCAAAATGTCGCCTCTTCTGTTGGACGGGTCGGACTCCTTTAGTGATATTGATATGGTGTTCAGCCACTCGAGGGTTGATCCCCGTGAGATCATGCACATCTTTTGCAAAGATGTCTTCATTCTCCTTCAGGCAAGCCACCATCTCTTCTTTGGTTTCCAGCTGTTGTGCTATCCGTGTGGCCTTTCCTGGAGCGATTTCCACCAGTTCTCCTTCCTCTATTTTGCCAGCCTTGGGGGGGGGGATTCCTCCAGGACGCAGACATCACTGATGATGACAGCTTTGCCTTTGAGGTCATTGGTTCGGGCTTTCTTCTGATCGTCCCGAACCATTTGCACGTAGCAGCTCCTAGAGGCCTTTTGTTCTCCAAGGACTTCTCCCACCAATTGACCCACTGGAAATTTCAGCTTCTTGTGGTACGGGGAAGCCACGGCCTGAAAAAGGGCGAGGAAAGGATGCCCAAGAATAGCGTTATAAGTGGACGGAGCATCCACAATGAGGAAAGAGATTATACTGGTTTTTTAGCTGGGCTTTACGCCCAGAGTTAGAGGCAATGAAATCTGCCCCGTAGGGTGTACTACATGCCCTGCGAATCCAAAGAGGGGGTGGCCACATCTTCTAGCTGGGCATTCCCCAACTGCATTTGTCCAAAGGCTTCCTGAAAGAGGATGTTGACGGAGCTTCCCGAATCAACCAACACCCGGGCCACTTCATAATTGGCCAAGGATATACGAATAACCAAGGCGTTCGTATGGGGCAGTAGGACACCCTATAAATCTTCTGGCCCGAATGAAACGGGCGGTGTAACTTGAATAGTCTGGTCGGTGACGATGGCCAAACTCTCCATGAGACGGGCATATGACTTCCGCGCTCGGTTGGAGTCCCCATCGGTAGGTCCTCCAACTTTAACATGAATAACTCCTCGTGTGGGAGCATTATCTAGATTGGATGAAGGGCCCTCACCTGACGGGCCTCCTTGGGAGACAACCTCTTGGGACGGCGTTTGAGGGAAAGTGACTTGAGGTTGTTGATTATAGGGCCCTGGACGAGTTACATTGGGTCGGGGGCCTCACCGTGTCGGTCCTCCTGCCTGGAACCTTACTTGCGGATATGTAGTATGGAGGCGATCCAATTCCTCCTGTAACTTGAAACATCGGCCACTAGTGTGGCCATACTCCGTATGATATTGGCAGAAGAATGGGGCGGGGGGGTTACGTGGGATCCCCCTGTACCCTAAGGGTCGTTGTAGCAGACCCTGTTGATCATAGAATTTCATCTCTCGTTCCTTCCAAGTCCTTGCAGGAGGAAGCGCTTCAACGGCCATGATTTGTAATGGCGGGACGGAGCGAACACCTTGTAGCATTGGATGAGGTCTCGGAACCTCCTGTCGAAAAGGTCTTGTATACTCCCGTCGAGGGGGCGCTTGAGGAGCAGCGGGACGAGCTCTTTCAGTTGGGACTGCTGCGGCAGTCCGTTCAGCTCTCCGTACCTTTAATCCTTCTTCTTCGCGGATAAACTGCTCTGCACGGCTTAGTAGCTCCTCATAACTATCCGTAGGTTGTCTTAACAAGGAACTGAGGAAGGGGCCCTCCTTCAGCCCGTGCTGAATAGCGCCTCTGAAAGATTCGAATCGGGCTGAGGGGATTCCCCTAGCTACAGAAGTGAATCGGTGAAGATACCCCCTAAGGGATTCTGAGGGTCCCTGGGTGATAAGCATTAACATAGAGGCATCCTGTTTATACGCCTTGCAGCTGACAAATTCCCGACTAAACATTCTCTGGAAATCAACGAAACAAGTGATGGATCCTGGGGGCAGAGTATTGAACCACTTTTGTGTCGAGCCAGTTAGGGTGGTTCGGAAGACTCGGCACTTGAGAGCGTCAGTATAACAGTGGAACGAGGTCGCTCCGTCAAATTGAGATATGTGCTCTTCGGGGTCCGTCGAACCATCATACTTATTGATCTGAGGATTCCAGAAGTAAGATGGAGGGAGCTCAGAGAGAATGTCCATTGTAAAGGGACTGGGCTCGTATATTTCCGGAGGTCTGGTTGATTGACTTTCGCCCTATTCTTCCCTGCGCGTTTGGGTGAAGGGCATAGTGTTCTGAGGCGTTCTTCCCCCAAGTCCGCCTCCAGGCAAAATTTCCCCATTGACGGCTGTACGAGATGGAGGAGGCATTTCTAGGGGTGGGCCTCTGGAAGAAGGTTCACCGGAATGCGGATGCAGATATCCGGTCCTTCTCCTTTCCCTAGCGAGGGCTTCTGTAATAGCGTCATCCATCAGGGCCTTCAACTGCGATGGTAGAAGGGTGATGGGGTGCTCCTCCGCTGCAGAGGTAGCAGGTTGTTGTACTTCTTCAGGTTGCATCTCGACGTCCAGCTCAAATGTTCCCACATACGGTGCCAACTGATGCGGACGGGTGAAATCTGTTCCCTCCTTTCCAATGCAGTGAAGCACGGATGGAGATCTCAGAGGGTTAAGAGATGTAACAACGACATATCTCCGTCCTTCTTCTCCGGCGAGGCGGTTGTCGCTCCCCTTCTCCTCCTGCGTCCCCTTCTCTCTTGCTGGGTTGGAATAATTGCGGATCCCTCTTTCCTCCTCGCTTCCTCCCTTTTATCTTCCCTTTTCCTTCATCGTAACGTCGTGGGTTATCTCCATCGTACACGTGACCACCACCTTCACCTGGAGAATAATTCTGTTACAGATATGAGGAGTGAGGACTCCTTGGAATATTGCATGGGGCCTCCCAAGCCGTTGCCTAACACCTCTTCCTCTACTTTTCGGGTAACTAGGTTAGACTATCTCCCTCAACCATCCGCTTTGAGTGAAGCTAGCTTAGGTCTATAGCCCACGGGTACCCTAGCCCTAGGGTTCCTCATCAACCCGAACCAATTCCTCTTTTTCCCGTGCCAAACTTCCTTCGTATCAATCAGATTAAGTCGACCCTCTATCCATCCCATCGGCTTCTGGAATTATCTAGCTGAACCAATTCTTGTTCCACTCTTAGCGAAGTGCCCTCCATCTCTTCTTTGTTGTGTCAATTGCTTCTGCTAACTCTCCCGTGCCAATTGCTTTCGATATTCTCCCGTACCAATGGCTTCTGATATTCGCGCCCGAACCAATGGCTTCTGATATTCGCGCCCAAACCAATGGCTTCTGATATTCACGCCCGAACCAATGGCTTCTGATATTCGCGCCCGAACCAATGACTTCTGATATTCGCGCCCGAACAAATGACTTCTGATATTCGCGCCCGAACCAATCTTCCTTTTCTCCCTTCGCTGAGCCGAATATTTTGGATCGGATCATGGGTCACCCGCTAACCCTTCTATTGGAAATTATGTAGAAAAGGTACTAGCAGTATCAGTCTCCATTCTTGCTCTCCACGTCAGAAAATCTTCTCGGTTATATGGTGGTGGTGTGTTAATGTCCCATCCAAGTTTGTCTTGGAATTCCATCTTTTTCACCCTCTAGCGGTGCTCCCTCGGTTGTTAAACTTGAAGAGTGGCCTCACTCTGATACCACTTGTAGGGGATCGTTGTAACGCTAGAGGGGGGTATGAATAGCGTTGTGTTATGCGTCGATGGAATTTGTTCGCGTTCATCTCTACAAAACTCATTATGCACAGCGGAATAATAATAAAAGCAATAATGAAATATGACAAACACGAACACAAGCATATAACATGGTTCGGAACCGAACGGTTCATACTCCACGGATCGAGCTCTAAAGAGCTCTAGTGATGCACACGCAATAACTAATCACAAATAACTCCTTCTCGACACAAGTCGAAGGTGGAGAAACCCCTTACAATGATTACACTAAGTAATACAAAAGATACAAGCTAATACAAGTATAAAATACAATGTAAGTAAAGAAAAACAACTTTACAATAGCACTTTGGTTGATTGATCTTTGATTGCTTGAATCTTGGTTGAAGACCCTGATTTGCAACAGCAAATTGCCTCAACAATCCTCAAGAAATCGCTTGCATTTTCCTCCTTCACGAACTTCATTTAAAGCTTCAACCTATGCTAGAAAACGCCGATCAGTTGACTGCTCGGGACCATCAGTCGACTGATTCCACTGTTGTCGTGAGACAACGGCTAGATCCACGCTGGAAAAATCCAACTGATCCATCATCAGTCGACTGATCAAGCCTCCACTCGACTGATGGTCGCAGCAGTCGAGTGAGACTCCATTCTGTGGTCGAAACACCGAGCAACAGTCGACAGACCACATGATCAGTTGACTGCTCGTCCATCAGTCGACTGCTAGGCCATTTCCCACAGTCAAACCCTAGTTGACTCTTACAAGTCGACTGCCACATAGCACCAGTCGACTGCCACATGGCACCAGTCGACTGACACACCTCAAACATGAGGTTTTAACCTGAAACATGAGGTTTTACCCAAGTATGGTTACCCCATAATTGCTAGATCACCCGTAGCCTAGACCTAAGCCTTCTAGCCATCTCCGTCAGTCTCACGTCTCTCGGATCCCTCCAAGTCATCCATTACTTGTTCATCCATTGTGCTAGCCTTCATGTGCTTCCATCGGCTATGTCATGCTAACGGTGTCTACACCGCCAAGGCACATTGGACTTACACCGCCAAGACTCCGCTTGGACTTTATGCCGCCAACTATTGGACTTATGCTACCAAGACTCTCGCTTGGACTTTACGCCGCCAATATCAAACCCCTTGGACTTCTCAAATGCCAAGACTCAAGCTTAGACTTTCCCTTGCCAACCCATGTTGGACTTTCCATGTCAAGACCCATGCTTGGACTTTTCCTTGCCAAGACCCATACTTGGACTTTCCATGCTAAGATTCATGCTTGGACTTTTCCTTGCCAAGTACTCAAGACTTGGACTTTTCATGACATGGTCAACTCCAGTCAACCATCAAAGTCTCCCTCGAGTCAAACTCGAGTCCGGTTAAATATAACCCGGGTTGATTGTATAAACAATCTCTCTAAAACATCAACAGACATTAATGTCAAACATCAATGTCAACTCACTTTGTCAAACATCAAAACATCACTCGAGTTAAACTCAAGTCCGGTCAATCGTGACCTGGGTCGATTGCACCAACACATGATTCCCCTCCAACTGGGAATGCACCGTCTTTTCGTGGAATGAAGATGGAGATATCTGATTCTCCTACCTTTTTGTGCCCATGAATCAATCACCGTTTTATCTATCATGGCAGCCAGCTAGGTAGGGGATCTCCTCAGCAGGAGATGCCTTGGGGGAGCTTCTAGCAGTTGCATCTCGACGTTTTGCTCAAAAGTTTCAACAAATGATGTTAACTGATACGGTCAATTTTTGATCCTTTCCTTGAGAATGTTGGAGGAGGGTGAGTTCTTCAAGGTTGCAGCAGTAAATCTCTGTGAAGATTAAAATGCATTACGCGACCACCGACACTTCCCGATGATGGCTCTACGAAGGTTAAGTCAGACAGGGAGGTTCAGAAGATGAAGAATATACCGTAATACCAAAAAGGAATGTTGTTAGAGAGAAAGTCCCTTTACCTTTTTCTCGACCTTGCCCTTATGTAGTAGCGCCGAGGTATCAGCTTTTTTCCACGATACATATACGATGTCTTCTGACAAATCATTAGAGGACAAACACTGTGTAGAACCATCTACGTGGTATGCCACATAGATTATTGTTATCATACGAGCAAGCTATTAGGGTACAGGATATAACGACCATGACTATAAGACATCTTTCTTGAGGTACCCCGACACCCATCCTTTATAATGACCGGTTTCTGTATATAGTCGAATGACTAATGGACAAAGTGATCGAGCGACTTAACCTTATGGTGTAGCCGAGTGGCTAATGGGCGGAGTGGCATAACCTTCTAGTGTCGTCGAGCGGCTAATGGGTGGGGTGGCAGACCTGTCCCCTCACTTAAATATCATGTTGTCAGTCGCTTCTTGATTCGGAGCTCAATGGTCCTTTTACTTCTAACCTCTTGTGTTATATCCCGAAGCCCCCTGATTAGTTTTCTAAAACTCTTGCGATTCCATCTATTGGGCTGGTTCTTCACGGGCTCTCATTTTCACTAGTTCGGCTTCTCAAGCCTTTTTGATTATATCAAAATTTATTTTATTTTCGCAAAATTACTACATATCGATCATGTGAATACAGTGCAAATCATAATCTCTTTCTAGTGTTTTTTTCCCCCTTTCAAATACCATAACCAAAACTTTCACCGTGAAAGAAACATAATTAAATTTCTTCAGTTTCATCGTGGTCCTCTGTTTTCAGACAACTAGAAGATATCGGATTCTAGAATTGATGAGAAGAGGGGACCAGGTGGATTTTTTTTTTCTTCCAAGCTTTGGATCCTTGCTGCAACTTGTCTAGAGTCCAGTGAGATGCAAAGGTTCATATCAAATGAAAAGCCAGTGAGCCACGTTCACTGTCCTCCTCTGAACCATTCTCTAGACCAAATTATGTGCGCTGCATGATTCACGTAAATAACGCTCGGCCGTGATATTGTTTTGGCGTATGTTAACATCTCCTACACACGACTATTTCATAATTAGCGATCAAAAATGGAGTTATGGTTGGCACTTGGCAGGGCTGTAATTGAAGGACCATGAGCTTGGACAAAACCGACGACTTCCAGTGGGATCAAGCGAAGACTTGAACTCTATATAAACCGTGGGAAGCTGCATTCATTATCATCTCGTGGAAGAGTATAAGCTATATAAGTCATGGCGAAGTGTCTCATGGCCGCTCTGGCGCTACTACTCGTAGCCAACTCCGCTCTTTTCCTACCTTCTCTCGCCTGCTCGTACTGCCCGACGCCAACCACCACTCCACCGCCGCCACCGCCCAAGTTATCACCTCCCAAGTTGCCACCTCCCAAGTTGCCACCGCCGTCTCCCAAGCAACCACCGTCTGCTGGGGCGTGCCCCATCAACGCACTGAAGCTGGACGCGTGCGTGGACTTGTTAGGCGGTCTGGTGCACGTTGTCATCGGGCAAAACGAGAAGAACAAGTGCTGCCCGGTGATTGCGGGGCTCGCCGACCTGGACGCGGCGCTCTGCTTCTGCACCGTCATCAGGGCCAAGGCGCTCAACATCAACGTGTTGCTGCCCATCGCGCTCGAGCTCCTCGTTGACTGCGGAAAGCACGTGCCCTCCGACTACAAATGCCCTGTTTAACGTACTCATCGGTTGATCTCCGACAATGTTAAGCTTGTCGTATCTATTAATATCGTGTGGAAGATCTTCAATAAGTGTAGCCTAGCTATCACAAAGCATATAGTTGCTTAATGTCGTATATATATATATATATTGTATCTTCTTTCTGTCGTCGAAATATTTTCCTTTTCTTTTCCAAATCGTTTTTCTTTTCTTCTTTAGTTGGAGGCGCACGTTGAATTTGTGCCCTGAGATCTTTTACCAGATGGCCATGCACCATCCATATATCATTTTCTGGCTTTCTAGTGATGGTTAGTTTCTTAGCACATCCTATCGATCACCCGGTGGTGTACGTAGGACAGGACAGGACAAGGGCTTCTCACATTAAACAGTTATTTCAGAACATATTTAAAAACCCATGAAGCAATTGCTTTACATTCAAAAATATAACAACACATGCATCTTACTATTCTATATATGCCAAGTATATATATGCCGAACGAAAGATGAAACAAATAAGACTGACAAGTTATGGACTGGTGGCTGGGACAATGAATCTTGAGCAATGACCAAATGTTGGCTCCCCACTTGCGTAGTAGATGAAGCTGGTTGACTAGTGCACAAGATAAACCTTGATTAATGCACGAGGTCAGATAATATTTTAAAATAAGATTCAAAAATTGAGTCCTTGAAACTTTCAAATTCGTTTATTTATTTTGAGTATCTATAAAAAAAAATCAAGCATAATCAGCATTGCATAAAACAAACATCTTTGATTCAGACTCTACTCTGATAGTTTTTTTTTTCGAGGTGAAATTGATTGAGGATGAAAATTATAACTATTTATATAATGGTCTTTATTAGATATATACTCACCTTCACATGCCCTCTGCCGTTGCAGAAGGAAACAAAAATGAGTATTGTCAACGTTTTGCATCATGTAATTTTGGATCCATTTTATCAATTTTCATTCAGAAATATATTCTTGTGATTTATACAATAAAATAAGTCAATGCAACTCTATGTATTCATTAAATGCTCTAGACCTTGCAATATTTCAATTAAGTTCCATCAACATCCTCAAATTTTTAAAAATTTGAATCTTTTCATTCTTCATTCATTTGATAATTGATACTACTGGTACCTTCTCTACATAATCTCCGATAGAGGAGTTAGCAGGTGACCCATGATCCGATCCAAAATACACGGCTCAGCTAAGGAAGAAAAAGAAGAATGGCACGGGCGAATATCAGAAGTCATTGGCACGGGCGAACATCGAAAGCAATTGGCACGGGCGAAAGCCATTGGCATGGGCGAATATCGGAAGCCAATGGCACGGACGAAAGCCATTGGCATGGGCAAATATCGGAAGTCATTGGCACGGGCGAATATCAGAAGTCATTGGCACGGGGCGAGCATCGAAAGTCATTGGTACGGGAGAGTTAGTGAAAACAATTGGCACGGTAAAGGAGAGACGGAAGGCGCTTCGCCAAGAGGTCGGTTCAACCTGATCAATACGGAGGAAATTTGACATGGGAAAAAGAGGAATTGGTTCGGGTTGATAAGAAGCCCTAGGGCTAGGTCACCCGTGAGCCATAGACCTAAGCTAGCTTCACCTAAAGTGGATGGTTGAAGGAGACAGTCTAACCTAGTTACCTGAGAAATAGAGGAAAAGGCGTTATGCAATAACTGGGGAGGCCCCACACAATATTCTGAGGAGCCCTCGTTCCTCATGTTTGTAACAGAATTATTCTCCAGGTGGAGGTGGTGGCCACATGTACGGTGGAGATAATCCCCGACGTTATGATGAAGGAGTAGGGAAGATAAAAGGGAGGAGGCAATGAGAAAGGGAGGAGGCTCAATCATTCCAACCCGGCGAGAGAGCAGAGGACGCAAGAGGAGAAGGAGAACCACAGTCGCCTCGCCAGAGAAGAAGGAAGGAGATCTATCGTTGTCACGTCTCTTGTATTTTTCTCGCTTTATGACATCACTGTAAAAGGTCTTCTCTCCTCCACCTTCGGAAACTTACCTTCCGTAAAGGAGGGCCTTCATAGTGAAAGTGCTTAGGCACTGCCTCCGGTGAGAAAGTTCACCTCCGTGGAGTAGGAATCCTTATTCCGAACCACGTTACATCTTGTGTCTGAGTCTCGATTGCTAGCATGGTTTTCTTGCGTTTCACCCATTTCATCTTCTTATTCTCTACTGATTGCGGCCTGTGAGAACCCTCTGAGACCTCCCTCAGTGCTTCATTGCATTAAAAATGGAGCGAACAGGTTTTCACTCGTTCCGCATCAGTTGGCGCCGTCTGTGGGAACAATTGAGCTGGATGTCGAGATGCAACCGGAAGAAGTACAACCACCTGCTACCTCGGTGAGGAGCCCCATCATCCTTCTACCCTCGCGGTTAAGCCACGATGGATGGCGCTATCACGAAGCTCGCTAGAAAGGAGAAGGACGGATATCTGCATCCGCATTCGGGAACCTTCTTCGAGGCCCACCCGAAATGCCTCCTCCATCTCTCTAGTCAATGGGGAAACATTGCTTGGAGGCGGACTCGGGGGAAGAACGCCTCAGAACACTATGCCCTTCACCCAAACACGCAGGGAGGAACAGGGCGAAAGTCAATCAACCAGGCCTCCGAAAGTATACGATCCCAGTCCCTTCACAATGGACATTCTCTCGGAGCTCCCTCCATCATACTTCCGGAATCCTCAGATCAATAAGTATGACGGTTCGACGGATCCCGAGGAACACATATCTCAATTTGACGGAGCGGCCTCGCTCCACTGTTATACTGACGCTCTCAAGTGCCGAGTCTTCCGAACCACCCTAACTGGCTCGGCGCAAAAGCGGTTCAATACTCTGCCCCCAGGGTCTATCGCCTGTTTCGCTGACTTCCAGAGAATGTTCAGTCGAGAATTTGTCAGCTACAAGGCGTATAGACAGGACGCCTCTATGTTAATGCATATAACCCAGGGACTTTCAGAATCCCTTAGAGGGTATCTTCATCGATTCACTTCTGCAGCTAGGGGAATCCCCTCAGCCCGATCCGAATCTTTTAGAGGTGCTATTCAGCACGGGCTGAAGGAGGGTCCCTTCCTCAGTTCCTTGTTAAGATAACCTGCGGATAGTTATGAGGAGTTACTAAGCCGTGCGGAGCAGTTTATCCGTGAAGAAGAAGGATTAAAGGTACGGAGGAGAGCAATTTGCCTGATCCCAGCCCGAAAGGGCTCGTCCCGCTGCTTCCCAAGCACCTCTTCGGCGGAAGTATATAAGACCTTTTCGACAGGAGGTCCCGAGGCCTCGTCCGATGTTGCAAGGAGTTCGCCCCATCCCGCCATTACAAATCATGGCCGCTGAAGCGCTTCCTCCTGTGAGGACTTGGAAAGAACGGGAAATGGAATTCTACGACCAGCGAAGTGCTGCTGCAGCGACCCTTAGGACACGCGAGGATCCACGTAACCCCCACCCGTTCTTTTCCAATATCATACTAGAATCGGCCCGATGGTAGTGGATGTTTCAAGTTACAAGAGGAATTGGATTGCCTCCATCTGCGTATCCGCAAGTAAGGTTCGAGCGGGAGGCCGGCGAGACCCCCGACCCGATGTAACCCGTCCAGGGCCATATAATCAACAACCTCGGGTCACTTTCCCCCAAACGCTTTCCCAGGAGGATGTCTCTCAAGAAGGTCCATCAGGTGAGGGCCCTTCATCCAATCTAGATAGCATTCCCACGCAGGGAGTTATTTATGTTATAGCTGGAGGACCTACCGACGGGGACTCTAACCGGGCGCGGAAGTCGTACGCCCGTCTCATGGAGAGTTTGACCATCGTCACCGACCAAACTATTCAAGTCGCATCGCTCGTTTCATTCTGGCCAGAAGATCTACAAGGTGTCCTGCTGCCCCACACGGATGTCTTGGTTATTCGTATATCCTTGGCCAATTATGAAGTGGCTGTTAGGACCCTTGGAATGGCTAGAGGGGGGGGGGTGATTAGCCTTTCTTCTTTTCTACAAAAAATGTTAGCGGAAGCAATACAAAATATAAACACAAATCAAAGCAAGAACAAAGCTAACACCCGATGTACGTGGTTCGGAGATGACGCTCCTACTCCACAGCAATCCGTAAGGTGGATTAGCCCTAATCAACCTTCACTAGAACCTCCTTTAGATGAACCAAGGTGGAGAAACCTTTCTTACAATGCTCTCCTCTTCTTTACAATGATGGATGATCAAGAACAAGAGAAGAGGAGGATTTAAATCACTAAAAACACTTGGAAGGCTTGGTGAGCACGAGAGTATAGTTAGGAGCAAGAGCACTAGCTTCACCAAGCTCCCCATGGCCCCTTTTTATAGAAGAGGGGCTGTTTTTCCCGTTGGGCGTCGATCAGTCGACTGATGCATACCATCATCATACGCCAAGCCAACGACCAAACGCGATCTTGGCGGAGATTAGCCGCCGCAATCTCCAGCGGCCGGTGTGATCGGTCGGTGATCCCTCCATCGATCGGTGATGGGGTAATCGATCGAGTGATCAAGCGGCGAATGAGTGAGGCGCATTCGCGTGGCGATATCTCCTTGATCGGTCGATCGATGCCCTTAGCGATCGATTGATCGCGCATCGATCATTGCTCGGCCAAAGCGGATCGATGATCGTGGTTTCACCGACTCGATCGAACGCTGACGATGGCCGATCGATACATCGTATCAGTCGACTGATACTCATCAAGTATGAGTAATTCATACTTTATTTTATTCCCTAGACCTAGACTCAACCTTCTAGCTCCTCATTAAGCCTTGCGCCTTCAGGATCTCTCCGAGTCCGCGACTTGTTCATCCTTTGCGCTTTGCTTCCAAGAGCTTCCTTCGGTTTCGTCATATCTTGGGTTGCCAAATGCTTGGACTTTACGCCGCCAAGACTACAAGCTTGGACTTATGCTGCCAAGACTTTACTTTGGACTTCCTTTGCCAAGGTTCACTTTGGACTTTATGCTGCCAAGACTACAAGCTTGGTCTTATGCCGCCAAGTCCATCCCTTGGACTTCCTTTGCCAAGATCATACTTGGACTTTCTTTTACCAAGTCTTCATCCTTGGATTTCCCTATCACTTAAACACATTCGTAATTAGATCACAAGATATTGCCTAACTTAGATGATTAGCCAAACATCAAAACATATAAATGCTTGGAGCATTGTTGCACCAACAATCTCCCCCTTTTTGATGTTTGACAATCATTTAAGTTAGGTCTTTAAAGATACACACATAATCATCTAACTTAAGCATTCCTTCTCCCCCTTTGACATACATCAAAAAGAGAAGGATGAAAGAATTTAGAGTGTTGGATCTTGGACTAAGGTATTAGATTGAAATTAAGCTCCCCCTTAATCCAAGATAGGATGTAAATTACATTTGAGGCAAAGCATAATCTAAAATTCAAAAGTTAAATCCTAACTTAGCACCAACAATGGTTTTGGGGATAAAAGGATAGAATTTATTGAAACTCCCCCTAAACCACTGTATTAAGCAGTCCTAAAACTCGTTTATACGCAATATTATCATACTAGAGTGTTAGGACATCAAAAATACACCAAATATCAGAAAATGGAGCTTATTATCAGAAAACCCAGTGTATCAGTCGACTGGTATCTGAACCAGTCGACTGCTACGCCTGAAATCGAAATTTCAGCCTTTTCAGCCCATTTTCAAAAATGCGGTAGAAATTCCAGAAATCTCGAAAAATCATGAAATTTTGCGTACACATTTCTGAAATCATACTTTATTAAGGAAAAATGATTTGAAAAATATATGTTTTCCAGATTTCAAGATGGATATAAATTTGGAAACTTACAAAAGTTCTAAAGAATTTTCAAACTTTGTATCACTTTTGTGATTCACTTGAAAACTGTTTTCCAAAATATAATGAACATAGTTTAACATATATATGATTTGGAATTTCCAACCATGTTCTTAGAGCTATGTACTCATTAGTTGAATACAAGCCTTCCCAATGGTTGATCCATAAGGTATTTATGTCTCTAGGTGTGTCATTGGCTCATAGTAATGCATCATAACAAGCATGATGAGCCAAGTACACCTTCCCTATCATCTCACATGGTTCTAAGTGTCTCAATACAAAAATCAAGGTTTCTTAAGGCTTTTTGTGAGATGTATCAAGGTATAAAGATAACATATAAACATGGGATCATGCAAACCTAGAATTTTACTCTACAAAGCACATACCAAGCTCTCTCCTTAAAGATGAAAATTCATTTTCGGGAAGAGCTTTGGTGAAGATATCGACAAGGATGGACTTATATTCTACATAATTAAGTTCAATGTCCCCTCTTGCCACATGATCTCTTATGAAGTGATGTTTCACTTCAATGTGCTTGGTCCTAGAGTGATGTACCGGATTTTTGGTCAAGTTGATGGTACTCACATTATCACAATAAACTTTAATGTTAGAGTAGTGTAGCTCATAGTCCACAAGAGTATGTCTCATCCAAAGTAATTGAGCTACACAACCACCCATAGCCACATATTCGGCTTCGGTGGTTGATAAAGCAACACAATGTTGCTTCCTACTACTCCAACTAACTAGTGAGGACCCAAGAAATTGACATCCACCACTAGTACTTTTCCTATCCAATTTGCACCCGGCATAATCGGAATCGGTATAACCAAGTAATTCAAATGACTTAGTCCTAGGATACCAAAGTCCTACATTTAGGGTGCCTTTAATATATCTTAATATTCTTTTGACGGCTACCAAATGTGATTCTTTGGCACAAGATTGGTATCTTGCACACATACCTACCGCAAATAAAATGTCGGGTCTACTAGCGGTTAGGTATAGTAAGCTACCAATCATACTCCTATACAGTTTAAGATCAATTGATTTACCTTCATGATCACTATATATTCTAGTGCTAGTGGTCATAGGAGTGGTTACAATTTTGGCATTTTCCAAACCAAATTTCTTGATCATTTCATTTGCATATTTGGTTTGATAAATATGAATACCCTCATTGGTTTGTTTGACTTGTAAACCTAGGTAAAAGGTAAGCTCTCCAACCAAACTCATTTCAAATTCATTTTCCATATTTTTTATAAAGTCTTGAAGAAGATCATCATTTGTTGACCCAAAAATGATATCATCAACATATACTTGGGCTATGAATATATCTTTTAACGTTGACTTTATAAACAAAGTCTGATCTACTTGGCCTCTTCTAAAATCCTTAGAAATTAAGAAGGATGACAATCTTTCATACCATGCCCGGGGAGCTTGTTTTAACCCATATAATGCTTTCCTAAGCTTACATACATGATTTGGATAATCTATGTTCTCAAATCCGGGTGGTTACTCTACTTAGACTTCCTCCTTAATAAAACCATTTAAGAATGCCGATTTAACATCCATTTGGTAAAGTTTAAATCCCATGTAGGAAGCATACCCTAAGAGAATCCTAATAGATTCTAACCTTGCAACCGGGGCATAAGTCTCATCATAGTCAAGCCCCTCAACTTGATTGAATCCCCTAGCAACCAACCTAGCTTTATTTCTAGTGATATTTCCTTGATCATCTAGCTTATTCCTAAAGACCCATCTTGTAGTAATTATGGTGCTATCATTGGGTATAGGTACTAATTCCCACACTTGACTTCTCTCAAATTGAGCCAATTCATCTTGCATTGCCAAAATCCAATCCGGATCATGTAATGCATCATTGATCGATTTGGGCTCAATTTGTGAGATAAGAGCAACTTGACTAGTAGGAGGTCTATGAAATGACTTAGTTCTTACTCCTTGAGATAGATCTCCTACTACTTGGTCAAGTGGATGATCTTGATGAATTCTTAGGTTTCTAGAAGGGGTTTCAATTTGATCATTGTTATCTTCCACCCTTCTTTCATCATCGGAGTCTCCTCTTCCTCCCCCTTGATCATTACCCCTAATGGTCAAATTTTGAAGTTTTTGGGTAATGTCTTGATTATTGTCATTAATATCCTTATCAATGGAGGACTTTCTAGGGTAGGTACTAGTAGTTTCATCAAATTGAACATTGGAAGACTCCTCAATCCCTTTGGTTCTCTTATTGTAGACTCTATACCCTCTACTTGTGGATGAGTATCCAACTAGGATTCCCTCATCCGCTTTTGATTCAAATTTTCCTCCGGTCTCTTTGGTGTTTAGAATATAAACTTTACAGCCAAAGACTTTGAAATAATGAAGTGTGGGTATAGTCCCATTCCATAATTCAAATGGTATTTTCCCAAAACCTATGGATTTGAACCCTATTTTGGATATAGCAAGCGGTATTAACACTTCCGCCTAAGTAGCTAGGTAGAGAATATGCATTAAGCATAGTCCTAGCCGCCTCTTGTAGACACGATTTCTCCTTTCCACCACCCCATTTTGTTGGGGTGTTCTAGGACAAGAGAACTCATGCTTGTACCCTTGCTCTAAACAAAATTGTGAAAATTTTAGATTTTCAAATTCACCACCATGATCACTACGGATCCGGTTGATTTTGAGACTCTTTTCATTTTCAACCCTTTTACTAAATCCTATGATTATTTCTAAGGTATCATCCTTATGTTTCATAAAATAGACCCAAGTATACCTAGAAAAATCATCTACTATAACCAAACAATATTTATTACCATTTAAAGATGGAGTACTATGGCAATCAAATAAGTCAAGATGCAATAATTCTAATGGTAAAGAGGTATTGGTTAGGGTTTTACCTTTGTGTGATGCCTTTGTTTGTTTTCCTTCTTGGCATGCATCACACAATTTGTTCTTGACATACTTGATCTTTGGTAGCCCTTTGACCAACTCCATCTTGGCTACCTTGGCTATGTTTTTCATGTTGATATGCCCCAATCTTCTATGCCATAGCCAACTTTCCTCTTCTTTTGCAACAAAACACTTAGTAGAAATGTTAGAAGCATATGAAAGATCAACATAATAGATGTTTGATTTCCTATATCCAACTAACATACAATCATTTAATTCCTTGTGTCTAATCATGCATTTAGAGGATTCAAAAAAGACATGATAGTTTGCATCACAAAGTTGACTAACACTTAATAAATTAAATTTAATATTTTCAACTAGCAATACTTTGTGAATAACAATTTTAGGGGATACCTCAATTGTACATCTACCTAATATCTTGAGTTTTCCACTATTCCCAAAAGACACCGCTCCCTTCTTCACATATTTAATTGTGGAGAACTTGCTCACATCCCCGGTCATATGTGTTGAGCAACCGCTATCCACAATCCACATACCTCGCTCTCCTACCTAAATCACATGAAAAACACAAGCTTTTGGTACCCAAACATTTGGACCGGTAACATTAAGTAAAAACTTCTTAGGTACCCAAACTTTCTTAACCTTACCCTTAATTGTTGCTTTCCTATTAATTAATGAAATATAAGCAACTTCTTTTTCTTTTGGCTTATATCCTAACCCGGCCTTGTTATAAACCGCTCTTTGTCTACTAAGAATCATATCAAGACACTTTGAGCCATTTGAAAATTTTTCTAAACATGCTTTCAATTCACTAACCTCATCCTTAAGTTTGTCATTTTCTTCCCTAAGCATGCAAGAGTCAATATGTGAAGGCTTTTCATTCCTAATGGCCTTTAGTTCTACCTTCATGCTCTTAACCTTAGATTTTGACTTATCTAGAGCTTCTTTAAGATAAGCAATTGATTTATAGAGAAGCATAACCTTGGGAGAATTCATTACCTCATCGTCACTAGATGACGATTCATCACTTGCTTCTTGACTCGATGTGCCGGAATCATCTTCTAATGCCATGAGTGCCACATGGCGTGTGATGTGGCAAAGCTCATCATCGGATGAAGAGTCTTCAACACTTGGTGTGTCCCATGTGGTTTGAGCCACCATGGCCTCCTTCTTCTTTTCCTTCTTGTCCTTCTTTTTCTTTTTCTTTTCCTCCTTCTTTAGCTTCGGGCAATTCGGCTTTATATGCCCCTTCTTATTGCAAGCATGACAAATCACATTATTGCTAAAACTTGAATTACCATTAAATTTACCTTTTGAGGAATGAGACCCCTTCCTTGCTTCTCTATTCTTGAACTCTCTTGACTTTCTATAAAGCTTCTTGACGAAATTTGCCATTTCACTAGATGAGTCCCCATCGCTACTTGACTCATCCTCCGACTCGGATGATGATGATGCTTCTTTTCTTTCCTTCTTCTTCTTTTCTTTCTTGTCCTTCTTTTCAACAAATAGAGCTAAACCCTTTTCCTTAGAGGACATGTTAGTTTGCTCATGTAATTCAAACTCACAAAATAATTCATCAATTTTAATTTGAGATAAATCCCTAGTTACCTTAATGGCATCAACTATTGAAGTCCATAAAGAATTTCTAGGAAATGCTTGTAAAATATACCTTACCAAATCCCGGTTGTCAACTCGCTCACCTATGATATGGAGTCCGTTTACAATTTCCTTGAACCTTCCATGCATTTGACTTACGGTTTCATGCATCTTCATTTGGAAGGCTTGAAGTTGTCCAATTAATAGGTCCTTCTTGGCCCTCTTTGATTCCTTGGAACCTTCATTTAGCTCAATGAGCTTTTCCCAATATCTCCTTGGCGGATTCAAAAGGCCCCACCTTGTTGAGTTGCTCCATTGTGACGCCGCATTGGATGGTGAGGACGGCCTTTGCATTTGATTCAAATTTCTTGTTTATTTCTCTTGTCCAATCCTTGCTTGGAATAGGATGTCCATGTTCATCCACCGGTTCCTCAAAGCCATCTACAACACTATGCCAAATTTCAATATTACTCATAAGATAGTACTTCATCCTACCTTTCCAATACGCAAAATGACTCCCATCGAAGAGCGGTGGCTTGGCGATGCTATATCCATCTTGAAGAGCCATTGATGTCTTGGTTGATGGTGAGATCTTCCAAGCTATCCGGGCTCTGATACCACTTGTTAGGACCCTTGGAATGGATAGAGGGGGGGTGATTAGCCTTTCTTCTTTTCTACAAAAAATGTTAGCGGAAGCAATACAAAATATAAACACAAATCAAAGCAAGAACAAAGCTAACACCCGATGTACGTGGTTCGGAGATGACGCTCCTACTCCACGGCAATCCGTAAGGTGGATTAGCCCTAATCAACCTTCACTAGAACCTCCTTTGGATGAACCAAGGTGGAGAAACCTTTCTTACAATGCTCTCCTCTTCTTTACAATGATGGATGATCAAGAACAAGAGAAGAGGAGGATTTAAATCACTAAAAACACTTGGAAGGCTTGGTGAGCACGAGAGTATAGTTAGGAGCAAGAGCACTAGCTTCACCAAGCTCCCCATGGCCCCTTTTTATAGAAGAGGGGCTATTTTTTCCATTAGTCGTCGATCGGATCATGCATACCATCGATCATTGCTAAAGCCACCCGCCAACGCGATCTCCGCGGAGATTCGTAGCCCGCAATCTCCAACGGCCGGTGATCGATTGATCGCTCCCTCCATCGATCGTGATGGGGTGATCGATCGAGTGATCAAAGCGTGCGGTCGAGTGAGGCTGATGCTCGTGGCGATATCTCCCTTGATCGGTCGGATGATGCCCTTAGCGATCGGTGATCGCGATCGATCGCCGATCGATGGTCGGTTTCACCGACTCGATCGACGCTGACCGATCGGATACATCATATCGATCGTGATACTCATCAAGTATGAGTAATTCATACTTGATTTTATTCCCTAGACCTAGACTCAACCTTCTAGCTCCTCATTAAGCCTTGCGCCTTCAGGATCTCTCCGAGTCCGCGACTTGTTCATCCTTTGCGCTTTGCTTCCAAGAGCTTCCTTCGGTTTCGTCATGTCTTGGGTTGCCAAATGCTTGGACTTTACGCTACCAAGACTACAAGCTTGGACTTATGCTGCCAAGACTTTACTTTGGACTTCCTTTGCCAAGGTTCACTTTGGACTTTATGCTGCCAAGACTACAAGCTTGGTCTTATGCCGCCAAGTCCATCCCTTGGACTTCCTTTGCCAAGATCATACTTGGACTTCCTTTTACCAAGTCTTCATCCTTGGATTTCCCTGTCACTTAAACACATTCGTAATTAGATCGCAAGATATTGCCTAACTTAGATGATTAGCCAAACATCAAAACATATAAATGTTTGGAGCATTGTTGCACCAACAGTGGCCCGGGTGCTAGTTGACTCAGGAAGCTCCGTCAACATCCTCTTCCAGGAAGCTTTCGGACAGATGCAGCTGGGAAATGCCCAGCTAGAAGATGTGACCACCCCCCTCTTTGGATTCGCGGGGCATGTAGTACACCCTACGGGGCAGATTTCATTGACTCTGACTCTGGGTGTAAAGCCCAGCCAAAAAACCAGTATAATCCCTTTCCTCATTGTGGACGCTCCGTCCACTTATAATGCTATTCTTGGGCATCCTTTCCTCACCCTTTTTCAGGCCGTGGCTTTCCCGTACCACCAGAAGCTAAAATTTCCAGTGGGTCAATTGGTGGGAGAAGTTCGTGGAGAACAGAAGGCCTCTAGGAGCTGCTATGTGCAAATGGTTCGGGACGACCAGAAGAAAGCCCGAACCAAAGACCTCAAAGGCAAAGCTGTCATCATCACTGACGTCTGCATCCTGGAGGAATCCCCCCCCAGGGCTGGCAAAATAGAGGAAGGAGAACTAGTGGAAATTGCTCCAGGAAAGGCCACACGGATAGCACAACAGCTGGAAATCAAAGAAGAGTTAATGGCTTGCCTGAAGGAGAATGAAAACATCTTTGCAAAAGATGTGCATAATCTCACGGGGATCAACCCTCGAGTGGCTGAACATCATCTCAATATCATTAAAGGAGCCCGACCCGTCCACCAAAAGAGGCGACATTTTGGACCAGAAAAGGACAAGGTCATAGCCGAAAAAGTGAACAAGCTGCTAAAAGCGGGTCATGTAAAGGAAATCCAGTTTCCCGAATGGGTTTCTAATGTAGTCTTGGTCCTCAAGCCTTTGGGGCAATGGAGGATGTGTATCGATTTCTGTGATTTAAATAAAGCGTGCCCTAAAGACTGCTACCCCTTGCCTCGTATTGATCAACTGGTGGATTCTACTGTGGGATATGAAGTGGTGTCCCTAATGGATGCATATCAAGGATATCATCAAATACCTTTGGCCGAAGAAGATCAAAAAAGGGTTAGCTTTGTGACCGCAGGAGGGTTATACGCCTATGTGGTAATGCCGTTCGGATTAAAGAATGCAGGGGTCACATATCAGCGCCTTATGGATAAAATCTTTGCTGAACAGAAAGGAAAAAATGTGAAAGTCTACGTGGATGACATATTAGTCAAATCGAAGGCCACTCGGGATTTAGTCAAGGACTTAAATGAAACCTTCGCTACATTGAGGCGGTTTAATATGAAGTTAAACCCTAACAAATGCCTATTCGGGGTAAAAAGCGGCAAGTTCTTGGGGTACATTGTGACTGAGAAAGGGTTGCAAGCCAATCCTGAAAAGGTCCAAGCATTATGCAACATGAAGTCACCCGCTAATCTGCGGGAAACACAGAGGCTGGTGGGCAGGATCATTTCTTTATCACGATTCATAGCCAGATCGGCGGACAAAGGGTTGCCTTTCTTCAAGGTCCTACGCAAGGCTACCAAGTTTCAGTGGGATGATCAATGTGAACGGGCTTTCCAAGAGTTAAAGAAATATTTGGCAGGACTCCCACTGCTAGCCAAACCAATAGCCGGCGAACCTTTATAGATGTATCTGGCCATCTCAGAGGGAGTCATTAGTTCAGTATTATTAAAGCAAGAAGGTTCTCATCAGCAGCCTATTTATTACACCAGCCATATCCTTAAGGGGGCAGAATTCCGTTATACAGAGCTAGAGAAGTTGGCGTATATCCTAGTGCTAATCGCTCGCAAATTAAGGTCGTATTTTTTGGCTCATCCCATCACCGTTCTAACACACAGCGAATTGGGCAAGATCGTCACTAAGCCCAATTTCTCTGGAAGATTGGCCAAATGGGTAGTAGAACTAAGCGAGTATGATATTCGCTACCAACCTCGAACGGTTATCAAAGCCCAAGCGCTTGCGGATTTTCTAGCAGAGGTACCCTGCGGTTCGGAAGAGGGTTCGACAGCCAACGAGGAGGGATCAGAGGAATGGAATATATTCGTGGACGGTTCTTCAGGGTCTACGGGCAGCGACGTCGGTGTTATATTAATTTCCCCTGATGGTGAAGAAACTCGATTAGCCGTTCGCCTGGAATATCGGGCATCTAATAATGAGGCGGAATATGAAGCCATTCTAGCGGGATTGCAAGCTGCTAAAGCGGTGGGGGCTTCTTCCATTATAATCCATTCGGATTCCCAGTTGGTGATATCACAACTTCAAGGTTCTTTCACGGTTCGAGAGGAAAGGCTGCATAAATACCTGAGGGCTTTTGAGAAAGAAAAAGCTCAATTCCGTCAGGTCCTCTTAAAGCAGAATCTCCGGAGAACAAATGGAATTGGCTCGGATGGCTAGTGCTATGGAAGGAATGAAGTCCTTAGAAATGGTCCATACGAAAATTCATACTTCCTTAGCGATATGCAGCGTGGAGGGAGACACACCCGAATCAAGCCTAATGCTTGATTAGAGGGCCGACATCATAACTTATTTACGGCACGGGAAGATCCCTGAAGAAAAAATAACGGCTTCCGCTTTAATAAACCGAGCCAAACGGTTCACCCTCTTAAATGGGGACTTATACAAGACTTCCTTTGGACGACCCTTATTGAAATGCTTAGGAAATGAGGACGCGGAATGGGTACTACGGGAGATTCATGAAGGTTGTTGCAGCAATCATTTAGGAGGGAGAGATTTAGCAAGAAAGGTCCTCTTAGCAGGATATTTTTGGCCTACTCTTTAGCAAGATGCCGCTCGTATAGTGCAAGCTTGCCTCGCTTGTCAGAAACATAGCAACCGTTTCGAACGGCCAGCTGAGTTAATGAAAGCGGTGATCTCTTCCTGCCCTTTCGATCAGTGGGGAATGGATATAGTAGGTTCGATGCCAGTAGCGCCTTTACAGAAGAAGTTTTTATTGGTGGCTGTGGATTATTTTTCCAAATGGGTGGAGGCAGAGCCCTTAGCCAGTGCGAGAATGCCGTAATGTCTGATTCTTATAGAGAAACATTGTTTGTCGATACGGTATTCCTAGGAAAATAGTCAGTGACAATGGACGACAATTCCAAGGAAAAAAGATCCAAGAATGGTGCCAGAGTCTCAACATTCAGCAGGCTTTCACTTCGATCGCTCACCCTCAAGCGAATGGGCAAGTGGAGGTGACTAACAGGATCCTCATTCAAGGATTAAAGACCAAATTGGGGGCTCAGAGGAGGAACTGGGTAGAAGAGTTACAGCACGTCTGTGGGCCTATGAACTACACCCAAGACAACAGAGAAACTCCCTTTAGTTTGGTGTATACGGGAAGGAAGGCATTATTCGATCGAGGTTACATTAAATAGCGCTCGGATAAAGGCATACGAACCAAATCAGAACCAACTCATCCGAAGCACTGAATTGGACTTGGTGGAGGAAAAGCGGGAGATGGCACGGAGGCGAGTGGAATTCTACAAGCAAAGAGTGCAGCGAGCCTTTAATAAGAAGGTGATGCCTCAAAGATTTCAAGAAGGGGATTGGGTTTTGTGTAAGGTTAATCCCATTGGAGACCCCAGAAAGCTGGCTCCAAACTGGGAAGGACCCTATGAAATAACGCGTTGCGTAGCAGGGTCAGCATATTATCTGAAAGATGACCAAGGCAAAGAGCTTCCACGACCTTGGAATGCCCTTCATTTAAAACTCTTTCACACTGTATGAGAAATATGGAATAGAAGAAGAGAAATTATGAGACTCCGAAGGGGGTACTTCTTAAATTGATTACGTTAATTAGATGCCGAGTACTCTCCAAATTTCATTAAGGGGTTATTTACAAAAGCAATACGGTATTGTTAATAAATCTTGAAGAAGAAAGAAAAGATGGAAAGGGAATTCCCGTTTCAAAACAGGCTATCATATTACAGCTTAAATCGGTCGGGAGGATAACGTTGAAAACCAACCTCAAATTTAAAGAAAAGGAAGGATAAGTTGGAGGAGGTAATCCTTGGTTAGCATACTGCTGAACCGCTTCATTAAATCCGTCCTGATAAGTGGCGCGCAGCAAAATGATGAGTCTCTCCTGGCGGTGCGGACGGTCAGGGCTTCGCTCTCGATGCAGCCTCTCGCATTTTTCTTGTTGCTCTTGAAGTTTTCGGCGCACGTCCACATAGCGTCGCGACACCTCCATAATAGCATCGGCTAAGATGGAAACATCATCGGCTCGGGAACTTTGGTCCTGCTGCACAAGGTGCATCATCTCCACCATGTTCTGACGCATAGAAGCTGAGATCCCCTCCACTGCTTCAGAATAAGATCTGGTTCGGGCGAGTTCAGTGCTCAGCCTCTGGAGGGAAGTCTCTTGCCTGCGTAGACGGGCATGAGCATGCGCCCGGGAATTTATGAGGGATGAGTTTTCTTGTACCTCCTTGCACAAGCGGCTGCGGAGGTCCCCTATCTTATCCTGTGCTCGTTGGTATTGGACCTGAAGGCGAGTGATGACGTCAGAATCCTGTTGCTTCCTCTTGAGGAGTTCTACTACCTGCCCTTGGAGACGTATTAATTCTTGAGCCGAGGAAGAATCCTTATCAGGAGAGGCGGTTGGACTTCTCCCGGGGACGGTGGTGACACACCTGGATGTTGTTGTTCTCTTAACGTCGCAATGGTATCAGCATCCTTCTGAATTTGTTGACGAGCCTCGGATAATTGCTCCTGGCACAGGTGCAATTGTTGCAACAGGAGCCGTTCTCGATTTTGAGCATTCGCTAAATCTTCCCGTTGTTGTCGCTCCCATTCTTGAGCTTGAGTCCGATATTGAAAGAGGGAGCGATCTAACTCTTGATGATTGGTCAAGGTCTGCATGCCAGTTGTGAAAAAGAAAATCGGCTAGTAAGACAAAGCTAAGAGAGTTAATCAAGAAAACATACCAAATCCAGAGCAAGGCGTAGGCTTTCCATGCGAGGAACCACTTCCTCTAAGTTCATGATCCGAAGACTCCTGGGAGAAAAGGAAGAAGATGGGACGGATGATACTGAGGTGGGAAGTTCACTGGTGAGGGGAAGAAGGGAAATGATATTTGTGGGAGGAGAGGGGCTCTTCAGGCGATGAGTGGAAGGGGAAGTTTGCGGTAAGGGGATATCAACCGCCATGGGTTCGGAGGAAGAATGGTATTCAGGGGAGATAGAAGGCAAGGGTGGGTCAGTCTCTGTCATTGGCTGACATGGAGGTGCATCCTCCCCAAGTTCATCCTCAGGTTGTGGTGGAGGAGAAGGTGACCTCTGAATATTGGTGGCAGAGGGAGAAAAAGTATGGGAGCTAGGGTTTGCAAATACCAGGGAAATTGAGGAAGGAATAATGGTACCAATTCCCTCCGGGGTGGAAGTAACAAGAGATGCAGGGGGAGGAGAGGAAGACGGACAAGATGAAGAAATGCATGTGTTGGTGACCGGGAAGGTGAAGAAGAAGTCGGGACTGCGGCTTTCCTCTTGCGATATGGATAATGACCTGCTATCTCCTGGAAAAAGGTAGAGTGCATTTTGATGGTCTGAGAATAAGGATTGGGGCAACGAAGTATGGCGGCGGAGGAACGAACAGACGGAGAAGAAGGAGATGAAAAGGCAAAGGGATGAAGATAAGCAGAGAAACGAAGGCAAAAGCATCCCCTATAAAGGGGAAGTGAGTGGGCTTGTAACCGTTATTGGGCTCCTCGCCTGTGGTAAAAGCGGCCCTAAGTGAAAGGGAAAGAAGGATTATTTTTTCTAAATGACCCGTTATGTGCTAGAGCCTTAATTTGCATGGGAAGGGGCGGATATGGGCGTTCCCCTTCAGAAGGCAAGCACAAAAGAGGGAGGATATGAAAGTGTTGCCTCCTTTATATTGATGGTTTCGGGACTATATACAAAATTTCTATCCCCGTGAGGTAGAGCGGAAGATATCCCCGTGCGGTGGTGGAACGGAAGAACCGAGACCCCTCGGTTATTATTTATTGTACATATAAATTTCTATCCCCGCGAAGCGGAAGATATCCCCGTGCGGTGGTGGAACGGAAGAACCGAGACCCCTCGGTTATTATTTATTCTACATATAAATTTCTATCCCTGCGAAGCGGAAGATATCCCCGTGTGGTGGCGGAGCGGAAGAACCAAAATCCCTCGGTTATATATTATATACAAAATTTCTATCCCCGCGAGGTAGAGCGGAAGATATCCTCGTGCGGTGGTGGAACGGAAGAACCGAGATCCCTCGGTTATTATTTATTCTACATATAAATTTCTATTCCCGCAAGGTAGAGTGGAAGATATCCCCGTGCGGTGGTGGAACGAAAGAACCGAGACCCCTCGGTTATTATTTATTCTACATATAAATTTCTATCCCCGCGAAGCGGAAGATATCCCCGTGTGGTGGCGGAACGGAAGAACCGAAATCCCTCGGTTATATATTTTATACAAAATTTCTATCCCCATGAGGTAAAGCGGAAGATATCCCCGTGCGGTGGTGGAACAGAAGAACCGAGACCCCTCGGTTATTATTTATTCTACATATAAATTTCTATCCTTCTTGGCAAAGATATCCGATGTGGTGGCCCGAGAGCGGAAGAACCGAGATTCCCTGGTTATATTATATATATAAATTTCTATCCGTGACGTAAAGCGAAAAGATATCGAGATCCTCAGTTATATATCACTTTTTGTCCCCGTAAAGGGTGGGAAGTTGAAGTCCTTGTTTAACCCTATATTGTTTTATCCTTGCAAAATAGCAGAGTCAATTCATTTAATGGTTCTATATCCCAAGCAGATTATAAAAGCGGAAGAGCCGACATATGTCTCAGTTATATGTAAGTCTATGTGGATACGAAAGAAGTAAAGCGTGGTACAATGCAGAAGACACTGGAGAAAGAAGATAAACTGGGAAAGTTCATTGATGCAAAGGAATTACATATTTTGAGTCATTTACGAGGGAAAATGACAAACAGAAACCCTTATACATCTTGAGTATTATAGTTCTTTGTTGGGAGGAACGGAGGGAGCTCTCTTGTATGGTTGAGGTTGGCACAATAGTTGTCGCCGGTAAGACTGCTGCAGGAAGATCTGTTTGGCCAATTCCTTTTGGGACCCGACCAGTTGTTGGCGTAGGGAGCGATTACTGGCGGAAGTTTCCTTCAGCCGTTGCTGTAAGTACTTCACTTGCTCCTCCAAGCTAACTATGTATCGGTGATCATTTATCTGTTCTTCAGAAGGAGAGGAACTGCTGCCCTATTCAGATATTTTGTCCATGGCAAATAAAAAGAAAAGGAAAGGATGGAAGCTATCAAGTAAGGATCGAGGACTTTTATAGCAACGAAGGGGGAAAGTGCATTTATTGGTAGAAGAAATAGGGACCATAAATGCCAGTAAAGAAGAGGAAACGTGGAGACAGTAGTGGGAAGGTCGATGGGACTATAACTGTAATTAAGAGGGTTCGAATCCCCGGGCGATGATAGAAGAAGGTATGTTCGGATCAGATTATCGTCCTTTCAAAGATAGAAACCTTACCTCTACGAGAAAAAGACAAAAGCAAACATCAAGTTCCCTCCCTCATTTTTACTCATATATTTGAAATGATTACATTAATTTGATCTATACAGATTTTCTCTGATTGCTCCCCATAGACGAGGTGGGAGAGGTCTCTTTGGGGGGAGAGGGCGCCAAGATGACCCTGAAGCGCTCGACTTGAGGTGGAGGAAGAGCTGATGGACCTTTGTCGAACGAAGAAGGATGAGCTTCTGCCGGGGGGATTGGAATGAAAGCCAATGCTAGTGGAAGTGGAGGAAGTTCGTCAACGGCGTGAGGGTCTCCCACTGTATACTCCCAGGTGAAGGGAGGATTCCATACCCTGTTGCGGAAGGAGGGGAAAGGAGCCCGAAAAGACCTCCCCTTAGGAGGAGTGGGGGTTGGACTGGGAGGCGAAAACGGATGGGGGCGGAAGGCTGAAGTGGCGGTCGAGCGGGTCTCTGAGTCTTCAGTATCTTTCGAAACCCAGTTCTGTAACTCAAAGGATTCTGACTCTGAAGAAATTTCGAAGGGATGCCCTGCTGAAGCCATGATAGTGAGATAGAAGGACGAAGACATGGAGGGCGATGATTTATAATAAAAGAAAACGAAGTTCTTGGGAAGGGGAAGAAGGCGAAGAGGTTGATACAGTTTCCGAAGCAGTAAAAGGAATGGGGAAGGCTAACAGGCAAGAGTCACTTAAAGCAAGTCCCCGAACCGAAATCGGGACGGGTGTGAATAATATCAGGCAAAATACTTCAAGCAGATTCCTGAACTGAAATTGGGGCGGAGGTGAATAATGTTATTCAATATTTCTCCCATAAGCCCAAACCAACGAGGTGATTGTACCATACGATATGGGAAAAGAGATAACGGTATAAAAAGGGAGGAGTTTAAAATTGGTCCAGAATTCCCGACCCGTCAAGAAGCATGACAAGATGATGATAACTAAGCATATGAACAAATTCATCATTCAGAAGCAGAAGAGAGGCTATTAACAAAATTACCAAAAAAGAAGAATAGTAGAAATTACAACTCAAAGAGTTCGGGCGGGCATTTAGCTAGCGCCTCCGTGGGATCTAAATAGCTAGTGTCCGTGTCAGGAGGCGGGTATCCTTATTCGGCATTTTGAGCCGAGGACCCCTCAAAACCTAGTATAAATAGATCTACCCCCTTCTTGACATAGCGCCCCTTGAGGTCGGCTTCCTGCTCCTTTAGTTGGTCTTGATATTGAACCACCTGAGCTTGACTTTCCACCAATTTAACCGCCAAAGCATCTCTCTCGGTGGCTGCCTTTATAGCTCACTGTTCTAAGGCTGAAAGAGCTTCAAGATACTCCTGTTGGAGGGTAAATTGCTGCTGAGCCACCGGCGATAGGGTTCGGGGAAGAGCCGCTACCATGGAGAAAAGCTCCTGACATTTCTTTGCTGAGATTCACAGTAATCGCCGAGCTTGACGCTCAGTTAAGACGGTGGCATTCTTGTCGAAGTTGTGTGATAGTAGCCGAGGAGTCAGCATCCTTGATCATGGCGTCCATAAGATATCCCTTATACTCCTTCAGTTCCTGAGTCAGGATGTCTACCTGTTGCAGCTCACTGGACTGCAAGAAGAGGCGCTATTCCAGTTCTTCATTTTTTTGTTGCAGCTCCTCTTTTTCGCTTCGGACCAAGGCTAGTTGCATCGTGGCATCTTCGCACTGGCCCCGAAAGTCCGCCTCCTTTGCCTCTTGCTCGTTTAACCGCCGGACGAGCTCTTTCTGTTGTGACACGACAGCAAAATGGCGAGTCTCCACACTAGATTGGAATCGGGCCAGATGAACCACCATGTTGTTATGTTGGGTGGAGGCCTAAAGGGAAAGGAAAATTATCATCATACATCAGTATAGGGAAATACCCATAGCAAAGAGGCGGAAAAGAAAGAGTAAATACCTCTGCCAACAGTTTACTCACTTGCTCACACGGGCCTTGTATGCCCGACTGATTAAAGAATTTTACCTCTGAAGGGTGCCGAATCTTCAGCAAGGATCCCAACGTGGCCTTCGGAGGAACAGGAAGGGAAGGATCCTCCTTCCAGGAAGATGGGGTCCGATCTGGCGAAGAGGGGTAGGAGCAGCTCTCGAGTCGGAAGGTATAGGAGCTTGGAGAGATTCTGTATGAGAAGGCAGGGGTGAATTTTGTGCAGATAGGGAGGAATGAAGAAATTGGGAGGGAGAATCCCCTCCTTGGGGAGATGAAGAAGGGGCAGGGGAGGTACTACCTCCCCTTCTTGGCTCATAAATGGTTAGGGGTTGAGATCCCGGCTGGTCGGAAGATAAGGGAAGAAGAGCTGATGAACTTGAGGCTCCTTTCTTGATGAGTCGCAGCTTTTTCCGGGGGGATGACGGAGCTGCTACTGATTTGCCTCTTTTAGTCGAGGTCTTCTTCTTCTTGGCAGCCTCAATTGCCTCCCCTTCCACCAAAGCCTTCTGCATTAAATTATCTGCAAGGTATACTTATCAGAAAGATAAATAATTTGGAAAGGAAATCGTAGTGCAGGACCAGTATCACCCTACCTACAGCAACCGAAGTCATCAAAGGTAGAGGAGATAATCCAAAGTGGCTTAACAGAGGAGTTTCTATTAGATGTTTGGAGCAGTAATGTAGCTCTCCTAATACTCTATACACTTCCGGGAAGGGACATTTGGTCCTCGTTTCTCGGAAGGGAGGCAATTCAGGAAGGGCTACCTTCCATGTATCAGAATAGGGAAGAGACTCGGGAAGTTGTACAAAGAAATACAATTCTTCCCAACCCTTGTGGGAAGTGGGCAGGTTCACCAAGAATTGGCAGTCTGAACGGCTAGATAAATAAAAGAGACCTGCCTTAGAAGACTTTAATTGGAAGAAGCAATGGAATATTTCGGGGGTCAAAGAGAGGTTCAAGTGTTGGAACACTATGTGAGCTCCCGATAGAATTCGGAAGGAGTTAGGGGTGAACTGGTTCAGGGGTAGTCCGTAGAAGTTTAGAAGGTCCAAATAGACCGATGGTACCGGCAGGGATAGGCCGTTAAGAAATTGTTCGGAGAAAAAGTATGTCAAGCCGAAAGGAGGATTATGAGGTCGATGCAGTTTAGTCGTGAAGCAGCATTTTATAGAGGGGTCTATATAATTGTTCATAATATTAAAGAAATAATGGTTGCAATCTAACTGGGTTATGGTATGTTCATACCAGGCGGGTGAAGAGGTGGTCCTAGGAGCCATGGGTGTGAACAAAGCAGAGCACTTACTCGGAGGTTAAGGAAGAATCGTGTGGGGAAAGGAAGGACTGGGTCGCCGAAATGCCGCCGGTGAAAATCACGGGAGGAGAAGCAGTGGATTGTAAGCACACTAAGCGATACCTAAAAGGAGAAGGCGGGTTTATATAGGGTTTTCCGTGACGATTCTACCGCGGAAGGAGAAGGAGAAGCGGAGCCCATGAGCCCAACGGGCCTCCTTTAGTATACTTGAGGGAGTTATAAGGAAACGGATGGATTTAAGTTGAGAAATGAAGAATAGGTCAGAAACTTTATGTACATTTGGAAAGTCAAGCTTATAACTTCGCTTGACTATTTTTTTGGGTTGACTAATGATACTACTGGTACCTTCTCTATATAATCCTCGATAGAGGGGTTAGCAGGTGACCCATGATCCGATCCAAAATACACGGCTCAGCTAAGGAAGAAAAAGAAGAATGGCACGGGCGAATATCAGAAGCCATTGGCACGGGCGAACATCGAAAGCAATTGGCACGGGCGAAAGCCATTGGCATGGGTGAATATCGGAAGCCATTGGCACGGGCGAAAGCCA
This sequence comes from Wurfbainia villosa, assembly GCA_025175895.1. Classification (NCBI taxonomy): domain Eukaryota; kingdom Viridiplantae; phylum Streptophyta; class Magnoliopsida; order Zingiberales; family Zingiberaceae; genus Wurfbainia; species Wurfbainia villosa. Next base: position 62,885,357 of record CM045993.1, read on the forward strand.
TTGGCATGGGCGAATATCGGAAGTCATTGGCACGGGCGAATATCAGAAGTCATTGGCACGGGCGAGCATCAAAAGTCATTGGTACGGGAGAGTTAGTGAAAGCAATTGGCACGGTAAAGGAGAGACGGAAGGCGCTTCGCCAAGAGGTCGGTTCAACCTGATCAATACGAAGGAAATTTGACATGGGAAAAAGAGGAATTGGTTCGGGTTGATAAGAAGCCCTAGGGCTAGGTCACCCGTGAGCCATAGACCTAAGCTAGCTCCACCTAAAGTGGATGGTTGAAGGAGACAGTCTAACCTAGTTACCTGAGAAATAGAGGAAAAGACGTTATGCAATAACTGGGGAGGCCCCACACAATATTCCGAGGAGCCCTCGTTCCTCATGTCTGTAACAGAATTATTCTCCAGGTGGAGGTGGTGGTCACATGTACGGTGGAGATAATCTCCGACGTTATGATGAAGGAGTAGGGAAGATAAAAGGGAGGAGGCAAGGAGAAAGGGAGGAGGCTCAATCATTCCAACCCGGCGAGAGAGCAGAGGACGCAAGAGGAGAAGGAGAACCACAGTCGCCTCGCCGGAGAAGAAGGAAGGAGATCTATCGTTGTCATGTCTCTTGTATTTTTCTCGCTTTATGACATCACTGTAAAAGGTCTTCTCTCCTCCACCTTCGGAAACTTACCTTCCGTAAAGGAGGACTTTCATAGTGAAAGTGCTTAGACACTGCCTCGGGTGAGAAAGTTCACCTCCGTGGAGTAGGAATCCTTATTCCGAACCACGTTACATCTTGTGTCTGAGTCTCGATTGCTAGCATCGGTTTTCTTGCGTTTCACCCATTTCATCTTCTTATTCTCTACTGATTGCGGCCTGTGAGAACCCTCTGAGACTTCCCTCAGTGCTTCACTGCATTGAAAACGGAGCGAACAGGTTTTCACTCGTTCCGCATCAATACTAATTATAGCTAGGTGATTGAAATAAAATTAAATTTAAATTAAATAATGAAATTTTGAATTATTTAATTTAGGTTTTTAATCAAATAAAATATAAAATTTAAACATAATTACATAAATTAATTAAAGTGTCAATTTATTTCAAATAAAATTACATCATCACAATGATAGTTTTTATGCCCGACTTTCAAAATTCTCTAATTTTACAAAATTTAAAAATAAAAGAATTCAAATTAATATATACTAACTAAGATTAGAGAAGATCTCATTTGTTTTACATCTATAAAAAATTAAATAAATTATAAATTATAATTTTATAAAATCAAAGAAAGATAAGATTCAATATACTAATATTTTCATTATAAAAACTGAGATATTCAAATTGATCAACAAATATAAATAAACATATATTAAAAAAAATTATATTAAGTAAAATTATTTTTGCCAATGTTAATAATTAAATAAAATAAATATGAAAATTGTATTAAGACGCATTAAAAAGTTGTGGCAAATAATTTTTTACAACTAAATGCAATTCTAAACCATAGGCATGCATGACTTATGGTGATCAGTTTATCCATAGTCATTAATTTTGAAATTTTTCAGCAAAGAATTGATTTGTTTAACTTTATATCTCCTCCAAAAATAAATTAGAAAATCGGTAGGCAATCAAATATTCTACACCTCACATAGAAACGCTAGAATTCAACCATGTTACAATTCGTTAATTAAGCCGAGAAGTCAGCCATTAGAGACACTTGGCGTGAGCATTATCACGTTAGAATTCAACCAGATTAACCACACAATAACTGACTCATATCATAATTTTCCTTAGCAGAGAGGAGCTTAGGTTCAGTACAGCTCAACGTGGCCAACCTGTTCCAAAGGATAACTGACTAAAATTTTGGCCGTGAGTTGCTACCCCGAACTGCAATATACGTTTTTTGCATCCCAACTGGCCGCCATGAACTTCACCTTCCAGAAAGAGAAGGAGACTCAATTCCTCATAATCAGCAACAGATCGAATTCCATGGAATTCGGTCGACGACTTTGAAGTGGGAAAAGGCTCCGAGCAATTGCATGTCCAATTCCACTGACCCATGCATGCATGAATGATGTCGGCACCGAAGACAAACAGTCCAAATCAAAAGAAAATGCCAGGCAGATCCTGCACAAACACATGGCTGCTAAATTCTCACAGCAATTGACGCTCCAATTAGTCTTCCGCGACGACCATACGAATAAACATCATATGTTCTCTTTTTTCAAACAACTAGTGATTGAGTTGAAGCTGCTTAATTGTGTGATTAATGGGGCGAGGTGGATGTCTTTTGTCACCTTTGGGTGTTTCTGCAACTTGCATTTCCGGGAGAAGGGACTGAAGTCTTAAGCGGAAGGCGAACGAAAAGTCGTGTAATGCACACACCTCTTCTCCACCGACAATTATATATATATGTCAACTGCATGCATGGTTCGAGTGAGTGAACGACATCAGTGTTTCTGAACACAATAAATCGCAGTCTGTTTCGAAAGCAATCGTACGTAGTTAAATATGTGGACGCGCTGATGATTTGATTACGTATGGAAAATGCCAACATGGCAACTGCTTCCGATGGGAACAAGCAAAGATTTGCATTAATTTATCATCTCAAGGAAGAGTACGGCACGGTGCAGCTGAAAAGTGAAAAAATATTCTAAGAAGAATCTAATTCGATCTACTGTCTAAGATAATATTTGACAATCAATTTTAAAAAAAAAATCCATAAGGACGATACTTTAGATAGGAGTTTATCCGACAGATAAATTAACACTTTGAGATTAAATAGTCTTTCAGGAATGACGTAACTACGGAGTCCGGATTGGACCATCAAACAACGAGCACTTCTCTGATGTACCCAGGTGGTTACATAAACTCCGATCTCTTTCGGCTCAACTGTCGAAGAGGCATCCCCATAGGATCGTAGTATCAGATTTATCATTCTTAGAGATTAATCGGATCCCAAGTTCAGACACCCTAATATCAATAAAAAAATAAGGCACATTGGTGTATATAAATATATATAGGATTGTTCTCCTAGGTGCCTCCTCATGAACGTGCATGTGTGAGGGTAGGCATCCACATGGTATACATGGTCAGCACATGCGACGTGGGCGCATATCCTCACGTGCACATGTCAACGTGCATGAGCAGGCACCAGCACCTAGGAGAACAAGAGCGTGTATATATATAATGATTTTCTTCACAATTCATTTGAGAGTACTCATGAACACCTTCATTATTCGTCGTCCGATCGGGTGAGCGTTATAACTCAATCCTTGAACCCTAGAGGATCAGACGGTGGATACTGAAGGTGTTCATTATATATATATATATATATATATGAGCATCCGTAAGCATTTTCATTATTCATCGTCTGATCTCTTAGAATTCAAGGATTGAATTATAGTGTACTTCCAATCGAATGATAAATAATAGAGATATTCATGGATACTCATGAATAAGTTACGTAGAGGATCATTCCTCTCTATATATAATATTATCATAGATTGAATTCTTAGAGGCAAAGAAAAAATAAATAATTGTGTTAGGCAAGTGATCTTATCTATCGTAGTACAAGGGATTTATAGATATTTACAAAACAATAATATCTCTAAATTCATGTGCTCAATAAAAGTGATTTAATAAAGCTTATTAAGCTATTAAACCCTTAAAACATCCCTAAATTGTGTTATTTTATTTTTTATGATAGATCAAAAATAAAATAAAGACAAATAAATTGAGATCCTCGGTCTAAATATGTTATTGTATTCACATCTCATGAGTGATTAATTCTAAGGTTATTTTTTTTAATATGACAAAACGTCATAACGCTCACGCCAAGCACTCAAGGTCGCCCCCCCCCCCCCCCCCCCCCCACAGCTTTTTATAACATAGATGTTGATATTGTTGAAATAGTTTAATGGGTAGACTTTTAAACAAGAAGTCCACAAGGTACGACAATAGCAAGCGTACTGGGGGGGGGGGGGGGGGAGGGGAATGTGTTGGGGATCGATTGTCCGGCTAGAGGGGGGGGTGAATAGCCCTCGTTCGATGATCGTCGTATTTTGTTCGTCTACAAAACGTTAGCGCAAGCGGAATATACAAATACAAACAAAGACAAACAAAATATAAGCAAGCAATACAAACACCGAGATGTAACGTGGTTCACGGTTGCGCCGCTAATCCACAGTCCGATTCGTCCACGGTGAATCACTCCGCAATCTATCCACTAGATCTCTCCTTTGCACAAAGCTAGGTGGAGGTAACCTCTTTACAATCTCTCTTCTTACAATAGAATGGAGATAAAACTAGTAAGAAGAGTGGAAGAACACTTAGAGCACTTTGGGAGCAATTAGGAGCATAAGCATTAGCCCCCCAAAGCCTCATCCCCTTCCTTTTTATAGAGGAAGAGGGTTTCTTCCCGTTGACACGAGGCGAGCGGTGATGGCACCCATCGATCGGCGATCGGCTGTAGCCGCCAATAGCGGTCGCTTTCACGTTGGATACCATCCAGCGGCGCATCGGTCGGTGATGGCACCCATCGATCGGTGATGTCAACCCGGTCGAGTCCTCAGCGAGTCGACTCCATTGTGTGCCGTGCGCGTGACATCGATCATTCTGCCGTCCCAGCGGTCGGTGATCAAGCTCATCGATCGGCCGCCCATCTTTGGCGATCGGTCAACTCAATTGACCATATTAGACCGGTCGATCGAACCATCGACTCGGAAGCGATCGGCGCCATGACATGGTCGGCTGTCCGACACTTGGCCAAATGTCCAAGTTTCACCTAAGAGCTACCCTTCCCAGGTTACAATCGCTCACTCTCATCCCTCGGAGTCCCTCGCCTTCGAAGTTCTCTTCGTTTGCGGCCACGTCCCTCGACAGCATCAGGCGCACGACTCTGCAATGCTCCTTCGCGTCTCTTGCCTCGAAGTCTACTTCCTCCGACTTCACTCCAAGCTCCTTGTCCGGCGGTCCCTCGGATGCTCCAAGCGCACGGCTTCCGCAAAGCTATCCTTCACCGACTCAAGGCACGAGTCATGAGATGTGAAACTCGCCATGGCTCCATGTGCGAATTACTAAGTCCTGCACGACTTCAACGCACATATCAAATCAACATATCAAACTAACTTAAACCCTTTGCCACACCATCAAAACCATATTACGGCAAGAGATTGCCCTAACAATCTCCCCCTTTTTGATGTGTGGCAATCCGTTTAAGTTAGGTAAAAGCATTTGATATGAATTTTAAAGGAAAGAAAGCATGTAAACATAATCATGATATAGCAACATGCAACTCCCCCTTAATCCATGAAACTCTCTATGTAAATTTCTCCCTATCATAAATTTCTCCCCCTTTTATAATTAACTTAAATATAATATTTTCTCCCCCTTTGACACCATCAAAAATATTATCACTAAGTTAAAAACACATGGCATCAAGTCTAATAGAAAGAAAATACCACAAGTTGATTTAAAATCGGAATTCAGCCTTTCTTGATGCGATATTCATGGGGCTATCGATCGTAGTTGAGATACCGATCGGGGCATGTGAATTCGGGATTTTGATTTTGATCAATTTGAAATGCATTAAAAATTCCAGAAAATTCAAAAAATCGTGAAATTTGGGGAACACATTTCTTTTAAGTATATCTATCAGTGAAAAAATATGTTTTCATGAAAAATCATTATATTTCCACGTATTTGCCAAAAATCCAAAAGCTTTAAAAACTACTAGGTTTTTGATCATAAGAGTATCCATTTTAACACCTAGTCTTGCATCCAATTGTTTCAAAACATGAATACATGTATTTTAAAGTAAGAATTCCAACCATGATCTTGGGGCAATATGTCTATGAATTAAACATAAGCCTTCCCCATGATTGGTCTATTATTGCTATTTTGATACTTTAAATGACCATCTAAATGCCATAGGCATTAGTGGACATTTGTATCATCCTAATATCTCACTCATGCTAAGTTTTCAATCAAGGTAGCCTATGGTGAGTGTGAGATGCATCCTAGGGGGTATTTGTATATACTTAACCAATATATTCATGCAATTCTATCATGGTTAAGTATCAACCTAACATCCTACATGATTATAATGACATATATGAATGAATTCTACATTATGATCATGAAATTCATGTATTCATCAAATAATAGTCATGCATTAGATATTATATGATGATAATAGACAAAGTATTACCTAAAGCATGATTCAAACCTATTTCTCACGATAACGTGCCAAATTTCAAAAACATAAATCATGATTGCAAGTATACATAGGAATTACATCAATCATCATGATTTAAGCATTATTATCTATTTATGGGTACGTTATCATCACCCAACACTATCTAAAAAATATTGTCCCGTCATCCTAAGTCAACCAAAATATGATATAGGCTAGGTCCATGTGGTTGACTACCCTAGGGTTATTCTAACCCTTAAGGATGGATTTTGGAACCCAAAATGAGTTCTTTCCTATTGGGTTCACTAGGTATTCCTTGGGGATCCATTTCCTAGCTATTACTTTCTTTTTATCTTGTCCCCTAGCTATTAGGCATTTGTAGGCCTTTTCATTTTTCTTTTCCTTATATCCTAGGCCTTTTTTGTTAAAACTTGCTCTTTGGCTCCCAATAATCATATTTAATGTGTTAGAGCCTATTGTGAATTTTTCTAGGGCTTTGGTTAAATAATCTACCTTTTCCCTTAATGCCCTATTTTCCTCTATGCATGCATCATTAACATCCAAAGGCATATAATCATGTGAGCATGCATCATCATGGCAAGAAGAGGTATCATTATTATTTAAACATGCATTTTCTAGCTTATATTCCAAAGCCTTAATTTGATTAAGCATGCTTTTATTTTTCTTTTTCATTCCAAATAAGTCCTTAGTTAAACTAGAAATTATGGAAACTATTTTCTTAGGAGAGGCTTTCGTTACCATAGTTTCCATATCCTCTTCTTCTTCTTCGGATGAGGAGGATGTAGAGGCTCCCCCTTCATTTGAGCTCTCCCCACTTGAGCTTGATTCTTCATTTGAGGAAGAGGAGGAGAAATCTGAGTCATGAAGAGCCATTAGTGCTAGGTTGGAGTAGACATTCTCTTCTTCTTCGGATGAGGATGAAGAGGCAAGGTCATCCCATGTCTTGGCTTTGAGTGCCATGGCCTTCCCTCTTCCTTTTGCCTTCTTTTCTTCTTCCTTTTTCTTGCTCCCCTTCTTCTTCCTCTTTTCTTCTTTCTTTTTCTTATCTTCCTTGCTCTTGTTTAGGAGGGGACAATTATCCCTTATGTGCCCCTCTCCTTGGCAATTATAGCATATGACCTTCCCCCTTGGTCTTCTATTCCTATCATTAGATTTATGAAAATGAAAACCTTTTAAAGCACGTCTTACCCTCCTTACCATATAGGCTTCTTCGGTGCTATCCATGGAGGAGGAGGAAGACGCTTCATCATCGGAGGAGGAGGGAACTTCCATCTTCTTCTTCCCCTTGTTTGCCATCAAGGCTACTCCCCGTGAATTTTGGACTCTAGGCTCTTCTTGTATATCTTCAAGCTTTGTCTCATGAAGCTCCATTGTTGAGAAAAATTCCTCCAAGGTGCTTACTTCTAAGTTCTTGGAGATATAAAATGAGTCCACCATGGAGCTCCATTTTGAGGACCGGGGAAAGACATCTATGACCTTCATTACCATATCCCGGTTTGATAGCTTCTCACCTACACTTGTCAGCCCGATTAATATTTCTTTAATTCTAGAATGTAGGGAAGTTACCTTTTCTCCCTTTTCAAGCTTAATATTTGATAGTTGGGAGCGGAGGAGATCTCTTTTCGCTAGCTTGGCTTCCGAAGTGCCTTCATGAAGTTCAACCAATCTCTCCCACATCTCTTTGGCACTTGAGCACTCCCCTATCCTATTAACTTCTTGTTGGGGGAGGACATTGTATAGGTGGTGCTTGACCTTTGAATTTGCCAAGTATTCTTCTCTTTGCCTTTTGCTCCACCTCAATTTCTCCAATGGCTCCCCATCCTTGTTCCTTGGCAACTCGAAATCGTTTTCCATTATTAATAGAATTTCAAAGTCGGTTTCGAAGAATACCTCCATTCTCTTTTTCCACCAAGAGAATTCGCCATCGAACTTCGGTGGATGGATGTTTGAGCCGGCCATTTTAAAAATTGCTTGTTGTGGCCGTTAGTCCTCGACAAGCTTTCCTTGGCTCTGATACCACTTGTTGGGGATCGATTGTCCGGCTAGAGGGGAGGGGTGAATAGCCCTCGTTCGATGATCGTCGTATTTTGTTCGTCTACAAAACGTTAGCGCAAGTGGAATATACAAATACAAACAAAGACAAACAAAATATAAGTAAGCAATACAAACACCGAGATGTAACGTGGTTCACGGCTGCGCTGCTAATCCATGGTCCGATTCGTCCACGGTGAATCACTCCGTAATCTATCCACTAGATCTCTCCTTTGCACAAAGCTAGGTGGAGGTAACCTCTTTACAATCTCTCTTCTTACAATAGAATGGAGATAAAACTAGTAAGAAGAGTGGAAGAACACTTAGAGCACTTTGGGAGCAATTAGGAGCATAAGCATTAGCCCCCCAAAGCCTCATCCCCTTCCTTTTTATAGAGGAAGAGGGTTTCTTCCCGTTGACACAGGAGCAGTCGACTGATGGCACCCATCAGTCGACTGGTGCTGTAGCCGTTGCCCAATAACGACCGCTTTCCACATTGGATACCATCCAACGGCACTGGCATCAGTCGACTGATGGCACACATCAGTCGACTGATGTCAACCAGTCGAGTCCTCAACGAGGTCGACTCCATTGTGTGCCCGTGCATAGTGACATCAGTCGATTGCCGTCCTTAGCCGGCCGATCGATTGCATCACCGATCGCCATGCCGGGCGATCGATCAACTTGATTCAGCCATATTAGACCAGTCGATCGAACCATCGACTCAGAGCAGTCGACTGCCATGACATGGCAGTCGACTGGTGTCGGGAAAACTCATCCGACACTTGGCCAAATGGCCAAGTTTCACCTAAGAGCTACCCTTCCCGGGTTACAATCGCTCACTCTCATCCCTCGGAGTCCCTCGCCTTCGAAGTTCTCTTCGTTCGCGGCCACGTCCCTCGGCAGCATCAGGTGCACGACTCTGCAATGCTCCTTCGCGTCTCTTGCCTCGAAGTCTACTTCCTCCGGCTTCACTCCAAGCTCCTCGTCCGGCGGTCCCTCGGATGCTCCAAGCGCACGGCTTTCGCAAAGCTATCCTTCACCGACTCAAGGCACGAGTCATGAGATGTGAAACTCGCCATGGCTCCATGTGCGAATTACTAAGTCCTGCACGACTTCAACGCACATATCAAATCAACATATCAAACTAACTTAAACCCTTTGCCACACCATCAAAACCATATTACGACAAGAGATTGCCCTAACAGAATGTATGGAGATCCCTTGATGGTCATTCGAAGATTATCAAGTCAGTAAAAGAAGCAGGTGCTTGGGAAGTCAAGTACTTGGGTGTGCAAGCACTCGGGCGCACGAAGGAGTGGAATTTCAGAAGTAAGGAGGTTCAAGAAGTCAGTTATGCTTATGTAAGGAGGATGCTACTTAGGAGGGCGAGGAGTTTGTTAGGATGTATACTAAAAGCCTAGCTTTTGTATGAACATCTTCATTTTGAAATAAGAATCATATGATCATTGTTTGTATTTTTTATTTATGCATATTGTTTGATACTTTACATTATAGATAACATGGTGTGTGGTGTTGCACAGAAGATAATGTTATCAGTTTCTTATAGAGTATAAGTAGAGGCTCACAACCAAAGATGATTTTCGACAAACCATTGGCATGATTATAGTGTAATTTGATATTGGTTTATCTTGACCATATAATTACACTAGTACACTTTGTGTGTATTGAGCAGGACCTATTTAGAGGTGATTCAATTTATACTAATTATATAATTGAATCATATCTCAGATATTATGGTGTACATGCTCTTAATCCCAATATAATAATGGGCAAATGTACTTAATATTTATTTCTTTGATTTACCAATGGGTGAGATTTATGTGTTAAATCGATAGGTCTGGTAAGTTGGGAAATAATATTATTTACATGGTGTGCCGTTGATTATAGGAGGAAACCGTATCTTATATACTAGGATGATGATGTCCCCTTGAGGAGCTCATAAAGTTCATCATGTAAATCCTGCAGGTGGACTTTGTCCAACATGATGATAAGGATGAGTGGTACTACTCATGGAGTTAGATATTGATTAATTAAATTATCAGTAATTTAATTAATTAATGGACATTCGATATCTTAAACACGGGAAGATTTTGTACAAATAATATGTGGAACCCATATTTAATTATGGGAGTTGGTAAGGTAGATCAATGATGATCCTCTAGTGGAATGGACCATCATTAATGGATCGAGTTATATGTGGTTCGGATCCATTGGGTGGGCAAGATCCAACTCCTCCTTATGGTCACTATTGTAGCATATTATAAATACTCATGAAGCCTTGACCTAAGTGGATGTGTGTTGGATGTGGAGAGTCTTGGGAGGCAAGGATTAGGGTTTTGCTTCTAGGGCCGGCGACAACAAGGAGTTAGGGTTTTGATTCCTATTCTTCCCTTTGGCCGGCACCTCTTCTCCCTTTCCTTAGGGCCGGCGGCAAGAGGAGTTAGGGTTTAGCCTTTTCTTCCTTTCTTTGGCCGATGCCTCCCTCTCTTTGTCCTAAGGCCGACGACAAGAGGAGTTAGGGTTTTGCCCTTTCTTCCTTTCTTTGGCCGGCGCCTCCTCTCCTCTCCTTAGGGTCAGCGGACACCACACTTGGAGTTTAGAGGTCGGTACAAGCAATGAGAAGAAGGGAGGGTTTTCTTTCCTTGTTCCGAGCGAGCAAGGAAGGGAAGATACGTGGTCTTGGAGGCTTCAATTCTTGGAAGATCGTCGCCCACACGACGTCCAAGAAGAGGATAGGAATACAATAGAAGATCAAGAGATAAAACAAGATATATAATCTTGTTTAATTTTGATTCTTGTTCTTTTGTATTTTGTATGTTGTTGATTGACATGAACCCCGATCATAAACACAAAAATCGATGATCCGTACATCATATATTCCGCGGCTAATCGAGGAAAAGGGTTAGGTTGCTTGAACAACAAGTTTGTTCAAGCGACTGCTCAAATCGAATAGCACGATGATGAATCGGTTGCTTGGGTAATCCATCTCCGTCCAGATTAGTTTTAATTAATAAAGTTTTAATTCGGGGATGTGAGATAGGATCGTCATGCACAAGCGACCTGAAGGGAGGGGAAACTTCGCTTCCCACTTTAACTTGGTCGCTTGTTCATGGCGATCCCTTCTACGTCCCCGAATAAAAAATTTATCCTTGACAAAGAGATATTACCCAAGCTACCATTTCATCGTCGTGCTATTCGATTAGAGTAGTCACTTGAACAAACTTGTTGTTCAAGCAACCAACCTCTATTCTACGATTAGCCGCGGAATAGACGATGTACGGATCGCCGGTTTTTGCATTTGTATTCGGGGTCCAAGTAAATTTAGCCACATATAAAAACATACAACATACAAATAAACAAAAGCAAAGCAAAATAAGATTTATACCTCTTATTTACCTCAAGGTCTTCTATCGTATGTCCTTCCTCCTTTTGGACGTCGTGTGGGCGACGATCTTCCAAAAGTCGAAGCCTCCTAGATCACCTTCTTCCTTTCTTTGCTCGCTCCGAACAAAAGGAAGAATAAAACAAAACTCTTCTTCTATCTAGAACTGACCACCAAGCCACCTTGCTTGGTGATTTCCGTCGGCCAAGGAGAGAAGATGAGGATTATGGATGCCGACCAAAAGTTCCAAGGGAAGAGACCCTAGCCTTTGCCGCCGGCCAAGGATGAGAGAAAGAAGATTGGACGCTGGCCAAGGAGAGAAGAAGAGAAGATGGGCGTCGACCAAAACCCTAGGAAGAAGGAAAAAACTTCCAAAAGTGTGGCGGCCCAATGCCTCCTCCAAAACCCTAGCCTCCCATTTGTTTCTTGCCGCCCAAGCAAAAAGAAACAAAAACCCTATTCTCTCAAGTAAAGTCCACGCCCAAGCCTTGGCCTCCTTTTATAGAATTAGGCTTAAGCCTTGTTTTAATCTCCACCATGGGATCTAGGGATCTAATCTCAACCATCGGATTCTAGAGATTTAATCTCAACCGTCAGATCTAGAGATTTAATCTCCACCGTCGGATCTAGAGTTTTATTTTCCATCATTGGATGTAGGCTCCATGAGGTTTTAATAGGCTACAATAGGGACCATGAGGAGGAGTTGAATCTTGGCCACCCAATGAATCAAGCCCACATAAAGTCTGATACATTAATGATAATCCATTCCACTAGAGGATTATCATTGATCTACCTCACCAACCCCCATAAGTTAATATGAGCTTCATATATTATTTGTACATTTATCTCCCCGTGTTTAAGATCTCGAATGTCTGTCAATTAATTAATTTACTGACAATTAATTAATCAACATCTAACTCCATGAGTAGTACCACTCAACCTTATCATCATGCCGGACCAAGTCCACCTGCAGGGTTTACATGATGAACCTTATGAGCTCCTCAAGGGGACATCATCATCCTAATATATAGGATACGGTTTCCTCCTATAATCAATGACACACCATATAAATAATACCATTTCCCAACTTACCGAGCCTATCGATTTACTCTATAAATCTCGCCCATTGGTAAATCAAAGAAATGAATACTAAGTATATGTGCCCGTTATTATATCAGGATTAAGAGCATGTACAACATAATATCTGAGGTCTGATTTGATTATGTAGTAAGTAATAAATCGAATCACCTCTAAGTCGGTCCTCATGCATGTCAACATGTATGTGTGAGGGTAGGCACCCACATGGTATACATGGTCAACACATGCGACGTGGGCACATATCCTCACGTGCACATGTCGATGCGCATGAGTAGGCACCAGCACCTGGGAGAACAAGAGCGTGTATATATATAATGATTTTCTTCACAATTCATTCGTGAGTATTCATGAACACCTTCATTATTCATCGTCCGATCGGGTGAGCATTATAACTCAATCCTTGAACTCTAGAGGATCAAACAGTGGATAATGAAGATGCTCACTATATATATATATATATATACTACACAACTCATTTGTGAGCATCCGTAAGCATTTTCATTATCCATCGTCTGATCCCCTAGAATTCAAGGATTGAATTATAGTGTTCATCCGATCGGATGATAAATAATAGAGATATTCATGGATACTCACGAATAAGTTATGTAGAGGATCATTCCTCTCTATATATAATATTATCATAGATTGAATTCTTGAGGCAAAGAAAAAATAAATAATTGTGTTAGGCAAGTGATCTTATCTATCGTAGTACAAGGGATTTATAGATATTTACAAAACAATAATATCTTTAAGAAAAATTGATTAAATAATTCATGTGCTCAATAAAAGTGATTTAATAAAGCTTATTAAGCTATTAAACCTTTAAAACATCCCTAAATTGTGTTATTTTATTTTTTATGATAGATCAAAAATAAAATAAAGACAAATAAATTGAGATCCTCGATCTAAATATGTTATTGTATTCACATCTCATGAGTGATTAATTCTAAGGTTATTTTTTTTTAATATGACAAAATGTGATAACGCTCACGCCAAGAACTCCTCAAGGTCGACCCCCCCCCCCCCCCCCTCCCCCATCTTTTTATAACATAGATGTTGATATTGTTGAAATAGTTTAATGGGTAGACTTTTAAACAAGAAGTCCACAAGGAACGACAATAGCAAATCGAAGGCGTACTTGGGGGGGGGGGGAATGTGGAGATCCCTTGATGGTCATTTGAAGATTATCAAGTCAACAAAAGAAGCAGTGCTTGGGAAGTCAAGTACTTGGCTGTGTAAGCACTAGGGCGCACGGAGGAGTAGAATTTCATAAGTAAGGAGGTTCAGGAAGTCGGTTATGCTTATGTACGGAGGATGCTACTTAGGAGGGCAAAGAGTTTGTTAGGATGCTCCACTAGCTTCTCCCACATCTCTTTGGCACTAGAGCAATCCCCAATTCGGTTGATCTCTTGTTGGGGAAGTACGTTGAGGAGATGATGTTTAGCCTTTGAATTTGCAAGGTGTTCCTCTCTTTGCTTTTTAGTCCACCTTGACTTGTCTAGTATTCTCCCCTCTTCATCCCTAGGCATCTCAAAACCGTTCTCCATTATAAGCATAATATCGAAATTGGTTTCAAAGAATACCTCCATTCGCTTCTTCCACCAAGCGAATTCTCCTTCAAATTTCGGTGGGTGAATGTTGGAGCCGACCATCTTTTGATGAAGTGCTTGTTGCGGCGGTTAGTCCTCGACAAGCGACTTGGCTCTGATACCACTTGTAGGGTCGATGAAGGTGTAGTGGATGGTCGGCTAGAGGGGGGTGAATAGCCCTCTTTCGTTCGATGATGGAATTTGCTCGTCTACAAAACTAATTAGCGCAACAGAAACATAAACAATAAAGACAAAGCAAAGGAAACAAACAATGCTAACAAGAGAATATAATGTGGTTCACGGTTGTGCCGCTAGTCCACGGTCCGATTCGTCCAAGGTGAATCACTCCTCAATCTTTCCACTAGATCTCTCCTTTGCACAAAGCTAGGTTGAGGTAACCTCTTTTACACAAGGATCACTCTTCTACAATAGAATGAAGATTAGCACTAGTAGAAGAGTGGAAAACGTTTAGGGCACTTTGAGAGCTGTTTAGAATAGAAGCATTAGCCTCCCAAAGCCCAACACCCTCTCTTTTTATAGAGAGGGCTGATTTCTTCCCGTTGGTTGCCACCAGTTGACTGCTGCCCTTGGCAGTCGACTGCCTCCACTACAACGGCCTCTGAACATGTCGGATCCCGACCTTTGTAGTCCAATGGATCCCATGGCAGTCGACTGATGTAACCATCAGTCGACTGCTGCCTCCGTAGTTGACTACCCAGTCGACTACGAGAGGTTCTATGCCCGCGACTTCCTCTGGTAGTCGACTGCCATTCCATGGAAGTCGACTGATGGGCATAAGCCCATCAGTTGGATACCAGTTGAACCCCGTTCGACTCAGAGCAGTCGACTGGTGTCGTGTGAAACTCAAACTTAACATCTGTTTGAGCTTCCGGTGGTCGGGTAAACTTCAACCCTTGCGGTCGAGCCTCCGACACTTAGCCAAATGGCCAAGTTTCACCTAAGAGCACTACCCCTTCCCGGGTTACATTCACTTACTCTCATCCCTTGGAGTCTCTCGCCTTTGAAGTTATCTTCGTCCGGCCACGTCCCTCGGATGCGCCAAGCGCATGGCTCTGCAGTGCCATCCTTCGTGTCTCGCCCTGAAGTCTACTTCCTTCAGCTTCACTCCAAGCTCCTCGTCCGGCAGTCCCTCGGATGCTCCAAGTGCACGGCTTCCGCAAAGCCATCCTTCACCGACTCAAAGACCGAGTCATGGGAGGTGAAACTCGCTAAGGCTCCATGTGCGAATTACTAAGTCCTGCAAGACTCCAACACATATATCAAATCACAATAACAACCTAACTTAAACCCTTTGCCACACACTTCAAAACCATATCACGGGTTGATTGCCCTAACATCCAGCACATGTGATGAAGGCGGATGCTGATAAGTTGGAACCTCGTACAGAAGTACGCATGTTCGTTGGCTATCCTAGGGGAACGAAAAGTTAGTTTGTTTTATAGTCCTAGAGATCAGAAGGTGATCGTTAGCACGAACGCCAGATTTCTAGAGGAAGACTATGTGATGAACCACAAGCCCATGAGTATGATTATTCTGGAAGAATTAAAAGGGAAAGTCGCTTCTTCAGTACCACTGGTACAAGAGGATATACCATAAGTCACTGCACCACGTGTCACAGAGGATACACAGGTGATACCTCATCGTAGTGGGAGGGTTGTTAGATAGCCTGATAGATTCATGTTCTTGGGAGAATCTTCTGATTTGATCCCTGGCAAACATGAACCTGATCCCTGGACATATGACGAGGCAATCCAAGATAAAGATGCAGTATCTTGGCAAACTGCAATGAATACTGAGATTGAATCTATGGATTCGAATCAGGTCTGGGAGCTAGTAGAACCACCCGATGGTGTAAAAACCATTGGATGCAAGTGGATCTACAAAAGAAAGAGAGGAATAGATGGGAAGGTTGAGACCTTCAAAGCGAGGCTTGTTGCGAAGGGGTATACTCAGAAAGAGGGTATCGATTATGAGGAGACTTTTTCGCCGGTAGCTATGCTTAAGTCTATCCGAATTCTCTTATGCATTGCTGCTCATATGGATTATGAGGTATGACAGATGGATGTCAAGACAACTTTCCTTAATGGAAGTCTTGAGGAAAACATCTATATGAAGCAACTAGAGGGATTCATTGAGAAGGGCAAAGAGCATCTTGTATGTAAGCTTAATCGGTCCATTTATGGATTGAAGCAAGCTTCGAGGTCTTGGAACATCCGCTTTGATGAGGTAATCCAATCTTATGGATTTATTCAAAGTCCGAATGAGTCTTGTGTATACAAGAGATGTGACGGAAACGTAGTGGTATTTCTTGTACTATATGTAGATGACATTTTGTTAATTGACAACAATGTCAAGGTGTTATCGGATGTAAGAGTATGGTTGTCCAAACAGTTTGATATGAAGGACTTGGGAGAAGTGGGATACATCCTTGAGATCAAGGTTATAAGGGATCGCAAGAAAAGGATGTTGTGCTTATCTCAAGCTTCATACATAAACACTATTATGGATCGTTTTAGCCTGCAAAACTCCAAGAAAGGTTTTCTACCTTTCAGGCATGGAGTTCTTTTATCTAAGGAGATGTGTCCTAGAACATCTGAGGAGATAGAGAAGATGAAGGCAGTTCCTTATGCTTCTGCAGTAGGAAGCCTCATGTATGCGATGCTATGTATGAGACCAGATATCTTCTTTGCCATGGGCATGGTCAGTAGATATCAGAGTAATCTAGGATAGGGACATTGGACTGTGGTAAAACATATATTGAAGTACCTGAGAAGGACTAGGGATTATATGGTAGTTTATCAGGCAGACCAATTACTCCCTGTAGGTTATACGGATTCCAACTTCCAATCAGATAGGGATAACAGTAAGTCTACCTTAGGTTTTGTGTTTACTTTGGGAGGTGGAGCCATTGTATGGAGGAGTGTCAAGCAGAAATGCGTGGCGGACTCTACCATGGAAGCTGAGTATGTGGCGGCCTCTGAAGTTGTGTGGCTCAGGAACTTCCTGATGATTTGGATGTGATTCCTGGTTTGGCCAGAACTATCACAATTTATTGTGATAATAGTGGTGCAGTTGAAAACTCGAAGGAACCACGAGCCTATAAGGCAAGTAAACACATAGAGCACAATTACCACCTGATACGAGAAATTGTAAAGAGAGGAGAAGTTGCTGTGGCCAAGATTGCATCGGAGGATAACCTGACAGATCCTTTCACTAAGGCCCTTCCGGCGAGAGCTTTTGATAGGCATGTAGAGGGAATGAGAATCAGATGTATGGAAGTTGAGGACAACATAGTCTTTTAGTATAAGTGGGATATTGTTGGGATGTATACTGAAAAGTCTATCTTTTGTACGAACATCTTTATTTTGAAATAAGAATCACATGATCATTGTTTGCATATTTATGGCTATGCATATTGTCTAATACATTACATTGTAGATAACATGGTATGTGGTGTCACATGGGATATCATGTTACCGGCTCCTTGTAAAGTATAAGTAAAGGCTAACAACCGAGATGACTTTGGACAAACCATTGGTATGGTTGTAATGTGATTTGATATTAGTTTTTCTTGACCATAGAATCACACTAGTACACTTTGTGTGTATTGAGCAGGACCGACTTAGAGGTTATTCGATTTATTGCTGACTACATAATCGAATCAGACCTCAGATATTATATTGTACATGCTCTTAATCCCGATATAATAACGGACACATATACTTAGTATTCATTTCTTTGATTTACCAATGGGCGAGATTTATAGATTAAATCGATAGGCTTGGTAAGTTGAGAAATGATATTATTTATATGGTGTGCCATTGATTATAGGAGGAAACCGTGTCCTATATATTAGGATGATGATGTCCCCTTGAGGAGCTCATAAGGTTCATCATGTAAACCCTGCAGGTGGACTTGGTCTGACATGATGAAAAGGTTGAGTGGTACTACTCATGGAATTAGATGTTGATTAATTAATGGTCAGTAAATTAATTAATTGACGGACATTCGAGATCTTAAACACGGGGAGAAAATGTACATATAATATATGGAGCCCATATTAACTTATAGGGGTTGGTGAGGTAGATCAATGATAATCCTTTAGTGGATTGGATTATCATTAATGGATCGGACTTTATGTGGGCTTGATCCATTGGGTGGCCAAGATCCAACTCCTCCTCATGGTCTCTATTGTAGCCTATTAAAACCTCATGAAGCCTAGATCCAATGGATGAAAACAAAACTCAAGATCCAAAGGTAGAGATTAAATATCTAAATCCTACGGTTGAGATTAAATCTCTAGATCTGACGGTTGATATTAAATCCCTAGAACCAATGGTGGAGATTAAAACAAGGCTTATCCCTAACTCTATAAATGGAGAGGAGGGGGTGGGCGGCAAGAAGAATCCCATTAGAGATAGGATTAGGGCAAGGGGCGGCAAGCATTGGAGATTAGGGTTAGGGAGTTGGCGGCACCAAATAAGGAAAGATTTTCCTTATCTTCTTCTTCTTCCTTAGTGGCCGGCGCCCATACAACCCTTCCCTCCCTTGGCCGGCGTAAAAACCAGCCCTTCTCCTTCTCCTTGTCCTGTGGAAACAAGGCTTAGAGTCCTCCCTTGGAGCTCTTGGCCGACATCCATCCTTCTCATCCCTTTTCCTTGTTGGCCGGTGGCAAGCATCTAGCTTGGTGCTTGTTGGTTGGCTAAAGGAAGGAGAAGGGTTTTGTTTCTATTCTTCCTCTTGTTCGGAGTAAGCAAGGAAGGAAGATTGGTGATCTAGGAGCTTTGACTTTTGGTAGATCGTCGCTCACACGACGTCCAAACGGAGGAAGGACATACGATAGAAGATCGAGAGGTATAATACTTGTCTATTTTCTTATGTAACATGTTTATGATTGTTTTCAATTATATATGCATGATATATTTTATTTTGTGGCTAATATAACTTGGACCCCGAACATAAACACAAAAGCCGGCGATCCGTACATCGTCTATTCCGCGGCTATTCATACAAGTTTGTTCAAGTGACTACTCTAATCGAATAGCACGACGATGAAATAGTTGCTTGGGTAATCCCTCTTGTCAAGGATAATTTTTTTTTATCCGGGGACGTAGAAGGGATCACCATGAACAAGTGACCGAGTTGAAGTGGGAAGCGAAGTTTCCTACCTTCAAGTCCTTCTTATCAAACTGTTTGGACAACCATACCCTTACGTCCGATAACACCTTGACATTGTTGCCAATTAACAAAATGTCGTCTACGTATAGTATGAGAAATACCACTACATTTCTGTCACATCTCTTGTATACACAAGACTCATTCGGACTTTGAATAAATCCATAAGACTGGATTACCTCATCAAAGCGGATGTTCTAAGATCTCGAAGCTTGCTTCAATCCATAAATGGATCGATTAAGCTTGCACACAAGATGCTCTTTGCCCTTTGCAATGAATCCCTCTGGTTGCTTCATATAGATGTTTTCCTCAAGACTTCCATTAAGGAAAGCTGTCTTGACATCCATCTTCTATACCTCATAATCCATATGAGCAGCAATACATAAGAGAATCCGGATAGACTTAAGCATGACTACCAGCGAAAAGGTCTCCTCATAATCGATACCCCCTTTTTGAGTATACCCCTTCGCAACAAGCCTCGCTTTGAAGGTCTCAACCTTCCCGTCTATTCCTCTCTTTCTTTTGTAGATCCACTTGCATCCAATGGCTTTTACACCATTGGGTGGTTCTACTAGCTCCCAGACTTGATTTGAATCCATAGATTCAATCTCAGCATTCATTGCACTTTTTTAAGATACCACATCTTTATCTTGGATTACCTCGTCATATGTCCAGGGATCATGTTCATATTTGTCAGGGACCAAATCAGAAGATTCTCCCAAGAACATGAATCTATCAAGTTGTCTCACAACCCTCCCACTACAATGAGGTATCACCTGTGTATCCTCTGTGACACGCGGTGCAGTGACTTGTGGTATATCCTCTTGTACCGGTGGTACTGAAGTAGTGACTTCCCCTCTCAATTCCTCTAGAACAATCTTACTCATGAGCTTGTGGTTCATCACATAGTCTTCCTCTAGAAATCTGGCGTTCGTGCTGACGATCACCCTCTGATCTCTAGGACTATAAAACAAACCACCTTTCGTTCCTCTAGGATAGCCAACGAACATGCACACTTTTGTACGAGGTTCCAACTTACTAGCATCTGCCTTGACGCGTGTCTTTGGACTCCCCAAATCGAATATCTCTCGGACTAGGCTTTGCCCGATCCATAGTGCAATGGGAGTAGAAGGCACTGATTTAGATGGAACCAAGTTCAGAATATACACTGTCGTATCTAGAGCATATCCCCAGAACGAATCTGGCAACTCAGAATAACTCATCATTGATCTAACCATCTCTATAAGAGTCATATTCCTTTGCTCTGCTACACCATTCTGTTGGGGTGTGCCAGGTGCAGACAATTGGGATTGAATCCCAGCCTCTGATAAGTAATTCCTAAACTCTCCCAAGAGGTAGTCACCACCACGATTAGATTGTAGTGTCTTGATACTTTTACCTTGACGTTTCTCCACATCAGCCTTGAATTCTTTGAACTTGTCAAAGCATTCAGACTTGCGGCGCATCAAGTAAATGTATCCATACCTTGAATAATCGTCTATAAAAGAGATGAAATATTCAAAGCCACCTCTTTCCTGGATAGACATAGGACCACACAAATCAGAATGAACCAATTCCAACACATCTTTGGCTCTATACCCCTTGGCCTTGAAAGGCCTCTTGGTCATTTTACCTTCCAAGCAGGACTCGTAGGTTGGGAAGTCTTCCACCACTAATGAACTCAGAGGTTCATCAGCTATCAATCTTTGAATTCTACTTAGGTTAATATGACCAAGCCTTAGATGCCAAAGATATGTTTGGTGTTGGTGCAATCGGCCCAGGTCATGATTGACCAAAACTCGAGTTTGACTCGAGTGATGTTTTGATGTTTCGACAAAAATATATGACAATGTAATTATCATTTGGTAAAGTCCAAGTCTTGAGTACTTGGCATGGAAAGTCCAAGTGGGACACTTGGCATTGGGAAAAGTCCAAGCATGGGTCTTGGCAATGTAAAGTCCAACATGGGTTGGCAAGGAAAGTCCAAGCATGGTCTTGGCAATGTAAAGTCCAACATGGGTTGGCAAGGAAAGTCCAAGCATGGTCTTGGCATGAAAAGTCCAACATGGGTTGGCAAGGAAAGTCCAAGCATGGTCTTGGCATGGAAAGTCCAAGCTTGAGTCTTGGCATTTGAGAAGTCCAAGGGTTTGATATTGGCGGCGTAAAGTCCAAGCGGGAGTCTTGGCAGCATAAGTTCAATGGTTGGCGACGTAAAGTCCAAGCGGAGTCTTGGCGGCGTAAGTCCAATGTGCCTTGGCGGTGTAGACACCGTTAGCATGACATAGCCGATGGAAGCACCTGAAGGCTAGCGCGATGGATGAATAAGTCATGGATGACTTGGAGGGATCCGAGAGGCGTGAGGCTGATGGAGGTGGCTAGAAGGCTTAGGTCTAGGCTAAGGGTGGTCTAGCAAGTATGGGGGAACCATACTTGGGTTAAAACCTCATGTTTGAGGTGTGCGATCAGTGCCATGTGGCGTCGGTGGACCAATCAACTAGGGTTTGATTTGCGGGTTATGGCCTAGCGATCATTGCGAGTTGCAATCGGTGATGGCTCGGCGGTCGATCGATCGTGTGATCGATCGGTCGGTAGTGCTCGAAAATCGACCCGCAGAATGGAGTCGAGACTCGACTGGTCGACTGAGGACTCTATCAGTCGACTGATGGTCACAATCAGTCGAATGATGAAGGTTCCGTTGGACTTATCCAACGTGGATCTAGCCGTTGTCTCATGACAACAGTGGCATCAGTCGACTGATGGTCCCGATCAGTCGACTGATCGACTTTTTCCAGCACAGGTTGAAGCTATATATGGAGCTCGTGATGGAGGAAAAACCAATCGATTTCTTGGACGTCTTGAGGCGATTTGCTGTTGCAAATCAGGGTCTTCAACCACGATTCAAGCGATCAACAAGCAAGCAATCCAAAGACATTTGCAAAGTTGTTTTCTTTACTAGTTTTGCATTGTATTATTGTATATTGCTTGTATTTGTATCTTATTGTTGTAAGATTACTTGTAAGGGGTTTCTCCACCTCCGACTTGTGTCGAGAAGGAGTATTTGTCATTAGTGAGTGCGTGTGCATCACTAGAGCTCGTAGAGCTCGATCCGTGGAGTAGAAACCTTGAGGTTCCGAACCACATTATATCATCGTGTTCGTGTGTGATTGTATATTTCGTTATTGCTTTCATTATCTATATTCCGCTGCGCTAACGAAATTGTAGACACGATCATGATCAAATTCCATCGTACGGACAAAACGCTATTCTCCCCCCTCTAGTCGTTCCAAATATCTCCAACAAGTGGTATCAGAGCCCGGGGCTCTTCTACAGATTAACAACCCGGAGCTAAGACAAAAGGCTAGGTGAAGATGGAATTCCAAGACAAGCTTGGATGGGACATCAACACACCGGTCCCTTATTCATTCTATGGACGAGAAGGTTTCAATTCTTGGAAGGCGAGAATTGAAGAGTTTTTGATGATGAGAGACCTTGAGGAATGGTCCGCCTTGATGGAAGGATTTGAATATCCTAAGGGACCAAAGGGAGGATGTCTCAAGAAGAAGAAATGGAGTGAAGAACAACTACGACAATTCAAGAAAAATAAGAAGGTAATCAAATTTATATTCGATTTAATTCCTAATGACATCTTGTGTAGCCTAGGTGACTATGGGGATTGTAAAGACGCCAAAGAGGTATGGAACATATTGGCAAAATTCCATGAAGAACCTCATTCAATCCAAGAAGACAAGGAGGATGAAGAGGAGAGCTCATCTTCAAGTGAGAGTGAGGAATCGGAAGTTGAGATGGAGTCAACTTCCGAATCGGAGAAAGAAGAAGTAGAAGAGGTGGAAGAAGCATCTACTTCTAGGATTGAGGGGGAGGAAAGGATCTCCACTCCGGAGCGACAAGAAGAAGCTTCCACATCCGGTCAAGATGGAGAAGCTCCAACTCCGGCACCCACCACCACAAATACCCTAGGTAACTCAAACACTCAAGGTTCAAATAAAATTCATATCATTTGTTTTGAGTATAGGGAATCCGGACACTACAAGAGTAAGTGTCCAAAAAGGGTCAAGAAGGCTCAACCGGTTCCAAAGGTCAAGGAGACCGGTCCCCCAAGTATCAAGAGCAAGGAGCACATCATATGCTTCAAATGCAATGCAAAAGGACATTATAGGAATCAATGTCCTAGGGGGAAGAAGAAGACCCAAGAGGGAGCTACACATGTAGGGGGAGCTTCCAAAGCTAACCCTAAGGTACATTTTAATAATGCATCCTCTTTAGTTAATAGGCAAAAGCATGCTAAGGGTTTCAATTCTCTTGCTATTTATCATAAAGAGCATGCTAGAAATAACAAACATATTTGTTTAGGAGCTAAGAAGGTTCACTTAGGAAATAAGAAGAAATTTGGGACTAATGTCCCTAAAAATATATTACCTAAGGAAAGCATTAAGAAAATAGGAGAACATCTAGGCCTTAATGCTAAGAAATCTAGACATATGCCTAGAAATAAAAATATCTCAAGAGAAAATGAAAAATCAAAAATTGAGATATTAGAAAAGGAAAATCAATCCTTGAGATCAAGGCTTGAAAAACTTGAAAAGACCCTTAAGGTTATGCAAAATCAAATGCAAGGGTCAATTAGTCAAACTTCTAGGTCCAAAAGTCAAAGTCAACACCTAGGACCTAAGAGTCAAAAGTCAACCAA
Source organism: Wurfbainia villosa (assembly GCA_025175895.1). Lineage (NCBI taxonomy): Eukaryota > Viridiplantae > Streptophyta > Magnoliopsida > Zingiberales > Zingiberaceae > Wurfbainia > Wurfbainia villosa. Next base: position 62,909,590 of record CM045993.1, read on the forward strand.
GGGCAAACAAGGTTTGGGTCACAAACCTAAGCCTAAGGTGGCTTACCATAGTGTTCCATTTGATTATGGAACACTAACTAGGTCTAGGAAGACCAAGGTCAATAGGGAAGTCATCCCTAGAGTTGACCATGGTGTGTGCCTAGTGGCTAGGGTTTCTAGGAAACCTAGGGAAGCCACTAAGAAGGTTGCAAGGGGAGTTACCCCTAGAGTCAACCTAGGTAAGACCCAAATGACCAAGGCTAACAAGCCTAGGAGGGTCATTAGGAAGGTATCTAGGGAGGTTATCCCTAAGGAATACCTAATTAACCCTAGGAGCTCAAATCGGTTTTGGGTTCCTAAGAGCGTGATTGATTCACGCTAGATGGGTTAGGGTGTGCCAACCTTAAATGGATGGGTAGTTAACTCAACCATGGCAAAGGTGTCACTTTAGGTTATTTTCAAGGTTATGGATACCTTGGAAATAGATTTGAATTATCATCCTAAAAGATTTTAGGGTGTGCCAATATTATTTGAGAAGCTTGATAAAATGGTCAAATTGGCACAATTTAGGTTTAGAGGTCGTAGTGTGCCATTTTGGGTTTTTGGCACACTTGGGAAAATTTAGGTTAATATGGCAAAATATACTTAATTATATCAAATGGCAATAAATATTAAAATTTAGGTATTATCATACCTATATATTTTATTTGCCATGCCTTGATTGCCATATGCCATGACATCATATTTTTTTTTTTCATTTTTATATGTCATGATTATGCTTAGGTTTAAGGCTTTAAATGTCATGTGTTTTTAGATTTCATCTTATTCCATGACATCATGATTATGAGCGTATGTTTATTTATATCATTTCTAATGCCATAATCATTCATGCATTTAAGACAATTTTGTTGAAATTGATTTAAGAACAATGGCATGACTTGGAGTCCCATTTATAAGGGAATCAAGTAGGGTTGTCTTAGAAAAATGCATGAAACCCTAGATTAAATGAACCAAAACCCACATCTCACATCCAATTGACATGTATGTGTATTTATACACCCTAGATACATGTGAGATACTAGGATATGAGTTAAGTTCAAGGTGCATAGTTTTTGCATCTAGATGAACTAAAACTCATCTAAGTTTATTTGTGGATCATTGGGAAAGCTTGTGTACAAGTCATGTGCATAGAGCCCAAGGAATATGATCCAAAATAAGGTTTTAAAAACATTTTAAAATCATTTTGAAAAACCTTGGTGAAGTCTATCTTTTGATAGCAATCACCATTGATGAAGTTGATACAAAATAGGGCCAAAACATTGAAAATTTCAATGGTTTTGAGTTTTGTATCAAATTCACTATTTTATGGGTAAAATAATTTTAAAATATTTTTCACCCATTGTATTGGTCATAGGTATTATACGTACCAAATTTTATGATTTTTTGATATACGTATAATTATTTATGAATTTCTAAAACTCGATTACGAATCAAATTTGGAAATTTGATTATCAATCGACCCTTACTGAGTGGCGATCGATGAGTGTGGCATTATTGGTAGTAGACAGTCGACTGCCAAGGCTGATTTTGGGAAAACTAGGTTTGGTTAGCCCGTGTTCAGCCATGGTAAAGGTCCCTAACCACTCCTAACCCTAGGATATGCTATGGGAAGCATTATAAAGGGTGAAAATCCATTGGATATGGATTAGGAGAGTTGTTTAGGGTTTGTATCAATGTTAAGGTGTTGGAAAGTTCAATGTTGAATTTCTAACCTTAATTTTGATGGTTTAGAGTTCCTATTGGCTTAGGAACTTCCTAAGGACATTGTTGGTGCAATGGTCAAGGGGGAGCAAGCCTTTAGGGGGAGATATCCATCTTGGGATGATGGATGTGTTTTTCTCCTTGAAGAGGAGAAGTTATTGGGAGAATATGACATCAATTGGGAAATTGATGGGACTTTTGAGAGACCCAATTTGGAAATTGGGAGAGTAAATGGGATTGTCTCTCTTGAGTGATATTGGACTTATCACTAGGAAGATGGTAGGCATCCTAAGTATTTTTGGACCAAGGGGGAGATTGTAAGATCTCATTGGGACATGAGACATTGACCCTCTTGGGGAGAAAACCTTTTTGATGTTAGTCAAAAAGGGGGAGAATGTTTGGGGGAGAACATTTGGAGAGTATTTACCAATTTGGGATAATTGGTAAGGGATTTGAGTTAGGTTCTAACTCAATAATTTATTTGGTTTTTGTCAAACATCAAAAAGGGGGAGATTGTTGGTGCAATCGGCCCAGGTCACGATTGACCAGGACTCGAGTTTGACTCGAGTGATGTTTTGATTTTCGACAAAAACATATGACAATGTAATTATCATTTGGTAAAGTCCAAGTCTTGAGTACTTGGCATGGAAAGTCCAAGTGGGACACTTGGCATTGGGAAAAGTCCAAGCATGGGTCTTGGCAATGTAAAGTCCAACATGGGTTGACAAGGAAAGTCCAAGCATGGTCTTGGCAATGTAAAGTCCAACATGGGTTGGCAAGGAAAGTCCAAGCATGGTCTTGGCATGAAAAGTCCAACATGGGTTGGCAAGGAAAGTCCAAGCATGGTCTTGGCATGGAAAGTCCAACATGGGTTGGCAAGGGAAAGTCCAAGCTTGAGTCTTGGCATTTGAGAAGTCCAAGGGTTTGATATTGGCGGCGTAAAGTCCAAGCGGGAGTCTTGGCAGCATAAGTCCAATGGTTGGCGGCGTAAAGTCCAAGCGGAGTCTTGGCGGCGTAAGTCCAATGTGCCTTGGTGGTGTAGACACCGTTAGCATGACATAGCCGATGGAAGCACCTGAAGGCTAGCGCGATGGATGAACAAGTCATGGATGACTTGGAGGGATCCGAGAGGTGTGAGGCTGATGGAGGTGGCTAGAAGGCTTAGGTCTAGGCTAAGGGTGGTCTAGCAAGTATGGGGGAACCATACTTGGGTTAAAACCTCATGTTTGAGGTGTGCCAGTCGACTGGACCGAGTCAACTAGGGTTTGACTGCGGGTTATGGCCTAGCAATCGACTGCCAGTTGTGCGATCGGTGATGGCTCGAAGCAATCGATCGTGAGATCGGTCGTGCTCGAGAAATCGGCCACAGAATGGAGTCGAGACTCGACTGGTCGAGTGAGGACTCCATCAGTCGACTGATGGTCACAATCAGTCAACTGATGAAGGTTCCGTTGGACTTATCCAGCGTGGATCTAGCCGTTGTCTCACGACAACAGTGGCATCAGTCGACTAATGGTCCCGATCAGTCGACTGATCGACTTTTTCCAACACAGGTTGAAGCTATATATGGAGCTCGTGATGGAGGAAAAACCAATCGATTTCTTGGACGTCTTGAGGCGATTTGCTGTTGCAAATCAGGGTCTTCAACCACGATTCAAGCGATCAACAAGCAAGCAATCCAAAGGCATTTGTAAAGTTGTTTTCTTTACTAGTTTTGCATTGTATTATTGTATATTGCTTGTATTTGTATCTTATTGTTGTAAGATTACTTGTAAGGGGTTTCTCCACCTCCAACTTGTGTTGAGAAGGAGTATTTGTCATTAGTGAGTGCGTGTGCATCACTAGAGCTCGTAGAGCTCGATCCGTGGAGTAGGAACCTTGAGGTTCCGAACCACGTTATATCATCGTGTTTTTGTGTGATTGTATATTTCGTTATTGCTTTCATTATCTATATTCCGCTGCGCTAACGAAATTGTAGACACGATCACGATCAAATTCCATTGTAAGGACAAAACGCTATTCTCCCCCCCCTCTAGCCGTTCCAAATATCTCCAACATTTGGTTCATCTTCAAAGGTTCTTTTCTCTTATTGGAATTAGAAGATGAGTTATTCACTTCTATTTGCATCGTGGGAGCTTTTGGTTCGAGTGTATACAAATTTCCTATCAATGCACCAGAATAGATAATCTCCCTATTCCTTTTTATAACAACTCTATCATTAAAAGAAATAGAATATCCATCCATAAACAATTTATAAACCGAAATCAAATTCTTTCTAAATAAAGGTACATAAAGGCAATTTTTAAGAACTAAAACTTTATTCCTCTCAAAAGATAAATAAACATCTCCCACTGCAACAGCCGCCACCTTCGTGGCATCGCCCAAGTATATGGTAATCTCTCCCTCATCCAGTCGTCTGGTTTCTTGGAACCCTTACAAAGTATTGCAGACATGATCAGTGGCTCCCGTATCTACACACCAGGTGCCGGCAGATAACACCGCTAAACATTTTTCAATGACTAGACCAAAAGATATACCTGTTAGGGCAATCTCTTGCCGTAATATGGTTTTGATGGTGTGGCAAAGGGTTTAAGTTAGTTTGATATGTTGATTTGATATGTGCGTTGAAGTCGTGCAGGACTTAGTAATTCGCACATGGAGCCGTGGCGAGTTTCACATCTCATGACTCGTGCCTTGAGTCGGTGAAGGATAGCTTTACGGAAGCCGTGCGCTTGGAGCATCCGAGGGACCGCCGGACGAGAAGCTTGGAGTGAAGCCGGAGGAAGTAGACTTCGAGGCAAGAGACGCGAAGGAGCATTGCAGAGCCGTGCACCTGATGCTGCCGAGGGACGTGGCCGCAAACGAAGAGAACTTCGAAGGCGAGGGACTCCGAGGGATGAGAGTGAGCGATTGTAACCCGGGAAGGGTAGCTCTTAAGTGAAACTTGGCCATTTGGCCAAGTGTCGGATGGGTTTTCCCGACACCAGTCGACTGCCATGTCATGGCAGTCGACTGCTCTAAGTCGATGGATCAATCGACTGGTATAATACCAGTTTAGTGCTTGGCAGTCGACTGCCATGGGTGACGGATCGGCCGATGTCGACAGTCGAACGCCGAGGAATGGCATTGGTGATGGAACCGCACGACACGAATGGAGTCGACTCCATTGAGCACTCGACTGATCGAGTATCAGTCGACTGATGGTAGGATCAGTCGACTGATGCCAATACCGTTGGATGGAATCCAATGTGGAAAGCGGCCGTTATTGGGAAACGGCTACGGGATCAGTCGACTGATCGAGGGCATCAGTCGACTGATCCTGTGTCAACGGGAAGAAACCCTCTTCCTCTATAAAAAGGAAGGGGATGGGGCTTTGGGAGGTTAATGCTTGAACGCCCAACTACTCCCAAAGTTCCCTAAACGTTTTTCCACTCCTCTACTTGCTTTAATCTTCATTCCATTGTAGAAGAGTGATCTTGGTTGTAAAGGTGACCTCCACCTAGCTTGGTGCAAAGGAGAGACCAATATTGGATTGGTTTTGGAGGAGTGATTCACCTTGGACGAATCAGACCATGGATTAGCGGCGTAGCCATGAACCACGTTACATCTTCTTGTTAGCGTTTGCTTTCTTGTAATTTCTATTTGCTTGTCTTTATTTGCATATTCCGCTTGCGCTAATCTCGTGTAGACGAGCGAATTACGACATCCAACGAACGAGGGCTATTCACCCCCTCTAGCCGGTCAATCGATCCCCAGCAAGTGGTATCAGAGCCAAGGTTGCTTGTCACCGGACTAACCGCCGCAACATGCTCTACATCAAAAATGGCCGGCTCAAACATCCACCCACCGAAGTTCGACAGCGAATTCTCTTGGTGGAAAAAGAGAATGGAGGTATTCTTCGAGACCGATTTTGATATTATGCTTATAATGGAAAATGATTTCGACTTGCCTAGGGATGAAAGGGGTGAACCAATTGAAAAATCACGTTGGACTAAGAAGCAAAGAGAGGAGCACCTTGCAAACTCAAAGGCAAAACATCATCTTCTCAATGTGCTCCCTCAACAAGAGATCAACCGGATCGGAGAATGTGCTAGCGCCAAAGAGATGTGGGAAAAGCTTGTAGAACTCCATGAAGGCACATCCGAGGCCAAGCTAGCTAGGAGAGACCTTCTCCGCTCCCAACTCTCAAACATCAAATTAGAAAAGGGAGAAAAGGTAACTTCCCTACATTCTAGATTTAAAGAAATATTAATTGGGCTAACAAGTGTAGGAGAAAAGCTCTCCAACCGGGATATGGTAATGAAGGCCATAGATGCCTTTCCCCGGTCCTCAAGATGGAGCTCCATGGTGGATTCGTTTTACATCTCCAAGAACTTGGAAGTAAGTACCTTGGAGGAATTTTTCTCAACAATGGAGCTCCACGAAACTAGGCTTGAAGGAATACAAGAAGAGCCTAGAATTCAACCCTCAAGAGGAGTAGCTTTGATAGCGAACAAGGGGAAGAAGAAGATGGAAATCCCCTCCTCCTCTGATGATGAAGCATCCTCATCCTCCTCCATGGATAGCACCGAAGAAGCATATATGGTAAGGAGGGTAAGACGTGCTTTAAAGGGTTTTCATTTTAATAAATCTAATGATAGGAATAGAAGACCAAGGGGGAAGGTCATATGCTACAATTGCCAAGGAGAGGGACACATAAGGGATAATTGTCCCCTCCTAAACAAGAGCAAGGAAGAGAAGAAAAAGAAAGAAGAAAAGAGGAAGAAGAAGGGGAGCAAGAGAAAGGAAGAAGAAAAGAAGGCAAAAGAAAAAGGGAAGACCATGACACTCAAAGCAAAGACATGGGATGACCTTGCTTCCTCATCCTCATCCGAAGAAGAAGAGCATGTCTATTCCAACCTAGCACTAATGGCTCTTCATGACTCGGATTGCTCCTCCTCCACCGAAAATGAAGAATCAAGCTCGAGTGGGGAGAGCTCAAATGAAGGGGAAGCTTCTACATCCTCCTCATCCGAAGAAGAAGAAGAGGACATGGAAACTATGGTAACGAATGCCTCTCCTAAGAAAATAGTTTCCATAGTTTCTAGTTTAACTAAGGACTTATTTGGAATGAAAAAGAAAAATAAGAGCATGCTAGATCAAATTAAGGCATTGGAAAATAAGCTAGAAAATGCATGCTTAAATGATAATATTTCTTCTAGCTTAAATGATGCATGCTCACATGATCATTATGTGCCATTAGATGTTAGTGATGCATGTATAAATGAAAATAGGGCCCTAAGGGAAAAGGTAGACTATTTAACCAAAGCCCTAGAAAAATTCACAATTGGCTCCAACACATTAAATATGATTATTGGGAGCCAAAGAGCTAGCTTCAACAAAAAGGGCCTAGGCTACAAAGAAAAGAAAAATGAAAAGGCCTATAAATGCCTAATTGCTAGGGGACAAGATAAGAAGAAAGTAATAGCTAGAAAATGGATCCCCAAGGAATACTTAGTGAACCCAATAGGAAAGAACTTATTTTGGGTTCCAAAATCCATCCTTAAGGGTTAGGAAAACCCTAGGGTAGTCAACCATATGGAATTGACCTATATCATATTTTGGTTGACTTAGGATGGTGGGACAACATTTTTAGAATAGTGTTGGGTGATGATAACGTGCCCATAAATAGATAATAATGCTTAAATCATGATGATTAATGTAATTGCTATGTATGTTTGAAATCATGATTTATGATTTTAATATTTGGCGCGCAATCATGAGAAATAGGGTTGAATCATGTTTTAGGTGATACTTTGTTTATTATCATCATATAATACCTAATGCATGATTATTATTTAATGAATACATGTATTTCATGATCATAATGTGAAATTAATTCATATATGTCATTATGATCATGTAGGTTGTTGGGTTGATACTTAACCATGATAGAATTGCATGAATACAAGGGTTAAGTATATACAAATACCCCCTAGGATGCATCTCACACTCACTATAGGCTAACTTGATTGCAAACTTAGCATGGGTGAGATGTTAGGATGATACAAATGTCCACTAATGCCTATGGCATTTAGATGGTCATTTAAAGCATCAAAATAGCAATAATAGACTAATCATGGGGAAGGCTTATGTTTAATTCATAGACATATTGCCCAAAGATCATGGTTGGATATTTCATATGTTTTCAAAATAATTTCTTAATCTAAAATCTATGTATTCATGTTTTGAAACAATTCAAAGCAAGACTAGGTGTTAAAATGGATACTCTTATGATCAAAAACCTAGTAGTTTTTTTAAAGCTTTTGGATTTTTGGCAAATACGTGGAAATATAATGATTTTTCATGAAAACATATTTTTCACTGATAGACATACTTAAAAGAAATGTGTTCCCCAAATTTCATGATTTTTCAAATTTTCTAGAATTTTTAATACATTTCTGAAATTCACCCCAGAAATCAAAAATCCAGCATGATGCGATCAGTAAATATGAATTCGATTTTAAATCAACTTGTGGTATTTTCTTTCTATTAGACTTGATGTCATGTGCTTTTAACTTAGTGATAATCTTTTTGATGGTGTCAAAGGGGGAGAAATGATTATGTTTAAGTTAATTATGATAGGGGGAGAAATTAAGGGGGAGTTTCATGGATTAAGGGGGAGTTGCATGTTGCTATATCATGTTTATGTTTACATGCTTTCTTTCCTTTAAAATTTATATCAAATGTTTTTACCTAACTTAAACGGATTGCCACACATCAAAAATGGGGAGATTGTTAGGGCAATCTCTTGCCGTAATATGGTTTTGATGGTGTGGCAAAGGGTTTAAGTTAGTTTGATATGTTGATTTGATATGTGCGTTGAAGTCGTGCAGGACTTAGTAATTCGCACATGGAGCCGTGGCGAGTTTCACATCTCATGACTCGTGCCTTGAGTCGGTGAAGGATAGCTTTACGGAAGCCGTGCGCTTGGAGCATCCGAGGGACCGCCGGACGAGAAGCTTGGAGTGAAGCCGGAGGAAGTAGACTTCGAGGCAAGAGACGCGAAGGAGCATTGCAGAGTCGTCGTGCGCTGATCTTTGCCGGGCGTGGCCGCAAACGGCGAAGAGAACCGGCGAGGACTCGAGGATGAGTGAGCGATTGTAACCCGGGAAGGGTAGCTCTTAGGTGAAACTTGGCCATTTGGCCAAGTGTCGGATGGGTTTTCCCGACACTAGTCGACTACCATGTCATGGCAGTCGACTGCTCTAAGTCGATGGATCAATCGACTGGTATAATACCAGTTTAGTGCTTGGCAGTCGACTGCCATGGGTGATCGGCCCGATGTCGGCCAGTCGGCTTGCCGAGGAATGGCGGTCGACTCCATTGAGCACTCGACTGATCGAGTATCAGTCGACTGATGGTAGGATCAGTCAACTGATGCCAATACCGTTGGATGGAATCCAACGTGGAAAGCGGCCGTTATTGGGCAACGGCTACGGGATCAGTCAACTGATCGAGGACATCAGTCGACTGATCCTGTGTCAACGAGAAGAAACCCTCTTCCTCTATAAAAAGGAAGGGGATGGGGCTTTGGGAGGTTAATGCTTGAACGCCCAACTACTCCCAAAGTGCCCTAAACGTTTTTCCACTCCTCTACTTACTTTAATCGTCATTCCATTGTAGAAGAGTGATCTTGGTTGTAAAGGTTACCTCCACCTAGCTTGGTGCAAAGGAGAGACCAATATTGGATTGGTTTTGGAGGAGTGATTCACCTTAGACGAATTGGACCGTGGATTAGCGGCGTAGCCGTGAACCACATTACATCTTCTTGTTAGCGTTTGCTTTCTTGTAATTTCTATTTGCTTGTCTTTATTTGCATATTCCGCTTGCGCTAATCTCGTGTAGACGAGCGAATTACGACATCCAACGAACGAGGGCTATTCACCCCCCTCTAGCCGGCCAATCGATCCCCAGCAATACCTTTGTTCTACGTCCGATTGGGGCAGTCCTTCTTCCAGTGTCCAGTCTGCTTGCAAGTGAAGCACTTGCCTTTCGGCTTCTTCACTCCTCCCTGAGTTCCTCCCGCCACCTTTGCCCCAGCTTGTTTCTTCTTCTTTTTGCCTTTCAGCTTAGAAGTAGAAACCTTTTGGGCAACCATGGCCTGTGCCTGAGCACTCCGACGAAAAATTCCCTCTGCCGCTCGGAGTTCTGTCAGAAGCTCCGCCAACGAATACATCCTTTTGTTCATGTTGTAGTTCAGGCGAAACTGCTCAAAACTCCTAGGTAGAGACTGGAGAATGATATCAACCTGGGTTTCCCCATCGATCTCAGCTCCGAGGACTTCCATCTCATTCAAATGAGCCATCATTTTGAGAACATGATCCCTCACGGGTGTTCCCTCAATCATGCTGGTCGTCATCAAGTTCCTCATGACTTTCTGCCTAGCAGCTCGATTCTGGTGTCCGAAAAGTTCTTTGAGATTGAGCATCATGTCATAAGCAGTGGGCATGGCTTGATGCTGATGTTGCAGTACATTTGACATAGATGCCAAAATATAACACCACGCCATCTCATCGGCCATAATCCACTTCTTATAACTCTCCTTCTCCTTTTCCCCAGAATCATCCACAGGCTTATGAGGGCACTCTTCGAGGAGTACATATTTGTATTCCTCAGCAATTAAGACAATGTCAAGATTCCTCTTCCAATCAACATAATTGGGTCTAGTAAGTTTATTTTCTTTCAGTATCACAGCAAGCGGGTTGAAAGACATTTTGAAAAACCTAAGAATCACATAGATCAAAACATTAGATTTCAAAAAATTATTAATTCCTCAAACAATAAAATTTTAAAATCAACCAACACCTCAAAACACCGAGAATATCGTATGCCACGATAGTGTGGACGTATACGAATTCTACATTTGTAAGAGGAGGTTTTACCCATTAATTTTACTATCTTGTCAACCTAACTTTTTGACAAATAAAATTAATAGTTGGTTCCTCTTTGGCCCTACAAATAAAAGCAATGACTCCGATGGGGAGGATACTCTTATTTGCATCTAATTGTTCACCATTACTCGGTACCAAGATAATTATCTCGGGTTATCTGTCTTCCGATGAAGAAGTACACACGCTCCTTAATAATTTCCTATAACCATATTCGACCTTGTGATCCGCAAACAAACTCATCCGATGGGGAGGAAGGCACTCAGAGCTAATGCGCAAGTTTGTTTGCATCACATGTCAAATCGTAATGGAGGTCGTGGAAATTTATAAAAATATCCCTCTCCCACTTAGTAATTTAAAATTGAGAAATTTTCTAGCCTACGTCATGCATATCAAACAATAAGCAATAAATATGAAAAAGAAATATTTTCTAACTATTATGGCTTTTGTCTCCAATATGCCTCCCGTCGTATTGTCATCTCGTCCGCTCCTCCCTACGCCATGTACAAGCCATCCGGAGATCAGAGTCGAGAAAAAAACTATTTTAATTTACATCCATCAATCCTATACTCCATGAAGGAGTGTACATGAAATCTACATCAAAAGTAAACTAAAATAAAAAGAGTGGCTAAACAATACCGTATTTAAATACAAAATTAAATACTAGCCTCGTCAACCCTGAGGATTCAAATAATATACAATTACACACATACAATCACATACACACATATGACCATAATAGTTAGATCCTATGCCTGCAACCAAAAAGTTAACCTACGCACATCCTACTATTATTCGGCACATATAATATATGAAAAAGTGCATAAAAGTAACCAAATCCTAAACACACAAAATCAAAAACCTAGCTCTGATACCACTTGAAGGGAGGGGAAACTTCACTTCCCACTTTAACTTGGTCGCTTGTTCATGGCGATCCCTTCTACGTCCCCGGATAAAAAATTTATCCTTGACAAAGAGAGATTACCCAAGCTACCATTTCATCATCGTGCTATTCGATTAGAGTAGTCACTTGAACAAACTTGTTGTTCAAGCAACCAACCTCTATTCTACGATTAGCCGTGGAATAGACGATGTACGGATCACCGGTTTTTGCGTTTGTATTCGGGGTCCAAGTAAATTTAGCCACATATCAAAACATACAACATACAAATAAACAAAAGGAAAGCAAAACAAGATTTATACCTCTTGTTTACCTCAAGGTCTTCTATCGTATGTCCTTCCTCCTTTTGGATGTCATGTGGGCGACGATCTTCCAAAAGTCGAAGCCTCCTAGATCACCTTCTTCCTTTCTTTGCTCGCTCTGAACAAAAGGAAGAATAAAATAAAACTCTTCTCCTATCTATAACCGACCACCAAGCCACCTTGCTTGGTGATTTTCGCCGGCCAAGGAGAGAAGATGAGGATTATGGACGTCGGCCAAAAGTTCCAAGGGAAGAGACCCTAGCCTTTACCGCAGGCCAAGGATGAGAGAAAGAAGATTAAACGTCGGCCGAGGAGAGAAGAAGAGAAGATGGGCACCGGCCAAAACCCTAAGAAGAAGGAAAAAACTTCCAAAAGTGTGGCCGCCCAATGCCTCCTCCAAAACCCTAGCCTCCCTTTTGTTTCTTACCGCCCAAGCCAAAAGAAACAAAAACCCTATTCTCTCAAGTAAAGTCCATGACCAAGCCTTGGCCTCCTTTTATAGAGTTAGGCTTAAGCCTTGTTTTAATCTCCACCGTCGGATCTAGGGATCTAATCTCAACCGTCAGATTCTAGAGATTTAATCTCAACCGTCGAATCTAGAGATTTAATCTCCACCGTCGGATCTAAAGTTTTATTTTCCATCATCGGATCTAGGCTCCATGAGGTGTTAATAGGCTACAATAGGGACCATGAGGAGGAGTTGGATCTTGGCCACCCAATGGATCAAGCCCACATAAAGTCCGATCCATTAATGATAATCCATTCCACTAGAGGATTATCATTGATCTACCTCACTAACCCCCATAAGTTAATATGGGCTCCATATATTATTTATACATTTATCTCCCCGTATTTAAGATCTCGAATGCCCGTCAATTAAATAATTTAATGACAATTAATTAATCAACATCTAACTCTATGAGTAGTACCACTCAACCTTATCATCATGCCGAACCAAGTCCACCTACAAGGTTTACATGATGAACCTTATGAGCTCCTCAAGGGGACATCATCATCCTAATATATAGGACATGATTTCCTCCTATAATCAATGACACACCATATAAATAATACCATTTCCCAACTTATCGAGCCTATAGATTTACTTTGTAAATCTCGCCCATTGGTAAATCAAAGAAATGAATACTAAATATATGTGCCCATTATTATATCGGGATTAAGAGCATGTACAACATAATATCTGAGGTCCGATTCGATTATGTAGTCATCAATAAATCGAATCACCTCTAAGTCGGTCCTGCTCAATACACACAAAGTGTACTAGTGTAATTCTATGGTTAAGACAAACCACTACCAAATCATACTACAACCATTCCAATTGTTTGTCCATAACCATTTCGGTTGTGAGCCTTTACTTATACTTTACAAGGAACTGATAACATGATCTCTCGTGTGACACTACACACCATGTTATCTATAATGTAATGTATTAGACAATATGCATAATCTTAAATATGCAAACAATGATCATGTGATTCTTATTTCAAAATAAAGATGTTCATACAAAAGATAGACTTTTCAGTATACATCCCAACACGACCGAAGCGAAGCGAGAATAAAAAATCTCCCTTCAGAGTTTGTTCGTGACATCATGGGACTTGGCCACTCGGATCACTGTTGAAGTCGAGCACTGGGGACCATGGTGGAGACTCCTCCCCCAACAATCGTTATATCCAGTCCCCAAACAACTTGTCTCAATAATGATTATGATATATATGGCATACCACATGGAAATCCTGTATAGAAGTTGTCCTCTGACGGCTTACGAAAAGGCATCCCAGGAGTGGCCTTGGGAGGAAAAAGGTATCTCAGAGTAGCTTTATAAAGACAAAGTTGAGGTAAAAAAAGCTCTCTCTATCTCATCTGAGGACACACTTTTTTGTACTTCTATCTATTCTCATCTTTTGCTTCTATGACTTAAGCATCAGAGGATCATTGTCGAGAGTGTTGGCGATCATCTGATGGGTGTTAACCTTGACAGGAGGAGTCTACTGCTATGGTTGTAAGAACTCACCCTTCTCCGACGGCTTGGTGAAAGGGATATTAAAAGTGACTGCATCAGTCGGTGCTGCCTGTGGGAAACTTTGAGTGAGACATCAAAATGTAGCCGCAAGGAGCTCCCTCTAGGGCTTCTACTTTTGAGGAGGCCCCCATCACTTTGACTTGCAACCAACTGGTTGTGATAATGGAAAAGGATGTGGAGGAGGCATGATGTGTGCAATTTATATAGTGTTTTAGTTATTATTTTTGCACACATCTTAATTCATTTAGATGACATTTGTTGCATATTCTCTTTACTTTACACCATTTAGTTACTTTCTTGTTTAGAGATATGTTTTTGTTATTTTTTTTTCTGGTAGGATGGAGATTTGAAGCTAAATGAGGTTTCTAGTGTAGCATAGAATGAAGGGAAGTAAGCTTTGACTGTGTCCCCAAGATACGAGCATGTTCCCGGAAGGAAAATGAAGTTCAAGGAGTTTTCTAGAGAATAACATAGTGGGTTGTGTGTTTTTCATACGGTCATGCCTCATTCTGTAGTATAAACGGAGGGTCGTGGGTTTTCTACACGACGAGTTCTCTCCCGAGAGGGGCATGGCTGGGCGTGTGTTTTACACATGACCATGTCTTTTCCAATTGGATTTCGAAAAGGACACACGACAGGGCCATGTGTCTACCACATGACCATGTGGTGGTGTCGCTATTCATGTGACTGATGTGAGCGAAACATATAGGATTTTAGGAGTAGTTTTCACTCACATCTCATTTCATTTTATGTTTGTTTCATGCATATTCTACTTTATTTTGCATGCATTTCCTGTTTTCTAGTTCGGAGATATGCTCTTTGTACTTTTGTGTGTTGGATAGCATTCCATGGGGAAAACGGTGAGCTTTCGGAGCAAAAAGGAGACATTTGGCAGCTGGACACAGAGTGGAACACGACTTGGACGTGTGGCTACACACGGTCGTGTCCAGGGTTCGAAAATGGCCGCCACAGCGTCACACACGGTCTGGCCGTGTGTTTTCGCACGACCGTGTGGTGGCCAGGCAATTTGACGCGACCAAGGGTTTTTCTAGATTTCACGAGGATCTGGCATGATGTCTATATAAGGAAAGCTACGCCCAAACCCTAGGGGGGAGGCATGACGGTCGGGATGACACTTTGAAGCCCTAAAAAGCTTCGGGAACTCACAACGGGAAGGAGGAAAGCCACCAGAGATCCAAGTTCTGCACTTAATTGCCGAAGAGAAGACCATATTGCATTGTAATTTCCGTTCTTTGCATGTTATCTATTGTTTATTCGAATATGAACGTGCTTTGTGTTTCTCCTCTCATATTTATGGAGTAGTTTCTTCGATTCTAGGATTATGGAGTAGTTTTTGTGCGTAAAACTTGTTATTCCAAATTAAATTCTGTTCTTGAGTTTGTATTTGCAATTGGTATTAGTTTAGACCGATATCTATGTATTTTAGTTTTCTATCTACTGTGCTTAGCCGATACCAGGGGTGACAACCCTCGTATCTAAGACTTAGGGGAATTAAAGAGGAACCTAGGGGTTGGCCTCATCTCCTGTAACTATGGATAAAAGGGTGCGATAGAATTGGAAATGATTCATCGTAGGGATTGATTCGGCATCCTCGTACCGCCTATCCCATCCTTGTAAGGCAGAGATAGCTCCTAATAGATGCAAAGGCTCATCGGGGGTGTGTATGATGTCCCTTCCATAAGACCATAGTTAGACGTTTAGACAATGCTCAATTGGTAGCATGTTTTGCGACACACAAGCGAAATCGAAATCCTAGAATCCCTTCCAAAGGCTCACAACAAGCCTTTTTTCTTCCGTGTGACACTGTATTGAGTTAGGACCACCGACAACCCTCGCAATCACAAACATTAGATTTGACATCCGAAAAATAACGTCCGCCGAATAGATCGGTACTCGAATCTCAGTCCCTGTGAGATCGATAATCTTTTTATTACTTGACAACATCCGTGCATTTACGGGAGTTGAGCATGAGCGCGCACTTTGAGTCCTCGATAGTCTCCGTCGCGAGATTTGAGATCGCGTTCACGTGCATCAAGTTTTTGGCACTGTTGTCAGGGACTGATTGATTCGATATCGAATCAAGAAGTAGATAATTGGATCGGACTTAGGATTAGATTTATTTACTTGCTTTACTTTCTTTTTATTTTACTTTATTTACTTCATTTTTAGATTTTCCATATCTAGATTTAGTTTTTATTTTATTTTAGCAGTAGTTCTACATTTTCTTATTGACTCTTTGATTTAATTAGCTAGATTAGTTTATTTCTTATTTATAAACATTAGGTAAATACTTCTAATTTTTGTGCCTCGGTTCTTCGTATGCTTAGACGCCTAGGATCAGAAGGCCCGATTTCGATTGATCTAGAAATTGAACGAACCTATCATCGTCGAAGAGCTGAACAAAAGAGGATGGAGGACCAAGCTGCTTCTGAAGTGAATATAGGTAGCCGACCTTTGTGGGATTATGCAGCCCCTAACGCTAGAGGATTTAGGTCGAGCATAGTTGGACCGTCTATTTCAGCAAACAACTTTGAGCTGAAATCGACACTCATATAATGGTTCAGCAGAGTCAATTTGAGGGAGTTGTGATTGAAGACCTGAACCGGCACTTGGAGATATTTTTGGAAATTTGCTCGACGTTGAAGATAAATGGAGTCCCTCAGACGCGATCCACCTGAGCATATTCCCGTTCTCATTACGAGATAAGGCTAAGGCATGACTTTACTCCCTTCCTTCGGGAAACATTACTACATGGGAGCAATGTGAGCATCAGTTCTTGAATAAATACTTCCCACCATGCAAGACTGCTCACATGTGCCATCTAATCACAAGTTTCCATCAGAAGGAAGGGAAGCCCTTATTTGAAGCTTGGGATCGCTACACGAGGCGACTTTACCAATGCCCCCACCATGGACTGGAAAAGTGGCTGGTGATCCACATCTTCTATAATGGGATCACGTACGACACAAAGATGTCCCTCGATTCTGCCATAGGAGGAGCACTTATGAACAAGACTATCGAGGAAGCAGAGGAGTTGATAGAAGAGGTGGCCCAGAACCACCATCAATGGACTTCCGAACATAGTCACCCAGCTCCTGTCGCGGGACGATATGCTATCAACTCAGTGGGCCACCTAATAGTGAGGATGGACTATTATGGAGGGCAGGGAAGCTCAGAAGTGTAGATTGAGCATGTTAATGCAGTTGGCGATCGAAATCAAAAGGCCAATAACACATACTCTAGTACTTACAATTTCGGATGGAGGAACCACCCAAATTTTTCCTATAGGTATAACTCGGGAAATTTCTAACAATCGGGAGGAAATGGGCAGCCATAGCCGCTGGACACCCATTTGGAGAATATGATAGAGAACTTCATTCGAACACAACGGGAGACGAATATTGAATTTCAGCGGAGACATTCACAAACGGATACGATGACCGAAGGGTTAGAATCGTCTGTAAGGGATCTTGCCAACAGACAAAAGTCGCTAGAGATTTAAGTAGCTCAGATTGCCAACCAGATCTTCAGGGTACCAGGGAAGCTACCAGGAAAAGCAAAGGTCAATCCGGTAGAGCAGTGCAAGGTAGTGATGTTGCGAAGTGGGAGGACTCTGAAAGAGATGTTGGGCTAGTTGGTTGCTGAAGGGGAGCTAGGACCCAAAATATGGGAACCTTTGAGGGAGACCGAGAAGGATTAAGCCGGAGAAATAAATCGGGAACCTTTCA
The DNA here is from genome assembly GCA_025175895.1 of Wurfbainia villosa. Classification (NCBI taxonomy): domain Eukaryota; kingdom Viridiplantae; phylum Streptophyta; class Magnoliopsida; order Zingiberales; family Zingiberaceae; genus Wurfbainia; species Wurfbainia villosa. The sequence goes on from CM045993.1 coordinate 62,927,256, forward strand.
CAAAAACTCACCACCCCTTTCTGTACCATTCTCATAGCGGTTGACCAATGCAAAGAAGGATGCTGAGTTTGGTAAATTTCTGGACATGCTGAAGTCGATCTCAGTGGAGGTGCCGATACTCGAAGCGCTGCACCAAATGCCCCAGTTCGCAAGATTCATGAAAGATATTCTAGCGCATCGTAGGAAGGTCGAAAGGTCTGAAATAGTAGCCCTCATGGAGGAATCAAGTGCTTATCTCCGGAACGAGACCACTCAGAAACTAAAAGATCCGGGGCGCTTCTATATTCCATGTTATATAGGACAACCCTGATTAGCAAAGCCTTCTGTGACTTGGGCACGAGTGTGAGCCTGATGCCCTATACCTTATGCAAAAAGCTAGGGTTGGAAAATTTGATGTTCACTACTATGACATTACAACTGGATGACCACACATACCGATACCCACTGGGGATTCTAGAAGATGTGCCTGTGAAGGTGGGAAACTTTACACTTCCAACCGACTTTGTGGTCATGGAGATGGAAGAGGATTCAAAGATACCTGTCATCCATGGGCGACCATTTTTAGCAACTACCGGAATGGTTATTGATGTCTGGAATCACAAGCTGACGCTAAGAGTGAGAGAGGATAAGATGGAATTTGAGTCTGCTAGTATGGGAAGTCGCGGACCCTCATCAGGGAAGTACGTGATTCAAGCTAGTGCTAAGGAGGAAATCATTTATAAAGTTCCCGAGACAGATGAATGGAGGTTTATAGAACCTCCAGAGTTAAGTTGATAATGGAGTGTAGTCGAGCTAAAAGACCTTAAACAAAGCGCTTCTTGGGAGGCAACCCAAGTTTAGTTTTTAGGTTTCCTTTTTATTGCATTGCATTCATTTGGTTATTTGAACTTTGATTTCTATTTTGTTTAGCATTAGGACCAGAAAGAACTTGCTAGGTAAAAATAAAAATCAATTTTAGCTTACACGGAAAGGTGTGTGAGAAAATTCGGACCGTTGTGCACGAAAGGAGAAAAATGGGGGGCACACGACCTGGCCATTTGTTTTCACATGGTTGTACCCGACTAACCCGAGGTGCCCACGGCCTGGCCATGTGTTTTAACACGACCGTTGAGCATGAGGTTAAGTAGAGCACGCCGTGCGTTTCCACCCCAAATGCACTGTGTGTTTTGATTTCTCTAGCCCTAGTGATGTGAGCAAAATATATAGGGTTTTAGGAATAGTTTTCGCTCACATCTCATTACATTTAATGTTAGTTTCATGTGTATGTTACTTTGTTTTGCATGCATTTCCTATTTTCTGGTTCAGAGATCTGCTCTTTGTAATTTTGTGTGCAGAATAGCATTCCGAGGGAAAAGGCGCACTTTCGGAGCAAAAGAAGGGCATTTTGTAGCTAGATGCAGAAGGGGACACGGCTAGGGCGTGTGACTACACACGACCATGTCCAAGGGGAAAAATCGGTCACATTAGTGCCACACACAACCTGGCCATGTGGAAACACACGACCGTGTGGCGCTATGCGATTCTGACGCGAGTCAGTTATTTTCCAGATTTTGCAGCGATTCGACATGATGTCTATATAAAGGAACCTCCGCCCCAAACCCTAGGATCACGAGAGAGCCGCCCTAGGGCTCCCAAAACCTAGGGGGGAGGCACGACAACTGGGATGGTACACTGAAGCCCTAAAAAGCTTCGGGAACTCGCAATGGGGAGGAAGAACGCCGCCGGAGATCCAAGTTCTGCACTTCAACGCCGGAGAGAAGGCCACATCGACATTGTAACCTCTTGTTCTTGCATTTTATTTCTGATATATTCGAACATGAACATGCCTTGTGATTCTCCTCTTCTATATATGGAGTAGTTCCTTCGATTCTAGGATTAGGGAGTAGCTTGTGTACGCATGACATGTTGCTTCAAATTGAATTCTATTTTTGAGTTTGAATTTGCAATTGGAAATTATTTATAACAATATCTATGCATATTTGGTTTTCTACCTGCTGTGCTTAGGCTATACGAGGGGTGACAACCCTCGTATCTGTTAGTGAAAGCCCTAGATCCAATCATGTGATGATTGTTGTATGGACTTTATTGTATCATATTCCTATTTATAAAGGCATGATTATTATATTTACTTATATTGGTGCCAAATAACTAAATATAATAATGCCCTTGAGTAGTAGGTTCTTATCTATATCAATCGATTGGTTGAATCGATAATGAGATGATATAGACAACACTATTCTTAATCATTCCTAGTCGAGTATTAACATTCAGGGACAATATTAATGCGTAGAGACTAGCATGTAGGTCAACACGATAACTTGATCTCACAAGTCATGGATATGAGATATCAAGTTGACACATGGGTATGCATTGGAGAATGTATACTGAATGACCCGCCATGAGAAAGTAGCATGGATCGTTATATGAGTGTCATATACTTTCTCATGTGGCTATTAGTATGACTATTAGTCCTTAGACTTGAAGTCACCATGGTTCCCTACATAAGAAGTTACATACTTTGGCTTCGTCAAACGTCACCCGTAAATGGGTGGACTATAAAGGCGATTATTGGGTATGTAACAAATTATGCGGAGGGATGTGAGTGATGTAGATGAGATCTATCCCTCCTATATGACGGGGGTGACATCGATATTATTGATAGAGTGAGACCACGAAGTGCATGGCCATGCCCAAATGAGTCAATATGAGATATTGAGCTCATTTGATTAGAGTGAGTCTACTTGGAGTTCAAGATATAGATTGTACCGAGGATGACACGGTCTATGCCTCGATTGGTCAATCTAGATGTCAAGGATAGAGGGACATTGTCACATATTGTGAGAGTCACAATTAGTAGTCACAAAGGTGATGTTGGAGCTCAACATTCTTGTAACTTGGGTAGCAATGATGTGTTGCTAGATACCGCTCATTACTTATGTTCCTAAATCGGTTTAGGGACATTGCCAACGTTATAAGAACCTATAGGGTCACACACATAAGGGCAATTAGATGGAGATTAGGTTCATATGATGAACCATGAGGATTAGGTTCATGGGATGAACCAAATTGGATTAAGAGTAATCCAAATTAGACTAATTGAGTTAGACTCAAGTTGATTCAAGTGTTGAATGAGTCTAATTTAGACTTGATTCATCAAATCAATTTAAATTAATGAATAGAGATTCATTAAATTAAATTGACTTGAGTCAAGTGGTTAGATTTGATCAACCATGGGAGATTAGAGGTCAAGTTTGACTTGACTTGAGAGGGAAGATGAAATGTCAAGTTTGACTTGACCAAATGCCATGTCATGATGATGACTTGGCATGGCCGGCCAATGATGATGCTCCACATCATCATTGACTTATCATGTGGTGCCACCTCATGAGGGAGACCAAGAGCCATTGGAGTTACATGCATGCATGTAACCTCCCAAGCTATAATGTGGCTGACCACTTCTAGATCTAAATGGAAATTGATTTTGGGTAACTCCATCTTCTTCTTCCTAACTTCATCTTCTTCCTTGGATCAACTTCCCTCAAGCTCTCCCTCTCTCCTTCCTCATCTTGCCGAGCATCTAAGGAGTGCTAGCACACTCAAGATTGCTTTTCTCCACCTTTTGCTTGTGTGGATACCAATAGAGGAGTGTGCACTTGACGCTCTTGAGTTCCGGCGAACCTTTTGGACGAGCGGGATTTGCGAAGGGCGTCGCATCGAGGGTAACGTCCTTATCATATAGATCTAAGGTAGATCTAGGGTTTTATATAAGCACATACATGTTTTAGTTTTAATACATCTTCGCACGGATCCGTGGCCGGGGCTTCTAAGGTTTCCGCAACGCAAAAAGTGGTTTTTGCGGCTCGGAAAATCCCAACAGTATCTAAGATTTAGGAGATTTATACAAGGAATGTAGCGGTAAACCTGATCTCCTGTAACCGTGGGTAGAAGGATGCAATGGAACTGAAAACTGTTCGTCGCAGGGATTGATTTGGCATCCTCGTATCGCCTATCCCGTCCTTGTAAGGCAGAGATAGCTCCCGATAGATGCAGTGGCTCATCGGGAGAGTGTATGATGTCCCTTCCACAAAACCATAGCTAGACGTTTAGACAATACCCAATTGATAGCATGTTTTGCGACATACAAGTGAAACCGAAGTCCTAGAATCCCTTTTAAAGATCTCGGCACGCTCCTTTCTTCCTCCGTGTGACACCGTACTAGAGTTTAGTCCACCGACAACCCTCACAATCAAAACCTTTAGATTTTACTTCCGAACAATTTCACCCACTGAACAAATCGGTACTTGAATCTCAGTCATTGTGGGATCGATAATATTTTATTACTTTACGACATCCGTGCACTTGCAAGCATTGAGCGTGAGCACGCGCTTCGAGTCCTCGACGATCTTCATCATGAGATTTGTGGTTGCGTTCGAGTGCATCAAGTTTTTGGCACCATTGTCGGGGACTGATCGATTTGATATCGAATTAAGAAGTGGATAATTAGATCAGACTTAGGATAGATTTACTTTTCTTATTTTATTTTATTTTATTTTATTTCAGTTTTGTTTATTGAGTTGCTCTTTCCTTATTTATAATTTCCTGCATATAATGATGCATGCTTTTACTCATAATTATGGTCAATTTAATGCTATAAGTTTTGGTAACATTTATTGTGAGCATTGTGGTGAAACGTGACATACTATTAATAATTGTCTGGATATATTCGAACCTTCACAATTTGAACAAGAAGATGTCACCTACAATTACAACGCGTGGCCACAAGATGATTCCTATTTATATAGTTATGACCATGGCTACTTAAACCCTCAATATTGTCCGCCTAAATCCCGACTAGAGCAAATGATGGAAGATTTCATTCAAATGCAATAAGCGGAGAACGTTGAATTCCGACGGCGACATTTGCAGACAGAGACTCAATATTGTTTCCAAAATGAGAACGAGAGCTATGAGTCACCATGTAAATTTTATCCAGAACCAAGTCCCCACTTAGAAGCCCCTCTAGATAATTTTACTAGGGAATGCGAGGAGCATAGCCAATAATTTACGGAGATTATGGAACGAGATCTAGCAAGAGAAGAGACCAAATGACTAGAAGGTGGTTTTAATGACTGGATTACACCTAATAGGGTGGAGACTCACTTTGAGCGAATGGATGAGGAGGACGTAGATGACATTGGAAGTAAAGAAGGACAATCCATTCAATCACCACTAGAAGGAGAACTTGAGGATTATATAATTGATACTTTAATCGAGGAGTGCATTGCTTCAATCAAAACACCTCCTAACCTCAAGGGTCTAGAAGAGCTTGCCTTAACCCTCACCAAAACTTTTGTTACCAATAATGAAGCCCACATAGTGATTTGTGATGATAAAATTTTATTCGACCTAATATCATCTACTAATCAATCTTTTGGTGAGAATATTTATGGTGAGTTATATTATTTACATCATATGGATGAAACAGAATATCATGATCAAACTCCTGATGATTCTCTAAGGATAAGCATGTTCACACTCCAACCAAGGAAGGTAGCCAATAAATATCTTGCCCCTCCACGAGCAAGATTTAAGAGATATGGTAATAAGGGACCATAAGGGAGGAGGTGTAAGGTAAACAAATATCTTGCTCCTCCATGAGCAAGATTCAAATGCCTCAAATGAAATGTAGGAATAAGATCGAGCTAAACGACCTTAAACAAAGCGCTTCTTGGGAGGCAACCCAAGTTTAGTTTTTAGATTTCCCTTTGATTGTATTGCATGCATTTAGTTAATTTGAACTTTGATATCCATTTCATTTAGCATTAGGATCAGAAGAGAACTTTGCTAGGTAAAAATAAAATCAATTTTAGCTTACCCGGCAAGGCGTATGAGGAAATTTGGATCGTTGTGCAAAAAGGGGAGAAGAAAGGGGACACACGGCCAAGCCGTGTGTTTTCCCATGGTCGTGCCCGACTGACTCGAGGCGCACATGGCCCAGCCGTGTGTTTTCACACGGCCCAGCTGTGTGTTTTCACACGGTCGAGCCGTGTGTTTTCACACGGCTATGTCGTGCCAGGTTAAGTAGGGCAAGCCGTGTATTTTCGCCCCATTTGCACCATGTGCTTCGATTTTTCTTGCCCTAGCCGTGTGGATTCTTCTTCCCTGCCACCTATAAGCTTTTCCAACCTTCAAGGAAGCCAAAAGAGGCAAGGATGAGGAGGACCAAGCAAGTGGCGTCTCGATTTGGTGCTTCATAGCGACGAGCAAGGAGAACCGACACCCCTCAAGCTCCGAAGGAGGGTAACGCTCTACCTACCCTTCTTTTTCGCAATAATGAACATAGAGATAGATATAATATGTTTTCTACTCGTAAACTCACTGCTACTAGGTACCTTGATGAAGATTTGTTAGAGTCCTTAGGGTTGTTGGGTGACATTCAAGCTCTATTTGCAAAAATGGGGTGGGAAGAGATAATGGGAATAAGACACCCAACCTAACCTAGGATAGTTCTAGAATTTTTAAGCTCCTTAGAGGCGGAAATTTTAACGGGTAGAGAGAGCGAAGAGGGGAGGATAACTTTTAGAATATTTAACATTGAGCATGAATAGACCCTCCACCAATGGAATTCATGCTTTGGCTTGCTGAGTGGGGGAGAGAGAAGAATCCCTATTGGGTTTAACTCTCGGATATTTTGGACCGAGTTGATAGGGGAGCACACTTATGACCCTTCTAGGGCCAAAGCATCGCATCTCCAAAACCCCATTTTCCAATACCTCCACCGAATCATGGCCAGTACTATATTTGGTCATGGGGAGAGTGACGGTGTAGTAAGAGCTAGTGAGCTGCTTTGCCTCTGGGACATGCTACAAAAAAGGAGTAGCATCGATGTAGGGTCCCACTTCATCAGACACTTAGTGAAGATGGGCAAAGCAGCAAGAGGAGAGATTAATGTGGGAGGCCTACTTACCCACATTTGCCATAGGATGGGGTACGATTACACTGCATTAGAGAGTATAGAGGGGAGCCCTAGGATCGACCTAGGAGTGTGCATGGCAATGAAAATGATTGTAAGAGAGGGATACTCTTTATGCTTTGTAAGGAAAAACCTGACGACCCTTAGGCTCCCCGACCCTGATCGTATCACCATCACCACACGCACCAACTGGCGCTTGGACCTGATAGTGGAGTCCCCGCCACACGAGAGACCATCCACATCGACACCCATCTTTCCCCCTTTACATCACTCTCCCTCCAGTCCACACATGCATAGGAGCCCATCTAGTCCACGTCGACATGAGCCTGCACCTGCACCACCACCTTTTTCTACTTTTGAGCAGGATGCAGGTACGTTGCTCTATGATTTCTCAGAGTTCCGATTGTGCCTCGATGATATATCTGTTGGCGGCGAACCTGAGATAGCAATGGGAGGAAGCGAGCACCTACCACCTTGACGAGTTCCAAGGCTTAGGAGAACTTTCGGCGGTGAGGAGTTCTCTGAGGCCGCATCTACTTCTGGAGGAGGCTGCCGTCGCCAGATGAGGCCGCCTACACATTAGATCGGGCTATGGAGGAGGAGCACCGAGCAGCCACTGCATCCACCAGCTCTCAGATCGACCACATGTACATGTGGCATCAGCGGCTCAGCAACAGGTTCTCCTAGGATCTCGAGATGCCGAGGCTTCCAGACTTTTCACCTCGTCAACCATACTAAAGGTATAATTTCATTCAAGTCTGGGGGGGGACCCTAAATTTTATTTTGTTTCTAGCAGTAGTTTCTTTCTTGATATTTGCATCATTGTTGGCATTTATTTGTTCATGTATAGGTGGTTGAGTTTCTTTTAGTACTTAGTTTTTACTATTTGTAAATCTGCCTCAGTAGTATTTTTTTAGAGTTTTCTTCATTAGTTGTTTCCATGAGTAGTGTAACTTCATTTTGTAGGGGATCGATGAAGTGTAGTGGTTGGCCGGCTAGAGGGGGGGGTGAATATCCCTCTTTCGTACGATGACGTAATTCGATCGTTCTCATTGCGTTGCTTTCCTACGATTGTCGTTAGCGCAGAGGAAACAATAGAAATAATAATAATACTAACAACAATACAAGCATACGCAAACACACACGATATACGTGGTTCGGAACCGAATGGTTCCTACTCCACGGGCGAGCTCTCTGAGCTCTAGTTATGCGCACGACACTAACTAAACTCCTTCTCGACTACACATCGGAGGTGGAGAAACCTCATACAAGCTATTACAACAGTAATACTACAAGAAATACAAAGACACAAGAAATACAAGTAAAGAATGCTTTACAACTCTTTGCTTTGAACCCTTTTTTGTTGCTTGCTTTGGATGGCTCTTGAAGGACTGGAATGCAGCAGCAATTCCCCTCCAATCGCTTCCTTAAAGTCTTGGCGAAATACTCCCTCTTGAGCTCCTTTTATAACCTGCATCAAGCTGATTTTGCGCCCAATGATCACGCCAAAAGGCCCGATTGGTTGTCCTGTGCGTTGTCTCTAGCGGCCAGATCTATCGGACAAGTTCCAAGCGGATCTCCTACCGATGTCATTGTCGGTCCATGGCGATCGGCGGCGTAATCAGCCCGATCGGCTCTGGCTGTCAATGCTCACGACATTACTATCGATCATTGTCATCCCTCGGCGATCATTGCTATCGACTATCGATCGACTACGATCCATGGAAGTCGACTGCCAAGCACAAAATCATAGCCTTACACCAGTCGAGCCCTAGTCGACTTGGATCAGTCAAACCGACACCTGTGCCAGTCGACTGCTGTCGAGCAAAACCTCAAACACCAAGTTGTTTGAGTATCCGACCGTCGGGTAAACCCTTAAACATTAAGTTTGAGCCTCCGACACTCAGTCTTAGCCACTTGGCCAAGTCCACCTTATCCCTCATGGAGTTCCCCACCGAAGCTCTCTTCCCTCGGCCTACGTCCCTCGGATGCGCCAAGCGTACGACTTTGCAATGCCATCCTACGCGTATCCTGCCCTAGAAGTATGCTTCCTTTGGGCTCACTCCATTCGCTCCCCGTCTGGCGGTCCCTTAGATGCACCAAGCGCATGACTTTACAATGTCATCCTTCACCGACTCAAGGACCCTGAGCCTAGTGAAATTACCAAGTCCTCAATACTTCCCATATGCACCAAGTGCACGACTTCACAATGCATTTCTCACCAAGCACCAAGCGCATGGCTTCACAATGCTTTGGACTTTCCTACACCAAGCTCCATGCTTGGATTTTCTATGCTAACTCCGTGTTGGACTTTCCTATGACAATCCAATGTCATGAGTTTTGTCTATCATCAAAATACTATCAAGGTACTTGCTTGAGTCAAACTCGAGTCAACCTGGGCCGATTCCACCAACAATCTCCCCCTTTTTGATGATTAACAAAACTACCATCTCAAGTCTACCAATTCTCCCATATTGGCAATTCTCATATCCCAATGAGAATTCCAACGAACCCTAATTAGTAACTTGGTAACTTCTCCTCCTTTTTGACATTACATCAAAAAGGTCCTCAAGGGTTTCAATGTCTCATATCCCAATGAGATCTTACAATCTTCCCCTTGGCATGCCCTCAATCTTTCTAGTGATCCCATATCACTTAAGAGAGGCAACCCAATTTTCCTCCCATGAGGAAATACACATCCATCTTCCCATGATGTGTTAGTGCAATTGGCCCAGGTCACGATTGACCAGACTCGAGTTTGACTCGAGTGATGTTTTGATGTTTGACAAAGTGGTTTGACATAGTATGTTTGACATTAATGTCGATTAATATTTTGGGGAGATTGTTTATACAATCGACCCAGGTTATAATTGACCAGACTCGAGTTTGACTCGAGGGAGACTTTGATGGTTGACTAAGGTTGACCATGTGATTATGGGAAAGTCCAAGCATGGGTCCTGGCAAGGTAAAGTCCAAGTCATGGGTACTTGGCATGGAAAGTCCAAGTGGGACACTTGGCATTTGGGAAAGTCCAAGTCTTGAGTACTTGGCACAAGGGAAGTCCAAGCATGGGTCTTGGCATGGAAAGTCCAACATGGGTTGGCAAGGGAAAGTCCAAGCTTGAGTCTTGGCATTTGAGAAGTCCAAGGGGTTTGATGTTGGCAGCGTAAAGTCCAAGGGTGAAGTCTTGGCAGGATAAGTCTAATGGTTGGAGGCATAAAGTCCAAGCAGAGTCTTGACGACGTAAGTCCAATGTGCCTTGGCAGTGTAGACACTGTTAGCATGACATAGCCGATGGAAGCACGTGAAGGCTAGCGCAATGGATGAAAAAGTCATGGATGACTTGGAGCGATCCGAGAGGCATGAGGCTGATGGAGGTGGTTAGAAGGCTTAGGTCTAGGCTAAGGGTAGTCTAGCAAGTATGGGGGCACCATACTTGGGTTAAAATCTCATGTTTGAGGTTGGCAGTCGACTGACATTATGCCCGGTTCGACTGGCGTGAGTTGACTAGAGTTCGACTGCCGATTTAGAGCTAAAATGGCTATGGCGATCATCGCATTGGAGCGATCGATGATGATGCAATGATCGCCAAGGGACGCATCGACTCCTAGTTCACCGCGAGCAGATGCTCCATAGCCGATCGGCAATACTACATGGTTGGCAGTCGACTGCCAACATACCAAGAGATTCGTTGGAGTTTTTCTAGCATGGATCGACCCATTGTCTCACGACAATAGTGGCATCAGTCGACTGGTGACTTATGGCAGTCGACTGATAGGCAGAAATCCAGGTCACACGGAAGGATAAAAGGAGCTCGTGTAATGCCCGTAAAATTCCTAGCAATTTTATAGGAATTTTTGGCTTGATGATCATGGGCCTTGGGTGGGCCTTTTTCCAAAACAAAAGAAAATAAGCCAAAAATGGATGCAAGACCTAGGAATTGAACTCCAAACCTCTAGAGATAGCCAAACCCTATAGATGCACCCACTAATCAGAAGCCCAATAGGATATCATCATTAGAGGAAGGGGGGGGGGATTATAGATAAGTGTGATAAAGGCAAATGAAGAGGCATGGAAGAAGAGAATAGAAACTTCTCTTCCTCCCTTTATAAAGAAGAGGGAAGGTTCTAATTTGCCACTTCCTCTCTTCTTCTTCTTCTTCTTCTCACCGAATTCTCTCCCTCTCCATTTCCCTCTTTTGGCCGAACTTCATCCAAGCAAGAAAGCAAAGGCTAGGTTGGTTCTTTAGGTTATCTTCCCCACCCAAAGCAAAGCGAAGGATGTAAGTATCCCTCACTTGCATACGAGTAGTTTCGTTTGATGTTTGTAAAAGAAAATCTATATGTTATATCTAACTAAGCTATGTTTTAGTTTATCAATGAAGTTGTATGCTAAGTTTAGGAGGTATATGATGATGTTAACCAAAAAAAAAAAAAAAAAAAAAAAAAAAGGGATTAGGTTAGAAGCTAACCCTAATAGCCCCTAGAGCCTATTCGGCCATGCCATGATTTTAGGGTTCTAATGAAGCTCTATGCCATGTTTTTGTAACTATATGATGATGTTAGGATTAAGATGGATTAGGGCAAAAGTTAACCCTAAAAACCCTACTTGGACCATTCGGCCAACCTAGGTTTTGGGGTGAACAAATGAAGTTTTAATCCATATGTTATATGCAAATGAAGTTGTTGTTAAATGAAATGAATTAGGTTAAAGGTTAACCCTAAAAACCCTACTTGGACCATTCGGCCAACCTAGGTTTTGGGGTGAACAAATGAAGTTTTAATCCATATGTTATATGCAAATGAAGTTGTTGTTATATGAAATGAATTAGGTTAAAGGTTAACCCTAAAAACCCTACTTGGACCATTCGGCCAACCTAGGTTTTGGGTGAACAAATGAAGTTTTAATCCATATGTTATATGCAAATGAAGTTGTTGCTATATGAAATGAATTAGATTAAAGGTTAACCCTAAAAACCCTACTTGGACCATTCGGCCAACCTAGGTTTTGGGTGAACAAATGAAGTTTTAATCCATATGTTATATGCAAATGAAGTTGTTGTTATATGAAATGAATTAGGTTAAAGGTTAACCCTAAAAACCCTACTTGGACCATTCGGCCAACCTAGGTTTTGGGGTGAACAAATGAAGTTTTAATCCATATGTTATATGCAAATGAAGTTGTTGTTATATGAAATGAATTAGGTTAAAGGTTAACCCTAAAAACCCTACTTGGACCATTCGGCCAACCTAGGTTTTGGGTGAACAAATGAAGTTTTAATCCATATGTTATATGCAAATGAAGTTGTTGTTATATGAAACGAATTAGGTTGTTGTTATATGAAATGAATTAGGTTAAAGGATAACCCTAGAAGACCCTATGGACCATTCGGCCATCATGCATTTTGGGGATTAGATGAAGTCTTAATATAAGTCTTATGTGCATATGAATTTGTTGTTAAGTTAAATGAATAGGTTAACATGTGTTTTATGTTGGGTGAATTCATGTTGACTTGTGATATTAAATAATGCTAGATGAAGATAACATGCCTTAGGTTAGTGTTTACTTACTTTTGATGCCATGCCTTTTTGCCATGTCTATGTGTATGCTATGTTTGAAATATGTTATGAAATGGAAGAAGATAGGATTATGAAATGAAACAAAACGATATGTACACGACATGAATATGACATGATGATGAAATGAAGAATGATATGTTATGAAATGAAGAATGGCATGTTTACGAAATGAAAGATGATATGTCCATGAAGGGAAGCATGATGTGTTATGAAATGAAGTATGCTATGTTTGCAAAATGTAAGCTATGTTATAAAATAAGCATATAAGTATTTTACCTTCTGCATGGCTTGTACCAAGACCCTAACAGGGTCGAAGAAGGGATGGGCTCCTAAGATGCCCTAGGTCGATGGAATAAGACTCGGGCCTAGGATGAGCTTCTATGTATGATTGCCCCTAGGTCGATGGAATAAGACTCGGGCCTAGTACGGGATGGGCTCCAAGATGCCTTAGGTCGATGGAGTAAGACTCGGGCCTAGGATGGGCTTCTACGCTATGACGATTGCCCTAGGTCGACGGACTAAGATCGGGCCTAGTAACTGTTGGGAGTATGGGGAATACAATCAAAGTCCCACATTGGTAAGACATGGAAAAGATCATGTGCTTATAAGAAAAAAGATATCTCCATTGGAATGAGGCCTTTTGGGTAAAGCCCAAAAATAAAACCATGAGGGCTTAGGCCCAAAGTGGACAATATCATGTCATTGTGGAGATATGTGGAGCTTATAAGCACTAACAATTGGTATCAGAGCCATGGTCCATGTCAAGCCATGAACCTCGAACGAAGGAAGTTGAGCTCCCACGTCCGGATCAAGAGAACCAGACATCAGGAAAGGAAGTCTAGTTGGGTCGGGGGACCGAACAACTGACAGGAAGTCCTGGTGGGTTGAAGATCGGACATCAAGCAGAGAAAATCCTTCGAGGAGGGATAGGCTTGAGGGGGGGCCCAATGTGGTCCTTCGTTTGAGGGGGGGATTGTTGGGAGTATGGGGAATACAATCAAAGTCCCACATTGGTAAGACATGGAAAAGATCATGTGCTTATAAGAAAAAAGATATCTCCATTGGAATGAGGCCTTTTGGGTAAAGCCCAAAAATAAAACCATGAGGGCTTAGGCCCAAAGTGGACAATATCATGTCATTGTGGAGATATGTGGAGCTTATAAGCACTAACAGTAACCTATTAGGTTCGAGACTTGCTACCTCAGGCCTATTTAGGGATGCGCGCTATGATAATGAAGAAGTGGTACAATGCCGGGCCCAAATATGTTGAGATTTATATTTATGTACCTATAAAATATGTTTTCAAAAGCATCTCGCATATGTTACATGATTAGATGTTATGTTTGATATGCCATGTTGATATGTTACATATGAAGTATGTTATGTTTGATATGCCATGTTGATATGTTACATATGAAGTATGTTATGTTTGATATGCCATGTTGATATGTTACATATGAAGTATGTTATGTTTGATATGCCATGTTATGTCACTATGCTACATATGATGTATGTTATGTCTGATTGGTCATACCTATATGTTTTATGTTATGTTGATTTGCTACGTTACATATGTTATATGTTATGTTTAAATAAGTCCTAGACGTACATGACATGATGCTATGTTATAGATGATACATGTTATGCTGCCATGCTATGGATGAGATATGTTATGTTTACTCACGTTATTTATGCTACATGTTAAGTTAATTACGCCATGTATGTTACATGTTATGTGGCTTATATGTTATGAATGTTACATGCTTATATGTTATGAATGGTACATGCTATGATTAATGTCGATATATGGTCTTTGTGAGTAGGACTGGATCTTACTAAGCCTATGTGCTTATAGTTTATCTTTCCCTCGTATTGCAGATAAGGGTAAGGGATGGATAAACTAAAGGGAGCAGCAGGAGGGGCCAAATGTGTGTGGCAGTGGCATGGTGGAGAAGATCCGTTAGGTTTATATATATATGTTTACCTATGATGATGATGTGTATGGATGTCCTTACTTATGTCTCCGTATGACAACGATGGTTATGAACCTGAACTAAGCACTAAGTAACTATCTAAGTTATAATGCATGCTCTATGTTAATAAGAAGAAGTAAAGAAGAAGTAAGAAGAAGTATCTATATATGTTATGATGCATGCCCTATGTGAAGAAGAAGAAGTATATATATATATATATATATATATATATATATATATATATATATATATATGTCTATGAATGTTTATTTTATAAAAGAAATAAAAATGTATAAAGTCTTCATTGTAGAAGTAATGAAATATGTATTAAGTCTTCCGCTGTATGTATGTATGTATGTATGTACGGTCGCGTCACGCTTCTCTCGGGTTCGGGTCCGGAAAGGGCGTCGTGACAGTTGGTATCGAGCGGATCTGCTTTTCCACTACACACATCAAGCTCCAAATCCTGCCGCCCCAAGTAAGAATTCTATGTCTTCTCTAATTTTGTGAATTTGTTTTCCATGTATGATAGGAAATGCTTCTAGCTTAAATATGCATGAAAATATGTATGATACCCTTATGCTTGTTCTTGTACGATATAAAATACCTTAAGCTTAAACTATGCATGAGAACATGAATGATGCCTTAAGCTTAAAATGACTTTATGTTAGCTTTAGTCTAAGTATGCGTAGGGCAACGAACGAAAATGTATACTAGCTTCACAAGAAACACTTGTGATTGGCCAAAGGGGTCAAAGGTAGACAAGTTAGGTAAATCAAATTTGATCAAAAAAAAAAGTATTATGAGGAGTTGATTTTCGTAATCAATTGTGTGAGGTCTATGCTCATATAAATTGAATTAAGCCGGTTTCGCACTGGTTAGTCGGTTTCGTACTGACTTCAATTATTTCAATTTCAGATGGCACGGACGATGACTACAATGACCCGTCGTGATGTGTTACGAAACAAATTGAGGGAAGCTATTGAAGAGATAGTTTATAAACCTAATCTGGGGTCAACGGACACATAAAAAGGCTCGATGGTCTTTTTAGGAGACTCGAACAGCAGGAGTTTCCGTTACTAGACAATTATCGGATATGGGCCTTGGTACGCTCTCTCCCAAATGATCTCATGGTAGTTGCGCATCACGTATGGGGCCGCTATGAAGGGCGGATAACATATGCTGAGTTGTGCTGGGAACTACTGGAGCACAAGGTTCAAGAGAATCCTGTGGTAGCTGGCCTCGAAAAGAATGAAGAGAGTTCTACAAATAGTCAACTTATTGGCCAGCCTGAGACTACCCTAATGAGGCCAAGGAAGATAGGATTAAACATAATTACAAGCTGCACTAGGGTTTGTCTCGGTGAGTCGTAATAAACTATCTTCTCAAGTAGTTTTGTTCCGATTAGAAATAAGGAATGTTATATATTAACATTTTTCTTTTCTGAACGTATGAATAAGAAATAATGAGCTCGTTTCCTGTGAGCTCGTTTCCTTTGAAATTAGAGATTAGTTTATTACATGGGATGTATGAGGTATAGTTGATTTGATTGGGACTCGGAGTCAGACTTATGCAGAATGGCAAGGTCATTGCCTACGCCTCTAGGCAACTCAAGGAACACGAAAGGAATTATCCCACCCACGATTTAGAGCTAGCGGCCGTGGTCTTTGCTCTCAAAACATGGAGGCATTATCTCTATGGAGCTCAGTGTAGGATCTATACAGACCACCAGAGTCTGAAATATTTCTTCACACAAAAGGACCTGAACATGAGACAGCACAGATGGCTCGAGCTCGTCAAGGATTATGACTGTGAGATTCTTTACCATCCAGGGAAAGCTAACAAGGTGGCTGATACACTCAGCAGGAAGTCCTGCGCCACCTTGATGTCCCTCTCAGTGCTATCTCGACCCTTAGAAAAAGAGATTATGCGTTACGGGGTTGAAATCATCTCCGGACAGCTCTCGACCATGACGATAACACCGACGCTGTTTGATGATATACTGGAAAAGCAAGCTCGTGACCCAAGCCTTCAGAGGATCAAGCAAGAGGTCCTAGAAGGAAAGGACGACGGGTTTCGGATCTCTGATAGTGGAGTACTCTACCTCAGGGATCGCTTGTGTATTCCCGACGATCCAGAATTGCGGAAGGAGATATTTGAGGAAGCTCACAGAACTCCTTATGCGATGCATCCTGGAACCACCAAGATGTACCAAGACCTAAAACGAAAGTTCTGGTGGTTCGGAATGAAAAGAGATGTGGCTCAGTATGTCAGTACTTGCCTGACCTGCCAGAGGGTTAAGGCAGAACACCAGAGACCTGGAGGAACACTGCAGCCGATCCAGATTTCAGAATGGAAATGGGAGGACATTTCTATGGATTTCATCTTAGGATTGCCCAAGACGACAAACGGTTATGATGCTATATGGGTAATTATGGACAGATTGATGAAGTCCGCCCATTTCTTAGCAATCAAGATGACCTATTCGATGGAGCAACTGGCTCAGTTATATGCTAGGGAAATTATCAGACTACATGGAATTCCTAAGACCATCATTTCTGACAGAGATGGTCGCTTTATCTCCCATTTCTGGGAACACGTTCAGAAGGCCTTAGGCACGAAGCTATTGTTCAAGATCGCCTTCCATCCCGCAGACTGACGATGACCAGAAAGAGTAAATCAAGTACTGGAGGATATGTTACGAGCCTGCGGCCTGGATTTCAAAGGTAGCTGGTGTCGATACTTATGTTTGGCAGAATTCACCTACAATAATAGCTACCAAGCTACTATTGGAATGACACCCTACGAGGCTCTATACGGGAGGAAATGTAGATCTCCCATATGCTGGTACGAGGGTGGTGAAAAGAAGAGGATGGGACTCCAGACGGATTTCATCGACGACACCACCTGAGCTATACGGAACATCTGCCAGAGAATTGAAACTGCTCAGAGCCGACAAAAGAGCTATGCGGATATGCGACGTAGACTGTTAGAATTCGAAGTTGGGGACCTAGTATTCCTCAAAGTGGCTCCTATGAAGGGAGTGATGAGATTCGGAAGGAAGGGTAAACTGAGTCCACGCTACGTGGGACCATATCCGATATTGCAGAGGATTGGCAAGGTAGCTTACAAGCTAGAGCTGCCTCAAGAGATGTCGGCTATTCACAACGTGTTCCATGTCTCTGTGCTCAAGAAATGCATTTCCAGTATGGACCAAGTGATCGAGCCACAAACAGAACAAGTTCAAGAGGACCTGAGTATTGAAAGTCGGCCTATCCAAATACTAGACCAAGAAATCAAGAGGCTAAGGAACAAAGAGGTGCCCTTAGTAAAGGTCTTGTGGCAGAATCAACGGTACGAGGAAGCTACCTGGGAACGCGAGGAGGACATGAAGCAGAAGTACCCACAATTGTTCTAAGTTTCGAGGATGAAACTTTTAAAAGGTATGAAGGATTGTAATGCCCGTAAAATTCCTAGCAATTTTACAGGAATTTTTGGCTTGATGATCATGGGCCTTGGGTGGG
Source organism: Wurfbainia villosa (assembly GCA_025175895.1). Taxonomy (NCBI): domain Eukaryota; kingdom Viridiplantae; phylum Streptophyta; class Magnoliopsida; order Zingiberales; family Zingiberaceae; genus Wurfbainia; species Wurfbainia villosa. The sequence goes on from CM045993.1 coordinate 62,945,305, forward strand.
CCTTTTTCCAAAACAAAAGAAAATAAGCCAAAAATGGATGCAAGACCTAGGAATTGAACTCCAAACCTCTAGAGATAGCCAAACCCTATAGATGCACCCACTAACCAGAAGCCCAATAGGATATCATCATTAGAGGAAGGGGGGGGGATTATAGATAAGTGTGATAAAGGCAAATGAAGAGGCATGGAAGAAGAGAAGAGAAACTTCTCTTCCTCCCTTTATAAAGAAGAGGGAAGGTTCTAATTTGCCACTTCCTCTCTTCTTCTTCTTCTTCTTCTCACCGAATTCTCTCCCTCTCCATTTCCCTCTTTTGGCCGAACCTCATCCAAGCAAGAAAGCAAAGGCTAGGTTGGTTCTTTAGGTTATCTTCCCCACCCAAAGCAAAGCGAAGGATGTAAGTATCCCTCACCTGCATACGAGTAGTTTCGTTTGATGTTTGTAAAAGAAAATCTATATGTTATATCTAACTAAGCTATGTTTTAGTTTATCAATGAAGTTGTATGCTAAGTTTAGGAGGTATATGATGATGTTAACCAAAAAAAAAAAAAAAAAAAAAAAAAAAAAAGGATCAGGTTAGAAGCTAACCCTAATAGCCCCTAGAGCCTATTCGGCCATGCCATGATTTTAGGGTTCTAATGAAGCTCTATGCCATGTTTTTGTAACTATATGATGATGTTAGGATTAAGATGGATTAGGGCAAAAGTTAACCCTAAAAACCCTACTTGGACCATTCGGCCAACCTAGGTTTTGGGGTGAACAAATGAAGTTTTAATCCATATGTTATATGCAAATGAAGTTGTTGTTATATGAAATGAATTAGGTTAAAGTTTAACCCTAAAAACCCTACTTGGACCATTCGGCCAACCTAGGTTTTGGGGTGAACAAATGAAGTTTTAATCCATATGTTATATGCAAATGAAGTTGTTGTTATATGAAATGAATTAGGTTAAAGGTTAACCCTAAAAACCCTACTTGGACCATTCGGCCAACCTAGGTTTTGGGTGAACAAATGAAGTTTTAATCCATATGTTATATGCAAATGAAGTTGTTGTTATATGAAATGAATTAGGTTAAAGGTTAACCCTAAAAACCCTACTTGGACCATTCGGCCAACCTAGGTTTTGGGTGAACAAATGAAGTTTTAATCCATATGTTATATGCAAATGAAGTTGTTGTTATATGAAATGAATTAGGTTAAAGGTTAACCCTAAAAACCCTACTTGGACCATTCGGCCAACCTAGGTTTTGGGTGAACAAATGAAGTTTTAATCCATATGTTATATGCAAATGAAGTTGTTGTTATATGAAACGAATTAAGTTGTTGTTATATGAAATGAATTAGGTTAAAGGTTAACCCTAAAAACCCTACTTGGACCATTCGGCCAACCTAGGTTTTGGGGTGAACAAATGAAGTTTTAATCCATATGTTATATGCAAATGAAGTTGTTGTTATATGAAATGAATTAGGTTAAAGGTTAACCCTAAAAACCCTACTTGGACCATTCGGCCAACCTAGGTTTTGGGTGAACAAATGAAGTTTTAATCCATATGTTATATGCAAATGAAGTTGTTGTTATATGAAACGAATTAGGTTGTTGTTATATGAAATGAATTAGGTTAAAGGATAACCCTAGAAGACCCTATGGACCATTCGGCCATCATGCATTTTGGGGATTAGATGAAGTCTTAATATAAGTCTTATGTGCATATGAATTTGTTGTTAAGTTAAATGAATAGGTTAACATGTGTTTTATGTTGGGTGAATTCATGTTGACTTGTGATATTAAATAATGCTAGATGAAGATAACATGCCTTAGGTTAGTGTTTACTTACTTTTGATGCCATGCCTTTTTGCCATGTCTATGTGTATGCTATGTTTGAAATATGTTATGAAATGGAAGAAGATAGGATTATGAAATGAAACAAAACGATATGTACACGAAATTAATATGACATGATGATGAAATGAAGAATGATATGTTATGAAATGAAGAATGGCATGTTTACGAAATGAAAGATGATATGTCCATGAAGGGAAGCATGATGTGTTATGAAATGAAGTATGCTATGTTTGCAAAATGTAAGCTATGTTATAAAATAAGCATATAAGTATTTTACCTTCTGCATGGCTTGTACCAAGACCCTAATAGGGTCCAAGAAGGGATGGGCTCCTAAGATGCCCTAGGTCGATGGAATAAGACTCGGGCCTAGGATGGGCTTCTATGTATGATTGCCCCTAGGTCGATGGAATAAGACTCGGGCCTAGTACGGGATGGGCTCCAAGATGCCTTAGGTCGATGGAGTAAGACTCGGGCCTAGGATGGGCTTCTACGCTATGACGATTGCCCTAGGTCGACGGACTAAGATCGGGCCTAGTAACCTATTAGGTTCGAGACTTGCTACCTCGGGCCTAATTAGGGATGCGCGCTATGATAATGAAGAAGTGGTACAATGCCGGGCCCAAATATGTTGAGATTTATATTTACGTACCTATAAAATATGTTTTCAAAAGCATCTCGCATATGTTACATGATTAGATGTTATGTTTGATATGCCATGTTGATATGTTACATATGAAGTATGTTATGTTTGATATGCCATGTTGATATGTTACATATGAAGTATGTTATGTTTGATATGCCATGTTGATATGTTACATATGAAGTATGTTATGTTTGATATGCCATGTTGATATGTTACATATGAAGTATGTTATGTTTGATATGCCATGTTATGTCACTATGCTTCATATGATGTATGTTATGTCTGATAGGTCATACCTATATGTTTTATGTTATGTTGATTTGCTACGTTACATATGTTATATGTTATGTTTAAATAAGTCCTAGACGTACATGACATGATGCTATGTTATAGATGATACATGTTATGCTGCCATGCTATGGATGAGATATGTTATGTTTACTCACGTTATTTATGCTACATGTTAAGTTAATTACGCCATGTATGTTACATGTTATGTGGCTTATATGTTATGAATGTTACATGCTTATATGTTATGAATGGTACATGCTATGATTAATGTCGATATATGGTCTTTGTGAGTAGGACTGGATCTTACTAAGCCTATGTGCTTATAGTTTATCTTTCCCTCATACTGTAGATAAGGGTAAGGGATGGATAAACTAAAGGGAGCAGCAGGAGGGGCCAAATGTGTGTGGCAGTGGCATGGTGGAGAAGATCCGTTAGGTTTATATATATATGTTTACCTATGATGATGATGTGTATGGATGTCCTTACTTATGTCTCCGTATGACAACGATGGTTATGAACCTAAACTAAGCACTAAGTAACTATCTAAGTTATAATGCATGCTCTATGTTAATAAGAAGAAGTAAAGAAGAAGTAAGAAGAAGTATCTATATATGTTATGATGCATGCCCTATGTGAAGAAGAAGAAGTATATATATATATATATATATATATATATATATATATATATATATATATATATATATATGTCAATGCATGTTTATGTTATAAAAGAAAAAAAAAATGTCTAAAGTCTTCCGCTGTAAGAAGTACGAAATATGTATAAAGTCTTCCGCTGTATGTATGTATGTATGTATGTACGGTCGTGTCACGCGCCGCCCCTCCGGGTTCTGGGTCCGGAAAGGGCAGGCGTGACAGCTCGATGGGAGGATTTTTGGACATGGGTTCTTGAGAGCTATTGGGGCGATTTGTTGCTGCAAATTAGGTCTCCAAGTGCAAGCAAGCAACCAAGCATTCAAGCAATCAAAAACAAGTGTTGTAAAGTCTTTTCTTTACTTGTCTTTCGTATTTGCATTGTATATTGCTTGTATTTCATTCTTGCTGTTGTAAGATCGTTTGTACGAGGTTTCTCCACCTCCGACTTGTGTCGAGAAGGAGTTGTTGTGATTAGTAGTGCATGTTTGCATTGCTAGGGCTTTTAGAGCCTGATTCGTGGAGTAGGAACCGTTCGGTTCTGAACCTCGTTAAATACTTGTGTATTTGTGTTTGTCTATTTCGTATTTCTTCATTATTATTCCGTTGTGCGCTAACAAAATTTGTAGACGAATGCGAAACAAATTCCATCACGCGATGCTATTCACCCCCCTTCTAGCAGCCTCAAATCACTTACAATTGGTATCAGAGCCTGGGGCTCTTTTACAAATTAACCGCCGGGAGCTAAAGAAGCTAGAGGGAAGATGGAAGTCCAAGAACAACTAGGATGGGATATCAACACGCCGGTCCCATATGCTTTCTATGGACGAGAAGGCTTCAATTCTTGGAAGAGAAGAATTGATGATTTTTTTATGATGAAGGATTTTGAGGAATGGTCCATATTAATGGATGGATTTGAATATCCAAGAGGACCAAAAGGTGAATTCCTCAAAAAGAAGAGATGGACCGAAGAGCAAGTCCAAGCATCCGAGAAAAATGATAAGGTGATAAAATTTCTAATTGATTTAATGCCTAACAATATCTTGTGTATGTTAGGTAATTATGTAGATGCCAAGGAGCTATGGAACAAAGTGGCAAAGCTCCATGAAAATTTATCATCGGTCCAAGAAGAAGAAGAAGAGGAGTGCTCACCCTCTCAAGCTCAAGCAAGCACATCGCCATCTAAAGAGCTTGAAGAGTCAGAAGTTGATAGGGAGTCAACTTCCGGATCGGTGGAGGAAATGGAAGAAGCATTCACTTCTAGGATTGAGGAGGAGATTAGAGCATCCTCAACACCGGAGCAACAAGAGGAGCCATCTGTCCCCACGGGGATGGCGGGTTGGTTAAGGCAGAGGGTGCTTGCAGATGAGGCCAGGGTTCGATCCCTAGGGTGGCGGGATTAATCCTCCCCCCAGTCGTAGCAGAACCTCCCCTCTGTTGGTACCAGCCTGTCAAAGGGCCATAGGCCCTGCCCCGCAATTTACCCCTTCACGATTTCCTCTTTGGACGGGGGCCGGAGGCCGCTAGGTTGGCGGTTCCAACCTTTTTGCAGAACAAGAGGAGCCATCCACATCCGGTCGAGAGGAAGAAAAGACTCAAGAGACCCTCACCACCGAACTAGGTAACTCAAGCAATTTGGTTTTAAACAAAAATCATATTATATGCTTTGAGTGTAGGGAGCAAGGACACTACAAGAGTAAGTGTCCTAAAAGGATAAAAAAAGCTCCACCGGCACCAAAGATCAAGGATGTCGGTTCCCCAAATATCAAAAGAAAGGAGCAAGTCATTTGCTTCAAATGCCGACTACCGGGTCATTACCGGAGTCAATGCCCGAAGGAGGAGAAGAAGGGGCAAAGGGGAGCATCACAAGTAGGGTGAGCCACTAAGGCA